>OZ022521.1:11974250-13364833 GCA_963989415.1 Cerceris ruficornis
ATGGAACACCAGGAAATTAATTAATTTTATCGTCATTCGGGTAATTCATTACGTCCCTAATCACCACGCATAAAGAGGAAAGAAACTTAACAGTATAAAAACAAATTCCATTTACAAACATCGTATCAAGTATCAACGAAACTGTCTATACTAATTTCAATTGATCAAAATGAATGAAAATGAATGAAGCATCACCATTTCAATAATTGAAACGCGAAGCACCCTACGTCGAAAACGGAGAAAAAGCCGAATGGCATTTCAAGACAGAAATGATATTAATTACGGGTTTAATTAAATCCATCCTTCCAATCTAAAGTACGATTTGATAATAACTCAATTACAATAGAAACCTTCCAACTACTTATTTCCATTGTGCTTGATTTTCGCGAATTTCCATCGAGACATTTAATTAAAGAACTTCGATCGTGATCGAATCGACCTCGTGTTATACTCAAGTGGAAAGAACAAGCCATAAGCGAAACTTGGCCTCCCAAGCAAAGGGTGGTGGATTAAACTCACCCAGAAGAGATCCAGGAGATCGTGTTCGGAAGACTTTAACCTCGAAAAAGGATCGTGTAGGTGCGCCGGCTCCACGTTCTCAGGGCTCGGGGAATGCAAAAGGTTGAAAAAGGAGTTGGCCGAGGGTTCGCAGGGCAACAACCAAGTTGCCACGAGGCAAAGAAGCAGGAGAAGAGGAACAAGAAGAGAAAGAAGAAGACGAAGGAGAAGAAGACTATATAGGCAGACCGTAGTTGTATACGAGACTCAGGAGCGTCTCTAGAGACTTAAATGCCTTTACGAAATCGAAGTTGTCCTTCTTGCAAAGACGGATATTTTAGAATTTAGTGTACAATGATGAAGATGAAGATTATGAAAGTAAAAAATGGTAAATATATAATAGTTAAATCTGAAATGGAATAAATGACTTTTGATAAAATTCAATGTGTATGAGGGAGATGCGCCTTTGGATAAGTTTCGATTTTATTTTTTAATGGTAAGATAGGAAGGAGAAAAGTGCAAATGGGATAAATAGTATTGAGGCAGCATGCGTATTTACGTGTTTGGTTGAGTGTGAATATCTCAGCTGCCCTATAAGTATTCCAGATTCAATTTTTGTATCAGGGACAGCTTCTTTGTCTCGATGGAACATCTAACGAACCTTTATGGCGCGTTGTCTATTTCTTTATAGCTATTTTATTCATCATCGCAACATCTTCCTTTATGTGGTTCTTAATAAATCCGTTCAATGTGCTCGTGGAATTTATATTATGTGTTTGTTAAGAACAATCATTGTTATATTGAGAAATATTTACCATGAATTTGCATTGTCAATTTAATTTGATCTCAGGGTAATGATTTCATATAATTTTGCAATATGTAACATACTTTTGACGCTTCTTTGAGATTGTAAACCAAAAACACAAATTCTAATGGGACTTTTCATAGTCTGACGATGTAAAATTTTTCTATTGGGAAATTATGCATCGAATGCTGTGACGACCGAAAGAAGGGGGATGTTTTTCGTAATGGTATTTAAATTTTTCGTGCAATTTTTCTCTGCAATGTGTCAAAGTTATTTCAATTTCGACAGTAGGCACGCCTGCGTAAATAATCTACCTTTTATGCGAATTACTGAAAAAAGCTATACGGACCTATTTAACTTTCCCACAATTAACCCGAGTGTAAATTTCTCAATGGATTCATTTTTAAATGTAAAAGACCAAACAGTAATTTTTGCATTTTACCCTAATGATGGAACGTCAATTGAACCCTTTGAATTTATGATTCATTAAGGAAAATTTATATGTTTGAAATAAGAACTTTTGAAAGTGAGAAATGTTTAAAATTTTCAGGAAATACCTCGATTACATCTATCTAAAATTCATCATCAATAACTGGCCACACTCGCCAGCCACAGCCCAATGGTGTTCCGTTTAAAATGATCATTGTCTCCCTTGTCAGCACAAAAAAACAGCTGTGTTAAATTACACTCAGATTATTTGACAACTTCACAATTATTCGTAGCACGAAATTCGTCGAAGGTAATATCAGTGTTCAGGAATATTTAACTGCGTGGGCCGTCATTTGTTTTATATTGTTGAGGTTAGCACGCGGAGGGGCCGGTTGGTTTCATAGGGGAATTTCTTCCACCCTAATTCTTCCATACACGTAAGTTTCAGCATCGATGCTTCGCGACCGGCACGATACCTTCCAGCATCGTAAATAAGTTTTGCTCAGCACCCTAATTAAATGTCGAGCTCGACTGTTGGGTCATTCTTTCATTATCTCTCCACTGTCACCAATAGAAGCATCAGTTTTCTTCGGCCTACGCTGACAATAATTCGGTCTGTTGCCATGTGAAAATATGAAGGAGTTTTCTTTTTTAACACCTTGAATGTCATGGGGGTTTCCGGTAACCGGCGCTTTTGAATTCAATGAAATTTCATATGACTTTTAATTTGTAATATTTACGAATTTTCTAATAAATACATTCAATATTTGAATATTCGCATTGACACGTTGAACGTCACCGATATTTTGCCAGTTTCATCATTTTTATTCAAATAAAACTTTTTCTATTAAAATCACATCTTTACAAAGTAAAAACTTTAAAGACACAACTAAGTATACAGTCGGCAGGACTTTATCTTTTCAATGCCAAAATTTAAATATTGAATGTATTAGAAAATTTGTAGATATTACAATTTAAAGGTCATATGAAATTTCATTCAATTCAATAATGCCGGTCACCGGTGACCCCCATGGCATTCAACGTGTTAAAAAAGTAAAGTTCTACTGACTATGCATCTATCTGTGTCTTTAACCCTTTACGGTCCGAATTATTTTGCCAATGAGCTAAACAAAATTAATTTCACAACATTTTCTATCGTTGATTATTCATTTCTTTTAATGATAGGAATAACTATAGGTACTTACGGATATTTAGATGATATTACAAAATCATTGTGAAATTGGAAAGTCGATATTAAATTGTTAGAAAATAAAATGAAGTGAAAACCTATGTCGAGTGTAGCTCGACATAGGACTGCAAAGGGTTAAGGTTTCTGTTTTGTAATGATGCGGTTTTAACAGAAAAAGCTTCACTTTAGTAAAAATGATGAAACTATCGAAATACCGGTGGCGTTCAACGTGTTAATGTTCCACTTAAGAATGAAAACAGGTAGAAGAATCACGTCGAAGTTGCTGTTGGGCTTCTTTAGTAACATTTTAATTTTTCGATGTATATGTTATTAAAATATATTTTAATAATGCATATTTTTCCGTCACTGGATGCCAGAATTTTTTTACATATCAGGATCTACTGATAGCGAAAACCTTGCTAATTGCTGTTTTATAATATTTTTACAATATACGTAAGCACTTCACCAGACGATTATTTCCAAAATTTTATCTCGTTTCGAGTAACAAGTTGTACGCTTTTGACGTCGGAAAGATGAATGAATAAATCGCATAGTGAAGATGATTTACATAACAAAGTTGGAGTGGTAAAAATTCCAATGTAAAGAATTCATAAAACGCAACTATGTAATTTCATTGGAATATTAACACTTTACTGCAAAATGTGCACCGGATCACAGAAATGATACATAGATAAAGTCGACTTTAAATTGTCGACACCCTGCGGCGATAAGAGACGGCGTTAATCGTGGGAATAATAAATTCTTGGGTAACATTGGCGTACCTCTTCGTCGTCCTTTTACTATCTTGATTAAATGTTATGTGCGTTATTTTCAAAGCGGCATTCGTGAAATGCAATTCTCAGTTTGCCTACAGGCACGAAAAGCGATTCCTCGAATTTCACATGGAGAAAATCCATTTAGAGGAAAAACTCCAAACACTCTTGCACACTAGCGGTAACGAACTTAATTCTCTATAACTTCTTGCGAGGTCAAAATTCAACGTATAACTGTGTTTCTGTTCTCTTCTATAATCTCTTTAACTTTATTAACATTTACAATTTCACTTTTGCGACTCCGTAACAGTTTTTACAGTAAAACGTTTCCATTGAAGTTTATTCTTCAGTTCAAATATTGTTAGTGCTTATCAATGATTCATGGTTTAACTGATTTTTGGGCGGCAAAAGGGTCCACTTATAGAGGATTAAAGAGTGAACTTCATTTGTGCGTAATAAAAAATAAGACATTTTGGGACGATAATAAATTTTAAGCTTGTACCTTTTTTTTTACTGTGCGGTATTTTTGCACTTATTATTACGATGTAGCAACTACTAACTGAGTCGGTATTTGTTAACAATTTTTATTAGTACTTTTAATAAATGGTCAATATGATAATATTGAATACGACAACTTTCGGTACTTTAATGAAAGTATCTATAAATATAATAATTTCTCAGTGTTTTATATAAATGGTTAATACTCATAACAAAATATCAGTACATAATACATATTGTGTATATTCTCTCGTTGCTGACAGAACAGAAATGTTTAATTAAAAGAGCAAAAATTACTTTATTCTCAGGAAAGATTTAATTTTTCTAATATAAGATGAACTTTTAGCGACAATAAAAACAAAGTGCAATTCAATAGCAACCTCTAATCATTCGTCCTTGTCATTTAGTTCGAAAACCACATATCAATCATAAGAATACTAACCAATTATCAAATAACAACAATATTTTATTCAGAGGTATAACAAATTTGAAAACGACCCGCCCTTAAAATAGAAAATCTTAGAAGAACAGCTAATATGCACAATTTACGGTCATTGCAACTTTTATATCAAAAACTTATTAGCAGTACAATAAAATACTAATAAATACCTGGGGATGGTAAAAATCTAAATTCAACGATACATGAAACGTCACACACGTTTCTAAATCGCCTTTGCGTTGAAAAAGCAGAGGCCACGAGGCACAGATCGAACACGCACGAAAGAACGGGGATGCGAGTGCGCTGAAAAAGCACGTAACGAGATAAACACCTGACTGCGTAACCCAATTACCGCGTTAATTAATTCAGCTAGATCGGTCCAAGTACCGCGTACGATTCAAACCCACACCGACGCAACGGCAGCGTCGTGGTCACGTTTCAAAGGCCCCTGCGCGACGAAAGGGGTGACGTAAAATGAAAAATCTCTGGTCATTAATTTCGCGAAATCATCGGACGAGTTTTCGCTGACGAGATACATTTGCGACGAATTCATTTTTGACGGACTCGGGGCATTTTTAAGGGAGACAGAATTAAAAGATACATATTTTTTATTTCTAGCGGTTGCACTTTTTGTCGCATGAAGGGAGGTAAAAGGTTTACTGTTAATTGTTTGAGTGCTGGGAATGGGAACAATTGCTTCGAAATCGGAGATGCAAACGAATTTGAAACTTTGTAGGAATGTGGTTCGATTTTAATCGGAACAATTTTTCTTCCTGTTCAGAAACGGTTCTGAAGATAAAAAAAAATGCTCCAAGAAATTTCGATTTTTTCTATTATGCGCAAATAATTATAAAACTGTATAAAATACCGGAAAAATGTTTGCATCTCTAGGACGACTTGCCAGCAGTAAATTATTATTTAATATAATTCAATGCAGTACATTTAACACCGGTAGTTACAGCATTAACAATTAGTACAATTTTCCTGTTGTTTCCTTTTTTACAATCATCTCCAAACATTATTAACAATAGATCCACGTGCGATAAATATTTTATTATTAAATATATTAAACAAGTAGTTTGAAACGAGTGTAGTAAAAGTAATTCGTGTATTATAACACACACGTGAAATATTTACTGTACTGCTTTATAAAATTGAGAAACATTTATAAAAGAACCGGAACCCGCCAATTTCAGGGCATGCGTAGATCTACTTTTAAAAATTCTAAAAAAGGCGGATCAGGCGGCGAAGAAGATGATCGGTTAACCGCTTGGCCTACGAATTCCTTTATGCCTGCCTCCGCGATAATTGAAAATTTAATTGCTAAAACAAAAATTTGCCGGTAATTCCTGATACATCTTAGAATTTAAAGCAATATTAACAACATAGGGATAATATTATCTTGTCGTGCTCCACTGATATATTCAATTTGACAAATTTTGAGAAACTTCAAAATTTCCTATTCCATTTAGCGCGTCACGACTGCCACTCGTGATTGTAGTGCAAGGGTTAGATTGTAGTGTAATTTGTATATTACAAGATACACGTGAATTATCTACTAAACTGCTTCTTTACGAATTTCAGAAATATCAGTAACAAAAAAAACAAAAACAAGCAGGAACCCGTTAATTTGACAGCTTCCAGTATATCTAGCGTTAAAACCGGCATCCACGCGGATGTCGCGAAGGCAGACATGCCCTGGCCCCAGTGTTAATTGCAAAATTAATGGAATCTCTCGGTTATGGCGGCCGACGTGGAAACCAGTGGCGATTAAACGGCGCGTCGAGCAAGGCCGTGAAATCTCAACCAGGTGCACTGACCTGCCCTACGGTGATTAAGGAGAGCTCTCGCGTAAGAACTGCGACCGGCGAGAAATGCAGTCAGAGTGCACCGCGCATCGAATAATTGATGCCGCTTTCCAGTAAGGCGTACCCTCGCCATACGATATGCCGTGCACGTATCCACGACGTAATAAAACGTCCGCGGGTATACCGACGGGCGAGCCGGGTATTACTTTTGCCGGCGAAATATGCGAGTATGCAAAATTCTGTTTTGCGTACCTGATGAAGCGGAACAATGCGTTATTGTGCCGCGATGCAAATGGCCCGGGAGTGCGGTGGAAAAAGCGTTAAGGTTTATCATCGCCCAGGATTTAATGCGATTAACTCATTGACGTAGAACCATTCGTGACCTCTTTCCTTTGCGCATTCTGGGAAAAGCCGGTACTCGAGATGGCAACGAATTCTGCATCTCTGCAGTTAATCCGTTTAACTTTGGGATAATGAGATGTGTAGAGAGCAAGGGTGGATTCATGGGAAAGTATAAATTGATAATGGAAGGGTAAATTTTTGTTTCGTACCGGGCTTCAGGTTTGAGTAAGTCAGTAATGAACATTTTTCGAAGGGTATCTTATTGGTAGGTGAGAAAGGGGTAGTCCAGGGGTTCGGAAGGAAACTCGAGAGCAAGTTCAATTTGTCAAGTGTCATCTAAACAATCTAGGCAATAGATGTAATTATTCTATTGATTATTGAAATCCACGTGTACGTAAAGGTTGTATTCGTAATGTAAGTCTAATCAAGGAAAATTATTTTCTTAACTGCCAATAATGTTAAACTACTCCCGTCGACAAATTTTTATAGCGCACAGGTCTATCTCCACTCCGATTATAACAAAAAATCAAAAGTACCCAGCATATTCGGTCCTAGTAGAAGCAAGTATTTTATAAGCGTTTTAAATATAGTTTAAGCTCTACCTCTGTGTACAGGAGCAAGTAATAATTTTGTTATTATCTGCATTTATTATTTACAGTTATTACAAAGGTGGTAAAAGCAGGGCTTTTTGTTTTATATTTCGATTTTAACTGCCGTCGCCATTTCGCATTGAGCTTACAGTTTTGCATGGTAGCATCGGGTGTATGGTGCGCCTATATATTAACCCATCCCCTGCCAAATTTTTCTTGATTTGATTGTTTCTAGAAGAAGTATTGCCGTAGTGTAAAAATAAAAATAATTCATGAAAATTGCTGCTTGAGATTACATGTAATTAAGACTGTCTTGAACACATTTAATCTCAAAAGCATATCAAATATTTAAATTGAATGCTAAAAGCTTAGAAAATGATTAAATCCCCAAATTGCGACAATGGGAGGTAATGGGTTAAGCAGGAAAAATTTCCTTGTGGTGACGTGGATTTGAAGTCATTACTTACAGGTCCGAGAGTAACACTTCATAGCCACCATAGTTCCCGATGAGTGTTACAGTAATTCATTTTAGTCTCTGCATGCTGCATGAACTTAAATGCGACAGCAGCGTTGCAGTTATATTTCAAATTTAATCGCCGCTGGTTTATGCACTAACATTTATTAGGTGTGTAATGAATGGGAGAAAGGATGACAGAGGACTTAACACATTTTACAGGGAGAGTTTGAATGTCGTCGGTGAATCGCGATTAGGTCGACAAATTCGGTTGAGTGAAAAGACAGATTAAAGGTGAATAATTTTGAAAGATTTCATGGAAATATCCTAATTTAACCTGTGACATTACAATTTCTTTTGGCACTCTGTATGTCACAGTTAAGCATCAAATTACTGAAATAGAAATTGACCAAGTAATTACTACACTGAATTCGAAAAAGTATGTTATATACCTACACATAATTCGATCTTATCGGGATAACGTCACAAATACAATGATTTTACTATTAAATTGTACAATTCAACACATGAACTGCCATGACAGTCAAAAGGACTGTCTCCCAGTTGTTTATAAAAATTCTCGAAGTTTATAAAACATAAATTACTAAACCGATCGCCACTTCCACCTGTTGACTTCCCTTTGTTCGAAGTGTTCATTTATTATATTTAAACATAATAGATTTAATATCAGTAGTTGTAATCTTACAACAATATATAGTAATACGAATATAATTTTCAAATCGGTGCCGGACATACAGATATTTCAGTTGAGAATTTCACAAAGTTCAAAATTTATCGACTTGCTTTTCGAGATTTCTCTTTAAATAGCGATGTTTCCGAGATAAGTTATTAACGCGAACCTAACTCAAATCAACACTATTACATTTTCTGATCCATAAATTAAATATTCTTCTTGATGTTACCACAGAATTGATGGTGTAACTGAACTGTTCACTGTAAGTGATACCAGAATCGAGTACACGGTTTAACCCCTTGCCCTGCGAGTTCTTTTGTGACTGCCTCCGCAATAATTGAGAATTAAATTGCTAAAATAAAAATATGGCTGTGATTCCTGATATATCTTAGAATTTAAAGCAATATTAACAACATAGGGATAATATTATCGTGTCGTACTCCACTGATATTTTCAATCTGACAAATTTTGAGAAACTTCAAAATTTCCTGTTACTGCAACCGCATCACGAGTGTTACTAGTTGTTATAGGGCAAGGGGTTAATCCAGTTCCGACATTTGCGTTAGTTTGGTACCGTTGGAAGTTTAATCCACGTCGACGAATCGACTGATTTATTAATAATGTATAACCGTGTAAGTAGCGGAATTACTGGAGTAGTATAATTCAGAATTGTTACTCCGTGATCGAAGCTCGATTAGTGTGTTAGATTATTTAGTGAAAATATTACAGTAAAGTAACTTTACCCTCTTTGCGAAACCCTCGTAAACCTCGCAATGGGCTCTCGCAGACTTATCGTTTCGAAGCAGCACCTCTCGAGAATAGCACAGGACTCACCTGAAAGCAGAAAAAGAACGAAACCGTTAAGTTTGGGTCAATAAAAAATTGTATTCAAATATCATATGCTTCGTATATTTTTAAACGAATGTCGTGATAAGATTTCACTCGTAGATTATCGAAATACTCATATAATTGTCATTTGTACAGCAAAGAAATTTAACAATAAACCTACTAGCCGGTCAAAATGACCGGTTGTCTATTTTTTCTAAAAATTCCCTAAATTGTTAGGGGAGTTACGCAGTAAATATTCAAGTGCTATCTTCCAAAGCATAAATGACTTAATTGATCATCTCTTTCACCTCTTGATTTCTCTTTTTACAAATTATTTATTCAATATACCTAAATGTAATAGTCTATTATTAATAGATATAATTAATAGTCTATTATTAATAGTCTATTACTAATAGATATAATGTCGGTAGGTTTAATGTTGTGCCGTTTACAACGTAAGACTGTTGAAATGT
This sequence comes from Cerceris ruficornis, assembly GCA_963989415.1. Lineage (NCBI taxonomy): Eukaryota > Metazoa > Arthropoda > Insecta > Hymenoptera > Crabronidae > Cerceris > Cerceris ruficornis. Next base: position 11,984,071 of record OZ022521.1, read on the forward strand.
TTTTGAATTTACAATAAGTCGATAAAATATGCTAAATGCAGAAAAACGTGAAGCTGGTTTTGTGTTAACGAAAATATTCCATGTTAAGAAAAGGCAGCAACGCTTTGCTAATGAAATTCTTGAAATGGATTTACAGATATGCTCAAAGCCTGAAAATGCTGCCTGAATCAGAATTTCTAACAGACCTTTGAGTTATGCTTAATCAGTGAAAAATTCCCTAGAATTTCCCACGCAGGCAAAGTGTTAAAAGACCACGCCATTATTATTATCAAATCTCCAAGGGCTGAAAGGTGCAGCGCGTATCTCACTCGTCTAGCGTGACTAACAAAGTAATCCTGCGAGAACCAACGACCAATTAAACTGAAATTACGTAGCATCCTAGTCTCGGAAGATTTATCCCCAAACGAGTCACAACATATAGCCCGACTCGAGCTTCCACGAATGTAATTTCCCGGTAAAGACGGTGATCCGCGACAAAGAAGATCCGACACTTTACACGGACAGCTGGAAATAAAGCAGATCCATTATGCCGGCGGAATCTCGAAACGGTACGATGAGAAAGTCATGGCCATTGAACGATAGATATTAAGACGGATTCTTGAAGAGATTTGAGGGTGTTTCGAGTGAATGCCAATTAAATTTTAATAATGACTTGATTTACTTTATAGTAATTAATATAACGTAAGTTATAGTAGTTAAAAGTTAATGCACTCAGCTAACACCGAGGACTCAGTTTTGTGCTACGAAGAGATGATTATGGTGGTTCTACATTAAATGCCTCTAATATTTACTTTAATATTGTATATCTGATATTATTTATTATATATTAATATTATAATTACTGGAGACCGATGAATCCAAAGTTTAGAAACCGCTTAGTTTTTAAAAACTATTTTTACCTTTAACGTTTCTATTGTATAAAAATACAATTTTAATAGAAGTTTCAGTTCGGTAGAGATAATAAAACCAGTGGAATACAGGTGCCGTTCAGCGTATTAAATAATACATTCGGCAAGATTTCCTATAGGTGATAGGGGACTTAAGCTCGGACCCATTGATTACGAGTCCCAGCCTTCACCTCCATTCTCACCATAGAAGTTCACCCATGAACTTCAACTATCCCGTACGACATTATGGAATAATATCACGATGTAACTTTGCCGTAGCTTTATACTATTTTTACCACATCAATTACCCAATTCCTATTCCGTCTTATTCTTCAAGGACAAACAACAATTCCTCCTCCTCCTTTGAAAGCTCGCGAAAAAATTCCTCCCCGTCATAACGGGCCATCAAGAAGCAAACTGTATCCTCTCCTCTCGAAGCCGAGCTCCGGAAAAGAGGTCAAAGGAGAATTCCCCAAGAAAATCGCTCCGATAGCAGCAACGAAGAACGACTCGTAACACGAAATGAGAACTCCGAAGCTCGCGTAGCTTCGAGTCAAGATAGCAGTTGAAACGAGCAAAGTGTTGCGGCCTTTTACGTAGGAAATATGATGTGAAAGAAAAAAGAAGGAGGTATGGGTGGAAGAGTAAACTCTTCTGCCGGATATCTAATTTTTGAGAAGCCGAAAGAGAGAGAGATTCGCCGAGGAGATAAGAAAACACACAGACAGTAAAATTTTACACAGTTTCTTTCGCCTCGGGGAGAAAATTCGCATGGATATGGAGGGTCGTGAAAAGTGAACGGGTTAATCTGATATTTCGATGCAGAAAGTGTGCGCAAACACGCGAGTATTTCTTTAAACAACCTGTAACCGTGTAATTCAATTAGGTGGGCTTGGCGGGCCGCTGTGAGCCCGTTGTGCCTGACGCGAGGACAAAAAAGGGACGTAAGCGGCGTGGAAGTGAAGTAAAAGTCGAGATAAGGATACTGTGGAATATCGGATCTAATTAGACAGAAAAATGACACTGTTTGCACTGAAACGATGTGCTGGATTCGCGTCGAAGCTTTTTTTAAGTTTCGTTATTGCATTCCGAATAGGATAGTGGGAAATGCAATTAGCGAAAAAATTGACTGAATAAGAGGGTGTTCTGAATTTGTGTAAAAGGAATAGCTGTATGCTATCATAATTAGGCTTTTATTTATATATGGCGGCGCTTTTAAAGATTTGCTGAATTCGGGGCGAAGCGTTTTTTTTAAAGTTTCGTTATTGCATTCGGAATAGGATAGTGGGAAATGCAATTGGCTGAAAAGTTGACTGAATACGACGGTGTTCTGAATCTGTGTAAAATGAATAGCTGTAAGCTATTTTAATTAAGCTTTTATTTATTATGTCGGCGTTTTTTAAAGTGTTCGATCAGTATTTTTATAAACGATCAGTGCTATTAATTAGATATCAGAACGCAAGATAAGATTAAATACTGATAGCTTTTAATATTGTACACTAACATTTTATAAAAAAAACACTGGCGATTTATTTAAAATAAATTATTATATTTATAGATGCTGTAATTAAAGGAATAACCCTCTTGAAAAACTTAATCGACAATAGAGATTCAAAAAACTACGGGTAGTCAATCGCTCGAAAAAACAATACACCGTGAGACGAAACTGATATTAGAAGCTGGATTTGAAGCAATTGCAAACGATGTGTTTACTAAAATCAAATGAATGTTAATCCGCTACTCCGCGTTGCACGTTTCGCGTAATTGTAAAACGCCCGCAAGATAATTCCCATCGTAATTATTGCCCTCTTTGTCGCAACAGAGCCCAGACGCGTCGATGATAAAGGAAGACAATATGGTACCATGAATTAACACTTTCCCGACCGGTAGCCTATTAATAGGCTTTTTGTCACCAACGCTTAGACTTTTAGTTTATTAGTCGGTTCCCACGGCAATTACTAATTTGTTATTTATTATTGTAGTAAAACTGTGTTAAGGAGTCGATAAGAAGCATTTGTAATTTTCAAAGAGATTGTATTTTTTTTAAGGCAATCTAAGCCAAAACAAATCCTTTCAAGTGGGTAGAATGCATAATCAATAGCGGTCGGTAAAGTGTTAAGAAAGGAATTTTCATAGTACAGTAACGAGGGAGTATAATTAGAAGCGGCAGAGACTGATTTTCACGTCGTTCTCCCTTAGGGTGTACTTTCTTCTTGCCAAAGAAGACCGATGTACATACGTAAATATCTTATTCGAGGAACCGAGCGGCGATGCGCGTTGCATAAAATCATTGTTGGATCCCTTCGGATAGCCGGAAACGAGCAGCGAAGCAAAACTTCCGGCGGGACCGACGCCTATGCAGTCGCGGCGGGCAGACAAAATTGCGTTAGTTTCCACGGCCCGATACATCGTGTGATTATTAAATGTTCGCGTTGGTATTGTCGCAGAACCGTATGGAATGAACACGACAATGTATCGGCAATTAGAAACGAGACAACGAAGTGGAAGGGGCATTTTGGAATTTCTTTTGGCAGGTTTCAATTTTTGAGGGTTTGAGTGTTCGGTAGAATTATGGGGAATTATTAAAAAGATTCAAAACCTTGGGGACGTTATTTTTGACAATGAAAATTTATTTGAAGATAGAAGACTCGTAATGCTAATAAAAGATTTAATAGTTTAAGGACATTGGGATTATCGTGTTTAACAATTGATTTACGGGCGTTCAATCGGTTATAATTAAATATGTTAAATAAGTACTTTGAAAAAAAAAGGAGTCAACCGTCAAAGAAGATGTGAAATATCTACTGTACCGCTTCTATGTGGAAACCGTTTCTTAAAAAAAAAGTAGGAATCCGTCAATTTGACGGCTTCCGTAGATCTAGTGTTAAAATTGTAATAATTTTAGAAAATCAAGGGGTTGGATACCCTCCGGTTTGAAAATTTGAAGACTTTAAAATTTAAATGTATAAAAATTCAAGTGTATTTAAAGTTCCAGACTTGAAAATTCGCAAAGTTAAAAATTTAAGGATTTTGGAGAGTTTAGAAATTCATGTACTTTCAAGTTTGGGGATTAGGATGTCCCACACTCCGGATATTTGCTGGTTTGTAAATTTAAAAGTTCACAATAACTCCAAGGATCTTAGAATTTCGAAAATTTTAAGTCGCTAGTTTAATAAATAGTGGGTCTGTAAATTAAAATATTTAATATGGTCGAAGAGCTTGTAATCCGAATGTTAAAAGAAAATTGAAAAAGAGAAATTGAACGATGTGCAACTTTGAATTGCAGGAACTGTAAATTAGAAAATATCAGAGGACAACAGTATTAAAAAATAACGTATTGATGTGCGGGTATTCTTCGAAAGTTATATTTACCGTACCGATTTTGCGTTGATAACTGCCAATTTGTGTGCAAATATTTATCTGCATACACGTGAAAGGCTCAAATCTATGATAAATTTATCGTGGACTTGTTAAATACCAAAATACACTGCGGCGAAAATTCTCCGACTGGTAGTGCCCCATAAAAATAAAACACGATACAGACTTTTCTGTATCTTGTTTGTTTACCTGAAATTAGTGGCAATAGCGTGCTAATAAGTTTAAATTTGTGGTTGTAATAGAAATAAGTACTTTTACTTTGGTTTAAGTCAGGTAAAAACTTACTGTTTGCTTTTTCTGATAGTAGAGAATTGGTTTCTTTATTTTCTATTTCCTTAAATAAACGTCCATTTGCCGTTACGATACATATCATTCGTGCAATCATTACAGTGACAAAATACAGTCATTGTTGATAAATTTCAAACAATATCCGATGCAAACCTATAATAAAATAAGAATAATCCGAACGAGAGGTAATTAGAATATATATACAGTAGTAATTATTAAATTATTTAAATGAACTCATCACTTTCCCAAAACTCAAGAAATTGTACGTACATATTTAAAAAAAAAAAAGGAAAAAAACTAAACAAAAACACGTATCAATTATAAACTTCACTAGATTTTTATATAAAAAATTAGCCCAGACGATTAATATCTTACATTAATCAACGATTAATTTCGATCAATTGAATAAGTTATAGCTCCATACCGCGAATGACTTTGTTTTATAACTTTTTTTGTGAATATGTTAATTGGAAAGTTAAGGCATTCACAGTTAACGTACAAAAGGTGGAACGAGAGAAATAGCTTACATCACACAAGCATATCATTACTGAAGGAATCCTACATTCCCGGTTCGTTTTCCTCATTTGCATGAAAATTTCCAACAGCATAATATCGCGAAATTCCAGCTCGGCTCGCTCGCGCTCGTAATCGTCAATTTTAATTCGCACAAATGCCATTTCATGGAATTACACATCCAAATCGAGGTCGATACAAGTGCAGTGAAAATAAAACAAGCTATGCTCCGCCAAAAGTTAATTAATTCCTAGTCTTCCACTTGTTAAACTGCCAGAGGCAAAACCATCGACACACACTGATGACTCTTTCTCAAATGTCCTAGCAAATCAATGTAAATTTATTTACATTTTTTATCACGGAGATTCATACATTTGAAATAATGAAAGGTGATGCAGTAATGTGCAAGCATGTGCACTTTATTTCTAAATTATGCGGTGCTTGCGGAATATTGATTGCTATTGTAGTTAATGTTGATTTTATCAGGGCCGAATTAAACCTCCAGCGGGCCGTAGGCAAAATATAAATCGGGCCCCATGCATATAAATTTTCTTTTTGATCTACATTACTTGAAATCACTCAAAATTAATTCAACTTCTAGCATTTTCTCCTCAATTCCATCATCCTCTCCCGCGCGTTCCATTCTTCTCGACTCCTTCCTATGTGCCGCAATTATTGAAAGTGGTATAAGTCCACTTTTGAGAAAAGTGTGTTTAAGTTAGTCTTAGCTAAACATAGGCAACATCCTTTCCCATTTCAAATGACAATATAACTAGAATTAAATATCCTCGTGATTTCGTCCAAAAAGGTTCGACAGTTCATATATTATACCTTTTTTATATATACCCGCAACGTCTAATCAAAATTTTCTCTGTATCAACTCATCCGCCTGTATGCCAACTTCAATTCAATTCCCACTTCTCCCGGTTACCATTAGTCTCAAGCTAAACAATCAAACTTTCATCCTAATTTGCATTGTCCCGGGATTCACGGCGTATCTGTGACTTACCAGCGTATGGAATTTTTATCGTAACTCATGTTTACACAAAATCGCAGCGCGTCCATGACTTACAAACGAAGGTGTACGTACGTGCAAGTACGTCTGCCTTGCCGCAGGGAATTAAAAAAAAAACCCTGACGTCCTGGAAGTGAGTCAAGGACGCGCGCTCGTAAAACCTGCAGGTGCCCGTGTGTGAGAGACGCTCGGGAGGAAAAGGTTTTTGAAAAAGGGTAGGACAGAATAAACTTCATGGTGCAACGAGCCGTGAAATCGGGAAATTGACGTGTATACCGTGGGAACGAAGAAAAGTATTCGGAAATTGAGCTGCACACGATGATTCTGGGTTTTCGGAAAATGCGAATTTTGTCGCGGTCCGAGAATTTGATATCTGGAGCTGGCGGTGGTTGCAAGAAAGTCGTAATTGTATTAAGGGGGGCAGTCTCTTTACAATTTTCAAAAAATCAATTTTTTTTGGCATATTTCGAAAGTATGATATGTTGAGAGTATACTATATAAAGGAGAAATAAAAATTCGAAATATTAACAAAGTTATAGCACATAATCGGGAGCGCGGCACCGCATGCTGTAAAGTAGGGACTCAGGTAATCCGAGCGGTTCGGTTGAAACTTCAAACGCGATTATCTCGAAACTGTATTTTCAAAAACTGCTCGTGTTGTAGCTCGAAAAGTTATCAATCGATTTGGTTGAAATTTTTCCACGTTTTTTACTACAACATAACCGGAAGGATGTACCTAAAATTTTTAAGTTACCGCGTAAATAAATATATTTTAGGGGTAAGAACTGTCGAGAAAATGGTCAAAAAAATTACCTTTTTATTAAAACGCCGACATAACTTGCAATTTTATACTTTTTTATATTTTTTTAAGTTTATCCTTCCCCTACACTTGTCTATAATCGGTAAATATTTTCGTTTTTTATTTCAGATCAATATCAAAAATCCTACAGGTGCAGCAGTTCGCGGTGTCTTGCGAAAGGCGCCGATAGATAAAATTCGGAACGCCGCCATTTTGTAAAAACAAAAAAAAGAAAAAATGTTTTCTAAAACTAGATATATGCAATAAAATGATATACAAATTTCGAAGTTCTCGATAATTTTATCACCTTCAAAAAAATTCATAAAAAAAGACTAAATTCCTTGCGTTTAAAGGGACTGCCCCCCTTAACACATTTGCGTCCGCTGACGTGAATTCACGACTTTCCTAGTTCTATTCCTGGTTGCTGCTGACGTGAATTCGCGTCATTTTAAATTCTGTTCCCAATTTCCGCTGACGTGAATTCACGTCCTGCAATTTTTGTTTCTGAATGCGGCAACATTAGGCGCTTTCAATAATAACCACTATCTCAGTGAGACAAGTGAGAATGTCTCAGTTGGCTCACTAACTGTAAGCCGGCAAGTATACAAATTATAAAAATCATTTTATTTTATACAACACATAATTGCAACATTGATACTTCAAAATAAATTTTATAATTTTTATCCTTGCTTTAACGATACATGTTTGCGGCAGCCAGCTTCAGAATTTCATTATTTTGGCCGGTACTCGGTATTAACCTGTTAACCGGGTAGGACGTAATATTTCGTCATACCAGGAAGACAACTCTAATGCGTATGACGATGTTTTTCGTCGTGGCAATTTTTAAATATGGTATGTTGAACGCATTACGTTTTACGTTATTCGTTTCCATTAAATTCTGGCGTGGTACTTTAAGTGTGATAATATTATTTCTCACTGCGAAGAAAAAAAGTCTCCAGTTTGAAACGAGTTGAACAAAAGTTAATTCCCAGGTTAACAGGTCAAAAACGAAACAAAATTTGCCGGTCGCGAATGTGTTAATTAATGGAAGAAAATATTGTCTTGTAAGTACAGGAGTGGTTAACCAGTGCATTATAGTTTAACTAATATCGATTTGTCGACGGGGTGATACTTCATTTATTTTTTATACAAAAAAATTGAAAATTGGAGTTATTGTAAGTGTTGGGACTTCTATGTATTAGGTACACGGGGGTAAGGCTCGAAACGTTGCATCATATTGTGAAATTATTTCCTGACAGTCGTAACTGTGAGACTGTTTGAATGTATCGATTGCTGGATAAAGCTTTCTCGTGTTGGCTGAGTGAAGCGTTAATAAACTACTTTCCGAGTAATTTATGTTCTTTTTTCGAACTTGGGGTGCTACGAATACGAGATTCTACGGTGTTTCTCAAAAGGTGGATGGATTACATCAAATAATACGGATGAACTCACGAATTTCCATTGGCTGTCTTTTGATGTTCATATCCTCATCAAAAAGTCACACGTTTGAGTTTTTTATCTTAATAGTAATTTTAATTTCTATTTTCATATTAGCACCCCTTTTGAGGCATTAATGATTAAATAATTCACCATATTGTAGCACTTAAAGCAAACGGCTTTACTCATTTTTTGAAATGATAATTTTAACTTTTAATTGCAATGTCAGAGAGAGTCTCGTAATTGGAGCACATTTTTTAAAGTATTAATAATGTCGTTATAATTAAACCGTTTATTATATCGTAACGCATAGGAGCAGTTTTACTCATTTTGTTAATGATAATTCTAACTTTTAATTGTAACGTTAAAAAGTTCCATATTACGAACATTTTTTAAATGCGTTAACGATAACCTCATAATGAAGTTATTTAAAATATTGTCATATATTAGCCGTTATATTTGACAGTGGAGCATATCACTTTTTTCTTATGTGGAGATACATATTTCGCAGAAAAGCATTTACTTTGGAATTTGAAATTCGAAAAGAAGATGTTTAGCTAAAACTAACTTGAATACACTTTTTTCAAATATCGACTTATACCACTTTTATAAATAACGGCTTATATACTAACAACTAGCTTTATTCATTTCCACGACGTCGTCAACGACAAATCGCACAAAAGTGTTGATACCTTCGAAGCGTGGCTTAATATTCACGGAAATGTTCGCATCGGTGGTCATTTGACGATGAGTGTCTCGAAACATGCGATCTCGATTCGTAATTACAACGGCGCAGGAAACAATGATGGAAGGTAGAGTGCGAATAAAAAGGAAACAGATGGAACGGATGTAAGACAATGTGTGGCGATAGGTTGGACCTTGGGGAGCCTTTCAAACTATCATCAACTTTCCACTGACCGATGATCGTAATTTCTGCTCCCCTTGGTCCTTCCTTTATCACCACCTGCGTTTTTCGCTTCCGTTTATACTTCGTATCCGTAAAAGCCCTTCGTTTCTTTAAATATCGCTAAATAATACGATCAATTGTTCACTTAATAATTCCCTTCAAACAGGATTTTCCTTTGCTCCCTTTTTTTTTCTTTCATACTTTAATTCTCGTCCCATGGATTTCTTTAGTTTATTTCGCTCTTTTCCGTTCCTTTCGCGCTCCTGCATTTAATGGCCCTTTCGCTGTTGGCTGGGAGACTTTAAATGCAATTTGGTATCAGTAAAATCGGCGCTCTATCTGTGCGTGCTTAGACTGCAGGCTTTGAGTATGCGCTTGCCTCGCTTTTGAAGAATACACATTCCACGCTCGAGGCACCCTTTTTACCTTATTTCTGGCTCATTTGCGCCCCGTTCGTTTTCACTTTGTACGTTGGGAGAGAATTAAATCACGCATTAAAAAAGATTTATTACCGCGCTCTTCTTCTTTACCTTCTCGCCGTCATTTATATTCCTCATCGCACCTTTAACTTTCGCGAAAAGTACACTCCCTAGGAAGAACTTGCAATCTCTTCTTTCTCGTGCCTTCACTTTGATCCACGTTATTTCTACCACTTTCGCTGTGCTTTGAAGGAAGAACGTTATGTGCGTCAAAAAATGTGCGTAATTTTTTATTCATCAGTTTCTCCGACATTAACACGCCTAATAAATTCAACGTGCCGTAAGATATAATTCAGGATGATAATATCATTATATTATAATGATTGAAGGCAGTGGTGAGCAAATTACGTCGCGCGAGCCAGATCCAGCCCATCATCGACTTCAAAATACCGATATATAAATTTAGGAATTTCAATCTTTTAAAAAAAGTTGTTTAAAGGGGTGTTTCTTTCTTTGCATGTGCAAAAATTTCCATAGATATTAAGATATTTAATTAATTATATTGGCCTGCTAATGTTTTGCCTTTCATTTCTGTGCCGCTCTTAAAAATGTTTGCCCATCACGGATTTAAAAAGTTAAAAACTATATCTGAGAAATGAGTTGTTTATTATAAAATAGGAACTTTAATACTCTTATCGCTCGAAGGTTGGCACGTGCAGGATAAAATTCACAATACGGAGTTTTTTAAATTCTCTGATCCTTTTCATTCCGAAAATGAAGCAGCCAGTTCACATTTTTAATAATAATTTCCATTGGCCCATTCAAGAATAAGATTATCGGCTTAGCCCGAGAGCCGGGGACTCTTTTATTGTTGCAACGGAGAAGATAAACGAAAAGATAAGAAGATGAGGGATTAACGTTTCGGTATAGTTGGATTATCATGTTGGTGCCTCCAACAGAAAATGATGCAATATATGCGTCACTAACGTTAAGAAGAATTCTTAATAGAAGAAGATAACTTTTGGATCGCCAACTGATAATGTAATTCTTTCATACGTGACGCATCCTGTGTTATCGGTTCAAAAAGATCAATATTCGATGATGCGTGTTACATTTTGGGTCGATTAACTCTAATCCATTAACAATCAATCTTAATCAGCAACGCAATATATGATTGTTTAAGCCTATATTACTTATTCATCTATTATGCCTTAATTTCACCTCAAAAACTGCCACCACGATAAAATGCCTCTAAGTGAAATTACTTTATAATATAGTACTAATATAATGGGTGAAGTAAAAAGTTCTGAGCGTTTTTTGTTAGATGGCTTTAGTGAGCCATATCTCACAATGTATACGTTGCATCATGTCATTCTATACTGTGACTTAAAGGCAACATAACGCTTTAAAAAAAGTTCTCTGACAGTCTTTTGTTTTGTGAAGCCAGTTGTTTGTTAGAGCGTATCAGAATGGAGGTAACGAAAGAGAAGATTCGATACATTCTACAATACCACTACGATCAAGGGGAAAAAGCTGAGCAGGCAGCCAAAAAAATTTGTGCTGTTTATGGACCCAAAACAGTATCGAATGCAACAGCAAAGCGGTGGTTCCAACGCTTCCGTTCTGGTAATATGGATGTCGAAGATGAGACACGCTCTGGTAGGCCTATCGTTGAAAATGTCGATAAAATCATGGAAATCGTCGAGTCAGACCGGCATGCGAGCACTTATTCCATTGCCCAGGAACTGAAGATTAGCCAGAAAACCGTTTGGAACCATTTGCATAAGGCTGGTCTCAAAAAGAAGCTCGATATATGGGTGCCACACGAACTGACGCAAAAGAACCTTTTGGAGCGAGTTGATGCCTGCGATTCTTTGCTGAATCGTCACGAAATGGACCCATTTTTGAAGCGGATGGTGACTGGCGATGAAAAATGGGTCACATACGAGAATGACAGGCGAAAAAGATCGTGGTCCAAGCGCGGTGAGACGGCCCAAACGATAGCCAAGCCCGCATTAACGACCAAGAAGGTTTTGCTATGTGTTTGGTGGGATTGGAAGGGAATCCTGCACTATGAGCTGTTCCTATCGGGCCAGTCACTCAATTCGGGCCTATATTGTGAAAAACTGACCAGATTGAAGCAGGCGATCGACGAGAAGCGACCAGAACTGTCCAATCGGAAGGGTGTTGTCTTCCATCAAGACAACGCCAGGCCGCACACATCTTTAACGACACGCCAGAAGCTCCGAGAGCTTGGATGGGAGGTTATATCGCACCCGCCGTATAGCCCAGACCTGGCACCAAGCGATTATCATCTTTTTAAATATTTACAAAATTTTCTTGATGGCAAAAAACTGGCCTCAAGAGAGGCTTGTGAAAGTGAGCTGGTCGAGTTTTTTAACAATAGGGACGAAGATTTCTTCAATCGCGGAATTATGAAATTGCCTTCAAAATGGGAAAAAGTTATTGAACAAAACGGCGCTTATTTGATTTAATTCCGAAAATTCTAAGTTTGTTAATTTTATCATCAAAATAAAGAGAAAAAACGCTCAGAACTTTTTACTTCACCCATTATAATTACTATGCAAAGTACTGTCAGTAACTAATCGTGTGACTAAAAAAATTTGTGGAATTAATTAACAGACACGACGATGAAATTCGGGTTACAGAGTATTAAAATCATTCGGTCTTCCGTATTTGCTTGCATAATCGCGCAAGAACCTGCAAACAAAAAAGTAAGAGCGAAGAGTAAAAGTATACATAATAAATGTCAAGGTACACTTTCGAAAGCGTTACCGCTAGAAGTAATTTGCTTTCGATTTCATTCAGCGACCATGAAATCCTATTTCCCGGACAGCATTTTTCTATCGCTTCATTGAACACCGCTTGACACAATCGTGTACACTTAAACGAACAAGAACTGACGTGGTCATACAGGCTTTAAAAAGATTAAATTCGATTTCTTGCGATCGTACGATGGAAATTATGTAAACTTTATGCAACCCAAATTGTTCTCTTATCACTTCATAAAAAAGTAGTTCTTAACAATAGAACTACCGGCTTTATATTTATTATATTTAAATATTGTATACTAATTAAGTACTTTAGAAAATGGGATTATGAGATGGGAAAGATGATCAGTTAAGTAATTTTTGTTTTATAAGATAAACGTGGAATATTTACAATGTGATTCGCCTAGTAAGAAGGTGAATTTTTAGAAAAAATTAGGAACCAGTCCTTTTCACCGGCTTGGTAGTTTTACTGTTAAGGTTTTAGTAAAATAGATAGAAGAAAAGGAGATTCATGCACTGCGGCATTACATTCTGCTATAATTAACCATCGTTTGTTATGACTTTGAAATACAATGTTTACTGGGCATATTTAATTTGAAGGTTCTTTATTGGTTCATCGATATTATTAATGTATAATTCTTACGAAAATTAATACCTATCAATTTGACCACTTTTGTAACTTTTTATTATTACTAAAATTAACCAATAATAATATGATGATTTAGAAATCTAAGCTAACAGATATATGTTCTTTATCGCGATTTTTTACAGCTGTAAATGGGTTTATGATACCCGTCGCAGGAGTATGGGCACAAATGTATGATAAGCTTCCCGTTGCCGTTAATTTTCTATCATCTTATTTATAACTTTGAAGTCAGAAAACCAATCTTTACCTTCAAGAAATTATCCTTCATTACTTACAGTCACTGCAATTATCGTTTCTGTTATGATTTTAGTCGTACTGGTATTCATTTTTATTCATTAAAAATGAATAAATTGCAGTGGAAAATTTATCGCAATTAATTTAATTTATGTGTCAACAACTTATAAAAATAATTCGGACATCAAAGCGTTGAAAAATCCGTATCTGGCAATAAGCAATCGTAGGAACTTAATTTCAAATAAGCAGTGACAATAGGTAAATGAAATTTCCGTATAAATAAACAACAATATATAAATCTGCATGGTTGTTAGCACATGACTGCACGCAGCATAATTCCAATATGTGTACACGGTACACAAAGGTGGCAGGATGAAGCTACAGTCATAGATATTGATCAAATAAAACGTTTTAATAAATACAAGCGAAAATTTCATTCCGAAAGGTATGACACATTTTTAATTCTACCTTCCGCAGCAGATGTTCGAAGCATCGGTCGTTCGTTTGAACACATGAGTTTCCCCGTCTTTGCTCGCATTTCTCGACATCGGTTTTCGACGATCAGTTGAATTTGTGCATCCCTACTCCTCCCCGTTATTCTGTTCCTGACTTCCGGCCGCGAATTGCGCTTTAATTCCGAAACGAATGATTTTTCGTTTTTGTTTATTAATACTTTGTTCCTCCGCGTTCGATCACGAGACTTTTACGCTTTATCTTTTTATTTTGCATTGTTCTAGGATTAACTACTATGGTCACTTCGCCATAGACGTACTGTTTTAGGTGAGATTCAAATTACCATTTTATGGTATATAAAATGATAATTTAGAAAAAATTTCCCAGAGTTGACGGGGTATTTGAATTCAGATCTACTGTTCGAGAAGCCAAGTCTTTATCTCCTTACCCACCGTAGTCCTTTTAATTGGTGATTTCACGTAGGATCTACTGTTTTAAATTTATCCTGAGCCACGCAGGGTATAATATATTAAATATTAAATTAGGAAAGATTTCCCAGACGAAACGGAGGTTCTGTTGGACCCACTGATTGCGAGACCGAGACTTTACCTCCTTACCCATCATAGTCCTTTTAACTGCTATTATCATTTCACGTAGATCCTACTATTTTAGAAGAATTCCGAATCATCGGGCTGTAACGTACACATCACATATCAAAAGTTTTCGCAAAGATAATGGGGATTTGAATTCAGGCCTGTTGATTGCGAGTCCGAGCCTTTATCTCTTTCCCCACCACAGCCTCTCTGTACACTTTTATGTGATACAGCAAGTATTCAATTTGACTTCCTTAACTATTTGCAAATTAGACTTTGTTGGGGCTTCCTTCCAAGTAAACAATAATGTCATTACATATTTCTAAAAATATCATTTACCACGATAAATCCGGAAGCAATTAAAAATGCAGAGCTCAACTTCTTTTTTCGTACTCGGGATTCTAATTGTAATTCCAAATATCATTCAGTTTAACACTAGAGCTACCAAACCAGTGAAAATGACTGGTACACAATTTTTTCTAAAAATTCTCCAAGATTATGGGAGAGTCATGGAATAGATATTCTACGTCCATCTCATAAAACATAAATTACCGAATCGATCATCTTTTCCACCTCTGAATTCCCCTTTTTTCAAAGTACTTATTCGATATATTTAAATATAACAGATTTAACGCCAGTAGTTCTAGTGTTAAAAGACATGTTTATATTTGCAAAATGTCAAGAAGAAATATCATTCCATCGCGTCAATGCAGCTATGATTCGTGAAAAAGCTTCGATCAAGGTCATCGGGAGCTTCCATCGCCCTTTGTCGTTTAAAGCATCCAGCCATTTGCACCGGCTGGTACCGAGCTTACCAAAGTGCATGCTCAGCTTGAGGACGTCGTTTCTTGTCGCTTTTTCACCTCTATATTCTACCCTCGTTTGTGATTCTTACAGAGACGTATGGTGATAACGAGGAAGATATACAGTACATTTCAAAAGTGTTGTCACTACAATTATATAAGATATACGATTGCAACAAGTTATGCAAAGTAGAATTCGTTTTTATTTAACCCCTTGCCTTACAATTTCTATTTTGACAGTGTGCGTAATACCCCAGAATTAATACCAGAAATAAAAATTTCTCTCTGATCTTTTGCATTTGGCACAACTGACTGCGATATTAATATTATAGAGATAATTTTACCATCTCGTGATCAACTGATATTTACAATTTAATAGTTATTGGAAAACTTCAAAATTTCGTATTGCATTTATCGCCTAACGCGTGTCACACGTTATTGTAAGCTAAGGGGTTAAGATAAACACAATATTGCTGCAAGTGTTAAAGTAATAGTTTGAATGTTCATATAATCGTTATGGGATTAGGGAGCAATATGGAGCAGTGACTTTTCAATTAAAATTCACCGCAGTTGAAGGGATAATTTTAGAAATGTCTAACAAGGCCGATCATGGCTTAAGCTATCATTCAAACTCACGATCGTCAAGAGGGCTCATGAAAACGCCTCTCCCATTATCCATTTTATTTTCTTTAGAAATATCCTATCAGAATTTTATTGATAATTCGAACGCAGTTTTGATGTAAAGTAAATCTAAAATAAACAATTGCGCTTAGAACATTTTCCACCGCAACCTGTAACTAGATTGTCCTGGTATTCGCTTGCTTTTGGAACTTTATTTTGGTTTTCCGTAAATTACCTTCTTCTTATCGTCTTCAATACTAAGAGTCTTCCATATTTTCTTTCAAATCTCAACGATTTTCAAACTTGCAAATATATACTAAATAAAGTAGAAATTACATCCTATGTAAAATACTGCGGAAGTAGCAAACAACCCCCACATAAATCAGTGTGTTATCTCCCAAAATTGTTCCCATCCCTAAAGTAGTTTCTATCATCATAAGTACTAAAAACATTGTAAATTTTCTCACAAACTCCATTACCTCAAGAAACAACAACAATAAAAGACAATACTTCAAACCAGTTTTCCCCAAATGCGCCAACTTTTATCACACAATTGCGCTCCCCACGAATATTCTTCGCGAGACGGGCTCGCTACAAGCCAGCAGAAATTTCGCGCCATGTAAACCAGCGTCTAAATCGGTGACCTTTTGACCTATCTTGAGTACTTCCTCTCTCGGTTCACCTCCTCGGAGGAGCAACGGAATGTCAGAGCGTTCTTATCACCTTAGGGACTTTCCTTCGTCATTCGATAGGGCGGCACGAACGAACCGAGCGACGATGATAACTCTGTAACGGAGCTGTGCTAGCGTATATATACGTCGGTGTTGCAGAGACGTAGGTGAATGTGTGTGTGTGTGTGTGTGTGTGTATGCGAACGGCATTTTCCGCTTCCTGTCGCGATACCAGGCAACGCTCGGCCGGTTCTCATCTCTATGAGCAATTAGCCCGGTTAAGGGTTGCTTTGCACGATAAATTGATATAGAATGTTCCTTGGCTTAGAAAATGTAGATAGAGGCTCGCCCTCCGAAAAGGGCCTAAAGTGATTTCACGTAGGCGCGCTAAGCGATAAGCCAAGGTTGCACACTCTTTTCACGAGATATTGGAATTTTGTCGAGTAAACGAGAAGGGGATAAGAAAATTGTTCGGGGTATTGCTGCCGGTGATTGGAGAATTTATTTGTGAAGCGTATCGGGGATTTGGGAAGATTGGAGATTTAGCGGGGGACAGTGACCGTGTTCATTGAGAAATGATGAGATCAAATTTATGGGGGTGTTTCAGGCTATAATTGATTTCACGCTTTCGAGATAATAAGTTAAAGTTTAAAATGAAGCGATAAATATTAATTTACACGTTAATTATTATTAATGTGAAGTTTATATAATAAATAGTTACATTTAAGGGAAAAGTAAGCTAACTGTTACTGAAATCAATAACCGCAATGTTAGAATTTAACAAATCTAACAAAATAAATTATTATACGATTAGATTCATTAATGATAAATAGCTCTGTCATTAATTTTAATGCATTTTTAAAGGGTTGGGAAATCCTTTCAGCTGTTAATTTTATACGATAAATTATATTTATTATATTGAATAGCCTTAGTAAAGATATTCAACTCATATGCATAAAAAGATCTTTATTCCGAAAGGTGATTATTAATTACTGTTAATCTAAGAGAAACTTTCATGTTACATTTTACAAACGTAAAAACTATTAACATGTTGAATGCCACCCGTATTTCGCTAGTTTCATCATTTCCGCCGAACCGAAACTGTTTCTATTAAAATCACAACTTTATAGAATAGAAATGATAAAAGTACGAATAGTTATGTACTCAGTAATACTTCACTTTTCTAACAGCAATATTTTAATATTGGATATATTAGCATATCGGTGAATATCGCAATTTAAAAATCATAAGAAATTTCATCGAATTGGACAGTGTCGGTCACCGGTGACACCCATGACATTCAACGTGTTAATATCAATCGAATATATTTCAACGGGTTGAAGAGACATTCGGAAAGAAGAACGAAAGAGAACACGATAAGAAATTAATGAATCTAATTCGATTACGGATGAAGCTGTTTGCTAATTTCCAGATAAATGTAAAGAGCACTGTAAAAAAAATTGCACCGCTTTAAGTGTAAGTCACTTTTCAAGAAATTAAGGCATCAGTAGTTTTTACTGTCTTACAATTTGTAAATCCCATTTTAATGGAATATTGAAGCGTAACGAATGTACTGGAATTGAGATTAAACCAAGTAAAATTATTACACGAAAGCTACGCCAACCGCAGAAGCGTAAATGTGCAGATGAACACTTTTTTCAATAAGATGTAAGAAAGCACAGGGAAAATATTGAATAATGTAGCCATTATTTCTCGCGCCAAACACACGCGATCATCAATCTTTCCTCAAGAATGCCAGATTAACGAGACATCTGTTGTGACCAATGAAAAACAGGTATCCGAGGGATCAACTTGAGCTCAAGCTCGAAAAAGCCGCTCGAAAAAAAAGCTCTTCATTTTCCTCGACGTTCCGGAAACGGTCATTTGCAGACACATTTGTCTAGCGTCTGAAAACGGCCAATTTCATCGATTGCCTTCGCCATTCGTCCACTCCCTAAATTACTTTTCTGCCTTTTCATGGATTCTCACGGTGCGCAATTCGTAAATTTACCGCGCGATGCGAACTGAAGAGAATTGCTGCCATAAATCTGGCGCGCACTCGAATATTTGCAAATACAGACTTTTCCGATAGCGATAGCACCTCTGCTTTGACACTGCTTGCTTTTTTGAACCGTTGCTTTTGCAGAGCTGCAACGAGGTTGGAAAGACACAGACGTACACGTCTGACCATGTTTTCGTGACGATTAAATCGTAAATAACAGGTTTTAATGTAGACACAGATTTCAATAATTTATATAATTAAATTCAGAGTGTGTTAAATACGAATTTAAATAAGGGCAAGAGTTGAATGTTGAACTATAAAAATGATTTTCAATTTTGGCGATTAAAAAAGGAGTACAAATTTCTACGAAACCTTTTTTGAGCTATTCGAAGGTTTTTAGGAGACGTAAAACTTGCAAATCCTCCTCTGAAAGCTCTTAAAATACCTAAGTCATGAACCGTATTCTCTGGTATATGGCGCCGAAAATCACAGATTATTCAATAAGTTACTCTTGCTATCAATATAATATAGTGTATCAATGAAACATTTATCTTATACAATATTTTAACAAGAATTTCAAATTTCAGGTATACAATTAGAATTGCACTGCAAAGATTTTTTAACAATTTAATTTTTAAATGTTTTTGTTTCTTTACTGACTCGGTAACACTCGGTACATTTAATATAACAGTAATCTCTGGGTGCGAAAAATTTGCAAAACTCTGTCTCAGAAGCAACGAAGATTTGATCATTGCAATTCGGAGACGAGTAATGGATCGCCGGAGTAGCGGAAGGAAGGCATGGAAACTAACAGTAAGTTGAGTATCGGTCAGGATGTATCCCATTTGTGGCGTATTTAGCCTCTTATTACTTGCTGCATTTCACGCGGTAAGCGTCATATTTCTCCGGATATACATTAAACCGACAATACGACACAAAGTTTCATTCGGTTAACGAATGTTGGTGGAATACTTCACTGAAGTTTGCAATTCCACATAATGAACGCAGAACTTGTGTTTCGCAGAGTCTTACAAGAAAAGTTGGACATTTGACCCTCTATAGGTTCTTGTGACTTTAACTCTTAAATGCATGATTTTATTTCATTTCTAAAATAATTTGTTTAGGTTTATAGATACTCCCAGGAAATGAGAAAAACATAATGAAGAAATCGAAGTCAAAAAGTCTGTTTGTTTTCAGTATTTTTCGTAGTTGCAAAATGCAACTATGAACTTTTATGTATTATTCTTGAGGCTGAGCATTTTAGATCTGGAAATATAAACATGCTGAAATTTTGCAACATTGCATTTAAGGGTCAGGGTAACACAAGACGCAGTTGTGTTTCCATCCCGGAACGTCATTTCTTGAACTGTACTAATTATTATAACTTAATTCTTAAAAATCATAAATCTTCTCTGTAATGAAATGCTCAGAAATCAAGTTAAATTTTTTAATTGAAATTCTACTTTTAACATTTGCCAGTGTGCTATCGTGTAACTAATCTTTAGGCGCAGCAAAAACATTGGACTATATATAGAGGGTTAACAGGAAAAGGTGTTGGTGTTATTTTTAATTGCATTAGAAAAAAATTGTATGGTGCGAATGGACCAAAATGTAAATCGATTACCTGCGTGCATTTAATTATTTTTCACTCATGTATTCGTTTTGAAGTTGTCGTCACGTATGTCGCGCATATCGTGCGGCAATTATCTGCTTGTTAATCGTTAATAAAGATTTAATATTATTAGTCAGCACATTTATTCAATGTTTTCAAGCGCAATTTCTACAGAAGGCACTTAAAATTTATTAGAACACGTATATGATGTCTCGCTTAGCCCCTTTTCTTACGATTTCCTTTTGACTACATGTAAGATCGTTAAGTAAATTGCAGCAATGAAAATTTGCTAAATGTTTGCTACTGTATTGTACAGTTTGAAATAACCTCGATTATGTAAGAATGATTTTATGGCGTTGTATTAAGCGGAATTTTTCAACTTGACAGCTTTTAGAACATTCCAAGTTTTTTTTATTCCATTTTCTACATCATGAGTAAGGTTTGATACCGTATGGAAAGAGGGTAATAAACCTACTGAAATACCTTTAAATAAATAAGCAAGTAAAAAAACTATTGCAGATAAAGCTGTTGAGTGAGCAATGAGAGCAGTATACTAGAGAATTTGCATGTTTTTTTTGCACTGAGGAATTCAGTGGTTTTTCTTTTCTCGCAACATTTTTTTCAACCTTCACATAGATGTGCTAGTAAATAATTCGTTGAAGTCCAATATTATTTTTGCACGTTTCTGTTGGAGGTTGTGCAGCCAAGTTTTTAATGGGTTAACAGGCAATCAGACTCAACATCCAATTTATTTTAATTCTATTTTTTTGTTATACTTTTCGTCATTATTTTAATATGTTCATTGAAATATGAACGACACTTCTGACTTGCGGGCAATGGCGTACATTTCGATGTTGCCTTCAACTTTCCAACGATGTCAAAGTACTTCGCTACTGCGGCTAGTTAATTAAAATTTCCGTTTAAATGACAATCTAGTTGGAACTCAGTTTAGTCAATTAAAAGTCCACGTAAATAATTTTGTATATTTCATTTATACCATCACTCGATCTGAAGCAGCACTTTATATTTTACCATTCACTTTGAATGCTTTGCGAGCATTTGATTTAACACTAATTTCAAACCGCTGCTTGTCGATGAGTGAAAAACTTTAATGAAATTCTATTTTCCTATTTCATTTATATTTTATATTATAAATGGATAATTAATATTTCCCGATTCTGCATAAAAAATGTGGTTTAAAACTAAAAGTACAGACGTCAAATTTATTATATTTAAATATATGAAATAAGTACTTCGAGAGAAAAGGATATCAATAGGAAAGAAAATGATCAATAACATAATACACAGACATTTTACAAGATACACGTTGAATATCTACTGTACGGCTACTCTACAAATTTGAGGAATTTTTATTTAAAAAAAAAAGGAACCCATCAATTTTCCCACTTCCATATTTCTACTATTAACACTAGAACTACCAAACCAGTCAAAATGACTGGTACACAATTTTTTCCAAGTTCATATGAAAGTCATAGAATAAATATTTTACGTCCATCTCAAAAACCATAAATCACCGAATCGATCATCTTTTTCGTCTCGTGGATTCCTCTTTTTCAAAGTTTTTATTTAATATATCGAAATATCAAAGATTTAACGCTGGTAGTTCTAGTGTTAAAAGCAAATACAAAAATATTATCAAGTAATTCCTCGAAGTTTGTAAAAATGTACTCACATAAACGTATGAAAAATTCGCAATAGTTCAGTTTTAAAATCAGAAAAGACAAAGGCCAACGCGAAGGCTCGACCTTTCTCGCGAGCAACTTGAATTTCCTTTTTCTGCGCTCATGCACGGCTGCTAAACTCGTGTACGCACATCTCGCGTGCACGGTTACATGTACGTGCTTCCTGAATACGTTCGTACGTATTCCACAATTAACCCAACGGTTGCAAATTAGAAGCCATTCAAAGAAGCCAACCAGTAACCCGTCAGAACCACCGTTCTCGGCTCCTTCGGTTCCAAGCGCTGGGTTCTCACGGCGAGTGGAACTTGTTACAGGGGCGGTCATTGGAACAGGAAAAAAGCGGCAACTTCGAAACGGGCTTTCAAGAATGGGAAAAATCAATTTCTTTTAACGATCGTTAACTGCTCTGACGGTTTGGAACGTCAACGTTGGCAGAGGGGGTAATAATTTAATTCTTTCGTGAAAGATCAAGTAATATCGAGCAGGTCAAATAGGTTTATAAATATTATTCATTTATATGATTTGGATTACATTTATGAATCTATTGAAATTCATTTTTATTGTAATTCATTTGTATGAATTGGATTACGTTTATAAATTTATTCCAATTCATATTCATTGTAATTCATTTATATGAATTGGATTACGTTTATAAATGTATTCCAATTCATTTTCATTGGAATTCATTTATATGAATGGGATTACGTTTATGCATGTAATTTACTGACATCTTGGTATATATGGTGGCGAATTTGAAGCAAAATATACAATATCGGCGAAAAATAAAATTATTCTAAAAGATACACGAGGAGAAAATAGGTCAGATACGTTTATAAGTAGAATTTTTTACTAAACTAAATGTATGGATATTGTTTTACATATAATTGCAAATTTTAAGTAAAATATACGGCATCAGTGGAAAATATAATTATTGGAACAGTCTGGAGAATGGAAAAGTAAATAAAACGCGGTCTTTATGTTTAGAAGTATGATTTGATTTTTGCTAACACTCAGGGTTTTGGGTAAAGGATACAAGATCAACAAAGGACACAATATATGTAAAATACCGAATAATGAAAAGCAGATAATACACATATAGCAGTATAATTTATCGATACTCTAATAAACACAATTGTGCACGCACAATTCATATTAGAACAGGCTATCGTTAATTCTACATTGGTAAGATTTGATGCTCGTCGAGCTCAAAGTGGATACACACAAATATAGACCATGTGCGTGTCCATTTGCGGAATTGCGTGCGCAAAAAGGGTGTCGTAAAAATAATATAACCCGGAACACTGCCGTACTTGCTACCGTCCGTAAAAATAATACAGATTAAACCCAAAATTAAGATGGCATATCAGCTGTATCGAATACTAGGACAAATCCTAAAAACTTCCTACGAAACTGGTCTGATAGACTTAACACTAATTACCAATTCAAATCAAATTCCACCTAAATTAATTCATACAAAACTTCCACCACATGCACTTCCTTATCCTTAAATCCTATTTAAATGTCAAAAATTCGATGCACAAATTCGGAGCAAATCTCAAAAAAAGACAGCGCGGAATGGAATTGATTGTCTATATCAGTGTTTGGCAAACTCATTAGTCAAAAGAGCCAAAAATCAGCAGCCGCTCTGTTAAAATTTTGTTGACAGCCAAATTTCTTTTCAAGAACCTGTTAAGAACCATGTTTTTCGAAGTTGGTTTAAACTAGCTATCAAACATTAAATACAACCAGATATAATAATAATCTTATTTATGGACAACATTTTTTGTGGCCGACTCGCCGAGTCGCACTCAAGTCGCTAAAGAGCCGCATGCGACTCGCGAGCCACGATTTGCCGATCACTGGTCTATATCAATTAGGAGCAATATCAAATTAAATGGACCGTTTATTTTGAAAGTGGTGTAAATCCATTTATGTTCGAATCGAGATATTGAAGGGTTTGCGTTGGACTAAATTTAAAAAATATGGGTAACAGATAACATAGTAGAATAATGTTTATGGGTTTCTAAGGGTGTCAAATTTATCATCCCTATTAGTATAATTAACATTATTTAAGAAATAATATATTTATGATGGCTATGAAAGGACTTACACCACTTTCAAAATAAACTTTTTCATCACTTCATTAATCAATAAACTTCATTAAAATAAAGTTTCCGCGTTACAAAATCTTAATGATTTGAAATATATTAATAACAAGTTGCTTTAGAATGAAAAGATCATGTAAAAATGTAACTATTGATGTAGCTAACTCGATTTTTTTGGAAAATGGACTCACACCACTTTCAAAATAAACGGTCCATATGTTCTCTCTATGAAATAGAGAAATAGAGAAGATATGAAATCTCTAAATTGTATGGTAGAGATTTCATCCAAAAGTTTCTTTCTATTGCTCCTACCATTCCATTATTACCTATCCAGCGACGAAGTCGATACAACTCCCTTATATTGACAACCAGCAGGAATGTCGAGCATGTATTTACATACCACTGAATACACGTATATTACGCACCTCGAGTGCTTAAGTACGATTCGTACAGGATAGATCGAAGATCGATACTCGGGGCCAACATTAACATTCCCGTTCTAATCCTACTCAGTGCTTCGAACCGCTCACGCACACGCACGGGCGTCCGTGTACGTGTAAGTATCTCAGAATTCGATTAGCTCGAACGCAGCAGATCGGTCGAGGGTTTCCCGAAAGCAGAAATTAGATCGTAACTGGTTATTGCATTAAAGTACCTCCCTGTCGAATCTGGCCGCGAGATCTACGCCATTTCTGAACTGTGCACTTTCCTTAATTCTTCCGACATCGCAACGCTTCGAGCTGGCGCGGTTCCAGATGTGAGGTTTACTGCTTTCAGGAGTGCCTTGTTTATACCTCGGGCTTAGCCGCCTCCGGGAGGAGTTCTCTGCGTGTCGTTACGGGGGTCTAGTAAGTGCAAATCTTGGTACATTATTTACGTAAACAGATGCCTGCATTTGTTTAGAGAATCCGGATGCCGATAGCAAGTTTGCGTTGTTTTGTTTTACTTGGAATTATGGTTTTGTTTTCGGACTTGAAGGTAATGACTGCGTTCTAATGCTTTCCAGTAATTTTTTGTTTGCGAAGATTGCAAAGAGAAAGGATTCTCAAAGGTTTTTCATATGCGTGTGTCTTTGGTAGTTTTGTGTTAGATTTATAAATGCAATTATTTCTGAAGATTTTTCACGGTAAAATTGTAAAGAATTGCGAAGCAGACTGTATATATGAGTAGTGTTTATAAAGAGTTTCTGCCAAGTGTCACTGGAAAATTCATTTTACACGAATACTAACAGATGGATCTACTATTTCTGTGAATTTTCTATACTTCAATGTGATATTTTCAATTTAAAATAATCCGCTGACGCTACGCTATGAGATAATCCGTAAGTATTCGAGCATCTTACAGAACGTCTTATTAGAGATTCGCTAAGAGCGATGAACCCTCGCATGATCATACTTGCTCACCGTGCCGAGATAAATTTTCCTTCGTACAAAATAAAAAAAAGCTTCTACTATGCCAAACTATCGAGCAAAGATTGCTTTCATAGTAATTCTAAATTAATCCAGCATTCGGCAATTAACACCAACCGTATCGGCACTTTCCGTATATACATCCATTCTGACCGTAGCATATCATTTGATCGGTTATGAAATAACAATTATATTTTTCCAAAAGAAATGCGGAAGATTGTAAATTTAATATAGGAAATAGTGCAGGAATAGTGCTGTGACTGAATTGACAAATTCGTAAATATTACAATTTAAAAGTCATACGAAATTTCATTGAATTCAATAGCGCCGGTCATCGGTGACCCCCATGGCATTCAACGTGTTAAGCATTGTCCAGTTCCCTCGGATCGTCAGACAGCAGCTACAGAAAAAAGTGAAAGCTTTCCGCAAAAGGCCGCACCGAAATTAATCAAAAGCGCTAATTGCACCGCGAGAAAGAATAACGAGCGGTCGTTAAAGAGCGGAAACGTACCGCCCTCCTCCTTATCGCTAAAAGCTTGTTTATCCTTCTGAATTAGGAGATCCTTCATGTAGTACGTAATCCCGTCAAATGCCGACTTTTTACGTCTCTCGTAGCTGGACATTGTCGTCCGACGCAGTGTCGTGATCGTCGACCGTTAAGCCGGTGATGTATCGATTGCAATTCCACTGACAGCGAGCGTGTAGAAAAGCATTTAATATCGAGGCGGGAAAAACTTTTGCGCGAACGAACGATCGATCTCTGTATACTTCAACGTACACTTCGTAACTCGGGAGGAACGAGGGGATTATTAACGGCGCGTCGTTTAATGCACGGACGCGAATACTTTTATAGTTTGCAGTTGTTGTATTTGAGGAGAAGTTAAGATTGTATGCTCTGTAAGTCGCCGGAAACGGAAGGACTGTCGACAGTGTACTGTGATCGATTTTAGAAATCTTGCTGGACAGAAATGAACATTTTAAGTTATTTATATTTCATCGTAATGAGTACACTGCGGATGTTTATGCAAATTTCAAGTTTGATAAACGCAGAATAACAAAGAGTCCAAGTAGAGGACTCTTTCAGTCGCTGAATCTTACAGCGAATGCCGTATCTTGGATATTTTAGATATTTTTTTTTATATTACATACTTTTTGTGCATTTTAGCATCGTTAAATTTGCCATAAATGCATAAACATCCGCAGTCTAGTAATGAGTATTGTGAGTATAATGACGACAATAAAAAAAAAATTATTTCAGGATAATATCTTTAATAATTTTACATGAAACTGATGAAAGTGAAGGTATCTAGGCAGATTAATTTGTATTCTTCGAAAAGTCACTTAATCGATTTTGTGTTTGTGGGTTTTAAGTTTGATTTCTTTGTGATATCATATATTTGCTGTGTTGTTTAACCCCCTGCCGTATGATTTCTTTTGTGATTACCTCCGCAATAATTCAGAATGAAATTGGTAAAATAAATATTGATCAGCGATTCTTGATACATCGTATAATTTAACGTAATATTAATATTACAGAACAACATATTGTTGTGAGATTCTTCAAAAAAGGAAACGACTGTTAAGGGCGTTGTAATAGCTGTATAATCAACAGTATTCGATAAAATTCGATGGGTGTTTTTTGAATTTGTGATACTCAGCGAAATACGTTAATTAGGTCTGCTGTAAATTATCAAGCGTAAAGCGATTATTAAAGTTATGGTATTGTTTTAATTAAAAGTATGTAATTACATGGTCGAATTTGATGGAACGTATTATTAAAATATGATACCATTTTAATTACGAATGTTCGATGAAATTTGAAGCGAATTTTTTAAATCTGCAATATATGGAGGAACTTTTCAATTTCATACTTCAATAATTATTTAACACTAGAACTATCGGCGTTAAGTGTATTATATTTCAAAATATTAAATAAGTACTTTGAAAAAGGAGGAATCAAGAGGCGGAAATGATAATCGATTCGGCGATTTATGTTTTTTAAGCTGGTCGTAGGGCATTTATTCTAAGACTCTTCTATAAACTTGGAGAATTTTTGGAAAAAATTGTGTACCAGTCATTTTGACTGGTTTGGTAGTTCTAGTGTTAAAGGAAAGTTTTATCGGAGGGACTTCTAAAGATATTATGACATTATTTTAGTTAGGATTTTTCGATGAGGCGATGAAACGCGATGCGTACTTTTTAAATCTGCAGTAGTTAACGAAACGTTGAAATATTACACGCTGCGAGTCGTCGAGAACAAAAGTATTATCGTTGATGCGTCGTTCATTGTATGACTTTGATGTAGTTTTAATTAGGAATATTGGATGATCTGTTAAAATCGGATGCTCTTTATACTTCGTAACGTGTCCGGAATAAAAGGATTATTAATGGCGCGCCGTTTAATGCATGGACACTGCAATTTTTTCTGCAATATTCGATGATACGGGGGAATTTGACGCTATAATTGGCAAGTTGCCCAGAATAAAAGGATCATTAATGTCGCATCGTTTATTACGCGAAATTTAATATTTTTTCATGTGCAGCATACGGTGCTCTTTATATTTCGTGATTTGTCGGGAACGAATCGGATTATTAAAGGTACATCGTCTATTGGCACTAGTTGTGATTTAGAATTAATTATGATGAAATTAACAGTAATTTGGAATATTCGATTATGATAGAGGAATTATTTTTTGGAATGCCTCTCAGGCCAAATTTTGGAAGAATAAAAATACTAATAGTGCTGGAAGTAATTAAATTAATTTACGAAGACATAATTGGATATTACGAGAAATATTCAGTCATATTCGCCAATATTGTTGTCATTTAAGAAATAACTCTGACCGTATCTAATAATCAAGTAGGTATAATCAATTAAATTTGTTCGCTTTTACCGGTCCACATCATCAAAAATATCCCGAAAATGATTCGGTATTCGAAAACACAGCAAAAAATACGGTGGGCTTGGCAAATTATAAAATCGAATATTTCAAATTAATGGACGATCCAATTATCAATATTGCATTTAAAAACAAGTTATTAAAAACAAGGAAAGTTTAAGTAAAAGAATGGACCTTAACATTTCTTGTCTCTTTCAAATTCCTTTTCCTACGTCGAGTTTCGAGAAAAAAGAACAGAATTTGTCATTTCTTTGTTCAACGTCTACGCCAATGTTCACCAGCGAATTCTAAGAAAAACGGGCAGTGCCCTTTTTGCGAAACGTTATTAAAGCGTCGGGTCGATGCTACATAGTTGTCTCCATGTGGGACAGACTTAATGATGATTTCAAAGGAGTAAATGACGTCACGCCGGCGGAATCGTCGAATTCCATCGCCGTGCTGATTCGCAAATGACCGCATACGACACTGCCAATGATAACTCGTCTCGTTTGTCTTCTGCAATCGCGACTCATTGCAAATTCGAATCGATTTCGCGCTAAACTATCTACGAGATGCAAGTATCTGCGAGGGATTTCAGTGCACTCTTTCGTTTATACATTTTAACGGCAACGGTATCGGGATAAATTACGTGCCCGATAACATTTATTTTTTTAATTGACTTTGAATGAAAATAAATGAATTCCTTTCCCCTGTTGCGGTTCCTTGCAA
The DNA here is from genome assembly GCA_963989415.1 of Cerceris ruficornis. NCBI lineage: Eukaryota > Metazoa > Arthropoda > Insecta > Hymenoptera > Crabronidae > Cerceris > Cerceris ruficornis. Next base: position 12,012,966 of record OZ022521.1, read on the forward strand.
ACGGCTGTTACGATTGCTTCGATGGAATGCTATTTAGGCAGTTAGCAGGCTGTTTTCAGATTGATGTAGTCAACGCAAATAAACGGGACAGTTAATCAAATTAGTTTTGCAACTTAGATGTGACTATTCGCGGTTGGAAATTTGCAAGTTTTCTGCGAAAGTTAGACTTTTTCGTAGCAGTTAACACTAGAACTACCAAAGCAGTCAAAATGACTGGTACACACTTCTTTCCAAAAATTCTCCAGGTTTATTGATGAGTCTTAGAATAAATATTCTATGTCCATCTTAAAAAACGTAAATCACCGAATCGAGTAGCTTTTTCCGCCTCTTGATTCCTCCTTTTCCAAAGTAATTATTTAATATTTTGAAATATGATAGATTTACCGCCGGTAGTTCTAGTGTTAATGATCACAGATACCGATGTCACTTAGGTGACTGACTAATAAATTAATTTTCACGTTTGCCTGATCTTTTAAATAATGCACGAAGAAATTAGTTAATTAGCTATTTCGATTGAACAGAGAAGAAGAGAAAATGCAAGAACAAGGCGAGCGTACCGGAAATCCACAATCACCGTAACAGACAGGAAGAACAGTAAGCCTGTAAATGTAATATTACAATATTTATATAAATATTAGACGCTCTGTTTACACAAAACGTCATTTGCACTACGAGATGTGCCTCTTTCTATGAAACCACATCTGCGAAAAGTTTCTTTATATAAACGATAATTCAAAAATTAATAAAAAATAGATATAAAAATTATAAGAAATTATATGTATATATTTTTGTGTATATATTATGTATATATATAAAATTATATTTTATAATTATAAAATTATAAAAAAAGATATCTTGAATTTCTGGTAATGTTTTCTCTTAATGGTTAGTCCGAAAGAAATAAAAGAAACGCGTTTCCAAGAAATTCACCATTGTCAACACATTTGGTACGCCGGAAGTGTTCGCACATCGGGTGAATTTTAAGGAAGTCATATAAGCATTCGTTATTCCGCATAATAAGGTGGTCCACATTCTTCGAATGAATGACTCGTCATCGTACTTCACATTCTAAGATAAAAATTCCGAGACAATGAACGTGATATCGCATGAGCAGACTGAACGAAGTCTTCTGTAAGATAACGTTATTAGTGGCCTGACACTCGGAAATGCTAAATTGAAGCATTCCAGAATTATCTTACCGAAATTGTATTGTCTAAATAATTATAAAAATGAAGTCCCGTCAAAATCCATTGTATTTTCCAGTAAACCATCACAAATCACGGCCAAAGAGAAATGTGAAAATTCTCTTTAAAATATAATAATTATTAAACCATATCATAAATACCGAAAATTGTTGTCATAATGTTAAAAAAATGTCCGAAGCTTTCAAATCATAAAGCAGTCGCAGCAGCACAGAATCACCGCAATAATAAAATATTTCTTTGAAATCCTCGGCACCATAAAACGATCGCAATCGTGATAAAACATTTGCAAGATCTTTTGTAAGTTTTGCGTATGATATAATAAATAACAATAATTCTAATTATTCTATTAAAATTCTTGCAAAGCCACCGCATCGCTAAAGGTGTGCGACAGCGGCTATACCTTTCTCGCGTTCGAAGGCCGACTAAAAGTTAATTGAAAAATACTCTACGATCCTTTGTTTATCGGCAGCGCACCTACGCGATTATATTCATTCGCCGTTCTGCATCCGAGAACACAAAAAGCTGCGAGTACGCGATAGAATCGCGTCAATAATGTATTAAATAAGTGATGCGAGGCAGCGCATTATCGAGGAACTCGTTACGCTCATTATGGTAGGCGGCACGCATTTTACCAGCGTGCGTGGCCTAAATGATAATAACAAAGCAAGGACTTGGGAAACGTGGAGGCCATTTCCGGTGATAATGTCGCTCAAGTTCCGACATGCGGAATCTCGCGGAACCACAAACGCCGAACGCGTTCCTGTTGCTTCTTTATTTAAAACCGCAATTATTATGCACTGCATAAAATACATTTTCTCCATTACCTCGTATCTTCATTCCTGTTTCATTATCGTGTATTTTTGAAATATTTGAAGTTTTCTGACTGCTTTTACGCAGCTGTTATTTATGAGTTTCCATACACGGAATTGCGTACTTTTATGGTAGGAAATTACAGCGTTTTTTAATGATTTACTTAACCGTGCAATACGCGGTCAAATGATCGGTTCAATGATATGAAAACATGAAGTTTCTTGTATTATTAAGTAAAGGCAATTTGGTACGTTGTTACCTGTTTTAACCCTTTGCGGTCCGAATTATTTTATCAATTTTTTAGCCAGCTAAACGAAATTAATTTCACAACATTTTCTATCGTTGGTTATTCATTTCTTTTAACGATAGGAATAACTATAGGTACCGACGGATATTTAGGTGATATTATAAAATCATTGTGAACTTGGTAAGTCAATATTAACTCGTTTAAAAACAAAATGAAGTGAAAAGCTATGTCGAGTATAGCTCGACATAGGACTGCAAAGGGTTAAAGTGGACAGGTATCGTCGTTATTTCAAAACCGGTCAAAACATCTGCTAAGTTAGGAATAAATATTCAGAAAGTGTCGGTACGGTTAATGTTGATGTATAATATCGATGACTGATCTAGTAATAAATGTTACTTTCCTGAATAACTTTGTGTTGTTTCGGGTGTACAGCCAAGTTCGATTAAATGATAGATCGTTACATTTTTACGGTATCAATCAAAGAAATACATTATTCTCGAAACAACCGATACATTTATACTATAGAATTGATACTGATAGCATCATCAAGACATGCTACGTACTACATTGGGGAAATATTAATATTTCAAATCAAGGATTGACGTTATTTAGAAGAATTTTATTCCGGAGAGATCTAATTAGGATACGGAACGAAGTTACGATAGGTGACAAATTAAAAAAGCTAATATCAGAGAACAGAAAGACATAGATGCATGGTACGTTACGTTAAATTTATTGATACAGAAATTACTTCATATAATGGTTTTAAGGTGCATTAAAATCTGCTCACCGCGTAATTGGAAAACTGTCTCCATGGAATGAAAAAGTGGCTCGAAATAAATTTAACGGAACTAACGCATCGATCGCACTTATCTATCGTAACAGCGTTAGATAGCGAACAATGACAGGAATTAAATCGACATTTCTGTCAATACGTCGGTCCCTCGTATGGCGTTATGACTAAATAAAAGATGCATTTTCACTCTAAATTGGAACAACAGTAATATATAAAGCCTACATGAGATTCGCGACTTGTAGACCTCGCTTTGTCAAATACTCTTCAATCTCATCAATCGTCGCTTCATTACAGGTAGGTGCCTTTCTTCCTTCTTGACATTTTGCGAGCTGTTTATTTGATCTAAGCACATCTTATCGATACTCATTTCAATTTTCTTTAAGTATCCTTATATCAATATCGGTCATCGAACTCTCTCTATCAACGTAAAATTCAGGAAAAACGTTCCAAATAAGAATTTGAAGAGCATATCTTGACTTTACGATTCTACTAGCACGTTTGACAGGGCTCCATTTTAGTAAGATGATAATTTCAAGCAGTATTTTAGTTATACTTAATAATTTGGTACTGTTCTTTGTCAAGTGCTGCTACTTTGAAACATACCAGTTTTCTTTATCAATGTACTTATTGAATTAATCGTAAAATTCGCTTTTATTTTCGAAATACAAATAAATATTACAATTAAGAGATTGATTTCTTTATCACGATAGGTAAATATAACAAATCATTAGAAATCCTCGTTTATATTCTGCAAGTTACTGTACTCGTCCGCAAAAAAAACGGTCTTCACTTACTAGACCTATGTGCTAATTTACGAACTGCATCATCATTATACAAAAATGTAACGTTATAACAAAAAATGTTATCAAATTCCATCTAGAATTAATTCAGAAAATTTTCCCAAGGAAACTCAACTCTCCAAAGTGCCGTTATGCACTTTTCATGCGCGGTGTCCTTTTTCGCAAAAGTTTTGCGATGTGAAGGAACATACCGAAAGATTCATATACGTACAGTCAAAATGTAGTTTTATTAATTGTAATTATCGATTTTACATACATCCTGTGCCACATATATTCCTGTAGATTCGCTTACTTTTATAATTATCATTATTTTGTAAAATCTTGGAAGTATAACCCAATATATATTCAGCAGAGAAGAATATTCCGACTAGAAATAGTTAATGGGATTTGAAATTCAATATTTTTATCAAATTTCTCCAATTACGTATATTTTGTAAAATCTTCGAAGTATAACCCTAGGAAGTTTCATCGAGGATTCCGGGATCTCTGATGCGACCCCCTTGAAAACCAACGTAACGTAACGAGCGTTATGTGCTCAATAAATAATTGCAACGAGCTGGTTAATTATTTACACGATTAAATATCGTCAAACAGCGCGTTTACTTCACGGCACGTGGATCATTGTGCTCCTTCGCAGCGGCAATTAAATCGACGAATAAACTCACCCGATTATATGGCTCCTGCATGTTTTATCGTCGCGACGGTGTCATTAAAATTGTTCCAAATATTAACTGTAAGCACGATGAACGTTATTGAAACAACGGAAGCTTGTTTTGATGGAAAAACGTTCGCACTGGTTAACAAGCAATTCCGAGAGAGTACCCTCGGGTTTCGATGTTAACGGATTTATTAATATTGTCGCGTTACGAGTTCCTCGCTAAATATCATTTGCATAAATAGAGGCGAAACGAGATGCGAGTTAAGGGTAGCATTATGTCTGTTGCGTTATCTCGATGCGAGTGCGACACTAACAAGTTGGAATTAATTAAGACGGCAATTTCTGGTGTATGGAAATTTTCAGTATCAACACAGGATTGTGTGTTCAAAATGAAATTACTCTTTTGCTTATTATTAATTTTATTCCGCTGTTTTTTGGGGGTTGAAGTGTGCATCTTGTAGAGATGAAATGGAAATTTACTCTTTTGAAGGATGCACTCAAATTGTTTATCATTATTCTGAACAGAAGGAGTAATTGTGGAATACAGAAGTCGTCAGATCTGGCGGCTCTAGATTTCTTTATGTGGGTTATTTGAAAGAGAAAGTTTACGTGGAAAAACGGCCAATTATGCAACGACAAAAAGAATATATTTCTGATGGTACACGTATCGAAACGCTAGGAGAAATTAAGCATAGCGTACTCAAAGGAGCTCTAAATTGAGAGCATAACGACAATCACTATCCCGAAGTTATTCATTTTGAAATTGAATATGAATTTTTTGAATAATTTAGAGCTTATTCCGTTGGTATCAAAGTTTGTCCGTTTAAAAGTTCATCCTATTCTTTTACAAAAATAATGTTAATTATTTTGTGGTCCTCTCTATCCTATTTTGAAGTTCTGATTGGCTTAACAAGCTAAAATTTCATTTCCTCGTTACGTCGATGCGATATTTCTAGTGCAGTAAACTTGTTGAAATAAATAGATCGCTTATCGTTTGGTTTCTCATTATCTAAATTTACAGACAATACTCACTTTGCATAATATTCGAATTACAGGATTTCGGTTGAACGCGATCGGAAAAATACGGCAAGAATTACGTTTTACAAGGCACAGTTTCAGTTTAACTTTATAATCCCTTGCAATACGATAATACCATCGCCATATATCCACGTTGCTATCTTCTGATTTCATTCTCTTATCGCTGTGTACCAGGATAATTTCAAAACAACAGTAAACTTATCGAATAAACATTTCTAGTATCTATTAATCTACTTGCCATTTTTAACAGTTTCGCGTGTTCTATTGTCCAATATATATTCAGCAGAGAAAAAATATTCCGACTATAAAAAGTTAATGCTATTTTAAATTCAACATTTTTATCAAATTCCTCCAATTATATTTAACGAATACTTATTACTGATCGTAACAGTAAATTCTTCAATTTATATTCTATTCGTATTTATCATTCTCCGCACGAATATCAGGTCCCATTTGCCCGACACATATTTACACTATAAAACGAGAGTTTGTGCGTTAAAATTGATAAAATTATTTATATAGTTTCAATGACTATCAATCGGAATGTTTTAGCCGCAATATAAAAAGAAACCCGAATGGTTGTATAGCCTAAATATTCTACATTCTCGATATACTCGCTGAGGACTACATTTCGAGCCGTCATTTATCAAAAAGGCGCGTTTCTACTTCCAGTTTCACCCCTCGTCAAGTTTCGTTCACGCGAAAGTTTTAACTCCGTGTATTTCGGACAAGCTGTCCAGCATTATTAGCATAAAATGACTACGCGATATCGCAGCCGAACAGTCAAGCCACATTTCTGCCTTTACTCTCACTGTGATGTTACATTAGCAAGTACCAACTGTTCAGAGATCGTAAGTTGCACAATTCCTATAAATTGAACGGTGTAACAGTCACGTTGCATGCGCGTAACATGTTCGGGTCCGCGGGGGATGCATGAAGTCACAATAGAACTAAAAATTAATATTGCACTTGTATTCTTTTCAAGATACTGTGAAACCTTTGTATATAACATTTTTCTCTACAATGAATGATTCTCGAGTTATTATTTTTTTCCACCAGAATTGTCGATTCGTTCCACTTTGCAGCGGTTTTACAAATAGGAACACAAACTTTTTTGTATCATATTGCTCAGGACATCGAGATAAATTCACAACACATATTCCACGATATTTTTACTAACATATTACTCGATTTTCAGTAGGGGAATTACGAAATATTTAGCATTTCGTCGTACTTCACTTTAACCCCTTAGCCTACAATAAAGTGCGACCCTCGTGACGCGGTAAATGGAATGGAAACTTCGAAATCTTCCAAAAATAATTATATTGAAAATATCAGTCGGTCACGAGACGATGAAATTATTTCTATACTATTAACCCCTTGCCCTACAAGTTCTTTTGTGACTGCCTCCGCAACAATTGAGAATTAATTTGCTAAAATAAAAATATGGCAGTGATTCCTGATATATCTTAGAATTTAAAGCAATATTAACAACATAAGGATAATATTATCGTGTCGTGTTCCATTGATATACTCAATTTGACAATTTTTGGGAAGCTTCAAAATTTTCAGTTACTGCAACCGCATCAGGAGTATCACTCGATCTTATAGGGCAAGGGGTTAATATTGAGTTGAGTTATACGAAATATCAGAAATCAGAGAGACATTTTGATTTCAAGAATTAATTCTGAGTTTATTCCGGACACAGTCAAAATAGAAATCGTAGGGCAAGGGGCTAAGACAGTGTAAATACTATTTGATACTGAACAGATTACTGAATGTAAACACACGACTAGACATAAGGAATACCCACTACTGTAAACCGAATGATATATTAGTGAAAATATCATATAACATCTGTTTTGAATTCGTCTCGATGCCTGGCTTAGGTTTCTACAATACGGTAAAACAAAAAATGTGTTGTTATTTGCAAAGCGGAAGGTGACCTCGATATCAACATGGGAGCAGATTGTGTTTGAAAATATTTTCACTAATATCTATTACACACACCATACCTTGCAACTCTCGTTCCAAACTTTATTTGTCAGATGGCTGCAAGTGCAATTAAAGGAGTAGCCTGTCAAGAGTTTTTTTTAGATACTTATAATTAAAGTTTCTCTACTAAAATATAACTTTAGACAATAATATCACAAGCCGTTGCTACGTAGGGGCAATGTATGATACTATTATAGATTTGTAGGCTGCCAACTAGCGTTGAAAATTTCATTTCCTTACGATTTATATATTCAGACTGTTCACATTCGTCAGCAAATAATGGCACACAAGGAATACGAGTAACTAAGGCGCAATAGTTAATTCGATCGGCCAATAACTTACGATCTCCGCATAGTACTCGCAACGGTGTATACGAAAACAACTCCCGCCAAGTAAAATCCAGCGCTCAGAGATATCTAAGATGCTTCTCGAAGGCGGCCCGAGATTCGAAGCTAAATACTAAAATAGCACGTGAATTGCAGTTCCAGTGGCTGCAAATTGCGCGACGCCGTTTTCCACTCGGTAGCCGTTCCTGCTTATTCGCCTGGCAATTTATTGCCGTCGGTGCTGCGTCAGTCTCGCTTCGGACGGTGGATGGGGAGAATTTCGGGTGGTAAGACATCGATACATCGTCGAAACGTTAATTCACCGCGATATGAGCTTCCCGTGCGGGGCATGATTTGATTTATGGCTACGCCGATACGAAACGCCGGAGGAAGAGATTGCCCTCTATTATTTCGCGAAATAAGCCGTCCTTGATTCGACGAACGGTAACAAAAGGGCGGACGATGAAAGTGAATATTAACCGATTTATCGTACTTCTCGTCGGATACGATGAACTTTCATTACATCGTGCTTCGTTTGTTGTTTGATGTTTGAGAATTTTGATTTTGTTGCTATCGTGTGTGATTTCAATGAACGTCGAATTTGGAGAAAGGGACTGTATTGTATGTATGTTTCTTTATGGAATTAACACTAGAACTGCCAGCGTTAAATCTGTTTTGTTTAAATATATTAAAAAAGTACTTTGAAAAAGGGGGAATTCAGAGGTGGAACAGATGATCGATTCGGTAATTTATGTTTTATGAAATGAACGTAGAATATCTATTCTATGACTGTCCTATAATCTTGGAGAATTTTTGGAAAAAATTGTGTACCAGTCATTTTGACTGGTTTGGTAGTTTTAGTGTTAATAACTTCTTATACTAATTCTGAATGTTTTTTAAACTGGTGTCGATTGCTTCATTGTACTTGTGTAATTGATTGTCCTGAACACTGTAATAATTGTTATTTAACCGTTCGAGTGCCAAGCTGAGTGACCTATAGAATTAATGGGACTGTTTGCACGAACAGGAAAAATAGTTCGTTAACCCTTTGAGGACGACGGACGCATATATGCGACCTGAGAAAAAATCTGATTATAGTTTATCGGTGCATGTATACATGGTTAGAGTTGACAAATTGAAATATAACCGCTGAAATACAATTACGCAAATAGTAATTTATAACTTCTGTATATTAACACTCTGACTTTCTGATAAAGAGGTGTTTTTTGAGCGCCAAATAAATGGCTATTTCTCAATATTCAAAAAAGTCTCCGTCCGCAAAGGGATAATATATTCCGATTACGATAGTATAGGTATTATATAGACAATATCTTTAACTGTGAAAGAAACAACAATATTCACCACTTATAAGCAGAAAACGAAGAAATCTTACTTTGCTGCATTCCTCGATGCAAGACGAAAGAAGCGCGATTTCGCTGCTTGGCAATTTTCGACCTGGTTTTTGCAAAAACCTCTGGCACTCAAACGGTTAATGTTGGGAGATTTCGATTCCTACTGCCTACGCTTCGTAAGACATTTAATTTAACAACTCATTGTGCTGCTGATCGGTAGCAAAATACTGTTAAGTAATATTGGCACGTCGACTGCTATGCAAATTTTGCCCAATTTCTTTGCCGGGAACATGTCACATAAACGTTAGCGGTAAAACTATCAAGCCGGTCCAAATGAGCGATTCTCTAATTTTTTCTAAAAATTTCCCAAATTGATAGGGCAACCATACAATTAACATTCCACGTATATCTTATAAAACAAAAATTACTTAACTGATCATCCTTCCTACTTCTTGATTTCTCTTTCTCCAAAGTACTTCATTAATATATTTAAATATAACATATATATAAACCGATAGTTTTAGTGCTAAAGTATTGAACTATCAGATAATGTTACCAATTTCTTGATCATTTGAAGAGTGTCTTAACTGTTTTTGTATTTATTCAGTGCAAGGGTCTAGCATATGACGTCTTTTGTCAAATATCAGTTAACTTAAAACAGCGTTGGTCGTCGATAACGTACTACTCAGAGTGCAAACTTAATATTTGTGACCTTCCAGTTTTTAAAATATATTTTATGTTTTGTTACATCATCGCTGAAATTGCCAGAAATTACCGAAGCACTCGGATTAAAATGTTTTCAATGTTATTCGATTTACTTCACAAGTGTACCACCGAAGATACTAACATTCAAAAAAGAAGAAAGTGAAAAACGAAATTAGAGAATCAAACGTCAGCTTGAAGCACGAAAGACTAACAAAGTCCGTTTGTTGAAGCGCAAATTTTCTTTTCCACCCAGGGAACTGCGGCAATCAAGCAGCAGTTGTTTGCAATTTCCAACTCGGTGCATCGGCGAAGTGATTCAAGTCGCTGCAATACAATTTTTCTGCGAATGAATATCGCGATCAAAGCAACCTAAATCCGTTAATTCTATTTCAAACACGTAAAACGCACAAATGACGCAACTTATCGGAAAGTACAAACATACATATCCGCCCCGAACAAACGTTTTCCCGATGTTTCTATCCGCTCGACGAGAAACGTTCACGGCGTCCTAAAAAGCACCTGCCGCTTTTTTTCCCCGAATGTAATTACTCCTAAGAGGTGCTGCCTGTCTGTATCTTTTCTACGCCATTTTTTGTTATCGCAGGTTTTATTTTACAATTTACAGCACGACTTTAACTTCAAGAGCGATATGGTATTGTAACGGTTAAATGGCGGAACTTCGATGAAATAAAATCAACATCTCCAACGTCTTCATTAAGCATCGTATTGAGTTGCATAAAAAGTTCTTGTCATTTTAAGTTAATGAGATATACATTTATCAAGTTTTTTTTGTTACTTTTCTGATTACAATAAGGCGATTAAGCGCTGTTTTCGGATTACAGCTGAATTCTGTAGTTAATTTGTCGGAGATGTAGATATCCATCAGGTGCATGTGATGGCTTTATGCGATAGAAACCTTAACACGGAAATGCAAATAATAAAATTATGCCTGATGATAAATATCATTGCAGCTGCAAATTTTATAACAAGAAAAGATAGTGAGCGTGTAAGAGTACTACTTAAATAGGATATTTCTGTTAAATTTTTGCACCTTGATTAAGAGAGAAAAATGAAATAGTAATTACAGTATTAATTCTCAAGCAATACATTTGTCATGATATTATGCAGTCATATTTTGGAAAAATAACAGATTTCATTTTCTTGTTTGACTTTTTTGAACGCTATTCAAAAATTTAATGCCAGTACAATTTCGAAAATGTGATTCATATTAGAGAAATGTTCGCTCTAACTTCATCAACAATTACTAAATTATCGACTAACAAAATCTAGCAATTACTACAGATAAACTTGCAAATTTGAATTTCGTATATTTTCAGATTTACCCTACCATCCATTATACTCCAAATTACTGTTCCTAATTTAATACCGAACACATTTAAAATACAACACGAAGGTGAGAGGTATTGAATTCTCGTACAAGTATTTTCTCACAGCATAAATTCTCAGCGCAATTTCCCGTGGAATATGCAACACATCGCGCAAGAAAATATTAACGAACCGTTTCAAAGAACAATTTGGCTTAATCGTTGAAATTATTCGCAACAGGAGCGCGGAGCGGATACTGATTTTCGAGCGGTAGAAAATGTGGTGAATTGTGCAACATTCGCATAATGCTTGAAGAACAAAGAGAGAAAGGATAATGAAGTAAGAGAAAGCGTGTCAAGGCTGGAAATTCGTCGACGAAGGTCAACGATGCGTCGAAGAGGATGAAAAATCGAACGAATCCGCTGGTTCGACGAGCTCAAAATTCCGATGGAAATTTTTACATATCAGGACACGTGTATCGCATCGACTTCCGAGCTTTTGTGTTTTCTCGTTGCATCGTAATAAAATGAGAAGAATGGAATTTTTTAAGCCTGACAAAATATTTATAAAGCATAAGAAACGAAGCAGAGCCGGAAGCACTTCAATCCCGTCCGTTTCCTCTTTGCTTGCTCTTTTCAGAAGTACGCCATTAAGACGTTGACACAAAGAGCATCCCTGGATTTCTCCTTTTTTATCCCTTTGGAGTGAAGATCAAGCATGTGCCGGATCTTTCATATTTACGTTTAGCGCAAACGAGACAAAGAACGCGAGGAGGACGGATCTTTGAAATGAGAAACTTTATGTGATCTTAATATTAGCCGAGGTTTTCGTCATTTATTTTGAATCGTTTTTCTTTCTTGACTCTGAGTATCGTTTGTCGAACTAATTTCAATGTCTTCATGATAATCCTTTGCTTTTTGCGTATGTTTTTGCTGTATCAACGTAATATATATTTTTAACCTTGAAAGTTTTGTTTCGATTAAACAATTTTATATTGTACAAATGTAATTTGAAAGTAACATGCTGCGCTCCGTCCGCTTTCTGATCTCATTTTGTTGTTGCTCTGTATATGTATTTTTTCAGGACTATGAATTCCATAACTTTTCAATAAGAATAGTCAATTAAGAGATAAAAACGGCTAGGATGGAATTTAAAATTTCATCGAACGAAAAGCTCATCAGAGTTTCCCGCCAAAACTAAAACAGATTTTCTCGATCAAAACTAAATTTCAATCAACAGCACACTTTTCATTCGTCACAGTCTTGAAATAAAACGGAGACGACAACGGCGGTTAAAATATATTCTTAATCCTTAAAGTGTGAGCTTAACCCTTTGCGCTCCGAATTATCTCACTAGCTTTTCGTCTGTTAGGGAAATAAGAAATTATCACTTCTCTCGTCAGATGACACTATTATGTTTTGCTTTTGTTTTACGGCAATGCGGCCCTCTATATTAATTTTACTGTCTGCTATCGCGTGGGTTCACGTCGTTGTATCTAATCACTTTTCCTAACACTAATAAAACGTATTTAAACCGAAAAGGGTGCCCTCGATTCACTGCCTCCAACATCGTCAAATAACCAAAGATAGACTCGGAAAATTGTCTAACGTTGATTACTCATTTTATATTAATATTAAATACAATTGTAGATACCGTGGGATGTTTATGTTAAGATGCAAAATTATTGTTGATTTCGAAGAGTCGATAATTGGTAGCTGAAACGTTAAGTGCCATAGAAAGCTGTGTCGAGTGTAGCTCGAGAAATTCTAGAATTAAAAAAAAAAGGATTTTAGTTTCTTATAATATATCGCCAATTACTCATCGAGCCAAGCGTAGCAGGTATTTTGACAAACAAGCCAATTGTTCCCTCTAAAAAAACTCTAAAATTTCAATACCTCCTTATAAATCCCGCCGTTTCACGTGCGCCAATTTGCCAAAAATAAACCCGTATCGCAGGTTAAAATTCGAAATCACCAATAAAAAATGAAATACACAATTCCGTCCCACTGAAAGGCTATTTCATGTCAGTGCACGTCGTAATTGCTCCTCGGAAGGTACACAGGTTGTATACACGTCGCTTCAACGCGAGAGTCGCATTACGTGTACGCGCAAACACGTTGGAAGACCACGCACACGTACGAGCTTTATGCTCTTTTATGCGCGATGTCGTCGCCACAGGTCGTTCGATTAAAAAGGACCGGTTCGCAATTAATCGATCGACTCGGGCCGACTTGGTGTGTGCCGTCCTTAACCCAGTTCTCGTCACCGTTACCCATAAAATTACGATCCTCCGCCGTTTGCCCGGTAATTCCGCGTCAACGGTAAAATTAGACGGGTCGCGGGGGGAACTTTTTAATCCGCTGCTTTCACTTTTCAGCGGAGCTGGCCAACGGCGAGCGCCTAATTTCGAGATTGCGCCAGGAGATAGAAATGAAAGTTCAAATGTCCGCGGAGGATCGTGGCCGTTTGACTTTGGAGAAATTTCGTGATAAAAATGAGCGCTGGAACCGTAAAGTGTCCGGGCGACGATGAAAAAGGGTTTGTTGGAGGTGTTGGAACTGTGGAGAACATTGGATGGCGTTTTATTGAAACTTTAGGGTCGGTGGCTTAACCCTTTGCACTCCTATGTCGAGCTACACTCGACACAGTTTTCTACGACAACTTTTGTTTCATCTACTAATTATCGACTTTTCGAAATCAACGATCATTTTGCATCTTAACATAAGTATTCCGCGATACCAACAATTGTTGCTAGTAACAAGAAAACATGAATAATCAACGGTAAACAATTTTCCGAGACTATATTTGCGTATTTGACGAAAAGGTAGTAAAATAATTCGGAGCGCAAAGGGTTAATATCTGCATACTTGCGAAGAAAGAGACTATTGGGGCTTACACCCTCACTATACCGGGTTCTATTATATGCACCAAAGGCCACTATTCCCGAAATATTAATTAATTTCGGGGCACACTGAAGGTTGCCTTCGGGCCTTCGGTGGGCCTAATCCATGAACCATCCTCGCTGGCGAGTTTATATTAATTTACTTCTTTGTTCATGGATTTGAATAGTGATTGCCTTATACTGGCCCCGGGGATATCGGCAAAGCGGCCCTGGTGCCATTGTTTCGAGCGGACCGCGACCCTTAGACTGAAAAGACGCTAAGACCCAGGGCATCCCGACCTCCCCTTCTTTACCGTTACTTGGTCGAAGGTGGGGGAGTAGGATTCGGGAAATTTGTGATTTTACCGATGTTCTCGCATCCCCTTGAACGGAGACGTCAGTGCACCCACGAAATGTTAGGCCCTCCTGATTGGCCAGGAAGGGAAGAGTGGGAGAGTGCAGTGACGTCTCTCAACACATAAAAGGGCAAGTGTTCGCCCATAACATTGCCATTTTTTTCACTCTGCACCGAGTTTTTTGCAATTATTTTCTTGGTTATTTAATTGTGGCCATTTAAAATTCTTCCTGAGGTTGGTAATTCCATTCCGACTAGTAATTTTATTGCAGATAAGGTGGCTAATGCTACCAGGTACTGCCATCTAACTCAGCGTATGTATATATAAAAAAAAAAAAAACATAACATTGCCATTTTTGAGCTATTCGGGCCACTTTTGAGCCATTCGAGCCATTCTTGAACCAAAGTGTGTGGTGTGGCACTGCTTGGTGGTAGCCAAAGTTTGCTGCCCAAGTGGCACACCCTCACAATACACAGTTACACATCAGTTTGTAATTGAATCATTTGTAAATTGCCACAACCATTAAATAAATAGTAACCATTAGAGTCAGTGCATCTCTAAATATTTCCTCCCTTATAGGAGGTGGTCCTTCGAGCAATAATTGCAATAATTTAAATACATAGACCAAAGGTTTCGTTAACTCGATCGACGATCGCCGGCCACGAGTAGAAACAGAGACAAATCGGAAATTCTGATTTTTGTATTATCGTTGTAAAAATACTGGCGCAATATTTCTTGAGCAATGACAATAGCATTATTTATTTATCTTTGTAATTTTATTGGAGGACAATTATGTCGCGCATCCTGCTCCATGTCATGCTCTGCTATATTCTTAAGTGTTGGGTTGCAATTTAAATAGGTCTTATTTTGAGTTGCGTTATAAATTTAGGGTTAAGAACTGAAATGAAGAACAAGGAACTTCAGCATATTTTGTAAATAATGTTCTTTATAAATTTAATCAACCGAATACTCTCTATTTATATTCGAAAACAAGTTTTTGTTCTCCGGGGTAACCGATTCTTTCGATTTGTGATATTTTATTGCAAGCGTGCGATATATATATATTATGAAGAATTCAATGAAATACTATGCAAAGATTTTAAATTGCATTTTTAAAATATTCCTAGTAAATGACGCTGTATTTCTTTACTGTTAGTCAAAACACTCGGTCTTTGAGCTTGCTTCAAGTTTATACGTAATCTATAACCGATAATATCGAACTCCAACACACGTCTCCTAGAAGCAATCTTCTACCAAGGATGTTCAGGGAAAATGGGTAGAAAAATGTATGATCGATGCACTTTACATATCCGAATAAACATTCAAACATACGGTATTCAACCATCAAACGCAGAACTCATTAAAACGCACATTTTCCCTGCAATGTCAAACATTTGCAGTAGTCAGTTTCCGTATTCAGTATTCAAGGTGAGCAATTAATCAACCAGTTTATCCATCAAGCGAACAAAGCCTCCTCCTTTTGGGGACACAGGCAGATGCATTAATTTGTCGTCGACTCAACGTTTATGTTTGCAATGGATATTGAAACATTTGGTCGTTTCGTCATTCTTCAGTATTCACGGTCACCTTGCAGGAAATCTACGGCTTTAGAGTTCTGCATCGTCCATGATGTTTAGGCTTTTAGAAATATATGGTGAAGTAAAATCGTCTTGCAAGTTATACGCACTTTTTATTTAGGACTTAAATTTGCACGAATACCTGTCCACTCAGGATTTACAAGTTGCAGCATCATTTCCTTTCCGTAGAACGAAAAGGCAATATGACTAGTGCTCATTCCACTCTGGTGGGAGCAGTGCTTGAGGTAATGGTAATAACATTTAGTCGTAAAAAACAGTTTACAACTGAGAGAGAAAGTTTTCCTGGATCCCTGTTTATATACTCTTTTTTCATCTAGCGCTGAGTAAATTCTGCACTAAGAGTTTGGCGAACTATTTCTGACATGCGGTGCACGTATGAAGTGAGAACAATTTCCTAGGATTAATGACGTGAGAATTTTCAGACCTGCTTTATGGAAGTACGAGGGATTATCCACACTGCTACCATTTCTTCCGGTATACGACGTTTCAAACTGAATATAGGTTTTACTGATGCAACAGCGACTTTATATTAATTTAACTTGCTGTTAATTTAAAACACTACTTTTTTCGCCTGTAACTTCGACCTAATTTCGATCCAAACAACTCCTCGTTGCTGGGTCCGCTACCACTTCCGGTACCAGCGCCTCTTGCGTACCCGATACAGTATTTACAAACATCATCGACACATTTGCATTAAACCATTATAATTTAACATGACAAAACAATCAAACTATACCGAAAAAATGACTCAAAATCACTGTACACCAAACTGTTCTCCAAGCGGAACCAACCCCCCGGCATACCTCTGTATTAAAACCCTTAAAAAAATTTCCCATGAAAATTTCGCGAATCACCAAGCACCCCGACATAACCGGTGAAAAATGGTTAATTAGTATCACACCAAGGAAATCGCTCGACGGCACGTGTAATTAGGACGTTCGTTAAAAGTTAATTAACAGCCGGGAGTCGTTCGAACACTCGGATCGTCGGGGTACATTGGCAATTAGAGTCGCGACTAGTTTCCTGTCTATTCATCGCACGACGGACATATATTCCCTTTGCGCCCTTGAGGCACGGTCCTTTGACTCGGCTATCAACCCGCGCGTTATCGGCTATGCGGGAGGTTAAAGACCGTCGTGCAAACGCGAGTCATGCGTGATATCGATCTCACCTCGACGAATTGGCTTTACACACGTCACACGCGCTCTATACGGGATTCGCGTGTGATACTTTTCTCTCGGTGCAGCAAAGCTCAGCGTTGTCTATAAGGCCGCGGCTCCTATAGGCACACTTCTGCTGCTATTTGCACGACAGACGGAAATCTCTCGCCGTGGACATGTCGATTTATCGAGCAGAGCTAGACGCGGAAACTTATGACAAATTGCTACGAGTACTCGGCAACTTGCATACGACACATTGCGGCGCTTTCACACGTAACACTTCGCACCCCGGGAGGGGGGAGAAAAAATGATCACGCTGTTGCGAAGAGACACGACCTCAAATCACCAGCGGTGAGATCGACTTTTGCGTAACAATTGGAAGTCCGACGTTTCTGCCAAGTGGTACGGCGATTCATCACTGTGAATTGATCGGTTTTGTTTTGAACTTCCAACACTTTCGCGTGTGCGATGCTGCGGGTGACGTTTGACGCGTTAGCTTTTCGTCGAATGTAGCATCCTTTTTTGTCGAATGTGTCCGATTCTAGATGCTGGGGAATTTAATCGTGCGAGGTTGACAATTTCTGAACAGATTTCTGGACTGGGTAATTTGTTTTTTTTGTAAACGAGAAAGTGCCGTCACTTATAGAATGGTTGCAAAGGGGTCAGAGGGCCAGCAATAGAAATGTTGTTTTTTGGAAGATAGATTTGTAGCGGGATACGACAGATTTTTTATAATTCAATTTTTTACTGCGAAAAATGCATATACATTTTTTTATGCAGTTTGAGAGATCTGTTCGTCTTTCGTTTGTTGTTTCTTTGGTGACTATTCCTTATTCGTCAAGGTACTTCTTAATGAAAGAATGATTCGAAGGTATGCAAATTTTGTGATAATCAGAGCAAATTTGCACTTCGGTTTAAGTACCGGACATACCGGAATCAGAAGACATATTTAAATAAAGTATCATACTTAAATCTATGCATTCGAAGTATTCAAATTGTTTGTGCACTTACGTCGGCATATCTAAAGCATTCGGACTATTTTTATATTTGCATTTCCCGTCGACTGTTGAATATTTAAATCCAGATATAAAAATATCCAATGAATATTCAAACTCAGGAATAAAAA
This sequence comes from Cerceris ruficornis, assembly GCA_963989415.1. Taxonomy (NCBI): domain Eukaryota; kingdom Metazoa; phylum Arthropoda; class Insecta; order Hymenoptera; family Crabronidae; genus Cerceris; species Cerceris ruficornis. Next base: position 12,031,345 of record OZ022521.1, read on the forward strand.
CTCCTTTAACATGTCGAATCCATAAACTATAAAAACAACATATAAAAATAGTTCCGATCCTGGTATAATAAAAGCAGCCCGAATGAGTGTAAGTTTAAATTTAGTCATTTTCAGAAGTATGTAAAATGTGAAATATAAATGTTTAAAACTATCATGATAATTTAGGTTTAGATAGGTTCCATACCCCCGATTGAAATAATTTCTTCAGTTTTGACTTCATTTAACGTTACATCTTCCAAGGTGGTCAAAAAGACTTACTCTAAATTTCTTACAAAATGTTCCTAACATTTCTAACGTTCATTCTTCTTCAACTTTCTACGTCTATCTTGAAGATTGCAAGTTTAGATCGATCAATTTTTTTACCTTCATTTCTTTTCTCTCCAACGTATTAATTTGACATTTTAAAATATATTGGATCAATCGTCGAAGGAGCTAACATTAATGAGGTCAAAAGCAGGAAGTATGGAAAATTCAACGAAAAAATGCATCTCGGTTTCTCAACCGCTATTTATGAGTATTTTTTATGGCAAATTGTTTATGAATTTTATTCAGCGAGGTATCAACACCTCTGAAAACGCACGAGGAACTGCGCATATTTTCTATTCGTTCGTGCAGGAGCACGTGCACGTTATTTCCCGATGTAAAATGCATTTCTCGCAGTAGGTCGCGGTCGAAACAGTTCGAAAAACACTGAACAGCGGCATTATCGGGTAGCAGGGAATTCCGAGTATGAAAATGACAGGCCAGGCATGCGTGATTTTCGAGTAAATTCATTTCCAGATTTCAATCTGCCGTGCGAATTAAACCCGCGTTATTAATCACGACGCTAGTTGGCCGCGCTTTTATGGGCGCTCGCGCATAATTGCAAAATTACAAGCTTTAGATTGTAACGTTGTAATATCTTGAATTACAGTGAAAATGATACTATCTAAAGGGTGCTGCAATAAGACTGCCGAGTCTGATTGCATTTCTGCAGATTTTACGTATAATTGTGGGAATTAATTCTGCCTTGTTATAAATTTAAATTTCGTAAATAGAGAAATTTAGGTCTCATAAATTTTCATTATTTTAATTCTCAAGTATTTACCAATTTGTCGGTCGACTCGACTTTTTCTTCAAATTCGACTTCTAAGAATAATGAAAGCTATTCATCCGAATACCTTAAAGTGCAATTTTCAAATTTGTACCGCTAGTCGTCTTAATTCAACTTTAATGCCAATACGAAAATTTCAATACAAGCTACTATAATTCACTCTGCAATTATGAAAACATCGTCACTGTGCTACCGTACAATCCTCAGGACAAAATCACTTATCGTTTCTCGTCCTTAACCAGTTAAATGCGTTCGATGTGTATGCACGTCGATCCAGAGCTCTACTGCGTCAACCTTTTTAACAGTAAATTGTAAATTTCTTATCGAATAAAAGTATAATCTGTCCACCTTTTGTTTTACTTTTACCGTAAAATTTATAACAGGAGGATTTGCCTTGCGTTCGACGTGTATACCCGCCGCCGTTTGACTTTAATTCCGCATTCTGTGAGGGATTTTAAAATAAATTCTGCATTTAATCGGTTAACAATCATCGCTCAAGTGCATCCATCGGGTGTGCACAAACGTTACCATTATTTTATTAGGTGTCGGAAAATGTCAGTGCGGTTTTCTTTTTGTTGTAACTAAATCTGTATTTATTATGATATAAATCAACTTAAGATATTCGCACTCGCGTAACTGGTTATTATTTAACAAAAGAACAAGAAAGAAAAATAACTACAATATTAGAACTAAAATAAGTGGACATTAGACTGATGTGAGCGGATATATTCGCAAAGAAAATAAAACGATGTCTGATCACTTACGGAACTACCGAGAGAATGAACCGGAAAATAAACTAATTAGGCGAATAATCACACTTTTCGCGATAGCGCCACATTTGCGAATCTTCCGGCACCGCGCAATTTTAAACCCTCAACACTTTTTAGAAATGAATACCAATTAGATTTTAGTGAGAAATTCGCGAAATATCGGTGCAATGAATCTAAAGCCGGAAAGAGTCTGCACTCTTTGGTCTTCCATAAAGTATTGTGCAAATGGATACCGCGCTGTTTAACAGAGGAGTTAAAAGTTAACCGTTTAACGAGTACTTATTTTCCACAACAATGCACGGTCTCACGGTGCATCTACGGTTCGACAAAAAATAACGGAAGTCAGATGAGAAGTTTTGCGCCAACCTCCTTACAGTCTCGATCTGTATCCTTCTAATTATTATTTACTTTTATCTTTATCAAATTTCATTGCTAATAAGAATTTCAAAAGTGATGCCGATGTCAAAACAGCAACGTATTTATTCTTTTCGAATGAAACTTCCGATTTTTATAAGAAAGAGATACATAAACTTGTGGAACGTTGGAAAAATGATTATGAAAGTCCATGTTGACTACATCGCAGAATAAAACAATATTTTGAAAAATTCGAAGCGTGTGAATCTTGACCTAACAATACGCACAAACTTCTACCGCTATCAAATATTTCGCCGAATACTTCGCAAACGTTAATGTTCCATGAGTATTAACACTAGAACTACCGGCGTTAAATCTTTCATATTTCAAAATATTAAGTACTTTGAAAAGGAGGAATGAAGAGGCGGAAAAGATAATCGATTCAGTGATTTATGTTTTTTAAGATGGTCGCAGGATATTTATTCTAAGGCTCTTCTATAAACTTGGAGAATTTTTGAAAAAAATGGTGTACCAGACATTTTGACTGGTTTGATAGTTCTACTGTTAAGAAATGCAAAAGAGACCTTTCGTTCCACGACGAATTCGAAGTCCGAAGCCAGGTGTGAGAGCATTATGGAAAATTCTTCTAACGCGAAATCAATCTTCGACATTACACCGGAAAGGAATTATCGCGGGCGTTCTCGGTCGAAATCGTGGAAGTGAAATTGGGTCAAAGAGAGTGAAGCACGAACGAAAGTATTATTTATTGATCTTCTCTTCCGTGTGCTACGCAATTGGCGCATTAAAAAATCGGCCGTCAGGGGAAGAGAGAGACGAATTTAAACAATATTCAGAACACTCTCACCGTTCTCGCCGCGAGAGTTGCCTCTCCGCTTGGAAATCGCGTTACCAGAGGCCTGTGAGGTAATGCGGCACGCATGGGAAGACATACCCTTTCACTTTGGCATTTCACTCTCGCGAGAACGAGAGAAGCTGCCGACGTCGAGATGGCACGAGCCGACAATCGGCGAAAGTGCAAAAACTAACAGCGGAAATGAGGAACGCGGGATATCTCGAAATGTTCAACACAGCGCCGGATTTTTTATTGGCTTATTTTTCACTTTTCTTTGTTTCATTTAACACTTTTAGTGCTGAGTACTTTTAGCAGAAGCGTTCTGCATGGAAGAAGTACGACTAACGATTGAGCTTGCTAATTAGAGGTTTGTTTCACTTACTGCGTTTTATAACGAGTATCGTATTTTAGAAATTTCACTTGCTTTTCTATATGATACTGTTGCGCATGAAGCACCGAGTAGAATTAATGTTACTGGGTTACGACACATGTCGATTGTTGGAATGAGTAGAACGAGAAATTCTACGGTCAGCCGTTTTAAAATACGAACGTGTTGTCAACCCTCGAAATGAACGGTGGATATTTTTGAAAATAGTGTCGATTCGTTAATGATGTTAACCGTTTTAGTGCCGGATGCCGATAAATCGTCGTAAGCAGTACTCCTAACGCCGAACATCATGGGATTATTATTTAGTTTGCTCATATGATATTAGTAACTTTATTGCAAATAACTGAGAATACACAATTTATGCTCCATATTACGTTATTTTGTATTAAACTATGACCAAATGATAACTCCTTTTATTTCTAACGACTGTCTACAATCAGTAACCGACTTGTTCATTTTTCCTAAAAATGTTAGATAAATGTTAATCCTACGATTTTCAACAAATATTGAAATAGATTTGTCACTAATTTAAAAAAATTTTCCGGTCGACACTAAAAGGGTTAAATACGGCTGCGTGAACGCGGAAGACGCGTAACAATGCGTATTTTGTACCTTTTTCGAGAATTTCTTATAAATGCATGAGAATCCGAAGTCTACTGACGTATATGACCGTAGTTTATACCGATATATTCCGTCGGACAGGTAGAATTCAAAGGATTAAACAAAAGTTTTACGTTTCGGACTGAGATTTTGGCGAATGGAAGGTGTGGGATGGATGCACGTACTTTAGAGTGCCATAGAATAGGATTTTGTGCAGATTGCAGACAACCTACATTACTGGTTTTCAATTTGTATTTCTAAAATTGCGAAGGAAAAGAAATGAACACTCTATAAATCTTCATAATTTAGAAATCACCTATTATTTTAAAAGATTTCGAGGGTAAAAGTCACGACGTTCGTTTATAATAAAATACTTGTAAATAAAATAAAAATGACACCATAAACAGTGAGCGTATTGTCATTTAACTGATTAAAAACTTTAATAAAGAGATGCTAAGTTTTTACCGTTTAAAGTAGTTTGCGAATTTTTTTTTCCTTCCACTACATCAGAGTTAGGAAAAATTTTCTGGAAATTCCTTTTTCAACAAATTTTCAAAAAAATACTTCTGAGTATTTTTTTTAGAGTGAAGTCCGTAGCACATTTTACTTGTTTCGGTTTTTTTTTTCTAGAAGATAATGGTAGCTAATAGAAACAAGTCAAATGAACATTTTTAATTGTAAATCGAGACGATTGCATTTTACGTCGCCTTGTATTATTTGGCGCTGGAAACCATTCAATATTCTGAAATGCGACTTACAGAAAACCGGAGCTACGTATATTGCAACACTCGCTTGGTATTAGAAAGCTAACTCGAAGCTTCCAAACCCACCGGATACTGTTACACAATTACTCGATTTCATTACGATACCGTAACACACATATTACCGTCTATACAACTCGCGAAAGTAATCCTTTTAACAAAAGAATGAATTCATTGGCACGACTAACGATAAAAGGATTATTAGGTACAAACAGAATCAACGTTGAGTAGTACAAAATCTTGAGTTTAATCAATAGACCTTCCTTATCTGTCTGTAATCGACAAATTAAAAAACTGTAAATATTCAAATCAGAAAATTTTTAAAAAATTGCTAACTTTGCATAAATTCAATTCTCGTGATGCAAAACGATCCTAGGGGCGAAAACATCCTCCTAAGAAAATCGTAACTTTATACTATAATGAACATTTGCAAAGCTGTATAAAATGTTAGCTATTGTTAGATGTCGTGCCTTAATATTACTTAACAAACAGAAATTTATTTTTCAAACAGAAATAGTAAAATTAATTCTTCCTAAAAAAAAATAATTCTTCCTTTCCTGAAAAATTCTGGTCTCTTCAATTGTTATGATAACCAAAACTGTAGGTTACACGGAGGATAGCTGATACAGCAAACAAGTGCTTTGTTAATTCATTACAGTGAAAAATTGCACAAAATGTTACATAGAAAGAATGTGGAAAGGAAGGTATGGAGACGACGATGAATATGCGCGGGGAAAAAAAAGAATGCCGAAGAAAACATGCAAGAATGGCACATAGATGCATGTAAGAAAGAAGAAATTCTAATTAAACTAATTAACAATTTTATACCTACTTTGTAACGCTAGGGTGGCAAAATATACCTAAATGCAGCGATCAAAAAAAGGTAACCGTAAAAGAAAGGAAGAAATAGAGAGAAAAATGAGGATAGCTCGCAATTTTATTAATCTATTTTATTAGTGTTAGAAACAACTTTTAGCAGTTTGTGCAATTTAATGGAAATTTTATATAAGCAGCATAAATTACAGGCTGCAATCGGTGAAAGCAGATAAGTTATGGAACGTGTTAGAAAATTTATTAGCATAATCTCGGTAAGTGGCATTCCACGGAATATTTCCGTATAATATACTAGTTCTTTCGCGGCATCGCCGAAATATCGGAAATTTAAGCGGACAAGCAGAACGCAAGCGGAATGATTAAGAGAGGGTAATAAACGTAAGGCGCGGCAATGCATTACCGATGACAAATCCCACGGTTTTTGGTCGAAGATCAGAATTAACGCGCTGGCTAAATACCGCCGTTACATAAATAACAATGCTCCGGTATCGCGGTAATTAAACACCTTTTGATTTGCCAAACTGTTTCTATTTATCGCGTTAATTCGATATAAATAGATAACGTGAATTATGTATTGACTTCAATTAATTCGCAATAGAGGTAAGTGTTGCACTCGTGGAACGTTTATATAAACTAGAAAACCGGATATGTCTTCACTCGAATTATTTTATGTTATCGGTATTCTTTTAATTATTTCGATGAGGTTGATGAAATTTTCCTTACATAATTGAAGGAATGACTTTATATGTTATGATTAAGATAAAGTGGTTCTATAACTTTGGGTATCCTAAATGCAATTTTATACGGTTCGGTGTTTTTAACACTAGAACTACCAAACCAGTCAAAATGACTGGTATACAATTTTTTCAAAAAATTCTCCAAGTTTATAGGAGAGTCACAGAATAGATATTCTACGTCCATCTCATAAAATATAAACTACGGAATCGATCATCTTTTCCACCTCTTAATTCCACTTTTTCAAACTACTTATTTAATATATTTAAATATAACAGATTTAACGCCGGTAGTTCTAGGGTTAAGAAATATTCAACACGAAATTTAGAAATTCTTTCGTTAGTCAGAGTAGTTGTAGTAATAAGTATCCAAACTTGCGCGACTGTATGCCTCCTGTATAAACTTTAAATAATTATATTTAAACTCCCATGGTCGTCATGGGAACGACAAAGTAAGTACAGTAAAACCTCGATAATTAATTATCGACTAATTTTTGGTATCTTTTGTTGTGTACCACTTACAAGCACGTATATAGAAAGGACGGATCGGCTAAAGGGGTTGGTATGTCCCTCAAAGTTGAAAACGGGCAGGAACGAATGACAGCTAGATATGTTTAATTAACATTTATCAAAATCGGGGTGTATCAGCTCCCGAACTTCTCTCGTGAGCGCCGTATCTCTATACAAAGAGTGACTACAGCATATCAAATTTCTATAAATTATATTCAAAGTTCTAGAGATTATTGAATTGAACTGAAGCACCTTTCTGCTGGAATCAATGGGAAGAGATTTATCAGAGTGCAATTTTAACCTCGTCATCCACCGAGATTCGCAATCAGAGTTATCTTTCGATGACACAATCATACGCGTTTTATTTCGAGTATTCCGAATCACACTTCAAGTTTCATGGAAGTTTCAATAAAATATTTTGATGATATCAAACGGCACCATCTTAAAACATAAGTATAACCGAAAGAAGGTAGTACTTTTCATTTAAAGCCTATGAACAGCAAAATGAATAAAATTGCAAGTATATTGGGAATTACTTTATACGATGCAAGTACTGCCTCGTTGTGCAATAGCTATAAAGTAATATCAATAAAGGTGAGGATACATAAAATTCATTATTGACGGTAATACAATTAATGAATACAAGCAGGGAAAAAATAATTTCGCGGAATTCAACTTCCCTTCTCAATGCTGAGAGTGTGCAACATGGCGCAGCATTCTCGTACATGGTATTAATTAGAACTCTGTAATAATGCTTGCATATATTTTCTTAATAAAAAAGTCTTTCTACGTCTACCATTAAAAAAGTATTACAATATTTCGTAGAAAATAACGGCAAGTTCAAAGGGAAACTGTTTTATTTAAAAAAAGGGACAGCTTGTAATCTCAGGCATTCAACATTAACCCTTTACGAGGCAGTAAAAATGAAACGAGAATTATTTATGCAAGGTTCCCCCTGAATCTAGAGTTTCTCTTATTACCCTTTTATTCGCGAATGTATATTACGATCTTTTTGCAATGTGTCATTTTTTAGCATATTAAAGGGGCAAAGAATATTTTTCTTTGGGATATGTCCTTCAATTTTTTCTCTTTATTTGTAAATAACTAAATAAGTAAATAAGAATTCAATATCGTTTTTACATTTAATATTTTACTTTAAACTGTCTTATTTAAAGTGTATACCTGAAGGAATATTAAAAATATTTATTAAGTACGCTGTAAAGAAAGTTACAGACCGTAATCTACCATAATATTTAAACTGGGAAAGTAGGTTCTTACAGGTATAGTGAAAAAAGAGAGAGATATCCTGACTTTATAATATTGCAAAGGTAGAATCGCTGCAATAACTTCAACTATATACATATACTTTTGAATGCTTTTAAACTTTATGGCGAGGTTTTCAAAGCTAAAATTAAACGTACAAATTTAATAGCTTACGTATATTTTCCATTGTATTTTTTTCAATTCAAAATTCAAAATACTCCTCAAAGAGTTTCAAGAGTGCTATTTATTCCACTGAATAATATTCCAGAAGTTTCTAGATTCAGAAAAAGTTGAACAGAAACTTGCGAAATACGGCGGATTCGAGTTATTCGCGCTTTATCAACTTTCTAAATCATTACCAATCGTTTTCTTGCACAGTGTTTAATTTCCGAAGAAAAGGCCCAGTGAAAAACGTTACCGCGGGGGAAAAAACCTCGCAAAGAAATCGAATTGAAGGAAGAGAACAAGTGGTCGTTATTTTACGTAGCTATTTAATTCTCGAAGAAAAGTCTACCACGAAAACGTCGAATCGAAGAAATAAAAGTTGAGTGCGAGAATCTCGAGCAATGTCGTAATATATTCTGCTTCTGCAAGAAAAATCAAATGGAAGAAAGTCAATTTGAATATCATTGCAGGAAAATGTTTTAACTTTGAAATCAAATTGTGGAGTTCTGCACTTTTGAAAAATACAGGCAAAGTGTAGAAAAGCGTTCATTGCTTATTTTTTCTATGTATCGGCTTTAGAAACTGTATTTTGCTCAGAACAAACAATTTCACCTCATTTTCGAGCTACGAAAAAACTATTAATGTTACAATATATGAGCCGTTCAGTGCACAAATCGATTAACTCCATAAAACCTAAAGTGGAGAAACGTGATGAAATAGTATATACTCCTTTTTAAAATTCCCTTCAAAATATAAATACAAATAAGTATTGTAGAATATATAATCGCATTTAGCTTTCCTCTAACGAAGTACAAAATGAATAAGGTGGAATAGCCTTGGAATTAATTATATTGACTTCTGAATTCAATTATTTATTATTCGATGGCCAAACAAACTTCGTTATTTAATGGTGTTAATCGTTATTATTACGAAAATTTACTCTAAATATAAAAAGTTAGGATTCAATCGAGTGCTTTGAGACTTAAATTTTAAAAAAATCAAAAAGTGGAGTTAATCGATTTGTGCACTGGACGGCTCATATAGGAATAATAGATAAGGAATTCCTTAACAAACGTTATTTTACACCAACGAAATTAGAATATTCTTATTTTATATTTTTTATTTAATTTGAATTCGAACCCGGTTTATCCAAATCTAGGGTCTTATTTTTATACTATAGACATACACCATCGGTACCACAGACGTCCGACTATTTATTAATTCTCGATAACCAGAATTTCACGTTTCGTTCCTTAAATTTAATAAATAACAGTATCCAAAGTAACAGATAAACGTTTGCAATAATATTTTAACGAAGAGAAAGCTTGTCACCACTTGAAATGCAAGTATAACTACCTTAACCTTCCTCCCCGAGATTTACTTTAACCCATACTCGAGAAAAATTGTAAACAGCGAACACATCTTATTCTTAATAAACATATAAATTTAAAAAAAAACATGTATTTTTTTAAAAGAAAATGGGCTACCGATCGAAAAGACCGCAGTCACGAGTCACAAGTTGCAGAGGGATAAGTAGATGCTTCTTGTTTAACGTTTAAATTTCTTTTGAGCGTTGCCTCAATACTTTGAGGTTATTTTGACACGATGGTCATGTAAAAGCGCCCATAGCGTTTGCTGCACTCTATTTTCATGGAGGTACACGGCACACACGCCCATTGCGATCAAGTTTACCAAATGCTCGACACGTGTATCCGTTATAGCGCCAAAAGTGTTAAATTCGCGAATTCTGGCTGGTGGAAGCTCATTAAATCAGTTTTATCCATTTAAGAGCTACCCATTAAGGGACCGGCGTTAGATTAATTTCAAACATTTCCCAGGGGACTGCTACATTTCCACAGAATTTGAATATTTGAAGTAAATATTCTTTAACCTTAGATATAAATAAATATCCTAAATGTACATTTTACACAACGTATTACTATGGTTTTCGCAGTGACTAGACAAATTACATTTTATAATCACTGAAATTCTACAAATAATTTCGCAAAACTTCGGACATTCACGGAAATACTCGAGAGAAGAAAGCGTTTGATTATTTCACCGGAAGTAACGCAACTCTATCATCGAGCAAGAAATGACGATGAGTATCTATAGCCATGTTTCCTATATAGATAACACTCATCGACAAATACCTATAGCCACCCTCGCTAACAAGAGAGCCAATTAACCCCCGAACGTGTCGATAACAACAATAACTTCAAAGGTCTCCATTATAAAATCTATATCGAATACAATTATCGTGCTGTGAGAAAATAATTTTTCAAGTCCCCTAGCCGAATCCACTTTCATAATCAACAACAAACGTCCATTTTTCCCGGAGCTCCGGGGTCTCTAATCGTCCGAATCGATCTCACGGCAGCGTATCTCCTCGAGCGGGCATAACGCGTGTGAAAAGACACGGCGGCACGTAACTTCGCGAGGCCGCAGAAACTTTCCCACACTCGGTTCGAATTGTGATTAATTTAGCCCGCGCTAATTGTAAGGTGACCCAATGATCTCGAACGTGTACCATAGAGTCGTAACTGCCTTTCTTAACGTCGGCCCGATTACGCAATCGCGTTTCAGGCCCGGTAAGAGTCGAGTATACGCGCGTTTGAACCTCGACACAACAACGCGACAGACGTATACTTACTTAACTGTTACTTACTTTCGTCTCTCTGTCCGCCGATAAGCCGATGCCGCGAGCTCACCTCGCGACAGCCGTTTACTTTCGCTACTTAAGGCGCGTCCACACGTCGCGCTCCTAAATAAGGTGCGATCGCCACTCAAACGGGTTTCGCGCAAGGTAATCTCGTTAATTAGACACGCCGCGGGCCTGTGTCTATCTCGCGGAACCGTGCCGTGCTTTTGTACATGCCACCGTTTCTAGCGTGCGATTTTTCGGGCTTGAATCTGCGGAAATGTCCGACGAGATTGGAGTTCTTTTTTTATGAAAAATGATACGATATCGCTTTAGTGGGTGGGAAAAGTGGGATAGGTCTTGTAACTGAGATAAGCGAGAGTTTAACCGATCGCGGTTTTATGATGTGCTACTTTGGAACGTACCTAATTTTGTGATAAGGAATTGTGATCTTGAGATCGGATGGAAAATGAGAATTGAACGGAGGAGAATATCGATTTTTTTTTTTCAATGCCTGACTGCAGTTTAGAAGAATTATTTTAGCCGCAGAGTGTTACATTTTTAAATGTTTCTTAACACTAGAACTACCGGCGTTAAATCTGTTATATTTAAATATATTAAATAAGTACTTTGAAAAAGGGGGAATTCAGAGGTGGAAAAGATGATCGCTTCGGTAATTTATGTTTTGTGAGATGAACGTAGAATATCTATTCTATGACTCTCCTATAATCTTGGGGAATTTTTCGAAAAAATTGTGCACCAGTCATTTTGACTGGTTTGGTAGTTCTAGTGTTAATCCATTGTCTTGCGATTTTTATTTCGACTGCGCTCGCGATAATTCGGAATTAATTCCTAAAATCAACATTTCTATTTGATTTCTGATTATATCGTATGATTAAACGCAATATTAATAGTTTCGAAATAATTTGATCGTCTCCTGATCAACTGATATTTTCAATTTAATAATTTTTGAAAACTTTCAAGATTCCTCTTCCACTTAACACTTCACGAGTGTTACACGTTATTGTAGGCTAAGGGGTTAAGTAGCTTTTTGTAGGGTAACACGTTTTAGCTGCCCCAATGTCTTATTTTTTATTTGGATAGTACTAATTACATAATATGATGGCTGAATTTGTATAAAACGTGAAACTAACACCTTGACTTAGAATTTCTTTGGTAACTGCATGGATCACAATAAAGCATCGAAATTACCGAAATAAAAATATTTCACAACAAACTTTATACCCGATAGTACAACTGACAAATATCAAGCTGTCAATCAAGACTCGGTATCCAAAACACTTTTGTTTTTTGTATCACAGAATAATAAGAGAGGTTAGAGGTTAACATATAAAAATCTCATACCGGCAATCTCGAGAATCTCGTCGAGGAATCGGCAACTCAACCGGAAAATGTACAGCTGAGAAAACACGATAAACGAGTGTAGAAGGAAATAACGTATAAGAGTTTCGAGTCACGGAGTTCTAATGCACCTCGTGCACTTTGGGAAACTGACCATCCTGTTCCAAGAAAAACCGGTTTCTATCGTAACAGAAGAAGGCTGAAGCCCGGGGCCGAGGATTCTGCGCGTCATTCAGGAATGCAAGAGTCCCTTCCTGAAGGAAAAGGTCCAGAAAAAGGGCAGGAAGGGTCGTCATAAAAGATTTCTCTCTCCCACCTCTATCTCTTTTATTTTCATCTTCCGTCTCAACTTCTCAAAGAATCCGAACGGAAAACCGAGCACAAAGAAAATTCCTAACGCCAGCCACCGTCGATGAGGGTCTTCCCCGTGACCGCGCCATGATCGCGAAAATATTTCAAAAATAATTTTCACCTTTTACGGACGATTTAACGCCACATTTCCAACGTATCAAACTTACGTAACTCCACGCGACGCTTCTACGATGAGACGTGGCCATGGAATTATTTTAAGAAAATTCTTCCACTTCTTTGTAAATCTCATCCGATGGTACGTCGTTTCACTCATTTGCATCACAGCTCTAAACACGGCAGACGACCCGCAGTACCGGCGCATTTCCGAGTGCAGCAGTTCAACATTGCCGAGGGCGGAATTTTCCGCGGCTGGTGGTAAGCTGAGTTTCTCGTGCGCGTAATATTCCGTGTACCGATGCAAATGAGATAATTCATTGCAATTATTTTCGTATGCGCGAAAGCACTAACAACTCGATCTATAACACTAGATTTACCATACCAGTCAAAATGACCGGTACACAATTTTTTCCAAAAATTCTCCAAATTTATATGAGAGTCATAGAATAGATATTCTACGTCCATCTTATAAAACATAAATTGCCGAATCAATCAAGTTTTCCACCTCTTAATTCCCCTTTTTTCAAAATACTTATTTAATATTTTTAAATATGATACATTTAACGCCGGTAGTTCTAGTGATAAGCTTCCGGTATCCCTCGCAACGCTGCTGTTGGAGAACAGCGTTCTCCATGGAAAAACGTGCGCATCGTCGGTACTTCTCGGACAAAAAACGGCTAGAATACATATCTTCGAATACCGGATACAATTTAACGATTTAATCAGCTGACAAAACAAGATAAAATCGATCGATGAACAATTAGAGGCTCGCTTACACGCCATGCAAATTAATCGCCACGACTACTTCGTACGTTGTGCACATGCTCGGTATACGTCACGAATCGACTAGTATAATAAGCGGGCAAATCGTGCAGAGAATACGAGAGTAAATAATGAAAGTGGAATTTGCATTGCACACGGTGTTTGTTGGATATGAATTATTCTTTGTTTCGGAGGAAATATGTGCAACCGCGCGTTTGTCAAAATAAATAATCTTTGTGCGCTTTTTACCTTTTGTCGCTTTATCTCTTTATAGTTCGACGATCATTTCTTTTTTGTGTTTGCTGGCGAGATTATGAGGGCTGTTTTGTGGTATTCTTTTAATAGGCTTTGATATCATATTAACCAGTTAAGTGTGGCCAACTCAATCCAACTCAAACTATTTCTAATTTTTATTTGTTTGTTTTATTTCGTCTTGACCTCTGAACATTTTAAACATATTAAAATTTACGAATATAATTTAGTTTTCGCCAGAATTACAATTTAAATATCAAATTGTAACAAAATTTTACGCTTGACGGATATAGCCGTCATGACACAAAATTCTGCCACATCTCCATGACGGATATAGTCGTCAAACACACTTAACTGGTTAAATGAATGTATACGTGAGCAAATAAATTCTGCCAGCTATAGTTGTTTGAAATTGTAAATTTGTATCTTAATTCGATTTTTAATAATTCTCCTGAACGAACAAAATTTGGAATTTTATCGTAACTGTACGTTTTATTATACTGGTACAGGTTTTATGGGCTGATATTTAATTGCATCTCCGTTAATTTTATAAGCGAAAGAGGTGTTCTTGGGATTCAATTATTGCTTGAGAAAGCGGAAACATTATCAGAGAAGTTAAAAAACTGCATTTGTTTCCGGTATAAGGAAACAGCGTGGAAGATTTCGTGCTGGAGCTCAGTAAAACTTGTGTATCAAAACTACGTGTTATTATAAATTTGTTGATAGCATCCAAATTTAAACACCTGCATATATTTTATGACTGTACACATCAGCACTTTCAACAGTATCAAAATCTACTTCCAAATCACTTAAAAAAAATTGTAATCAAACATTAAATAATGTACGCAATAAACTTTCAATTGAACTCTTTCTAATAATGTAAATATCCCTGAAAAGAGCACATCGGGTTTTAAAGGCCAATACTTCCACTGATATTACTTTAAAAAAAATAGAAGATCAATTAAAAATTAGTCTCATAAAACAATTACGAAACGTCAAGTTGCAAGATTTAATTTCCCGTTCCTTCTTATCCCATCGAACGAAAGATTAAACGAAACTTTATAATCCAACGTATCCGTTGGCGGAACAGATGGCTCTCTCTGGAAAGAAATCGGAGAATTGAACTTTTCCCTGAAAACTGTAGAACCTCGCGGAAGAACTCGCGACGGAGCTTCGCGCGCAAAAAAATCCAATTTAGCGATTTGGTTTCTTTCCAGAGAGAGCCGTCCAAATGAAACATTTCGACTGAAGAGACTAAGGCGAATCAATTAGGTAGAACGGCGAGCGATATCCAGGACCGAGCAAGAAACACGCTCCGCGAGATGGGGAATCCTTTCAGGAGGGAATAATCAATTGCCCAACATCGGACAAAGAGGATCGTTCTCGTTCTTACGACGCGATGCCGTGACATCTTCGACGAGATTAAAGAACTCCCGCGTTCTAAATAAAAATCGAGGGTAAATGAAACTACCTTGCGTCCTCCGCTCCGTTTTTCCTTCGGCGATGAAACAAATCACCCGGACGTATTATGCGAGAGCAAAGAACCGAAGGACGTCGATCGGATGACCTTGCAAAACTCCATGGCTCTCGGTCTTTTTCCCGTTTTCTCGTTCATATCGATGTCATGCATTTGTAAAAAATAATTTCCAGCTTGTAAATTTTCTTTCTTTTCTTCCACTTCCTCGTTTCCTTTTTCCTTTTAATACTCCTGGCACATCCGGAAACGGCACGGTCGTTTTCGGAACTTTTACGACGTAGGCGGAAATACGAAGGCAAGAAATAATCTGGGATTCGAGAGGATTTAACGATGGAATTTCACGCTCCGAGAGACTCATCGAAATTTGTTTCAATTTCAAGGAAACGAGGGGACCGGCGATTTATTTTCCGCCGAGGGAAACTTATCAAAATGTATCGCTACAAATATATGTAATTTACCGCATCTTCCTTGTCACACTTTTCGATCTACGTCCTACCGATACACCTTGGAAGATGTACGCTCGGTGTCGTTGGTGCGAAATACTTTATCCGTGCTCGGTAATATATAACACGTTTGTTTTACGACCACTTTCGTGAAACCTAGACGCTAGGGATTTATTACTGATTCTAGGACGGTTATTTGAGCCGAAATTACTATTTTATTCTAGGCGCATTCTCTCCGAGTGCACGAAAGAATTTTCAGCAGAAAGGTGCTTGTTGGGAGAACTTGCCAATGACGTAATTTGACGCGGAGTTTTCAACCTGCCAACAGGTTTGATCGATGAGAGATTTCCTCCACCATTGGTTCAGTGAATCCCTAATGCAACGGAAACTAATTAAATACAGTTACGTCACGTACTCGCCGGTGATGCATTAATCGTAATGACACGCTGATACGCAGGAAAAATAGTGCTGCATATATCGATTTTAACTGCATACATTAAGTACTGGACGGTGTACTTCCCAGCGGCTATAATTAATTTCAGTTTCTGAATACACAGAGAACCGTAGTTGCGATACAAGCTTTTTGTTCTTCTTTGCTCTTTAAAGATTGCATACGTGCGCTCACACGTTCGCAAAAAGCGTGTAGCGGGTGTGTCGTAGTATACATGCTGAAAATCGATTGTTACTAATGTATTTAATTCGATCTAATCTTATTTAACACTAGAACTACCGGCGTTAAATTTATTATATTTCAATATATTAAATAAGTACTTTGAGAAGAGAGGGATCAAGAGGCGGAAAAGATGATCAATTCGGTCATTTATTTTTGTTGAGTTGGACGTGGAATATTTCTTCTATGACTCTCCTATAAACTTTGAAAAATTTTGGGAAAAATTGTGTACCAGTCATTTTGACTGGTTTGGCAGTTCTAGTATTAATGCCAATGTGTTATATTTCCGATTTTTCGGTAATGTCAATTTTATTTAAAATACGGTACAAACGCTTAATCATTGAAACAATCGGTATTGTTATTTATAATCTTTGGCCACTTTTCTGGCAGTATACGAATCTCATCGCGA
The DNA here is from genome assembly GCA_963989415.1 of Cerceris ruficornis. Taxonomy (NCBI): domain Eukaryota; kingdom Metazoa; phylum Arthropoda; class Insecta; order Hymenoptera; family Crabronidae; genus Cerceris; species Cerceris ruficornis. The sequence continues at coordinate 12,048,154 of OZ022521.1, forward strand.
TAGAAATTGGGAGTTTTAGTAAAATGAATCCATCTAGGCATCTTTTGACATTATCGATTTCTTTAAATTTGTTGCAAAACAAATAATGTTGCACGGTGCAGAATATGAGGAAATCAGACGATGCAATATCTACCGAATAAACAGCGCGTGGAAAAATGTTTCATCCTAATGAAAAGAGCACTTCCTTTGTCTCTTGGGTTACATACAGACATGACGAACATGTTGCTTCGTTGGTACCTTTGTTTAAGATGTAAATTGAACAGGTCATATTGTGAAGTTTTCGAAACCGCCCAGTATTATAATATTCTTAATATCTCTACTTCGGATTGCTGAAAGAGCGGGACATAGTTTTGGGTCAATTAAATGTAGCAGACAAATGAAACTCATCGGGAAAGAACATTTTACTACACGTAATGTTAACCTCGTAACTTTGAATTTTGTTAATAGTTGCGTTTATTAAATTTTATATACTTGACTTCATCGATACGGTTTAACAGGATACAGTTGCACAATATTTCCATTAGTTAGCAAATTTGAATTCTTTAACACTAAACCTACCGGCTTTGTAAATATCTGCTATATTTAAATATACGAAATAAGTACTTTGGAAAAAGAGATCTGAAGAGGTGAAAAAGATGATCAGTTAAGTAATTTTTGTTTTATACCATAGACCTAAAATATTTACTGAATGGCTGCCCAATCAATTTGGGGACTTTTTAGAAAAAGTCAGGAAGCGGTCATTTGACCGCCATAGGTTTAGTGTTAATGTGAAATCAATATTGAAGAGTGAAAGTTAATGTTCATTCTGCAATATAGTGTACGAGGAATTCACTTATAGATTTCAGACGTTTTTACGGGACTCCTTTCCCAGCATGAAGTGCACGCATTAATTTTATCAGATAGGAGAAAATCGACGACACGCTGGCCGATTTTAGACGAGGAATTAATTTACTCTGTTGTTTGCGGTATTATGAAAAAATTATGTAAAAATACTTCCGAAGGACGCTTTACAGTTTCACTCGTATTTCTGTATTTGCTCGCGTGAGAATTCCCTGGTAGCTGCACAATGTTGCCGCTGTGTCGTATCAACTGCACTTTTTAAATCACCGAAAAATATAAATTTCTGATTCAAAATACAACTTAGAAAAAGAAATTTACGATGTCGTGCATCGCATATAAAAAAAAATACAAATGAGTTTTTGTCAAAAAACAGAAATACCTCGCTGAATTAATTTGAATTAAGTGGCGACGGATTGCGAAAATAACTTGAGCTATAAAGTATAAAGAACACAAGCGGTGATTTTGTATGTACAGTGAGATTTTGCAATAATGATATTATAATTTTATTATCCTTTATCAGTCCCTTGGTTCTTTTTTTTTACCCAAATGGAGACTTAATTTGACCTAAATCGAGATTAATTGTAAACAGTGAATACATATTCTCAATAAAATTGTCATAAAGAAAAAGTAAGCAAAATCTTGCGTTTTTAATAGAAAATAAACTGCGGGTCCGAAGATATCGTAGGAATTTTAGTGTGATTTTTTTAAAGAAGTGGATGAAGATTAAATTTTACTGCTGAAATTGTTTTACAGAATTCTACTTGCAGAATCGAAGAAATATTATCCTGTGTGCAATTTAAAAGAATTGCTTCTACTTCCGCATGAACTTCTTCGAATGAGATATTAAACCGATAAAAATAGCAACGTAAACCACGAAATGGAAGAACGTGATCTACGTTATCAAACGTCTGAGATCACCGCTGAATAAAAATTACAAAACGATACGTGACAAAGGCAAAGACATCTCCGTTATAGTTGGAGCATGATGTACCCGCACTTGCGGGTAAAATGCGACCCACTTACGTAGATATACTACCGGGTCTGCCACCGATTTTAAAATAATATTAGCATAGAAATTTCCAATTTCACTGGTTTAAAAAAATTCGTTTAAGGGGCTGTTCCTTTTTTTGCGTATGCAACATTTTCTATAGAGATTAAAAAATATTGGTTTACATATGCAAAATATAGTTGTGAGAATTTAAATGTCTATATAACTTCACTCCTCAAAATCAGTGCATTCCAATTCGAACTAGATTACGAGTAACTATTAGAAATGCAGTCACAGCTTCTTTCATCGCATTAGTATTAAAGAATTTTTTTGAATCCTTATTGAATTTTATAATAAATTGTATTAGCCAAAGAAACATTTTTTTCCTTTTTCTTTTTAAAGTTTGCCCAACACTGTTGTATAGTATATGCGATATTATATAAACTATAGTTATCACGTACATTTTATAGTGGATAAAGAAAATTCGCTGAATATCTTTAACAATACAGAACCAAAAAATGTGAATGTAAATATGCAAATTATATATCTTTTCACTATACAAACTATAATTCTGTGTCAACTATATTACTGTAATCTTTTACTATATTTTCACTATCTAATTCTATATGTTAAAGCAAATGTGTTTGGCTAACAGTAGGGTAAGTAAATATAAATATAGTACGCATTAACCGAGTTAAGGAAACAATCGCATTATCTGCAGACGTTGGCCAACAAATGCACAATCTAACCGCAAATGTATGGTAAGTATGTGTCTCCGAGATGTTAAACTTACATTTCACTTAACCCGCTGGTATCTGTACACATTTGCCTGTGCAATGTAACATCAAACTTTGGTAAATGTTAACAGCATTTAAATAGATTTTCATTTGTAATATTTTTATAACTGCTGAATTTCCCAGTTAAATCCGAAATAGTTTTCAAAATTGAAGGTATAACAGGGTATATCACTTTCGTACTCGTAACCAACGTATCTTCATCGTATTTCTCACGTTTCTACACTTCAAATCGTTCCTCACACCGCGAGTCCGTACTGCAAGCGTTTTACTTCAAAGATTCGAAGTTATAGTAAAATAATCGGTAGACAACGATCAAATTAATCACGTTTTCCACTACTACTCTCCCAATATGTTTACCGGTTACGTCGAACCACCGATAACTCTAGCCGCAATATCACAAGAAGTTACAAACGACACTGTAAAGCTATCTTCACCATTTCTAAACTTCACAATTTACCTCACACCGCAAGTCCGTACTGCAAACGTTTTACTTAAAAGATTCGAAGTTATAGTAAAAGAATCGGTAGACAACGATTAAATTAATCACGTTTTCCGCTACTACTCTCCCAATATGTCTACCGGTTACGTCGAACCACCGGTAACTCTAGCCGCAATATCACAAGAAGTTACAAACGACACTGTAAAGCTATCTTCACCATTTCTACACTTCACAATTTACCTCACACCGCAAGTTTGTACTGCAAATGTTTTACTTCAAGGATTCCAAGTTATAGTAAAAGAATCGGTAGACAACGATCAAATTAATCACGTTTTCCATTACTAATCTTCTAATATATTTATAAGTTACGTCGAACGACCGATAACTCTAGCCGCAATATCACAAGAAGTTACAAACGACACTGTAAAACTATCTTCGCCGTTTCTACACTTCACAATATACCTCACACCGTAAGTCCGTACTGCAAACGTTTTACTTCAAAGATTCGAAGATATAGTAAAAGAATCGGTAATCAACGATCAAATTAATCACTTTTTCCATTACTAATCTTCTACTATATTTATAACTTACGTCGTACCACCGATAACTCCAGCTGCAGTATCACAAGAAGTCACAAACTATACCATAAGTATCTTCACCATATTTCTCACGTCCCTACACTTCATATCGTACCAGAAACCCCACATCCGTACTACTAACGGTTTACTCCAAAGATTACAAGTCACAGTAAAAGAATCGGTAGTCAACGATGAAATTAATCATTTTCCCATTCCTACTCTCCTAATATATGTACTAGTTACGTCGAACCACCGATAACTTTAGCCGCAGTATCACATGAAGTTACAAACGATACCGTAAAAGTATATTCATCATACTTCTCACGTTCCTACACTTCATATCGTACCGGAAACCGCAAGTCCGTACTACAAACGTTTTACTTCGGAGACCGCAAAATTTACCATGCCAGAATCGGCACGTCACGGGTATGTGACACCGGTGGAGCGGAGCAGCTGAGAGGAAATCGCATAACCTTCCGCGTAATGTCAAACATGACTCGAGGTAGACACGTATACACTCCCGAGGATAGCGGATTTACGCGAAATCACGTAAATGTGACTCACCGCGATGACACGCGGCGTGTATATCCTTGCATCGTGAATGAAACTATTTTACGACTTAATGGTGCTTATCAGGAATCCCATTGCGGATGCTAGGATCCTCGTGGTATCCAGATATAAACGCGATCGACTTCTATTTTCATCGACCCTCCGCGCCATACTCACGTATTGCGCGTACGTTCTGAATTTCAGGTCGAGTTACTTCGTCAGCGCGATATAATTCGAGATAAAGTCGCGACGCAACCGATCTAACAATAAATGCCGTTGATGCACGAGAACTTTGCCGTTTTCCGGACAACTTGACACGGGATTACGAAAACTGGACTTTTCGAGTTACAATGTTATATTTAACGTGTGCATAGTTGGAGATTTTAGAGAAATTTTAAAGTGCAACATGAACAGTCTTTATAATTTTCAATAGAATTCGTAGTTTGGAGACCGTAAGTATTTGTATCAAATGAATACAAATATATTAAGCGATACTTCTACTATCATATTACGGCTCGAATAATTTACATGATAAAGTTTATAGCAAAATTATACGAAATATTCAAATTAAAAGATCGCTGTTTAAGTTCATCAGGCAGATTTATTGCAAACGAATATAATGATTGCACTTTAGCGTGAAATTAAATGATATTTCTAAAGATCGAGTCTAGATAATAATTTTAAATGGTGTCTAATGATAACTTAAAATACAGAAAACATTAACAAATTAACATAGTATGACAAACTGTAATAAGACTGCCTATCAAATATAATATTTAATAATGTAGCTAATTTGCACAAAATTGATATATCCATAAATTAGGCTAACATAGATTCTGATACGACGTAGAGACTACAGTATAAATTTCAGGCCAAAGGAGATAAAGCACAATTTTTAAAAATTTTCGACTTTCATAATTTTCAGGGTGGAACGTAATTTGTCTGCGGCAGATTCTATTTTTTCAGCAATCTCGTTGCTTTAAGTTGAATTTCTGAAATTCTATGCTAAAAGGTATTAAATTCTCTTTCCAAACCGCAACGACTGCGGACAGGGCAATAATACTTTAATCGAGTACAGTGTAACTATTGCAAGATAAATCGTCGAAAGAATTATTACTAACATTCCATTCTACAAGTCAATGATTCGTGATTTTAACGTGCTTCGTTGAAACACAACCCTATTTTTTATTCATCGCAAACATTGAAGCCAGTTAATTGATATTTTTCACAAGTTCAAAGGTTATCATGTGCTCTTAAATTTCACGACATAAAAGTAATATAGCTCTCATTCTTCTACTTGTTCTTCCATAATTCAAATTTTCAAACATCTCCTTTTCAATTCAACGCTGCATTTCTTACGCACGGGTTTTGCTTCACCACGACCAAAAATAACTTTCTTTTCCTCTCATAAAACATCGTCACTTTCTTCGATTGGCAACGATAATAATTTCAAGTCAATTAAAGAGAAAACACTGATTACTCCAAAAAAAAACGTAGCAGCGACAGTAATATAGAATATAAGTTTGTAGCGTAAGCTTCTCCCGGATATAGCGCTCGCAACTTCTTGCGTGAAATACGAACATAATAAGTACGAATCCCCGTGAAACAATAATAGAAACAATAACATTAATCTATCACTGTTACGCAAACTAACAGCCCTAACTTCCTCGACGTCTTTCTTCGACATCGAGTCCACGCGGCAAAAGGCACAAAGAAAATCGAGAGGTCGATGCCGGAGAACGGAACAAAGAGAGCATTACCGAGTAGCTCCGTTTGATTTGCAAAGCCGACTACTACTGGCCGGACAGAATTTTAATTAAATACTCATCGCGGTAAAAGACTGACGTTCTAGGCCCTCCTTCCGTTCTTTCTCCTTTCAAGCTATTTTACCTCATCTTTTTCAGAATAGCCAGGCCGGTCCATAGTCGGAAATCTCGACGAGAAAAAGAGAAATCGATGCAAGGCCTGCAAATGAACGGGCATCATTTCCCTCGGGAATGAATCATCGATGCGAGTGGTCGATACTCTCCACGGTGCGCATGAAATCCCCTCGCTTCACGAAAACCCTCTTGATCTCGATGGATCTTTATTGCTGTTTCTCGTCGAGCACGTTATACTAGGTGTCCTGTTTTATATCATCAACCCGATCGATGTTCAGGTCATCATTTCTTGCGGGGAGTAATTAATGGAACTTGTACATTTTTGAAAAATATCCTGCGTTTATGGTATCCTTATTACCATTCTTTTTAAGATCGATTATTATTAATTTAGTCTCGTTGTAGTTTTATCTTTGCAATATTCAGTAACATTCGTCAAACTTCAAAGGATGATTCTATTGAAAAACGTGTGCTTTAATATTAAAAAAACAGGTGAAATTGATATGTTCTCTTAATTAAATTGTGTGGTGCCTCTTTTCGTCAATTGCACCGATTCTGCGGAATTTTTATCATAATTCCGATCTTCGACCTTACGCGATCCGATACTCTTCAACTTTTTCGTCAACTAACGGTGTAACTCCAATCATTTTGTAAAACCCATCAATTTTCTTTATTCCTTCCACCTTCTTCCCAAGTTATTTATCTAATATACCTAAGCCTACTGAATCAGTCGTCGGCAGTTTAAGTTTTAATGATTCCTAATATAAAATCTTTGGATTTTCACAAAAACTCAAGCCGCATAAATTCGCCCGCATGTTGTTCAAAATTATAAGGCAAGAGGTCAACTTGATTTCGTCCTTTAACCAATTTGCGACACAGCTCTAAATACAGCAGACGATCCGTAGTGCCGCGCATTTCCGCCCACAATAGTTTAACATTTGTAGAGAGCGGAATATTCCGCGGCTGGTGATGAGCTATCATCCTCGTACGCAGTAATGGGTTAAGCCATATGCATCATAGCTCTAAATACGGCAGAAGACCCGCAGTACTGTGCATTTTTGCGCGCAGCAGTTTACCATTGTACAGGGCGGAATATTCCGCGGCTGGTGAAAAAAGACGTTCGGCATCCGCGGAATATTCCGGTTACGGGTAAACATGGATCAATTGCACGAATTAGCCTACAGTGAGCAATCCAAGGAGCGCAAACGAGAAATAATTTCTGTCAACGATTTCAACGGTCGCCGAACTTTGCTATCTTGTATTCCTTTGTTTCCGCCAATTTTCGTTATTAATACTCACGACAGTTACGACGTTGCTTCGTGTCTTTTGACCGCGAAATAACAGGTAAGCATATCTTCGAGTCGTTTAATGACGACACGGCAGTCCTTGATACGTGTCACACGATAACTCAGGCTTACAGAGCCGATCTCTTTCCTGAACAACGCTGAAGAACTATATTATTTCTGTGTGGTCGAAAGCATTCATTTATCCAGAAAATTAGCGCAAAGATAGTAAGTGGCGTACGATAGCACTTTCGTGGATGAAAAAATTCATGTAAATGAATTCATGTCTAACAATAAATGGGGAAAAGTCTTAAAAGAATTGTTGATCGATTAAATCACTAAACGAAGTGTCATAATTTTTTTTAAATAGCTCGCAGATACAATTATGAATAATTGCTTCGAAACATTTATATTAAATGTTAGAACTTGTCACGGATAAAATTGTATCGCAAACGACTTTACATCTAAAAGTGTCCAACATAGGATTTTCTTCATTTTCGTCCGTTATTGAGTGATAATTAGAATCTTTAATTGTATTTGTTCCTGGTATTGCAATTTTGGAATATAAAGGAATATATTCAGCAGCTGACTTTTATCGCAGATACAGAAGAAGTAAATTTGGCATAAATAACTCCGAATAACTCTATTTAAATAATAATCTAAATAAAGCTTTTTAATTCTGCGACGGGCAGCCTTTTTAATAGTGAGATAACACGTAGAATACAGTCACTTGCGCGGTTTGGACGCGCGAAATATAAATGTCCAATTTAGTAATTCCAAGACTACGAAATTCCGGACAAAAATTTCTTATTTCCACCGTAGCGATAGATTGTTAACTATTTATTCAAAACTGTGTTCGAATACAAATATAAAAGATAGGTATTCAAGCAAGCCATAGCTACTCCTAACAACCAAACCGCAACGTTCTTTCAGAACGCCCCGGCATTATGAAGTATTACTTACAAATTTCAATCTACCAGGTAGAATCGAAAGTGCTCGTTAAACGGCACTATGCAAAACAGAAACTCAACGAGCAAACGGTAGAAAATCACTTTCATTCGCAGACGATCGATCGGGAAAATCGATGGACCGGCAATATCCGTATGGAAATTCGAGCGGCGAAGATTGCAGCGTAAAGCGGCATAATGCGATTTACAATCAATCTTCACGACGTCAATGGAGTTTCGAATAATTAGGTTGACTAAATCAGAGGGATTACGTGAAATCTCGCAGTAACGCGTGTCAAAGTGTTTAGTTAACGGAGCCGCTTCTGAATAATTAACTGCTGTCACCGACAGCCGGTAAACGTCGCGTATCCTCGAACCGCTCCAACGGCGTCTAATTAACCTCTCCTCGATGCTCGACAAACGTATCCGCCAGCACACACCGCCAACTTCGCGCCCTGGTCGACTTTACAGCTGACGGAATCGTAGCGAGAGCACGATTTTACGAGCTACGCTTCGTCGACGCGTTCGACGCTGCATCGGTTCGCGGTACTGGAATTCGCAGCTTCGGAGGAAGTTATATTTCGAGAAAGTAGCGCGTCCAGGTAGAGCTATATAACTCGTTCAATCTGGCGTGGACCACCGGTGGCCCACATACTGTGATTTTATCTCACTCCGTGAACCATCGGTGGCCCACAAGCTGTGCTTTTATCTGACTCTGTGAACCACCGATAGCCCACAAGCTGTGCTTTTATCTCACTCTGTGAACCATCGGTGACCAACACTTAATTTTCACATCAGGCGGCGCGAACCACCGGTGGTCCATACATTTTATATGTTTGGAAAATTTTTTTCAACTAAACTACTACTACACAGTATATCTATTACTTGCGATATACCAAACGGCTAGTTTACTGACAATGCAATTAAAAGAAACAAATTGCCGGAAGAATAGCAATTTCTAACCACGCACCAACTCGTCGTGCAAAATATGGAAAAGTGCGCTGGGTTTAACTAATAAACACTAGGTTTGCCTTGTCGGTAAAATAGTATTAAACTGCACGTCGGTCCCTAGGGACCGGTGCTACGCCTTCCGTTTGATTTTTCGATTAAGTTAACGTTGATCGATGGAAATATTGATTCAAGCTACGCCTATCCGAGCCATAATGAATAGTTTTAAGTAGGAGATATAAAGTTTTATAAAAAATTAATGTAATTTATTAAAAAAAAAAACAAAGATACGGAGATCGTATAAAGTATGGTAATAGTTGCATGGCGCTTAATCTTTTAAGTCCTGCTGCAGTAAACATTTCCAATACTAAAACTACCGGTGTTGCATTCATTATATTTAATTATACTGAATAAATACTTTGGAAAAAGGGAAATCAAGGGATGAAAAGGACGATAAATGAAGTAATTTAAGTTTTAAAAGATAGAAGTGCATGGATCCGCTATCGATTAGCGGAATTTTTAGAAAATATTGGGAACTGGCAATTTTGATCGATTTGGTAGTTTTAGCGTTGACGACGGACTAATACTGACACTGGCAGTGGAAGTAATTGCACAGGCGATTGACAGAGCGAAATTTTGATTGATTGGGTAATTTAACAAATTGCGACAAGAGACGCTGAATCGAGTCATCTGCACTTCATGCAGCATGGTATAAAAAACTAAAGTTATGCTTAAATGCTGATAGTACATTGAGCTATGGGTTCTATAAATAAATGTGATGAATATATTGCTATAATATATAGTTCAAAAATATGGTTTAACTGGTGTTGTTATATTTACTGTAAAATATTGTATTACGTTTTATTGAAAACATTTTATTGAATAACGAAGAAACAATGAGAAACGGAAGATTTTCTGGCGAACATTGCAGAGAAACTTTTGCAAATGCGTTCTAAGCTGTACGCAGTGATGTCCACGGTGAAAATCACTTTAAAAAAATATGGAAATTAAGACTGCAAACTTTTTACAATACACCGTTATCAACGTCTTAATAATGACACTACTGACGATTGATCTGATATTCTAACTATTATATTGTATCTAATATTTGAATATATTAGATAAATAAGTTGAACGAACGGAAATGGAAAATTTACAAAATTAAACGAGACAAGAACTTACATTTTGCGAGGTGAAAAATGTTTGAAACCAATTATGTCAGACATGACATATGCAGTGACAGATTGCAAATTTATTTGGTTAGATATTTTATTTTGAAAATTGTTTTACTGTAACGTATATCATAAACGTTAAAAATTGTTAACTGTTTGAAGCAGTTCGGGCGAAGAAATTCAGCAGTCGGCTGGTCACAGCTGTCTCAAATCCCTTGACCTTGCCTGACTCTTTTTAGTCGTCGCTTATACTGCAGTCAAATCGACTGTGTTTTCAGAAATGAAATTATATTTAACGAATACCGTTGAAATTTTAGTACACTATATAAGAATAACTGACATAAACGTCCACTCGAATCACATTGACAGAAACGTTTCTTCGAAATAATTACAGAGAAGCAAAAATATTGAAAATTAAAGCTATAAGTTTATAGTTACTGAAAAACAACGACTACCGAAATGGTATTTTTATTAGATTTCAGGGTCTTCGATGATTACCGACGGTCCTTTTTAGATAAAATTGAACACTTTCCTCATTTTGAATAATTGCAACGAATGCCAAGCAATTCTTGTATTTATATCGCCTATAAAGTTATTTTGAAATAGCATATTATTTAATGATTCAAAATGTAGTATTTTGAAAACACTCAAAAGAAAAAAAGAGTCCATGTCCTCTTTGAAATTCTGTCACTTTTATGTTAAACACATTTTTATATAATTAATCGTCTCGAAAATATCTTCGGAAATAAATCATGATTATTGATTAAAAATATCGACCGATGACGTTACTTTAACCCTGACTGTATAGGAGTATTCTAATTGACCGGTTCGTAATTTTCTTTCTAAATTCCACAAATTTCTAACGCTGTTTTTCTACTCTCTAACATGTAAACGATTAAATCGATCAATTTTATTCCCCCATCGTTCCTTCTCTTTCAACATATATATCTTACGTGTCTAAATATACAGGATTAATCGTCAGCAGTTCCAGTATTAGCACCAGAATCTACCAAGGCAGTCAAAATGACCGGTTCTTGTAACTTTTTTTAAATTCCTGAAACTAACGGCTTTTCACTTTCTGCGCCTATCTTCTAGTAAGATGAAAACGATTCAACTTATCAATTTTCTCAACACTTTTATCTTCCATTGCCTCATTTGGGAAATTATTCATTTTCTAAGACTTTTAGCATTCAATTTAGATATTTGACATGCTTTTGAGATTAAAGATGTTCAAGACAGTATATTTTAAATGTACTCTTAAGCAGTAATATTCACGAATTATTTTTATTTTTACACTACGACAATACTTCTAGAAACAATCAAACCAGGAAATATTTGGCAGAGAATGGGTTAATCTTCTTTTCCAGTTGTTCGTCTAATTTAAGTCACTTATCTAACTAAAATTATTTATCGAATGCACCTAAGACTTCTGAATTTATCCTCGGCAGTTTTTTTAGTTTTTACAGCTCTTATAATTTCCACCTTGAAAATCTGTATTTATTGCGACAGAAATAAAATAAATCTGAATAACTTTCTCAATATTGTAATAGTATTTACGATGTACTGTAACAGAACTCACTGTCTGGCGAAATTAGCGATCTATGAAAGGAGTCATAAAATAAAATCAGTATGTTAATATAAATTCTCACGACGAAGTTAAGCTGAAATATTAAAATCGCAAATAAACTAAGAAAAAAATTTAATACATCTATGAATTCTTCACTTCATGAACTCGTTAACAAGGAAATACATCAGAATTTTGTAGATACCAAACATGTTAATCACCAGAATATCGCGAAAAACTTTCTGTATTAACGTAATACATATAAAATATTAAAATATGGGAAAGAAACTTCCCCAACCGATTGTTTTGAAAAATACTCCTGATGTTGATTTGAAAATATTCGTATATTATAACAACACTCCTGAATTTAATAATACATATATCTATAGCACGATAATATGTAATAAAAGCTGTAGTGTACGATTTACGTGAAAGTATTATAACTGAAACAGCAATTGACGTAAACAGAAAACCTAGCGTAGCCTAGCCTAGTCTTGCGTCTTGGAGTATGCAAGAAAAACGAAAACCTAGTGTAAGTCTCAGTTTTTCCTCCTCAAAGTCTGCGGAAAGTATTGTCAAATTTGTCAAACCGTGAAAAGATTTTACGAAGCTACTATCACAAGCGTCCTTCAGATCAAAACACGCAATTCATACCAGAGCAACGTTACTTTATTTGTCATTGACGTGCGAAATGTCAGGAGGACAATAAACAGAACCATTTCAGACAAACATCGCCCGAAATAAGTCACGCGGTTTCCCTGAATAAGTCTACACTGAATTATTCTAGAAACTTCGAGGAGACTCTCCTGGCTCTTTACGCGAATCATAAATCACAGGCGGCATATAAAAATAAAAAAAAGGGTGTAAAAGGCCCGGGACACGCATCGAGAGAAGCGCTGGGTCCTTTTTTGCGAGGCGAACGACGCAAAGTATTTGCCGCCTTTTCGTTCAACATTGGATTCGTCCAACGCGCCAACGGTCGCGTCTTCCAATTAGTTCTCAAACTTACCGTAAATACGAGGATAATCCGTGGGTAGTCGAACGGAAGAACACTGCTCACAGACGAAGGAATTCTCTGATCTTCAAGCGTGCACTTTGTTCCCGTGGCACATGTCGCACAGAAACGTATGGGGGAGCAGAAAAAGGGGGGCAAACGGAAACGTCGTGGCTTCCTACGCCAACAACCGGTTATATGTCGTATCTTCTAGTCACTTTCGTCTTTTCTCTTTCTGCTTCTCCCTTTCACTATCCGTTAGCACGTTCCGAACCACGCACAACAGATCGGCTCCTCTCTTCGATCCGTACGCTCCAGGATTATCGTCGTTACTGCGCCACAGCTACCCCTTCGGAGTGATTGTTAGGTTAGGTCGCCGGTACGTCGCGGATCTCGCACAAATATTCTGCCAATGAAAAATCTGCCTCGTATTCCCCGCTCCCTCTGTCCCGTTTAGAGTAAGGCAACGGCTTCGGCACAGGAAATAAAAGCACCTTGGAAAGCACACACGCGTAAAAAGCGCCGTTTACTTCTCTCGGCACTCGCGTTGGAAAACGTACGAACGAACACGACACGACACCGCGAGTACGTAGTAGAATGTACCGTAGACAGCCCGAGCCGGTCCCGATCGAATCTTTCGGTGTATCAAGAGAGATCCTTTAGCCGTGTCGACGCACGGAGTAAACGTATGTCCTTTTTTCGTTTGAAGGAGACTACGTCGAGGATCGTTCGCAGATAAAGCTCCGTGAAACGAGCACGGAGTTAGCGGTCGGTACGTCCTTTGTTTTTCACCGGCGAGCCGGTCCACAGACGCACGCTTCTTCCTCGCTCTCTCTGCCGCTCTCCTTCCGTTCCTTCCGTTCTTTGTTCCTCACGGCTCGGCCGCTGCTACGTGACTGACCGCTTCGTGCACGCTCGTGCCGCACGAGGCGCACCGAAGACGAACGAAGGGGGACCGACGGTTCGTCGATCGGAAACGACCCTCGGCCGAGGGAGCCTTCCTTTGTTCAGGCGAGACTGAGCGGCACGGCTCGTAACATGCTCTCTTCTCTCTCTCTTTCTTTTTCGTTTCCTTCTTTCCTCTTTTATTTCGATCCTTCTCTTTTCCTCCCTCACATATACACACACACACGACAATCTCTCTTCTCTCTCTCTCTCTCGCTTGCTCACTCGCGATCTCTCCCTCTCGCTTCTCTCGCTTCGCAAAGTCTCCGATGCGAACGGTCGCGCGGTCTGTTGGTAACTGAGACGGCGGCGACGGTGGAAGGCGAGTTCACACACGGCGTCCCGACGTCGGTGGCGGCGGCGGCAACGTCCCTCCTCGTCGCGACGGGCTTGGAGGGGCGGAGTATGAACGCAACCACCACCACCGTCACTACCACCGGTTACTATTCCCCCTCGTATCACCCTTCGGGATGCCGTACGGCATCCTCCACACCCCGCCGATATCTTTCCTTCGCGCGACATCACCCCGATGCCCGTTGGCGGCTGTCGCAACGACTGTCTGAATCCAAAGAAATCGCTTGAAAGTTAATAATCGCGCGGCAAGCCTCTTTTATTTTCTCGCTGAATGCCTGTGATTGCATTTATGACGGTGTAAGAATATTTTCATGACTAAAACTGTTAAGTCATGCAAATGTAAGTGATGTATCGCCCATAATTGGCACTTACCAATATATCCATTCATAAAAGCTATCTCGAAGCTAGTCGCCAATTTAATATCTGACAAACTGAATTCGAAGATATTAATCCTATCGAATTCTTACTTCTAATGCAGCAACGCTTATGAGAAATTATAAGTCCAACCTTCCTCGTTTTCACATTAATAATACAATTCTTTGCTCCCCCTACATTCAAACGAGCAACCACGCTTCTTTCTAAACTCACGGGGTTGAATAAATTCTATAAAAATCAATGATTTCGTCAGCAGAATTCTCAGGGTGATAACACGCATCTACACACTCTGATACTCTCGAATGCAATCGGTAAAGCACGATAAAATGAATAATGCACTACTTAAGAGATGGTGTATACGAATGACATCGTAAAACCGTCTCCAATTACGAAAGGAGAAAAGTTTATCTATACCATAACCTACGATACACCGTACTTTCTCGCGGATCAATAAAACCTTTTTATCTCTCTTTCTCTCTCTCTCTCTCTCTACCCTATCTGTTACGAGGGCTCGCGATGTGCTATCATATTGTTTCCCAGGATTTTCCGCGCTTTACTCACCGGCGTACCCTTATCTAGCGCATCGTAATAAATTCTGGACATTTACTGAGAGCAGTCGAGCTACCTTATAATAGTTCCCGGGCATACGTAATTCTTGCGCGATTAACTCCGGGGGAAAAAGAACTCATCCGATAAAAGTTCACGTAAGGTCGACCCATATAGGGGCATCATCGGCAACGATTCATTTTACAGACCACTTCCTTCTCCCTCTACTCTTTGTCCAGTCGCGTAATACCAATCGCCTCTTACCGAAGTGTCCAAAGTGTCACGAAGCAAAATTCTCTTCCACGTTGTTGGCCTCGAATACCATTCAACAAGGAACAACCTGTATAGAGCAATAGCGGAAGAGTCAGGGTGAACTACTCCTATGGACAAATTGGAGAAATACTACGGAAGTACGAAGAATACGGGTAGGAAGCCCGGAGACTTTAGAGATTATACTAAAACCGTAAAGTCCGAGGGGAAGGCGCGACCGAAGGGCAGTTTCAACTACCGATAAATAATTAAGGCCTGACGTTCGTGGGAAACTTGCGAAGATCGTATCATAGTTTTCTGCTTCATGTGAAATCGCTCTCTTCCTCTATCGTTTCCCTTGCAACAATACCATACCGAACCCCTGTGGTATACTCTTGATTTCATTCTAATAGCGTAATTCTTGGAGCGAAGGATTTTGTAGCTTTGATGATGAATAAATAAATGAATAAATAAATAATATAAGAGGCTTAATAAATAAATTAATAAACAAATAATACCATTTATGACGTATGTACAAAGTAAAGTATATGAAAGTGGAACAATTAATTTGTTGTCCTACTGTTTATTTAATATTATTGGTTTTAGTCAAACGTATATCAATTGTTTAGCGGTTTGAGAACCGAATTTTTAATTTCGGTATTAACAATAAATTTACAATTTTTTAAACGTTACTTATGATAGACGAAGATAATTAAATATAAAGAGATAAAGTTAACATTCTCAGATTTGAAAAAATAATAAAAAATAAATTGTACACAAATGAGACCATTGCTACCGTAAGTTATTTATGCAAACTTATTTATTTCGTTAGAGAAGAAAATAAAGTTTGTATATTCGTTCTTATAGTGGTTTTTCGTTTGAACTAAAAGTTCACATACGTGATAAGTAGCTCGAAAGACGTTAATAATCTTTTTCATAATTGAACGCACGACTTATGTCGAAAATAGCTGGGCTTAACTCAACACGAAAAGCATATATGTTAATTTTAATGCATTCCTCTATATTTAATACTGAAAAGGAACTTTTAAATTAGCCTCCGAATTAATGCATGAGAATATTTTTACAAAATCTTATAATCTCTTATACAGCTGGTTCGCTATGAGGGTACCATGAAAAACACTTATAGTTACTTACGTTAATATTCAGAAACAGCAATACTTTTACGTTTTTTGCCTTCTACGAGAGGGTTGCAAAGAGTTCGTTACAAAAACAAAAGACTCATGACAGAATGTATACTCACTGACGAAGTAAATATTAAAGTTTTACTATGGACAGTAAAGGAACACTGTGGCAAAGAGCAAATAAAATTTTAAAAATTAAAAATTGTTACTTTACTTCGCAACGGAAAGAACGTTCTGTGACTGTAAGTAAGCGCGTATTATTATCGGTAAATTAGTATACGTCAATGATAATTTAAGAAGGAATAAATATTTTTATTTTTTTAAAAAAGTCTGTTAAAATTTTCGGCTGTGATGGAGATATAAAATACTTTGGGTTTTATCGAACAGTGAAGGGGTAATTGTTACACAATTGTTTACAAATTTGAAGCTCATTTCCTCAATCTTCGGCACAAAAGTGTATAAAGAATTTATGACACCAATTAAAACGGAATCTGATAAATAGCAACTATTTTTATGATTGAATTAAATATAAAACTTAAAAAAGGAATAGAAATTTAATTCTCTAGAATATAAATAAAAAAATAAATTGAATATGTCAAAAAGATTAAATAACTGTTAAGCAAAGCGATTTGTTACAAAGTATTGCAAAAGTTGCAATTTATAATAAATTTCATAAATCAAACATTTGTTTTTAAACTGTTCAAATATGAATCCTTCGCACTCTAAATTATTTTTCCAGCTTTTTATCAGTCAAACGAAATTCATTTTAGGAAATTCTCTATCACTGATTACGACTTCATCCTATGATACCAACATGTAAGTCCTGAAGGTTCTAATTCTCAAATTCCAAAGTTGAAATTAAGTCGATAGACAATTAATTACAACAAATGCCTATGTCGAATATAGTTTGCGTACAGTACATTAGTGCAAAGAGTTAAATAACAGAAAAATTAATTGAACAATTTTTATCATAAACTTCACTTCTCAATCCAATATTAGAAATAAATATTTTATATATTTTCAATCCACGATGAAAATTTCATGTTTTTGTAGAACAATGCAACACAATATTTAAGTGATCCCCCTCTTATACATATAAAGCAACGAATGCAGAAATAGTATTACATACAAATACAACTCTAAGCAATTCGAATAAATCCACTTATCCCCCATATATTAATCCACGATGTCTTGAAAACATTAAATGTCCCATCGTACGGACGAGTAGAGCGAAGAATAACGTTAAAAATGTAATAATAAAAACTCGTCTAATTTTCGAGCGCGTTAATTCCCCGGAACTCCGAAGTTCCCCTATTTTCTAACTACTCGGACATCGGCGTAGGGCGTAAAAAATGTTATCAAGTCAGGTAAATTGCTCCACGGGAGGGAGAATATTTCATAAGGGTTGATACCCGGGAGGAAAGAGACCGGTGAAGGCCGAGGGAACAAATGGTACGGGGTTTTCGACGAATTTCAAGGGTGGGTTATCTCGACTCTGCCACGGTGAATATCATTTGCTCGAAATGAGGCGAATCGAATAATTGCCAGCAGGAAGGATCCTCGTGGACGTCTGCGAGAATGATACGCCTGTAGATGAGAATTTCCCATTAAAAGTATCGTGGAACGTTGAGAAATATGGCTGGCAAATTCGAGTTTTCGTTTTAGAGCTGACGAGAAATAATAAACTCTGCAACGTGGCAGGTATTTCATCGGAATGTTGTATGAAGGTATGTACCGGGATTTAATTATACTAGTGAATTTTTGTTCTCAATTGGTATTTTTAAAAATTTAATTGCGTCATCACTTAGTGATAATGACCTTCTTTTTCATGTTAAATTAAATTTAACAAAATATATCATTATTCTGGAGTTCTGTATTGAGTCTTTGACAAGCGAAATGATGATAACCTTTGAATACTTTTATAATTTAACTTTTACATAATTTGATCATTTTCAGCCTATCTTCATTTAGAATTCGAGTTCGCTATCAGCGTATTAAACGTTTTACGTTTAAGTGCACAGTTGGGGGTGCCGAATGACTGAATATGTTTCTTCTTTTCTTGCAATTCTAAGATTCTTGTTTCCCTATCCCCGGATGTTGGCCTTTCCTTTGAGAAGGAAAATGGGAAATACCGATTGTAAAATACAAGTAATGGATAGGTGTGTCTTTGACCGGACCCTCTGACCTAGGGTCCCTGCAATAACCATTTCCTATTTGGTCGTTGGGAAATCCTCGTCCATCGCTGTAAATCATAACATAGTGTTGAAACACCAATAAATTTTTTGAGTAATTAAAAAAAAGTAAAATTTGAAGTGCTATGAAAATTCTTATAGGTATGAAAAAAATAATGCACGACAAATAGGAGCCCCACGAAGATATAAAGCGGGTCATTTTGGAGACACAAAACTATAAATTCTCTTTATATTTCCGTACATTTATATTTTGAGCAATGACTAACCCATATTAGAACCTACATTTCAAATTCTCTCTTTGCATTCTCTTTATATAAAGCATGCAACCGTCACTGCTAAAATCATGAAGATACTAGCGAACATTTTGCGCACTTATTTCGAATTATTAACGGCACAAATTTCACTTTAAACTCTTACAGAAATTTGAAAATGGCACTGCCTGTACAAACACTGACTACAGCGATTAACTTTGGCTATTGTTCTCTCATTTACCATCAGTTGCTCGCAAACTAATTTCCGTAGTAAATTGAGCGTCGAAGGTTACACTGCCATCTTACCAGGCAGCAAGCTTATTTCGAAAGTCCTAAAATAGCTCGTAAATAACATACACATATTTCATGCAAAATAACGAAATAGAAATAATTTTCGAAAAACAAATTCACCTTAAATTTTCATTCGATGTTAATATCAAAAGTGAGAATAGGTAAAGGTAGACGATGATAATAACAATAGTAATAATTTTTTTTGATCAACGTTTTCAAGCACATCAGCAGAGGATGCGTCTTCGGGACGTGATCGTAAATATTCATAGAAGTCGCCGGAGTTTCCGTGACTTTCATAAGCATATCAAAAGCCGGACTTCCTTCGTGGAAATCAAAAACAACTATCGACTAGAATGAACTATCACGTTGCACGTCAAAAGTAGTCAAATGCATTTCCTTTCTATCTACCACCTTGGAGATGCGAGAAAGAGGATAAGGATTTGCATGCAAGACGAGTAATATACCGACGACGAGTTGACATGAAAAGAGTGGAAAATTCTCGCGATGCTTCCTCAAGGAAAACACTCGTAATGGATCGCATTGACTTTCAATCGGTACTCAGTGGGTGTTTGATTAATTTAGTGCTTTCTTTGCTTTATACTTTTCGGCTTCGACTGCTGTGGTCATTTCGCCTAGGACCTATTTCAGGTGAGTTTAGAACTACCGAAGCAATTATATGTTAAATGATAGTTTAGGAAAAAATTTTCAGAGGTCATGTGCCATTTGTACTCGAGCGCTCTGATTTCGTGTTTAAATCTTCACCTCCTTTATTCATTATTGCCCCTTTAATTCCTATGGTCATTTCGCCTAGGACTGTTTCAAGTGGGTTTCGTACCATCGAGTCTAGGATATATTAACACTAGAACTACCAAACCAGTCAAAATGACTGGTACACAATTTTTTCCAAAAATTCTCCAAGATTATAGAAGAGTCTTAGAATAAATATTCTACGCCCATCTCATAAAACATAAATTACCGAATCGATCATCTTTTCCACCTCTGAATTCCCCTTTTTTCAAAGTACTTATTTAATATATTTAAATATAACAGATTTAACGCCGGTAGTTCTAGTGTTAAATGATAACTTAGGACAAAATTTTTAGAGGTCACGCTGGCTTTGAACTCTGACCCTCTAAATGAGAGTCCAAACCTTTACCTCCATAACCCACCATAGCTTCTTTAACTACCATGGTCAGTTCGCCTAAGACTTTAAGTGGATTCCGAATTACCCAAGTTATGATATATTGAATGGTAATTAGGAAAAAATGTTCAATGGTGAAGCGAGATTTTAACTTGGGCTTGCTGATTGTGTGTTTAAACCCTTCAATTTCCTTTATTCGCCATAACCCCTTTAACTGCTATGGTCATTTCGCCTGGGACCAACTGCTTTAGATGGGTTCTCAACCAACAAGGCAGTAACATACATATTACACGGGAAAAATTTCCCCGAAGTGAGGGGGGAGGATTTAAACTCGAGCCCACTAATTGTATTTATCTCTTTAACCACCATGGCCTCCCAGAATTTAATGTTTTGATAATCAATCAGCTTTTGAACACGTTACTAAAAAAGCTATAAGTTTATATATCTTTTTAATGTATTTGAAAGAAACTTATATTTAAATAAAGAGTGGCAGTCTGTACACTTGGAAAGACATCGGTTAGGAAGTTATTAGTACCTGATCAGTAGTTATTAGTAAAGTACTTTATGAGAGAAAAATTTGAATGAAGAATTAAGTCATGTACATTTGGAAATGCATTTAAAGTCAAATATTAATGTAAATGCAGTATACGCCTTGGAAAATCGCTTGTAATATCTATGCAATGCAAAGTAGTGCAATATCAACGCGCTAGATGCATACAAATATTTAAGTACAAAATGGAAACTCATTTATAATTCATTTTACAATCCTAAAGAGAATTTTGTTTAGCTAATGAACAGATATATCCTCCGTGTTGAGTGTTATATCATTTCACCGAGGAATAAAAGGATTCAAAATCTCAGTATTAATTCAATGTTTTAATTATAAGCTGAGACATTTTGAAAACGAATAATTTCAAGAACAAAGGAGAGAAAATTACAATAAACTCGCTATTTGTAAATATCATGAAACAATATTTGCAACATTACACTTATTTACTAGTAGAAAACATTTTATACCTGAATATCAAATGTGCAACGGTAAACAGTAATAATAAAGAGCAAGAAATTATTAATTACATCGCAGATCGATATCTACACTGATATAGTATTTTGCAACAAATAATTTCTGTATTATTTGAAAACTGAATATACCATCATTAAAATAACTAATAAAATCAAATGACAAAACAGATGAAATTGCAATCCTGTCTTACTGATGTGATAATTTGCATCGCGGAACAATATCTGCAATAGCATAGTTATTTATGTCAGGAAAGCGTTCTGAATCTGAAAATGAAATCAACGACGGTTAAAAGGAATAACGGGTACTAACAACAAAGTAGGCGAAATCGTGTTGCCTCGCTCGGTATTGCATGGATCTTGAAAGCAAATTTCGAAGGAACCGGCACCCTTCCTACCATTGTTATTCCTCCTCTACCTGTTCGTGCTTGATATTCTTCTCAGAGGCGCAAAGTACCACCGAAAGTAGATAGGAGTGAATCAGCCTGGAAGAAGCGAAAGGTCCTGAATTGCGTCTCCTTCTTCGTCAGAGAAAACTTTTGAATCGGGCCGATTTCTAAAGGGTAAAAAATGAATCGGCTTTGCGGTCTCCTCATCCGGCGTACAGTTTAAAATCCTTGTAATAATTCAAGGATTTCACGTCCCTTCGACCGTGATGCACGAAACTCTGAAAATTCTCTTATAACAATGAAACTTGTTAAAGGGAAACTTTTTTATTTTGTCGATTAACGATATTCGAATTAAATGATTTCGTGGTAGGTTGAAATTTCGTCTTAATTTCCTAGCGGTTTTCATCGTTTGTTTTACAAAAAGTCAGAATGCCGCCGAAATCCTGGGCAAAAGTGAGATTTTCATATTAAAGATTCTGTTTTATATCTAGCAGTTTTTGCTTGGTCTAAAAACGAAATGGAATATATAGAAACAAATATTCATTATTAATAATTTAAAAAATTTGTTATTCAATTATTAATGGCCGAAAAAGAAGAACTTTAACATTGCCTCGCGCAATATCGTCAACGATTTTTGAAACATTACAAAAATCATTTGTAACTTTTGCAAATGAAACGCGCTTGAATTAGGTATATATTATATTATTTTGTCTTACTTTGAGACCCATTATAATCTCTATGCATCACTGAATGTTGAATTTAATTACACCACGCTCGTTAAATAATTTTTATTTGAATTCCAACTATGAATTCACACAATGCAAAGTGTACACAATTTATGTGTAAAATTATACACCACCCTGTGTCTTATTAATCATATTGACTCAAAAAAAACGCCGTTCTTGCGTACAGTATTTTCGCTTTACGTAATTTACATAGAGTTCTAGTGTCTGGGATTAATTTCGTTAATTATATTATCGAAATTTATGTATTAACGTAACATGAGAAACCTTGTAGTTAACGTTTCAACTGTTCAGTGCAATAAAATGCGCCAAATCATAAATTAATAATTATCAATGTTACAAATGAACTTCTGTGTTTATCCATGGAATACATAAAATGAACGTATTGTAATATCGAAATCACTTTGCAATACTTTCACTGAAATTGAATCCGGGTTTTTCTATTTCTTTCCAACGGATTTATTGAGCATCTAATCTAATTATACTCGGATAGAACGAATGCACTGTACGCTTCATTCATTATTGAAGAAAAACATTCGTTTACCGTGAATCTGACAAATGATCCGTCTTTTCTTCAATCACTCTGTTACAAAAGTCTCTCTCACCTTTTAAACGATACAAATGAATTTCAAGGAACGTTGCAAGATTTTAGAAAAGTAGATGTAATTTGTATCTCTTTTTGTTAAGTATTTACAATTACTGAACAAATATTCTTACTGAATTCGTGTTCGCATTAAAATTACTAAATTGAGGCGCAAAGATTAGTGCTTTAACTAAGTACGATTTATTTCTTAACAATAATACGTTTTGCTGTTTAGTAAAAATGAAATTAAACTTTTTCTCTTGCTCAATAGATATTTTTTCCAAAGATTTGTTACTTCAACTGTTCCTTTTAATTTTAAAACAATTTTTACATTCATGCATATGCAATAGTATAACATATTTATCTTAAAACATTTAGGTTGTATTAACAAAAAATATTGTAAATATTGTGATACAGGCCAATTATCGTTTGAACGACTCACAGCAAGATGAATAACACTCCTAACATATTCAGAACTATGAGGTAAACGTGCTAAACAGTCGTGCCATCTTCATTTAAAAATGAAATTTTATATTAGAAAAATAATACTTCATTTTTATTATATTTAAAAAAATTTAATCTTAACCCTCTGCCCTGCGAGTGACACTCGTGATGCGGTTGATGGAACAGGAAATTTTGAAGCTTCTCAAAAATCAAATTGAGAGTATCAGTTGAACGCGAAACGATAAAATTACTTCTATGCTATTAATATTGCGTTATGTTCTGCAATATATCAGGAACCACTAACATATTTTTATTTCAGCAATTTAATTTTCAATTATTAAGGAGGCAGTCGCAAAAGAAATCATAGGGCAAGAGGTTAATGTGCACTAAAAACAGCCACAATCATTTCACCGATGCACCTTTACATAGAGTGAAAAACACGGAAGCTGTTATCTTGGATCGTTTAATTCTTTAAAAATCCAAAAACCTAATGCCTCCTCAATAATGAAGTCAAAGAAACTTCTACATAAATCATCACTAAACCCAACCCCATAAAATATTCGAAAAACATACCAATCTGTCCCGGTTTCGATACTCTCTTTCTCCATCTACAGCAAAAGGCATAATACATTTCACTTTCATTCCTGACATATGCACTCGTGTACCGCCCCATACTTTATTCACTTCGCCTCCACGCATTTTTCCGGTATCCGCGCAGGTTGCTCCATTTTCCTCGGCACACTCGATCCAAGTAAAACTAGACGCAGAACGCCAACCAACGATTCTAGCCTTTATACATATCGTCGTTACGTCTGTTCCACTTCAAGCAAGTTTTACTTTCTCGTCGTTTCTTTAAACTCTACTCTTCGACGTCTCCGAGCTATAAGTCCCATCCAACATTTCCATCCCCCATGGCGTTCAGCGTTTCCCGCGAAAAATGTTTTCCCGATTGTATTTCAATTTAACCCTCTTCATGAAATAACCAAGTCGATGGCTTTCCAACGATCATCGAAGGAAACGCGTACGGCCCTGAACCGCACAACCGACCAACAAGGAGCACCTGCTCCGAGACCAGGAGACGTTATATGCAACGAACATACCCTATGTATTTTCTCTGGTCGGTTACGTTCCGTTTCGTTCCGGGCAAGCGGATACAAAAGCCAGAGGTTCTCAATTCCACTGCCGTTACTCCATTACACGCTTCGAGCTATCGATCAATTAAGAGGCTCAAATTGCGCGAAAATTATTACCTACCCACGGATTGTAATTCTCTCGCGCGGGATGATGCAATTAAGTGTACTTTATGAGACCGTGGCGTGAAGACGTTCGCCGGTATCGTTTAAGACGATGGTAATGTTATTATAGGTGCTCATTGGTAATTAAAGCGTTCCTTTTGGCTGTTGGATGTGATCGCTGGCCTGGTAGATCGGTATGTAGTTTTAGACGATTATTTCTGTTTTTAGGGAGCTTGTGAAGTTTTTTTAACTTCTAGATTGTTCTTTAATTTACAGCGAAGATAATAATTCACCTTTTTGGTGGAACTATTAACTGTGGAGTGTATGATTCACGGTGTTCGTACCTTTCTGTAAATGATTTATCGGTAATTAATTAACATTCAATTTTCGTGTTCATTAATGTGAGGAGTTGTTAAAACACTTTTAATTCGTTGTAGTTGGAAATAGAATTAAACTTGCGGTGCAACTTTCGAATACAGGCTTCAAGCATCGGGTATGTTTGACTATGGAACAAGTATGAAGCTTCATTTTACCGATTCTCTTCTGCCGATCTCATAAACATGGGAATTTTAATTTTATCAGGACGAGTAGTTTTCAAAAGATATCTCACTCTCTATAATCTTATATAGCTTAATATAGTATTACACATATAACTTAACACGTTGAATGCCACCGGTATTTCGCTAGTTCCTTCATTTCTACTGAAGTGAAACTTTTTCTATTAAAATCATATCTTTACAAAGCAGAAACTTTAAAGACAATAAGTGATTTATAGACAGCAGGACTTTACCTTTTTGAGACCAACGCGTAAATATTGAATGAATTAACAAATTCGTAAATATTACAATTTAAAAGTCCTATGAAATTTCATTGAATTACATAGCGCCGGTCACCGGTGACCCCCATGACATTCAACGTGTTAATATACGTTGATAATTTCCAAGTATCGAGCATGTTCGATTGTTAAACACATACAAAATACAACTTCATAATTTTTATTTCAAATATTATCAATATGGCACTGTCAATTCTATTGCGATGAGAAGTTTGACGAATTTTGTAATTATCTATAAACTTATTATAATTTAATATAACAATACATGGATAACTTAATATAAATTAATAATTTCCAAGTACCTAACCCGCATGTTCGATCACTGAACAGCTATGAAATGCTACGCCATAAACTCTTTCTCAAATATTGTCAGTATGGAACTTTTAATTCTATCACGACGAAAATATCACGACCTCGATACTGCTTTAATTACTTATAGACGCATGACTGATTAACACTAGAAATACCGGCGTTAAATCTATCATATTTCAAAATATTAAATAAGTACTTTGAAAAAGAAGGAATCAACAGGCGGAAAAGATACTCGATTCGGTGATTTATGTTTTTTAAGATGGACATAGAATATTTATTCTAAGACTCTTCTATAAACTTGGAGAATTTTTGGAAAGAATTGTGTACCAGCCATTTTGACTGGTTTGGTTGTTCTAGTGTTAAACTTTTCTACCGACTATAGCCAGTAGTCTTCAAGCATTCGCTGTATAGGATCGCCGCCTGTAGTCATTGACCGGTAACTGAGAGCAGTTATGAATTTTTAACACTATAAACAAAGATATCCAATTTTTTAATTTGTATCATTACCGAAGTACCAATATGTAATACAATAACTCTGTAATTTATAAAAATCAGGCATTCATTCTCGTTGAATACTAAACTCCAACAAATAAAATACGCAAACCCAGATGCTGAACCCTCAAAAAATAACAATCACCCCAATAATCCACAAAATCCCAATCACACCAAATACCCTAATGCCAACCGACACCACAATACTCCATAAATCATTGCGTGATTGTCTTTCATGTCTCTTATAAACAATACTGCATAATACCATAACTTTATAATTTATAAAAATCAGGCATTCATTCTCGTTGAATACCAAACTCCAACAAATAAAACCCATACGCAAACCCAGATGCGGAACCCTCAAAAAATAACAATCACCCCAATAATCCACAAAATCACAATCACACCAAATACCCTAATGCCAACCGACACCACAATACTCCATAAATCAAACGATAGCCCTTATCCACAAATCGCCACCGTTTCAAATAATATCAAAGCACCGGTCCCAAAAGACGGCATCCGGCAGCGTTTCGTTTCTATTCCGCAGCCGTAATCGAAATGGCGCGCCGGCGTCTCTAGCATGTGTGTCAGGAAACAGCTGACTTTTCGAGAAAGCGGCAGCTGCACGAACCTCATAGCCCGTGTTTGCTCAACATTGGGAACAAAGTCACCGCGTATTCACGCGACGAAGGCTGCCATCGCGATTTTCCAGAAATTATCGCTCCTCGCATCGCATAATGGTCCATTTGACCGATTTGCCTGGCCGTAAGTGAATTCTTCGAATTTTATCTAAGCTGTAAAATTCTTGCTGATTGGGGTAGCTTGATATCGCAGGGGGAAAACATTAATTACTCCCTTTATCGTTAATGTACTCATGGAGTGCTGTACTTTCTGAAATGTTAAGAATCTTCGGTTTTGGTCTTCGTATCTTTTAAAATAATTTATATATGTTTTAAGTAAATGATGCACATTTTTGTCGTTTATAAATGCTCTTTTAGAAAGTATATTTTTAATTTTTGTTATATTAATTTGCTGCTATTGTAAAGTGAGTGATATATTAAGCTGTTAACTGGGTAGGACGTAATATTACGTCATACCAGGAAGACAACTCTAATGCGTATGACGATGTTTTTCGTCGTGGCAATTTTTAAATATGGTATGTTGAACGCATTACGTTTTACGTTATTCTTTTCCATTAAATTCTAGCGTGGTACTTTAGGTGTGATAATATTATTTCTCAATACGAAGAAAAAAGTCTCCAGTTGGAAACGAGTTGAACAAAAGTTAATTCCCCGGTTAACAGGTTAATGATCATTTTGTTATACCTCAGAAAAAGTTTAAGGAATTTTGTAAGTATTTGGGATGCAAATATCTCTGTTGCATCAGTAGATATTTTATATGTGAGAGAAGTGTGCATGTGAGTGCCGATCGGCGAATATTTTACGAGAGGCCTTCAGGACACTTCGTGTACAGACACAGAGACGTTTTTTCCTTTTTCTATTTTAGACGATAAAATATTTAGAAGTATTATTTATTATCACGTGTGGTCTAACTTTGTATATATTTATCTATAATCTATATTACTCTAATAATAAATAAACTACATTCCTATATTCATAATAAACTTATTATTGAAAATCCTACAAGTACTATTATATTTCGCAAAGATCCGTGCTTTCGATATAAAAAGGATTACTTCCATATATCTCTAAATTCTATTTTTAGGATATTTCGTTTACTGCACGAAGAAAAGTAGCAAAGTTCAAGACCCAAATGCCATGAGAAACATCCAGGACCATATCCATGGAATATCGTTTCACTGTGCTCTAAGTTGCCATGATCATCAGCCATATTTTTATATTTTTAAATCCTTCCAATTCTAATTGGAATTTACTCTAGATCGTAGCCTGATCATCATCGAAGTGCAAGATAATTTTCTATTATTATATCATTTATTATTATTATGTATACTATGCGGAATATCTGATAACTAATAGAATATATAATAAACCCGATCAGAGATTGATCCTAATGAAAATATATTGGAAGGTATATCCTTTTATCATTTACAATTTTGTTTTGGAGAAAATCAAAAGTTTCAAATCCTAATTGATTTCATTAATACTAGCAATGATTCCTAATAATAGTTGCAAACATATGACATTAGACATTTTAGCTGTTTTTTAAATTAAAACGGCAAACACGACTTTGCGAGTACAATTGTGTTATTTTAATTAAACTTTAAGAATAACTCTCTGTTTCAACTGCTCAATATTCAAATATGAAGAAATCGGATTCGTGTATTCCTGTTTATTGCCGGAAGTCATAGTGATAGCTTGATATTGTAATTTGCCGTATTCAAAGGTAGAGACGATAGAAAAAATCATAACATCGGCAATGTTTACAGACACATCAAATAGTGTAGCAGTGGTCTTCATCGGTACAGCCTAAAGTAAAATGTACTCAAAATGAGCCAGGATTGAGTGCGCGGGTACCGAATAAATTTTCAAATATGTTTTTCTCAAAAACGACATTGTGGATAATAAAAACTAAATGTCTTCTGAATTATTCTTTTACATAGAATTACCATCGTTTCGTTTTGCCAATAGTTAAGAGATACACTGTCTGATATGTACATAATAATATAGTATATACCACACAATAATAAATGATGTATTAATATCTAATTACTTTTTTGTCTATCATCGAAAATAGTCTTAGTCGATAATAATATGGGAATTGTGATACAGCATTTTTGCAGTCATGCATTCTGTTATAATTTACAGTTATACCTTTTATCTACGCCATTAACTGTGGAGAGATATCTTGAAACATACACAACTGTTATACTTTTCTGTAAGTATTTTAACTCGGCTGTTAATGAACTCTTATTTCTCTTACAATAAGGAGTTACTTCTTCTCCGTTTTTGTTCTCATTACAGTAATAATTACTTCCTCTCAATTTGTTCCATCATATGGAACGATTTCAAACCCATCGTATACAGTACCAATCATCCCCCTCCCCCAACAATTAATACATTTCAGATTGATCGCAAAAAGTCTCGTATTTTCTGTTATTACGAGAGTCCTCGGCTTTTCACTGTTGTCATTAAGAGAGCTTCCAAGGAAGGTCATCCGCACAGAAGCAGCGTGCCCCTGTGCAAAGTCTATCTTAAGGAAGAAAGAAATATCCTAGTAAAGTTTGCAAAATATGTAAAAGTACCAGTAACAGAAGGGAAATAAGTTACATTTAGCAGCATTATTTGTAATATTTCCGCCTTATATAACGGCGTTTATAAAGTATTACACTCCAAAAGACATTACCTCGTAGAAATATGCAATACATAACTTTAAAATGCAACGGGTATTTAATTTTAAAACGTGCCTTTAATATTTATGTAAAACGCTTGTCCTACGCGTTAAAGGAAAACATAGCTGGCCACTGGGTAAAGCTAGAAATAAACCCATTCACTCGCAACATGTTGACTACAATTTTATATTGGTAATTTTGCCCCCAAAGTCGTAAAGGCGTCTTTTTAATTCGCTTTGCATCACAGCTCTAAAAACGGCAGCCGACTCGTAGTCCCGCTCATTTCCGCGCACAATAGTTTGACAATTATAGAGAGCGAAATATTCCGCGGTTGGTGATAAGCTAACATCCTCGCGCAGGGATTATTCCGCTTAACAAGCTGAACGCCATAAGGGTCACCAGTGACCGGCGTCATTGAATTCAATTAAATTTTATACGACTTTAAAATTGTAATACTTACGAATTTTCTAATACATTCGATATTTAACCCTTTGCGCTCCGAATTATTTCACTAGCTTTTCGTCAAATAACCAAAGATAGTCTCGGAAAATTGTCTAACGTTGATTACTCATTTTAAATTAATATTAAATACAATTGTAGATACCGCGGGGTATTTATATTAAGATGCAAAATTATTGTTGATTTCGAAAAGTCGATAATTGGTAGACGAAACGTTAAGTGCCATAGAAAGCTGTGTCGAGTGTAGCTCGACATAGGAGTGCAAAGGGTTAAATATTGCCATTGAAAAGGTAAAGCCATGCTGACTATATATCTATTTGTGTCTTTAAGGTTTCTGCTCTCTACAGATGTGATTTTATTTGAACAAGTTTAATTAAGTTTAATCAGTTAAGTTTAAGTTTAATCAGTAAAAATGATGAAAGTAGCGAAATGCCGGTGGCGTTCAACGTGTTAACTGATGCAAACGAGTTCATTTTCACCAGGCAAATCGGCGAAACAGGCCATAGGTGCGAACTAATCGCAAGGATGAACGGCATAAGCGCGATTACCGGTTGCTCTCGTAAGGACTCTCCTTTTTCGGCCGATTCCTTTATCACCGTCGCTCCTCCTCCCTTTCGACCGGCTTTCTCATCCATCGGGATGTCTGGAGCCGAGCAATCTTGCCGGCGTGGCACACGCCGGAAAACAGCTGACTTGTACTTTTTCGTTAGAGGAGCAGCTGGCCTCCCAGCCGTGGGCCAAGAGGGCCGTCTGCGTTCCTTATACCGGGTGCTCCGACGGTTAACGATCCGCCGGTTAACGACTCCCGCCTTCCGAGAGGTGCTTTCAAAGTGCTGGCCTTTCGAGCGCCGTTTATGTTTCCCGCTCATCGCGACACGTATTTCGAGGAATTCTGACGCATCCGATCGCACAGTTAACTCGATCGGCTTCGTCGTTTTTATTGGCTTTGCACGTATCTTCACTGTGAGTTGCTTGCGAAATTTTCGGAGTTCTATGGGTTCGGGTGTGTTTCGTGTGTTTGAGGTTAGTCGGTGGGTAGAGCCGGCTGTGAGAGTGGGGGAATTTTCGAGGTTAGTTTAATTTAACCCTTTGCACTCCGACTGATTTTTACTATGAGCTACCAGCTACTCCAGGATTATTAACACTAGAACTACCAAACCAGTCAAAATGACTGGTATACAATTTTTTCCAAAAATTCTCCAAGTTTATAGAAGAGTCTTAGAATAAATATTCTTCGTGCATCTTAAAAAACATAAATCACCGAATCGATTATCTTTTCCGCCTCTTGATACCGCCTTTTTCAAAATACTTATTTAATGTTTTGAAATATGATAGATTTAACGCCGGTAGTTCTAGTGTTAACAATTGTGCGAGTGCACATCTGTAGAAAATTGAAAATCTTGCTTTGTCATGAAAATAGAAGCGTATACATTTTAAAATTATGTTTTACAATATAAAAAATATAAAAAAACACCGGATTTACCTGACAATGGAATTGTCAGCTGCTGTTACAATGTCGCCGCTGCGGGGACAACGGAATGCAAAGTGTTAATGATTTGTAATGGACACGAATGGTTACGTCGATTAAACCGTTTATTTTTAATGTGGCATAAGTCACTTTCTTTTGAAATCAAGATATTTAAGGGCTTGCGTTTTAATGTGTTTAAAAATACTGACGCCAATTTTCGAGAAGATTTACTTTTGTTATCTTGAATGATAATATTCTTCTTATACGGTTTACATGTATTATTAACCCTTTGCAGTTTTAGACACGGCTTTTTTCAGTTCACTTTATTTTCTAACGCATTAATATCGACTTTTCAAATTCATAATAATTTTGTAATATCACAGAAATATCTGTCAGTACTTATAGTTATTACTATCATTAAAAAAAAATGAATAACCAACGACAGAAAATGTTGTGCGATAAATTCATTTAGTTCGCTACAATCTTGAGAAAATAAGTCGGACTGCAAAGGGTTAATGTGCCAGGTACATATTTGTTATACCGTTAAGTAGCAAAACTTCGCTCTAACAAAGATTAAGTTATTTTCAACATATCGACTGCAAAATGAAGGTGAAGAGATGCCGTGAAACTATAATTAATGTTATCATTAATTCGATTTTTTAAAAAAGTGACTTATGCCACTTTCGATATAAACGGCTCAATTATTCAGTTGTAACCTTCTTGGGTGGATATAGTGAGAAAGTTTGTGAGTTAGGACCGGATACGGCGAGGAGTTTGTCGAAAAATTGGAAGTATCGAAAAATTCTTTGAAAAATTTTTCGCAACATAAATACTGGGTCATAGATTGCATAATGGTTGGAGATGTATAATAGAAAAATACCTTGTCAGAAGAGTGATAAATATGTTATTAAGGGACTGGTTTTTTTCGTACCATTTAAACGATCGCTCCCAGCGACACATGCATATAACGCGCTGATTTTTATAGCTTGCATAATTTATCCCCTATCAACTGAAATACATAAATTATAAATCGGGCAACATTTATGTATGTACATGATTGATACCATGGTATTAACACATTTTAACTTCGCATACGTAAAACACATGCACTGCACTGAATAAAATTGCCGTAAATATTACATGAGTGTTAATTTTCTAATTTCGTCATGATGTCGAACATGAGAATGCTATTGGATGATTTCATACGTTCGTGTCCGATTTTCATGAGTGGCGTAAACTTAACTGCAGAGTGGAGCTGCAGTGTTTTTGTTTAGTTTTGTTGGATGCAAGCATCAAACAGCGTTCTGGTAACTTCATTTCTGTTTAAGTGAATTTTTCAAAATAGAGGTCGGAAAGGGACATTTGTGGCATGTAACCTATCCGAGTTTTGGAGGGGCGTTGGTATTCGAACTGCACAAAAAAATATTCATAGCATTTATTTGGACCGTGCTCCTGCTTTTAGGACAATTAAAAGGCGATTTGGCTGACTTCGAAGTTATGATTTCAACTTGGAAGATCAACCTCGCTTTGGGCGGCCTTCCGGAATTTACAACGACATTGTGTGTGCTTTGGCGGAAGAAAATGCAACGATTACAGCTGAGCAGATTGCTGAAAGAGTGAATACACCTAATTCTGTTTTTACACGATA
Source organism: Cerceris ruficornis (assembly GCA_963989415.1). Lineage (NCBI taxonomy): Eukaryota > Metazoa > Arthropoda > Insecta > Hymenoptera > Crabronidae > Cerceris > Cerceris ruficornis. The sequence continues at coordinate 12,081,557 of OZ022521.1, forward strand.
GGTACGTTCCAGACAAAACCGTGTAAAAAAGACAAGAAAGTACATACATAGAAAAATAGGGGGTTAGTTCCATATCCTTCAACCCTGTAAAAAATAGTTAAAATAAATTTATTACAAAATTTATTTTAAGAATATTTTAGATTTTTTAATCGTGCTAAATCGAATGAAATCGTGTAAAACGGAATCAGTTTTTTTTTCTAGACCGTGTTAAATCAAAACCGTGTAAAAACAGAATTGGGTGTATTGATAATTCGAACGCATTTCGGCATTTAAAGAAAACTGGACACATTTTCAAATTTGATTCATGGAAGCCGCACTTTTCAATGGGAGGAATTCCTGGCCCGTAATGAAAAGGAGTTCCGATGGGAATTCTTGCAGTACCCAACATACTCTCCGAACATGGCGCTTTCAGATTTTCGTGTGTTCCGATCTTTGCGTAATAATTTGAACGCCAAAAATGCTGAGGAAGCTATCGAAAATCACCTCATCATTTTTTTTCAGGGAAATCCGAGCTCTCTCTCCAAAAATGGAATCGACAAGCTTGTAGATCGTTGGCAAACAATTGTAGAGAAGAATGGTTACTACACAATTTGTTGATAAAATTGTATTCCTTAAAATTCAGCTTGCTGATTTTTATTCTTTAACCCTTTCGCTACGGAGTGTTTTTCCCGGCGCGGACGAATAACTTTTAATGGCTAGTGGCGTAATATAAATAATTACTTCTTTATTGAAGTTGTAATGCATATAATATATGGAAACTGAAAACTCATGGTATTTAAAGAATAACGAATTACAAGATATGATCTAATAATTAATTCTTCTTGTGAAATTTTGATGGGTGGCTATAGTCACCGCTGGTACCCAGCCAGTGTCAGGCGACCGGTAGTCTCGAAAGGGTTAAACGGGCACGAACTTATGCAATCACCCAATATTTCCAAAAACGTGATAGTATTGAGGGAGAGTAAATGAAAATCGACGAATAAACTAGCATTCCCAAATCATACATATTGTGTACACAACTTTGAAATCGTGATGGAGAAGTTCATCACTATAGCGATTCTCGATTATAAAGTATCTGCAAGAAAAAACAAATATACTAACGTATAGCAGGGGAAAAAATGATCCAGTATCAAGGCGTCAACGGTACCGCGGTCCCTAAGAGATTAAACTTCAACAATTTACTCGTCACAGCACTGCGCAGGAACACAATGAATAACTATCGCGCTAGAAATCCTTCGCGATAGGAAACTATTAGTCCTCATCACGATCAAACCGTAGCTCGCGATCGAAAGCCGAAGCACCGTGAAGAAAGACCATTAATCCAAAAACTAAATCCCACCCCGGTACGTGGTGCTCGTCTCTCACAAAAATGCACATACCGCCGTAACAAGTTGCGGCGTTGCAATTTAGCAACCGGTTAATCCAAATTGCTCCATTAATCAAACGAAGATTCAACAGCATTTTCGTTAAGATACACCCTCTCTGAGCAAGGATTCATCTCATCCCCCGTTACATCCAGCTTCCGGAAGGTAGGATCGGTAGTTGGCTAGGATTTAATAAAGGCAAAAGCACTGCCCAAGATTCTGACCGGCATTACGCATACATACACGTATATATACGTTACGTGGTGGCGTATTAGCGTGCGTATATGACCGACAGGAAGGTCCAACTTTTTTTTTATGGTCACCTCTCCCTGTCCGCTTCCATTACTCCTAATACCGTAGGAGGTAATGGTCCGGTGGTAAATTTTGTCGAGGTCTTGCCCTGGGAGTTAAATAGATCTGAGAGAAAATGAGTCGAAGGGCGGCGAGGACGGAAATAACGATTGAAAGTGCGAAAGTTTCGTAATTACCGGGAGGACGAATGGCATTTCTGTTGCCTCTTCCTTTCATTTCTATGCACGCAACGTGCTTAACTTCTTGCGTTCGATATAATACGTACTGCTTGCGTTGGAATTACGTCGGCGAGGCTTGCTTTTTCATTAACGCTTCGTATCGCGGTTGTAGTTTTCTTTCGGCCCTTTTACTTCGACAAACTTTTGAGCAGATGCTCTTGTCCATGGAATAAAATATAGATGAACAAAGTGTGGCTAGAAAAGAAGCAATGAAGTTCGAGATGAAGTAACTTTCAATCATTTAACACTAGATTTACGGGGGTGAAATCTTTTCAATTGCAATATATCAGATAAGGACTTTGAAAAAGGAAGGATCAAGCGGCAAAAATGGTAATTCGTTAAGTCATTATTGCATTATAAAATACACGTGAAATATTTACTGTGCAGCGTCCCTATAAATTTGAGAAATGTTTGTAAGACAATTAAGGACCCGTCAATTTGACGGCTTCCGTAAATGTAGTGTTAATGAAAGGAAGCGTTAAAAAATTGAAGAATGAGAAATTAACAATTACTGGGTAATTTAAAGATCGTCACAATTCTTTCTGCAGAGACGTAATATGAAAAATTGAAATACTGATACACTTGATGGACCCTCCATATTTGAACTTTATGACATTTTGTGACCTTGAAGTACATAGCATCGGAGGTCGTTATATTCGCTTTCAAAATTGTCATCAGTTGGAAGTTATAAATTATGAAGGAAAATATTATCATTATACTCTGACCTTCATAAAACTATACAACTTTTGTAGAACAGAAAATTTTTGTGTTATAATGTTAGGTCTTACACCCTGTATTCATGTGCTGTTCGAAGGGAGAGTTCGCTAGTACTTCAGAAGCCTCCGAACAGTGGTTTTTTCGAAGTTAAATATTTAGATATATAAACAACATTGTTAAACTTTGCACAGATTATTATAAAAATTACAGTACGATGCATTGCCACGAAGTATAAGTGTCAATAGCGTTTGACAATATGGATTTATAATTAATATTATGAGACAATGGTACACATACATTTTTTAAAGCGCCATAATTTAAAAATATAATTTCTGCAGGTCATCAATTCACAAACCGAAAACACATCATTTATTTATATAAAAGTTGTTCACTCATCCAATGGATTTATCTTATTTTTAAAATAAGAAATAATAAATACTTCTTTAATATGCATAAGTACTAATTTAATTCTTTAACTAAATGTGTTTTAACAGAAAAAATTAATACACGGTGAATCCAAGATTTTAATAGAATTCTGATTTATTTCTTGATGAAAGATTACTTTATCTCTTTAATCTATTTTTTGCTGTACGATTCTCTATACTTACCTCTCTTCTCGGAAATGAGGCCAGATAGAAAAAAAATTATTCTACAATTTTGATTTATTTTACGAAAACCTCCGTTTACATTGACCGACCAGGCATCAAACCAGAACACAATTATTCAGAACGTTTTTTTACACATGCTATAACCATGAATAACAGATTCATTCTCTACAAAATATTTATACTTTCGTTAATAAAAATGAATGACTAAACTCAGTAAATATTGATAATCCAAAGCCGATCGCATTTGCAGGTCTCCGAAAGTTATGACGAATTACGTTAAACGAAGTTTTAATAAAAGATACAAAAGTGAATCTGGAAGTTCATTCCATTTGGAATCGCTTATGCAAGGATTATATGGATTAACGTAGTTAATTATTATAGAGGTAATAAATAAAGTTCTTGTTCTGCAACCGCAATAAAATAATACTGAAAAGTGCAAATATCAGTTTAAAAAGTGTACGGCCATTCTGAATCCTTTTCAATTTTTGATAGGGCCAACAAATAAAGATATAAAAAAGTAACTTCAATAACGTAATGTTAGAAATTGCAGACTGCAATTTCAAAATGTTATAACTATTTCAAATCAATTACATAAAAAAATACTAAAATTATCGTAGTCAATTCTTTGTAGATCCATTAAATAAAGTTCTCAACATGTAACTGCAATAAAATCATCTTGAAAAGTACAAGTATCACTTCCAAAAAAGTATGGCCATTTCGAATCGTTGATATAAAAAAATACTATAATTACCGTACGTAAATTTTGACGGAATTAACAATTAGTTTTCAACTACCGACTGCAAGAATATAATCTGAGAAATTGTAAACTTCGATTTCGATATATTACCGTCATTTGTCGTCACTTAGGTAAAGAGAACCAAAGTTATCTAAATCAATCCACGATAGAGGCAACAAATAAAGTTCTCAAAAAGTAACTACAATATAGGAACTGCCCGGTAATTATACACGTGATATCTTTGACACACGCAAGTCGAGTTTCCCCAGTTTGCCAGAAACTATGTCATTGTTCAGCGGCTAGATTGTATCGTTTTGAAAAATTACCGACGATAAAAGCAGACCGTTGTAGATAAGTGACTATGAAAAGTAAAAAGGAAAAAGGAAAAGGTACCGGGAAGACTTCGTAACCGTCACATCTCTAGTTTGCCGAATTCATAAATTATCGAAACGATCGCGACTTTTATCGGCCGTATATACCGTCTAGATCGTAAAGATTTAATTTATAACGAGCCGTAAACGTGTGCACCTGCAGATATATATCGACTCGTAATATCGCTAAAACGATGAGTTTCTTGACCTCCAAGTCACCGAGCAGATCTGCTTAGGATTAGCTTCGCGTTAATGAACGATCGTTGATTACACTTATAGTAATTAACCCCTTGCCTGACAATATCGGGTCTCTTTCGTGGCGCACAAACTACAATGAGGAAACTTGGGATACTTTAAATAGCCAGCTTAAAAAATTCTGTTTTCACGGGATTAGTTTTACTTCAATGTATCTACTGCAAAAGAAACTGCTTGGCACATTCTTATTTTAACACTTTTCAAAAAATTAAATAATTGAAACGATCACGAAAAAATGATGAAGCTAGCGTTAACACATTTGCATCCGTAAGCAGAATGTTCCGCTTTCTGCAATCATTGAACTATCATTGTGCGATAATGAGCAGTAATACGTGCAAACTTTCAACCGCAATGTCAGATGAATGACGCTTTTAGCACATTTTTTTCAATTATTATTGTATACAATGAATAACATCACATATTTCTGAATTTGGATGTCTCTTTCATTGGGAGCGTCATTTGTTTAAATATTACAGTGTCATAAGTTAAATAACGAGACGAAGCAATAGAATTAACCACACGTTATGAAACAGCCTATAATTGATATATCACAGACAGTAATGTCATTATAATAATAAATCATTAATTTACTGTACTCAAGATTTAACGTACCGGCACTTTCTGCACACCTATTCTTACCGTACCAAGTCATTTAACCGATTATGAATCAACGGTGATATTTTCCCGAAAGAAATATGGAAGATTGTCAAATTAATATAGGAAACAATGCAGAAAACAGCCTTTGGTTATTAATACAAAAAAAAATACATATTTTTATTTATTTACAAGCCACTAAATAAATTGGAAAAATTACCGAAACAAAAGGTAAGAAAAATTCCAGAGAAATCAACAAATTCGCGGTGAAATACAGAAAATATTTTCGTTCTCAGGGAAGACAGGAGGAAAAAGTGTGTCTCAAGAATCCCAAGGCCAAGAAGTGAAATTTATTCTTTTAAAAGCAACCAGATATTCATTTTCATTTACGTCAACTTTTCCAGATGGTCGTATTTCACCTCCGTAGCTCTCGCTGCTCACATTTCATTTCAGAGTGATAATTTGAAGAAAAACTTACTAAATTATTTCTACCGTTATTTTATTTCGGATCACGGCCGTTTAACCTTGTGTGGTGAAAAGCAGCCTCACTGAACGCACGTGCTATTTACTTGAAAAGCACAGATCAAATGTTTTCATTATTTAAATCAGAGACTGCTCGAATCGTCGTTGCATGCGTCGAGGATCAAACCAACGTTATCACCGATTGTGTAAACCGAAAGATCAATGCAATTCCCGTATGAGCAGAGCATATTTGCATAGTGCATTCCGTTCGTACAAGAAAAAAAAATAGGAAACGCTGAATGTATGTATATATATTTCTTTTTCCAAAATCACTGATCGTAGTGCTTGGATGACCGTACATTTACCATAATTTCAAAAATACACAGAGGATAAATTGACTTTTAGAAATCTGCCCGTATGAGTTGCAAATTTCATCCGTATGGAAATGCAGTGCAGTGTTTTAAAATAGTGATTTTGAAGAGGGAGATTGGGTTTTTTTAGTCATATTTCATTGCCTTAATAACGTCAAACGCTGGAAAGCAATTATATTAATACAAACTTATAATTGGTCGCAGTAAAGTATTCCGATAATTAAATAATTCAATAACGGCAGATGTTGAAGCTTCGCATTTACTGTATTATAGACTAATTACAGTATTTAGTCCTGTATTTAATTATTTCAATATCCCTTTTTACTTTTTCAGCCGTCTACCTGTTTGCCCGTTGATTCGTACCTTTATTACTTCATTATCCGATAAAGCAATGTGACAATAGTACCATTATCCTTAATATAATATCTCATTTCGATTCTATGCTGATACAGTAGTTTCATTTTATGAAAAGAAAAGTTGAAAACTACCTCTAAAACTGTCTTTAAAATTCCTACTGATTAATCATAGTTGTAATAATTTACTTCGAACTGAATTACTTGCAAAATGACGTGGAACATCGATAAGGTGAATTTTAAAATAAAGAAATCAATGTTCGAAAGATCAATGTTTCAAAGGTTTACTTTAAGGTAGTTGTCGTGCAATGGGCATAGTGTCAGAAAATTCTAAATTTTAGAATACTCATTGAGGACATTATAATACAATTATCCTTAAAATTTTAAATCGATTGACCGCCTCTAATTCGAGATAAACTTAATTAAAGTTCGGGTCATTAGCATGGAGAGTATATGCGCTATGTAGTGGTTCTACCACTTTATTAATTCTAATAAAAAAACTAACAGTCAGAAACTTTCAAAAAACTAACAATTCATAAATGTTTTTGTTCTGAATTAGACAAAAAAAAACAAATATATTGACCGTCCCGTTATTGAGTTATAATAATGCAAACATTAAAAATCGTGGAAAAAAGCACACGCGGGCAAATCGAACAGAAACAACTTGGCAACGCTGTACTGTACATACATTGCGTCTGTATACACTGAAGCGCTGTATCCAGTAAACAAGCCCAGTATGTCCAACTGTGTGGCATAAGCGACGTTGTCAAATTGCGAGACGTGAAAATGTTTCATAGTGTTTGTGTATACATATATATGAGATTTGTATGAGTATGTTGTCATGGGTACAGTATTGAAAGAAAGGTGATCGTTCATATCGCTACTCGCTCCTATACTCTTACCACGCACATGATCCAAAAACTATTGACGATATTGTACCACGACAACGTCCTTAATACATGTAAATTCGATTTATAGAGACGTCAACGTACGGTAGTTAATTAGATTCATTCATTGTTCAATGTCCATGACTCTTAATTGTATTAATGATTAATTTATATTATTAAATAATTCAAACGTGTCTAACATATAGAGAATGTGTGATTTTAATCTACAAATTATTGATGATCTACGCGTTACGTAAAATACGCTTGAGATAAAAAGTATATGGTTTCGTAAAAGTTTAATGAGTTTTTCTACAGATCAACGAGCAGAGGTCATACGAAAGTTGTTCTTTTCCTTAATGCAGTTCTGTGGCTTTAAATCTACTAAACGATGCAGCTCATTATTTCCTATAAAACTGTATCGCGTTATTAAGGTCGATAAATCGTTAAGTTTTGAAAATACTTTAATTAGAATATTGCAAAGTGGATACTAGTTAAAGTCAAAACCACGTTATGTCATTTCAAAGCAGTTTCCGTCTCAACCGCGTTTACGTAACAGCTAGTTTACCGGTAATTTGCATTTACAGATTAAAATGGAGTATCTTGTGGCAGTAAAAATAATTATGGCAAATTTGCAACAACGAATATTGTAGCATTGAGAAGAAAATTTTGATTTACGATAATGAAAGAATTGTTTCGTAAATTATAATGTTTCACTGCAAATTCCTTGTGTAAATGTTAGCAGATCGATAGAGTTACATGCAGAAATAAACTTCGTTTTGCAAAAATTAGTGTCTCTTTAACACGTCGAATACTACCCTTATTTTGCCAGTTTCAACATTTCTAACGAACTGAAACTTTTTGTATTGAAATCATACCTTTATAGAATACTAACGATAGAGGTTAAAGCTAAAAATAGTGCTACACTCTGCGGTACTTAACTTTTCTAATAGCAACATTTAAACATTGAATATATTAGCAAATCTGTGGATATTACAATTTAAAAGTCGTAAGAAAATCCAATTCAGCAGTGCTGAACCCCGGTGACCCCCATGGCATTCAAGTATTAATTTCGTACAGTAGAAATAAAATGAGTGTGCGTGTGTGTATATTAAATATCTAACAAATAATTCCAGTCAACAAAAGCTTATACTTCGAGATATAATAGATTTTACGCAGAAATAAAAATCAATGAAAAACCTCTCATTAAACGACATTTTCAAGTTGTAACAGTTTCAGTCGGCGAAATTCATTTGCATCAACTTTTTCTAAGTTAAATAATTCTTCCAATCTATTTTCAATTAACAAGAATCACTTTGCTAACATCCTCTACCGTCAAAATTCTGTTTTCTTTTGTAACTGCAATAGTGCTTATCACAGAAGTCTTGCATTCGGTACAAAAAATATTCATGAGATTCCAAAATCGTCAAATTAATTACACCAAGAAATTTGTATCGACTACTACTCAACGGAAGACCACAAAGCGTTAATTCAGAGCCCTTCCAGCTGGATAAATCACTTAAACCGCACGTTCAGATTTACTTTCAGACAACATCGTAATTATTCGGAGCAAAAAGTGCAAGTGCAAGACACTTCTTTCGGGGGTATGCTCCGTATGCGAACAGTCTATTAGCAACAATGTCGTAATTTTCATATGCAAGAAAAGTTCGTAATAACGGGTATATAAGAACAACCTGGACGTATGTACGACACACGCACATAATAAATTCACCGATCGTGCATGGGACATGCATGCACAATCCTCTCGGTGATATTATATGTTCCTTTGATGTATAACACCCGATCTACCTACTCGTTCATCGCTTATGCGACGCAACGTTTGCAAACATCTTGCCTCTAGGTAGCTATAAGCCTATCTGACATAATAATGGATAACAACGAAGATAACATAAGTATACCTGTAATTAAGTCATGATTAATTAAGTCAGACCGAACGAAAGGGAGTAGACAACGTGATCGTGAAGCGAAGGGAGGAATTATGCGGATAAAATTGGTATGTAGGACTTAAATGTTACGCAGTAAATAAATCAAGAAGTTTTTACAAACTGTTCGATCTAACTTGGTTTGCTGAAAGTATTATAGTTTTATTTTAATGAAAATTTTGTAGAAGTCCCTTTAACAGGAATTGGGTAATTTTGTGATGGTTATGTAGGTATATAGTAACCGTAGCGTTACCCTTTTGGAATGGGTTAATCAGATTACAAGAACAATTTTGTTATTTTTTTTTCTTTTTCAAAAAAATAGCTACACTCGATGCAGATTTCCGTTATAGTTATAAGTCTGTTGCGTAAATTCGACTTCCAAAGTTTAGTATTTCAACTAAAATGTTTTATTTTAAACTAATATAGACATCATAAAAAATATTATGTGCGAGGATGCGACTCGCTTGGTAGAGTAAATGTTCAGCCAGGTATTTGTTGAACTAATTCTTAGAAAAATAACCCTTTTAGTGCCGACCGGAAAAATTTTTTAAATTAATGACAAATCTATTTCAATATTCGTTGAAAATCGTAGGATTGACATTTATCTAACATTTTTAGGAAAAATGAACAAGTCGGTTACTAATTATAGACAGTCGTTAGAATTTAAAGGAGTTATCATTTGGTCATAGTTTAATATAGAATAACGTAATATGGAGCATAAATTGTGTATTCTCAGTTATTTGCAATAAAGCTACTGATATTATATGAGCAAACTAAATAATAATCCCACGATGCTCGGCGTTAGGAGTGCTGCTGACGACGATATATCGGCATCCGGCACTAAAAGGGTTAAACTGTACACCTTTTCCTTGATAATTATGATTTTTGCACTATTTTAATCATTGTAAGGCATACGCCAGAAACAAAACAATATAATGGTAAAGCGTGGGTCGTATACGCGCCACGCGGCCTGAACGGAACGTCTTCAAAAAACGGTCTGGCACGGAACGTGTTAAGAAGCTTAACACTTTGTCGGCCGCTGTCACGTACGCGTGACGTCTCTTCGCCAACTGTTATCGGCCGCCATCACGTACGCGTGACTTCTTTTCGCCAGCGATGATGCTTTATTCCGATCATTCCGATGTTTGTACAGGTAAACGTATTGATGCAAAGGAACAATTGATAAATTGGGAACAATGGCTTCCAGAGTTTTTTCCTCCCAGTTTACCAGATTGTCTTTTGTACAAACGACTGCGTAAATATCACCGTTGGCGAACAGAACCTGCGGGAAACTCGCCGGCGGGTAGTGTAACGCTGATGCGATAAATGAGCAGCCGGAAAAGTGTTAAGAAAAAATAACATTCCCTCCAAAATTTGACTTTACAACCAAAATTCTCCATGAGAAGCCGGCATAGACACATGCTGTACATCGTCGGAATATTCAATCCTTCAAAAATTGATATTCCACCGTATACATAAAACATAACGCGATGGTGTCATGCCGTTCAATCGTGTTCAATTTTGCGCTTTATTAAATGTGTTAGACGTGCACACACGCCATGTATTTTGTTGAACAAACGCCATTCGCGTTCACCGCCTACAAATTTACAATTTCCAAAAAATGCAGACTTCTCCTGAAACAACAATCCCTGAAGTAAATATGCAGCGTTGGGATTCAACGACAACGAAAATTCGTATCGACGAGAAGCAGCGAGTCGTGAATGATGACTGTTAATAATTTTCGCGTCGGTGTTTCTCCGATACTCTCTCCTGCGTAAAATCGAGTAGAAAATCAGTAACACGTCGGCTGAATTAAGTAGGAATTTTTTCGTCGGGAATATGAAACTTAATTATGCAAAATGTTCAATTTAACTTGCAACCTACACGCTGGTTGTTCATGGCTGTGATATTCAAATAATTCTTGTTGCTTTTGTTTTATATCTTTTCCGTTACAACTGCTATGATTATTTCGCCTAAGACATACCTTTCGATTGTACTCTGAACCATATGTGAAATGATAATTTGAGAAAATTTTCCAGAGATGACGGCTGATTTGAACACGGACATCATATTATGGTTTATTTATTAGTTGTTTTAAATATATTATCCTACCGGTATGTTATAGTATATTAGAGCCACGGTGGTTGAAAACTGACCTAAAACTGCAGATTTTGGGGAAAATAAAATGAAAATGTAATCTCTTAAAACTACTGTGCAATGAAAAAGATAATAACACCTTCTTTGCAAGTTCAAATCACCGTACAATTTCACCGTTTTTCATTAAAGTCGATGACTTCGAATTCACGAATTATCTTCGTCATCTTGCAAAATTATAACGTAACGATCTCATTACAACTGTTTTCCCATGAATTATTCTACTTTTATAGTCGACATCAGGAGAAAAGAGCGATTTGGACGATAATGGAACGTCAATGGCAATCGAGATATTTCGTTTCTGACATTTTCATCTAAACTTAACTATTTCATTATCGTCCTTGTAAATTGCCTGTCGTTGATAAATCGAACGTGATATCAATACCACGTATCGGTCAATGTTTCCATTGTATTATAAAATACCGAGATTGCTGAAAACCCGTAACTATCAAAGGGATAATGGATAATGCGTATTCGCAAATCGGAGTCCACTTTTCGTGAAATAAATGAAGTACCGAATGCAGAAAAATGTGAAGTTTCTCGGATTACGTGAAAAGTACACTCGGAAAAATTATCACACTGTATCGTATTCCCAAGCGTTGAATTTCAATGTGTAACGCGCCATTGAATACCGTGAATCATAATTAATATGAGTGGAACAGAATTTCATTCATGAACGAACTTTTACGAGTTCTGCTTCTGTGAATTGATTTTAAGTACTTACACACGGTCGGAATTTTACTGTAATATTTTTCGTACATTATGCTCACACTTTTGTAAATATTACGAAATACATTATGCAAAAACAGTTTGTAACTTTGTAATAGAATCGTGCGTTTTTGTTAGCACAACAATAATGATACTTTTTCGAAAAGCGGGAAGAATTTTACAACAAGAAACCATCCACAGATTTTCATAATTTCGTAATTTGTTGCTTATATTATTATCCTAATAATAATTCTTCTGCAAACTTAGTTCTAAAACCTAATTCTTTTTTGGAAATTACTAATTTAAAAGCTCTAGTACAATACAAAAATATAAATTCGCTGCAATCATTATAGGTCTCGATGTTTTAGCATACGAACGTATACAAATTTTTTGAAGGAATGCAATCTTAAAATTCATTGTTTGTCGACTTCTTAGAAACGCAATTCCATAAATCTGTAGTTCACGTGTTCTGCTATGAGAATGAAAAGGAAATAAATTGAAAGGTTTAACAACATTTTAATTTCAAAAAAGAAAAAGAAGAAAAGAACTGCCAAATAATTTCCATGTTACCGGTTTTATACTAAAGTGTATAATTACAAAAGGAACAGTTTATATTTTAGTAAATTAATGCTTAATTATTATATGGAACAAGCAGTCCCCAGGAAAGTAATAAGTCAAACAATTAGCATTAAAGTTTGAAACTGTCAAAGTTTACTCTATATTGACTATGTAAGAAATTATAGGTGTGAGAATGCATGTGGTGTGTATGAGAGTATGCATGTGGTGATAGATGAAACAGAAGAATCGAATGACTGCGACTTAGGTGGTAGAGATTATGTGCGTGACATTGAGAGTGTGTGAATGATGTGTGCGAGATTTGCGACGGAGGCGAACGAGCGGATGAAGAGCGATCGGCAGTATGAAAGAAAGCGTAGAAAGAGAAAGACCATCGAGAAAGTATACTAAGCAATCTTAATAAACTCTTATAATAATAATAATTTTATTTGAAAGTTAAACCCCTCATCCTCCTCACAAAAATCAGAAGTGGGATTGAGAATCGCGAAAGTAAAAATACAAGGATAAGAATAGTGAAAGTGTAAGAAAAGCAAGCATAATTTTAAAAATCTTGAAAGTGTGAGTGTAAACGAAATAATTGTAAGTGCTAGTTCTTTTTCGTGAATTAAAATGGAACAGGCAACCGGATTAACTAAAGAGCCGAGCGTTTTTACCGTGGCAACACTTAGGGAAGTGCTGCGACAAATGAATTTGCCCATGAGTGGAAAGAAGGCGGAATTAATAAATAGGTTGGTAGATGCTGATCCATCGGGAAAGTGGATGGAAAATTCGGCATTGCAAACCGATGATGTTCAGGGACCGAGTGACGAAAGAGAAATAGAAATGCTTAGACGCGAAGCGGATATGGCTGCACGGGAAGCTGCATTACTACGGCGTGAATTGCAATTTGCGAAAGAAGAGATGGAAAGATTACGTTTGACAAACACGAGCGTAGTGGACGATGGTGCAGGTGCAAATCCGACAGGAAGAAATTCAGGACGGCAGTTAACTCTTAGTAACATATTTAATTTACTAACAGACTTCGATGGAAACCATGAAGAATTCAGGGCTTGGGAAAATCACGTATGGATGCTGAAGAGAACTTATAATTTAAGTGATGATGAAACCAGAGTGATGATCACGGGAAAGCTAAAGGGTAAGGCGCATCGATGGTTCCATACAAATCCAAACAATTTTATTTGCCCAATTGAAGAGCTACTACGGAGCATGAAGAGATTGTATGGAAGAGAAGTTGACTGTCTCGTTAGAAGGGAGAAGTTTGAAAATCGATTATGGCAACCAAATGAATCGTTTGAGGACTATTACCACGAGAAAGTAATATTAGCGAACCAAGTGCCGATAAACCCGAACGAAATGGTGAGCTATTTGATACGTGGGATTCCTGACGATAACTTGAGAAATCAAGTTCGGCTACAAAGATTTGAAACTGAAGAGGATCTTTTACAAGGCATGGAGGAGATAACGCTACGTCCACAAGTTAAGCCGGAAGTAAGGAAGGATGGACGATTACGTCAATATGGGAATGAGAGAGGAAAACCGACAATGTACGAGCAACAACGCAAGCCAGCACCAGGACAGTGGAAAGCATCGTACTGTTATAATTGTGGCGAGACGGGCCACATTGCAACACGTTGTGCGAAACCGAAGAGAGAGAAGGGTGCATGCTTTGTGTGTGGTGAATTAGGGCATCAGGTAAGGGAGTGTCCTATAAAAAGGGAACAACAAAGAAGGCCGAATGGACAAATATCTATTGTATCGAATGAGCTTACGAATGATGATGAGTATCTACGAAAAATTATGTATGAGGTATGTAGCGATAATATTAGTTTAGTATTAGAGTTAGAAACACAGTTAGATTCAGCTAGCCCTATAAGTTTTATTAAAAAATCGCTTATTCCTGAGCATTTGGTAAAGATGGTAAAAAATAACGAGCAGACGTTCACAGGAATAAACGAATCCGCTTTAGAAATACTTGGAACCGTGACTGTAAACATTGTAGCGGGAAAGATGAAAAGAACCGATGTAACATTGTATGTGGTCCCAGACAAAACAATGCGGTGTCACGTCATCTTGGGTCGTGATAGAATGAAAGACCTTGATTTTAAACTAACAGAACCGGAAGGAATAACAGTTTTAAAAAGTGCTATACGTGAAATTATGAACATTGAAACAAATAATCAAAAGATAGAGACAGACGTAGATTCACTGAGGATTAATTCAGAAGTAGATAATACTAATAAACTAGAGTTGCGAAATATTTTTCAAACAGAATACATAAATGCGGTTTATCCGGAAGAACCTGTAGTTAAAATGAAATTAACACTTAATTTACGAGAGCACGTACCTTTTCATTTCACACCCAGAAGACTTTCATTTAATGAAAAAGAAAAATTGCAGAAGATAATTGATAAATTATTAGACGGGAATATTATAAGAGCCAGCGAATCTGAATATGCGTCTCCAATAGTTTTAGTACACAAAAAGAATGGCGAAATGCGCTTGTGTGTTGATTTCAGAGTATTAAACAAATACATTGTACGAGACAATTACCCCCTGCCTGTAATTGAGGATCATATTACGGCTTTGCACGGGAAAAAATATTATTCTAAATTAGATTTGAAAGATGGATTTCATCAAATTCGAGTAGATGATTCTGCAGTTAAATACACAGCTTTCATTACACCAATAGGGCAATACGAATATTTAGGTATGCCATTCGGGCTAAAGACTGCTACCGCGAAATTTTCTCGCTTTGTAAACAAAGTATTGGAAGGACCGATAAGAGCGGGACATGTATTGGCATATGTAGATGACTTTTTGATAGCAACAGAGTCCGTGGAAGAGCATTTCGTTGTATTGCGTCAAGTATTTAGATTATTAGTTCAGAATAAACTAGAATTAAGGATAGATAAATGTAGTTTTCTTGCTAAGGAAATAGAGTATTTAGGCTATTTAATTAAAGAAAATACCGTCAGACCTATTGACAGTGGAATAGCCACAGTGAAAGATTATCCTGTACCACGAAATTATAAAGAAGTGCAGAGTTTTATCGGATTGGCGTCCTATTTTCGGAAATTTGTAGAAGGTTTTGCAACAATATCAGCCCCACTTTATAGGCTTTTAAGGAAAGATGTTGAATTCAGTTTCGGAGAAGTAGAATTTAAAGCATTTACAGATCTTAAATCAAAATTAATTGAAGCACCTGTTTTAGCTATTTATAGTCCTAATGATGAGACTGAATTACATACGGATGCCAGCGCGATAGGCTTTGGTGCAGTCTTGTTACAACGAAAGAATGACAATAAATTACACCCAGTGTTTTATTTTTCTAAACGCACTTCAGAATCGGAAAGTAAATATCATAGCTTTGAATTAGAAATGCTAGCCATTATATATGCACTCAAAAGATTTAGAATCTATCTATATGGAATTAAACTTAAGATTATCACTGATTGTAACGCATTAAAGTTAACATTAGATAAGAGACATGTGAATCCCAGAATTGAAAGATGGGCGATAGAGTTAATGGCGTATGATTATACTACCGAACACCGTCCGGGTGTCCGAATGAAGCACGTGGATGCATTTAGTAGAATGCAAAATATTCTCGTTATTGAAGCGAATACACTAGAAACAAACTTGGCACTGACACAAGGAAAAGATAGTAAGATTAAAGAGATACAATGTAAGCTAGAGAGAACGGAGGACAGTTTGTATGAAATGCGTAGCGGCATAGTGTATAGAAAGTCAGGAGATAAATTGTTATTTTATGTTCCAGAATGTATGATCAGTCAAATCATGCATAAATATCATGATGAGTTCGGACATGTAGGTGCGGAAAAGACTTGTAATTTAATATCTCAAAATTATTTTATACCCCAATTACATAATAAGGTAAAAAGTTATATTACAAATTGTTTAACATGCATTGCTTATTCACCAAAAACTGGGAAAGGTGAGGGAAATCTTCATAGTATACCAAAAGGAGATAAACCTTTTACACACCTACATATCGATCATTACGGACCCGTAGATAAAAAATGTTTATCGAAACAGTATATTTTATTGGCAGTTGATGGTTTTACAAAATTTATTAAATTATATGCAGTTAAGAGTACAACTAGTAAGGAAGCGATAGATTATCTAAAACAATATTTTCATAATTATAGTAGGCCAAAGATAATTATATCGGATAGAGGAACGTGCTTCACGTCAACAGAGTTTAAAGAGTTTCTAAAACAATGTAACATAGAACATGTACTAGTAGCGACAGCAACACCAAGAGCGAATGGACAGGTTGAAAGAGTCAATCGTATATTAGGACCGATGTTAGGGAAGTTAGTAGACAGCAATAAAAATAAACAGTGGTATAGAGTTTTGACTGATGTAGAATATGCGTTAAATAATACTATTAACAAAAGCACGAATGAAACACCTAGTAATTTGCTATTTGGCATAAAGCAGCGTGGACAAATAGTTGATGGAATTGCTGAATTTTTAGAAGACAATATAAATAATGAAGAGCGCAATATGGTATCAATCAGAACCGAAGCAGCAAAAAATATAGAACGTGCCCAAATTTACAATAAAAATTACTTTGATGCACATCATAAAGCACCGCTTAAATACGAAGAAGGAGAGTATGTAATGGTCAGAAATTTCGAAAATAAAGCAGGAACATCTCGGAAACTAATTCCTTACATGAAAGGACCGTATAAGATTATTAAAGTTCTACGTAATGATAGATATATACTTAGATCTCTAGATGAATATAATGCGGAACATAGACCATATCAAGGAACGTGGACCGCTGATAATATGCGGCCCTGGCGTGAAACGTAAGCTATATCGAAAGCGTATGAAATGTAAGTTCGGGATCCGAACTAGGTCAGGATGGCCGAATTGTAAGAAATTATAGGTGTGAGAATGCATGTGGTGTGTATGAGAGTATGCATGTGGTGATAGATGAAACAGAAGAATCGAATGACTGCGACTTAGGTGGTAGAGATTATGTGCGTGACATTGAGAGTGTGTGAATGATGTGTGCGAGATTTGCGACGGAGGCGAACGAGCGGATGAAGAGCGATCGGCAGTATGAAAGAAAGCGTAGAAAGAGAAAGACCATCGAGAAAGTATACTAAGCAATCTTAATAAACTCTTATAATAATAATAATTTTATTTGAAAGTTAAACCCCTCATCCTCCTCACAACTACTTTTGTAGCACATTTTTGTTTTTCAATCTATTGCTTTTTTTTGTGGCACTACTAAAAATCCCAAAGTACTTGACGCTAAAACTTACCCGCAAAAAATACTAATAAAAATTCCTCCACCTACGAAAAGTTTAAAAATTATTTCTGATTTGAATGAAAACCATAACCATTTCGATTGGCCCAAAATACGAATTATCAAAAACCCGGATTGCGATACACGTTTTAATAATAGTTTTCTCCATTCGTTCAGTGATCTTACAAGACATATGTAAATTCGTTGGTAATGGAATTCCGATAACAGATTTTATTCATTATCAAGATAACGTCTGCTCCACTGAAAAGTTTTTCCGGTGCTACAACCCGGAACAAAAAAAATCTTAGAGCACGCCGCCCAATTACACCATTGTCGTAAATTATCGATGTAGTCGAGAGTTTGCGTGTCAATTTGACGAGGTATTTCTTATCGTTACCCTTCGTGTATTTCGAGCATTTAAGGCCATTAATATTGTCTCTGTAAACAGAAGGAGAGATCAATTCCTTTACGCTGTTGACACTGACTCGGTGAGGGGAAGAAGTGAATTTTATAATTGAATCGTATTTCAGAAGATTCCGCTCAAATGTCTTTTCCGATAACGATCTCGCGTAGCACAACTTCCCAGTAATGTAGAATTAATCTCTTTAAGATTTCTACGAGAATTACAGCGGAACTTCCTTTAATAAAATAGTGCGCGAGTGCAAAGTTTCGAAAGAGTATGCCGCAGTATTTATTCGGGGCTTAAGAGTTATGATATTCTAATTTAACCGCCTACCGCGATAAATGCAGTTATCGTAAGCTTAACTGCAGAGTGAAGTTTCGGTGTTTGTGTTTAGTTTTGTTTCATGCACTGATTAAGTGATAATATCATGTGTCAGTTTAGCATCAAACAGCGTTTTGGTCACTTGATTTGTGCTTAACTTCTTCAGAGACGACTTTTTTTATAGAAGCTACTTTCATATCCCTAATTGTATACCGGAAGTAACAGTGAGTGCAGTCAAACCATAAGATTTTTATTTTTCTTGTTGAGAGATTCTGTAGTGAATAATTTATTATCAAATTTTTATTCTTTTTATTAATGATAGCAATTATAATTATAAAAACCTAAATGTCCACTATGTGGCCAAGGGCGTCAAGAGGTTAAGAGAATTTCTCAAAATAGATGTCGAAAAGGGACATTTGCGGCTGTAGGCTGTACGATTTTTGGAAGGAAATTAGTGTGGGAACTGCACGAAAAAACATTCACAGCATTTATCTGAGTCGTACTCCTGCTTTTCGAAGAATTAACCCTTTGCACTCCTATGTCGAGCTACACTCGACACAGCTTTCTATGGCACTTAACGTTGCATCTACTAATTATCGACTTCTCGAAATCAACAATAATTTTGCATCTTAACATAAATATCCCGCGGTACCTAAAATTGTTCCTGATATTAATTAAAAATTAATAATCAACGTTAGGCAATTTTCCGAGACTATATTTGCTTATCTGACGAAAAGTTAGAAAAATAATTCGGAGCGCAGAGGGTTAAAAAGTGGTTTGACTGATTTCGACGTGGTGATTTCAACTTGGAAGGTTAACGTCGCTTTGGTCGGCCTTCCGCCATTTATCCTTCCCAATGGATGAATTTATTTTAAATGAAAAGTGCAAGCCTCCTCGTCTTCGTTTTAAAAGGTAGACTTTCTTTTATTGACTGATAATACAGCCGTCTCCAATATTAATCCAAATATCTTTTCAAAACGCGTAAAGAATAACGGAAAGAAGTAAAGTATGCAAAATATGAAATAAATTGCGAGATTTACAATGTAAATCGTATAAAAGGTTACATCATGCAGATCCGAATAAATATTTCATTAAATTAATATTTTTGCATACGCTCTGTACGAATCACACTTTTAGCGATAAAATGTACTGTTACATATTTATTACAAGTGTTTAAATATTCAAAGCCCCGCAGAACACACCTACAATCTTCTTTTTACAAAGTGAAAACGATAATTTATAAACTGCAACTGCGAAAGCAGGTACACTAACTCTGTCGACGTTATTCAAATCCAAGGATATTTTAATGCTAAAAGAGATAACAGAAATAGAAACAAGAAACGTAACAGGAATATCTTTCCATTCAATATTTTCCTATCGATGCATAACTAAAAACTAAATGATATCGCAATGTATTCCAAATAATAACGAAACATTTCAAATACAATTTTGACGAAGAAAACATCAAAATCTTCGATACTGCACGTACGATAACATAACAAATATAATTTATATATGAAACTCCAATTAATATGAAATAAAAAATATTTCAATATTTAAAGTAATCGATCTCTTATAGTTTTGTGCTGAAAGCATCGCCAAATCTTTTTGAGAAATTACGTGTTAAAATTAAGTGTTACAATTAGAAATCACATTGCATATAATGTTAATTTTAATATTTCTTTCAACGACTTTCACATTTTAAAAAAAAGGTCGGCTTAGCGCGGCTACCTCAAAGTCTTAATGTTTGACTAAACTATTTGAAAAAACGCTTAGTCAGAAATCTCGAACGTTTTGCAGAGTCTTCATACTCGGCAGCCCCTCGGGTTTAATCTAAGGTTTAAGCCTTTTTCTTCAGGAAGCAGGTAAACCGTCCTTGTTAGGGTTCATAGAGAAAGTATTCCTGACCTGACAAAGGTTCATCTTCCAAGTCCTCAAAGTGTGAATGAATAAACATGCACTAACTTTGTGGTACTGAAGTTAATATTATTTCAATTCATCGTACGCGTTTTAATGTAAAAATCGTGGCTTTTAAATTTAATTTTTGAATTTAAGTGTGTTCTTATTGATCTGCTGTTTTTGTACTTTAATTATTTAAAATCGCATGTATTTCTGTCGGAGAAGTTTATTAAGTAGAACGATAGAATACAGTTAGAATGTATGTGCAAAATTATAAAAGTGTTCGCTAAAAATTATTGCAAAATGTAGAAAATGGGGTTATGGAAATCTGGAAAACGTTTGCTCAATCGTTTGCTTAAAAAGTCATGATTCTTAAGGTAATTATTAGCCATTTCATCTTTTACCCTTTAATATTCTGAATTTGAATTTTAAATTTGTGCGATTACGTTGTTAATGCTTTGCATTTTTATTGGAGAGATGTACGTTAGAGAAATTGTATTTAACGCTATTTCTACCACGGTTTTGTGTATACCTATTTCGATCAAAATGTTTCTTTTGACAACTTTAGGCTTGAATACAAATATCTTGGGAATAATTGTTAAAAAATAATTTCTATGCAACATTTTTTACTTTATCAGAAAATTAATTCAACAATGTAACTTACTAATATTATTTACAAAATGGCGCTATAAACGATATATATCAAGGTGTCTTTTGACACCTTCGATAGGAATAGTTTTAAAGAATAGATATTGTATTATTACCATTTATTTAATACCTTCCTACAATAAATATATAGAATATTTTCAGTGATGTAATATGCGCATAATATATTTTGAAATATCCTTTTCATCCTTTACAATTTGCACAAAGGGATGTTTGGAAAGTTATTATAATATTTGGAATAATAAAGTGTAGATGGCCATCTAAACCGATGGCCGTATAAACTCTACAGAAGGCTGTTACAGCAGAAATATATTTCCAGTATTCTACTATTTTACTATACCTAAGGACGAAGGAAGATCATAAGATTAACACCAGATTTACCAAGGGAGTCAAATGACTAGTTCTTAACACTAGATTTACGGGCGCTAAATCTGTTAAATTGCAATATATTAAATAAGAACTCTGAAGAAAGAGGGATCAAGCGGCAAAGATGGTAATTCATTAAGTCATCATTGTATTATAAAATAATCGTGAAATATCTACTGTACAGTGTCTCTGTAAACTTGAGAAACGTTTATAAGAAAAATAGGAACCCGTCAATTTGACGGCTTCCGTAAACCTAGTGTTAATTCCTTTGAAAAATTTCTAATAATTTTAACGACGCTACTCTTTTACTTTTCTATGTCTATCTTACTAAATGTAAGCAATTGCATCACTCAATTTTCTTTCTTCATTATCCTCTTTCTTTTAACATCTTTACTTCTAGCATTAAGACCGTGCTACCATCATAATTTACACTATTATCTGTGGTAATTACAATTACATACTATGTAAAAAATATATATTTGACTGCATCGTTACATTAATTAAAATATTTTAAAATATACCATATATCGGATCATTTGTACCTCTCCTCAAAATCCGATCTCTTTAACGTTTCCCCAACTACGTAAATTCTCAAACGCAATTCTCAACCTCCATAAAACGAGAATCCTTGGTCTTTTACGTCTAAAATATGCAAAACGAAAAGACTTGTATACGGTAGCACCGAGTGTTAATACAGTCTGGGTTTGAAATCCCGCGATTCATCGAGAAGTAAATCTCCGAACTGAATTTACAGACTCGCAATTACGTTTGTGGCACGGAAGTTGAAATCCGGACGATTTAACGAAAGCGTGCTTTTAAAACCAGATAAAGTCCTAAGATCGTAGCGCAACTGGGATTTACGGGCACCTAAACAAATTTTCGAGGTAATCGATACCACGGAACATGGTGTAGGGAACGTAGTGCCATTCTCCCCGCCAACTTCAACAGGCCAAAGATCGGCTCGTTAAATTCTTACAGCGATTAAACGCACTCTTTGGCGCAACGCGGCGACCGTCTACCAATAATAACCTGACGATCGATATTTCATGGGAACCAGACCGGAATAGAATTTTGAGGACGCCTTTCCACTTGCTGTCGTTGAGAATTTGGAAGTTCACGTTCTACGCTTGGCAGTTTTACAGTGAAAGGGACATTTGGAAAGGTATGGTGAAGTGTGAGAAATTGTGAAATTCTCGTTTGAATTTTGAATTTCAATATATCGTGGGAATCAGACTGAAATAGAATTTTAACACTAGAACTACCGGTGTTAAATCTGTTATATTTAAATATATTAAATAAGTACTTTGAAAAAAGGGGAATTCAGAGGCGGAAAAGATGAGCGATTCGGTCATTTATGATGTTTGAGTTGGAAGTAGAATATTTTTCCTAAGACTCTCCTATAAACTTTAAGAATTTTTTGAAAAAATTGTGTACCAGTCATTTTGACTGGTTTGGTAGTTCTAGTGTTAAAGGCGGCTCTCCACTTGCTGTCGTTGAGAATTTAGATGTTTTCATTCTACCCTTGGAAGTTTACAATAGAAAGGTAATTTGTGAAAAGGTGTGGTTAATTAGGAGATATTGGGCAATTTTCGTTCGAACTTTGATCCGCGATACTGCATGGAAACCAGAATAGAATTTTCAAAACTCTTTTCCATTTACTATCATTGAGAATTTGAAAGTTTAAGTTCTACTCTTGGATGGTTTATATTGGAGAGGTTTCGTGAAAGAGGACGGTGAATTGGGAGAAATTGTTAAATTTTAGGTGTTTGTAACGGGAAGATAAATTAGTGTTGGTTTGGGATAGCTTTTAGAGAGGGTCGCCATCAGGTGGACCGTCTAAGCATCGGAATTATATTTGTCGCATATTCTTATGAGGTAGCTTCTCGACGAGTCTACCTGGTATAAAGCTTCTGATTTGGGCGCAGCAGAAACAGTAGAAAAGCGATCGCTGACGCACACGTTAACGTAGACGTGCATGTATAGACAAAATTGTGCCCATAATTATGAAAGTGGTCTAAGTCAAAATTTAAAAAAAAATGAGTTTATCAGTTATTTCACATCGCATTATTTGAAACTAACTAATTGAATGTAATTTTCACGATATTGTCAAAAATGAGCCATTAGTTAGTGGTTGTTATTTCAACATTATATGAAATTCATTTAGTGTTAATTATGAAAGTGGTCTAAGTCAAAAATTTTAAAAAATTGACTTTATCTGTTATTATAAATCAGCCGACGACGATAATTATAACGATGGTAACACATTCTTTGAACGAGAAACGCAAATTCACTCTTGTGAATTTGTGAAAAACGAACCGTTACATTGTGTTAGCCATTTTGACATTAAGTGGAATTCATTTAGTTTGATTTTGAAAGTGTATTAATTCAGTTGGGCTCCTCCGGAGTAATTATCGCGGAAAAATAATTTATATATTTTACCACTATATCAACAGATAGCGGTTCAGGTAAGTTAATGACAACGTACTTATTATATGAACATGTTAATTATTCGAATATAAAGAAAAAAAATACACGGAAATATTAAATTACTTCCATTATACATCACCACTAGACCAGTACGGGAAGAAAAACAAAGATATTATGTGTTTATTACCCTACATCCCTCCAGTTTTACAGGAAAACTTTAACAATCCCAGAACTCATAATGATAAAAGCCTAAAATGATAAAAATGGATTACTTTTCAAAACTAATTAATAAATATGCATGAATTATTTCATTAAAATTATTGTTTTTAATAAAACTCGAAGTATTTACTGCTTTAAGTCATTTATAGGTGATTCAGTTAAATTTGAAAATGGTCTAAGTCAATTCTAACTTTAAAAACAACAGTTTCGTATGAGATTCACACAAAGGTTCACATTCATAATAAATTTTCATTAATCAAGACTAATAAAATTCTATATTAAAACGTTGCATAATATAAAAATATGTTTGAACTTATTCAAATCTAATCCATTAAATATCTCGAAACAAGAAATATATGACTTAGACCACTTTCATAATTATGGGCACAATTCAATGTAGAAGTAGCAAGAGTTTTTTGCCAATACCTCGAAAACTAAAGCCAAGCGGGGATTACATGTATAGGAAAAATTTGCTTAAAAGGATGACCCTAACACCATATTAAAAAAGCATCGAAATCGGTGGGACGGACTATCATCTGTATAATTACCCATTTTTCTATTAGAATTACATCTTTATGAAGCAAAACCATTAAAAACACAAATAGACTGATATTCAGCAGAACTTTATATTTTTAACGCCAATATTTAAACATTGAATATGTTAGAAAATTCATAAATATTACAATTTAAAATTCATATGAAATGTCATTGAATTCAATAGCGCTGGGCACCGTTGACCCCCATGCCATTCAACGTGTTAATAGAAGCAATACATATTGTAAACCGCTATCGTGTTCAAAATCAATAAACAACGATAAGCAACCATCAACATGAAGATGTTACTACACAATAACGAAAAACCACGTTCCAGTATATTGCTGGAATCAATTATCTCCGAAACTTCATTCTTTTCGTATCCAACGTTTACCCAATCGAAACTGTTATACAAACCAAGGAAAATCCCACGAGAATAATATGCACCAGATCTAACATTCAGAGACCGACAAGATAAGGTGAGAAAAACGATGAACGCAAGTAACGAGAAAAAGAAACGGACGCTCAAACAAAGAAGGTGAACAGTCACAGAGAGGCAAACGAAGATAATAACACGAAGAAGCGAGGAGAAAAGAACAAGACACCGACAAACAAGAACGAGAAATCGGCCAAGAAAGAGCCGTACACGCAAGGAACAGAGAAAGAATCAAAGCGAGACACACGTAGAATAAAACTAATAAGTATTCAAGCAGCAGAGGCGCGCGAAAAGCGGAACTCCAAAACCTCAGAAGAAAACTCCCAAGGGAGCCGTCGTGAAGGACTTTGAAAAGCGCAAATCCTATCTCCGATGGCCCAAGAATACCGCACGAGATTTCTTCTTTTTTTTTCTCGCTTCATTGTACCGTCCTCTTCGCCAAGGTATCTCACAGTCTACCGACCGTAAGGACGAGCACGAACAACGAACGAAGAAAAAGCAGAAAAAAAAGAACGGGGGCAAACGTAGGCGGAATGTAGACGCGGAGGTAAAGAAATTACTGTCTCGCCTCACCTGCAAATCGTCGTACG
The DNA here is from genome assembly GCA_963989415.1 of Cerceris ruficornis. Taxonomy (NCBI): domain Eukaryota; kingdom Metazoa; phylum Arthropoda; class Insecta; order Hymenoptera; family Crabronidae; genus Cerceris; species Cerceris ruficornis. The sequence continues at coordinate 12,107,328 of OZ022521.1, forward strand.
CGCACCGACGAAGAGCCTGAGGATAATAATATATTAAACTACGGTAATTCGCAAGACGAACGGCGTTAACGTGCGTGGGTGTTGCGAGGCTCGCGAGGGGGAACGATTGTGACGATTAGCCTTAATGCAATATAATGTAATACGGCGTAATGTTATGCTGAAATAACGTGCCACGGTGTTGAAACGAATGCCCCACGAGTGGCGTGCAGGTTGAGCGCCGAGCGGAGAATATTCTCGTGCACGTTGTCTCGTGGCGCACGATTATCTTGTAATAATTGCGTAATCGCTAGTAACGAGGATATTAACGGGGCATTAGAGACGGGAAAGATATCGACGATGTAGCGCAATACAAGTGAACGTGTGGGGGATATCAAGGAAGACGATGGATGAAGTATCGACGGAGAAAGTACGAGGTTTGGCTTAGAAAGTACACACATGAACGATGGAGCGTAGCGCAAAGATTGAGCTCTAATTGTGTTTTAACACTCGATTTACGGAAGCTGTCAAATTGACGGGTTCCTACTTGTCTTAGAAATATTTCTTAAATTTGCAGAGACGCTGTACAGTAGATATTTCACGTGTATTTTGTAATACAATAATAACTTAACAAATTACTATCTTTGCCGCTTGATCCCTCTTTTTTTAAAGTCCTTATTTGATATACTGCAATTTAACAGATTTCACGCCCGTAAATCTAGTGTTAAATGTGCATTAGACTTTCGCAATTGGTTATGAAGTTGCATTGGTAATAAGATATATTAGTGTTTCTCAAACTGAGGTCCGGGGTCGTTTAAAGCAAACTTTTATAGCAGCGACAAGAAAAAAAGGGAAAAATTTTGGCGGGTCAACAAATATTTCAATTTCTCTGAAAAATTTGGCATTTGCAAAAAAAGTAAAACCCGCTTATAAAAATTTGTTTAAAAGACAAATTAAAAATTTCTATACTATTATTTTAAATTTGGTGACGGGCCGGATCTTCCCGCGGGTCGTAGTTCGACCACTACTGGCCAATGATAATTAATTTTAAAGGGTATGCGAGCAATCTCAGAAAATGTACAGAGACTAACACGCAAGAAATTCTATAAAGTTTGACAATCATTGAAGTATATGCTTGATAGTGCGTTAACTGCTATGCAAATTTTGCTGGGAAGGGGCTTTGGAAATTTTAATTACGAGAAACCATTAATTTGTGAGGGATTAGGAGATTCAATAAATTCTCTTGGTTAAACATTCGATACATGTGATTAATATTTTCAACATGAAAGAAATATTAAAGAAATTGTTTGGGAAAAAGAATTCATAGTTATTTTACAATTTTTTATCGCTATTAACACTACATCTACCAAGGAGGTCAAGATGGCTCGGTCAGAATTCTTTTATTAATGTTTCCGTTTCTTTTTCAATTTTTTATATCTATCTTGCACACTGCACGCGATTAAAATGATAAGTTATTTGCCTCCTTCACTTCTCTTCTAACGTATTTTTTTATCAGTTTTAAGTAATTGTTAATATTAATCACTGGTACATCTAGCGTTATCACGTCAATTACTTCGCGAATATTTTATGAAAAGTAGCATCACTAAATATACATCAAAGGTATCCAGAAAATGATAATCATCTTTAATAAAATTAAAATAGCCTTTACATTTATATTATAAGCGTATCTGTGAGAAGTAAATTATGTAACAAATTCACAAAGACAATTTGTTATGGATCCACAAGGTTCTGTAAAACATAGACACAAACATATGTTCGGTAGCCAGGTATTTACATAAGAATTAATCTAACATGAAAACCGTTACATAACCTACGAAGAATGTTGCTTCTATCTTTGAATTATCTCATGCGAAAACCGGAGGAGAAATATGTTTTTACTGCGCCATAAAAATCCGAAAATATAATACCTAGGCAAACTGCTTTGTACGGAATAATACGATAAGCTTCTACGACAGTTTATAATAATATACCATACCAACACCATACCATACGTAATATCACCAACAAGTACACTTGACGTGTTCGATACGATGGTATATTAGGAAAGTCTTTACTACGTAACCGTTTTAACCGCTTAACGACCGAATTTATATTCAAAATTATGCCGAAAATGCCCGACTTTTTTTATACCATTTTTGTCATCTACAGATGTAGCTCACTAGACGTGCTTGGTAGAATGTCGATTGCCACGCAATATTTCGGGCGCTGGCATTAAATATTCCTAAAATTTTCAGCGCTCGAGTTAACTCGTTCATAGGAAAATCGAAACGGCATCTATGCTCGAGATATCTCGGGCACGGTCGTTAAGCGGTTAATCAGTGGAAACAACGGGTGTGTTTTCACTTTTTGAGTGAAAAAGACAAGTGTCGCCCACATCAGTATTCTAGACCTTCAACATGAGGCTTACCGACATTGTTTATATACCTATCTCTTCCGACACCGGTCAATAGATATACCAAATAGTCATCTTCACAATTAAAAGGCCTTGAATAAAATGAATTTCGATATATGTTCGTCTCAATGAATGCATAACAGTCGGTACAAGTGACAGACAAAAATGTAAACGGTTTCTGTAATTTCCCTCGCGAAATTCGAAATGGGTACAAATGATCCATATCCACCATATCTTGCAATTCTCTTTAATGGAATTAGGCATTTTTATCTTTCCTTCCACTAACAGATGTATTAGTATCATAACCATTTTAAATTGATTCATTGCAATACGAAATTAACCCTTTGAGGACTAGCGACGCATATATGCGGCCTGAGAAAAAATTTAATTATAGTTTATAGCCGCTTGTATACACAGTTAAAGTTGAAAAATTGAAATACAACCGTTGAAATATGATTAAACAAGTAATAATTTATAATGTATATGGATTAACAGTATAACTTGCTGATAAAAAGGTGCTTTTGGATCTAAAATGAATGGCTATCTCTCAATATTAAAAAATGTCTCCGTCCGCAAAGGGTTAAATAATATATTTAAATCCAAAGCCTCAAAATTAAATTGTAATGCAATAGGTTAATCGTGTTAAACCGAAATTTACAAACTTTAATTGCGCATACTGGCGACCCTTGATTTTCGCACAATTCGCTATTTCGCACATTATTAAAATTTCAACTTTTTAAGCCTTTGCGGTGGATGTCCTCTCTGAGGGGAAAACGTGAGTCGAGTAGGCTACTGGGCCGCCCCCTCTCAGGGGACATCAGACTACAATGTTGTTCCGATCAAGAGGACAAAACAATTTCAGTATTGCATTAGACAGAGCTGTCTCTGTTATAGAATCTCATATAGAATCTCATTTTATAGAAATCTTTATCAAGAAAAGAAAAAAAAAGGGAGGTATTTAACTAACTCTTAAGAAGTTTGCAAAGAAAGCATTTAAACACGCCTCTTTAACTTCATTATGTATACATATTCATAAATGAATACCTTAAAACACAGTTTCTGATGCATATTTTTTTACATCCCTCTACTTTCGAACATTTAACATTTGCACACACTTTCAGGAACCAGTTGTGTGCGAAAGTCGAGGGCCCACTGTATATAATACTGATTTATGCACAGGAAGTTTGACGACCACTTAAAAATAATACGTTTCACTTCACACTGTTGTAAAACGTTAGAAAGATTCAAGTGAATATGTAATACAAGCCAAGAAATGCAAATTGTCAGCGTCAGTTATAAAATATTTCCCCGGTTTCGTACTATCTAATATATATTTGATGTTAAGATAATAATAAGCTTCTAGTTACTTGATTACATATTAATTTAATCACTTATATATTATACGTATTTAATAGTTAGCCTTTAATAGTACAGTATTAGTAATATTGTACAAAATGATTATTTAATCATTATAATATTAAAATATATATAATATTTTAACAGTATAATATTAAGGCTTAATTAACAGATACTTATAATGCATAAAATTTGTAGAGTCGCACAAAACACCCAATGTAACGAATGCAACATTCATCCAAATAGCACTGGAGTGTTACAAAATAAAAAGAAAACAACTGCGGACAATCTATCTAACAATGGCATTATTGCAGATTAATTAATATACACTTGTAATAGATGAATTATTAACTCTCCAATTATACATATCCGAGTAACAATTACATTTAATACGGAAAAGTAGTAAACTTCTTGAAATCGCACAATAATTCCAATACAACTATTGCAACTTCCACATGCATGGAATAGGAACGTTAAAGAAATGGCAAAAAAAACGATTGCAGATAGCCTGTCGAGAGACATACCAGTCTAATTAAACCGACCTAATGCTAATCTAACAATTAACTCGAGAATCATAGCCAATTATCCGGTGTGGCCCGAACCACAAGTTCTTCCGACTCCGTGAATGGTAATGGTGACCTAATCGATTACCATTTCATCCGCTGGACGATCGTTCCGTATGAACGATTAAGTAGGTATAAGTTTATCCCTCCGATGCCAAGGCCATCACGATCGCAAGGAAGAGGCGTAAGAAAAAGAGGCAAAAAGGAAGCCGTGCTATCGGGAGTGAGAGTGAGAGTGGCCGTGTCGCTTTGACGATTTTTCTTGCGGTAAAAACGAGCCAAGGTTACAACGCTTTGTTGCGCCGTTCGTGGGCTCCAATTTCTTGTGGCATTCGTTCTGCCGAATTGCCGCCGTTCGAACGCGTTCGAGAGAGACATTTTCGTAATACGTGCAAGAGATGAATAGAGAATTCGAAATACCGACCGTTATCCTCGATACTTAAAAGGGCAGGTCACGTGTTTTCTACGTTTCGATCTGCGTTGCAAGAAACGGCCTGCGCTACATGGAATTGCTAGGTATTACGCAAAGTTGAAGGCGAATTTCCTTTCGGAATAGCTGGCAACTGCGGTCGGTTTCATTTAACCCTTTCCAGAATACATTAAAAAGTATAGTGACTGAAATTCATTTGTTATTTTACAAATATGGGACCGTCAATTATTGTAGTTTTGCTAGTACTGATTCTACAAAAGTGTTGGGGGAGTGGAGTGATATGGTACATAGGTATTCGTGTAATTTTTACTATACCTGGTACATATGTTTGCCAATTGTACCAAAAGGGTTAAGTAAAAGCAGGTTCTATATTTTATAGTTAATTGCATCGTTTAGTTGCGTCAATTACTCGAGAAATCTTCTAGTGCGAGGAGAAATCGTTTCCACGTGCAATTTTAAGCTAAATGATTTTGAAGTAAATTATTGTTTTTGTTTATCCTTCGTCCCAATTAACCAGTTAACTGTGGAGTTTAGTTCTAAAAATCCTTCACGGGATGCGGAATTAAAATCAAACAATGGCTTGTAAAACGGCGAATGCAGGGGAAATGCTTCTATTATAAATTTTACGAAAAAAGGAAAACAAAACGTGGAAGGATTACATATTTATTAGATAAAAAATTTACAATTCAGTGTTAAAAAGATTACCGCAACGGACTTTGGAATGACGTGTATACACGTCGAACACAGTTAACTGGTTAAACCAAATTTATATGTATTTATATACAAAGTGGTACCCCGACTTACGCGATTTTCGTCGGTCTCACCTATCGCGTAACTTGGGGGTATTACTGTATTAAATAAGTTCCTTGAAAGTGGCGAAAAACATAATCAATTAAGTAACTTGTGCACCATAAGATACCCGTGAAATATCTACTGTTCTGTTTCTCTATAAATTTGAGAAATGCTTATAAAAAAGTGTCGACTTCCATAGATCCGATGATAAGTCTTTGCCCTGCAATAATGAGTGACACTCGTGGCGCGGAAAAGGGAATTGAAAATATTTGTGGAACGCGAGACAATAAAATTATTTCCATGATATTAATTTCACTTTATAGTATACGATATATCAGGACACACCGATCAATTTTTATTTCACAAATTTAATTCTGCGTTATCGGACACGCAGTCGCAAAAGAAATCGTAGGGCAAGTGGTTAAGAATCTGATCGTCTGTTAACCTTCATCCGTCCGTGGGGTCAGTTTGTGCCCAAATCGAGATTTCATTTGACCCAATGGAGACAAATTTCACACAGTGAATACAAATGATCCTCGATAACGTTAATAAAAAGGAACAGCAATCAAAAATGTCGTTTCTACTTTAAATAAAAAAATAGACTACCAACAAAAACAAAGTGCTGGGTATTTTACTGTAATTTTTGTCAACGAGCGGATGAAGGTTAACACTGTACCGACCGCCATTATTTGAGCAGTCTACCCGCTTTAAAGGATTTGTTTCGGCTTAGATTAGCTAAAAAAAATTACAACGTCTTTGAAAATTACAAATGCTTCTCATCGACTCCTTAACACAGCTCCACTACAATAATAAAAACAAATTAGTGATTGCCGTGGGAACCGATTAATAAACTAAAAGTCTAAGCGTTGATGACAAAAAGCCTATTAAAAGCCTAATAGGATACCGGTCGGTAAAGTGTTAATCGAAAGGTGTAAACCTATCAGTAAAATGTTAATCTCACAAACGGCCCCCCTGTACTATCTATAGAGGAATCATAGCGTGGATCCTTCGTTAACAGACTTTACTGTTGCAGTAAAATACAAGAATACATGTCAAACGCGCCAGAGACGACTGGGAGATGGAGTTCCAGAGAACCGAACGTTTTTGTCCCCGAGCATGTACATAGACGAGGGCAAAAGCTAAAGGGAATAACGAGAGGAACGTTTATCGCCCCGATCCGTCACCTCCGGCGCACATGCTGAAGAAATTAAAATTTTTTGCCCATTTCCTCGAACGAACGAGGCACCATCCGCAGCGCAGACCGCCGTGGGATCTCAACGTAAAGAAAATAAGACGGAGAAAACGCGGAGGCGTCTGACTCCATTGCCGCTGCGCGATGCTTTCAGAATTCATTAATGGAAATTATTTGTACTCACCGGTAACGCTGTCGCTAATGAACGCTTCTAAGCTGCTGTGCTTGTTTTCACCGGAAACTCGACGATTAAGGAAAATGATGTACGTACCTGTAATCGAAGAGAAATGAAACGTTTATCAATGGCGTCATTCGATAATCGTGAGGTTTTAAACGGCGATTATTCATGATTAACACGTTGAATGCCATGGGGGTCACCAGTGACCGGCACTGTTGAATTCGATGAAGTTTCTTATGATTCTTAAATTGCGATATTCACGGATATGCTAATATATTCAATATTGAAATATTCGTGTTAGAAAATTGAACTATTAATAAGTACATAACTATTCTTACTTTTAACATTTCTATTCTATAAAGATGTGATTTTAATAGAAACAGTTTTGGTTCGATGGAAATGATGAAACTAGCAAAATACAAGAGCCATTCAACGTGTTAAACTGCGAATTTCAGTACCAATTCGATACCTTGGAATTTCTGAGTGCCGGTTACATTAGGGAAATTTGCGAAAAATAAGTAATAATAATTATAAATGTATGGATGAATTTATTGGAATAGTTGTGTAATGAGCTGTCTGTATGCTTGTTAAACTATATCAAAGGAAAGCCCTTTATCCGTGTCTCATGATAGTGAGTTGCAGCCATGGTAAAAATTGTAAGTCGAATATAGTCGCAATTCGAACACAATGTATATCAGATCATAACATCGATAATATTTTTTCAAATTGTAATTTGACAATTAAATATTAATTAGATTATAATTTTAACGTTCATCCATTCCCGAGGTATTTTCTGACCAAAATCGAAATGTAATGAGGCCCAAATAGAGACAAGGTGGACACAGTGATTGAATATTATTCTCAAAAAAGATATAAAGAAGAAGTAAACAAAATCTCGTTTCTTTTAATAGAAAATGGACTATGGATCCGAAAAGATTCTAGGGACTTGCAATTTTTTTAAAAGAGTGGATGAAGATTACAGTGCTAATGGAGATTTAAGTAAATTAAGAAGGCATGAAACAAGTGTGCCTGTTGCATACAATTTAAGGTAAGTAAGAGATTTATTATTAAAGAATTTTCCTGAAAGACACAAATAAGAAATGAATTACTCTATCATTATGAAATTTATAGTATCCTTTCGTGCAAAATTAACACATTATTGACCGTTCGCGTGTTAGCACTTGCATTAGCTATTGCAATTTTACCACACAAAAAAAATTACTGAAATACATAATATGTATAAACTATAATATATAGAAGATATGTACAAGGTTTCATTTCAATTCATTGCGTACAAATAAACTACACTGAAGTTTATTTGGATTCTTTCAATTTCGTACTCAATTACGGAAAAATAGCCGATGACGTGATTTATCTTCTACGTAAAATTGCCGGTCAACAAAGTGTTAAATAAGTATATAAAAAATCATGCCCTCCTCCGGTCTTTAGAAACATTTGCACTCGTAAAAATTTAACGTCGGCCGTAATTTGCATTCAGTTAAGAAATTAATAGATGAGTGTCTATCGACTGTACGACATGAATGGTACATACAGAAACAATACAGAATTCACAGACGTACAGTCTTAAATTGGTTTAAAAAATGCACCCACCATACGCGCTTTACGTTTCACGAGCATGGAGAACGGAATATTAAACCGTGGTTTTCCAGTGAAACTGCAATTGACGTATTTCCGGGCCGAAAACAATCGACCAATCGTGCCTTAACCGCCAATGTACTTCCGCTCTCCAATTACTCGATCGCCGTGCTTAAACTCGAGGTATAATCACGTGATCGTTCGCGATACAATATATATTATATATTTACATTACGCCTGCACAGAAACCATGATGCGAACTTAAAAGTCAAAGCCGATTATATCGAAATAAATTACAGTTGATATTATCGCACCTTTATCGAGAATACTGTATGGTTTTGAAATTCAATACGGCTAAATTGTGCCAGTATTCGCTGAAATGCAGTCCGAACAAATTCCAGAAAACGAGGGAAAAGACAACACGACCATGTGCTGACACGTTGAAATTTCAAAGAATTCGAAATCGAATTTCTTTTATATAACGCGTAATATTACAAAGCTGCGGTGAAACTTCGAAAAATCAATTGTTTATCTTAACGTTCAACCAATGGTATCTACCAACTACTTTCTCACCTCACGTGCGGCTCTCACAATTGTCAAACGGACCGGTAAATTCTGACGCCACGCGTTTGAAGGTTAGGTTTTCGCCGGTTCGGATGTACGAGTGCGTGTTAGCTTTAATTTATGTTTTTCAGCATCACAGAGTCGCAGCTGATTCTTTTAAAGTTCGTAATGATAAAACCGACGATTCAACGCGCGTATAATATTCACTGTTATCACTGAAATCACTTCGGTCACTAATCACTTCGTGCTTCGTGTAGCCCGACACTCTTGCCACGCTCTCGTGGCAACTTCGTGTAACTTCGTCCTTTTTCGGTCAGGTGCGTGTTTCGACAAGAACAAGCCCGTGATTCTTCGCAACCGCATCAATGATTATCATTCTTTCTGTTCTATTTGTTTGATAACGTCGTTAAACGTACAAAAAAAGTTGCATTCGCTTTTTTAATTAAGAAAGATCACAAATTAATATTTACAATGTCTAATTTTGCATTAACTATGGAAGGAAACTTGCCGCAAAGCAAGTAGGCGAGTGAGCCGTTTATTTTGAAAGTAGCATAAGTCACTTTACTCTACTGAAAAATGGTGACTTTTAATGCCTATACGAAATTATTTATACTGACAAAAATATAAGTAGCCAAGATAACAAGTGCAAGTAAATCTTCTCGAAAATTGGCATCAATACTTTTAAACACATTAAAACGCAAATCGTGAGATATTTTAAGCAAATCTCATATATTTTGAGCACACTATTTCTTAGCATTTAAATATAGTATACAAGATGCAACATTGCACTTGAAAGTCAAAAAGAATTTGTCTGTCGACATCTAATTTAGTTCAATGCAATATTCAATTCTTACATTAATGCTCTTACTTCTGGAGCATTAAATTTACGTTAAAACATTGAAATAAATGTTAAAAATTATTAAAATATTGAGTGAAACAGTCTGGCTGTTCCCTTTTAACTCTTTCAACTTCCTAAAATAACGAGTGATGCGGTAAATAGAATAGGAAACTTTTAAAGTTTTTGGGGAACTATCAAATTGAAAATATTAATAGGACGCGAAACGATGAAATTATTTCTACACTATTAACATTGCGTTAAGTTAAACGGTGTCGATTTTTCTTTCGGCAATGTAATTCTGATTTATTGCGCGTACAGTCACAAAAGAAATTGTAGAGTATCGGGGTTAAATTCAATTCAGGAATTAATTGCGTCAGACTGTAGTAGTAGCAAACGTTTTACTTCAAATTATAAAAGTGCCACGTTACACGCCGTCCTACTCTACATATCAATCAGGAATCTCGTTAGAATACATTCTCGCTAATTATAATTAATATTCCCAACGATTGCTACTTTCCAGCTAATAACTTTAATCCCTCGTCTCTTTGCACGCTCCTTTCTTCCACAAGCTGAAAAGAAGTAACATTTGCCTACAAACAGGACTACCTTTCCCGCCAATTATCTCGGCTCGTCTTCTCCAACATCTTAATTCCCCCTACCCCCAAACGACACCAGTAGTCACCCCGTAGCCCTGAAAAGCCGCCCAAGATAATCAATTCTCCCAACTGACATTTCCGCAGGTTTATTTTCAACTCTACATGACAAATAATTCAATTACTCCCGGTAGCATTTCCAATTTGCGCTCTTTGACATCGAAGCTCTGTGACGTATCAACGCTTATCGGGAAGAACGTTCGACGGAGTCGCTGCAGTTTGCGTCAGTTCAAACGTGACACGCGTTTGCGCACGAGTGGCACGTGCACACGACGTCAAAAAGGGCGCCGATGTCTCCAGGTCGACGGAATGACGAGACCCCGCGAGCGGAATCTCGTTCCTTCTCGCAGAACCGATCTCCGCTCGTGGAATGCAAAGGGTCTCGCGCCAACGGTGAGAAAAAAGGATCAACGCCACAGCCAGACTAGGAGATCTCGTACTTTTTTGCAGCCGCCTGTGTGACACTCTCGAAAGAAAGGAACACGTGCAACTTCTGGGACGCGGTGCGTTCTAAATTCGAACGCCCTTTCGCGAGATGAAACGCGACCATCTTTTGCGAATCGCGCGAGGAAACCGGCTAAGATTTTTTGTTTGGAAGACTTGTGCGCACGATAAGTGGATGCTGAGTTACGGACGAAGTTTGAATGCGTGCATTTCTCTAAGAAGCTTCTCAAAGCTCTAAGGGTTATAGAGACATGTGGAAAACCATGGTAGAAAATAGTTCAGATAGGTACAGTAATGATTTTGTTGGGAATTTTAATAAAATCGTAATGTATAGAGAATTAAATACCGTTAAATACCTAGAAATCCTGATATTTTTATAACGATTTCGCAGATTTATTGTGTAGTATGACTATTAGTTGGGAACTTTGGAAAACGATTTTTGGGAATGCATGCCAGCGTTAAACATTTAGTAACAGCTCATGTTAGAAAAGTCCAACAGACATTTTTAACGGAAAAAATCACGTTATTGTAACGAGATAAGGAATTTATCAAACAAACTTACAGTTGTGTTGTTACAGGCAACTGTGGCAGTAGATCACTGTGGGATGCGAATGAACTAGAATATCTATTTTATATGAAACGTATGTGTGAATGTGAGTGCCGATCGCACTTTGTTTTTCGAGAGGCCAACGAGGCACTCGCCGCATCGAGGCACTCTGTGGTTGGAATCCTGTGTGGACAGATACTATTTATCTTAATTTTATTCTTATTTTATCTATGCTTCACTTTATTTTATTTGTACTATTATTATTATTAAATAAACATTAACCGTATTATTAAGAAATCCTACATCACTTTGGAGTTTTTAGCAGTAGATCACTTGGAACTGCAGGAAGATCTTGCATACGACAATCAAAGTTGGTCTCCCAATTATGAACCAGTTAATGTTTAATAACTACTGTTGATGATTTCAGTTGCATGCAGGAGTTCTTCCGGTTTTGGATTCAGTTGCCACGATCATTTTATCGAGGCTCTACAGATTTATCGGTAGTTAGGTCTTTTGAATGATGAATTTCGACAAAAGTGCTTCATTGAATTGTTATAGAAACTCTTTTCCAAATTTTCACTAATTTTGTAAATACTGAAAAGAAGTTTCTCTCCAGCTTGATAATAACTGGGTAGTCGATTAAATATTAGTGGCATTAATATTGATACAATTTTGTAAAACTTCCATCAGCTAATTTTTCCTGACATGAATTTCGCAATTCACGGAACTTTTAACAAGCAGTTAATACAATTCTATTTGTTTTCGCTCGACTTTATTTATCCTCGTGCTTCCATTCTATTTCCTCCAAATTGAACTAATTGCGTACTCTCATTTGTGAAATTAATTGCAGCAAATTCAAATATTGCGAATGGGTTTGATTACGTTTGCACTACCGCATTCCAATTAATTTGTTTAATCGACAGTTAGTAAATCGTTCGTTTAATGCAATACACCTATTTCACCTTTTTATTACCATTACAAAAAAAGAAACAAAAAAAAACAGGAAATTCCTCGTATATCAACGTTCACTCGACAGTTAATAATTTCGCACGTCTAAATATCACAAATCCAATTGTTTCCTTTCAAGGACCGTTCGCCGAGGTTGCATTATTGCGACGATTTAATGGTCGATCGAGTTGCTACGATTCTTGAACTTTCTACGATCGATACCGTGCATTACGTTCAGATCACAACATACTTGCGTATCAGGCAATTGTTGAAAGCTATTACGATTCATTAGATACGTGTACGTATCATTTCTCGCCCTGTACGCAAACCGATGAAATGGAATTCCCGACCTTTTTCCAGCTCCTTATTTATATGTATGTTCGCTAAACGATCGAGGCTCGGGGATCAGCAATTGCAAAATAACCGTAGCCATTGCACGATGAAATTACACCGATTTTTAACGTTCGATTATCGTTGAATCAGAATTTGTTCGATGAACGCGTGTATCATTCGCTCTCTATGGCTTTTAGCATTCACTGGAGCAGAACTTACAGTTTGCTGCGAGCGTGGATTCTATATTTGTCAGATATTAATTCCTCGCAGAACAATCGTTTGCTGAATGTTTATCCAGCGGTATTTGAATTTGCGAATTTATGGATGTTTAATATTGTATTAATACTTAAAGCGCCGGATACGCTTTCCCACCAGATCTACCGAGGCAGACAAAATTATTTTTTTCTCATTTTTCGAATGAGAATTCGAATTTGTAATTATACAATTCTATTGTTTTTTCCAATATTTATGTATTTGTCAAAATATAAGGGATTAGATCACTTTCTTCCATCATTTACTTGTTTTTTATTTTGACATATTAGCCGAATACTTTTAAAGGTATTGAATTAATCATATCATAATATTTATCGAATTCAACAAATTCAACGGTTTATCACAATCATTTGAAATTCGTAGAGAACTAAACGCTTTGCAAAATCTCTGTTTTATATATGTATTGTCAGAAAAAGAAAGTCTCTAAACATCGTAAGAGTCACCACAATTGCATATTGTACCAAAATGTGTTAATATCGTGCATAATTAATAAAAAGGAAGAGCGAAGAGAAAATGAAGTAATTGACGCAGTTGCTTTTCGCAATAATATAACGTTTTTTCTGCAAAAGTCGACAAGCAAGGAAGTCGCCGAAGTACTTAACCTGACCCATTTAAAGTGTAACTAAAGGGGCTTAACGTTTCATTAATTTTTCAGGATAGCACTCTCGCTAATGCGCAGCTCCCCTGCGCAAAAGCTACTCAAAGCATTTTCTATTTATTATTAAAATTTAACGTTTAATCATGACAAAGACGTAATGGAGTCCATACGACACCTGAGAAAGAATAATGCGGGATACTAACGATGTTCGAATTTGCTTTTACGTTTTCGTTATGATATCAAGTTACTTTTGAAGGAAAAAGATATCTTACCGGAAGTACCTATATATAGCAGTGATATTGAAATAATTTAAGAACAAATGAACCTATGTCGTAGTATGATTATAATTTTCGTATATGATGAAAGTTGTTCATTTATTGTACAGAAAGTCGCATTGTTGGATTACAGCTAATTCACTTTTTTAGGGGAAAGAATATCAAAAATAGATTTCAGGAAAGATATGCTATAAATAAATCACATTAAATACTGTAGTATCGCAAATTCGCCTACTTAAGTTGAATGTATTATATGTTTTAAATTAAAAATAAGTTGAATTAAATGTTTAGAGCGGCGGACAATAGCGACGGCCCTGCTCACATGCGGGCACGACCTTACGCGAACGGCCCTGCAAATAAAAGAAGCGCAACTTTCGAAGGAGAGCTAGCGAGGCAAAAAGAGCACAGTCGTAAAACGTGCGTCGATCAGTTGTGGCGGTGTGTATTTCTGTCTTTTCTTTTTATATTATTAAATATTATTATTCCTTTTAACTAAACCACCAGCGTCCGTCCCTTCTTCACTCCGAACTGAGATCTTACAATACCTCTCTTTCAAAATAATTCAAGCTACATGATATACTTGTGCCTTAAAACGAAGTAGAAAAGAATTAATACTATATGCCATTGTATTATTTATATTAAAATTACGGTTTATTGAAATGTAAACAAAAAATTGCTTTTAATATTAGATCTACCAAGGTGGACAAAATGACTTGTACTGATTTTTTTCTAAATATTCCTGGCATTTCCATCAGAGTTTCTTTTTCAATATTCAACGTCGATCTTGCAAAGTGCAAGCAATTAAATCGATTGAATTTTTTGCCTCCTTCATTTACCTTCTTTTAATACAGTTATTCAGTATTTTTAAATATATTGAATTAATCTCCGTTCGGTCTAGTGTTATATTTGCATCAATCGACTGACTAAATATTTGAATGCTAGAAAGTATATAGATCGAACTCTTTGAGGATTGATTAATATTTGCGATCTTCCGTATTTTCTTATAATAACAGTGACCACAGCTTAAGAAATAATGCAGCGTTTCCGGTGAATGAATTTATACCTGTTAATATATTGTTTTTTCAAAGAGATATTCGAAAAATACTGTCTTCCGATACTGAAATCAAAATATCACAGAAAAAAATATCAGCTCTGAAGGGCAGAAACAAATAATTTAGCGTTCACGTGTTTCTGCTACTATCGTCGATAACATCAAGAAGTTGCCATGAAATGTTTCATTTCATTTCCATTTTACATAACAACTTCTGAAGATTATAAAATATATAAATAATATTACATTTAACAATTGGTAAATAATATAACACAAAACATTAACTGTGCTCCTAAAATGATAGATAAATAAGTGATTACTTTATTTAACACTAGAACTACCGGCGTTAAATCTATCATATTTAAAAATATTAAATAAGTGTCTTGAAAAAAGGGGAATTAAGAGGTGGAAAAGATGGTCGATTCGGTAATTTATGTTTTATAAGATGGATGTAGAATATCTATTTTAGAACTCTCCTATAATCTTGGAGAATTTTTGGAAAAAATTCTGTACCAGTCATTTTGACTGGTTTGTTAGTTCTAGTGTTAAACATGTTCAATAATCAATTGCATCCAAAGTCAATAGGCTTTACGTAATGATTAAACTAACACAACTTAATTTCAGATTACAGAAAAATTTGTCTTCTCGTTATTTTTTACCATCACAAGAATATTATCGCAAAATGCAGTGCGGTCTGAAATAATAAAGTTCTTCCTGCAAATAGATATATAATACAACGTACGCAACTTTCACAAAGCATGCACGTAAAACGTGAAAACTGTCCAGCAAAATATCTGCTATTTCGGAGAAGCAGATTTAGCAAAATGTCAGTCGCAGACGGACACAATACCACCGTAGGCATATTACGAAGTGAAACGAGATTTCAGAACACAAGAATCCTTGATCAGAGTGTTGGTACGACACATAACAAACGGGTTTTCCTTTCGCGCTCGGCGAGAGTAAGAGTAATCCTGCAACTTTCATTTGCACTCGTTCGGCCTCGTGATGTCATAAATATAACTCCGTATCGTAATCCGAACTCGCGTTCTCATGGTGAAAGGTTCCGATCGAGAAAAGAGGTTAATACCGCAAGAAACGAAAACGAACCCCTATTGGGATGACGAAACGATATATAAAGTTGCAATCTGCACTCCGGCATTGATTGAAATGCAATAACTATTATAGAATCTTCATTTCACGTAACGAAAGGTGAATGTGACTTATTATCTCGATACTTTCACTGTTTATAATACAAATAAAGTGGAATATCGAAACGGTTAATATATTGCTAATATATAGTAATTATTCATTAGTAATGAATATTGTTAAGTTTTGTTTTGCAATAGATAACATATGATGGTATATTGTTTATTCTTAGTTTTAATTGTAGAAAAGAAATTGGCGAATGGAGGTCAAAGAGAAACTGGCTTGTCAGGAGGTCTCATCACGAGATTTACCTAATGCTTTTAGCATAGTAATGAATATAATTGGTTGATAATTTAAATAATATATTTGTTAAAATTAATAAAGGTACAATTTCTTCGATTTGTCACGATGGCCTAGCAAAACATCAGAGAAAATTCGTTTATAAGAATCTAAAACAATTTCGAGATTGAAGAAGTATTTTTCTACAAAGGTTACTTTTCTCAAGGAATGCTGACACAATTTACGAATTTAACTAGCAGCTTTTAACTAGCATTTAGGTAATAAAACTAATAACGATTTAACAACTACTGTCGACAGTGCTTAATGCGTGCGCAACATTAACAAATCGAAGAATTAAACTAGTAGCTAGTAAACTAATTTTGTTTTAAAAATTGTATATATTTATACATATCCTATAATTTATATTTCTTAAACGATGATTGCATAGATAGAAATTTCGTCTGCGTCAACTTTGTAAATCCTACATAATTTAATGCGATCCTTATTCATTCGAACTGTAGCGTGGTCAAAGAATCAATCGTCATGTCGTGAAATCCAAAAACAAATCCCTCTATTTGCTTCATTAAATAATCTATAACATATCCATCTGTAACATTCGCCTTTAACAATTATAAAAGCTATCTCCTAAATTTATCATTCATCAATTATTAATTCAAACTGTCTACAATATTCCAAAAGCACTCCAACGATCAGCAAAAAAAGAGCCCGTTCACCCGAACCACTTTATCTCCAATCAAAACGTCATCGAACGACCATCGATGTAGAATTTCTCCGTCTGACCGTCTTTTTATTTGCACTTTTTTTCATCTTCGACTCACGGATTCCATTTAGTCGCGTTAACATTGCGCTTTCCATATTCGTAGGAATGTCGATCAAGGTGAATGAATAACCGAATCATAGGGCGAACAATTAAGCCTTCGTGAAAATTGACAGCCGCATCTATCGGCTAATTGTCGAAGATGGACACTTAGATTATATTAATCGAGATGACTGTTCGATCGTTAAGTGCTCGGCTCAAGTTTCCCGTAAAAAATCGTTAACCGTTAAGTTTCATAATTAAGAATGGCGTTCCAACGTTACGGCGCGGTCTCACGTTAATTTATTTAATAATTTCGTCGGATCGCCTAAACCGTAAAGACCGTCGGGTTCTCCATTGTTTTTCGATGAATTAATCGACTTCCTGTAATTTCACCGGCAATTTTCCACTTAGAACGCCACCCGGGATATCTCTGTGTATAATGAAAGAAAAGAAAATACAAAAAAAGCAACGTAAGAGTATTAAGACGTTCCTGCAATTACGCGATATCGTACGCACACGTAAATGAACTATTAGAAAGTATTCCGAGGTAATTATGGTGGTCGCGGAGACTGTTGAAGTAATTCCTCCGTTTCTTTCGTACAGTCTGACAGATAAAGGCTAGCGATGTTCCATTTGTATTATTTCACGCTAATTTGTTGAACTTTCTTCCGTTCGCTTACATATTCGGAAGTGGCTTTCGCTTAGGGTCTCTTGCGGTGTACTTATCGTACCTGATGCTATTATGTCTCAGGAAACTCGAGTTTTTTAGCCCCGTAATTGCAACGAGCATTAACTTCGTATAGTTCTGTTGTGGCATCGTTTTTACGGATTTATTCCTCAGCTGTTTTTCATCCTACTTGCATAGGACTACAGTACGACATTGTCACAAAGCTTGGGAACAATTAAAATTTTATTGTTCACAAAATTTCAAAGGCTTTATTCAGCACGATTGTTCACGTTTTCATTTCACCGGTAAAAAAATGTCATGTGCTTTGCATTATACGATTTTCAGTCAGGTCACTTGTTAAATGGGGAAATTAGTTTGTCAGTAATTTAAATTTTTCAATGAAAATCGTGCTCATGTTTAAATTAATTATAAAATTACGGTTAGAAGGTGATTGTTAACAATTAGGCATTAGTATTATCTATGAATAATGGATAATAATGGTCTTTGTTACCGCATTCTCTGTAACGTCCTATTACTTGATACGATCAGTGTTACTTTCACGTCGGGTTGAAAAAAATGGTTCCGGTTTGAAACCCGGAGAAACATCTTTCTACGAACTTTCAGCACGTGTTATAACACGCTAACTACTTCAGAATAATTAATGGACACGATAGCATCGAACGAATTATATCGTACGAAAATACGAATCTTTCGTTTGCAATATAACAATTTAATGTAACGTTTTCCTGATATTAACGATTTGAAATTTGCAAAAGTAGGAATAACGCATGGTAACACATCGTATATTTTAATAATGAGAAATGTGAATAAAAATATATAACATTTTTAATGCATTCAATTAAGACTCATAATTCTGCGATTGACTTGATATTCTATCATTCGCTTGTAATATATTCATTTAATATAATATTTCACCCTATGTCAGCAACTGGAAATTAATAACACAACAATATGTATTGTAACATAATACGGTGCACATGTCAAGATAATTACTAACTACCGTATAATTAATCTCATATATTTGTACATTGAAATGTATTCCATTAATTATACGTATACATGTTCGAATAAATATTCAATTTCAATTGAATAATTTAATGCGACAGTTTACTGAAATTAATAATTTCTAATATGTAAAAATTAATTCTAATTTACAGTCACGCGGAAGATTTTTTGAAAATGGGAAATTTCAATAAAAGTACAATTACGATTTGACAATTTGTTCTTAATTTAAATGTTTGTTCGAAATAGTATTTAATATTCCACATTATCAGTGATGACAATTAAATATTAATAAAATAATATTATTCCAAAAAACGGGCTATATATTTTATAATAATTACTACCACATAATTAACTTTCTATACTATACTCTAAAATGCACATCATTAATATTATAATTCTTCAATTCAGTACTCAATTCCACTATAACAATGTAAGGTAGTATTTTACTACGATTAACAATTCAAGATATTCAAATATCAATAGCAGTAAAGATACCGCACTGCATATTTTCAAGATTTAAGTAAGAACGACAATAATATTACCTCTAATTAGTTTCCAATTTCAATATTTTTTTACAACAGAACAATTTAATGTATCCTTCCTTACAAATGTTGCCAATTTGAAATTAAAGAAACTGTAAGAATAGTAGAAAATCTACGTGAATTTAATTAAGTACAGTAGGACAAAGAAGTTGAAACAATAGACAATGTATTCAACAAGTGTTAATACGACTCGGATTCAGCAGTTTTCATTGTAAAAAGTCGATTAGGCGCACGCGTCAATAGCACATCCGGCTGCAGTTTCCCCTCGAGTGCATTCGAGACAGCGCAACTTGCATTCCAGTTTAATAATTTCTCCGATGGAAGTACGGCAGTCCAGTGTGCGCCGACTACGTAAGAGGCCGGAAGTCGTTTTGTACATAAAATTTCTATCTCCGGAAACCGCAACAGTGAAACGACCGTGATCAAATAATCGAGGAAATGCCGCTACACGTCTGCTCGCATGTAAAGCAGTTTAAACGAGTTGTCTCGACGTTAGGTTAACTCTCATTAAAATTTGTCATTGCTAATTAATGCAATATCTTTTGCTTTTACGGATTTACGTATTATACCTCTTCATGTTCGAATCTTTAACGATTCAGTCACTTTCTTGATGTAAAATAATTACTGGATCAAAAGGTACTTTCTCGCAACAGATTGATGCATTGATGGACAGAAATAAAACATCATTAGTAGAGATTGTTGTGATAACGTTTTGACAAGTTTGTAATCAAATAATTAAAGAGGAGTTTAATGAATTTGTCGACGACAAATTCAAATATTTTTGGAATGCTTATTATTTCAGAATTAATATACGGTTCTCCAATTACTGATTATTAAGTGAAAACTATCAATCCGTGAGTGAAATATAAACTTTAGTACCTGCAGACTCTTTTTAATGAAGTGCAAATTATTCCAGTAATTGAAATTTCCAAGCGAGTATATAGCGACAAGTGTAATATCTTGGATTTCCACTTTCTCTCGAATCAGATTGTCCCTTTTTCCGACTGACAGTTGATACGAATTCTCATTTCGTCTAATTTAAACATCGTTTCTTTCATATTCATCGGGTAGAAACGGACAGTGAACTTTTATCCCTTTTTAGAGAAGCAAATATCCTAGGAAATAAAGGATACCTTCTCGTATTCTTTCCTTTTCGGAATCGAGTATCCCACTTCAAATATTTTCAAAGGGAGCTTAAAAGTTTTCTTTGAGCCTATAATCCGTGGCTCGGGTTCGGTATGAAAGCTTCAAGTAAATCTGGAAGGCCGGAAGCAACCGGTGGTTGCGAAGGAGGTCACGGACGGACACCCTGGTCCTTTTAACCCTTTAAGTTCCATGAAATTTATGTTCCAAGGTTGCTGTAAAATTATCGTGGCTCGTTAACGTGGATATTTGAACTCCCTTCGTGTCCGAACGATCCAAGCTTTCATGAAATAATAAATAATGAGTATATAGAAAATGTGTTGAAGTGATTCTACCGTTTGGCTCATTGTAAACTAGTGGTTTCGTTTTTGAACATAATTTTCATGAAAAATAAAATTATAGGAATATTAAACATTTTCATGCTTGGCAATCAATAAGACATATGGTTTACTATCTATTTACTTGTATACACTATTACATTATTATTGGTTTCTTCGAAGAACATGAACAATTTGATTAAAGCTTCTTATAAATTGAAATTTACTGAAAGGAGGTTTATGCACTTTTTAAAACCCTTTGAGGACTAACGACACATATTTTGTCTGAGAGAAAAATTTAATTATAGTTTTTCGCCGCAAATATACACGGTTGGGGTTGAAAAATTGAAATACAACCCTTCAAATATGACTACATAAATAGTAATTTATAATTTATGTACATTAACAGTCTTACATTAACAGATAAAAAGGTCGTTTTGGAAGCCCAAATAAATGATTATCTCTCAATATTCAAAAATGTCTCCGTCCGCAAACGGTAAAACATTTTTTGAAATAGATATTCAAAAAATACTGTCTTCCGATACTGAAATCAAAATACCAAGAAAAAAATCAGCTCTGAAGGACAGAAAAAAAGAATTTAGCGTTCACGGGATTTGCTACTATCGTAAATAACATTGGGAAAATTGTAATGAAATGTTTTGTATAATTTCCATCCTATGTTATAACTTCTGAGGATTATAAAATATATAACTAATAATACATTTAAAACTATTTAATGTATTCTATCATCTTTTAAAATGGGGTAAATAAATATTGTCAAAATTATTCAGATCTCTCAAACGACACTTGCAATTTTGTTTGGTAGGTATTCAAGATTGAATAATCTACAATTTTGAAAGGTACTGAATTCAGTAATATATAACTTAGATTGATGTGAAGTTCATTGGCTCGAAGAAATCAAATCTTTTAGGAAATAAAATCATAAAAAATTTTATGAAATAATCATAGTTATTTAATAAGGATATTAAGTATTGTTATTTAACAAAATTAAGTAATAAATTGTATAACAATTATTACAGAGAAAAATTTGTCAAATATGTTCTTTTAATTGCAGTTAGTAAAATATTTTTTTATACAATGAATATTTTCCCTCTCCACAATCCAAACCATTTTTCTCGTCTAAAAGATAATTAAACGATAGTATATTGCGAAATATTAATAATGGCCTGTCAGATAGATTTCGTTAACAAAGATTTTATTTTACAAAAGGCTTATGAAGTTCCCGAAAAAAATTATGGTAATACGTAAATGTAAAAAGTGTATTTTGCAGAAGGAAAGAACACGAAGCGGTTATAGAGGGTTACAGATTCTATTAAAGGGTGTACAACAGATACAAGAGAAAAATTATAAAAAATACTCTAATACTTATAAATTAAAAAAAAGCATCTCCATTAATCTTTATCAACAATAAATGTAGATATACATACAATGAATACACGACTGTAGGCCACTTTCAATGTGGTAATCATAATCTTGAAAGAAATTACAGGAAATTAAATAATAATTAGTCGCAATGCAGTTTCGCAATAAATGACTGCTATCTCCAGCCTAAACAACTTCCACCTATCACCATTAAATTCAACATTTATTTCCTGTAATCATAAGCAACGAATAATTTACATATTCTATTTAACTTTCATCTAACATACCAGTGAAGGAGGGGATCAGTCTTATCACAATCAACTATTCGTCCAACGACGAGGATTAATAGCGAAAGGAGGAGAATATCGAAATGAAATATCAATGATCCCATAATTACAAACGTGTCGAGATAAATGATCCCTGTACTAACGAGCCGAGCATCCCAGGCACTCCGGCTTATCTTTTAAGTTGTAAGAGCAACTTCACTTCCAATCCCGATAGGGATGATGCGACGCCGAGGGGATCGCGCACCTAGAATCAAGAACTAATATATCGGCATCGTATCTGGGCCAAGTAAAACTGGTTATGGAAAAGCCTTGCTTCGACGCGACTGCTTTTCTTTCGGAAGATGACCAAACAGGTTTCGGCCTTGCCGAGGATGTCCTTGGTGCAGATCCGCGATCTAACGTTAATACCAGATCACATTCCTCGCATCAAAGAATGTGGCACGTCCTGGTTGGGAATAACAAAAAGAGTATTCGCTGCGAGTCGTTACGGCGACGAAATATTCTGGGTTTCGAATTGCACTGCTCTTTTTCGAAACACTCAGAGGGCTGTAAAAGTGACTGTGGAAGACTTGGAATTATATTTTAATTGATACTTGATTGTGATCATTTTAAATTGACGCCGTTATCATTGATTTAATTGAATACTTTTGTAGAGAACGTAAAGTGTTAATTAGTTCTACGGTAGCTTTACTGTGACGTCATTTTTTCGTCAAATTGCGGATAAGGGGAAAATGTCAAATAAAATTTGGCGATAAAGATTTTGTTAATGAGCTAGAAACAAATACTGTGCAAGTATTATTTTGTAAGAACAGCTCTTTATCTGCTGCTGCGGGGCACGTTAATGTTTAGGGGAACAACAAATTATCATTTTGACAACTTAAACTGTCAATTTAACTGATCAACGACATGTTGACATCAGAAATATCGGGAGGATCGGCCGTTTTCATTTTCGATTTTTTTTTAAACCTTTGCTAACGTATTTGTGAGATTTTTCTGATTAAAGTGATACCAAACACGACATACTTTGAATTATAGTTACTTAATATTCAAGCAACTTTGACCTTGAATGAACTTTAGTCATAGGTCATTGAACTCATCTTGAAACGTACTATTTCACGATGAATAAAAAAACGTATCATTCCATTTAAAAAAACAAAGTTGACCTTCAAATCTCCGAAACGCCTTCACCTATAAAAAAAATTAACGCACTACATAGTGTACCCTGTTAAACCATGTAACTTTTGTATATAACATTCTTTCGTGCAACTCATACTTTAAAAGTTATTCGAGGTGCACAAGTTACGTGGACCACCCTGTATATATCAGTAAAATTGCCAAAAAAATCTATTTTGACTGCATATGTGAAAATCATAGAAATCACTAATCATAAAACGCGCACTCAATGTAATTATATCATCAATATTGCAGTGGGAACAGCGATAAAAATATTGATAGTTAAACAACAATATTAAAGTAAAATAATAAAGCACTATTTCATATTTAATTCATTTTCTTCTCTCGGCAATTCAACCTGTTAAACTTATAATTACAGTTATTTACTTAAAGTGCATTAAGTGGCACTTCGTATTCAAAAACAATTGTAATAATTTGAAAAGTGTTGATATATTCAATCCAAATTAAAATAAACGGCTTTTTAATTCATCAATGGACTTATGCATACTTGAAACGAGATCGAGCGACGTTGCAAGCTCTTTGATATTCCCGTTTAAGCACCATACAACAATTCTTCGTCTTATTTTCCGCATTATTCCAAGCTCGCGGAATTGTTAGATCGGTTTTACATTCAACGAAAATTTCACACGAACGGACGGAAAGTTTTCCACTATTCCACTAAGTGGAATATAAGAGTAGCCCAATTAGTTTGGGGATGGTTTCATTTAAAATACATAAAGAACGAGTTGCATTCAGACATAAATGGATACCACGGAGAATGCTCTTTAATAATTCAACGGATTTGATTGGAGAGCTCGTCACGCTTCCACTCTATCCGCCTATTTGTATGTTACAACCGCCCGATAATCTCGTGTGTTCCTTAGTAACACCATTTTTTCCTCTTGAAAATTCAAAAAGTCATCAATCGTGGCGATTGCTTTTACTTTCATAGTCTGCAGGTTTGAAACTAGACGAAGGTTTAAAACTAGACCACTTCAACAGTTCTATCCTTTGAATGACATTTAAAATATTAGGTTGGCAGCTAAGTTCCCGCCGTTTTTTTAAATTTTAACATTTCACATGTCGTTAAATGTTTTTGGCATAATGTTTTAAATCATTCGAAAGAGGATGTTTTGTTCTACAGGAATCTATGTCTTGTTTTTTTGTTCGAGTTAATTTCCAATTGTTGAACGATGGGAAGAAGTTGTAAACAACAAGGGAGAATACATTATTGATTAATTAGTTGTTAATTTTTATTGAGAAATAAACTTTTAAAAAATTACAAAAAACAACGGGAACATAATTGTCAACCCAATATTTCAAAACTTCAATTTTGCTTTACATTAATCCAACCTTTATTATTCCATTAAACTTTTGCAAATCAGCTGCAATGAATACCAGCAAATAATTGTAATTTTCCCATTTACAACGATGCTTGGAAATGTTCTTCCGAGGCAAGAAAACTCATGTATCTGGATTAAACCATCAGAAATACCATTAACACGTCCGGCCCGTCAGTCGTGCACAATTGATGCTCTTTGTACCCCGGAGACGGTGCAACTTAAGATGGCATTAGTTGCATAACCGTCTATGTACCGGGCGTTACAAATACGGTCACAATTAACATTAATTTACATGAAAACGGTTCATTTCTGACCCATGGTTCCTTTCAGACACTTTACCTACGCAACGAGAGGACTGCGATAAGCCGATAAAAAAGTTTTACCTTAATTTTTATCCCTTTCCCGGATTTTGCGGCTGGATTCTTTAACAAAATGTCCGTCGATCGGAAGGTGTAGAACAACGCCTGGTAGGTCGTGATACATCATTTTGAAACACCCTTTACATACAGTATAACATGATAAAAGATTTATCTCAACACCCTATGTAGGTACATCTCCATAAAATACCAATAAAGCCACACTAGTCCGTTCAAAGTTACTAATAAAATTCAATAATTGTCTACAACTGATCGAGTACAACCAAAAGTAGGACATGAGATTTGAATGCGTTAAACGGTAGGAAAAGTACGAAAGAAATAGCGAAAAGAATTCCATTGAAGCGACGGAAGACACGCAAGAGCGTGTGCTGGAGGGTGACTGGGATAAGAAATCCAAAGCTCCTGTAACGGAGTCTGATATTGGATATCGAGGAGAGGAGTCCTGAAAACACGTAAGGGGCACTGACACGTCCCGGAGGAGTCGAGGCCGACTCCTTTGGCAAGATTAAGCGGCCTGCGCCGTGATATACGATGGGTCGCCATATAAGGGGCACAATAATATGAAGTTAAGCCATAATATCGTCCGTGCCAGGCCTGCACTCTGCTCTCCCCCCGGACGAAGAGGAGACTCGTGAGGAAGACCGCGGAGGTCCCGCTTCGTGGAAGTCCCACACGACCGCGGGAGAGGCACGGTAGTTCGATCCCTTTCTATCTATCTCTCTCTCTCTCTCTCTCCGCTTCCTTTCTCCCTTCCTTCTCTCTCGTCCATCTCCCTCTCTGCGAGCCTTGCTCCCTTCTTCGTCCTGGTTTCCCTTCTTCCTTTTTATCCCGCTTCTCCTCCCGTTTCCTCTCGCGGATTATTCTCTTTATTGGTTGTCCTCATCGCGCTAAGTAGCCCTCCGACTCTCCCATTCCTGTTTCTCGTTACGCTATCCCATTCTTCCTCTCTCTCTCTCTCTCTCTCTCTCTCTCTCTCTCGTCGATACCCCTTCCTCCTCCGCTTCTTCTATTCGTTCTTCCTCTCTCGATGGTTCTCCTTTTCATCAGCGATCTCCTCGGATGTCTTCTCATTCCTTTTTTTACAGGCTTCTCTTCCAGCCCCTCAGTTTTATCCTCCTATTCCATTCGTAGTCTCGTCCTTTCCTCGGCTCCTCTTTATCCTCCTTCGATTCTTCTTCTTCGGATGTTGCCAGTGTACCGGCTCCGCTCTCTGCTCTCTCTTGCATCTATCTGGCAGCTCAACAGCCTTGCGTCTTGCACTCTCTCCCGTGCATCGTTGCAGCCACCACTGGCCGACTGCATTCCACTCGTCTCCAGGCCGACGACGGATGCGTCGGCAGGCATCCTCCTTTCGAGGAAGGAGACTAGGAGAGTTCTGGAATTCTTAGACGGGAGAGTATCGTTGAAATGCCGTGGAGAGACCGGCGACTCGATCTGTTGAATGAGCTTACCTGGAATCCGAAGACTCGTTAATCTCGCGGATGACTTCGTGCGCAGGTTTCCAGGGGTCGAGGAGGACCTCCTCGGTGATCCTTACAGAAGCAGTGATGCTAGGGTATTACTTGGACGACAGGGAAATCATTTAAATTCTGGCAATTGTCTCATATGCACTAGTGGTTTTATAGTTGATACAAAAGTGATAGTAAATCTTTGAGATAACTGCTATATTCTTATCAATCTTCTGTTATTTTTTAACAACTATTTTCCACTTTCGCATGAATGTTAAATGTCTCCTTTTTCGAATCCTTTGATTTGAAATAAGAGAATACGTTTTTTGACTTTATCATCTCAACACGGCTGCCTGACTTGCATGTACGTAATTCTGTTCGATTAAAAAGGAAACAATTCATTGGGTGATGATCGATGAATATATTGAATGATTATTCATCTCTCAATAAAATTCTTATAGCATCTATAATATTCTCATATTGAATATACTGCTTTGATATTCCACTCAATATTATATTTAGACGAAGAATGCTCCCTAATGTTGGTGAATGTTTCACAAAATGAAACAAATAAGTGAGATACAATGATGCATCGCGAGAACTACTTAATTAACTAACGTCATCGAGTGCTTTTTGTTTCATACTCCTAGCAAAATCCCCGTTATTTACTGGTTTGCCCAATGTGTGGGTGACATCGTGTTGCTGGACTTCTTTGCTAGTTGTAAATTTAGAAATGACAATATGTTTTATGAAGATGCACGACATAACTGTGAGTAATGTCAACAATAGTATTAAGGGAAGATGTATTGGATAATTTTAACACTAAACCTACCGGCTTTATATTTGTTATATTGAAATATACGAAATAAGTACTTTGGAAAAAGAGATTTGAAGAGGCGAAAAATATGATCAGTTAAGTAATTTCTGTTTTACACGATAGACCTAAAATATCTACTGAATGGCTGCCATATCAATTTGGGGAATTTTTAGAAAAAATCAGAAAGCGGTCATTTGACCGCCACGGTAGGTTTAGTGTTAAGCTCGTAAAAACTTGATAGTATTACTTTAATGTTACACTTCGTTTAGAAAACGAATGACGTTTAGGGCTGCTAATTTCGTAAACAGAAGCATGACGCGATTTGTTCGGCAAAATAGCAGGTTAATATCGTAGTCTTGCACCTCAAGAAAGTGAAAACGATCGCTTTATCCAATATCTGTACGTTTCTTTCTCTTAATTTTAATATAATGCATTATTCGATGTAATTAGATGGAAATATTATAAATTATGCAATATAAAGACATTTAAGACCAGTTAAATGTTAGTAAATATGAGAACTTAAAATTAATTGAGCAGTAAAAGAAAGTCATTTTAAAAAAAATATATATTATCTACAATTTGCTTATGTTCAAATTTAAAGTAATTACACAGTTTGTATATGTTTTTTCTTTCAATACATTTTCCAATATTAGGGGGAATTGTTTATATTTCATTTGAATCACAGGTAAGTAGGTAAATTCGTACATCTTTCATGACAGTAATGGCTTTCAAAAATCAAATAACTTCACCGAGAAACACAATTTTTCATTAGGCAAGATTCAATCATGCTTTACTGAATGTATGCCAACTTTTCACTCAACGCCATTTTCAAAGGTTCTCACCAAATATGAAATTTGTAAACATCAAAGCTTACAGCTTTAAAAAAATAGGCAAAAAGGGACAAGAAAAATCCAACAGCAACAACGTCTTCTTCAGTTCTACTCTCCTTCAAGCAGTAAGTCAACTCTCCTCATCCACCCTTCCTACAGGACTATCGACAACAGGGTACGCGACTCCCTTAAGGCAGCATAGAGCAACGGAATTACTTCGACATGCTTTTTTTCATGAATCGCGAAAAGCTCAATTAGTAACGTTTCAGCAACAATATACCGCTTACCCGAGGACAACATTTCACGAAGGATCACGATCCCCCTTCGTCGTCGGCTAAAATACAAATCCTCGTCGCAGCCCCCACAATGGAAACCATTAGTTTAATTTCCCCCATCGAATCGTAAGACTCCTGCAGAGTTGTCGCGTAGCGATCAATCGCGCGAGATCGTGAGATCTTCCGTTTCCCTCTTCCTTGTTGCAACCAAGGACCGATGGTTTGCCAAAGAAGGGAAGGTAGCGACTCGAAGAGGCCTCCGTCGAGGTCTCTTCGTGGTACTCGCCTCCCCCCTCGGTACCCCGAGACTCCCCGAGACACCCCGATTGGCAGAACACGAAAAGAGCGTTGACGGTGGGCCCTTGGGCCCTTGGGCCCCTCCTGATCGCTATTGGGGTCCCGACACGGACAATAGAAGACCGTTAGACGTGCCGCGGGACAGGGATAGATGCTCCGGAGAGCCATGGGAATCCCTGAACAGAGGGCAGACACGAGAAGCCGACCGACCCAGGCCGACGGTCCCGCGAGCAAGAAGAAACTGGTTTACCTGCCTCCGCCTTTCGTCTTCTTTTTGCTTCTCGCCTCGTCTTGCCTCGGGAATATACTGCAACGCAGTGGCATAGAAGCCATTTTCAGCTGACCGAAATTTCATTTTGACTTTTGCTCCAAGATTTCCGAGGGATGGAGTTTCAGGTCTTCGTGAGAAGAGCGAGGTGATCAAATTTGAGTAGAACTGAATGTTTTAATGGACGATCGGGATGGTTTGTTCGAGAGACTGATTTTTGTACGTGAGATCGGCGTTATTAACACTAGATTTACATCTATTAGATAGAAATACATCTTTGTCAGAAGGAAGTGCAATTTGTTTTATAAAAAGTAGAATATTTAACACGTTTAATTCCATGGGAACCACAGACGCTGTAGAATTTAACACTAGATTTACGGAAGCCGTCAAATTGACGGGCTCTTACTTGTTTTATAAACATTTCTCAAATTTACAGAGAAGCTGTACAGTAGATATTTCAGGTGTATTTTATAATACAATAATAACTTAACAAATTATCATCTTTGCCGCTTGATCCCTCTTTTTCCAAAGTTCTTATTTAATCTATTGCAATGTAACAGATTCCACGCCCGTAAATCTAGTGTTAAGATAATTGATGCAATTGGTGATTGCGGAAGGTGTTGTGAGAAAGGAAAAATTGCTATCATTCATTACGTTGGAAAAATCGGTAAGCAGGATGTGATTAAAATTATACTTGATGTACGATGAAACTCTGTAGTACGTGAAGCAAAAAGATAACATAAATGATTCAAGTATTAAAATAATTATTGTTGCAAAATAAAAATCGAAATATTCAAAGTAAATGTAAGAATTGTAGCTTTATTCTTATTACTTCAGATTATTCTTTCATTGGACGACATTACTACCGGTTGCTATAAACTTTATGGGGAAGTTTCAAATAAACGTTACG
This sequence comes from Cerceris ruficornis, assembly GCA_963989415.1. Lineage (NCBI taxonomy): Eukaryota > Metazoa > Arthropoda > Insecta > Hymenoptera > Crabronidae > Cerceris > Cerceris ruficornis. The sequence continues at coordinate 12,137,696 of OZ022521.1, forward strand.
TTCGAAGAACGAAAATTTTCCGATGTAAAGGAAATTTCGCAATTATGAGTTTTACTCGAAGCAAGTATATGAAAAGTAGCATCGTTAATTAATTCGACAACGGAATTAAATACAGGAATAATTTTTCAATATTGAACTAATAATAATAAAGGTTGCAAGTGTAAAAACATTTTCTTTCAAATTTTCAGTAGTTTTCAGAAATAAAATCAGCTCTATACCACTGTGTGCAGATGCCACAGCGAAGAATGCGACGAACTGAGTCCTTCGTCGAATAAGAGAAAGAGAAATCCGAGGGACACAATCGTCGAGATATCCTCGTGTTTCGTGTTCGTTTTAAAGCCACAAATAATACGCGAAGTGCGTGATAATCGCAGAGTAGAATTTAAATTGCCGCTCGTACGTACTCGAGATACGATTGCGATTTTCTATCTTTGTTTGAATTCGTTTATCGTTAGCGTATTGATTCATCTCTGAAGTAATCACACATTATGCACTAAATAATCATATATTGCATATTTATATACGAAATAATTATTGATTGTGTACTGATTTATTATTAAATATCGACTGATTTCCAATATTTTCAGTTAGAACCCGTGCAATATATTTATCATTAGATATTTAACAAGCAGAGAGTGTGCTTCTTATCTAATTTTATTGATCATACTGTAAAAAGTAATTGATACTTTTCTATCCACCATTCTAATTCGATTTTGTTTACAACACTATCATATCAAAGATCTTGCTACTTTGATGTTCAGTAAAACTGTGGACGAATTGTTTTATGCCTGCCAAACCAAAGCATTTCTGGAATTTTTAAAGTACTAAAGACAATCTGACTACTCAATTAAAAGTTTGTACTCAGTTGCAAACTCAAAACTTTACGCGCATGCACAATTAAAAATTACATGTGATGACTTCAATACAGTTACAAAAGTATTGTAACTTGGAACTGAAATGTATCACGACACATGCTTGAATGAATTTATTTCACTATTTGTATATTCCACGCTAAATTAAACATATTGCATTTACGCTAGAACTATAATATATAAAATAGTTAAATATATTTAATAAGTAATTTGGAAAAGGAGGATACGCGAGTAAAAAAATATGATCGATTCAGTAATTTATGTTTTACAAAATAGACGTATAACATTTACTGCATGGCTTGTCCATTGTGTTGGAGAATATTTAGAAATTAATAGTTGCCAATCATTTTGACCGCTTTAGCAGTTCTCGTGTTAAGATACACCCTGTATATCCAGAGTGTGTCGGGACAGATGGTATAACTGGACGGGAGGTGATTCTAACGAGAATACAAACCGGAAATGTGGAATAAAACTTTATAGCGTAAGGGTTCGTTTCCGAGACATTTATGTTTCAAAATTCTGTTTGTTCTGTCTATATTACGTTCAATGTATAATGAACAGACATATAATCCGTATATTTTATTGTTAGAGATAGTACAAGAAAGGTACAAATTAAATCGCAAAGCATTTGTCTCCACAAAATTTTGTAAGGTTTACATGTATTATTCGGCATTGTCTTTGTGGCACATTGTAATTTACCTCGATAACGTCAATTACAAATTGCAAAGTCAATTTATTCTATATAGTAGTACCTCAAAAAAGTATTCCAACTACAGGCAGTATTGTAAATGCTCTGTACTGTAAAGATTACTAAAAATATTCGCTAATACATGTGATGTTAAGAGTTTTCGCAACCCAGGACGAAATGTAGACGCTCATTACTTTTATTCTTTTCAAAAACCCGTAATTTTGAGTACATCCAAATTGTATTACCGTATTTCATATCGCCACGATGGACAATATATGACTCCAAAATTACTCCGTGCGGTTATAAATACTAAATATTAAAAAATACAGTTCAATTAATTTTGCAGAGATTAAGTTAATTTGCAAAACAATTATTTTCAAATAAATACATTTAACACAAAATTTGAGAAGATAATGTATTTTAGCATACGAAAGTGTCCCTCAATTAATTATTCGGAAGTTAAATGTATGCTCGCATTGGATAATAGTACAGAAAATTCTGAATCCTGTAAGACCTACTCTGATTGTCGTCCGCAATTTCTACCCATGCTCGTCCAAGTGTTAACCCTTTGCAGACGGAGACCTTTTTGAATATTGAGAAACAATCATTTATTTGTCGATCAAAAACCACCTTTTTATCAGAAAGTCAGAGTGTTGATGTAAAGAAATTATAAATTACTATTTGTGTAATCATATTTCAACGATTATATGTCAATTTTTCAACTCTAACCGTGTATACATGCACCGATAAACTATAATCAGAATTTTTTCTCAGGCCGCATATATACGCCCGTCGTCCTCAAAGGGTTAAAGAATATCAGCTTCAAACATCAGTTAATTAATAGGAAACAGGAAAACCGATATCGTATCCGAATTGTTTAAATATTAATGGCACGCGATTAGAAACCACAACCAATCACAATAAATCCGGCGTTTTTGCCCGGTTGCAAATCGATTCATTTTAATTGCATATTGATAAAGCTCCAGTCACACTCGACGACCGAGGTGTATGTAAATGTTATTACCGAGCCGTTGGATTTGTAATCGGTGATTAGTCAAATGATACGCAGCTCTCTGTAACAACACTCGCGATTTTACGGCTATCCGTCTAGTTAGCTTCGATCGCGAATCTTTCACATCGCGGATCGATTTACGCCCCTTTTTCCACGAACGCAATGCGATAACACAATCATCGTCCAAGTCCATCAATCATCAGCTACGGAAAGCAGCGATCGTTTGATATGACGAACGGAAGAAAAGCACGTGACGAACGTTGGATTTCTCTGTTTGCGGTTTTGCTAAAATACTCGTTCATCGTTCAACCTCCCATCGACTCGTTTCGCGTAATTTCTTCATCGGCCAGGGAGATCTTCATCGATTACTCCATTTCTTTATCGTGCCCATGGTCCTGCTCGTACAACGTTGAATTACGTTCGACGCATTTGGCGGTTAAACTCGATATTAAGGCTGAATGGCTACTATTAGCCGACACCCCGTAACTCCTATAATCCGATTTTAATGCTTTGTGATTACCATTACCATCGCCGGGAAGCCTGATAGGTAGATGGTAAACGTAGCCAACAATTTCTTGGATTCTCTTCAAAATTATCTGGCGAACGCAACATACGTATATTTTTGACTACAATATAACGAGGTCGTAAATGAAACTCTTAATTATTTCTCTATTGTCGATATTACACTTTACCATAATGAATTTAATATTCTGACTCCTCGATGAGAAGTGTATCAGATATTAAACTGATAAGAACAGATACTGATTTTCAACTGACTGAAGTTAACCCCTTGCCTTACAATTTCTATTTTGACAGTGTGCGTAATACCCCAGAATTAATTCCAGAAATAAAAATTTCTCTCTGATCTTTAACATTTGGTACAACTGACTGCAATATTAATTTTATAGAGATAATTTTACCGTCTCGTGATCGACTGATATTTACAATTTAATAGTTATTGGAAAACTTCAAAATTTCGTATTGCATTTATCGCCTAACGTTTGTCACACGTTATTTTAAGCTAAGGGGTTAAGTGTCTCGGATTATTTAATTACTATTCAGGCAGGTGTTTCTCAGTTTAATTCAATCATAGTATTTATATTACGTGCAATCGAATGGAACCTCGCAACTTTTATTTTGCGTTAATTTATAAAACATAAGCTGATTCGTGATCCAATAATTTTCAATAATCCAAAGAATGAAGGTGTAAACGATGTTATACTCCAATAGTTTCAACTGCGGAAGAGAAAAAGGTATAACAATATATGAAACTACGATACCCGAGAATGCCCTAGACTTCAGCAAAAGATTAAACGAAGACAACTTTAGAGCCAGCAGTGGATGGTTAAAAAAATTGAAGGAACGACATAATATCCGACAATTAGATATTTGCGGAGATAATCTTTCAGCAGATAGAACCGCTGCAGAAACCTTTATCAGACTTTAATAGACTTATAAATCATAAACGATATGCATTAAAAAATGTAGGGGAGAGTTGCCGAATGCGTACCACTTAATTTCGAAGGCAGTTTACACATTCTTTAGTAAGAATTTTAGCAAATATTATGTTTTGCATCTATGCATTAACTATCGAAGTTGCAATTGAATATGATTTTTTAAATATTTATTGATAGCTCATTGTGATATGAACACTTTTATATGATCATGCAAACAGTACGATTTCGGCAACCGGTATCCTAAATGGTACCACCCGGTTTCCAAAATCGTACCTCTTGTGTTGGATTAAAAAGATACTAAATAATCATAAGAGAAACTGTATTTTGAGTTTAATTTAAGTTTAATGTACAATACAACATGAAAAGAAAATGTAATATTACACTACTTAACTTAAATACAATTAGGACAATAATAAATATTGTCTTCTTTCGAAACTCCTCCACAAGCTTCATGTACCCATTTTTGGCACTTTAAGCATTGGATCATGTTTTCTAAATAAGAATTATTGCAAAGAAAACAGAAGCAATCGTTTTCATTCTCCACTTCTATGAGAACTGGAGCAGCGGTGTTGGTTGAAGGCGTGAAATACTGGTACGATTTCGGAAACCACAATGTGGTACGATTTAGGAAAAAGACGTCAAGCCAAATAATTCAATCTAACTTTAAAACATTATCAGCATATTTGATAAACTAAATAGAAATAAATAATATAACATAGCTAGTTTTCAAAAATATATAATACTACCTCAGAAACTGTAGATTTATATTAAATACAGCCGATTAAAATCGTTTAAAATTAACATCAGACTTACCTGATTTCTTTGTGCTTCTGTTATTCACAAAACAACACTTGATGCGAATGATTTTCGGTTCTACTTTATTGACATAAATAAAAGTTCATATCTTTACCACCAGGAGCCATCAAAATGCATTAATTTTTAAATAAAAGAGGTGGTACCATTTAGGTGACCAGTACGCATTTGGCAACTCTCCCCTACATAATCCAGACAAAACTGATTTTTCTACTATCCAAAAATGTTGTCCTCCGACTACCTTTGTTTCCCTATTGTTTCGAATACGAAAGGCTCTACTGTATGTATAATTTGCATGAGACACATCACGAATCATGGTAACAAGTTCTGAAATGCTATGCTGAACGATTAACCATGGATTCGATGTGGGTGTTGTGCGATGGGTGAATGGAAATGGGAACGAAGGACATTGAAAGTTCGAGAGCATCGAGGACGTCAGCTGTAAGCCGCGTCCAACCACGCGTGTACGTGTTTTCCGGTTCTGTCTTTCTCTTTTCCTCGTTCGGCCACCTTCGTCCCTCAGTTTCGTCAATGGAACAGACGTTGAGCGTCAGGTTGTAAGTTTTGGGTTTCGGATTTCCGTGTAATACGAGCTCATCTCGGCTTGTGAGGTAGCCGGAGTCGTAACGAATGATACATTCACCGTGGTGTAATAATTGGAGCAAACGGAGTCGCCTATGAACGTTTGTTTCAACTGCGACTCGATTTGGACTGATTGCGTTCTTGAAATGGATGTGTCGTATAATTTGTGCCATTTTTAACCTTTCGAGGGTGTCGGTGATTTTTTTGAGAGCGCACGTGAAATGTGTGACGTGAAAGAGCGTTTATACGAAGTGAATAGTGAACGAGTATAGTCGTCGTGCATAAAGTGAATGTATGCGCTGAGACTTTGAATGGGACGATGGTGCAAGGATGGGAATAAATTGAGAAATATTTGAATAATATGACAAATTTAGTAAGCAATATTATACAAGTTGATGGTTTAGTGTAATTCTTTGCGACTTCGGAAGAATGCTTGATAGTGATTTAACGATTTGCAGAAACGTATCGTAAAGCAATGTTGCGAAAATACTTCGACACAGGTGTATTTCAGATTTCATATTTTGTTAAAAGAAATATTATCCGATGCTTTCGATTAGCTCGCAGTAATTAAAGAAATCTCAAGTTTAAAATCGTTCAAAAAATTTGTACAAATTTTATTACTTCTCCAGACAGAAAAATACTTAAAATTTTTCTACATTACTTGCGATTTACTTCGTACCCGGTTGCACTATGACTTATTGCATGGACATAGTGCAATTTATGAGGATTGTTTTTCCTCAGTTTCAATACATCTATTATTATTTCTTTTTATCAGCTAGTAATTGCCGAATAATTGATAAAATTCGTAACATGATGATACTCTGTACGACATAGTTCTCCGTCTACAATTCCACCGACGACAAGTTTAAATGGAATCGATGTATCAGCATCGAATGTAAGAATGTCTCTCGTTAAAGAACGTCGATATCGATATTCCTCCGGCGAGTAAAATGCTAAATGCAGCCGATGCACCCGCGCGGGTTTAAAATACGCATCACAGAGAGGGACATGGCCGCTGCATATGGTGATGTCCTTGCCCGTAAAATGCATCTCATGTTTATATGCATCGCTACCACTCGAGCCAGTCTCTTCTCTCGTATACTTTTTATAAAACTCGAATATTTATTTATCTGGCCGATGGTTCCGCGCATTAAACCCCGAGGCAATTTATTACGCCAAGAATGTAACTTTCGATTTATTGTAAATACATGCAATTAGTAATATGGATATATTGCATTTCGAGAGAATAATTAAGTAGGCTTGTTCGAGCGTGAAAATTTCAACGATCGCAAATTGCACAATTTTCTGGTATAAATGTATTTTAGATTTTAAAATATATTTAAAAGATGTAGATATGTTACTTAATCAAAATAAAAATTAAATAATGTAAAGTGTAAGTAATTAAAAATGTAGAATGTGTTTTAGCTGCAAAATTTAGAGCTTGCTTAACACTAGATCTACGGCCGCCGTCAAATTGACGGGTTCCAACTTATTTAAAAAAAATTCTCAAATTGATATTGTAGCAGTACAGTAAATATTTCCCGTGTATCTTATAATACACAAATTACTTAACTGACCGTACTTTTTACCACTTGATCCATCTTTTTTCAAAGTACTTATTTAATATATTTAAATATATCAGATTTTGCGCCCGTAGATCTAGTGTTAATTAGTCACTTATTTGACAGGAATTATTTGTAAGAAATTGTTGCTCCTACTTGGACAGTTGGTTTGCGTTGAATATTAGGACGTGCACCGAATTTCAAATATTTTAAGGTATTTTGTACACTGTCCGCCAAGAAAATGGCTATTATTCAATTAAATTTTAAAAAATTCATCTTCTCGATTAACATCCCGCGGGAAAACAAATTTCATATTTAAATGTTGCAAAGAATAAAATTTTACTCCTTAACGGTTCAGAGCTTTTTTTGTAATACTAACCCATAAAATCACAGAAAATTTGGTGAAAGTTTCTTAAAAGTTTATAAGAATGATACCTCAAGTAAAACATTTAACCTGCTTTATTTCGATATAAATTCAAGATATTTAGTTGACTTATAATTTTATAAATGAAATTATATTGCGCCATTTCGTTTTCTATGGCATAAGTGTTAAGACCCTGTACTGGGGCCTTTGGACCGTTACGGGTTAATAACTACATATATGAAGCTTAATTATTTTTCAAAAAGATTTTGATATGTGTAACTTTCGTATTCTTGCAATTTTGATTTTCATGGGTTGCAATTTTTTAAACACACAGTGTATCATCTCGTACAAAACCATGATAAAAATGATGATTCAGACAAAGGAGGTAATATATTCGAAATTGAAAAGGTTTGTTGAATCTTCTAGATCGAATTATTCGCGTCAGCTTTGTTTTTTCAGGAAGAAATTCCTGCTAAATCCCCCCTTCTTTATCAGAGGCTTATCGTTAACCCAGGATTATCCAGAAGGGGAAAATCCATCGGGTATTCCCTCTGTTTCCCCAAGACGATCGAAGAATGAGCCTGTTGCGTACCTCTATTAGCTGCCTACAAAAAGTATTATCGTGTGTACTGAAATTGTATAGCAACATTTTCCAGCATTTACACGTCGGTAGTAATGCGAAAGTCTAAAATTTAATAAACCCAAAAGTGATAAACGTGGAATAAAAAATGTTTCTGTTAGCTACCTGTAATTAAAAATTTTCATTCTATAAAAATTATAACATATTCAAAATTTTTTATTTTTACTGTTTGAAATTTATTTTGTTCGATGGTCTATTACAAAGAAGAATAATAACCCCTTGCCGTACGATTTCTATTGTGAGTGCCTCCGCAATAATTCGGAATTGAATAGGTTAAATACAAATCAATTAGTGATTTTTAATATATAGCATAATTTAATGTAATATTAATATTATAGAAATAATTTTATCGTGTCGCGTCTCACTGATATTTTCAATTTCATAAGTTTTGCAAAACTTGAAAATTTCGTATCCAATTTACCGCATCATGAGTGGCAGTCGTTACTATACAGCGAAGGGTTAATAATTATAAAGAAGGTAATTAGCATTCGATACTATGTTTTTGCATTAATTCAGAATTTTTTTGTTTTATTGATTGATGAGTGTAAAACTTGTGATACTGCGAAAGTCACAATTAATAAATTATATTATGTGTGTTTTAGCTAATTAGCGAAAAGCGTCACTATTTTATTTCCAAATTCTAACAAGTATGTATAATAAAATCTATGTATGATTGTATTTTATTACCAGTTCCGAGCTAATCCGATTTTACATCCGAACTAAGAATAAAATGTACTTCATTAAGACAACGCTTTTCATGCACAAGGTGTAACTAGTCACAGCTGTACTGGTAAATTACCGCAAATAAACATTTCTTGAAGACATTCAAGAAAAAACAGTAAAAACCGGACCGCGGTAAAGAAATCCCGTCGTCTGTGAATTACACCTTTCAACGTTTGCATTTCGAGGAAAAGCTTACCTATTGCATCGTATAATTCGTGTTGTGGGACTAATTACAAGGCAAAACCGCTCGATCGTAAAATAAGATCGACTGCAGACGCAATTCCCACAAATAATTCGTCGGTGAGATTGCTGTCCGTAAAGTACAATGTAATTACATCCTACCGGAATCACGAGAATTCGACGGCTCTGGTTTCGCTACATTTTCCACTGCGCGTTCCTACGATTCCAACAGTGGACCGGTTTCCACCCAACTATTTCGAGTAAATAGTCTTCATGATTTACAGTGTAAAGCATCATCGGATCGTCGACGATCATGTATACTTGAACGAATTCATCGAGGGTGAACGATCAGGGCCGCGATCACCAAACAACAATTTGAAAACTTCGAAATATTGCGAATTACAGTCGAATCAGTAACAATTTACAAAAATGTAAATTTGTAAAAATGGAAAGTGATATTAGCAATAGCACTGCGCGTATACTACAAAACTAATGTGTACAGGGTATATGAAAATTATTTGTCGCCACCTGCCAAGCGGTGTTCTGCACCTTTGAATCGGTAGACATTTTTAAGAAAAACGAACCGTAAAATTCGTGGAAAGGTTGAAAATTCAGGCCAAATTTTTTGAATGCCTCTCGTGTATCTTTAGTTTCTCCATTTCTACCAAAGTACGACATTCTATGAAAATTAGATCTTCATAGAGCAAGAATGTTATAGTGAAAAATAGTTATATTTTTGACAGTACTTTACTTTTTTAGCACCAATATTTAAATATTTTATGTATTGGCAAATTCGATAATATTAGCGTTTAAAAGTCATTGAATTCTACAGCGTCTGTGGTTCCCATGGAATTAAACGTGTTAAATATTCTACTTTTTATAAAACAAATTGCACTTCCTTCTAACAAAGATGTATTTCACTTCATAATGTGTTTATGTGACTCTGTAATCCTTCCCTTAATTTGGAATCACTTCGTTGGCGTACTCTTCGTAATTTACAACTAAAAGCATCATCAACTTCTCGATAATACCACATCTATTAAAACAAATAGAAAATGCAACGAATTATGGCATCGATATTTAAAACTAGTTTTATTCAAAAATTTAATGCCTATGTTTATTCAATGACCTAAGCGTATTATATAGTTGTGGATAAAATCCTTCTATCGAAGCAAGACTATATGTACCAATTAAAGCAAAGATTTATATTGGTGGCATAATTCAAAGTCACATCTCCATTATACAACTCCATGAAATTTTTATACAATACCGCTAGATATTTTTGATATTTAAAGGTCGACGTAAATACAAGAGAAGCAATTAATTCCCGCCGCGTAATATACGTGTGGCGCGATATTTAAAACGCGATAACTTGGTTTTTACTTTCGTTGAGTCAGGCGCAGGTGAGACCTCGATACATCTGTCTACACTTACGTGTTCTTTACTTATGTAACTATAAATATCAACGTCTGGGTTACCGCTCGGTTTCCGATGGTTACAATGTAAAAATAAAAAGCCCCATCCAAGACAACACTATTGCTCGTAACAAAATCCTGCGCGCAAAACTGCAATATCATGTATCGCTTTATTACCATTCCGATTTTACCTGAATTTATGACCCATTTCTTCGATATTGTGCATGCATGTGATAAAAAAAGGCGGCATAAAGGTGGTATAAATCCCTCTTGCGTACAAGCAACAAATTCAAATGAAATATGCGAGACATTTACACGAATCCCAAAAATCATGGCAAATTTTCCACCGGCAAATATCTGCTGTGTAATTCATATTCAGCGATACATATCAATTAATTTGAATTAACATGCCTAAACTTCTTTTCGTTCAAAATTTCTGTTCGCTTGGTCGTCGTTACAACTACCATAAAACAGTTGTATCGAACGCATAAAACACGGTAAAACGCCTCCGTCAGTACACTGCGCAGTATCCACAAAAATAAAACAATTCACAAGGGATCTTTGTTGATCGCAAAAATTTCGATATCTTTGAAATTTTGCAGATTATTAAGTGACTTGTAATAAGTATTGAAACACTTTCTCCTGCCCACTTTCGGTTGCTCAGGGTGAAGTCTGCTCTCTGATGAAAAGTGATGTTACCATGAGTTTCCATTTTGAAAGAACACCTATTTCCATTCAAGGTAATGGATTTCACTTAACATAACACTAATTTTAATAACACTTATTTTCATTTATCCTTCACACGTTTCTCCGACTGTTTCACCCAATCTCCATTTCCAGATACTATTATACATAATAATTAATGTCTTTGTAATCTGATCTAACTTGATTTCCTTTCAGTGAAATGTAGTACAATAGCTCACAAATAACATTAATTAAAGCATAAAGGAAAAATGGGTGAAATATATTACGAGCATGTTTTGCGTAACTATTTTTCAGGAGTGTATAATAGTTACGAAGTAATTTGACCTTGGTGAAACCGAAATTGAGCAAAAAGGAAATTGCTCAAACTCCCATATGACAATAGAAACACATGATAACACTTGTTTCCACATAAGGGATAATTTTACCTCAAACACCCAGAATTGGGCCTAAAAGAAAAATTGCTCGAATTTCCATATGAACAAAGCAACATAGATAACAATTATTTCCATTTAAAAAGCAATGTTACCTCAAATAAAAGAGAAATTATTCAAAGTCCCATATGACAATAGAAACACATGGTAACACTTGTTTCATTCAGCCAGTGATTTAACCATTACCGAAATGAAGCCAAAAAGAAAAATTGTTCTTACCATCATACACAAACAGGAACAGATAAGGCCTCCAAAAAAGCTACAAAATTTAAAAAGAAAACCCTTCCCACTCCTCGATATTCCCTTGCCCATAAAGAAAGCATTTGTTCTCGTCGCGGAAGATTCCAGGTGAGGTCCGATTTCGCGCGTTCAAGCATTCGCACCTGCGGATTCTCTGTCATGTAGTCGCGAACACGTAAGAACAATCGCGACATTGAATCAACTGCATGGAGATTCAGCTGTCACTTTGTGGCGGTTCGCGTGGCCGGCATACGACTGTGCGTACGATATTTGCACACGTCCCGCAACAACGAACGAGCGCACGTACGCGAGGACCGAATTAACATTTGTAATTTATGCGCTCCTGAAATTTCCGCAATGCGACGTTCGAACTTCTGCGAGGCATGACGCGCAGTTAATTCTACGGGTACCTCCTAGATTACCAGCATCGCCGTGTCTCGCGTGTTCCTAGAAACTGCTCGATGAGGACACGGCTATTTCTAAGGCTGGAGATAATACTCGGTGACCTTGGAATCTAGTACGTTCGATTATATACGGTTTCGATTGGGTATAGTGTTTGGGTCAGATCTCGGTTGGCGTATTTCTGGAAACTGCTTGATGAGGACACGGTTATTTCTAAGGCTGGCAATAATGCTCGGTGACCTTGGATTTGAGTATGTCCGATTGTGTATGGTTTTAATTGGGTATGGTGTTTGGGTTAGGTCTGGGTTATCCTAATTCTGAAAACTGCCCGATGAGGACACGGTTATTTCTAAGGCTAGAAATAAAGCTCGGTGACCTTGGATTTGAGTACAGGTAGCCCTCTTACAACACGGCATCTTATAACACGGTTGCGCTATAACACGATTCATAAATTGCGGGAACCCTCCTACAACACGGCGTCCTGTAACACGGTTTCGCTCTAACACGATAAGAAAATCGAGGAACTGCAAAACTGTCTAGCTCCATATCGAAAAATTTGCAATGACCTGGTAAGAACCAGCAAGCAAAGTAAAATTACAAATTTTTTTAAGAGGGAAGAAGATGCAAGAACTTTAAATGAAGAAAAAAGGTCTGAAAGTGAAGGCGATATCATTCCACCGAAAAAACGTTCTCGGTTGATTATACTTAGCAGTGACGACGAAGAAATTTATTAAATTAAAGTTGCGTTAAATTAAAATAATATTTTTTGTTTTTTTTTGTTTTGTGTTGTACATACATTTATATTTTTAATAAAAATTAAGTTGTTTATGTAGAAGTAAAAAAAATATTTGATTTAATAAGTTTTTGGAACGTAACCCCCCTTTTGTACTGGCTCTGGGTCTCATACAACACGGTTTCACACAACACGGCATTTTCTAGGAACGTATCTACCGTGTTATAGGAGGGTTTCCTGTATATCCGATTGTATATGGTTTTAATTGGGTATGGTGTTTGGGTTAGGTCTGGGTTAGCCTAATTCCGGAAATTGCCCGATAAGGACACGGTTATTTCTAAGGCTGGCAATAATACTCGGTGACCTTGGATTTGAGTATGTCCGATTGTGTATGGTTTTGATTGAATATGGCGTTTTCTATTGAGTCTTGTTATTGGTTCTTTGAGTTTTATTGGGTGACGGGGCTGAGAGAGGGCTGTTGAGGTTAAAAACATTGTGGGGGGTGTTGATGAAGACAAGTTAGATAATGTGAGATTGAGATGGGCAGTAGCACATTTTGCTGCCTGATTAAGATTGTGGTTGTATAATTGATGCAATGGATCGGGAAGTTGTGACTATATTGTTAAAAATTGTTAGTCTACAGCATATATTGTTAATGTCAAGTAACGAGATAGTATTGTTAATAATATTTCAAGAGGAGAAGTTATCCGTGAGCTTGCATACCGGCCGGATGTAATATTAATATTCAGACAATGCAAGAGTTACGTTTATAAATATTGTGTCGGTTTAGTATACCGCGCGCTAGTTGTTAAAAATGTAACAATATCTATTAGGAGGATACGGGAAATAGGGTAATAATAAGAATTTTAAAAGAAAATTTGGAATTACTTGAACGACATGTTGTTGGTGCATTGAAAATATACAGTAGGTATAGAAAGTATTCGTACACCGACTAATTTCGAATAATATATTGTGAAATTGTAGTTTATTACCCAATTTTTTATAAACAACGAGTGTGTATATATTCTCGGAAGTCTCTATAACAGACCCAGTGCACAAAGAATTAATTAGTTGAATAATTTGCGAAGTTATCAAGAAAAAAAAAGAAATATTGACCTAAATATATTTTTTATTTTTTAAGCTGCTTTAGAGGATATGTGATGTTTTTTAATGTGACGTTCCAAGTAGTCCCATAGGTTTTCGAGGGGGTTGATATCAGGAGATTGTGGTGAAGCTTATTGGGTACTTATTGCTCTTATATTTCTTATATTTCGGACAATATTTCGTTTTTTTCTTGACAATTTTGCAAATTATTCAACTAAATAACTTTTTTGCACTTGTATCTGTTCTAGACATTTCCGCGAATATGTACAAACTCGTTATTTATAAAAACTTAGTTACTAAACTACAATTTCACAATATATGTCGAAGCAGTTCGATGCTCTCGAACGCAGAGGCATTTATTCGGTGGCGTTAGCGCGTTCTTGCGCCTTGTGAGCGACTTCGTCGCGAACAGAATAAATGCGAATCGCCGCTCGGCGATTGTTTTATAGGGATCCATGCGGATCGCCTTCTCTTCTCGCCCCGACGCTCAAAACGTGAAGACGCGCGAAGCACGGTCTGAAATATCACCCATAGGCGGACCTCGGGTATAAACTAAGTTATATTGTATATTCACTGTACTGGTTTGTACCTAATTGCATTCATTAATATATAATTCGAAATTGGTCGGTATACGAATACTTTCTACGGCCACTGTATGTAGTATAATAAAACTCCATTTTGAAGAATACCACAAGTATTCATACATGTACACGCTGCATATAACATTTGTTAGAAGTAAGAAAGAATGTAATTACATAGAGCGTTCGAATGATCGTTTCCGATCATTAAAATTCTTTTGACATTCATAACTTTTATGAAAATGATTGAAATTCCCTAATCTTAATGAAATTCTGTGCCATTAACCCTTTGCCCTACAATAACGCGTGACACATTTCATGCGATACATGGAACAGGAAATTTCGAAGTTTTCCAAAAGCTAAAAATTGAAGATACTATTGGAACACGACACGATCAAATTATTTCCATTTGATTAATATTACGTTGAATTATAAAATATATTAAGAATCACTGATCAATTTTTATTTCTTCAATTTAATTTTGGATTCTTGCGTATGCAGCCACAAGAGAAATCGTAGGGCAAGGGGTTAATTGTTCAGTCGAAGACAAGAATGTTTGAAGTTTTAGCAAGCTCAGGTACATTCCGTATTATTTTTTCCACACTTCTATTTATTTAGTCAGTATTTGCTAAAACTTTTATTAAAACTTTTAATAAATAGTGAGCAACTAATACATGTAGTCCATATTACGCTGATTAACATAAAAACTGCCTCTAGTTGTATTAAAATATCTATAAATATAACAATTTAACTGCACTTCGCATAGATGCTCAGTACTTAAATTGAAATATATGTAATTCTGAACTCCAAGAATTGAATGTACAAGAAATAAATTGAAACTGTTTATTTAACAGGAACTGTTATATATTATGTTAAAATTATGAATGAATATTGAGAAAAAAAATATTAACATATTTAACATATTTTAACATTAAAATAATTATTAGCGGTTTATTTAAAATACTGATAAAATATGGTAAAAATAATGACTCGGTAAGTAGCACTCTTTCTCGAATATTCTAGAACTGATCGTTCTGTAATTATTAAATATTTTATTATTGATTTCAAGTTAATCTAACGTATGTTTATAGCACCTTGATTAACATTAGAGGCGGTTGAACCTTCATAATAAATCATTTTCGCGATACATTAATTTTCTTGCAAACACTAGCAGGTATTTCGAAGAAAGCATAATTACAAATTGTCATTTGCGTTTTTTCAGTCGACTGAATTTGCTTACTCGACACTAATTACACAGATCTGTCGTAACTGTATATTGATGAAGCTTCTGTTGCAGTCATTAACCGTAGTGTATGTAAATGTTAGTGCATGTAAATCAGCGAGGTGCTGCATGTGTAATTAGGCATTAATCAAGTGATATCAATGTATCGCTGGTATCGTAACAGTGATTCTATTTACACTTAAACTCCTTTCTTCAATCAAGACAAAGCTGAGGAATTTGCATCAACAATACCAAATAAATATTAATGTGAAAAATTATCGTAGTCGCGAACTTGTCCCATTTTTTCCATAAATAGCTATACGCAATTTTCCAAATTATGCGTTGATAGCAAAACGATAAACAAAAGGTACAATTATACACAAATCTTTACGTAATATTCCCTTATTATTTATAAAGTATGTTGACTTGAAACGTACCTTTACTTTCACTTTGCATTTTGAATACAGGAAGTATCGTTAAGTTCTGCATAATTATGTTTAGTAAATGTTTGTAGGAAGTTGTGTAAACCAGTAAATTGTCAATATTTTTTCTTGTAGTAGTTCCTTGAAGTACACAACAGGAGTAATTAGTTTACATCTTCAATATTTGTTTGCTATTTGCTATTTCGAAAATATGTGTAGTAACCGTAAATTTTATTTGCAAATATATTGCAAACATGTAAAACCAATAAGTGAACCAGTAAGTACATAAGGTTAAAAAAACAGATCATTTGAATCGTGCTTTTCGTGCTAAGTTATAAAAAAAATTCCTAAAAATGAATTTCATTCCTGCTAAAACAAAGACCCCGTAACAGCAAGTACCTCAGGCTGTCTATAAATTGCTTCCAAATGGAAAACACATTATAAAACATTTGAGTGCAATTTCAATGCTCCATGCACGCTCAAACATAGTTTGATTTCACTCAAATGATTATAACATACTTTCTTTCACCAGAGAAAAAAGCTAACACACATGCACAAGAATCAATCCTCAATAATGTCCAATATGGTCTAATATGTTCTAACAGTAACAGCTTCTGAGTCCTTTGTTATTTAACGCTACAAATAACCCTCACACAGTAGCACTATTAATTAACAGAATTCCACTTGCCAATTTCAAGGTCTTACCTACAAAGTCTCTCTACTTCCCCCCAAAAAATAAACATCTCAGTTTCGCGCATAAAACAAAGTCCAATAAAAAAAACAATCGCATCGCAATGAACGTGTTAAAAATCCCTACAACAAAAATCTTACCAAAGGCCACCAACACGCGCATTGGACGCCCCGTCATGCGAGGGTTAATCGTCCTGGCGCGAAAGCAGAAAGGTTAACGATCGCGATTGTCGAATTTCTTTCGTCTAAACGCGGAGGCCGTCGAGACGGCAAGCGTACCGTGAAGACCGGTGCCAAGGGGTCGTTGGCAACGGCACAAAAGATCACAATCGTAGGGAATTTTGGCATGCTTACGGGAATCTAGATTCGGGGTTATCTTGACCCCCCCGCCACTGTTGTGCCGGCCGGCTCCTCGTGTCGCTTTGTACGTGTGCGTGGCGTATATTCCGAGCTAGGTATTTTGTGGCTGCAGTCCGTTGCAGTTGCCAGGATCCTACAAGTGGTTGACCCTGGCCGCGACAGTCTGCGTCGAGACGCGCGCCAGGAATGAATCGTGCCTCGACGAGATTCTTCCCTTCGATTCGCACTTCAAACAGGTGTACAATCGATGGAGGTCTTGGGTGCTGGCATACAAGCACGTCGTTTGCTCTCGACTTTGATGGCAGCTCGTTTTCTTTGGTAGATTTGTTCTGGGGAATTTCTTTGGGGGATGAATTTGAGGAGAGAATATGTTAAAACGTTTAACCCATTCACTGCCAGGAAAACTAAGCAAATGTTACCTTTGCTTGTTAAAATTTGAGAAGATGACAGAAAGTTTTTAGAACATTGGTTTCATTAATCAGAAATATAATCTCGACATTTGTAATGATACGAAGAACATTTTTGTTCCAAAATTTCTATACACGCGCGGCCATTGTTGTTAACTTATTAACCCTTTGCACTCGTACGCCATGCTGGAGGTGACACTACAAATTTACTCTAAGAATAAACCGAGTGCAAAGGGTTAATTCAAACTTATAGTGCAGCTACGAGATATCTCGTAGTTGGCAGTCAATGGGTTAAATTGTTACTCTGTCCGTTCCAAAACAAGTGTTGATACTACCTACTTTCATTAGGATAAGGGTAAAAGGGGGTTGCAGCGGGTCAAAAATGTATTGGTACATCCATTTTCCGTGGACTGTCTTTAAACTATAAAGTAATCTATTAATATTAACTAGGTTTATTAGTGTCTTTTTACACATAAATAGCATGTTGTCTGAGAATCTTAGTTATTTGTTATAAGGAAGTAAAGTAAAGAAGACGGAAATTCTATGGGCAAAAAAGTATTGGCACATGTACGATTTTACTATTAGGATAAGTGCTACTCGCTTTCATACGCGTCAAATTCGGTTCTAAGGACATAAACATAAACAGAATTTGATATTATGAATCGCTTCTCTCAGTTGACATAATCGGTTTATGTTCACACTTTTAACAAGAATCGTGCCTACGAAGAAGAGCGGGTTATCATTTGGCGTGCGAAATGAAGTTATTTCGTTACATAAAAGCGGTGAATGTTACCGGACAATCGGTAATTCATTAAATTTAAGTTCCTAATAGTAAGAAATGTAGTCAAAAAATTTAGGGAAAATGATAGCGTCGAAAACAAACCACGATCAGGTCTTTCGCAAATACAGAAAGAATTTGAATTTAAACACAGACGATTTATAAAATCGTATCTACCACATACAAATGATGGGTTTCAATGAAGAAGATATCATGGTATATGAAGTTTCTACTTGGTATATGGATTTTTAATGAAGAAACTAATTCAGAACAATCAATGAAGATATTCAACTGTTTGAGAGTGAATAAAGTATCCCTAATTATGGGGAATTTGTAATTTGTTGAACTGACAATTTAAGTAGAAATATTTGAAATTAATTAGGATAGAGAAGTATTAGGTTTGTGAAAACTATTTTTTCGTCAAGCGATAACCCAAAATTTGAAAGAAATAATACAGTTGAGTGTCAGAAAGAATTTTCATATGATAAACATAATTGCTCATATAATAATAAACTGTGTAACATAATTGATAGAAAACGGATTTCACATACTCTTTTAATTACAATCAATAAAATATTTTGTTGTGCTAGAATAAAAATCCGTGTAATGTACGAAAGACATGAAATATTTAAAGTACGCATATTTTAACCATTTTTGCGCAATTGGGGATTAAACAACAGGACATTCGTTTAAAGTACCTTATAGGTTTAATTTAAAATTAGTTTTCTGCAATATATGTTTGTGATATTCGAAAGTAAAATTATAACGGTTGACAAAGCTAAAATATTCCTATAAACAATATAAACACAACTAGGAGTATTTTCGTAAAGTAAAACAGATACAATATTAAATATTTCTTTGATCGTAATATGTTTTGTTTTATTACTTGCTTTTCTCAGCGTTAGAAAGATTGTAAATATTACCATATAAGGTATCGCTAAAGATATCTCATTTTTTCTGTTGTGCTACACTTCGCGTTTGGGTCAAAACACCTCTCAACTGCAATAACCATTGCACGCACTAATTGTTCCTAATTACGTCCTTTGACTTTAATCCATGGAAATGTATGGACTTTCAAATCGACTAACGAGACGTTGAATCTCTACTTCATCCTGGCTTTAAATTACCAAGTAGATGTTCCCCTGGCATACAAATCGCTCACCCTGTTTCATATTCCTGTTTTCGTTCGATTCATTTCGACGTTTATGAAAACGCGATCGTCGCCCTTTAAATAATTGTTATTCAAATCCAATTTAATTAGAATAATGACTGCAGGTATTAGACGTTGCGTAACTATCTCTCGATTCAACTCGATGAAAACACTTAATCAATGGTAATTTATGGACTTTCGAAAGAAATGACGAACAGGTATCTTTTCCTTCATGATAATTCATTTTTGTCTTCCGTATTTCCCTCATTATTTATTTACTTCAAACATTATTTAATTTAATTTAATTGAGATTAATTCATTTACGGGGTACATGCTTTGAAAAGAAGGTAAACATACAATCTTGGGGTGCTTAAAGAAAATATATGTAAATATAAATACATGTAAATGACCAATTTTGATCACAGATAGACCCTTACATTGTGTACAAGAAACCAAAATTGAAACCTATGCGATTCAAATTACTTTTCCATTTTTGCGTTAACTAATAAAAATAATGTCAGAAAATATTCTACCGTTGATTATTCATTTTTATCTAATAACAGGAATAACTACAGGTTCCGAGCAATATTTATGTGAAGGTACAAGACCATTGTTAATTTTCAAAGTCGAAATTTAGTAGAAAAATATGAATTACACGAGAAAGAGTTAAACATAAAAGAGAAAGCGAAAACAGGCGATACTACAGATTTATGACGATATCATTATCAATACTCTGGTAGTATCACTTGAAACTCATTTCAGTTATAATAATTGTTACTTGCATTAATTATGCGCATTGTACAGCTTGGTTTGAAAGGAGTTTCGATAAACGATTCGATAGATAAAATACAAGGAGTGATCCCCTAGTTGTATGACGCGAAGGAAAGTTATTTCTCTTACGCAATAATTCCTTATATTACATTTGACCATTTATCATAATACGAACATTTATTTGAACGCCTCTGTATTAATAAAAAACATTATACTTATACGTCTCATTGTCAAACATATAATCGGTAAGAGCCAATGAAGCAAGGTGCAAGTCAATAATTAATTGAATCTAATCGTTATTACACAAAGAAGTTTGCTTTAACGCTCTTTTTTCTTCGTTTACCACAATGTTCTTGAAATTGCATTTAGTCTTTGTGAGATACTGATAGATCATTTTCTTAGATCTTCGTTTATTTTGCTAATTTATATGTATTCCATCAAATATATCTCTTGAGTATGAAAAATTGTTCAATACTAAAGAAATAATTAATTGACACTTAAAGGTCTTTCATAACAGTCGTAAGAATCTTTACGCCCTCTTAAGATAAGAACACTTCTCTTCCTGTCATCACATATTTCATATTGTAGGCAGACTATAACGACTTTCTAAATTATTGATATTTTTTAATATGCGTATATAGTATTTTAATAAATGTTTTTTTATATCGGGTGCTGTTGCATTATTCTCATTAAATCAATTTCTCTCTTCAGTATAAATTTAATTATATTTATATTTGAGGTTGTTATTTGGATTATTTTTAGCCCGTATCGTCATAATTCTATACCGGATGTTTCAATCTACTTTTCTCAGTTTCCATCTTTATTATTGCATTTACTTAAAACGTATTATTGTATTTCCTTCTTTTGTATTTAATCCACCTTTTGATCGATTCGCCTCCTTTTTCATTTCCAAGTTTTCCTAGACGTAGACGTCATTTCTTAAGTATTCTGCAACTATTAATAGGCCTATTAACTGTAAGCCACTAGAGACAATAAATCATTACACTATGCATTTATTACGTTTACTATAAAACTGTAAATTGGCCTAACTTCATCTAAATTGCGTATAACTTCCAGAAAGTCAGAAACAAAATTGAATTTCAATCCAAGGTATTCACAAATTGTTATACAATATTGTTGCATAATATCTTTAATAAAATTTAACGACAAATATTATTCCACAGTAGAGGGGAAAATTTAAAGAAAACTTAACCATTCCAGAGTAGAATTCGTAAGATTTTTACCGCAAAAATAATCAAATTCGTAAAAGGTGTTGTAAGTTTGATACCACTAACAATAAGCTTGAAAGGGTTAAGATTCTTAAAATAAGACAAAGTAATTATTCCACTTTCAATTATAACTTTAATATTAGGTTGGTAGAAAATTAATGTCGGTTTTCAAACTTTATCTTTAAATACACATGTTGAGAATGGGAATAACTTTTTTTAATCAAAATAAGTTCCATTACAATTTACACATTTTTCCCAACGAGAAACAAGTTCTTTAATTAAATTTTTTTTTTCTAAATGATATAAGAAGACAAACAGATTAAAATGAACGGCTATCTTAAAATTAAGCGCCAAAGTTTGAAATTTCGAAAACCGACATTAAGTTCTTACCAACCTAATAATACCGAGTACTCGCCCCTTTAAAACTTATACATTCATCGATTTTTTATCGCCTGAAATATGAATTACGACAAAACACTGCTGTTTCTTAATGGCATCGTACATTTTGAATGGCAATAAATTCCAGCAAGCTTAACGGGCTACCTGCACTTTATCCTATTTTCAGGGACGAAGTGTGAAGAGTAAATTACAGCTAAGTGGTCGAGGTCGAACCGGCCTGGAAAACGGTAAAGAAAGAACAAATAAGAGTGCCGAAAGGTAATACGGGTTTACAGGTATATCGGCGTGTTTCCCCAATGCCAGTCGGAATTTTGAGGCAGAGAAACCGTGCAGCACATGCACGTGTGTACAATTCAGAACAGAAACTCACTAACGGTAACGATATTAATCCTTTGATCTTCTCCCATATTACCCGTTTCCGCTCTACGTGTATTTATATGGAACGATGAACTGCTTTGCGGCTTTGAAAAATTCACGTTGAATTTTACTTTATTGATAAAAACAGAAATGGTAGACTGAGAACGAGAGGATTAACGAATAAACGGGGTGAATAAAAATTGTGTTACGATAACTAGACTGTTGTTTTAGGCCAGTGTTTCTCAAACTGGGGCCAGCGGTCCTCTAGTAAACTATGAAGGGGCCTCTAGGTAGCCGCGGAGGGGCCTTTTGGAGACTGTGAAGGGGCCTGTAGTAGCCGCAAAGGGGCCTCTAGGGGACCGCGAAGGAGTCACTTACTGTTAGTTGAGATTTTGGGTTGGTTCGGGCTAAGCAAATACATCTATCCCATTGAATGTTCATTTGATGACTAGGATTTGCCATTTTCTGAATAAATAATTGTTTATCAACAACTGTTTTCGTAACAGTAACCTATATTTTAATTGTAGTTCATTTTAAAGGGTCTGCGAGCAATCGAAAAAATTGCAAAGGGACCGCCACACAAGAAATCTGTAGAAAATTTTATGAACCACTGCTGTAAACCTTTGGATCGGTAGAAATTTGTTGAAGGAGTTTGATGTTTTATAATCGTCATAAAATCTACACCTCACGATGATAAGGATGTCATTGTTAGAAGAATTATCGCTGGAAGTTTAAACGTTTTTATGGAAAACAAATATCAAATTGCAAATAATTTGTTAACGTTCTACAGTTTCTAGCAATTTTGAAACGGAAGAGGATACGGCTATTACTATTCTCTAAAGCAAGTTCCTTTATTTTTAAAATGACATATTATAAAATTGTTTCCCAATCGCGTAAACTTTCTTCGCAATGCGATATTCTTTAACACTAGATCTACGGAAGGCAATAAATTGACGGGTTCACACTTTTTTATAAACATTCCTCTTTACAGAGAAACAGTACAGTGGATATTTCATGCGTATCTTATAATATACAAATTACTTAACTGATCTTTTAAGATCACCGGAGCTCTAGTGCTAAAGAAACTTATCTATCAATTAAAATATCAGTATAGTCGTTTAGGAGTGTCCCATCGTGTAATAAATTTTTAGCCGCTGCAAATAACCGCTGAAAACTAACAAAACTCCGTTCAAAAATTCTGAATAATGCTACTGTGATCGTAAACAGTTTATATAAGCTTTGCACAAATATTGCGACTTCTATGTTGCACATATCTATGCAAATTAAAATTCTTATAAATATAGTGAAAGAAATGGCACGTAAACAGAAATTTAATTCGTTCGTTAACTTTTTAACGAGTCCCATCATTTGGATAATTTATACATATATATTTTTTTTCGGTGCATTTTCGTAATTTCAAATTCCCAATAAATGCATGAAAATTCACCGTCTAATAAATGCCAAATATGGTAAAGCGATGAATTTTTCACGCAAAAAGGAAGAAAATTTACAGTTGATGTCTGTACGTTGTTACTATGTATAAACTTTCGTTCGGAAACTTTTGAAAGGTGTCGTCGAGTTTGTGATTTATTAATAGAGAGAAACTAGCGAACCGACAAAAAATAACGCTTAAGGACGATTAAACGCTATTATTTGCGCGGAAGAAAATGATAGAGTGAAATGGCGTAGTAATCTCTAAGTGGAAAGAATACTAAAAGGTCAACGATTATCTTCACGGACGCAATGATATTTTCTAGGAGGAACAGTGAAATCAACGTTAATAAAGATCATAAATACGAAGTTTTCTTTTCAGAAAATTAATACATCATCGAGAATCGTATCTGCAGGTATTACGCATATTTGGGAATTGTAAACTTTGAAAACGGTGAAAAGCAACAGTTTAAACAATGTAATTGATTATTAGTGATAATAGAATTTATAATATTCCTACGTTACAAGAAACAGCCTAATTAAACTGAGTTCTTAATCGACCATTCGAAAAATTCCTGCAGCGAGCACTCGAGATATCGATTTCACATATATCCTTTGTGTAAGATTTATCGAGAACAGGCAAGACACTAACTTTGCACGAAACAAGGTCGGAATTTCAAATTAATTGCCCATTGAACATACGCTACAAATACGAACTGAATTTAATTTATTACAAATTTGTAATACAGCGAACGTAAATCAAATGTATTTGTGCAAAGATATACAATTAGATTGGAGACATTATTTCTCGATAATATCGGCATTCGAATTTTTATTCCAAAAATTGGATGTCTTAAAACCACTGTTTTTTACGTTCAATCTTACTTTACAACATAGATTCGCATTAAAAAAGTGAGGTAAAGCCATTTCTAGGATAAATACCATTTACATTAGTGAAACAACTTATTTGGAAAAATGGATTTGAAAAAACTTAAGCTTTTGTTATATACATGGAACCATTTCAGAAACTATTACAAAATTTTACGCAATGTGCATTTACTTTAGGATGATTGTTTTTATTAACAGAAATGAATGGAAGAGTGAACTTATCTGTTGCGAGAACGAAATATTATTAAAACAAAGGACACCTATGGTGTGAATGTTAATTCTGCTCTCACATGAAACGTGATGATACGAATAACATATGTAACAAATCATTAATAAATATTATATATTAATTGATAATATAAGGAATCTATATTTATTCGTTTCAATGATAATCCACAGCCGCAATTACTTCTATTTTATTCGTAGCATCAATTTCTAATTAGATGCATTAGTTAAAAATTTCATGGATTGTTGCTTAGCTAGTATTATCTTTTTTGTAATTTTTCCGCGTTCAACTGCTCTAACAATTTCACGTACGACCTACGAAACCTGTAAGACAAGGGGTTCAGAAACACTTAAGAAAACCCTCTACAACCCTCACTTGTGACTTTAAGCAAACATCCTGTGTCGTAGGCGTTGGAAATGTAATGGAGGAACCGCTACTGGACTGGGAATCGAAACCAGGACCTTTCGTTTGTCAGAAGATTGCTCTTTTCATCTGAGCTATCCAAGACCCTTGAGAATTGAGTATTTTTCTAAGCTTCTTACAACTAATAACATGTACCTCTGCTTTTATGTTCAGACGTCATTCTTCTACTACCCTACAGTATTATAGTGGCAATGTAACAATTTATAGTTTGATTGTGTTTAGTAATACAAAGAATATTTATGCTGATTTTTATAGATTTTGCGATGCTAAACACGATTATGAAATCGGTTTGTCTCCAGCAGACTCCATTTTTGAGAAAATCGGTTTTGAAAAAAATGCAAATTTTTTAACGCTCAGAATTTTTTGTATTTTAACCGTAACAATTATTTAAATTTTTTTTGCATAAAATGATTTTAGAACCCCTCGGGAATATAATAATGCGTGTTACTTTATTGTTATAAATATTTAAACACGTTTAAACAATGGTCAAAGAGAAAGCGGCGCCCAAAGTGTCCCAAATATGTGTATTTTCCTGTTTATCTTAAAAACCAGACGTCCAAGAGGAATTCTAATAGACGGAGGCGATAAAGCAGACATTTATCTTGAGGAAACCATAATTGAAAGATGCAACACAACTTTTGTTTTCGGCTTAGAAATTAAAATAGCTCCGCAAGACGCAAGGTACTGTCAGTGATTCTCAACGTAACTGTTTCACCCGCACTAATATTATGATATATAGCTTGCTTTACAAGTCCATTTCTTGTTTATGAGTTATTCTATGACAACGATGTTACACTAAACAGAGAAGTACATTTGTAAAACTGCAACATATAAATAAGCAATATTGTTCAACTTCATTTTCAAGTTCGAGATTATACGGCTAATTAAAGATAAAACTGCTTTTCAGAAAAAAACCCTACATAATAGAGACAAACAGATTACAGATCTGAATTCAGCACAAATGATACTATTAGAATTACATATTAAAGCTTTTGCACCAAACGAAATACTTTATTTCTCTTCTGGTACTTCTCCACTAATCCTTTGCGGTCGTATTTAATCAAAAACAAAATGTGTAATCGCACTTAAAGCAGAACTACTAAAATCTTAGTAAAAATTATAGATAACTTAGAAACGTGTTGATTCTTTGATTTGGTGGCTGAGAGTAGATATACGATGGCAACGGTGAAAGTGCTTTTGGTGGCCGAAAGCAGATGCACGATCGCTAACTAAGGGTTGACACAGCTGTAAGGAAGAATTACCAAGTAGCTACCAAGAAAGCGTAGTTTTTGCAGATTCCGAATCTCGTCTTTGAAAGCATTGAACACACACTAATAGGTGAAAATGCTTGAACCCGATCACGGAGCAGTGTTTACTCGTCGGCGGTAGAGGGCAGACTGATAGCGAGGCGAACATCGAAACGACTTGTTATTGTTACTGAAGCAACGAGACGAACACCTGTAGGTTACGGTCGCTGAGACCCGCCGAGTATTACAAAACTGTATAAATCTATACCAAATAGAATGATTGAAGTTATTAGATGTAAAGGTGGCTCTACAAAATATTAAGCATTGAATAAGATTGATTAATTGTTTTATATTTCACGTCTTTTGTTAAGTGTGCTATCATTTTGTCCCACCTGCGAACCACAATATTTATGTTTTCATTCCTAGAATTCTGTCGAAGTAAATGTTGTCGATGATATTCAATACATTATACGTACAGATATGCCCAAATTTGCTAACATATTAACACGTTAAATGCCACCGGTATTTCGCTGGTTTCTTCATTTCTGCTGAAGTGCAACTTTTTATATTAAAATCATATCTTTACAAAGCAGAAGCGTGAAGGGCAGAAAGAGATGTGTAGACAGCAGGACTTTACCTTTTTGAGACCAACGCGTAAATATTAACTGAATTAACAAATTCGTAAATATTACAATTTAAAAGTCCTATGAAATTTCATTGAATTCAATAGCGCCGGTCACCGGTGACCCCCATGGCATTCAACGTGTTAAACTGTTCATTTTGTTCAGTTTATAGTATCAAATACGAAAAGTTATACGATGTGCTATCTTTTTGTCCCGGAGTGTATGTGTTGACAACACGCGGGGGTCGTTGTACATCTTGGCCAGTGAAGTTTTAAATAATTGTTCCCGTTGCTCGTACAATTAATCTTAAAATTGTAATTGCAATTCAACAATATTGTTTATTTATACGACCAAGTGTGAAAAATAATACTTTGTTTAATGTAGCGTTATTGTCAGAAAGTAACTCAAACAATAATTGTATTTGTAAGTACTGCAAGCTACACGTTATAATACTAGCGCGGGTGAAACGGCTGCACTGAGAATCACTGGCGGTAACTTGTGTCTTGCGCAAATATTTTAATATCTCAGCTGAAAACAAAACCTGTGTTGGACTTTTCAGTTCTTGTTTTCCCAGGAAAACTATCTACTCTATCGCCTTCTGTTGTTAGAATTTCCCTTGGACTTCTAATTTGTAAGATAAATAGGGAAATATCCATAAAAACTGGGAAACTTCGGCCGCCGTTTTCGCTTTGAGTATTGTTTAAACATGTTTAAATGTTTGTAATATTAAAGTAATACGCATCGTTATATTCGGGAGGGTTTATAGAATCATTCTATATCAAACAAATGCTAATAAATCTTATGGTTAAAATACAAAAAATTCTGAAAATTGAAGCTTTGCATCTTTTGCAAAATTGATTTTTCAAAAATGATGGAGATATTCCATCACTGGACACCATCACGTTGCCTGATATAGACAAACTGTTTTCAGATTCGTGTTGATCGCCGCAAAATCTGTAACAATCGGCATAAAACTTCTTTGGGCAAAACAGAAGTTCCACTTTGCAGACCAGTGTTATTAATGTTCACTAATTTCTTCGAGGCGTTCCTTGCACTACGATTCTTAGAAGGAAACCCTTATCGAGTCGAAATCCTGGGTTCGAAGCCACCAAAGACACTGTTCCGTCCTCGACGAGGGTGGCCGATTGTTTAGGCTGGAATCTCGAGAGGCGTGGACGGCATTCCGGCTGGTAGTTCGTAATTCGAACGTGTTCTCGAGGACCGATGATTTTCTGTAGCACGGTTGACCGTGTGCCCGTCGAGAATAAATCAAATTGCTTTCAGATGCACCGGTCGAAAAATCTGACCGAATTAATCATAAATCACCGCAGAATTTTTCGCAACGAGGATGATTTATCGTTGTCGAAAAGTGGACGACGCTTGTTGCTCTACTCATTTATTTACGTGTGTCGCTTTTTCCTGCTGACTGCCGAGACTTGCATGTAACATTGCTTCCTAAGTGACTGTAATATTTAATTTCAAGCCACGGGGCTCGGTCCTTTGATGTTGCCTTGACTTAGATGCCAGACGATTCAACGAGCGATAAGAGTGTTTCAGAGTTGGGTGCATTCTTTTTAATTCGTTAATTTTTGCGCATTTGCGGAATATATTCTGTGTTAGAATTTAAGGTTTCTTCGAAGTCCAATACTTCGTAAGTATTAGGGGGACCGGAAAGTAATGTCGCTGTTTTTAAATTAAATTCAAACACAACATTTGTAACAAGCTTTTATTTTTAATGTCTGATGTAATCACCCTCGTTATCAACAACTTTGTGTCATCTAGTGTGCAAATTTTCAATGCCGGATCGATAAAAACCAATTGGGTTTTGAGCCAAATATCTGGAGAACCGACATTACTTTCCGGCCCCCCTAATATATCCATTAAGAAATAAAAAGGCGATTTTGAGAAGGGGGAGGCAAGTTTTTTCGTTTTGCCGATTTAATTATTTTATATATTGATACATTCCATCAACCTACTTATGCAAATGTAGCGTTATAGGGATAGATACTTCAATTTCTTTAAGAGATTTATCATAAAATTTTATAATTTGAGCGAAATGTAATTTTAATTGAAATTGCCAGATGGAATCGAAAGTATGCGGTGATAGAAATACATTACACTTTTCCTCAAAGTACAAAGAGAAATATCATCTTACAATGACTTATTAGCATTCAGTCTCTAAGAAGTGCAAAATAGAGGAATCACTTAGCCTAGGAAAATTTTTGTTATATTGAAATATACAAAATAAGTAGTTTAGAGAAAGAGATTTAAAGAGGTGAAAAATATGATCAGTTGAGTAATTTTTGTTTTAAACGATAGACCTAAAATATTTACTGAATGGCTGCCCAATCAATTTGGGGAGTTTTTAGAAAAAATCAGAAAGAGGTCAAATGACCGCCATGGTAGGTTTAGTGTTAAACAATAATTTTTGCATGTTCATTATCAATTATCTTCTTCTTATCAATTTTTCCTCGTTTTTCCAGATACCCTTGTGTAAACACATATACTTCGTCTTATCTAAGCTCAAGGGAAACTATCTTTTACTATCGAATTAATAATATAAAATTCCATCAACTATAAACTCCCATCGTCTATTATTCTCGAATTTGTAAGTCAAATATCACCCGAAAAATTTCTCCGAGATCGATGCGCAGAATGAAAGAAATTCCAATCAATTAATCGTTCGTTTCCGACGAATTGTGAAATCGTATTAATTATCTCTCGCCTCTGAAGTATATGAGGTATTTACCTTTAAAAAATTGACTCCAGGTTGGCTTGATGAACGATCGGGCATCGAGTGAGCCATTTATCATCAGCGAAACCATTACAGAGTTTGCTCCCTTTGCGAGGAAATTAAGCTTTCTCGCGTTCGTTCTCTCGATAATCGCTTCATGGATCTTTCGAAGATCATCGTACGGCGTTCAGATTGACGCAACAATCGTATATAGGGTGAGGCATCTGACACAATCGTTTTGAATAATTTCGAAATCATTTCCATGAAAATTTGTTGCGAGCAGTGACAATCTGTATCAGGAATGTGCATCGTTGCAATAATCTTTTATTCGAAAGAAATTTTCCTATTTGCTTTGTTATTTTATGCTGCACGAAGTTCTTGAAGTAACAATGTATTTAAGAGACAAATTATTTTATTCGAAATTTAGTTATTTGTCGTTCGACTTCGTGAGAAAATTGCATTCTTTTCTATTATATATTGAGACTTGAAAATAAAATTAAGACACTTCCCATTAATTAACTAGAACAAACATAACATAGTTTATTAATTAGATCCGATAAACTTCAATGTAATCACGGTCTTCTTCCATATCACAATTTCTACATTTATCAGTCAATAAAGCAATAACGGAATTACATATTTACAGAAACAGATAAGTTAAAAAATTAACAATAACAAGTCGTTAACATTGTACATGTGCATATACTGCAATGTTTACGCTCGACTGCATTTAAACTATTCTTTGTGTTCATAACTACAATTTTTGGAAAACGTTCACACTAAGTTTTATTTTAAATGTGACTGATTCTGTTAATAATTATTGCGCAATAGTTCTAGTATTGACAACAGAAATGCTGAAAATCCAGGAAATGAATCTAATAACAGAGAGAAAGATTTCACTTTGAATAACGACAATATAAAATAAGAATCCTTTTTTTAATATTTCTTGTTGAGGGTTTAAAATTGCGCGGTGCCGGAAGATTCACAAATGTGGCGCTATCGCGGAAAGTGTGATTATTTGCCTAATTAGTTTCTTTTCCGGTTCATTCTCTCGGTAGTTCCGTAAGTGATCAGACATCGTTTTATTTTCTTTGCGAATATATCCGCTCACGTCAGTCTAATGTCCACTTATTTTAGTTCTAATATTGTAGTTATTTTTCTTTCTTGTTCTTTTGTTAAATAATAACCAGTTACGCGAGTGCGAATATCTTAAGTTGATTTATATCATAATAAATACAGATTTAGTTACAACATTTCTTAATTTAATTAATCTAGTATGATAAATTAGACAAAGGAGCGTTAAAAGGTTCATTAGTAGAAACCAGGATTAGAACTTTTAGAAGCTAGCAATCAAATACAGTCATCCTTTCCATAACACGATTTATTCATTCCATGTTGTGTCAAAATCATGTTAAGAGGAAGTTAGAAAAAATTCGAGATATATAAAGGTTATCAAAGTTATATAAAAAACGTGTTCTAAGAGTACTGGGTTATGAGACCTGCAATTTTCGCACTGTTTTGTGTGAAAATTGTGTTCTTAGATTACAGCATTATGGAAGGGTTGACTCCGTATCAAACGAAAATAGAACGACGACGGCTGCAACTCGAAGAAAATAGGAATTTTATCGTTGTTATGAAAAGTTTGTTATAAAAACGATGTGAATAAAATTCCCAGCAGAAACAATAAACTTATTTTGATGAGAATATTAATCCTTTATTTGCTTTATGCAGAGCCATAGCTGAAGTAACCTTTGGCTACATATAAACAAATTTTAGTATAGTAATTTTGATTCTTGGATTTTATAGATATAACTCTAATTTTCTACTGTGAAAATACTATAACTGTGGTTAATGCTACTGTTATAGGAGAATAAATCTGTAATGGTAGAGTATATTTCCAAATTATTATCAATCGATTGAAAACATATTGGCAAAATTGCTCGAATGACAAAGAGTTAAAGGAAGCTATTTTGAATCGTTCTCTTTAAGAGAATCCTTTCATTCTACTGTAATATATGTCAAACCATCGTGAACAATTACAGGCACTCTATTACTTTGAAAAGAAATTGAATCTACTAGAAACCGGATTAAATTACCAAAACCGAAAGAATCCCTTAAGAATGAAAAAAATAGGAGGAAAAGAAGTTCTCACGGTAATTCCAAGTAGAAACCTATTACACTCATTCTATTCTGTAACGACATACTTCTCATATTGCCGATGACACAGAAAATGATCTGGGCTAAACTTTATTTATAAAAACCCAATTCTACAATTTCGAGAAAGGCATAGCGCAACTTCTGTGCTTTTTTTGTAAGTGGGTGTATCTCGGAAATCTATGTTTCCCATTTTTTTTTAAATTGAATGTTAGATCTTTTATGGCAAAGATGAAAAGAATATGATATTTCGTTAACTATTTCATCTGACTCATTATCAGAAGTTACGTATGCATAGATAGATTGCATGTGCATAAATTGAAGATTGCCTTGGCATCACCGGTATCGTTATCCTAGTAAGGCTGACCACATACTTTGCCCTTATATGTCTTCATCATCGTGATCCAAGATCGTCGTTATGATCTTAGATCGTCATCGTGATGCTATCTCAGAAACTTCTACTCGCACTGGGATTAAAAAGTGATCTTCGTGTATCTTTTTTTTTATATTATTTCAGATATTAATGTCTTAACCCTTGTAAACGAATGACAATGACTTCGGCACTGGCGAAAGATTTGTTTGTGTCTAATTGCAACTGTGATTCAGGGGATTTCGAAATTTGCGCTATTAAAGTACACGAAAATATTTGCTTTTTCACTTCATTGTTAGCTTTTTGATCGCTATTAAAAACTGAATTCCTTCAATTTAATCGACTGTAACTCATAAATTCTTTCACAACAGAACTAACAATCATTAATTTAATGTATTTTGAATATATTAAATAAATATCTTAGAAAATAAAGAATTACGATGGAAAGAAAATTGAGCCGTACAATTGTTTACACTTATTAAGACGAAAAGAGAAGCAGCTTTAACAATTTTAAGAAATTTTCAAAGAAATAAGAATTATATATTGCCTGGCTTGCTAGATTTAGTTCAATATATTAAACTTTGATCTGATTTGACATCCGTAACAGATCATTAAAATTTGAAAGTATATGGGAACTAAAGAGGCCTGAGTTCAAATCCCCCCCGCAATCTTTAGAAAATTTTTCCCAAGTTATTCCGGTGGGTTGCAATCTACCTAAGAGATTAGGCCCCAGGCTAACTTAAAGCTGAAAATTTACAAAAATATTAAATTAAAATTAATTTGAGTCAAAATGTTGGCTTTCTTCTCTTAAAAATCAATCTTTCACTCTCGTTTTTAAATTAATAAATATTCAGATGTTAGTCATATTAAAGAAGAAAACCATTCTTTAGATCGCTTTTCTAAAAACAGGTGAGTGTCAAAGAGCTGCAGATGCTAATAATTATTGGACCACCCTGTATACAGAGATCACCTATTAAAAATAACAAGTGAAGATTACACTCGTAAGACTTATGGTACGTTCATATATAGACTCGTAGATCGCGATGCGTCGGTTTTCTAGATAAATGATATATCGGGCGGTGTGATAATTAATGTTCCATTGAAGCAAGAGACTTATGGGAACAGCAACTCTATGAAGGATGGAATTCTGGTTGGGAATCGATTGCAAGCGTTTGCGAATTATTATAATTCAATGTTATGTCAAGAGTCTTTCAGTATGGCATAGTTACGCAAATTAATTACAATGTGTTTATGCTTGAATTTATGATTAAACTTTCGAAATAATCATACGAAAATTGTTTACGATATTAAACATTCAAGACATCAACTGTGCATTCCATATTACTTAAGGCAGTTACTGCAGAATATTTTATGATATAATAAATTTTAATAATTAAATTATTTTTCTTTTAATTTTAATCTACTTTATATCAATGCTATCCATACCTTTTTTTCGTTCTAGAAGATTGGTATAACTAGCTGCTTTTTTGTAAATTGAAATTCAATTTGTTTTTTAACATATTCAACGGGACTTTCTTGCAGTTCCATTGAAATATAGGAATCATACAATTCATTTCAACATAAATCACGTGCCAGATTTATTATTACGGAGAAATTCGAAACCATAATTTCCATTTATTACATTTAGTATTCATTGGCATACATTTTATGCAAAATATGTTAATTACGTTAATGTTCATTATTAATATTCGTAGATATATCGTACACAGAGATATTTCATTAAAGAATGGCAGGTATGTCTTTCTTTTAATTTCTCGAAAATCTGAAAATTGTTATTGTATTGTTTCTTGACTTTTATAATTAAGTTCAAGGCTTGCTTGCATGTAGTAAAAATCTTCCTGCAGTGAAAAACCAACAAGATGTTCGTTACAGTTGCAAGTAATTTTGAACAAAAGACTATTCAAGGAAGTAAATAAAGTATCTCATTT
The DNA here is from genome assembly GCA_963989415.1 of Cerceris ruficornis. Taxonomy (NCBI): domain Eukaryota; kingdom Metazoa; phylum Arthropoda; class Insecta; order Hymenoptera; family Crabronidae; genus Cerceris; species Cerceris ruficornis. The sequence continues at coordinate 12,172,027 of OZ022521.1, forward strand.
ATTCCTCATTTTTAATAGCATAATACTGCATTACGATTCCCGGTAAATTATTTTTACTTTGAAAAAACACGATGCCAATGTAAATGGAAGCCCAAGAAGTACACAGAATTGTTTTTACGTAATAAAAGCACACCTGCACGCATGCATGCATAATTTAATCTCATTCGGAGAAAGCAGCATTGTCCGTTGTCATTACCTCCCTGTCTTATTATTTCTTTATCTACATTTCACTTTCTCAAATTACAGTGATTTCATTATTGGCAAGAAGCATTAGCAGATATTTTTCACGATATACACATAACATTAGTTTCCAGGCAGTGCCGACGGGTGTTTAAATAAACCACAAATTTTGTTTTACCAAATTTTTACTATCGCTATTAATTGTAGTTGTGCAACGATCAAATTCGCATTTTTTAAGTCAACGACAGAGTAATTTATGCAGTCTTGGAAAACCGCAAAAAGCAGATTTAAAGGAAAATAAAATGTGTTTAGTTAGGTACATTTTTAAACGTACTGTGTAATATAATATCACAATATATTACTTATATATTTAATCTAGGAATAAACTGGCCTACTGGAAAGTAAAACTGAAGACAGACTTTGTAATCTCCATAACGTAAGTTCAAAATTGATATCTTTAATGAAATACTACTTTCGATATTAATTGTAGAATTGAAACTAACATTTAGCTTTTCAAATATGAAAAGAACCTGGCAGCCTTTAAAAATTGTAGAAGTTAAGTTTTATAAAGTAAAACTAATTTTTTTAAAAAATGTGTGGACTTTTAAATGTAGAATAGAACAAAAGAAAGCCTTTACAACTTGTACAATGTACTCCCAAAATTTAAATATTTCATTCAAAATATACTCCCGATAATAATTATAAAGATACAATCAACTTTGAACTTTTTAAGTTCTAAAAAAGACTTGCGCCTTAAAAAATTACAAAAGTTAAGTTTTAAACAAGAAAATTTATTTCTTTAAAAATTATGCAGATTTTTAAACGTACGATGTTACATCAGTATTTATTTAAAATATGAAGGATAATGAAAGAACGAACCGGTACACTGTAATGTAGAACAAAAGAAAATCTTTGCAATCTGTAACAATGTACTTCAAAATTTATTTAAAGATTATTTCGGAGTGCCTCGCAGCACAAAATGTATGCGGGACAATTCTTCAGATTGCCGAGCATTCATTGTTCTGTAGCGTCACAAGTGGTTTACGACAAAAATTGCAGAAAGTGCATTGTTAAAGAAATCCTGACTCTCCTGTGATTTCGTATTTTCGAGTACCACTGCATATTGTTTCAAACTTGTCGGCCATTGTTTATAATTCGGAGACTCTTTGTGACGGGAATAATGGAAATTTTGAATAGTAGGTTAAATAGGAAGAAGTTGATTTAATTAATAGTCACGAAAGTCTGAGTTTTGCTTGTTTCACTTTTGCTTCACTGAATCAGTTTTTTTAGAAAATGAATCAAATTTTTTAGAAAATGTTATTCATATATATCGTAATAACAATAAATTATAAAAGGAGTAACGAAATTTTACGTCAGGGTTCTCACAGTTTGATTCTACATTTTTGGGATAATGGAGATTTGTAAAATAGGCCATAGAAAATTTTGTTTGGACATGAAATTCAATGTCAGTTAATTATACGTTATACATAATCTGACTATCTCCTAAGATGTCTGACAATGACATTGTTTCTTCAAACGAAGTTCTTCACTTATTATTACGTTTACTATTGGTGCATCGAATTCTAAAATCATGAGAGATACACATTTCTTGAATTAGTATCGTTCGAAAACAATTCTCCTGCAAGTAAGTTATGAATTAAAGTCTTATAATTATTAAAAGTAACATTGTTTTTTACTAATTACAATATTGAAATTATTTAAAATGACATATTAAAAGTATTCAGCATGGGAATAATTAGCTAAACTCATTAAGTTGTTAGTAGCAAATTATTGAGATTGCTGTAACGAATGCTAGAATTGCAGCATTAGCTGTAATCCCTCTACTAATTTATTAGCATGTTAGTAAATAACAATTCACTAGACGTTCATTACTTTTTAATTGAAATCATATTAATTGCCAGAGATGATTTTGTTCTTACTAAGCTATGATCACAGTGTTATATATTTCATTAATTGACTATTTAAATATTGTGCAATTGTCACGGTATTTGGAAATTATTTCAAAGCTTATTGCAATACTTTACGCCTTTTATCGCAAGCTTATATGTATTAACCTTCATCTGCTCCGTAAAAAAAAATCACACTAAAATCTCTAGAGCCTTTTGTAACCCGTAGCCTATTCTCTATTTAAGTAAGCAACATTTTTTTTACTTTTTCTTTGTAATAACTTTGTATGTAATATGTATTCACTGTGTCCAATTTGCCGCGATTTGAGTCAAATTGAATATCAATTTGGGTCGAAAAAGGCACCAGGGACGGAAGGAGGTAAAGGAAATTCTAATTCTGTGGAGAAATTAGAATATAATTAAATAAATCCATAATTGACATTTAAGCAGAGGTGTAGAGCTTTACGACCATTAAAATTCAATTCCTCCGTGAATAACATTCATTCGATGAACTTTGATTCACCTTAAAAAGGATTACCAATCAATAGTTGCTATATGTCATGCTCTATCTTCATTCGAAACTTTTTTCTATTGTTGTTTACACAGTGTGCTTTGCATGCCTTTTGCACCATTGTTTCCTTTACGAGAAGTAACCAACTATGGGCATCGGTCTCTTTGCTTTGTTTCCCTACCTTTGTAAATGTTGAACAATTTATTGAACTGGATAGCATTTGTCTAATTTGCATGAACAAGATAGATATATTAATTTTTATTCTTGACCATTGTTTAGAGATATAAAAAGCTTGTAATAAAACAATTCCCGTTCTATTTCGAATAATAAACGGAGGTCTTTAAAATCATCTTCCATAAAAGTTAATTATTATCGGTAGCATTATGAACAAGACGTTTAATTCACTGAATTCTCTATTCTCTGGAATGTCATTGAGATAAAGTCCTTCATATATTATACAATTGTGAATAAAATGTTAAATCCTGAAAAAGTATTCTGCTAAAAAAAGGAAAAACTATTTTCAAAGATAAATAGATATTTTATCACATGAATTAACAATACGAAGAGTGACATATCCTTTTTTCTATCGGTCAAATTACGAAATTAAACAAATACATCTACTAATCCTGCCTAACAGGTATCTCTACATCATTCTCTTAACTCAGAAATTAAATTTTTGTAATAACGTTACTTGCTTCGCAAATGTGCAATATTTTTACGAAATTTCACATTTTACTTATTCCTTTTAATACTAGAACTACCAAAGTAGTCCAAATGACTGGTTCCTCATTTATGATAAAAATTCTCCAAAATGGCCGCGCCATAAACTAGATATTCTGCGTTTATTTTATAGAACATAAATTACAGAATTAATCGGCTTTTCCACCTTTTGATTGCCCTTTTCCTAAAGTACTTGTTTAATTTAATTAAATATAATATAATAGATTTAACGCCGGTGGTTCTAGTGTTCACACTTCTGCCGTCGCCTTTGTTTCGCGGCAATTATTCGAAAGTTAAGAGGAAATCTGTCAAACATGTATTACCCAGATCGTTGTAGAGTGTAGAAAATCGTTCGGTACGGATAATCAGCATTGCAGCAGCGGGTAGAACAACGAGCGGTGCGTTTGGCTCGACATTGTTCCGTCTTCGAAAGAGGAGCATTGTGAAGTTACGATTCAGCGATCCTTTCCTCTATTTTCTCAATTATTTACATTCCTACGGTCCCGTAACGTAATTGAAGAGAAACGCTCGCTTGGAGAACTTCGCTAAATAATTCCCTTCGAAATGTTGATACAAAAGGGAAACTTGATTTAAACGGTACGTGAATTACCGCGAATACAATGGTTTCTTTGATGTTACAAGTGACGATTGATACGCGCAACGGAATCCGCCTTTCTTTGTGGACTCGATAAAAAGAGTTAGAAAAATTCAAGTACATTCTTGGCAGAAATTTTTCAACAGTCGAAGCATGTCCGTGGAAACATAATGATGTTTGCATTAAAGATCACATGTAATAAAAAATTTCTGGTAGAGTTTTGGATCAGATGGATTTTTGGAGAATTGGCTCACTTTTAATTTAATATGATTTAATTTTGATGATAATGTCTGAAATGTTTGAATTCGTGCAAATTAACCGGCACTGTAATTCAAACTATTTCATCTATTTGGAGTACCTTTATTCTGTGTGTCTATAATGTTATGGGTATATACGATTCTTTTAGACTCATTATACTAATTACTATATTTTATTATAATTTGTTACGTTTTTAAATCCGACATACTGCGTACAGTGAATTTCTCCTTTTATCATTGTGTTTAAGGCACTCTGAAGGAATGGATGGGCACAACTTTTTTAGATGTTCAATAAATCTTTCCAAATTTTATTTTTACCTTCAAAATATTAATTTAAAGTATAACATTAAAATATTAAAAGAATTTGTCAGAATGTAATGAATTCTGTCAGCGAATAGACTGTATTTTATCACTTTCAACAATTACGTCATACGATCGGCACAGGCCCCATGAATGGTAAAACGCAGAAATGTTTAACTAGTTATTTCTAAATTATTTTCTTTTCAGTTCGAGCATAATAAATGCGTTTAGATATTCACATCTAAATCTTTGTAATTCTCTTAAAGTTGAACTTTAAGTGAAAATTCCATTCGCCTCATCAAAAATTCAATCAACAGTTAGCTTACCAATAAACGATCGTTACATGCACAATGAATTTGAAATAAAGTTAGTAATGTATTTAAGGTAAAACAAGTGTGACAATATCATTCAACCTAACAATAAGCTAAAAAATGAATGACAGAAAGCAATTAATTCAAGGAAACTAAATTCCCATATTCTGCTGGAATTTTGCAGCCCTTTTAATACGACTTTTGTATAACGAGTTCTATTATATATAAATAACAGATATTAGTTGACAATGACTTCAACAACATGTATATAAGATCCCAAAATTGTAGAACTTATTGTTTTTTTTATGTCTCTGCAGCACAGAATGATTGAAATAAATATGTATGTCTCTTCAACAATAGTGAACATCACTTAAAAAAGACAATTTCATAATTCCAATGAACTTTACTTTTCGTACAAAAGTCTGCAGAATTCTTCAAAGATTTTTCACTTCTTTGTAATTTCCCAATTTCTCATTCTCAGCATTCTTTCTGATCTCATATAAATATTATACTCTAATACAATAAATAACATTAAAGTAATAAAATTTAAGTACAATATATCCGCATAATATTGAAAGAGTTAAATACCACAGATAGTACATCGTCTACGGTACACCATGGATTATCATAAAAACATTTTTATCCGTGCAAACGATTGTTGCGTTAATAGTATGCGGCGTAATAAACAAACTGTAATCGAATAAAGCGTCGATTGTCATCGTCGAATAACACGAAGCACGATGATAGACAAGTAACATACCACTTACGCGCCGATGCATATAAGTGCATCGTTACAAAAGGCCAAACATGGAAATATCAGTGGAAAAGTAAGCACCGGTAATGACATCATCCTGTCGCACGTGCAACATCTGCGGTACACCTGCACCGCACTTGCACCGTGTTTGCACCGCGTCCACGAGTCGCGTATTGCGCTATAACTGCGTTTGCATTACTTTTGCGGTGCTTATCGCCATGCTTGTGTGCCGAACTTATGTTATACGACCACGACATTTATTTGCGTTTCGCCGACACTCTTGCAGTTGCACCGAACGTTTGCCAACTCGCGAGGAGTTTGCAATTACGGTGGTAATTTTTTTTTGGGGGGCACTTTAATCCGCGAAAGAGTTAGCGCGAGGAGGATTACTAATCGAGAATGCGATGCAAGTTGCGGTGGAAAGAAAAACTGAAATTATCGATGGAATTTTAAATTCAAATGTTTCTTGTCTTAGGGGGTCGTTTTCTTTCTCGTTAAAATATATTTTTATACGCATGATGTTCCTTGTCGAGAACAGTTGACTGTCGAGTGAAAGACGTAATTTTAGCAGATAAAATTAATGGCTATTAGTATACATGGTTTTTGTCTATCGTTTTCACTTTCTCTAATTAAATACGCATGCAGAACTGTTCCTATAAAGTGTAAATTTTCCAATTCTAACAGTGTGAGTTTCTAATTCACAGTTTTAATAAAACTGTGTTAATATTAACTGTTTTAATAAAAACAGTTTCTAATTCTAACAGAAGAGTGTTAATGTGGAAACTTTTAAAAATTTGGGCAGAGCATTCCTCAAGAGGTATAGCAAAAAATGAAAGTGTATGTCGAAAAAACGCAGGTGAAATCAGCATACAGTAGGTTCATTAACTGTGCAAGAACGAAAAGTACAATTAATTGTTAAGGCTAATGAATTTGCATGACGGTATATTTTAGAATTGTATAGTGATTTCATTTATGTATATAAATTTACTTATGTTTGGGAGTAAACATTCTACATCAATTCTTACTATCAAATTCCTGCAACCAATCTTGTATTAAAGGGATGATAAAAGTCATGATATCGTAAATCATTGATTGATCGTCAACTGAATTATAAGGACATGCTAATAAAACTATGTAGTTCCATTTAAGCAAAAGTACAACTCTAAGAAAATTTAAGATTTATGTTCATAAATAACCCAGTAAAACAAAAACTGGCCACTTTCCTATTGTTGAAAACAACTAAACTATTTAACGTGAAATCGTTACGGCTCACGGATATTCTTTAATGTATTAACGGAAAGAAAACGTTGAGGCACTACTTTAATCTTAATTATTTTTTAACCCAATTTTAGTAATAATTTTAGTTATCTTCAACCCTATCCCATAGACGTTGCCATTTTTGCAGGGAATGTATCTGACCTTCAAAATAGATGAAGAAAATTGAACATGGATCTTATAATATCTAACGATCTTCTATGATCCGCCCTACGCTTACGTTGCACAACCGACATATTTATTTGCGTTTTCATGACATTCTTCCATTTACGTCGGACGTTTACGAAGTTGCTGAGAGTTTGCAATTACCGCGGCACTTTTTCTTTACTCATTTAAATCTATGATACACGGCTCAAGGTGGATTGCGAATCACCGGGAATGCAGCACAGTATGCGAAAGAAAAATCAAAATTATCGGGAAGATTGGAACTTGCAACAGCTTCTTTCTCCCCTTCATTACCTTGTAGCAGTACGGTACTTGTGCATTTCATGCATCAAGAGAACTCTATCTCGGTCAAGTGGAGAGGGTATGCCCACTAGATACTATTAATGATTCTCGATGTACATACGTTTTGTTTGAGTTTGCCAATGTCTAACATGCTCGCCTTCCCTAATTAAACACACGCGGGGGTGAAGCACCTATAATGCTCACTAAATAATTTCTAAATTACGTTTTCTATGAAAAATTATTACATGAAAAAATTCAAGTGTCACTTTAACGGATTAAAATGATTCTGATGGTTAACCTTAAAGAAGAAAAACATTTAATTACAATACTTTGTAAATGTAGATGCTGCGGAGAGTTGACTGTTAACCCTTTCGATACTACTGGTGACTATAGTCACCCGGCGCCTGACACTAGCTGAGTACTATCGGTGACTATAGTCACCCGTCGAATTTCAAACAAAGAATTAATTACTACTTCATATTTTGTAATTGGATATTTTTTAAATACCATAAGTTTTAGTGTCCATATATTATATGCATTACAACTTCAATAAAGAAGTAATTATTTATATTACGCCACTAGCCATTAAAAGTTATTCGTCCGCGCCGGGACTGCTTCGTACCGTGTTAGCAGATTCGCGGAAAAGTACTCCGTAGCGAAAGGGTTAACTTTTGTTCTTCAGCACTCTGACTGCGATAGACGTATATACACGATGTCATGATTCCATTGGCATGTACGAAAAGAGTATACAGGGTGAGTCTTCTAATATGACGACTTAAAATAACTCGTAAGTTATGCGTTGTGCGAAAAAATGTTTCAAATAAAAGTTGCATAGTGTCTAGCGGGACATATACTGCTCTAATCTGTTTCTTGTTGCCTTACTTTTCTATTGAGATATTAGGATGACCTTCAGTTTTTTAAATGGAATGTCTAGCATTTTTTTCGAATTCGGAAAGTCATTAAATTTTGCGTAAAAAAGTATTATAGAAAGTGGGACTTCAAATGAATAATTACTGAGATATCTTCAAATTAATAATCTTCTATTAGGAAATACGCGTAGTCAACGTGATTCTTAACACTATGCCGTCCGCGCAATGAATCAAGATTCTTTGGTTTGGCACCGGTGGAAGTATCTCAGTAATTATTCATTTGAAGTCCCACAATTCATTTGAAGTTCCCACAAAAATTGAAGGTGACCCGAATATCTAAAAAAAAAAGTAAGGCAATAAAAAGAAGATTAGAGCACTGTATGTTCCCCTAGATACCATCCAACTTTTGTTTGACACATTTTTTCGTGCAACGAATACCTTACGAGTTATTTGAGGTCGTCGTGTTAGGATACTCACCCTGTATATACGATACGAGTAAAGGGTCTAGCAGGGTAAAGGGGTCAAAAGTGCCCTTCAAGCTATTTTATTCCACGATGGGTCATTCGATAGGTGACCATAAGAAACCATTGTTTACAAATTTTTAATCCGATAGCTTGACCGGGAGGGTATTTATGGGGTAAATTCGAAAAACAAGTATTTGCCTCATTTTCCCCACTTAATGACATGTAAAATTGTTGAAATAATTCTGACACATTCTAAACATGATTGCACACGTTAGGAATTTTTTCAGATTTTTACGTTGCAAGTACTACGCGCAAAAAATCAAAACCGAAAAAAAATTGGAAAAATGTAGATTTCACAGTGAAATTTGCAGGGTACAATTTTTAAATTTTTACAGTAACTACCTGGTGTTACTTACCGTTACTATGCCCAATTTTTTCATATTTTTTTTTATATGGTGCAACGTTGTCGGAAAAATCAAAAACCGATTTCTGGGACGCATTTCAGGCTGAAACACGATGTGTATTTGCTATCTTTACATTATTTTAATACAGTATGTTCATTTTATTACCTTCAATGTTTCTGCACGCGAAAAGATACGTGTTAACGTATTCAATACGACACATTTAAACTATTCTTGAGTGACGCGCTGCGTGAGAAGTTGTAATGTGGCGCATAAGTAGCTCAAATTTCCATATCTTATCTATTGGATTCTGTTTTACATAGACTTTCTACACCAGCGGTGCAGATTGTAATCAGTGATTCGGGATTTCTTTGCGAATTTCTTGCATCGCACAAAAAAGAAATCATCGGATACTTCATTTTTTTGTAAGGATTTAAACACGTTTTTTGCACTTATCGCTTTAATATCATCACTACCAGATTTATGACAGCTACAAACGACTACATTTTTGCTGGAATGTTATATTCGTTCAGTAAAATGTAAGTCAAACTTGTATGCATGTAATGTATATGTAAATTTTAAATCAAAATTGGCGATACTTAACCTTCTCTTTTAACCTTCAACCGCTCTCCAACACTAACCGTACCGACACTTCGCGGATACTTATTCACACCATAACAGATCTTTTGACCGGTTGTGAGTTAGCGGTAATACCTTTCCGAAAGAATTGCAGTAGACTGACAACTTAATGCAGGAAACAAAGTATTAGGTTGCTAAGAAATTAATGTCGGTTTTCGAGTTTTCAAAACTGTGGCGCTTAATTTTGAGGTAGCCGTTCATTTTAATCGGTTTGTCTTCTTATATCATTTTAGAAGAAAAAAATTTATTAAGAAACTTGTTTCTCGTTAGGAAAAATGTGTAAATTGTAATGGAACTTATTTTGACTAAAAAAAGTTATTCCCATTCTCAACATGTGTATTTAAAGATAAAGTTTGAAAACCGACATTAATTTCCTACCAACCTAATACAAAACAGCCTGTATTTAATAATAACAAAAATGTCTTATGTATTTTCGTTTCATTGAATCCGTTATTTAACCGCGCATGGTACGGTTGCGTTTAAAAAATTACGCTAAAGTCCTTAGGATCTTTTCTGACTCGTAGTGCACTTTCTATTAAAAACACGGGATTCGTTTTTATTTTCTCTTTATAATAACTTTATTGAGAATGATATGCATTCACTGTTTACCATTTGACTAGATTTGGGTCAAATTGAATCTCGATTGGGGTCTAAAACGAGCCCAGGTGCGCATGAAGGTTAAGAATTTACTCTTCCTGCAAGTTATTTAAGAGCAAAATGCATCACCGCAAAAAATTCAATTGATCCATTTATCATAATTACATGCATGGAATTTCATCGTTGTAGTGTGCATTTCTGTGTTATGCAAAACCACTCACATAGTCAATAGCGGAAGGGACCGTGAAAGCATAGTTGTTGATTCAGCGTCCATGTGGTGTCAACAGAATATATTATAACTAGTTGCACTGCGATGCTGTTTGCAATCGCAATACTAATGTTACATTACAGCATGTAATAAACAAAGGATTGGAATACAAGATATTCTGGGGAATTCTAAAATCTAATTCCTTTGTATGCTGAACATTTGGATCTGCGACTTTTGGAAATAACACATTCAGATATCACGATTGTAGTTTCATTTGAAAATGTTATATTTCTTTGGGAGAAAAAGGAACTTATTTATATGAAGAAATTCCAATAAAATTGAAGGAATATTGTTATTACAGTATTAGCTGGCAATAAGTAATATGTTGATTCTCAGAGCAGTAGGTTGTTGTTTATATAATATTTTTTCAAAAATAGTATCGTGCCTTATGGAGTAGCGATCTAGAAGGGCTGAGTGTATGTCGTTTTCCGAATTTTTAGGATTTGAAAAATCTGTTCTTTGTTTACATATTTAGTATTGTATTAATCATACAAATCAATTAATATTTTTACTTCTAATAAATATACCGGGGAAATAAAGTATATCCTTTTACTTCAAGAATATAAGAATTAAACATCAAGGAAACAAATTACTTTATTCTATGTTGTTTAATATCAAAGAGATAACGAAGGATATGGTGTCACAAGTCATCAGATTGATCTTTCTTTCTTTCTTTCCTCCAAAAACATGCGGGCACATTTTAGAAATCAGAGATATTGAAATCTTAACAACATTCTGTAAAAGCAATTGTTAGCATAATATGATATTTATCCATTCGAAACAGATAATGTTTAATATCATGGCATCGGGGAAAATCAGAAGCAAGGACTATCACGTAATCCATTTGCAACAAATAACAAATGTTTAAATACACAAATATCATAGAAAGCATAGCAAACACATTAATATAATTCGACAAAGATAATAAATTTCTACATTTCACTGATAATTCGAAATTTTCAATATCTGACGCATAAATATTTCGCATATCCTCAATAATTATTAAAATCCCGTATCTCGCCTTCAATCATCAATATCCCATGTGTCACCGTTAATTAAAAATATCAAATTCTAACGTTTCCTACGATAAATTCTATAAAGTAATTTAAACTCATTAATCATAAAGAAAAATATCAATTTAAAAGACTCGACGCGCACCGGAAAAAATTGATTCAAAACATCTTGCCAACGATGTCAATCGCATTTATGACTCACTGGTGCCAACGAACGTTACGATATTTCTTATCTTCTCATTCGCGAATAATCCAAAGCTATATTACACGTCCGATATCCTTAATAAAACATTCAAAAGCATTAAGCCCGCTGAACCCCTGCCAACGGTCGTTTCCCCTAAATCAACTTTGTTTGACAAGACCCATCAATATATAATTCGTATCTAACACGAAAGTCACGGCAAAGCACAGTCTCGCTCTTCGAGAAGACCCATGAGGATCCCGCGCTCCCATAAAAAATGTAATCGCATTAACGGAGTTAACGTAACCCCGGAAAACTTTTGGTGAAAGTCAGCTGAATTTACTTAGCGGACGTTGTTTCGTGGCAATTGGAAAATTGCACTTGGATCGCTTCGTGAGGTTCTCTCGCACGTACTGCAGGAATGTTTAACACTCGTTGGCCTTCGGCGAACTCGTTGACCCGTTAAATGCTTTTCCGTTGACGCGGGCCGAAGAAGAAACGCGCGTAATTCGAACTTAAACTGAGTAGGATGATGCACACCGTGCTTACAATGTTGCGATTACGGAAAGTTCGTAACTCCATGCCGCCGTTTCTGTATTACTGCTATTCCGTTGCTTTACGATTAACTGTTAATTCGGATTTTAATGACGGAATATATTCTAGTCTGTGAAAGTTTCGAGAGAGGTGGACGTAATTGTTTGAATACGAGTTGAAACGATTTATTTTGACTGGAATAAAAGTTATTGGAGAGGCTATGGAGGGAATGGAGTTGAAGGCTCGGATTCCCGATTAATGGGTCCGAGTTCTAATTTTCCGTTACATGTGTGAGTTTTTTCGTACGTGATATGTAGATATATCATAGCCTTTGTGGTTGGAACTCACTTGAAATTGTGGGTCTATGGCGAAATGACTATAGCGGTTGAAGTCGATAAAGATACAACAATAAAAACAGGAAAGGAGTTCCGTGAAGGAAAAATGATTACACAGAAGCGTAAGGACGTTCTTAATATGTTTGTGAAAAAAAGTGGGGGGCACTTCTGCTGTTTTAACTTTTTAAAATATTTATTTAATGTGAAGAGCATAGTAGTGTGCTGCTAACGTTACAATCATCGATGATTGATTCGTCATACTTAGAAGTACCTGATAAATATGTTAGGAGAGGGTAAAAATATAATTAATCAATTACGACATGAAGAAACTCAAAGAAAATATTAGCAACTTGTTGTTGTGACTGCTTTGGATGGATATGTCATTAAAGAATTACACTTAATCCTGTTACGGGTGTACAAACCATGTAATTCCGAGGACAAAGAAGTAATGGAAAACAATTGCAATTCAAATATTCGAAAGATTAAGCAGGACTGAGAAATTTGGAAAGCATCAGTAGCAAAGATGGATCTCTCCTTTTCAATTATATTCAATTATTATCTATCCCTCGCGAATTTCCTCCGCTTTATAGCCTCGAATGCGAGACTTCCGGTCTCGAATCTGCCGGCGATTCACTGCGTGGATTACATGGACGTTAATATCAATGAAAGCTGAAATCAAATAAAGGCACGACGAAATTGGGAATCGATTCGCATTAAGAGCGATCGGCCGGCAGAGACAAAACCAATTTCCTGTGACTGCGAGCGTGATTTTTCTCACAGAGCCGGATAATAAAAAGGAAGCGGTCTGGCCTGGAACTGCGAAACTAAAGTATTGGATTACATTCGACTCTGGCCATGCGGAGCAAACCACTCCATCACGTGTAACCATTTCCTTCGCTTGCGGCTAAGTCGAACCTATTGCTCGAAGCGCGTTCCGCTTCCTTTTCGCAGGAAAGTCTTTGAAAAATCCTCTCGTCACCTCCGGCCTCGACGGGCTTCTCCCTCGCATCGTCTTTCATTCCTCCAGCTTCCTTTCCCTCGGAATTTACTGGCCACTTTTCTCTAATTGCATTTCCTGCAACCTCCAACGACACCCTGGCAAACCGTCCAATCCGGCTTTCAAACTCTCTTCGCTTTGATCTCCCGCCATATTGTCCGTCTACTTCGTCTTACAGCGGAGGAATTGCGATAAATGTAACAATTGAGTTTTATTATTTTTTTAAATGGATGAAGATCGTCTGATTACGTTTGAATGTAATAGCTATGCAGAGTGCATATTACGTTGAACACATTTCTGGAGTATTGACGTTATCAGGTAGAATACATTTCTTCAGCATTGTTGAATTAAGGTCCACTAATTGGGAATGTCTTTGGCGATATTATGTAGTCACTATAATTTTGTATGGAATTAGAAGCTGAAAAGTTGACAAATAGAACTTGGTCTGTTAATTACACGTTATCTATCATATAAAGATGGTAAGTTTGTTGAGATCTTACAGACTGAACGGCAAAAGGGCAAAGAGAATGGGCAAGTTTCTGCACTACAGCGATCCCATTGCATAACGGCAACAGTTATATATGTATTCACACGGCATACATGAGAAGCAAATACAAATTAATTTGCTTATATATTTTTTTTCAGCTTAAGTTTTTTTGTCGAGGTTATTCGATACAGACTGAATGTGAGTGATATTAAATATTTATGCGGAAGCTTGTATAAATGTGTTTCAGTCGTTCCTCTTTGCCGCTGTATCTCCCTTTTTTTAATGAAACTTTCTGGCTACTTCTTCGCGCAACGAACTTACAATTTCGTATGTATCATCTTATTTATTATAGTATGTACCTATATGCTATATTATATGTATCATATACCGATTAAGATTCGGTATATATTGCGTTAGTAGAGACATTACGACTTTTATTTTTAATCATTCAGACAGATTTAGAAGTCTCTTTGAGATCTAGCGACTCCTACTTTAGACTCTTTGTATAAATTCAAAGGGAGTAATAAGTTTTCATACAGGATTCTAATATTTTTCGCGATTATTATTGTATTAATAGAAATTAAAAAATTCTAATATGTATATGGAAAATTCTAAATCTTAAAACTAAGACATTTAATATTACGACAATTCTTAGGTATGTTTTTTGTAAAGAAGCCAAAAATTCTGTGTATTTAAGCTTTTTTAGATCGTAGTTACTAAAACAACTATTTCAATCTAAATATTCGTTTATTTTATCATTTGAAACTTTCCTTGTATTCAAATTTAATATGACTTCATCGATCACCTACAAATCCGTTGGAAATAGTTGCGCAAGAAAACTGTTGGTTCTGACAGCGAAAAAATAAAATTTCACTCGTAGCAGACGTTTATATTATTTTTTCCATTGTTTTTCACCTTGAAATTCATTCGAATTATTCTACCAATATATCACCTTGAACAATAGCGCTAGTACGTGCAGACCCAACTTGCACCTTTTCGTATTGAAGGAAATCAAGTTTTCACTGTAATTAGTATTCATTATATCGAGCACTTAGTTTGAAGATAATTAGAACGAAAAGTTTCTCAATGTTCATGAAATTTTATATTTCCTCCCAGTATTACCCACTTTCAAAAATAAACAAGCACATGGATTGTAATTATTTTTCCTAATCTTTAATCGAATCTACTTTCAATTTCATCACACCTGGTTTTATCCGATTTCTAAAAGAATTTCGTAAATTCATTGTCGCTAGATAAACCATTAATACATTCCTTTTTCTGTGTGACGTAATCAAGAAGGGGACCACGGTCCTCATAAGTCATAAGAGACGTTAATATCCCGTCGTTACAGTGGTCTTTACGACAAGTCACCCAATTCACCCTGGCGCGGATTGTATCATCCGTGCTGTTATCCTGAAAAACGGTTTCCACATTGGAGAACGAAAAGTAAAGGAATTCGTTCCTTCACCTTTTCAACCAATGGACCAGAATCACCGACAGACCTGGTGATTTTAATTAATAATATTCACAACCTATCTACACTCATCATACAGGGTGAGTTTCGCAACGTGACACTTCTAAATAACTCATAAAATATGTACAGTATGAAAAAATGTTTCTTAATGCACTTAACAGTAATATGGGTTCTACGCCGTTTTACTGTTTTATCGAGATATGCAGGTCACCTTAATTTTTTTAAATGCAATGCTTAAATTTTCTTTCCAAATTCTGATAAAGCATCGATTTCTGCTTAAACTAATTGTAAGTATATCTACGATGTCTAATGCCTGAAGTCATGTTTAACAACATTATTTGTCGTCGTAAATAAAGTTGTCCTGGAAATTATAGCAGTTCCGTTAAATGAGGATGCGTTGTAATGCAGGACAATTATTTTGTGAATATCTCAGTAATTATTCGTTTTAGACCCTACATAGCATAATGATTAATTATGCAGCCCTTGATGCTTTATCAGAATTTATAATGAAAATATACGCATTCTACTAAAAAAAATGAAGAAGACCGGCATATATTGATAAAACAGTAAAACAGCATGAAACCCATATTATAATTAAATGCCTCTTTCGTACAGTACATATTTTGTAAATTATTTAGAGCCGTTGCCAGTTAAGCATACATTCCTACGTAACACAGAGAACTATACTCTCAGAACATAAATATAAGGACGACACTTCGGCGGCTCAATTGTTATTTACTTTGTCATCACTAGACCAACAAGCTATATTATTAATTCTAACATTTGTATAAATATTATTTAGCTTGTTTCTTGCAAATTAAAGTATATACATGTTCATAATCAAAAAGAAAAACGAATTTCAATTAATTCGTCTCACTTTGAGAAATCTAAGTGAGATGCGTACGGATAAATGCATAATATTGCGATCGTGGATTGCAAGACAAGCTACGCGGACAAGAAACACTCGGTATGACACAATTATGGAGTGTAATGGAAACAATTTCGATGTAATGGAATCATTTCGATAAATCATCGACATTCAGGAAATTATAAAGGAACGCATTCCATCAGCGTCTTTCGAGATTGTTTCCTTTGGAATTTCACGGCCACTTTTCCGTAATTATTCCTCCACGCAGGTCAGCACGATGATAAGCCTGGCCCTGAAATCTACAGTCTCTTGCGATCGTGATGTTTTTCTGTAAGCATCTATCCAGTAGTTCTTTTGCAATATGATTATCAAAACATTGTTTGGATCGTGGGAAAACAGTGCTGTTTTAAAATCGACTCATACAGTAGAACCCTCTATAACAGTTGTTCCCAATTTTTTTTTTTAGGATTTCTTGCGTGAAGGTCTCTTTCCAATTTTTTAGATTGCTCACCAACTATTACTAAAACATTCTTCGACAAGGAATTATTTATTAGGGGGACCGGAAAGTAATATCCTTTTTTTTACATTAAATTCAAATGAAGAAATTTGTAACAAGTTTCTATTTTTAATGAAGGATGTACTCACCATCATCACGCAAATTTTCAATGCCGGATCGATAAAAATCAATTGGTTTTTTAGGAATATATCTGGAGAAACGAAATTACTTTCCGGTCCCCCTAATATTTAGAAAATGGCAAATCTTAGTCATCAAATGTATGTCCCTGTCCGTCGGGCCAATCAGAGCAAATTACCCCTGAAGTGCCTTGTTTCTGGTCTCTCACTATAGTTTGCCCACCACGGCCCTAGACGAGCGAGGATCTCCGTTTGAGAATCACTGCTCTATAATTGGGGAGATACATTTCGCGTTACATTTCTTTGTTTAACACTAGATCTACCAGGATAGTCAGACTTATTCTGAATTTTTTAAAAATATGGCTGTCATTTTAACGATATATCTTGATTAATTTTTTACGACTGTCTTCTTAAATGTAAGGGATTATATCGATCAAGTTTGTTGCCCCCATCATTTCTTTTCTTCTGAAGTGTTTCTTTAATATATTTAAATGTACTGGATTAATCGTTGGTAGTTTTAGTGTTACTGGGATTCGGAGCGCAAGACGTCAAAATGAAATGTCTAAAACTTTTCTTCATTTTATTTTAATTTAACTTTTTACGGTATGAATCATTTTCTCAATTTTTTGTCAACTAAGGGAAGTTAATTTCGTGAAATTAACTAACATTGATTTGTCGCTCTTATTTGATTATAAAAATATCTACAGGTACTGTGAGGTGTTTCGGTACAGTGGCAAAATTATTGTTAAATTGTAAATTTGAAACTAAGTTCGGCGAAAATTAGCTACCATGATAAACCATGTTGAAAGTAGCTCGATTTTTGGTCTGCACAGTGTTAAGGCAATAAAATGTTTCCACGATATATATAACGATATTATATATTGTAACTTAAAGTAAAAGAGCGGGCAAACTGAAATTTAGTCATTATTAGCATCGCTCAAGACTAAGTTTATTCGGCATTGTTTACTCGATAGTGATCCAATTACTGTGTTTGGTGATATTTTCAACTGTTTAACGGTTCAATGATAAAATAATAGAATTCAAAATCTAAAAAGTTAATTTTTTATTACAAGTCCGCAATTAGTACTAATTTAACTTAAGCATTGATGACAAGAAATAAGGAAAATTTCAAAATCATTATTTTGCATACTAAAACGATGGAGTGCTTAACGAATCAGGTTTAACTAAATTTCAAATGCGATAAAAGATGCAGACTTTAGAACGTCAGATGACACTAGAATTCTAAGTGATCATCGAAAAAAATTAACATTTTTTTATTTTCTATATAATATGTAATATCTATGAAACAAGTTTCTTGTTCAACTGCAACGTCATTTTGCCGATCGATCTTAATCTCACCATTTTGCTTTAACACTTTGA
This sequence comes from Cerceris ruficornis, assembly GCA_963989415.1. Taxonomy (NCBI): domain Eukaryota; kingdom Metazoa; phylum Arthropoda; class Insecta; order Hymenoptera; family Crabronidae; genus Cerceris; species Cerceris ruficornis. The sequence continues at coordinate 12,190,424 of OZ022521.1, forward strand.
AGAACTACTATACACGCCTTCGTGATAAATCAGGTATGGGACAGGATTTACGGAATTAATTAATTAACGCCCGACACTAATAGGTATTGCCCTGCAAAGCCGGATGACGGTTTGTTCAAGGCGAGCAAGCACTTTGCAAAGTTAATTGCCTCTTATCGTGACATAAACTGCCCTTTGCTGTTATCGTCAAATCGTGAATTTATCATGAGCGTATGTACCTACACGTAACTTGCACCTGATGACGTTTTATTATTAATCTTCGATCCTCGACTTACTTCGCAAAACGGAATTGTGATGTAGAGCCAAATACAGACTGTAATTTAAAACTAAAGATTAAATAATTTAATTTAATTTATAACTAAAAGATTAGTTAACAGTTATTTCGAATAGACAATAGATTTTCTATATATGCAATATCTATCACACGGCCACACTGTGGCCTAATTTTTGAAATAATTAATGCCAAAAAGCTTTACAAATAGGTGTATAAATCTCTTAAAAAAATTATGCTTCTAATTTCACGTCAACAAAATTTGCGGTTCGTACAATATCTACTTTATAACTTTTATTTATATTTTCAGGGCTTGTTTAGAAAATTAATTTTTACTGTGGATTTTTAAGTATCTAAATTAGATAAAAGATTATTTAAAGTGAAAACGATGCTGCTAAGTAAAACCAGTTGAAAAATGTAAAAGTTTTGGTGCTGTACTATGTAAAAATATTGAATAGGGCTTCCGCATTTTCCTTAGAAACTTCTACGGAAACAATTTTTGCCTGCATTTAGTAGTCAGTTCAGCTACACGATTTAATACACAGTATAAAAATTCCCAGTCAATATCAGCGGTAGTTTTAGAGATAACAGCTGGTACTAGCTGACGTGAGCCACACTCTCTACATGATAAAAATTTGGAATCATGTTGAGTATTATGAGAAGTAGGATATTCATTATACTTTTTCGAGTTTCTAACATATTACAATATTAAAGTATTCGCAAAAATGGATTGCACTGTATTAAGATATTAATAGGCAATCTAAAAGAGTGGAGGTATATTTCATTTTATCGATGCAAAAGTTAGAGGAAAGATAACTCAGATTCTTTGTGAAATTGAGTGATATCTCGGGGAAAAAAATTATTTTCTAACATTGTGTTATAATATTTTTAATTAGGAAAGTAATCATTGCCGTAACTTTTATAAATAGAAATAATTTCAGCCTTAACGCAAAAATAGTTTGATGTTTACCAAGATTTTCAAGGTTTGTAAAAATAAGTAACTCCTATTGTTAGTAAGACCGCCAAATATTCCAAAGCTTGTACCGTTATCAAGAATTTCTGGCTCTAGATAATTATTAAAGTTATTTGAAACTGTAAAATGACTTAATTCTTCGAGAAGTTAAAAACTGTTTCAATTTTATAAAATGAAAACTCTATAAATGCTAGTACATAAATGTATTATTTTATGTATTTTTATAGTATTGTTTTGAAAATTAGCCTATCAACATAAATGTTCCGAACCAACAAAAAATTTATTGACTGCATAAAAGTCCATGAATTTTGCATTAAGATTTTAACGTTAAGCATAGCACTTTTACACGAAAACTATATTCTTCCTGCCTGCTCTTAATTTAAAAAAGCTTTCTCCTAAATGCATTGTTAAACATTTGAAGTGCATCGTTAAACTGTCGACTATGAATAACAATTTTCTTATCGCATTATGCGAGCGAACGTACCGTCGAAGAAATAACAGTTATGAAAATGGAGAATACGGCTTACGGTTGTTTCATTGCAAACAAGCTTGAAAAATTCATGCAGCCCTTAACAGTTTAGATGCTTCGAAACGAGTGAATTCAGAACAACCATGACAAAGTAAGATGTTCTTTCTTTGAGAGTTTATGCTATATTTAGGTATGCATATGTTTCTCCGTAACAAATTTGATGATCTTAACGTAATCAATTTCCCATTAATCCAATTTTTGGTTAAATGCTAGAATCAGATATAAATAAACGTTTACTTACTCAGTTTAACATGAAAATTAATTCACATTTACAATTTTAGAGGTTTTGCGAATTGAAATTGAAAGAGAAGCCTTTTTAACAATATTTTGAAAGTTAATTTTATTATCTTACATTCTAATCTTTCTTAACTGACATTAGCACGCTGTACGGATCTAATTATCTCCTTAATTCTTCGTCAGCTAACTGAAGTTCTATACCATTAGTTATTGAATTTATCGAATCACAGTCATAATTACAGACACCGAATAATATTTAATAGAAGGTACAAAATAATTGCCAAATTCCAAATGATGTCTATAAGAAATTAATATTAACACTAAACCTACCATGGCAGTCAAATGACCGCTTTCTGATTTTTTCTAAAAATTCCCCAAATTTATTGATCAGTCATACAGTAAATATTTTAGGTCTATCGTATAATACAAAAATTATTTAATTGATCATCTTTTTCCCCTCTTCAAATCTCTTTTTCCAAAGTACTTATTTCATATATCTTGATATAACAGATATAAAGCCGGTAGCTTTAGTGTTAAGAAAACATAGAATTGTACAGGTTTAATGATTCGCATTATTATGCAAAAAATAATCTCTCACATTACAAAGAGCAAACACCCATTCGTAAATTTTCAAACAATCGACACAAGTCTCTAGAACAACATAAACTTCCGATCTACAGGTGTCCGAAGATTCGAAGGTTGCATCACGCTAATAGGTTTGATAATGCAAAGTCGGATCCCTTGACTACTCAGCGATTGTGCAAACAACACCGCCGAACATTTCCAGCATGCAACTTCACGGCACAGGAAGTCCGAAGAGAGATCCCGGTACGCCAGCATCATTTCGTCTGGTGCATAATGTATGCACGTCCGCGGTGGTGAGGCGGTTAGTTAAGTTTGTCTGGCATTAATCATCCACTCAGCCGGGTCTCCCTTATCCCCCGTTCTTCGAGCTTCGTTCCCCTCCATGGCTTTCCTTCTCGAAGGATGGAACCTTCCCTCTTCTATTCAGAGTGCAGTGAATATGATAGCGCAACCATACTAGGGGTGATTCTGATGGGTGCACCGCTATTAAAGGTGTTAATTTCATACGTTTTGAACTTGGTAATTGTGTTGGATTTTTTTCGTTGAAATTATGTAATAAAAATTGTGGTAAAAAGTTATAAAATATTAGCGGTCTTGACTTCCAGATGGTCACCTAGACGCGACCTTTAACCCCTTGCCCTACGAGTTCTTTTGCGACTGCCTCTGCAATAATTGAGAATTAAATTGCTAAAATAAAAATATGGCAGTGATTCCTGATATATGTATCTTAGAATTTAAAGCGATATTAACAACATAGGGATAATATTATCGTGTCGTGTTCCACTGATATTTTCAATTTGACAATTTTTGAGAAGCTTCAAAATTTCCTGTTACTGCAACCCCATTACGAGTGTCACTCGTTGTTATAAGGCAAGGGGTTAAGGCTAATTTGATTCCGACGTTTCGCAAATATTGCAGTTCGCACCTTGAGGGTCTGCAGACGAGTTTTCTTTTGCAGAATGTTATTCCGAAAAAGTCTATTTGTAAGTTTGGGCATTCATATGTAGCAATGCGTTGTTCTGTTCTGACCAATGAAAAAATTGGGAAGGGTGGAAGAAATTATGGGAAATGTTATATTATAGAAAATTGTCAACTTTATATTATGAAAAATTGTCAATTTTATATGGCAATTTGAAAAACAATAAGTATGATCGGTGCGATATGGTTTTATGCGCAACTTTGAATCCATCTAAATTTTATAGGGATTGAATTTAGAAGTTTTAGGAAAAGATACTGGCGGTCTTCTCTACGTCTAACAGTCAGCATTTGTTGGGATTTTATAGGATGACGTGCAATTTTGCATTTTACTTTTATATCCCCTTCATTTTTTATTATTCCCTTCATATTTTCCAAGTCGTGCGTTTAACTCAAAATTGTAACTCCAAATACTAATTATTCTTAAAATATGAAATAAAAAAGAAATTACTTTTGTGTGCACAGTATCCCGTAAAGCTAGCTTTTATCAGAATGAACAGCTGTCAATGTATGGAATATTCTGCAATATTTGTGCATGTCTTGAGAAATATTAATTAAATATTTTTAAATAACTTTGACATGCTTTTATTTGTGTTGTATTTCCACTTACAGCTTTCTACTTTGTCGTGATTTCTGTTATGTAGCTGCATCTGTCTGTAAACAGCTTGTGTAATACCCTGCACATGGAAGAATCAAGTCGAAATTGTAGAATGCAATTTGTTCGTATGTTCCTACGTTTCAGACAGAAGTAAGGTCGAAAAATTGCATGAAAATCTTTATGTATTCAGCAACGCTGACTTCATTTCCCGTCAGTTCTTCATTAGAAAAATATGGAAATTGTAAGGGAATTGAATCCAAAATATGGGAATTGCAAAAATCGTTGAATTTCCTTCAACGCCTATGACTTCATCACGTGAAAGTACGAAAGGAAGTGGCACTTTGACAGACTTGAAACGTCGTCTTTCTGGAGAACGGGATAATGGGTAAACAAATACACAATAATTTCTATTTATCTCTTTCATGTGGAATCAGTTTTACATCAGTTGCACAATCATTGCCTCCCAGGTGTCTTATGCAATTCACTTTCATCTCTTGTTTTTTCTTAGACTATACAAAATTATGCCAAATGTGTGATGCGCGGGAGAATTTGTGAAACTTGTAAAAATATGGAAGTGCCTGTAGCAATTTTTTATAACTGTCATAGACAAATATTTTTATAGATATGTGCAAAGTTATTGTATAGCCTTCTCAAGCAACTATGATCTGCAAAATATTATTTTGTATTTTAACAGAAATCAAATTAATTTCAAACATATTAAAAACAGTTTGTCTTTCAATTTCAATGAGCTCAAATTTGAAATTATAAAATCTTATTATAAGATTTAGATAGTACAAAATTGTGTTTTTCGAATATTTATTTCAGATTACAACGCTACCTATTTAAAATTAATTTATAATATTATATAAAGGTTGCACTAAGTGTGGAATTGGTTAATTTCATATTTTGAATATGATTTTAACAATTTATTAAATCATAAAATAATACTTTAATGTCCGGAATACATACGCAAGGACATAAACTCGGCTAAAAACATGTGTGAATAGTAATAAATAATTAAAAAAAAACGTTTTTAATATAAAACTGCTAATACCGATAAGATAGCAAAAGAACTACCTTGAAGTGAGAAAGCTACGTTGATTGTTACATTGCTAAATCCGTAAAACAATATCTGCATATTCTTTTGATTTTGTAGAAACCTTTCAATTCCACATTCATACGTTTCCCCACGTTTCGTTTTGCCTCACTCTACAGGCGAAATAATAAATATTAATTATTCATTTGACTCCTAGAATCCTATACATATCTCAATATAACTACACGTCCGCTCATTCGCCGCCGGATTAAAATTTAATCAAATGTCATTCACATCTGCCGATAGATCTCCTACCGAATTCCCAGAACGTATGAAAAGTATCAAATTTATAACGTTGGCAGGCAGACGGTAAAATCACATAATAGAAAATTATTCATACATCAATTGTTGCACTCCGGCAAAATGCAATATGCCGGAATATCACGAACCAGCAAAAGAACCGTTGCATTCCGTCTCCGCAGAACTGCAGAAAATTCACAAACGCGTCGAAAGAACTACATAATTCATGCACGCAGTATCCCCCTGTTCTTTCGTTATATCCTAGCTCCAATTTACAGCAACATCCCTCTCATTTCTCTTTCCTTCACCATTCATCACTATTCTTTACTCTTCTTCTTTCCTTCACATCCCACCCCCGTTAACATATTTCGTCCATCACACACTTCTTCACCATTACTCTCTTTTTCTACTGTTCAAACTTGCACCGTTTCCGCTCCCGTTTACTTCTACTTGCCAACGTGTCTTTCTTGTTGCCCGGATTCCACTCATCGTCAGTTTTGGCCTTCGCGCAGGCCAACGCATAGCGTGTGTACGATGCAGCCCGGTGCAGTGCGGTGCAGTACGGTGCTCGACTAGGTACTCGAGAGTTCGGAGAGCAGATTGTTTGAGTACCGACCACCCCGTGCAAGTAGCTGCTGCTCTATGCCGGAACGAACACGCCGTTCTATTCTTCCAACCACTATTGCCCCTCGACAAGTGCATTAGGTTCTGGAATTTGTCACGAGGAGTTCCGAGAGGGGATGAAAGAAGGGGCGACCTTCTTTGGCGGTTAGGTTTACGAGGGGAGGATCAGGAGTGACCCTTGCTACTGTTTTTTTTTAACATATGCGAGTCTGACGTCTTATTGCAGGACTAACCCTAGAGACCGCTAACATATTTATGAGTGTATGGAATAAGGATTGAGATACATGAAAAACTGCGATAACTTCAGGTTTCTTCGAGTGAAATATCTTAACACTTTACCGACCGGTAGCCTATTAATAGGCTTTTTGTCACCAACGCTTAGACTTTTAGTTTATTAATCGGTACCCACGGCAATCACTAATTTGTTATTTATTATTGTAGTGGAAGTGTGTTAAGGAGTCAGTGAGAATCATTTGTAATTCTCAAAGAGATTGTAATTTTCATTAGGCAATCTAAGCCGAAACAAATCCTTTAAAGTGGGTAAAATGCTCAAACAATAGCGGTTGGTAATGTGTTAACACGTTGCCGCACACTTTTAATTTGACGATCGTGCTCACAAACCCAATTTTTTTTTCCGAAGCGGTAAAGTATGAGAAAACGCATAAAAGAACAATTAACACTAGATTTACGGAAGCCGTCGAATTGACGGGTTCCTACTTCTCTTATAAACATTTCTCAAATTTATAAGGACGCTGTATAGTAGATATTTCACGTGTATTTTATAATACATTAATGACTTAACGAATTACCATCTTTGCCACTTGATCCCTCCTTTTTCAATGTCCTTATCTGATATACTGCAATTTAACAGATTTTACGCCCGTAAATCTAGTGTTAATATGCTGTCTGGCATGCTACACCTTTTTTTCGATGTATGACTCAATAATTAACAAGTGTATGCGTTAGTATACTTCGTACTAACGCTGTTCTTTTTTTTATTGATTAAAATGTGCACGACGGCTATAGCCGTCGTTTGCCTACATATCGCCAAAGATCGGACGGCTATAGCCGTCATTTGCGGCAACGTGTTAATCAACTGTTCGTACTTTTTATTTAACGATTTTGATTGCCGCTTTTTGAGAAATTATTGGGAATCATACTCTTTGTGCAAGACGCACCTGGTTATTCGTCATTTCAGCGAATCGGACGCTATGGCGCATATGCTGTGTCATTGGCGTCACATGTGTTGACAAATGATATTTGTAATTGTAAGTGTTACTTTTGGTGCGTAGTACGAAATATATTAAAATGGGGTAATATGACATTGTATATTTTTATATTGTTTTTAGAAAATGTAAATTGATATAAGTTTTAGGCTCATCTGACGAATATGCGATTTTTAATTTTAATTGAGTTGTATTTGTAAAAACACTTGCTGGTCTGGGCTTTCGAGTTACTGTTTTAAGATATATGAGAGCTATCACTTAAGATATATTGAGCTTTCACTTATTAAGAAAGTGAAATGTCACTTATATATCTCATATTAAAGGTAATTCAATCTAAATCCTAGAATGGCCGAAACTGTTTCAACTATAGTATTTTATACCGAAACTGGGTCTATTTTATGTTACTTGCAAACCAATGGAACCTCGTGAAGTTTACTCGGTTTAAAAATCTAAAGCATAAGGTGATTCATGTTCCAAGATTCTTTATTAGAAAATTAAATCCAAAAATTTGATACTTAATCTTTTTTTCGGAATCCTTAACTCTATGTTATAATATTCTGGGACTGTATACTGTAAACTTTTAATTACAACAAATTCATAGAACGCAGCACAATTCGAGTTTTTGTAGTACGAAATGGTCCTTCTTTGCCACTGTGCTCCATATCCACGTATTTTCTCAATCTCTTTTTTTCTTTTATTATCAATTCAAAGAGACACGATACAAAAGTCGATATTGGTTGAAAAGAACGAGAAATGCGAAGACAACTTTCATTTTTATTAGTACTGTTTTATTCCCAGGCCTACAGTATTTCATTGGATATCCTTTATAGCGTTGATCTCATATCCCATAAAAGAGTATACCGAATTTCATTTATTTATGAACTTATCAATTTTATTCTCCTGCTCTGTTATTTAATAAATCAAAAACCGAATGGGACGAAAAATTTTCATTACATTTCGTTTTACGAGAAAATAAAACAGAATTTCTCGTATCGATAACGTAACGATATAAATATTTTTTATTGTAAAGGGTCAATTTGGAGCATGTACAGAGTGTTTCAAATGATGTTTTTTCAAAACTCTGATACTGACCCATGAGGGGTTCCGTCTCGCTTTGCTGATAAAAGTACTACATATTTGAAGTTGTTACATTGATTTTCCTTGTTTACAGTGATTTTAAACCGATTTTCAGAATCAGTGGTAGCGTGTAGGTGAGCTTTCGCGATAACATACATAACGTATTAGAATCATTATCATAGTGCTTATTATTATTTGGCTGTTTGTAAATAACTAGATAACAGAAAAATAGCAGGGTAATAAAAAAAGAGCATTCATTAGTCTTGTTATATATAAAAAACTTTCCGTGCTTTTATATTATGTTCAGGAAGAAGTGACGAGCAAAGCTTAACTATTATGTTGGTGCATATGAAATGTCGGATTAGGTCTATACACTACATTTTGGCCATATTTTGTAAATAGGTCGCCGTAAAATTAATACTTTTACAGTTGAAACAGGTTGTTTGGTCTATATACTCAATACTGAGATGTATTTTTTTTTGGAAGACACCTAATTTATTTAAAAGAAATATACTTTTTTGTTCAACTCGAATAGTAGTGAAATACGAGTAGTGTCGCATACTGCGTCGAGCCTGGGCGAAAATACCCCCCCCCAGAAGGAAAAGCTAGCTACGATCCTGATTTTTATGAGGACCCAAACGTTGGCCAGCACGCCAAGACAAAAGGGTGTGCTGGCAAATGTCAACTTCTCCCCCTCGGCCAAGCCGAATAAGGAATTTCCTTATTTTAACAAATGCACCAGAAGCATACAAAAATACGAATATTCAAGAACAAACAAAAGTTCACTAGCTTTTTCTTCTGGACTATTCACAACATTTGGACTCACCCGGCATCTTTAATTTTTCTTAATCTTTTAAAGTTATATTATAAATTCATTAGTTTCCTTTAAAATCCATATAAAATCATGATTCAAAAACCATCAGAATCCTAATGCTGTGAATAAGGTAAATCTAAATAATTAAAATTATAAAATATACACATATATAAATTATAAGAAGGAAGACTTTGGAAAGGAAGGGATGCCCCTTCCTTACCAGGAAAACCAAGGGCCTGCAAAACCCTGGGCCAATCAGCGCCCACGCTTTTCCAGCGCCTTCGTATATAAAGGCGAGGAAAACTCGCCTTGCGACACTTATATTTTTTTTTCCTGTTCTAAGCTCGTTACGCTGTCACTCAGTTGGTTGTATTTATTTCAGTTCTTGGTATTAGAATATACTCAGTTTTGTTCCAAGTGGTGTAACTTTATTTTAAACGTCACGGTGGAATTTTCACCCAGAGTCTTTTCTTTTTCGTTTTTTCCCGCTCAATTCCTTTAATTCCGTCCGTCGTTCCCCAAACTTGCGCTCTCGCCATAGGGCGTTCAGTTTGGTCCTATATATGAGTTTGCGCTCCCGCCATAGGGCGTTCAACTCATTCCCGTGATCCGACTTGCGCTCTCGCCATAGGGCGTTCAGTCACTTTCTCACCATAGTTCATTCCATACCCTGATTTCCTTCCTCCATGGGCAAAACCCGAGCGGGAAAACAACGCCAGGCACGCCGCCTGATTCGAGCCCTTCACCAGGTGCCGAATAAGGTGGCCCCGGAGGAGTTTTCTACTCTCTTCGAGAACCTCCTCGACCAGGTTCCTCCTCCTCCTCCTCCTCCTCTTCCAACACCGTCTCCTAATTCTCCACCCCCTCCACCAAGTCCCGCCTATAAGGGCCTTCCCAAAACCGACCCCGAACGTCTTCGGTTAAAATTAAAATATCTTTTCGAATAATAATAACCCGGCGGATCCCAGGGTAGGACCCCGTAGGTCCCGCGACCCGAAGAGACTAGCGGCTACGACGCGACAGTAGTAAACCGATATGAATTTAAACTTGGTAATAATGCTGCAGCTGCAAGTCTTAATATAAACAGAGCATATGGGAGGCAATCGTTAATACAAAAATTGTACAATGTTTGTTCAAAAAGTTTCGTTCTGAATATAAGTATTTTAAAAATGCGCCACATGGTAGATCCACAACCGTACGCCATAATGATGTCCTACCTATACATGGAAAGCTGAACTTCCGTTTTTCCAAGGCGTTGAAAGCATTACTACTGACAGATACTGTAAAAAAATTGAACAAATGCTCGTAGAATTGAAAACACTAAGACCGCTTCATTGCAGAAAAAAAATTCAATAATGAAGGTGACCTTAAAAAGTCGCCTCCAATTTTATTCTTTCTAAAATCTCAGATTTTATTAAAAATTGCATAAAAGCCCTTGTGGATTGTGTATTGATGACGATGGAAATTATTATCATTTATAAACATTCATTTTGCAAAAGCTGTGGCATTTTAATTTCGCCGTATACAATCCGACATTTCATATGCACCAACCTAATAAATTTAAATTTGAATTCAATAAAAATTAAGGTAACCTTTAACTTTTCTGAAAAATTTCTCCCTAGCCCAAAAATTGATAGCTCGGATTTGATAACTCATCCTGTAGACATTTCTGAATACTTCCGCATCTACCTCGTTGTACCTTCTGAAAATGAAACGTCTCTCCGGCATCTTTGTAAGCATCGTAAACGAACGTTTCCACGGTGTAAATCATGCTCGCTTCACGTTCGACTGTTACGTCCTCTCCTTGGGAATTTTACCGGGAACCATGTAGAGTAACACGGAACGAGGCGCTGTTATGAAAAGCGGAGATCGAGCCGAGCATAAGCGTATCGGAACAACGCGGAAGGAGCGTAATTGAACGCGACCAACGTGGCTTACGTTGCAAGCCGATCTATAAATACAAGCCGCTACCAAGTCTCATAAGCTTCGCTTTATTAATTCAAACTTCCTCGTGCCTCTCGAAACTGCTCGTTTGGCTTCACGAATCCGACAGTTCTCGCTGGGAACAGGGAGAACGGGAACGTTGCATCCCCGTTCTGCATCATGGCAGTAGTTTTGGTACTATTGGCTGATGGGTTGCAGTATGTGACAGTATATTTGACTGTTATGATCCTTGGTGAGAACGTAATTTGGGTACTTTATCAATCATTTTTCGAGGTAAACACAAGTCCTTCCAGATCACTCTTCTTTATTTGGTCTGGATTTTCTTTCAACATCTTTGGCCAGTATATTTAACACTAGATCTACGGTCGCCGTCAACTCGACGGGTTCCTACATTTTTCAAAAATTTTCTCAAACTGATAGAGAAGCACTACAGTAAATATTTGACGTGTATCTTATAATACATGAATTACTTAACTGATTGTATTCTTTGCCACTTGATCCATCTTTTTTCAAAGTACTTATTTAATATATTTAAATATACTAGATTTAACGCCCGTAGATCTAGTGTTAATAAACGTCGGGATTTATTGAGTTGATATTTTCAATTGATAGTCAGTATCTTTTGAATATTTATTATTAGTATTTTTAACAAGTGATTAATATCTAATGCAAGTTTTTCGAAACCACGTGTGCTTACTTTATCTGTATTTTTTAATATTATAGGTCAGTACGTTTAAAAAATGATCAGTATTTGTCACATTTTGCATTAAGATTTTTGGTAAGTGGTCGATGTATAATTTAAATTAAAATATGTAAACGTGCAATAAGTAGTCAATGTAAAGCAAATATTTAATAAAGCTAGTTAAATAAACGGTCAGTGTTTGTAATAAAATGTCAGTTTTTAATAAATGTTGCTACAGGCAACAGATTAGTTGGACATTTTGAAAATCTATTGAAACTGTAAAGTATGCAACGATATACTAACCTTTTACATTACGCATTAATATATTTCTGTAAATGCCAATAATTTATTAAAAATACGAATATATAATCCTTGGAAATACAAAACTAATAAATTGTAGCTTTTCTATTTCGATTTCTCACACAAGAGAAGAGTTTTTCAGATTTCAATAAATTCGTTCGATCTTCTACAATTATTCGACTTCATTACAGCGTAGAATAACATCAATCTTGAACATCCTCCATTTACATAATTACCCCGTCACAATACATTATGTTTCACATATCATTACATGTTATTAACATAATTACATTTCATGAATAAAGTAAATGCCCAGAATTTCACAAGTACACCGAAACTGTCTGATTAATCTCTTCAATACTACAACTACCGGCGTTAAAACTATTATGTTTAAATATATGGAATAAGAAGACTAGAAAAAGAGACATGAAAAGGTGGAAAATATGATTAATTCAATTAGTTATGTTTTATAAGATGGACTTAGAATATCGACCCTATGGACCGCTATAAACTTGTACAATTTGTTTAAAAAATGAGGAACTATTCATTTTGACTGCCTTGGTAGTTCTAGTGTTAAGTACTACACGCCACTGAATTCTTTCATCGTATTTTTATACTCATTCCATATGATTAACCGTTTGAGTACCAAGGAGCGCGACCGCGCTCTTCAGATTTTGTGTCGAAAAGTCCCAGTACCCCATTCACTGCTAGGAAAACTAAGCAAATATTACCTTTGCTTCTTAAAATTTGAGAAGATGACAGAAAGTTTTTAGAACATCGGTTTCATTAATCAAAAATATAATCTCGACATTTGTTATGATACAAAGAACATTTTTGTTCCGAAATTTCTATACACGCTCAGCCATTATTGTTAACTTATTAATTCAAACTTATAGTGCAGCTACGAGATATCTCGTAGTTGGCAGTCAATGGGGTACTCGGTTGAGACAAGCGCTATCGCGCTGCTCGGGTTTTTTCGACCATGTTCTTTTAAAAGCCTCTGGGACTCAAACGGTTAAAAGGCAATTCCTAGCATTACCCCTTATATCTTCCACCGGAAGAACACAGAAACGAAAAGCAGACATTCTCCGTCCACATCGGATTTCTACGGTCTGTCGTAACACGGTCACATGCCGTACACTTCGGTCGCTCGTGATCTGCATAAAATTCCGCAAATTCCTTTCGCCGTAGATAGCATATTGCATAACGCCTTGCAATTTTATCGGCTCTCAATACAACGGCGGGTGGCCGAAAGGAATGGCCGTTTCACGATGTAAAGCTACGTTTCGACGTATTGAGTTCCATATCTTTGTATTTAATGTCCAGCAAACGACGTAGATGGAAAAGCGATACTTCAACGAGGTCTGCGAAATGCGAAAAGTGAGCTAAAGAGAATTCGAGAGAAAGTGCCGAGCAGGGAAGCGAAGCTGGAGATGAGAAATCTTTGATGGTCTCGACGGACCAACTTTACTACCTCTAGGAAGAATTCCAAGTATGCCTACCTATATATCTCGAGGAACCATTTAACCGGTTGTTTTACTTCGTGGAAAATGTTGCGAGCTGTCATCTGTTGCACTTTGATTGGTATATTCTACGAACGGCCGATGAAAATTTAAGAAAGTGTTTCTTTTACTTTATTTATTTAAAATGGCGCACACTTGTTAGTGTTATTTGATACTGTCGTAGAATACAGTGTGATTACATAATCTTGTAGAACACTTTGTTACGTGATAGTACAGTTAAGCGATGATAAATATGTACAATATTTACTGTGATGTAATGTGTACATAATACAGTGTGTCGCATGTTTTTCACGTCAATATTAATCCTCGCAGTTTGATGGGTACAAGTAGGGACACCCTGTACATAACAAATGATAATTGAAGTGTATATTTCATCGGAGAATATTCGTGAGTTTGAACCGTTATAAAACATGTTTTACATTTAGAATTTTTATTTATGATGTGAAAGACGAACATTACCACTTCTGTGGCCACGAATTTGTTTATTTTATAGAATCATTTCAATCATATCAGATATTGATAGATATTTCGAAGACCGATTTTCATGAAGTTGGGAATATCAAATACGACGTTGGATATTTGATAATTAATGTTAGAGTTTGTTTTATTCAATGTTAGAGTGATCGAAATATTTTTTTTTATTTATTCTTGATTGTAATAGTGCTTGTGCGATTTTAAGGTTATTGCATTAATCAGAAACAAAAGGAGCAGACAATGTGAAGTGAATTAGATAAAATAATATAATGATATATGTAAAAATAGAAAGATTTTAAACATTTTTGTTTAATATCAGTGTATGCGTCTGAATTTAATCTTATATTATTGTTTATAGTAGCATGTTCAATAGCTTCGAAAGTATTGTTAATAACTTATTAAATTTTGATAAGACAATAGAATTACTAAGAAATGTTAATTTAAATGTGTACGAAACTCTAATTTTGTAGAATTACTCCATGAATTTTGAAGTTTTTCGTAAACATAATATAAACCTTTGGTGGATCTTCTAACATACGGTACGTTTCGAAATTCTTTTATCACTTTATCTACTTTATAATATAGTAATTATAAAATCAAATATTTCCGCAAAACATAATCGGCAAATTATTTACCAATTTTAATGAAATCAGCTATTACGATCCTTAATTCCTCTGCTTGTAATATAAAAAACTATAGCATACCATCTACTCATGGTGAAACATTAATATATCCAATCAAACAAACAACTTCGACAACATTCAAACTTCTCATACCATTAAAACGACAGAATACACCGCCCACAACAGTTTTACCAAACGCCGATTTATAGATTAATCATACATTCCCCAAACAGCACATTTTTCATCATTAACAGCTCACATTCACCCGTCAAAGAATGACATCGTTTGATAATCTCTCCGAGTGGCGCTATCGTTTCAAAAGGGATTTCCAGCACGCCACTGTTTCTACACGTCTGTTGAACAAGGCTGCGAAGGACGTCGAGTGTTTCGCTACATTCCAGTAATTGTAGAATTTCCCGAGTTTGGAAACTGTACTAATTACCGGAGTTCCTGTTCGTTACTGACACAAAGCATGACATCACACGTCCCCGGTGAACGGCTCGGCGTCGGCTCCGCGAGTGGATTAGGAAAGTATCGCAAAAACAGAAAGAAACGCGACGAAAAGTATTAAGAAACGAGGGAAAGGAGGAAGGATTCGAAGGAAAACGACGGCAGTCAGATAAGCATAAAAGGGGGCACGAACTTACGGAGAGAGGAAAGAATCTCTTAAGAGAGAGAAAAGAAACTAGGACAACCCGGGAAGACTGATGTCATCGCTTCGAAGGTGAATTCCAGAGACGCCGACGAATCAAAGGCTTATTAAATCTTGACATTTCATTTTCGATATACTTCTTCTTAATTTGTATACGTAAATATACGTTGTCAAAGGCATCTCGAATCGATGGTAATTTTTTTAGGTTCCCGTTGGAATTTTATTTAAAGGAAAAAGAATACTGTTTTGTTTTGATTAGTTACAGAAATATTTACTGTTATTTGGGGGTGTAACATTTACTCTTTTCGAGGTAAAATACCTAAAATTGTAAAGCTACAATATTCTGAGTAATATTCTTTTTTAACACTAGATTTACGGAATCCGTCAAATTGACGGGTTCTTACTTGTTTTATAAACTTATCTCAAATTTGCAGAGAAGTTGTACAGTAGATATTTCAGGTGTATTTTATAATACAATAATGACTTAACAAATTCTCATCTTTGCCGTTTTATCCCTCTTTTTCCAAAGTCCTTATTTAATCTATTGCAATGTAACAGATTTCACGCCCGTAAATCTAGTGTTAAAAAGAGTCCTACCGGCTGCTGCGACTTTCCAGTTATTCTGCCGATTCGAATCAAAACGATGGCAAGACATTTATATTTATATGAATGTAACTATCGTGTAAACCGAAAGAATTAATGTATTTTACCTTTTAAAGAAACTGTGACAGTTCAAAGTTTAGGTTTCGATTTTCCAGACATTTTTTCGGTTCAGGAATGCAAAAATGTAAAGAGATTAAAATTGATTGTAGATTTGAGTTTATAGGATGACGGTAAACTTGCCAAAGACTCTCTACAAATTAGAAATCCATCGGCCAATTAGATTTTGAAATATCGTGTCAGTTATATAATAAAACGGTTTTCAGGAAAATCGCGATTGCTTTGCAGCAGGTCTATGTGACACAAAAAGCATTTTATTTTTTTAAACATCTGGAATTTCGGTATTCTAACAAATTCAAATTAAACTGCTTGCAGACATATCCTTCAACGTACCGCAAAAAAAATTGGATATGTCTTTAACGTCTTCTTGTTAAGCCAAAATGTCCCCTTAACACTAAAACTACCCAGAATTGCAGTTATCCCAAAATCTTCATGCAATATCTCCAAAGATACCTCCAAAGGAAAAAAACACAAAGTGACAAAAGAACTCGTCAATATAATGCCTTACATTTTACACGATAAACGTAACAAATCAATAGAATCGCTTTTCCATAAATTCGTATCATTTCTGTTTAAAATTATGAACTAATCTTTTTGGCTGCCGTGGTAGATCCAGTGTTATACCTTCGCGGACGGAGACATTTTTCAACATTGAGAGATAATCATTTATTTGACGATCCAAAAGCACCTTTTTATCAGAAAGTCAGACTGTTAAAGTATATAAATTATAAATTACTATTTACGTAATCATATTTTAACGGTTGCATTTCAATTTCTAAACTTTGACCGTGTATACATTCAGCGATAGATTGTAATTAAATTTTTTCTCAGACCACATATCAGGGAGACTGGAAAGTATTTTCGTTTTCTTACATTAAATTCAAACAAATTTTGTAACAAGTGTTTATTTTCAATCAATGATGTAATCACCCCCATTATCAACGTTAACCTTTTGTCATCAAGTGTGCAAATTTTTAACACTAGTACTACCGGCGTTAAATCTGTTATATTTAAATACATTAAATAAGTACTTTGAAAAAAGGGGAATTCAGAGGTGGAAAATATGATCGATTCGGTAATTTATATTTTATGAGATGGGCGTAGAATATCTATTCAACGACCCTCCTATAATCTTGGAGAATTTTTGGAAAAAGTTGTGTACCAGTCATTTTGTCTGGTTTGGTAGTTCTAGTGTCAATGTCGGATCGATAAAAATCAATTGGTTTTTGAGCAAAATATCTGGAGAAACCGCATTACTTTCCGGTCCCTCAATACATGCGTCGCCCGTCCTCAAAGGGTTAACGGCACAAAATAACTACCATTATATGAGTAGCATCATATGAACGCAATAAACACAATAAGATCACGAAAACGCGAAAAACTCGACAAGAGCTTTGGAGTAGAGGAGAAGTAAACAAAAGAGAAGTGACAGGAGCACGCCTCAAAGAACGGTATCTCCATGCAAACTGATGTCAGAGTGACGCAAGAGAATCCCAAGGATGCCTCTCGACGAGAGGGTTGATTACGTCGCCGTGCGTAATTCGACGAGAGTTTATGAATCGTCGCCGTCGCCCCGACAAAGAAAAGTTCTCGCAGCAATTTCTTCGATTTGAATACCAAATCGCGTCGGCTGGCTCACTGCTCGGGACTGATGGAGAACGTATGTATTACCGGGCTTAGAAATTGATATAGGTATATCTACGTGTAGGAAACGGCAGCCGCCTTAGCGATAACCTAGATTCGCCGTCACATAAAGCGGAATGCGATCGAAAGCTGGGAGGGCGAGAGATAGATTTGAAAAGAACCCAACTTCTGCGAAAGTATCAACGTTGTGTTATCCGTCGACTAAGCCGGGATGATTTTTAACTCCTACTTTTCTCTCATTTCTATAGTTTCCCCCTATTCCTTCCTTGATACTCTTACTCTTTACGTCGTCGATCTTTCTCTTTGGAGAGTCTCGTACGATCTCCTACATCGAGATAGATTTCTCGAGGAGGCAAAGTTCGTTTTACGGAGGAACGAAATTACACGAGGGGAATTTCGATTGCACGTGGAAGTACTCGTTGACGTATGAAAAATTGGTGAGTCGCGGTGGTTGATGATCTTGAAAATTTGATTATCGATGCTGGAATTATCGGGGATGGTTGAAGAATTTGCTGGGAAGAGACTCTGGAAACGTTGGATTAAGATATTCTGCGAATTGGACCTCTGTGTAATAAGGGGAGAATGATTCGATCGCTCGTTATGGATATTTAAACAATAATAAAATAGAATTTTGGAGAACTTTCAAAATCGAGAAACTTCGCAAACAGGACTCTCCGTTGATCATCGTTTATCATTTGTGACAGTTAACACGTTTTCTGATATTATATTATGTTTTTCCCAAAGTTTTTACCACTCTAGACTTTTAAGCCTTAAATAAGAAACCAAATTGATCTTAACACTAGACATACCGACACTTTATCTGTAGCTATTCTTACTGTAACAGATCTTTCAATCGGTTGCGAAATAACGTTAATGCCTTCTTCGATAGAAATGCAAGAGGTTGTTAACACTAGAACTACCGGCGTTAAATCTATCATATTTAAATATATTAATTAAGTATTTTGAAAAAAGGGGAACTAAGAGGTGGAAAACTTGATTGATTCGGCAATTTATGTTTTATAAGATGGACATAGAATATCTATTCTATGACTCTCATATTTTGGAGAATTTTTGGAAAAAATTGTGTACCAGTCATTTTGACTGGTATGGTAAATCTAGTGTTAACTTAATAAGAAAACGATGTAGAAAACAGCATTTAACCCTTTGCACTCCTATGTCGAGCTACACTCGACACAGTTTTCTATTACAACTTTTGTTTCATCTACTTATTATCGACTTTTCGAAATCGACGATAATTTTGCATCTCAACATAAATATTTCGCGATACCAACAGTTGTTGCTAGTAACAAGTAAAAATGAATAATCAACGGTAAACGATTTTCCGAGACTATATTTGCGCATTTGACAAAAAGGTAGTAAAATAATTCGGAGCGCAAAGAGTTAATTATTAATAAAAAAATTGTATATTTTAATTCAGCTGAACCAGCCATTTGACCGTGCATGGTACGGTTGTTGGCGTGTTATTTGTGTTAATATCGTTTATAGTACGGCCTCAATAACATCTTACAAGCTGAATTTTTTTAAATTTTTAGAGACATCGAAAAGAATTTTTTCATAATGAATAACATAGAAGTACTTGCAAAGAGATTAATTACACGTCGATGCTTCTAATAATTTAAAAAAAAATCAAAACGTGATTATTACGTAAATACAAAATAGGACGAGCAGCACAAAAGTAACATCCTATGGCAACGAAAAATGAAAATTTCTGAAAAATAATTGTATTGCAGTCGTATCTCTCCTTCGGCAGAACCTCTGCTTCTTACATAACAAAACGTTCCGAAGGCAATAAATCCTTGATATCTAGTAGAAAGTCGTGCAAAGTTAAACGAAACGTCAAGCTCTTACAGTATTAAAACGTTCTCTCTTGTATTTCATATCACAAATGCTTGGAAATAACCGAGGATGTTATATTTCTTTACTACCTACGATATTTCGGTTTAATATCTCAGTGGAATGTGTGCCAGTACGAAAATTCTCGTTTCTGCAAATGGTAAATTAATTTATTATATCCCACTCTTACGTGACCTAATGGGAATAGAAATTCTTTTTGCTCCAAAAATTGACAATACATTAATTTTTAACAATTTTTGAAAGCTGTTCCTATGTCACTTTTATTATTTAAAACAATATTTTTCAGAATTATAAGGCAGATACATTTTTTCAGAATTAAAAATATTTTGGATAAATATCCTTTCCTTTATGGCAAGAATTTTGCAAAATTAATGGAACGTGGTGAAAGTAAAAGACATTTTCAATACGAGTGCATAAAAATCATAAAACTGAACTAAAAGATATTTATTATTTTTGTCAGAACACGTAAAATATTGTAGAATTTGTTTTTATGTAAATTCTCTTAACCTTCTATCTCGTATTAAATAATTACGTTTGCGTAATCATGATTTGCAGGATATATTTTCTTCCTTGGAACAATCGCTAATAAAACTTTCTAATTTCGAAATTGAAGAATGTATATCTTTTTGCTATTAAAAATAATATATAAGCATGATGACCCTTTATAATGTTACGATAATGTTGGCATTGTTAAATGTAAAATCATTAAGAGAATGCAAGCGTTAAAAACATGAACTCTTAATTAGTTACGGCACGTGTACACACTAATTAAACTTAACAGCACAATATGTGCAACTTTCGTCCTGAAAGTCCATCGGGAGATATTGTCTCGTAAGGCTGTTGAATTTACGAGGGATTCCAGGTCGAATAACATCGACATTTTATTACGTTTCACAGCCCGCTCGGTGTTGGGAAATTTGAAAACTGAGAAATTCACACCGCCATACAGAGTTTCATCGTAACGAAATTTACGCGAAAGAATAAACGTCTTTCGATAGCTCATTTTATGATAAATCAAACCTTAGTCGAAAGTATTTTCTCCAGAATTCGACCGACTTGAATTACTTCTCCTTCATCGTTTGTCACGATATTAATTTTAACAAATTGAGAAAATCAATCTACTAAATTCACTAAATCCCGCAATTTATTTGCGGATAGATTTAAACTGTTCTATTGTTTCATAACGATAGGAGGCCAGGAGAAGTAATCTCAGAAATAGGGGCGGACTTCATTCATCACACGGAAACGTTGATACAAGGCGAAAATAAAGTTTTATTACCTGCGGTTTATAACCCTGCCAGGAAGACAATGCCAGAGAAATGAAAAACTACAGGCCATCGTAGAATGTGGATAATCAGACTTTTACGAGAGAAAGCAATTTTTGCGGAGAAATTGTCTTATGGCACCGGAAGTACATTGAAGTCGATGTTTCGAGTACCTATCCGGACGTCGAAAGTCACATTGTGCCGAACATTTTCTTTTAATTTTTCTTCGTCCTTTATTTCTTGCTTGTAATTGTTTACAAAAAGATCCCCGTTTTCTTGCCTTGTTCATTACATAATTCGCTGTGGACTGGCAGAAGTTTGCTTCTCATAAATCCGCTTTAGAGAAGTTTCTCGTGTTTCAGCGTGAACTCAAGGCTCATCCAGATTGGAAAGTAATCCACGGAAACATCGTTTCACCGGTCATCCCTTGATATTAAATGATGAAACGCTACGGTTATATATGTAGGAAAAGTTTCGAGATAGTTTGAATATGTACGTGAATATTTTGAAAGCTTATAAATATGAAATAATTGAGGTGGATTTCGTTATAAGAGTGTATTAAACTGAGTGAATTAAATAGAATTTTATTTTTATATGTTTAATAGAAGAAAGATATTTAGGCTTTCACAGAACTTGGAACAATCGTTGAAACAAGTTCTTTCTTCCTTTGTATTTTTTGGCTCTAAGTACTACTGTGCTTTTGGTTAGGGCCTACTGTTTTAGATGCCTAAAGAATCGTCGTAGTTATGATATATTAAATATTAAATTAATACAAGTTTCTTAGAGGTAGTGGAGGATTTGAATCCGGACCCGCTGATTGCGAATCCAAGGCTTTTCTCTCCCTATCTACCATTGCCCCTTCAACTGCTATAGTTTTTTTTTATATTTTTATCATTGATTCCTTCTTTATTAGGAATTAATTGTCTATAATATACAATAGCTATATGGATTCCAGGTTACTGTAACTTTTACCACCAGACATAATTTTAACATAACAGAGAATGCAGATGGCTATAAACTAAGAAGTAAATGGCAAGAAAAACCATATAAATAAAACCTGCCTCTCAACCGCTATGGTTATTTCGCTTACGACTCTACTATATTAGGTGCATTTCGAACTCTACTGAAGCTGTTATATATTAAATATTAAATTGGGGAAAGTTTACCAGAAGTGGCGAAGGATTTGAACTCGGTCCTAATGATTGCGAGTCCGTATCTGCATCTCCTTATCCACCGCAAGCCTTTTAACTGCTGTTGACCTTTTGCTTAGGACTTATTGTGTGGCTACCAGACTCTAATGAAGCTATTATATATTGAATATTAAATTAGAAAGAAATGCCTAGGTGTCATGTGGAATTTGAATTCGGTCTCGCCGATTTCGAGTCCGAAGATTTATTTTCCCTACCCATCTTAGCCACCCCCTGCCTCCTCGCTTCTTCCGGGAATAAAATTTTTTTGTTTCAAAATTCCTTACTTTCTGGTATTTAAAATATTATATAAGTACTGTAACTTCTTTATATCTATTCTGTTTATATCTGAAGTAATACACAACATATTTTTGATTACATTTCAAAATCACTACATTCTCTTTCATTATGAAGAATTATGAAAATTTCAAGACTTTTAACACTAGAACTACCAAACCTATCAAAATGACTGGTACACAATTTTTTCCAAAAATTCTCAAAGTTTATAGGAGAGTCATAGGAAAAATATTCTACGTCCAACTCAAAAAACATAAATCACCGAATTGATCATATTTTCCGCCTCTTGATTCCTCTTTTCTTAAAGTACTTATTTAATATATTAAAATATAATAGATTGAACGCCGGTAATTCTAGTGTTAACGTCTATTCATTAACGAGAACATTACTTTCACCATATCGTGGCCCTCGGTATATAACTAAATTTTCATTTCAAATAGTGCTATCCATTTGTTACAGTTTAAGAACCATGCCTGTAAATTTGCAAGCCCCACTTCCTATTTAAGGGTAGATTTTATCTACTAGAAGGTGCATGAGCATGGATAAAATATTCCATTATTCTCGCCTTGTACCGCTTTAAAATCTCACAGAATTTAATTAAAATCGGTGTGTTCTGGGTGACGTGGTTTCTTTGTGAATATTATATATTTCTTTATAAAACAGTATAGTATTAATGCAATCTATTTAAATCACCGCTTCATTTGAATAATGGCAATAAAAAGAGTAGTAAATTGTGACTATTTCTCCAATTTCTGTACCCTCAACTGTTTCATTTATTTTATTGTATAACCAGCAATTTTAAATGGTTTCCAAAATAAGAAAAATACGGCATACTTGTCGTATAGAAAAAATATCTTAGAAAGAAATCAAACTGAGGCTCGCTGCGTTGAGTTCTTTTCATTATTGTCCTATATGCATGTTGTCGTCAGAAAAACAACAAGAAATCGTCAATATAAAGGAATAATAATTGAGTGACGATCCGTGAGCAATGTGACCATTGGCTCATATTTTTGTAATTTGACTGCATGAACATGACAAGGAATTATTTGAAATACTCCTTCATATTTAAAGATTCAAATCAGTTTTGTTTGCGAGAGAAAATTGAATTATATTAATTGGCAGCATGTTGAATTTTATACTTATGCCAATTTTGACTGATCAAAATTGCTCAGAACGGAGAAATGAGGTGTAGACCAGCGTTTAATAATAGATGAATAACGTTTTGAATCATTAGCGCTGATTCATTGAGATAAAAGTACCACATACAACAAAATCAGAATTTGGAACAAGTCGCAATGTTTTACGTTATGGTAAAACCGCTACGCTCTAAATCATAATTGCGATCTTTCGTCAATTTCCAATAAATAATAGCAAAGTTCTTCTAACATAAGTTAATTAGAAATCATGGGACAATAAATGGTAATTAACAAAACTGTCAAAGAACGGTTTACAATCACATAAAATTAACACTACCTTAATTTTCCATAATCAAAGTGTTTGTTTTTTTCATTAACCAATCCATTCTTGAATTCCCCCTATAAAGATAAAATAGTGCTCCAAAAATGTTACGTCTAAAATGGATTAGTTCAAAATATATAGTTTCGTATCAAACACCCATGTACATACCTACTTATCACAGTGACTGGAAAAGTTTTAATTGATTTTGAATCTCCATTCGAAAACCTGATAGAAAAAGTTATGGTGGGTAAAGAGGTAAAGGCTCGGATCCACAATCAATGAGTCGCAGTTCAAATTAACCGTCACCTCTGGGAAATTTGCCCCAATGTAATATTTAATGTATCATAGCCTCAGTGGGTCGAAACCCACTTGAATTACTAGGTCCTAGGCGAAATGACCACAGCAACTGAAGCCAAAAAAAACACAAATATAAAAATACCGTGATAGAATTCAAGAATACCGCGTCCAGCGTCGTTTCGGCGACGTTTTACAAGGTACTTGAGGAACTTGATCCCATAAAGAGTTTCAGTTCTCTTTCTTATGGTATACCGATGCTGGTAATTAGCAGGAGAGTGTAACACTAATAGCTGTTACATTAAAAAGTCGTTATGTTCTGTATTGCAGTGAGTTACTCCGACGGAACGAAAGACTGGTTCTTTCTGCTTCGAATAATAGATCCCAGGCAAAATTAATGCCGACGGAATTGAAAGTAATCTCTTTCCTCAAACTATGTTTTATTTACGCTTTCTGATTCCGGACCTTTATCTTGTGTAATTGAGGTGAATTGATAGAAGTGCCGATGGGCCAAAGATGAAATTTCAACATTATTATGCTCTTTTTAAGATAAATTTTGAAAGCTTGATTTTACTGTTGAATAAAATTGATTTTATTGGTTAAAGAAAATTGTAATATTCTCATTGAGATTTCTGTAATTTATTAAGTTTTCAAGTATAAAACTGTTTTTATTTTTTCCTGAATTTATAATCTGTCAATTTATGCGCGGGTGAAACGGTTACGCTGAGAATCCCTGGCAGTATCTTGTCTCTTGTGGAGCTATTTTAATTTCTCAGCCGAAAATAAAACTTGTGTTGCAATTATGGTTTCAATTATGGTTTCCTCAAGAAAAAGGTCTGCTCTATCGTCTCCTTATATTACAATTCCTTCTGGGTGTCTACTTATTAAGATAGGAAAATATCCACAAAAGTTGTTCGTTTCCGTTTGAGTTCGTTCTCGTTTTCCGTTTGAGCATTGTTTAAACATGTTTAAATGTTTATAACATTAAAGTAATATGCATCGTTATATTTGGGAGGGTTGGTAGAATCATTTTATGCAAAAAAAAATTATGTAACTTGTACGGATAAAGTGCAAAAAATTTCTAAACATAGAAAATTCAATTTATTTTTCAAAAGTAGAGTCTGATTGACACAAACGGACTTCCTAATCGTATTCAGCGTCACAAAATTTATAAGAATCAACATAAATATTCTTTCTACAAAAAATCGTGTTGACCAGTATTATCATTTAACACTATTCCTACCACGACCGGTTAAATGACCGTTTTTAAAACTTCGATTAGAATTTCCTATATACAACGTAATTGAATCGCCTTTAAACTTCACGACTTTTCCTCAAATATTCGTATAATACATTCACATTATAATACATTTTTCAATATTCACTTCTTTTTTACTGTTCATTTTCTGGGAAAAAATTATCATTTGACAAATTCACCGGCTGCAGTAGGAAAAGGTATACGTGAAGTGTCGGTAGGAATAGTGTTAATATATGTGCCGCTCAGTGCACAAATCGATTAACTCCACTTTTTGATTTTTTTTAAATTTAAGTCTCAAAGCACTTGATTGAATCCTAACTTTGTACGTTTAGAATAAATTTTCATAATAATAACGATTAACACCATTAAATGACGAAGTTTGTTTGGCCATCGAATAATAAATAATTGAATTCAGAAGTCAATCTAATTAATTCCAAGGCTATTCCACCTTATTCATATTGTACTTCGTCAGAGGAAAGCTAAATGCGATTATATATTCTACAACACTTATTTGTATTTATATTTGGGAGGGAATTTTGAAAAGGAGTGTATACTATTTCATCACGTTTCTCCGATTTAGCTTTTATGGAGTTGATCGATTTGTGCACTGAACGGCTCATATCATTGTCTCGGTGGTTCCAAACCCAACTAGAACAAATATATTCCAACCGAAATGATCGCAGCAGTTAACACCAAAGAGAATAAGAGAAAAAAGTAATTACTCGCAAACACCAAGTACACACGGAACCTTAAGCAAAATCCTGACAAGTCATACAATTGTCAGACATACTCGAGATATTCGTCGACGTCAATGCGCGCCGGTAGCACCTTTCTCACGATACGCTCGCGTTTACTTCAGAAGGACCGCTCGCGAGCGTAACAGCGAAATCTTATTACGTTCTATGCGGCGGCATAGGACGCGTACATATAACCTCGAGAAGACGAGAGGAGTTACGACGGCGTGCGCGCTCTCACTCTCGTGCCATGATTCATCCGGCTTTCATGAGAAAATGCAATTTTTACGGTGAGGCCAGGCGCGGCCTTATGTCACGCGCTATAACAGCCGCTATTACGACCGCCCCGGTAGACATCGCTGAGACAAAGCCAACCGGTTGCTCCTTCTTGGATGCACCGACGGCTGCATTACTGCGGGACTTGCGAAACCGACGGGATGTACACTCAAACGCGCTTCGTGTTCTCTCGAGTATTTTACCTAGAACCTCGACCCGAGAAGGGACTCTTTTATACGTGAATCTACGTCGTTCTCTTATTGCTCTGAAATGAAACGTCAGCGGCGAGATAGTTTCTTTTTTTCCTGGGACGTTTAAGTCAGGATTGAACGTTTGTCCCTGCGGGGTCGTTCTCGTACGGATAATGCGATTTTTTTTAACGAGACTTTGTTTGATGCTTTGGTAAACGTAGCCCTTTTGAGACTTTTACTTGCGATTTGGTAGATTCTTCTGTGTTTTTATTCTGAACTTTTTGAAAGTATTATTATTTCCAAATGAGAACGTAGTAGAAGTCAGTTTTTCGAGGCTGGTTGATTCAGGATTGAATGCTCGTCTGTATGGAGCTGTTCTCGGATGAATGGAGCAATTTTTACGTGACTTTTTCAAATGAGAACGTAGTCAAAGTCAGCTTTCGGGGCTGTTTGATTCAGGATTGAATGTTTGTTTCTATAGAATCGTCCTCCTAGTGAACGCGATTTTTTTATGGTATTGTTCGATATTTTGATAAACGTAACCTTTCCACTGCATTTTTGTAACTCGATCGGACATCGAACATTTTTAGGTTGTTGTGAGACTGCTATTATTGTGACGTGGAGGTAGTGAGAGCTGTTTTTTCAGGACATTCAAGCCAGAAGTGGATACTTGTTTCTACATAGTTGCTCTTCCAGAAAGCGACATATATTTTTAGAACATACTGTCTGGTACTTCGGTAAACATATCTCTTCTGAAATTTTCAACCGGGTATTGGCAAGCTATTTGTATTTTTCCGAACAATTTAAAGCAAGTCGATTGTTCTGGAATGTAAGATCAGCACGGGGCTCTTACTTTCCCCTTTAAATTACTATTATATATTAGTTTTTATGTATTTATTTCACTGTTAACAAGACATTGTGAAATAGTCCTCGCTCAGAATGTATCTTTACAAAATTTTTTAAACGTTTTACTTCCTCAGGAAAAGAAAAAGTTACAATGACAACGGAAGTCGAGATCCCGTGAACTTATCGTATAGTATTAATTTCCAGAGAGTAATTAAATAAGACGAAGTGTAATCGAAGCATGTTTTGCAATTCATTACGTCCATACATATTCCGTATTATTAATAATTATCGCATTTTTGGTACCGTTTCGTCAAGTCGTGCGTATTCAATTTCCTTTCAATTATTAATAAACACATCGCTTTATTAGCTTGTTTTAATTACTACCACCCCTGTATATTCAGCAGTATTCCTCGTCTGCGAAAATTCGAGTAATTATTTATCGCGTATAAACTCGTTGTAAAAGTAAAATACAAGCCGACTTGTATCAGCGATGTGCATTCCATTAAATACTCTTGCGCACTAATTGCAAGCTCATCGTTTTAAAACGTGAAAGCAATATTTCCTTTCTTCGATATTTGCATAAGAATCATCCTGAGAATTGCATCGTAGCGCTACGTCTTGTATTATGAAATGAATTTGAAAGTAGAAATTTTGATTACGATATGAATCTGAAAGTAATGAAATTCTAAGAGAAAATTGAATTTACATTTGTTTTGCGCATCGATTAATAAAGTGCTAAGGGAGTACAAATCAACTACAATAATTCTTTCCGTAAAAGTGATGCCATTTGTAATTGCCAATTTAAGAAATTTTCTATTAAATCCTGAATTGTGTATCTTGATCATTTTCTGTATTGTTTACAACAGCAAAATTATCCTTCTTGCATATTTCAAAGTGCTTATTTCTCTTGACTAATTAGTTACGAGCCTGTTAACATTCAGAATCGTAAATACACTATTTCTGCCTCTCTATTAACTGTGCACTACTGTTTTCTTGCGTTCGCAGTCTCGGAGTGTAAAAGGGAGAAGAATGTGCACTGCAATTCGACATGACGTAAAGGTTACAAGTAAAAACAGCAAATAAGAAAATAGCAAGGTATATGCTTGAAAAATCAGAAGTAGAACAATTATAAGAAAAAATAAGATACAATATCGAATACCAATCCACAATTGTATATAAAAAAACAAAAAAACGCAACAAGCACTGGAATAAAAGCAGTGAATAAAAATGCTACCTGGACTAGTCTCGGTTATAATGCCAAAGAAATTGCAAAAGTTGAAAAAAAAGACCACTCGTATCAGACCAGGCAGAAGTGATCACGTTGCAGAACACTTGCGTCATTGTCAAGAATGATCAATTAACAATTATATCCGTATTAAAAAAAAATAAAGTTTCCGAATAGACCTAACAAAAACTGCTTCTTACAAATTCTTTGCTAAATCGCTCAACAATGTTCTTCCATCTACAGTCCCTGGTCATCGAATTAGGATCACTCCAAATGTTCAGCATTTTTCATGTTTTCCGTAAAATTAAAAGGCCTGTTCAAATTGTAATGATATCGTTTATTAACTAATAACACAATACACTACTACTGTACATAACACTATGAACGCATGTTAATATCTCGTATTTCCACCCTTTGCCTTGATGACAGCTTGTATCATTTCCGGCATGCTTTATATACATTGCTTTATCATATGCTTTATATCTTCGTTATTTTCCCAAATATCTGTCATTTTTGTTTTCAACTCAGATAATGTGGTGCTTGGAGAGTTGTAAACAAGTCTTTTGAGTAGGTTCCAAACATTTTCTATGGCATTCAAGTCGGGAGAATTGTCCACACAATTCTATTATTATCACAACAGTAACAAATCTATAGCTATGTATACTTTGTTATCAACGTATTTAGTAATAATTTGAATGACCAAAGACAATTTTCCACATATGATATAACATTATAACCATAAAAGTGAAATTTTTGTTCGTGATCCTAATTCGATGACCAGGGACTGTATTACATCAATTACACTTTGCCGAACAGTTTTTCATCCCGATAAAACAATTGCTCGACTCATCCTATCGTCGCAATTTGCTCCCACAAGATTAAGTTCGTCGACGACCACAAATTCCAGAATTCCAGTTAACGGCGCGAGGAATCTCCCGGTTAAAAAGACGTCTAATGACTCACTTTCGTGGGAAAGTGCAGTTTTCTCGCAGCGTGACGTCGGGTTTCATCATTGTCTACACGGGAGGCTGGATATACAGCAATTATACCGCGTCAAAGCGGCCTTTGTCTCTGCGGCCAGAGGCGACGCGTCGTAGAAAGGGATTTTAACGAATCTCCCAGATCTCTCTCTCTCGTTCCGTCGATATTCATCGGAAGATGCAATCATCGACATGCATTTACGTACGTCGACGTGTGTGCATCGATGAGCGCGAGCTCTGCGGTTCTAGAATGTTTTGATTAATTACGCGGATGGGTATGAGACTTGAGTAACGTGCATTACGTCATCGAGGCTCATCCTCTTGTACGTGACCGACCGTTCGTCCCGTTGAATGCACGTTTCGCGGATGAACTCTTTCCTCGATGTTCTCTGATCGGGAGATCTTTTCCTGGCG
Organism: Cerceris ruficornis; assembly: GCA_963989415.1. NCBI lineage: Eukaryota > Metazoa > Arthropoda > Insecta > Hymenoptera > Crabronidae > Cerceris > Cerceris ruficornis. Next base: position 12,220,531 of record OZ022521.1, read on the forward strand.
TTGCTTGGAATGCAAATGCACTCTTTAAGTCCCACGCTACGCGGATGCGAAGGAAGTTAATGCATGGGGAAATTGGTGGTAGGTTAATTTCGTTAGAGCGATGCTACGTTGACGAGAGACGGAAAAGTAGTTCGGAAATGTACAAGTTTCGTTGGTCGGGGATAAATGCGATTTGCATTCGATGAGAGTATAGAGCACTTTCTTTTGCTCATTGAGTGAATGGGAAATTTTATAAATTACTGTTTGTGACTTTGGAAAGGAAGTAAGAAGTAAAAGTGGGTTACAATTGTTTTTTAAGAAAATTATGGAGTAGGATCTCTCGTAGTGGAATCATCAACTTTACAAATATTTTATAACAGTCACAAATTCGGTAATAAATAATTTGGATACTTTTGACATGGTGGAACTGGTATGAAGCAGTCCTAAATTAATTGATTTGCAACGGCAGTAAAATTGCTATGGAATTAAAAGAAGACGGTAAAGAAACATCTGAGATATAGACTTGCATTATGAATCAACATTTTATCGAAAATATGAATAATACGCTTTAATTAATTTGTATGAAGGTGACTAAAATATATAAAAGGAGTTGGAAATAAAATTGAGACACTGTTGAAGATACAGCACTGGGGAAATCCGAAATGTTTTGTTATTGTTATTTTGTATATACACGTATGTACGTAGATATGCGGTTCAATTCTGTTCGTTGACTGATAAGTGTAAAAGTTTCGATATGGTAGATGATCGTAACTATATTAAACTTTATTGTAACTAATTTTCAATTTACGTTATGTCTGTTTTACTTAATTCGTGGAAAATGTCACAATTTTATTTCCAAGTTCATACAAAAAATGTAAAAAAGGTACCACGTAAAAAATCCCCGGGAATAATAAATGTATAGCTAAATTTTAGAATATGCCCTGCTAATTTCACATCATTTGTGCAAAAAGAAAATTTAAAATCACATCTTGCACCCAATTTTCGCCAATATTCCAAAATCAAGAATTATTCGAGATCAAATTCACGCAATGACAATAGGGTATCAGTAAATCGAGTAAAAAATCAGCATTGTTTAAACATCTGTCCACTCGTGCCTCCTATGATTCTCAAGTATCCAATAAACTTTTGTAAAGGGTATCCTTGACCTTGAAAAATAACCAATAACCAATAGTGGCTTCCGCTCGACTTTCGTCAAAACCCAAAAATTCAATTTCCTCTGTTAAAGTGACTGTAAAATATGCAAACGGTTACAAATTCCATTTCATAGGAGTTAGATATTCATGAATGGTAGTATATGTGTTATAAATGAAATAAACCGTGCTTTATCACCGTATCGAGTATCGTCTTATATTGAAGTCTTGTGAAATAGGTTGTAAAAGAAAGGCCTTACAGTAATTGTGTCGTCCACAAAAATTTTCAATCGTACTATCTCTCAAGATTTTGCACACAATTGTCCACCTAAGAAGCAAATGCTTAAAAGTTTCTTTCGATCACACAATATACATTATAAGCTTACGATAGGACACAAAAACTAATTTTAAATTAGCAAACACGAGAAATTTTTTTCCGAAAATATTCTCTAGGTGAAATGTATCCTGACTGACTCGAAACTCTCCTAAACTGTACACCTTCAACGATGTAATCGTAATAAAGGAAATTAAAATATTAGGGGGACCGGAAAGTAATGTCGTTTTTTTAAATTAAATTCGAATAAATAAATTTGTAGGAAGTTTTTATTTTTGCTGAATGATGTAATCACCCTCGTTATCAAGAACCTTTTGTCATCTAGAGTGCACATTTTCAATGCCGGATCGATAAAAATCAATTGGTTTTTGAGCAAAATATCTGGAGAAACGACATTACTTTCCGGTCCCCCCAATGTTACACCTACAATGATATAAAATATCAAAAGTAATGGCTTGCAATTCGAGTTATAAATAGTACATCTAAAACTATATACATAATTGTATACAAAAATCTGGTTGGAACAAAGACCTTCTAAAAATTTGTGTCTTCAACAATGTAACCGTAGCACACGAAATCAAAAATATAAAACTACCGATACATAATATCAAAAATAATGACTTGAAACTTAAGTTTCAAATAAGAAATCTAAAATCGTCTACATGATTATCACTAGAACTACCAAACCAGTCAAAATGACTGATACACAATTTTTTCCAAAACTTCTCCAAGTTTACAGAAGAGTCTTAGAATAAATATTCTCTGTCCATCTTAAAAAACATAAATCACCGAATCGATTATCGGTCCCGCCTCTCGATTCCTCCTTTTTCAAAGTACTTATTTGATATTTTGAAATATGATAGATTTAACGCCGATAGTTCTAGTGTTATATACCACAATCTGGCTGGAACGAGGACCTTCTAAAATTTTGTATCTTCAGTAACGTAACCGTGGCACATGAAGCCAAAAATATAAAACCGTCCAAGTAAAATTTCAAAGGTAAAACTTTTCAACATCATTCTCAAATTATATATCCAAGAGAGCATGAAAAACTTCGATACCAGCCAGCGTAAAAGGTATGTCAGCAAGAGTCTCATCGCAAAGGAAAATTCAATCGGGATGGAAACTCGCGTTCCATGCAACGCTCGGTGATCGCGGTCCGCAGAACAGTCGGGTCGTGATCTGCTCGATCTGACCGTACGTGCATGGGTGCATGAAAGAGTTGCAGACTTCTTAAGGCCGACTTTCTCCTCCGGCGAGCAGTAAAGCGGCATTACGCAATTGCGCTCTCCTCGTGCCTTTTAGTCTTGCGAACGTGGTGAGCCCGTTGGTCAGGCCTCGTTCGTTTTTCTTTCGCGAACAACACGTGTAAAATCTTGTTCTCGAATGCCACGAATTTTCTACTAATTCGGTTACTATCATGCTGTTTCTATCTGTCCATGTATTGTGATAATTAATATGTCTCTTGTAAAAATTCTTAGCGATGTTTCACTGAACATCTTTTAATAATGTCATTATGAGCTGTTTATTCACTGAAATGATGAGCATACACTCAAATCTGTTTTTATGCGGTCTTTTTTTGTGCGGTATATGAAAATTTCATATTTCATATACCGCACAAAAAAAGACAGCACAAAAACAGGTTTGAGCGTAGTTGGCTGATTGCTATTGGTTGCAGTGATTAACAATTTTCGAATGAAGGTTTTTCTGAATATTGGAAAATAATTATTCATTTCCCGATTGACTACAGTCTTTTCATTAAGAAGATAAAAGGTAAAAGTGTGAAAATTATAAATTACTATTTGCGCGATAAACTATGATGAGATCCTCATGATGTACTCAAAAGATTAATACAACGATCACGTCACCCGAAGTGATGAGAACTACTCGTTAAAAGTGTGTGGACACTTAGATAGTACGGGTCTTCAGGTGATAACGTAGAAAATAATTGACAACTAATAATTGATAAATAATAATATATAAAATAAGTGTTGACGATGTGTTTTCATAGTATTAAATTGAGTGATTTCATTCTTTAAATCTCTGTAATAAGTAGAAGTCTACCGGTTCCGTCTGACATTACTGTATTGCGTCCAATTAGGTGTCTGGCGCTTTCTTTTCTCATTCTCTGGCTCTTTCTTTTCGATGACTGCATCACTTTAGTCATTCATAAAGTCAGACTCTCTAAGTATTATTCTATAAATGTATTCTCTAAAGGAGTGAAATGTGTATACAAAATTAAAATACATGAATTAACATTTAAATTGGAAGTTAACGGTATTTGAACTTCTTTGGGGTAATTATTATAATTAAGAAAAGTACTGTATACTTTTGACACCTAGTTTACACGAATTTTGTTTATTTATTCGTTATTTTGCAGCTGTTACCGTTAACTGTAGTAATTATTATAATGGTTACGTGTATATTTAAGCGTAGTTGACGAGGTTAGAATTTTGTTTTCAAGCCTAATAACCCTGTTCACCTTTGCAATAAATATGAGCGATGGATTTTAAGGTAACTCATTAGCATCATAAGCATATATGTTTATACCTACACATTTCATGGTCATTATCAGTGTATTTCGATTAGAAAGAAAAAGAATAACAAGCTTAAGGTATATAAAAAATGTATTTTTATCGGTCAAAACATATTTAACACTAGATTTACCATACCAGTCAAAATGACTGGTACACAATTTTTTCCAAAAATTCTCCAAATTTATATGAGAGTCATAGAATAGATATTCTACGTCCATCTTATAAAACATAAATTGCCGAATCAATCAAGTTTTCCACCTCTTAATTCCCCTTTCTTCAAAATGCTTATTTAATATTTTTAAATATGATAGATTTAACGCTGGTAGTTGTAGTGTTAAACTTACACGTATGTGTTTACATTTAATAAAAAAGCTGTTTAATAAGGACATATTTTTCGTTACCTCGAATGGCGTAAATGGGGGAATGAACGGGGAACCTGGTAATTATATTTTCATTATCATTGCGAGGTATGGAGATCTAAATGATTTTTAAATTATAAAAATTCTCTGTCACAGAATTAATCATGATTCGAGCAATTATTTTCTACCGTAACAAAAATAATAATGTTTTGCGCATGAAAATTAATTGTTCAATTATACGACAGTTCACAAGCTTTCAAAATTTTGAGATCAAACGCGAAGTACAGTTTGTGCGTGATATAAAAATTAAACAAGTAATTACAATTAAATATCGTTGTAGCCCAATTTGTTTTATATGACAAAATTAAGGTCGTTAAAGACAAATGAATTATGGCACAACAATTTGTTATCGAATTTTTCGTATGAAAGTGCACTTTTACTTTTTAACGGCAGAAATTTATAATTCACGATTAAACGAAAGTTTCACCTATAAAACATTTTCAACGTTTGTGTGGTGTATTGTTTAATATAAACTGAATTAAATGCGAGAAACGGGCACCATTAAACTACTTAACTGGATCTCCAAACTTATTGCCTTTCTTATTCTCTAACGTTTCATTGAAACTTCCGTATTTCCATTTCGCTCCCGAAGAGAGTTTAATGTTTCTTCTCGGCACAAAAACGCAAACTTCTTCTCGAAATAATGCATCAAAGGAATGTCTAAAGTATACTATCGCATTAAAGTAAATCTTTGATAATACTTATACCTTCACCCTTTGCACTCTTACTTCGAAGTACAGTCGACGTACGTTTTTGATGTAAATAATATTTTGTTAAATAATATCGATCTTTAGGATTTAATGAATGGTAGAACTTCGATAACTCAAATTTCAAGGGAATGGGAGTTGAAGTTTTGAAAGTTTAGTGTTATCAACTTTTCGAGTACGAGATTTAAGGAATGGAAATTCGACTTGTACAAACTTACTTCCATCATTTACGGCGGTGTTAGCATTTTAAACTGTTGATGTCCAAATTCATTTTGCGTATTTAACTGAATTATTGTACAGTGTCTGTAATTACAGCTGTCTTCAAAGAAAAAAAATATATATTGAATGGTGGAGGATATCATGAAATAACATCATCAAGTAATTTATCAAGTTGCTAATTCAAATTAACTAACGAAAGATCGAAAAAATTATTTAAATTGGAAAGACACGATCACTTGAAACAGTTTTTCAAATATTTCAACAGGGTAATTTTATACTTTCTAACTAAATTATAATCATTGGTCTTTTCTTACAGCTGTAATTTTCACTAAGAATATTTACCTCTCCCTTTTGATACAGATTTAGTTTTATGGCGAAAAATACTTTTTAATTGTTGACTTCCATCCAACTGACGTAATTTGACGTTAATTTATATGTATTTGATAACACATGTTTGAATTATAGTCTGTCGTATTGTGTGGTTAATACATTGATTTAAAGACTCCCATTAAGCTAATTACAAATTGGAAGTTTGACATAACTAAATTTTTTAATAACCCTCTTTGCAAGATACTTCTAACAAAAACGTTTCCTAAAAGTCACATGGCAGTTAACACTAGAACTACCGGCGGTAAATCTGCTTTATTTAAATATATTAAATAAGTGCTTTGAAAAAGGCGAATTCAGAGGTGGAGAAGAAGATCGATTCGGTAATTTATGTTTTATGAGATGGACGTAGAATATCTATTCTATGACTCTCCTATAATTTGCAGAATTTTTGGAAATATTGTGTACCAGTCATTTTGACTGGTTTGGTAGTTCTAGTGTTAAAGTGTGATTCATTGATTTTTCTGATACCCTAAGCAAATTTAAGAACAAATTTGTAGAGAAACCATCATACTGAATACAACGCAAATAGCCGGTCGAAATTAGAAAACGCTTAGTTAAACATCACCATATAGTACCAACAGCTATAACATAAATAGAGAACTACAAAATTAATTTCAATAAACGGACCACAGACTAGACAAATTAGTCAAAACGCCAACGCCCGAATCACAATGGCATATAAAAACCACATAAAAATAACGGCACTCTAATTTACAGAATTAACATGTTCATTATCCAACAACTTCCATCACCATTCCAGAATTATTTTCTTAAGAAAATTCTTATGAAATTACAGCAAACGAGGTATGCAAGCGAAAAGTGATTTCGAAAAGCCAGTAAACCATTTACCCAATTTTCCTAAATTGCTTAATGGATACCGCGATGCGGTAGTGATACACGGCCAAATCTAATTACACGGCAAGTATGTCGTGGATACATCAACCCCATAGAGAATCGCGTGTAAACAGAGTAGTATACCTTAGGCTTTGAAATACAAACGTCGAACTGGAGCGTCATCATCCGACTGAGAGAATCCACGGAAACCCACAGAGATAGAGGAATGTTCACCTGAGGAAAGTGTCTCGGACTCCACGGCTTGTATCTTTCGGTTGAATGCACCGCTGATTCACCGTACTTCCGCTAACCTCACGTAAAGTCCGAACTTGTAAACATACCACGGACCGAAATAGGATTTGTGTATTAATAGCTCATTCCAAGTCGCATCTGGATGAGAGCTTGCACTAGGAGCAAGGAGGATCCACGACTTACGACGAATTAGAGCCATTGGACGTACAAGTGTATAATTATCTCTATGAGTGGCAAGTAGATAGTGTGACCTCTTCGAGTAAGTATGGGATGTTTTCGTCGCCTGCATTGTGGGTTGTGAATGTCTTTGTTGTTCGATAATGATAGATTCCATCATATTCTTTCATTGTCACGTCCATCTTTTGGTGTTAGGAAGTCACCATATAAGAGATATAGTTGTGCTTACTAGGTGCTTCCGGTGAAATGAACAAAAAGGATAACTTTGTTATTTGGAATTATCAATAACAGTGTATATTTATGGAGAATTATCGTTGTTGCGGAGTGTGATTTTAAGAGGCAGGTGATGCATATGGGCTGCTAGATTCTCGATGAAGGTCGTGAATGCTCGGGTGAAGTTAATCAGCCGAGCTGCAGCTATGTTTAATTCGTTGTTTGCTGGCTGATGGTCGGATCAATACTGACCACTACTTCAAAATTTCAAGGTGTACTTGGACGTTCGTTCCGTGGAGATATTAGTAGCCACTGTGGCTTCTGATTGGTCCACATTTCTTGGACATTGTTGGATATGTAAGGTTGACCAGATCACCGTGCCCGCAGTGTATTCAGGAGTAGAGGGTGGCCGTGGTCCAGGAGCAAAACTCCTTACTTTTCGTCAATTAATATGATTTATTTATAAACAAGAACAGCGGTCGTGCTGAGCGGTCTGTCGTGTCTGAACTTCGGCTAACGACTAGGGCTTCTCGACTGACGAGCCGAACTTAGCCGACTCGCGTCGAACCTGACCGATGACGTACCGGCAGATAGCGCCAATTGGGCCTGAGGCGCCTTGTACAATTTTCTACAGACATATTTGGATTGGTGGTTCTTACAATTAGTCACACCTTTATAGACGTGAATTTTTGGAAACTTGGTGTTTTAGGAAGGCCGCTAAGACCTTTATCAATATTATTATTATTGATGATTAGCAGCATCGCAAGCTTAGCAACTTGATCATCACCTTTTTCTCCTGCGTATGAAGCGCCAAGGACCGAGATGCATACGAAAAAAATCGTGAACAACGACGTCTACACGGATTAGAAGGTCCCTGCGATCGTCAGGATTTCAAGAACCTTAATGTTAGGTCTACCAATAAGATCTGTCCGTTTTTTAATTAAAACAAAACAGTTAAAGCCGAAAAGAATATAAAAAAATGTATATCAACGAAAAGAAATCAACTCGTTTATCGTTACCAAACAACAAATACGTTACCAGTCTAAAAAGGAATTCCAGCTTGCAAGATTTTAGAATAATTTGAAAAAGAATTTCACGGCTTGGTCGCGTAGACGTCCTTTTCATTAGCAATTTCAAAAAGTGTCTCTACGTAGGTGGCACGTTACAAGCAAATTCCCAGCTCGAAGAGTTTCTTCGAAGTTACATTACGTTGTTACAAATTGGTGCCGAGAGATCGGCAGTCCGAAGAAGGGGCAAACAAGTTCTTCGAGGGACTGCCACCTTCCAAATGGATCGGAATTTTTCTTACTTCGCTTCTTGTACTACTTCGGAAATGCACTCCGAAGGGTTGTTATTTGTTTGTACGATTGAATAGCGAAGAATGTGTTACCGTTGATACTGTGTCTGTATATTTGTTTAAATCGTTATTTTGACGTTGTACTTTAATAGCTTTACAAATAGGGTATTCTCTTGGTAAATGAGCCATCTTTAACCATTTTTTTTTGTAGCATGTGAGAAATAGGTATCGGAAGAATAATGGTGAATGTTAATAATATTTGGCGTTAGTTTGGATAGGTAATAAATATATTACACGTTCAAGTATTTTATCGTAAAAATGTTCGTGATTTTCAACAATGAAGTTAAAGTAGTTCTCGACGTTATGAAAATTATATTTGGGAATAGGAACACAGATCTATGATTTGAAGCTTTTAAAAAATTCTGCTGTTAAAGACTTCTGTGCGATATAATATTGTCAAATTAAATGCAAACAGTCAATCAAAGATAGGTGAAACTACGTAGTGGATTTTTATTTCAGCAAATCGATGCTTAACTATGATGTGTGCAGTTATAAAAGAAATTGATGGGCAAGATCCTAAAGTGTTAAGTATGGAGACTTATAAGAATTATTTTTTCTTCGATTTATAACGTTGAAATTATATCTATTATGGAATTGTAACACCTCTGACAGTGCTCCCTTTTTTAATAGAAAATTATCTACTTATTTATATTACTGTAACAAAATTCGTAAAATCATACAATCTTAGAAATATAGATTTTTAAATTTGTCCACGTTTCGATGTAGTTAATTAAGACAAAAAATCATAGGGCTATTATTTTAATAATAAACAGGCAGGATAATCGTCCAAACAAATCCGATATCAATTTATATTATCTCTGACTTCAATTTGTAAAAGTTCAAAACAGTATATCCAAATGAATTATATTTTGTTCTAGAAATTCGTTAAAATTCGTTCAATGCTAAGATCTTGAAGAGCAATTTTTCTCTCAAATTCTAAAAAGTTCCGACGCAATTCATCATGAAACGAACTGCTTTTAATAGGAACATCAGCAAGCTTTTCACCGAGAAATGAAAAAAAAAGAGGATAGGGTAATTGCTGAGGCAGAAAATGAGAAAATATCCACACACGACGGAAGTAAAGAACAATGAAAAATATCATGTTAACCTTTAGTTAACGAGCGTATATTCGTTTCACCACATTGTTTCGATAGGTCTGACGTCCAATGACGAATTACGTCCGCTCGTTTCACGAACACTCTTAATCATCATCATGTCGAATTAGACGCCTCGACAGATAGAGACCCTCGGGGCTGTTCAATTGAACGTATCGGAAGATCGAATCTCGATGTGATAAGATATTGGCGCTTTGTAAAAATGAACCTAATCGAGCGATTTTTAATTTTTGCCGTGCAGTTCATTTACCTTGAATCCTCCTATCATCCGCATTTCTTTGCAAACTTTTCATTGCTAATTGCTGTTCTCTTTTACAAATTTTCATTTGATAATTTTAATGGATGTTTTTAAACTTTGCTGACAGAGTAAATATTCGTAAACATAATAGATAACAATTGATCTTTCTATAAGATTTATTCTAATTTTTCCTAATTTTTATATTTTGAATTTAGAAATATTGCGTGTTGAATATTTCTTTATTTAACGATTTTTGTTGGTCGTTTTCAAAGGTTACGGATATAGTGAAACTTCGTGCAAGTAATTTAAACTGATTCAACTTTTAAACATCTCTATATAGATTATTAAAACCGTTTGAAGTAAAGGTTATCGAAGAACTTTTCATAAAACGAATGCAATGAAATGACTACAAAATTTTTTAAACTCGTCCAAAGTTCTGGTCGCAATCAAAAAGTTGAAGTATGAAACATTTACGTTCATTTTCCAAAGGAAAAACGTAGTATCGTTCAATATTCCAAAGGATTTTCGTAGTATCGTTTTTCAGTTTGAAGTTAAATTACTACTTGCAGCTGCATACTTTTATCTATTCCCAATAAATTTCAAGCCGGATTCTGCGTTAATTTTTATGCAACCAGCTGAACGATCACGAGTCTCGCTAGTATTGACAAAAAAGAATTAAAATCCCTCAACGAAAGTAAACTCCGACAAAATCAATCATTCCCCATCTCGGACAATGATGTAACAATAAAAATCTAATCAACATCACAATCATCCTCTCCGCTACTCTACTAATCTCCCAAATTGACCTTGAACTTGCTCACCTTGAACCAGCCATGCGACGAAATTCCTTCGTCACTTTCACCACGTGACGATCGTCCGAGGGTGACCCCCTCGAAAAATCCCAAGTCCGAAATGAGGAATCGGCGCACCGATAACGACGAACCCAAACGAAGAAAACAATCAACACGAAGGAACGATGTACGTTATTTCTCCACTACAAAAATACGAGAACAAGGAACACCGAACGTTTCAACAACAACGAGGAAATTTTAAAAAATACTCTATCCCCCACGAGTACACCGAAATAGTCGGAGGTCTAGGACTCGCGCCCTTTTTTTTGTTATCTTTTGCAAACGAAAACAGACGGAACCGCCGTCAACGAATCGCGCGTGTTCGATGCACACGAATCGTTCGTGCAGAAGCCGCGGGTTCGTTCTCCTCCGACGGTCACAATCACGTCGACAACGGCGACGACAACAACAACGACGACGACGCTGACGACGCCAGTCGACGGAGCCCGGATGCAAGGCAGGAATAGAGGACTCTGAGGAAGGTGTACGAGGGGATGCCGCCGACGCCGGCAAGGGGGTGGGGGATGAAATGAACCTGAGCGCAGGTTCCTGCGCTCGACAAGTACACTTGCTATCGAATGCACTTTACCGGGTTGCAGGAATATTTTTACCCATAAGTACACGTTAGTTCTTTCAGTCGACTGTCGTCAACGGTTAGGAAATCTCTTTTCCGTCGGGCTTTTGACGTCGCAACGTGCTCGTAATGCACGGAGATTAAATTGATGCTTGGAGAAATGTTTCCGGTGCGTTTCCGTAAGGATGACTGGAATAGTAATGTTGGGTTTTTTGAGAAAGGTTTCTTTTAACTTAATAGGTATTTTGGGGTTTGGGGAATTTGGAAATGTTTTTATGTGGCAAAAAAGTTTCGTGCTCTCGATGAAATTCTGGAAGGTTTTCCGGAAGTATTAGGTTGGTAAGAAATTAATGTCGGTTTTCGAGTTTTCAAACTGTAGCGCTTAATTTTGAGATAGCCGTTAAATGTAATCGGTTTGTCTTCTTATATTATTTCAGAACAAGAAATCTTATTAAAAAACGGGAAAAATGTGTGAATTGTAATGGAACTTATTTTGATTAAAAAAAGTTATTCCCATTCTCAACATGTGTATTTAAAGATAAAGTTTGAAACCGACATTAATTTCCTACCAACCTAATATTTGGAGAGATTTGTGAGAGTTACGATTTTTTGATTGTTATTTCTAACTACTGGGAAGTATCTTTATCGTTTAGTGTACATATTAATAGATATTTCTGTCGCTGAATTAATCTAACAATGGAACAATGATATAAAAATATAGATATAGAGCATTTTAAAAAGTTAAAGGTATTTTAACTCCAACTTACTTTCAGACACTATCAGAATTTCATTATGAATGATATCTGCTAATTGCACTTTCACAATCTGTATTTTGTGAATTCAAGAGTTGTTGAAATTATTTTACTCGTTAGATACTTGTTATGTTACGAAATTACAAAATGTTATAGTGAATTATTGTCTCCAATAATAAAACTTAGTTCAATCGTTAATTACAGGCAGCGAAGAAGCTTTACCTAAACGAACAATTACCTAACGAGCCTCTGCGAATGAAACGAGTTCGTCTACAGTTAAAAATAATCTACATTTTAAGTTTCAATTGCGACGGAAAACTCGATAAAACTTTTCATCGCGGAACGAGCTCATTTCAATGGAAGAAGATCCTTTCGTGTCGTCACTTTAACCAATTTTCTATCTGCGATTTCGTTTTAACTCTGCGATTAATTACGTATGCGTAAAAAATGGTAAGGAAACATTTTCATGCGTTAGACTTTTAAACTTTAATAATTAAGAACAGCACCATTAGGAAATACGGTATTTTATTTTTCAAAATTGTAATTAAAGATGGACCAAAATTATATTTAGCAAGGGTCATCCACGAAGTGTCTAAAGCTAATTTTGATAAAGCTGGCTTCATTTGTAGAGGAGGCAAAGTTAAATGTCACGTGTTTGCTTTACTATCAGCGACCGAAATTTGAGGGGTAAAACTACCCCCGAGTTTCATTCCTCTCGCACTATTTTGAAAACTCTTAAATAGAATTCGTATTAACTGGTCAATTTTGCTAATGTACGTCTACAAATTATCTTCAGTACTGAATTTTACAATTATAATAATAAAGAAGTTTTAATCCTTTGATATTTACTTGTGGTAAAAAAGAAAAAGTAACATACAAAGTACATGCTGTGAAATTCCAATGAATAATTTCAAGGAAATTGGACACAAATGTGCTTCATAATTGTTTACAAAAATTGTTTAATTAAAATATATATGACTCATACTCTTGCCTAGAAATACTTTTATTTTCATTAAATTTGCTTAATAATTGTAAAAAATTGTATATTTATCTGTGTAACGGTTTCGTAATTCGACATAGTTTTTTTATACGATTTAAATTAAATATCTACCTATATCGCAATGGCACCCAAGTATTTCAAATAATTCAAAAGTGATAAATCAAGGATGGTTTTACCTCGTTAAGTTAGAATTACAAAAAATAAATTCGTTTACAAATACCGTCAAAGCTTTGCGGAATTTTTGAAAGAAATTAAAACGCAATCATCTGAACTACATTGATAAAATATAGTACATTCACATCGATATTGCAAAAAACAATAGTTGATCTTGCTTCGTAAAACATACCGATTATAATTTATAACGCAGATTTCTCTTTGAACGTAAATCGAGAAATTCAAGAATTTTAGAAAATCGCACAAACGCAAATTATTTTTCAAACCTAAAAGCATTCAGTCATTATTGGACTTCGGTAATTACTTGATTGTCTGTGATGTCAATCTTGGTTGTCAGATTTGAAAAATATTTTTTGTTCATACAATATTCAAAAATTCCTGAATTCCCGGCTTTAAGTAATGACTGAAATTTCCGACTAGGGTTAAATGTAGCTGATCGCGCGAAATTCATCACACAGCAACTGCATCGCGACAATTCGCCACCTTTCTTAATTTGTTTTCATATTTGCTCGTTCGCATATTTATATTTCGCGTTGCCGCGGGGATGCTTTTAGCTAATAACACCCCGCCACGATGCCCATGCCTTTCTCTCTTCTTCTTTCTGTTCACCTGTCGTATTATCCACAGGGAAACGGTGCACACCTCTCGAACAAGCATATCCGCATTTAGCGAATATTTCTTTCTTTCTTTTAAATGGTAATCCTCCCCACTCGGATAAGCCTCTTTATAAAAGCGCGAGTAATAATGCGAATTGCCGTATAGTGTCCGCGCAATCTGTGTAATTCGATACTTTTGTTTGCCGGTGCACAGTTTGTCCCGTTTTCGTCGTATTGAGTGTAATTTCGTTTCCATCGATTAACGAGTAATCTGGCGCTTTAACGCGTTTAACGTCAAACACACGACGCAAATCAGTATTTCGACTTTTATTGCTCCGCTATGAAAACTCGAGCAGAGGCGTTTATTGTTTCATAATTTCAATGACCAGCGGTATACGATGACGCTTTTTATGGGGAATAAAGGACATTACAGTGTTGCTTTTAATATACGAAAAGTCTCTATAATCATCGACGATTCATGTTAATTCGTTGTGAATCAATGGACGGAATTTAATACATCGTGTTTTGGATGTTTTATACCACGGGAGTGTATTCGATGTCGTTTTAACTATAGAGAGGCGGATATATAACTGCATGAACAGCCGCAGTTTCTGCATAAATTACTTTTCATTGTCATGGATAACGACGAGTACGTAAAACAATCACTGCATGTGGAATTATCACGGTTAGAGGAAACGTAAGAAATTTTTTAACTGCAGCAATGTTTTGTATTTATTACGAGAAAGAAAGAATATTTGACACAATTTTTAGATCGTGTTTTGAATAGAGTAGGTAATAAATTATTTTGGCTGATTTTAATTTAATAGATGAAAAATAATGTTCTTTCCTCGTAGAAATTAATTTGTTTTTATTTATGTTTGGATAAATATTGCAATAAATCTGTATGTTGGAAAATTCTAAACTATTGCAGATGTTTCGTAATATTATATTCATTTAAAAGTATAATAAACTGCGACGATATTTTAAGTCGTAATGAGGCAATTTTTAGCATAAATTTTACGCAATAATTCCAGTGCAACTATTATTAATAATTTTTTTACCCGTAGTATTATTACACCGCTGAACAGGATAAATGTACGGTATTTTGGTACCAATCCAGAATTCAGTGTTCGTGGAATCAAATTACTTGGGAATAAAAAACATCTAGTTTTCTACAATAGAATAATTAATTTCACGTACTTCCATACCAATATAATCTTTTATAGATAATCAATATCATCTGAAAGGCTGTCTTTTCGGATTCTGCCGATTGATTATTAGTAAAAATGATATTTTTATATATTTTAACTCTAAATTCCTATACTATTAATATTTGTATATCTCAAATGCGTGTGCTTTAAAGAATCTATTTATTTATAAAGGATTTAGCTGATAGTACATTAATGACAACAAAGCGTCAGATAAATTTTTACAGTGCCTTAAATTCTGGGCCGTTAAAACAGTTATCATACTTTGTGCAACGCACTTTCAACAAAGAAACATAAAAAGGACGATGAAAAAATTGTAGAACATTAAATTAAACAACACGATAATCGTTCTATTATTAAGCGACATTTGTACTGTGTTTAATTTACAATTGCATGGTAACGATGAAACTATCTCGAAAGCGGAGAGCTAAAGGTCAACGTCTTCAAACTCCATCTGATATTCAAGAGAACGTAGCAAGAAGTAAAATCCATTTCAATAGAAGATCCTAATACTATTATATAACCCTTTGCGGTCTACGTCGAAATGTAGTCGAGATAATTTTCCCATGCAACTAATTTACATTGGAGTACCTCCGATTTTGAGACTTGACAGCTGTTTTGTATAATTAACAAGATTTTGCGCAGTTTCTGGAGCCATCAAAACAAAAACAAACACGTCTTACAACACATCTATTGAACAACAATAAATAGGAACAAGAGAACAAAAATAATTCAAACACCCATACTATTACAGCCCCTGGTCATCGAATTTGGACCACGTACAAAAATGTCACTTTTATGGTTATAATGTTATATCATATATGGAAAATTGTCTATGGTCATTCGAATTATTACTAAATACGTTGATAACAAAGTATACATAGCTATAGATTTGTTACTGTTGTGATAATAATAGAATTATGTGGACAGTTCTCCCGACTTGAATGCCATAGAAAATGTTTGGAGCTTACTCAAAAGACTTGTTTACAACTCTCCAAGCACCACATTATCTGAGTTGAAAACAAAAATGACAGATATTTGGGAAAATAACGAAGATATAAAGCATATGATAAAGCAATGCATACAAAGCATGCCGGAAAGGATACAAGCTGTCATCAAGGCAAAGGGTGGAAATACGAGATATTAACATGCGTTCATAGTGTTATGTACAGTAGTAATGTATTGTGTTGTTAGTTAATAAACTATATCATTAAAATTTGAACAGGCCTTTTAATTTTATGGAAAACATGAAAAATGCTGAAAATTTGGAGTGGTCCTAATTCGATGACCAGGGACTGTATATCAAGTTAAATAAAAAATAATAAACCATACCAACCACCC
The DNA here is from genome assembly GCA_963989415.1 of Cerceris ruficornis. Lineage (NCBI taxonomy): Eukaryota > Metazoa > Arthropoda > Insecta > Hymenoptera > Crabronidae > Cerceris > Cerceris ruficornis. The sequence goes on from OZ022521.1 coordinate 12,236,949, forward strand.
CGTCTATACGTTCAAACTCCCATAAGTCCCACCAGCAACCCTCCGCGCAATGCTCACATGAAAACCGCCCGAAAAGTCAAACAAGAGAGAAAAATCCCGTAGGAAGAGAGTAGCAATCGCGAGACAATAGAAAATTGGTTAACACGAGTTCCAGATGCGGATCCGGGAAATTCCGGAAATTGGCGAGCATTCACGAATGCTTTGTTACCGAGGAGAGGTCGACGTAGAGCCCCGTGCAATTCGGCCTTTTCCGAGAACCGGCCAGGATGTCTGGAACGAGTGAAACAACTCGGTAGGGCGCCTGCGCCCCGTCTAGCAGAGGCCTGCAACGGGGAGGTCGTTTTTGGAGGGCGGACGGCGAATATTGACGTGTCGCAGGCAAGCCAGGGGTTAGCAGGTGGCAGGAGCCTCACCGAGGCCAAGGGCTTCCAGGGGCACCGGGGACACGACGAGGAACGGGGGACGCGAAGAGAACGGAGGAAGGTTAGCTTACTCACGGCGACAGGAATGAATCTCCTTTACCGGATAGAGGCGGAGCGAGATGAAAGTTTCAAGATCGTTAGGTAATATGCTTGTTTGTCGGGGTATCTTTCGCATTTAATTATGGAAAGTTCATTCGTGTCTGGGTTGGTGCGTTTCGTAAGAGCGGAAGTACGGTTTTGGATGATTTCGAAGCAGGAGCGGATGGGTATTTTTAGGGAGTTTAGAGACTTTGGAGGTGGATGTTTGATCCTTTTGCGGTACTATCACATGCTCGACGTCGGTTTTCGTTGTTGTTGGTTTAACACTAGAACTACCAAACCAGTCAAAGTGACTGGTGCACCATTTTTTCTAAAAATTCTCCAAGATTAGAGGAGAGTCATAGAATAAATATTCTACGTCCATCATATAACACATAAATTACCGAATCGATCATCTCTTCCACCTCTGAATTCTCCTTTTTTCAAAGTACTTATTTAATATATTTAAATATACCAGATTTAACGCCGGTAGTTCTAGTGTTAATGGCGAGTTTATTTCAACTTTGAAATTGGATGATTCTCAGTGCCTCCAGTTATTTTTATCGTCTATTTGAAATAAAGGAAGAAGTATAGACAAATTTCACGAATGTAATTTCACTTATGCAGGAGTGAGGAAATTTAAAAATTCAAATAATTATGACATTTTGTGTGCACGTAAAAAACACTTCGTGTAGGAAACGAGGCGATTTTCGTTGGCGCCAAAATTTAATTCGACAGAGTAAAATTATCCGTTTGGAAAAATTTAATTTCCTTTTATGATGCAGTATCTAGAGAATGTTGAGAGATTCTGGAAGGTTTAAATTAAAATTGTATCGTTTCTTCGCATCTACAAAACAGCGGATACCGGATGCGTTTGATGTATGCTTTAACGGTATCAGCTTTGAGTTAATGTGAATGTTAAAAGTTATATGCAAATGTAACTTTTCACTATAATAAATATTATTCGTTTAAATATAGGATGCTGCGATTAACCTTTGCATTTATCCGCTGACGCGAAGCAAACAACCGATCACTCATAGTTTGCTCACATTTAAGTCACAGAAAATTGTTATTTACATAGGATACGAAATACTGAGTGAAAAATATCAGTTAAATGTTGTCACTGCCTATGGAAATATTTTAACAGTAAGAAATATCAATGCGATTGAGACGTTTCGTGAATTTTTCCGAAAAATTCCTCTAACTAATAACACTGGTTAACACGATTTTTTGCCCAAAGAGTATTTATGCTGATTCTTATAGATTTTGTTATTTTGAGAAAATCTGTTCTGAGGAAAATTGCAAATTTTCAACGTTCAGAATTTTTTGTATTTTAACCGTAACAGTTAATTCAATCTTTTTTTTGCATAAAATGATTCTACAGCCCCTCTGGAATATAATATTCCGTATCACTTTAATGTTATAAATATTTAAACATATTTAAATAATGGTCAAAGTAAAAGCGACGCCCAAAGTGCCCCAAAATTTGTGGATATTTTCCTGTTTATCTTAAAAACCAGACGCCCGAGAGGAATTCTAATAGAAGGAGGCTATAGAGCAGACATTTTTCTTGAGGAAACCATAATTGAAAGTTGCAACACAACTTTTGTTTTCGGCTGAGAAATTAAAATAGCTCCGCAGACGCAAGGTACTGTCAGAGATTCTCAACGCAACTGTTTCACCCCCGCAAGTATTATGATATATAGCTTGCTTTACAAGTCCATTTCTTGTTTATGAGTTATTCTATGACAAAGATGTTACATTAAACAGAGAAGTATATTTGTAAAATTTCAACATATAAATAAGCAATATTGTTCAACTTCATTTTCAAGTTCGAGATTATACGGCTAATTAAAGTAAAACTGCTTTTCAGGAAAAAAACCCATATGATAGAGACAAATAGATTACAGATCTGAATTCAGCACAAAAGATACTATTAGAATTACATATTAAAGATTTTCCATCAAACGAAATACTTTATTTCTCTTCTAGTACTTTTCCATTAATCCTTTGCGATCGTGTTTAATTGAAACCAAAATGTGCAATCGCACTTAAAACAAAACTATTAAAATCTTAGTAAGAATTATATATACGGTAAAAGCTGGATAATTGAGACAAAAGTTTGTGTGGATAAATGCAACACGACTATCCCCTCCACATAGGGGGATCCCCCTTTGCAAACCTCGACGCTCGACGAGAGAAAAGTGTAATATGATGCAACTCGGGACAATAGACTGACTCATGCAATTCAGGAATGAAACTTCTGCATTTTTTATCTTTCTCTTTTTGAAACCTTTCCTAATGTATTTGTGAGGTTTTTCTGATTAAAATGATACCATACACGACATAGTTTGAATTATATTTACTTAATATTTAATATATGTGCTTACTATTTAATATATACTTACTTACTATTTAACATAATTCAAACATATCGTGTTTGGTATCATTTTAATCAGAAAAATCTCACAAATACGTTAGCAAAGGTTTAAAAAAAATCGAAAATGAAAACGGCCGGTCCTCCAATTAGTATTGCCTCACCGATACGTTCGGGCCGTTCCCCCTATAGCTTGGACCTCTCTGTCTCTTCTACTGTCTGTCCGTTTCTTTGTCCACGATTGGCTGGACTCGTGATGTAAACAAGGATTCGACACCGCTACTTCATAAGAAAAGCGCTTGAGCCCCGAACTGTTTCGCATTTATCCAGCTTTTACTGTACCTTAGAAACGTGTTGATTCTTTGACTTTGTGGCTGAGAGTAGACACACGATGGAATCGGTGAAAGTGCTTTGGTGGCTGAGAGCAGACGCAAGACTACTCTAAGGGTTGATACAACTGTAAGGATGAATTACCAAGTAGCCAACAAAGAAGGGTGGTACTTAGTGATTCTGAATCTCACTTCCGAAAGTATTGTACACGTATTAACCTGTTAACCGGGTAGGACGTAATATTTCGTCATACCAGGAAGAAAAGTCTAATGCGTATGATGATGTTTTTCGTCGTGGCAATTTTTAAATATGGTATGTTCAACGCATTACGTTTTACGTTATTCTTTTCCATTAAATTCTAGCGTGGTACTATAGGTGTGATAATATTATTTCTCACTGCGAAGAAAAAAGTCTCCAGTTTAAAACGAGTTGAACAGAAATTAATTCCCCGGTTAACAGGTTAATAATTGAAAATGGTTGAACCGTTGACGGAGCACTGCTTACTCGTCGGCGGTCGAGGGCAAACTGATAGCGAGGCGAACATCGAAACGATTTGTTATTGTTAGAGGACCAACGAGACGAATACCTGGAAGGTGCGATTGCCGCGGACCGCCGAGTTTGACAACACGCGGCGGCCGTCTTACTCGTCGAGCAGAGAAGTGGAAATAATTGCTCCCGTTGCTCGTAGAATTAATCTCAAAATTGTAAATGCAATTGAACAATGTTTTTTATTTATATAACCAAATGTTACAAATATAATACTTTGTTTAATGTGGCGTTCTTGTCAAAAAGTAACGCATAAACATAAAATGTATTTATAAAGCAAACTATATTAATAACTCATAGAGTCATAAAATAACTGATAAAGAATATGTGTATACTTGTAAAGCAAACTATAATACTAGCGCGGTTGAAACGGCTACGCTGAGAATCACTGACGGTACCTTGTGCCTCGCGGAAATATATTAATTTCTTAGCCGAAAACAAAACTTGTGTTGGAACTTTCAATTATAGTTTTCTCAAGAAAAATGTCTGCTCTATCGTCTCCTTCTATTAGAATTTCTCCTGGGTGTCTAATTATTAAGATAGGAGAATATTTACGAAAGTTGGGGCGTTTTCGGCGTAGTTTTCCTTTTAAGCATTGTTTAAACACGTTTAAATGTTTATAACATGAAAGTAATATGCATCGTTATGTTCGGGAGGGTTTTTAAAACCATTTTATGCAAAAACATTTAAATAATTGTTATGGTTAGTTAGTGTTTCATCCTTATTCGTTTTTCTTTCCAAATATTTTTTTTATACGTTTACATTAATTGTTTGTTATTCTAATATTAAAAAAATGTATAAATATAGATTTACAAAGAATTTTTGCAAAATACTGTATCTTTTAAATGCACGTATTAAAAAATGAAAAAAATATTTCTCTTACAGTATTTAAGTACGGTTTCTCATGCATTTGTTACCTTTGTTTTTGATTGCCGATACAGATTTCCTCTTTCTTTGCGTATCTAATTGTAAGATTATTTTCAATTATCTACTTCATAATATACGCTAAATGATCATAATCACTTTAATCACTCAAGCTTCAGGTAAACGAAGATGTATATCGCAGCGATCACGAGAGAACAGGCCTAGCAAAAATTGCAACATTATGGAATGCTAACTTAATGAAAACGTCGTTTCGTATTGTCATGGTATTTCGGGTTAGGGAGCGAAACAAGTTAACGAAGTTGAATTCGGGACACGTCCCTGAAGAACAAACGTGCGCTCTGTCACGGTAGACGTTATTATCCCGTAAATTTTGTAGTACTGCACTGATTAATTAAACATCGGAACGTCGACAAAAATTTACAAGTGTAAATTTTAAATGATCACATCTAGTTAGTTAAACCTATCGAGATAACGTGCTGAAATGAACTGAATTTCTTCCTGTTTCCATAAAATCTTTTGTTGTCGGTCACATTTTTGGTATAATTTGGAAATTTCCGTTAGCAGCTTCGAACGTGTTTACCTTCTCATTGTCACAACAGAATTTGTAATTGGGAATTTTGTATTTTCATGTAAACCGATAAAACTGGCAAAACATTGCAAAAATAATGAAATAAAAAAAAATGTTATAAAAGCGATACCATAAAACTTGAAAGTGCCCTGACTGCCAACTTTTTTGCTCCAAATAGTACATGGTTTTTAATAAAATTCTATCAGTTTACCATACATTAAACCAGAATATTCTATTTCGTAAGCGTTGAAAAGAATTCAATGTTAGATCGATTTTTATTTTATTAATTTTCAACTTACAACAGAAAAATGCATACAGGTAAACTATTTAAAAAAAGAAATATATCGTATTTCGGAGAAAGTAATCAATGAGAAAATACGAAATCAGGGCAATAATTGAAACAAATCAACGATTCTACAGTTACACTATCAATAAAATAATATTCTACGAAAATATCAGATTACAGTATACGCAGGAATTACTAGGGCACACGTCACGTCATACGTCGATATTGGATTTTCAATTATCGTTATTTATTTTACGCGTACATGGTGTTTATACGTAGCCGCGTGTCCAAATATCGACATTTCAGTTTACTCTATAAGGACTACAAATTGAAATTTCCATTTAAGGCGAAAGATTTCGTTGCAACAAAATCGGCGAATAACGCCAAAATAGAGATGAGAAATTTTTCAATTATGTGTCCGACTGTGTATTATATTTTTCATCATATTTATCTAATTTTATTTATTACATTTAATTGAAATTATATTAGTTTTGTGATAATATGTTCAAAATTCATTTTGAGCCAATACACCCAAATTATTCAACTAAAACTTTGTTATTAACACAACACATTATTGTATTACAAAGTGAGTTAATAAAAAGTTACATTTTTATTAGAACGTATAAGTGGAAAAGCTTTCCTCTTCATCAAACAATTCAATTAATATTCGTTACAAAACTTTCATGAAAATCGGACAAGACGCACTTTTAAAATAATTCTTATAACAAAGAAACAAAGAATGTTTACCGGATGACGGAAAATCCGACAGTAAACAAATAAGAATTCGCAAGGTTTTTTTTGGCAGACAGCCGTATTGTTAATTCTCATCAGATGAGATTAATTCGTTAAAACTTCACCCATCCACTTTTCGTCTTTCCTTTCTCTGCCATGAAAACGTTTTAGCGTAATATGCCGAGAGGAAGCCATTGTTTCCCGTCTGCAAGTACTTGCGGTAAGACGTGAAATATGCTTAATGGCGTACCGGCTTAAATATTAAATGGATCAAACGAACCTCAATTCAACATTCACGATGCCTTATTAATCGCAATATCCACGTTAACTTACCAACGTTTCTTCCGCCTACATATTGTGACAAATGTGCAGATATTCAACGTCTCTTGGAAAGTAGAAAGAGGATAAATATATATACCCCGTTTTAACCTTCTCTCTGTGTAGTCTGCGTAACATTTTAACCGTGTACAGGGGTGTAATTGCATGGCATACATTTTTCGTGTAAAATGTAAAGAAAAAATTTAAGGCTACATAAGTATACGCGGAAAATTATTAATTTTTAAAAAGTATGGGTGAAAGAATTTACAAGTTTAATTTAATACACAAAGATTAAGGAGTTCTAAAACCGCTATTTATGACTGATATTTCATATCGGCTCGATGCGGATCGGAGCAACACGCTCGAGACTAAAAGTTATTAAGTTCTAAGCCATTGTCATGTAGAAAATTTCGACCTGTAATTGCCATCGAGAGTTTCTAATTAACCATCGGCCGTTTCAAGTCGGATTAGCGAATTCCGAGAAATTGTAAGCCGTGCCATCTTTTTATGCAAAATATTGGGGTGCAAGTGCACCCCTGTACACAGCTATGCGCTCAGTTCCTCTTGATACCTTACTAGGGCATTCGAGTGCTCGAATTTTAATTTTGTCAAAATGTTATGTGAAACATATCACAGATAGCATTTCTACCAAAATTTTGTAAATTTTCCATTCGTCAGAATTTTATTTACTTATTTAGAAGGCCAGGGTGCAATTACACCCCATTCATCGTCAAATACTCAATAATATAATTAATAAAAGGATACATACGACAATAAGGAATGTAGAACAGTCGAGGTTTTTTTTACTATAATTTTTCCTCGAATTCAATCTTCAGTTAACCACACTAATCCTAAAGCGTGCAAATAATCTCTTAAGTATGTTACAATAACTGTTTATAAGTCTGTAAACATGTGAATACAATTGTGTAAGTTGTGATATATTTTTGCAATAATAAAGTTATTATTATTACTAAGGAATGTAGAAATATGGCAATAAAATTCCAAACAAATATTTCTTCGTATTCTAATGCCCATTTTTTGCGGACATCAAGACTTTCATTGCATTGGAATATCACACGGTATCATTGGGAGTGATATGTGGCGCGCTACCTAGAAACTGAAGAGGCACAAAGGGAAAAGAAATTCGTACAACTTGACTGATTGTGAATGACTACGGCATAACAGCAATGCCCTTATTCGGACAAATTGTCATTATTTCTTATGTTGGTCACGTGTAAAATTCTAACGCGAACAAGAAACGATTAGGGGTGAAAGCCAGGACATCTTTGAGGGGAGTAAGGTCGACAAGAGGATGGTTCCCCTTCCCCCTTAGCTGTTTTAGAATATAAATAGCTTTTTATTTTACAACAAAACTGCATTTTTTTTACATATCGAGGCATTTGGGTTGACGCATTTGCTTGAATTTCTATGTAACATTCATAAGTGGAGAAGACACGCAAAGTGACAATTTAACACTAGATTTACGGAAGCCGTCAAATTGACGGATTCCTACTTCTTTAAAAACGGTTTCCAAATTTATAGAGACGTGATACAGTCAATATTTCACTTGTATCTTATAATATACAAATTACTTAACCGATCGTCGTCTTTACCCGTTGATCCCTCTTTTTTCAAAGCACTTATTTGATACATTTAAGTGTGACCGATTTAACGCCCGTAAATCTAGTGTTAACGTTTTGTATTTAAAATTATTTTGTCCATTTTTATATAGTTTTATCTGGTGACACTAATAATTACAAATAGTGAGCGACTTTTAGATGAAGATACCAAGTCTTTGTGAAATTTCAAGACCAAAATTAGAAGGTACAAAATTAACCACAACTGACATAGCGGAATGTAGAGTTGCAAATACCTTTTGCTGCATAAATGTTTATCTAGGTCGAGGTTAACAACATGAAACATTTGGTCGCTGTTATTTAAGTGTTTCAAGTACAAAAATTTGATCATTTTCGAAAGCGGTTATGAAAAAGATAGCACAATGCATATTTAAATATGAAAGAAGTAGGATATCTTTTAATCTACAATGTGGCAATCAGTCAAATGTATAATAATGTTTGCTACTTTGAATTACACTGAAATCCATATCAATATTTCTTCTACTGTATTAATTCTTCAATAATCGTCTCATTAATTCTACCTTAACGTTGCTTCTAGTAAACTTGGTTCTTTCATCCCGTAATAAAATCCTAGCTAAAAAAAATTGATAGAATCCTAGCTAAAAATTGACATTAGATACCCCGTATTACGTACCCGTGGCTGTTGAAATCGAAAAGCACAAAAACAAAGCCCAAGGGAAACAAAAACTCTCGTGATATTCGTCTTCGTCCATCGGAGGAAGCGGGCCAAACATTCCTTCAAGTTGAAGAAGTAGTTGAAATGTTTTTTCTTCGCTAACACATTATTCCTCTCCCCCTTTCTCCTATCTAATCTTTTACCGGTATTTATCCTCGGGTCGAACGAGAAGTTCCTTTCAGAAACGTACGTCCATTGTCGCAGAATGCTGAATCCGTAAATGGACACAATACGGGACCAATACACGAACGCTAAATCCACGTCTTGAAGAGGGATATTGCTTTCACGTCTTACACGCTGCCTTTTCTGGCCCTCCGCGAGCTTCCCGATGAAGTTTCACGGAGAAGAAGAGTCGTTAAGAAATTGGTATATCTCGGGAACGATTTACTCGCCGTATCCTCCAAGTAATGGAGATGAACGACGAAAACTTCAGAAGTGATTACAACGTTGACACCTTTTCGTCGTATTTAATTTCGCGGAATGAATATCGCTTTGGGAATTTAAATAAATCTGTATCGTATGACGATACTGTTCTTATCTTTTATTTTCTACTAATTATACGTGGAAGATATATTTCATATTAGAACAAGTGATGACTATTTTTAAATATTTAGAAATAGTAAGCGAATTTATTGGAAGAAAAGCAAGGAAGGGGTAAAAGAAAATTGGTGGATTTAATCATTTATAATTTGCAAACTATACGTGGAATATTGTGTAATTTCGTTTTTTTTTTCACTGTGTTGTAAAAATAGAAACAAGTGGTAGCGAATTTTCGATTATATGTGCATTTCAGCAATATAGGAAAGATTGAAAATCTACGCTTATATAATATTTGTTAAATATTCAACATTGAAGAATTTACAAAACTTTGGGGTCAGGAAAATTTAATTCTTTCCTATATTCTATCTATATCCTTTGTTGTTTCGTTGCACCTTTTGGATCGAAACCCGAACATATGCGCGCCTCCACAGAAATTTATTTTTATTGCTTTTCGTTTTAATAAGAAATATATAACTGCGTATTTAATCTTAAAGAGGCAATTGTTATTAACTTTTTGTACATTTTTTTAGCGACTGCTGGAATACAGAATTCGGTTATATTAAACATTTTCAAGAAGGTTTGCATTACTTTATGTACAACATTCGTATGCAACGCAGATTAAAACTAATATTGCTCTCAATCCGTTTCAACTTTTAAGCCCTAAATATTTGTGTCCATCAACGTTAAGCCGGAATAAAAAAGTATGGACTTGTAACAGTAAATATTAATATTTTTTCAATATTGTCATTGTATTTAAAATAATTCCACCTTTCGCAACATTTGAATTTGTTATACACCTGTCGATAGATTTAGAACGTCATTTAAAATATCCAATCGTCCATCGTAATTTTATATCCTGAAATAGAATCATGGATAGGCATCTATTTCATTTTCAATCGATGCATAAAATAGGAAGTATTATGACGTCACCAGCGTTATCTATAGTTAGCTTATTGATCCAATGAGAGTTCCGTGCCGTTGAAAAGGCCATTTTGATTATGATGCCAATTCCGATAATTAACGGGTATTGACGCGAATAAAAGAATCTGCTTTCCAATTTTAATGCAATTTCATTCAAATCAATATTTATTGCTGCCATGAAGAAACAACTTGATACATTGATTCATGATAAACCCTTTGTTTATGTAACCGTTGCTTCAATTTTCCGTAAAAACTAAGTCGAATAAAAGTGAATTTTCCATGGTATAAGCATGTTACCAGTATATGTCACTTTGGTTAACACTAGAACTACCAAACCAGTCAAAATGACTGGTACACAATTTTTTCAAAAAATTCTCAAAAATTATAGGAGAGTTATAGAATAGATATTCTACGTCCATCTTGTAAAACATAAATTACCGAATCGATCATCTTTTCCACCTCTTAATTCTCCTTTTTTCAAAATGCTTATTTAATACTTTTATATATGATAGATTTAACGCCGGTAGTTCTAGTGTTAATGAGTGCTCCTAAAAAATATGTCAACTATAGGATTAAATTTGTTAAGGTAGTATAAGTTGAATTTTGCGAAAAAGTTGTTGCAATCAGGTATATACTAATAAAGTAAATACAAGTATAATATTTTCACTAAATAAAATTGTATCAATTTATGAGAAAAATTGTAATTTGATATTAGCCACATTTTGGCGATCAATTTAACACTACCCGTGCAGAATTTTATCTGTACCTATTCTTACCGTAGTCGGTTATTTGACCGGTTATGAAATAGAGATCATATTTTTCCGAAATGAATTCAGCAGACTGTCAATTTAATGTAGAGAAAAATGCGGAAAATAGCGTTTTCTTAATAATAAAAAAATTACATATCTTCATTCCATTAAATTGGTCATTTGACAGCGCATAGTACGATTAGTGTTAACACATTGACAGCAATGGAGGTCATCGGTGACCGGCGGTACTAAATTCAATGAAATTTCATATGCCGTTCAAATTGCTATATTTACGAATTTTCGACTTTATTCAATATTTAAATATTGGAGTTAAAAAGATAAAGTTCTGCTGAATGTATATATCTGTCTCTGTCTTTAAAGTTTCTACTTTATAAAGATGCGATGTTAATAGAAAACTTTTCACTTCAGTAAAAATGATGAAACTAGCGAAATGTCGGTGTCGTTGAATATGTTAACGAAAGCACTGTTTCACTTAAAAGATACTTATAAAAATACCTACGTAATAAAACTAAACGCATTTTCCATTCTAAAATTATCAAATAACTCCATCATTAAACTTCATTTCGAAATGAACCGAAATGCTAAGCATTAAATATCTTCAAACAATAAAAAACTGAATTACAACAACTAGAAATAAAAGGTGCACAAAGAGACATGTATTTCTCGAGTTAAAATTGCTTCCCATATCTACGCTACAATAAGATTACCATAGGAAGCTCGCAGCACACCTCAAATCCTTCGTCTTGCCTTGTACAATTCCACCCCGACACAATCTAATCCGCTTTGTCCGTTCTCGCGAACAATTTGTTAGAACAATCGTCCGTTATTTGCCGAAAGCTCACGTCAGCCGGGCAAGTCCGTCGCGATAACAGTAAGATCGCCGGGCAAAACCGAGATTTTCCTCGGTCGACCGAAGAAAGTATTTGGAAGGCAAAGAAAGATGTTTTCTTAGGATCCCTTCGTGGCTGACCGTCGCGAGACCCCATGGAGTACGTGTGAAAATGATCCTTTAGCGCAGCAGAGGGGAACCCCGGAATTCTCCTAACGAGCTGTCACTCGCAGCCAACCACCCTCTGCAAGAACCAACGTGTGCAACGTGCACACACGTACTCAATTCGAGCAAATCGACCAACTGTGACAAATAGAACTCTCCCCTTTCTCGTTTCGACCTACGACGACCCTAATCATCCGCGTTTCCGTTCTCCTACGTTTTCTCGCTTCTCCTGCACCCCTATTTTCCTTTCTCAGGACATTAAGTACCTTCGTGTATCCACCGAGAATTCTTGGACCCGCATTTTCTCGCTCTTCGTTGCAGACGATCGTCGCTGTTTGAGACACTGTGTTAACCCCTTAGCTTACAATAACGTGTGACACACGTGAGGCGATAAATGGAATTCGAAATTTTGAAGTTTTCCAATAACTATTGTAGGATTGCGAGATTCGCGGAAACAAATGCGAAAGCGTTGCGAGAATGACAGAGAGAGAGAGAGAGAGAGAATGAGGATGCGTGAAACTGCGTGCTTTCGATGCTGTGCTAATGCGAGATGATGAGCGTGTGTGTGTTATGTGTGTTTGTGTGAGTGGAGTGCCGAGCTCTCGGAGCAAAGTCGCTGCGTAAGAAAGCCAGAGTGTATTTTGTCCTTGCGAAAAGCGAACAGCGTATTTTTTATCAGCGACAGTGTAGAGCGATGAATGTGAATTGATTAGTGTTATTTTTCTATTTTCTTTTTCTTATAATAAACATATTATTTTCTTACCTTTAAATAATAATTCTACACTATTAAATTGAAAGTATCAGTCGATCACGGAACGGTAAAATTATTTCTATAATATTAATATTGCAGTGAGTTGTGTCAAATGTTACAGATCAGAGAGAAATTTTTATTTCTGGATTTAATTCTGGGGTATTACGCACGCCGTCAAAATAGAAATCGTAAGGCAAGGGGTTAATAACGGACGATAATTTGTATGTATTATGATTACTGTTAAAACCGTAATGATGTAGTTGGAAAGTGTAAGTGGTTTTGGTTGTAAAACTATGAAGCGTTAACTGTAATATGAAGGCGGGTTTTTCTTAATGGTAATGCTCTTGATAGAACTTACCACGTTGAATACCATGTGGATTACCGGTGATCGATGTTCTACTCTGACACTAATTGTAAGTTATATTTAACCCTTTGAACTATGAGGTCACTTCTGGCGTGACTACACTGTAGTTCCACAGAAGTTTTAAGTCACTTTTGACGTGACACTTCAAACGGTTCATAAGACAATTTAGATGAAAATTGTACAAACATAATCGTAATTAATATGAAACATATTTTTTTAAGGGATTGGTGGCAAAGATAACTTGAGAAGTATACATTTTTCGAAGAATATTGTTTAAGTACCCTTTGCAGTCCTATGTCGAACCACACTCGACACAGCTTTTCACTTCACTTTACTTTCTTACAATTTAATATCGACTTTCCAATTTTGTAACGATTTTGTAATATCACCTAAACATCCGTCAGTACCTATAGTTATTCCTATTATTAAAAAAAATTAATAACCAACGGTAGAAACTGTTGTGAAATTAATTTTATTCAGGTCACTATAAAATTGGCAAAATAATTCGGACCGCAAATTCGGTACCGAACGTTTCAGCGCAACGTCAAACCGTCGCTGTTGCAAACGGAAAATTGTACACGTTGCCACGGTTATCGTATATTGCTGATCAGACATTGTTCAGTTTGAAATATTATTTCATTGCGAACAGACTGCTTGTGGTATACGTAACTAACTTATTCCAAAAAAAGTTTCTTTTAATAAAGCATTCAAAACAGAATACAGGCGACTTAACACGTTGCCGCAAATGACGGCTATAGCCGTCCGATCTTTGGCGATATGTAGGCAAACGACGGCTATAGCCGTCGTGCACATTTTAATCAATAAAAAAAAGAACAGCGTTAGTGCGAAGTGTACTAACGCATACACTTGTTAATTATTGAGTAATACATAAAAAAAAAGGTATAGCATGCCAGACAGCATATTAATTGTTCTTTTATGCGTTTTCTCATGCTTTACCGCTTCGGAAAAAAAATGTGTTTCTGAGCACGATCGTCAAATTAAAAGTGTGCGGCAACGTGTTAATAATAAAAAAAAAGTATTGTATACGTCATAATAATATTCTTATAAGAAGAATATATATTTCAGCCATGCGTACTGAAACAAATAAAATACCTGAAAACTTGAGAAGAAAACGTGTAGAATTATTATTTAACGTAATCTGAATTGTTATTTTTAACAATAGGTAATAATAAACAACAGGTAAGTGTATACTTTAGCTTGTCTAAACAAAAAATCAGAAACTATGCGAAAATGTTGAATTTATCTTGCGAGTTATACAGGACGGTTTATCGCGTTGTACGAGAAGTTGTTGCAATTTTTTCAGAGCGTTATACGAATTCGCGGTATACGGGAGTCTTACTATTATAGGCCGAAAAAAGCGATAGAATTTTTTTCAATCTTTTTTCCATGTCTTTCATCATTCTGAAAGTGTTTCAGCGTAAATAAAATTTGGCATGTTTCGAATTTGATCGGAAACAGAATCAGCATTATAAACAAAATGTAAGGCTATGTTACTTCCGAACATAAAGTTGAAACGAAAATAAAAAAATGTATACACTTTAGACATGAGTTATTCTACTTGTACACGAAGTTTCTTGATATATTGAATTTCTATCATTAAATTCATAGTACTGGCAACTTCATTTCGACTTTTAAAATGTGACAATAATAGTAACTTTACCTGCATATCCCTTAGTACCTACAATTATTTCTGTCATCGAACAAAAGTGTCACTAAGTGTAGAAAAATTCTCAAAATTAATTTCTATTAACTATCAAAGAATTGGTAAAATAATTAGGAAATGTAAATTGCCGCAAAGGGTTAACCCCCCTTTTGATTTACAACAAACATCAGTTGACTGGGCGTTTCACGTTTAACAGCTGAATTCCCGCTGATTAACCGCGTATATTTAACGACACCAGCAAAATATTTTGTTGGAAAAGAAATGAAGAAATGGAGAAAGTCGAGGAACTTTAAAAGTTGCGACAGACAGACATAGAAAACAAGAGAAATTACACCATTATTTTGTGTAATTCGTCGAAAAACATTCATTTTGACTGCTTTGATAGATTTAATGATGTAACAATAATAATTTCTGTCTTTTCAATAACAACACCGCAATTCCATTAAATTTAACATGACATAATCTCTGTTCATTATTATTCAAACGTTCACAGACATTCTCCAGATAATAATTCGTCTTAAAGTACCACGATAAAAGTTCGTTCGAAGTGGTTGATTATTAAATTTAAACAATGGAAAAGACGATAAGCAGAAATAAAGACGAGGGAATTGTCACGTACCGGGAAATCCGCAATGTAGCAGTCTAAAGACCTGGACAGTTTTGACCGATTATTTTATCACTTGACTTCCTTGCTTTCAGGATCCTTTGTCATTTCATGACAATGCCTTAACTCGTCTACGATTCTCAGAAAATTTGATCGTTGCGCAGAAGTCTCTGCCATTATTTTCACGGAAGCCGTATAAAACTTCGCTTCAACTCGATTCACATGCAGCTTTCAACGTCATTTTCATAGTAATAACTAGTTCTGTACGTAAGTCTCCATATTTATGATTGTACATTGGAATTCGTAATCTACGGCGTGCTCCAAAGGGTACCGAAGATTAATATAATTTCGCATGACGCGGGTATGCACTTAGGGGCAAATTATTATGTGTTATCTCAATAAGATTAATTTGATAAATTCATTATATCGCGTAAGGGGCTGTTACATTCATGAGTTTATGTCAGGTTTTGCACTGAAATTAACTGTTTTGTTTTGCCGTGAAAAATAATTATTCGTTATATAACATTTTAACCCGTGTTCGCGGGTTATAATTTATCCAGAGATCCTTTCCATCAAGATGTTCCTCTTTCATCGCAATTTCATTAATAAATTTTTATTTTAATGATGAAAAGTAGCAGACTTTATGTGAAAGCAACGTTTCAAAGTTTATTTGCTTTTTAGTAATCATCATTTTTCTATAGTAATGAATATACTAAAGAACTTCATGAAACACTAATTCCTTCGCTACGATTGGATCATTTTAAAATTCGACTTATAAGAAACGCGTTGAGTTTTTTTTAAGATTTTTCCAACAATGTGGAATTATTTCATGTAATACCATGAAGATATAATTATTAGGGATATAATTTACATCATGAAAATAGTTCAATGATAATTTTTGGCAATAAAGCACTTATTTCTTCCGACATCTTTCCAATTTTTTCAACAATATCTTAAATAAAAGCTATATATTTATAATAAAATGCCAGTGTTAAATAATATAGGCTGTCAAGAAAGAATTTGTCGAGGTTTCTGATGATAGATTGAAATATGTTATTTCATTGGAAATCAGCAACCTAATATAAAAACAAAAAATATCGCCACATAAATCTCATATTTCATACTACATGTTAATACTGTCTTATAAATATTACTGATTAATTTAAAATTCAAATAAATAATGCTACAAGCAACGAACTCAACAAACACTTCGTATATGTCAAATATACCAACCAAAAATGTGACAAAATACTGACTCGATAAATAACAACCACAATAAAATATCCACCGTACCTATCACTTATTCCAATTAACTGTAATTATCTCAGTTAGAACATGATTTCCAAAATAACCTGCTACTATCACTCCAACATTTCATTCGCAGTCTTGTTCTACAGAAGTTGTGTTCGGCAAGCAGTCACTAATGCAAGTATTCCGCGAAAGATAAAACTGAAGTTAGAGACTAACGAAACCTTGTCTATTTTTGTATATTTAACACTAGAACTACCGGCGTTAAATCTGGTATATTTAAATATATTAAATAAGTACTTTGAAAAAAGGGGAATTCAGAGGTGGAAAAGATAATCGATTCGGTAATTTATGTTTTATGAGATGGACGTAGAATATCTATTCTATAACTCTCCTATAATCTTTGAGAATTTTGGCAAAAAATTGTGTACCAGTCATTTTGACTGATTTGGTAGTTCTAGTGTTAACGATGCACTGTAGTTTTAGACTGAAATAAACGAAATTTATTCTAATGGGCCTTCAAAATTTGAGAACTTAAAAAATGTTCCGCGATAAGAAAAGTTTGGGAAACACTGCTCTATAGGAATAAAGCTCTCTAAACTCCCAGCATCTATTCGTTCTTCAAGATTTTACCCATGCCCGTATTCCACTGTCAGCGGCCATTTGTGTAACAGGTCCATCGCAGGTCAGGATGAGGGCGTTCTGATAATTTCACCCTAGCGCCACGGTCAAGGTCAATGCCTCCAAAAGATCGTCACGGAGAGATCCGGTGACCTTGCAGCACTTGGTGCCTACGCGGCTGAGGTTCGATGACCTCCCTTTCCTGACCTACGACGTGCATGTACGCGCGCGCGAGATGCTGCCTCTTACATCATGTAATTATCGTCGATTCTTTGCTAATTGAATCGTCAACGTGATGATAAAAAACCCCTCATCATGATTCCCTTGCCCATTAACTTTTTTACTCTTTGGCAAATCTCACGGGGATGCTCGCAAAATGACCCGCTAATTGCCGCACACGGACGATTGAAATTACTGCTAATTGTTACACGTCGATGTTCGCATTATTGCGTCAATGGTTATTGATTTTTGTTTGAACTTTTGGGAGTCTGATTACAGTGTCGTTTGGGGGAATTAATAATTGAATATCATGGTGATTTTTAATAGGTAGCTGATCGCATGTTGTTCGTTCGTCCAGTAATTTTTATTGTGAAGGTAAAACTCTGTTTTTGTAATATTGAAGTGCTTCTATGAGAATTCTTTTAATTCGTTGACCTCAAGATTATTTGTTTTTCTTGTTTTCCATATTGTGCATTTACTTTGGTAATTTGAATGGCACGTGCATTTTTTAGTAATTTCCATCTTAACACTAGAACTACCGGCGTTAAATCTATTATATTTAAATATATTAAAAAAATACTTTGAGAAAAGAGGAATCAAGAGGCAGAAAAGATGATCAATTCGGTCATTTATGTTTTTTGAGTTGGACGTAGAATATTTCTCCTATGACCCTCCTATAAAGGGTATAGCAGGATAAGGGGGTCAAAAGTGCCCTTCAACCGATTTCAATGGGGACGGTCTCATTCGATAGATAATGCTCGGCGATTGATGTCTACAAATTTTTAACCCTGAATTTTGACCGGAAGGGTAGTTATGGGGAAAATTAAAAAAACAGGTTTTTGGCCCTTTTTCCCCATTTATTGAGGCGTAAAAAATCCAAATAAATTCTGACATATTCTACACGGTACCGGACATATTGGAGAATTTTTTCAGATTTTTCCGTCGAAGTAGCTAAGCGTGACAAATCGGCAAAGTCAAAAAAAACGGAAAAAAGAAGATTTCGTATCGAAATCTTCGAGGTACAACTTTTTGGTTTATATAGTAACAATCTAACACCTACGATTGTTATCCCCAATTTTTTTCAGATTTTTAAACCACCTGCGTCATTGTGAAAAAAATCGAAAACCGATATTCGGGACGTATTTTGATCTAAAACGCAAGAAGTAATTGTTATTTTTCCATTATTTTGATAGAGTATGTTCATTTTGTGCTTTTCAATGTTTCTGCATACAAAGCAATTGCGAGTGAATGCAAAGGATTGAATTGATTCAATTATTCGTAAGCTAAACACTTCCTTATCAGCTAAAAATACGAACGTCCTTTCAATAGCAGCGATGGCGCAGTCGGTAGAGTTCTTGGCTGCGGAACCTCTCGAAACTTTTTGTCGCCGGTTCGAGTCCCAATGAGGTAAAATAATTTTTTTTTTTTTTTTTACTCATTCACTGCATAACAACAAATAATAATCATTTTTCAATTTTTCAATGTTTTTTAAACATTTTTAAATACTTATTCAATATGAAATATATGTAAAAATAATTATGGAGCATATTGTTTTTTTCATTGATTCGTCCTAGCCACATCTCGTTATTCTTTTGTACATTGAACGAATATTAGTTTACTGTAACGAATGCAAATATGTATTCAATATTAAAAGGATCCAATTGTATATTCTGATGAATTGTAATGAAGGTGATGTCTAACGGAAAGAAGGGTCTATTTCTTTTTAAACATTCTTATTTTTGTATTTACCGCTTCTCCATTTATGCAGAGATCATCCAAAATGGGCAATGAATTGAAAGAATGAAGGTATATTGGGATTTCATCCGTTATAATTCCTTTACTGTTTTATGCAAATCAACTTCTTCAGCTTTAGGTTTTGTGCCCTATTGCAATCGTGTTTTCCAACCACTTTAAGTACACGAAAACATTAAATTCAGTTCAGAAGGCTTTATTGTTTCATTACACTTACTCCGGTATTATGTACTCCCTTCAGTTATCTAGTCCGCAATTACCTGCGCAGCGTGTAGGTAGCGGGCAGGTACCGAGTTGTACCTTTAGAACTGATGATCATTTTTTTTAAATTATTGACTGGAATGTTATTAATACGTAAATGAATATTAATGTAAAAATACGAATGATAGATTACCATTTGATGATTAGGCTACAGTATCTAGCTGCGGAATACTTCAAACTTTTCTCTCGCCAATTCACCTCCCATGAAATATAATTAGAAAACAAATGTTTTTAAGTATTAACTGGATAACAATTGTTAATACGGAAATTAATATTAGTGTGAAAATATAAATGGCATGCGATAGATTACCTTTTGATAATTAAAAGTTGAAACACGTTTCGTGTGGCTTTAATCCCCGTCACTATGTTCATTAATGATGGGCACCACTTCATTTTTATTAAATATTTTTGTCAATATCTCTGAAGGCCTAACAATTGTCGATAGATACCGTGCGTGCGACAGGTAGTATATTATTGTAGCAATGTGCGAACAACAACCTATGGTACGGTTACCACTCGCACATTCACAGCAATAACATTTGATGCCCGAAATTCCAATTATATTAGGGGTATAGTCAATGAAGCAACGATAACTTCTTTGATTAATGTGGCGTGATCGGACGAGGCATTTAAGAATATTGAGGAGTTGATTTGCATAAAACAGTAAAGGAATTATAACGGACGAAATCCCAATATACCTTCTTTCTTTCAATTCATTGTCCATTTTGGGTGATCTCTGCATAAATGGAGAAGCGGTAAATACAAAAATAAGAATGTTTAAAAAGAAATAGACCCTTCTTTCCGTTAGACATCACCTTCATTACAATTCATCAGAATATACAATTGGATCCTTTTAATATTGAATACATATTTGCATTCGTTACAGTAAACTAATATTCGTTCAATGTACAAAAGAATAACGAGATGTGGCTAGGACGAATCAATGAAAAAAACAATATGCTCCATAATTATTTTTACATATATTTCATATTGAATAAGTATTTAAAAATGTTTAAAAAACATTGAAAAATTGAAAAATGATTATTATTTGTTGTTATGCAGTGAATGAGTAAAAAAAAAAAAAAAAATTATTTTACCTCATTGGGACTCGAACCGGCGACAAAAAGTTTCGAGAGGTTCCGCAGCCAAGAACTCTACCGACTGCGCCATCGCTGCTATTGAAAGGACGTTCGTATTTTTAGCTGATAAGGAAGTGTTTAGCTTACGAATAATTGAATCAATTCAATCCTTTGCATTCACTCGCAATTGCTTTGTATGCAGAAACATTGAAAAGCACAAAATGAACATACTCTATCAAAATAATGGAAAAATAACAATTACTTCTTGCGTTTTAGATCAAAATACGTCCCGAATATCGGTTTTCGATTTTTTTCACAATGACGCAGGTGGTTTAAAAATCTGAAAAAAATTGGGGATAACAATCGTAGGTGTTAGATTGTTACTATATAAACCAAAAAGTTGTACCTCGAAGATTTCGATACGAAATCTTCTTTTTTCCGTTTTTTTTGACTTTGCCGATTTGTCACGCTTAGCTACTTCGACGGAAAAATCTGAAAAAATTCTCCAATATGTCCGGTACCGTGTAGAATATGTCAGAATTTATTTGGATTTTTTACGCCTCAATAAATGGGGAAAAAGGGCCAAAAACCTGTTTTTTTAATTTTCCCCATAACTACCCTTCCGGTCAAAATTCAGGGTTAAAAATTTGTAGACATCAATCGCCGAGCATTATCTATCGAATGAGACCGTCCCCATTGAAATCGGTTGAAGGGCACTTTTGACCCCCTTATCCTGCTATACCCTTTTCAGAATTTTTGGAAAAAATTGTGTACCAGTCATTTTGACTGGTTTGGTAGTTCTAGTGTTAAGCATATTTGAACAAAAGTGACATTACAAAATGTAGATATGTGAAATATATTATTGACACTATTTGTCTGCGATTCATCATAAAGGATTAAGTTACTAACATCTCTGGATTACTATGTTTTAATGTCAGAATGCAGTGTTGATCACTCATGTAGGAATCTACATGTAATTGTATTTAACACTTAATATTATAACGATAAAGAGACAACATTACATTTAAATAATCGATACATTTTTGCATTAAGCTTCAAATTTTTCAAGAAGAGATTGTAAAACTCGAATATTACGTAAAATAATATCATATGACGATAAGGGAATAATGCTCATCAGGCACCTTAATGAGTTAGAGAAACATAATTCTACTTTTACATCAACATTTTTAGAATCAATTGTAGAAACACGTCAGTATAGTTTTGCAAGGTGAATCTTTCTTTTTAAAATACTATTAACGCTAGAGCTACCAAGGCAGTCAAAGTAACCAATTTATATTTTTTTTTAAATTCTCCAAGTTGCTAGAGCAGACATAGCGTAGCTATTCTACCTCTATCTTATAAAATACAAATTACAAAATTAATTATCCTTTCCGCCTTTTGATACCTTGTTTTCCAAGATACTTATTTAACCCCTTGCCCTACGATTTGTTTTGTGGCTGCCTCCGCTATAATTGAGAATTTAATCGCTAAAATAAAAATTGATCAGTGCTTCTTGATATACTTATAGTATAATTTAACGTAATATTAATATTATAGAAATAATATTATCTCGTCGCGTCTCATTAATATTTCACACTTCATAAGTTGTGCAAAACTTGCAAATTTTCTATCCCATTTATCTCATCACGAGTGTTACTCGTTATTGAAGGGGAAGGGGTTAATATATTTAAATATAATACATATAACGCCGGTAGTTTTAGTGTTAATGCAAATAGCATTATTCCGTAACAAATGCATGTAAGAAATCTTTATCGACTTTTATTTTAATTTCCCGAAACTCTCGAGAATTTTCTACATCGAGCTTATCTTCGGTACGTCTCATAGAAAGGCTTCCTCTTGTCTGAGAAACGGATAGATTACTTTTTCCATCCCTCTGCCCCGTATGCCGTTCTCGTCAGCGTCCTTTTCTCGATTTCTTCCTAACCTACACTTCCTCTTCCACTTGGTGGAAAAAACGAAAACGAACCTCTAATGGATTTAACTCCCTATGGAGACCGACGGGGTTGGTTTAGAAAGGAAAGAAGAGTCTCCTCGGTTTTCGGATCGTCGACCGTGTTGCACGATTGGAAAGTGAATAAGTAAAATCGTGGGAAACTCTTGGAACGATTCCTTCTGATATAACGATGAAAAGCCTTCGACAAATATTTCTCGGAACTACGAAGTTTCGAGTGGCTGCTTTTTACGACGGGGATGCCTGTGTTCACGTTTCGGGGTCAAGACCGTAGTTTCGTATACGATCCGAGGGATAAAGATTTTACGATCTTAATTTTCAGCTGCTACCGTTCCTCGACGACGGCAGAATACCGAGTTGTTTCGTTGATTCACATGGGTAAGGTGTGATTCCTTAGTTTTCAAGGTAAATTGGAAAATATAATTTGTTGCTATTTGAGTATAAAATGTTCCTGGTTGTAGGGAAATTTTGACTATTTGCATTCGAAATATACCAATGTGATATATTTAGGAATTTTAAACATTGTATTAGGTTGGTAAGAAATTAGTGTCGGTTTTCGAGTTTTAAAACTTTGGCGCTTTGTTTTGAGATAGCCGTTCATTTTAATCTGTTTGTCTTCTTATATCATTTTAGAAAAAAGATGTTATTAAAAAACTTGTTTCTGGTTGGGAAAAATGTGTAAATTTTAATGGAATTTATTTTTATTAAAAAAAGTTATTCCCATTCTCAACATGTGTATTTACAGATAAAGTTTGGAAACCGACATTAATTTCCTACCAACTTAATATATGTTGAAATCATTTATTAACATAAATTTACAAATTATACGATTAACTGTGACGGACGTCATTCACTCATAGGACGTTAACTAACAACTGCAAAACTGATTTCGAGTGGAACTGGTGAAATTCTTATGAAGCAGAAAGAAATTGTAAATAGAGTGAGATTAAAAAATGTCTTACATAACCCAGATTTAAGTACAAATTTATTATCAGTTGCTAAGTTTACAGATTACGGGTATAATGTCATATTTGATGAATTGGGTGCAGAAATATATTGGGTTGGCAAGAAAGTAATTTCGGTTTTCGTCGATAGCTAATGTTACGTTTGTTTTGAAGGACTTCTGACAATGTTATCATTTTTTGCTTCTGAAAATTGAAAGTTGTCACCTTTGGCAGGATTTTGAAACAAATTGTGCTTCATTTTGTTTGCAATTGTTAGTTTAGCGTGAATTTTAATATGGAGTGAAAAAACGAACATTTTCGACGTATTTTAATTTGTCATTACTTTTTTATACAAACCACATTGAAAGCTGAATTGTATCAAACATAAGTTATGCTGTCAATTTGGTGGGTGTTGTGTAGTTAGAGCTGCTTCCAAGGAACCAAATGATTAATTCGAATGTTTAGTCTATAATCGCACCTGGCTCAGTTTTTTTCTGATAAAGACCAGAATTTTTATGAGAGCGAAATCATAAATTGGTCTAAAAAGATGGCAAAAGGTCATCGAACAAAATGAAAATGTATATTAAAGTTCATTCTTTGTTAAAAAAAAAATTAAGTTTCATTTCATATTACAAAACCGAAATTACTTTCTTGCCAACCCAATATAAAGACTAGGAAATAACAATAAATAATGAAGTTGCAGCAATGTCAACAAATGAAGACATATGGTATCAAAGGTTAGGACACATAAGTAACAAGATCGTAGAAGATGTGAAGAAAGAAGAATTGGTAATCAGTACGAAAGACAAAAATAAAATGAATGTCCAATGTGAGAGCTGTGTTGAAGGAAATTCTTGCAGTTAAGTTCATGCGCGATTAAATTTATAGACTATAATTAGAAAAACGAGTGAAATAATGGAATTATGGCACATCGATTTGATTGGTCCTATAGGTCCAAAGTCGAAAGGAGGAAAAGTTTATGTATTGACAATAATTGATGATTATTCAAGGACATTTTTTGCAATATTGTTAAAGGAAAATGGAGGTGCAGCTAAAGAAATAAAGACACTAATAATAACAATGGAGAATAAAACAGGGAGAAGATTACAATCAATACGATCGGACAAGGGTGGTGAATTCTTCGATAGAGATTTAAATGTTTGGTTGAAAAATAAAAACATTAAGTATAAGTATGTCCTATGAGTGAATGACGTCCGTAACGGCTAATTGTATAATCTATTAATTGACGTCATTAAATAGCTTCAACAATAAATAGAAGATTTATGTAGATTAAAAATACATAAGTTCATAAGAAATAAAGTGAGGGGTGATCTCAAAAAGTTTATGTTCAATTGTATTTTGTTTGCGGATATTTGTTTATAAATACTAAAATATGTCAGTGATAAATATATTAACTCACAACAGTACTACAAGTGCTCGTAATAGTTTTCATTTACGATTTAAATTAAATATCAGTTAAGATTCTCATGAGCACAACTCAGCAAGTATAATTTAGATAGTTAATTGTTTCACTCTCTAACTGTTATGCATTTCGCGCCGTAGAAACTTGTAAACATAATGAGAAATCCTCTCCTTTCGTGCAATTACCAGTCCCATATTTATCTACGATTCACTGAGATCATGACAAATATTGCAAAATCCTACAATTTTGCCACGACTATAATCACGAAGAAAGTTCGTACATTCAACCTAAAAGTATCGTCAAAATATGCGATAATAAGACGATGCAAAAATTTGATAAAATGAATAAACTGACTGCAATAACACCTGACGCTGACTAAAGTGAGATATCTTAATATAAGAATAAATGGACTTACACAACTATCAAACAAAACGTCTCATATATTATGATAACTATTAGTTGTCACATAATTTATTTCAATAATATCGAAGTTCAGGCGGTTGGCAATTACGTATATCTTGACCTACGTCCATCGGTACAATCGTTAATAACGATTAGCAATCAAGGCGATCAAGCAGCCCTTACAATCAAATATCACATGAGGGTCATAGAAAAAGATCTTGCCCTTGGTAACAACGATCGATATTCGATGGAGCAATTACATATACCATGAGGGTGTACCAAACAACCTTGATTCCCGGGAGATCGAAGATTCGAATTCGGTAGGGTGGCTTATCGAATTTCGGGCGGCCGTAGCCCCTAGAGAACCTGTCGGGATCGAATTCACCCTCCTCTATACACTCCCTCCTCTCTTAATACATGTATGTATATATCTGCACGCCCACAAATGTACGCACCCGATAAAATGCGTTCGCGTGGGTAACGCACTGAGAAGAAAAGAGATTTCTGCCTTTGTTGTTCTTCATTTTCTTTTATGTCCCTGATGGATTCAGGATTTGCAGCCAAGTACTCATCCTGGGGTAATGATGGCACGGCGGGGATTGATAAGATTCTTATTACGCAATTATGCGTTTGCCAAAGGGAAAATTCGAATTAGATTTAGCAACGGCGGCGTTGGGGATCATAAAATGATGGGGATCAGAATGTTTCATTAAAGAAACGGGCAAATTTCACGAGGCGATCCAGTAACTTTTGTATATAATAAATAGAATTTTTTGTTATTATTTATATACACGTATATTATATTTATATAACTTTATTTTTCATTAACGTTATTTATATAACTTTTGTATGTTATAAATAGAATTTTTTGTTATTATTTATATACACGTAAGGGATTGGAGGATACGAAGTGTTTCATTATTTGTTGAATTAACACTAGTTCTACCGAAGATTTCAAAAGATACCTTGATATATTTCATTTATAACGTTATTTATAGTTAATAATTTTACAGTGTTGAATTAATTTTCTGATAAAATCAAAAATATTAGACGGAAATTCGTTTTTAACAATTATTCTCAAGATATTTGCATTCAAGTGCAACGGTGTCGGAAGACACCTTTTGATCGAAATAGGTATACACAAATCGTGGTAGAAATAGTGTTAACCCTTTGCAGTACTATGTGGAGCTACACTCGACATAGCATTTCACTTCATTTTATTTTCTAACAATTTAATATCGACTTTTCAAATTCACAATGCTTTTGTAATATCACCTAAATATCCGTCAGTACCTATAGTTATTCCTATCGTTAAAAAAAATGAATAACCAACGATAGAAAATGTTGTGAAATTAATTTCGTTTAGCTCATCACATAATTGAGAAAATAAATGGGACCGCAAAGGGTTAAGGAATGTAGGTGCATTGTTTTAGAATTTTTCCCTGTGATCAGTTTTGGGCCTGCGTGTCCCGAATGATAAAAATTTATCAATGAATTTCATGTACCATATGGTTCAACAGAAAATAAATGACCTAACTATATTTCTTTGTATCGGATGTTTTAACACTAAATCTACAGGCGTTAAATCTGTTAAATAAGTAATTTGAAAAAAGAGGGTTCAACCGCCAAAAAAGAGGATCAGTTAAATAAATTGTCTGTTATAAGAAACACATAAAACATCTGCTGTACTGTTTCTCTAGAAATTTGAGAAGTGTTTATAAAGAGTAAGAGCCCGTCAAATTCACGGCTTCCGTAGACCTAGTGTTAATTTAGCAATTATTAAAGTTGTAAGAATTTTTATTTTATTTTTCGAACCACGAGTGCGACTCAATATTTTCAGCCAAGAAATTGAACGTTAATTTGTTGACATATGATGGAATTCCAAAATAAATATGTCTGAAGAAATATTAAAATTCTGGTTCAATCCACCCTGCTATTTTACATTCAAACTTTACAACAAAGTTAACTCTATCTCGCATATTTTATTATTGTAAAAAATAAAATATCAAGTTAGTGTAAGAAGCACATGGAAGAATCGGACTTTCAAGTGTTTAAATCGCGTTTAAAAATATCGGAATACACCAAGGACACAATGTACTAAAACCATTGTAATATCTTATATCCGACTTTACGCTGAGATCTTTTAAGATACGGGAAAGATCGCAAAATGAAAAGCTCGAATTTCCTCGCTTTTACGTTACCTCGAGAGGCGCTTCGAAGATTTATCGAGCAAACAGAAATGCAATTTTCTGCGATGAGACTGGCACGGTTAAGTGAATCGGCTTACGGGGTATCATGCGCAGTGCCATCTAATCGCAAGCTGCAACTCAACTATGTACTCGTATTTATGCCCTTCTGGTAATTTGCAATCTCTTAATTATGAATTTCGCTGACACTTACAGGAACTGCTTCGATATTTCTTTCGCTTGCTTTTATTAGGTTGGTAAGAAATTAATGTCGGTTTTCGAGTTTTCAAACTTTGGCGCTTCATTTTGAGATAGCCGTTAATTGTAATCGGTTTGTCTTCTTATATTATTTTAGAACAAAAAATCTTATTGAAAAACGGGAAAAATGTGTGAATTGTAATGGAATTTATTTTGATTAAAAATGTTATTCCCATTCTCAACATGTGTATTTACAGATAAAGTTTGGAAACCGACATTAATTTCCTACCAATCTAATATTATTGCCGTTTAAACAATCTCAGTTACTTGAATACTCCTTTTTATTGTACAGAGTGTCGCAAACGAAACGACACGACCTTAACCCCCATACGATCTTCAAAAATAGTTACAACAAACATCCTCGGATGATGTTTCACCCACTTCCCCTTTACGCTTTAATTAAAGGTATTTGTAACCTAATATACTACGTTTCCCTGAAATTAAATTAAGTAAGTTACAGAATATTAAAAAGACATCAAACATCATATAGCATCTGGAAACAGAGGTTGGGTGAAATTTCGTTCAGAGGAGAGTATGAGGGTTAGGAATTCACCGAATTTTTATTTCTCATCCTTAACCCTTAGGTAAAACCTTAACCCTTTACCTTTGTTTAATAATTTATTTTCATTATTTGCTATTAATATTTAAGAAATAGATTTAATATTTCTTTTTTAAAACAATTTGAAGATTTAGATATAAGGATGCCTCTATTGTTTTAAATCCATGTGTTTCTTTTGCACGACCCCATTTTTTTGCGTAGAACTTTTTTCGTAGTGGAAATAATTCTTATAATTCAAATCCAAAATGTTACTTTTAAGTATTATGAAATAACCTATTCTTTCTGTCAAACTATTTTTATTTAAACTAATTCCTACATAACTATTTTCTTCTTTAATGTTTTTGCTCTAAAAAGATCTTATTTAATAGAAAAGGTTTCACTACAGTTTTCACTTAGGCAGAAACAATGAAAGTAGAAAAATACGAATACTATTTAACGTATTAACATGATTATTTATACCAGCCTAAGATTTTTTTTATTTTCCTTCTTCCTCTGCAAGAGATTCCTTCATTCAGTAAAAAAAGGTAAAATTATAAGTTTTTCCCTCATACGCAAAGAAGCAGATTACTTTTTAATTTAAATGATAAAAATTTCTGAAATATTTTATGCAATATTGAATTACAATTTATGCAATATGGATGAAGCGACGAAAATGCCGTTCTATTTCGGTGTTCTTCTTCTATCGTCTAAAAATTGATAAGAAATATGAGATAAGCTACATTCGATGCAGCTTACAGTGCATATCCATACATTTTTGGGTGAAGATACGATGTTGATTGTAGATAGGATATGCATAGAAATGAGTTGGGTCAGACCTGTATGCACAAGGATACATATGTGTGTGTAGATCGTGTCTGCGATATCCAAAGAAGCGGAACATCTTTGCAGAAACGTGTGTAAACTTATTCGTTTTCCTCGCAAACCGTGGAAATATCGCGCCGCGACTGTCAAGGACGAATCAAATATTACTCTTGCGGAAATCAAATTTGACACGGTGTAATAAAAACTCAGAGGAAGAAACACGTGAAAAAGTCACACGAAAAGAGACGTGTAAAGCCTCTAAGTATTTTGAAGTAAAGTTTTATTCTACAAAAGAAATATGCACTCTTTTCACGTAGTATATTATATTTCACGGCCAACCAGGAATTACGTTTTCTGAAATACGAATCCCGCAATTTCAGTTCTAAAGTATTCTATATCAAAAAGAATTTTTATTGTTCTCTTTTCAGAATTAAGAAATAATAAAATAATGTGTTTAGCAGGCAACGATAAATAACTAAATATCGTCTCGCATATAAGAATTGAGCCCGTAGAATTTAAGTACATTTTTAAAATTAATTTTAAATGAAATATAATCATAGACCATACTATAGATGGCACTATAAATTAAATAAACGTCAACAAGGACTATCAATAATAGAAAAGTGGTATGACTACATTTTTTCATGTAATCCTAATATTATCTTGAAAACCCTCGTGATCCCGTAAAGCACAAAGCACTTTCGTCGGCTCCTGTAATTGCATGGTCATTGTACTCATAACAGTTACATTTGCGTACAAATAAATTATTACATTCTACCCAGCCAAAATACAGTTTCAGAAGCTGAAGGTGACGCCATGTGCAGCAACGTAACATCGTAATTCCGTGTACGCTGTATAATTATGCGTTATTGTATTGTACAATATGACAAGGAGTTCGAGCAGAGGGTGGTAAATGAGATATTCGCGTATATGGCCAACCCAGTGAATCGTGTTAAATCGTTTATCATTTCGCGAAGTAAATTAGAATAATGTAATAACTACCGCACTGATTGTAACATATTGCATCGGGGAATTACATCTACATCGTTTACTCCAAGATTTATTCATTCTGCGATAATATGCACGATTATTTGTAAATGAATAACAATGAAAAAGAAAATACAAGCGTACAAAGTATATTTATGGCGATGTAGATTCCATAAAAAAAATTCTAATTTATATGGAAGCTAATATCGCGTCAAAAGGCTAAAAGTCATAAAGTAATAATGTTTGAGCTGAATATGGAAATGAAAATTACGGGTGTACTATAAGCTTCGTAATTACAAATTCTCGTAGAACATGGTAAAGGAAGAAATTAACACGAACAACTTACTATTGAATTTCTTAATGACCCGAAAGAGGATGTTAACACTAGCCGTACCAAGCGCGTTCAAATGACCGGTTCAGTAAAATGAAAATTTATAATTTTTTGTACTACTAGCTCTATTCTGTTTTCTGCGGCATTTCCTGTATTGATAATGAGTTAACAATCTCCTGCATTTCTTTCGGAAAGGTACTAACGTTATTTCAGTTGAAGGATCTGTTATGGTGAAAATAGGTATACAAAAAATGCCAGCACGGTTAGCGTTAAAAAATGTTTGATATATTTAACGAAATATATGCAGTGGAAAATAAGTATAATGGATAAATATCTTTCGTTCTATTTCGCGATTTAGAAAATACACAGTGAGAACTATTATTGCGAAAAGCAAATGTACGTAAAAAAAAGGTCAATGAAGTGGTAATAATATGTACAGTTGTAAAAATCTTATCAAATTCATTGCGTATAATTCGCACTCTGAATCTCCATGATATAGCAAATTATTTACAATTTCGTTACCTAGTTTACATGTTCGTGTTTTTTTTTCAGCTGACAAATAGCGCAGTGCCGTAAGAACAGTTTCACCGGTAATGCATTAAAGCGCATGCGGTACTGCATTAATTTGTGCAGCGCACGCTAAATGCTCGAAATAGCACGGTTTAATGTAACGCCACGCACAAAGCGTGTACTAGTAATTATACGATGGACGTAATTAAACGATATTACATTGAAAGCTAAGGGGTAAAAACTCTTGCTATTACGAAACTTTCGGAAACAATTTCCATAAAATCATTGCAAGGTGATATTTGATTCGCACTAGAACTAGAAAGGCGATCAACATGACGGGCATCTAAGTTTTTGTGAAAACTCTACAGGTTTGTGGGAGAACCATAAAGTACATGTACCACGTCTATCTTATGAAATTAAAATTACTTAATTGATCATTTATTTAAACTCTGGATTCCGCTTTTTAGAGAGTGCTTATATAATATAATTAAATATGAAAGATATAACGCAGGTAGGTCTTGCATTAAGAGTGCATATCTGTGAGAAAACGAAGAGTTTGCAATAACATGATTACGAAACGTAGAAGGAATAATATAAACAATGCAAAATTGACTTTTATATTAACACGACCGTTATTGGGATTGCGTCTAGGAAAACCGTTAATGTGCAATGTAATATTTTGGTAGATTTAACACTAAAATTATCGATAATTAATTTCCAATCTGTTATTAGTTTACGTAACTGAAATTAGTTTGATAATATTCTCTGCTCATGGATATTTATCTTCCTTACAAAAGCAAGAGCCAAAAATGTTATAGGCCATTTTGATTAAATGTATGAAATGATTAATTAAACTTAAAGTTAATAATAGTTGAATAGAAAATTCGCTATAACAATTGTGGTGGCTACACTTCGACTTAAAGCTGTAAAGGTTGAATGTGGTGTGACTTGAATTACGAGATACGTGAAATAAATTGAAATTGAAGCTCAAAATTGCTATTTACTTTGAAAATGATTCTGGAAAATTTCTTAGGAAAAAAGGTTACCAATGAATTTGATTTTTTAAATCGCAAACGAAATGATTGTTATATACTTATTCGTTCAGAAAAAGAGTTTTACTTTTCTATTATCTCAAAAGCTTTGGAAACTGCAATAAAGTATTTTTATGAAAAAATGTCTGTTTACCGAATTTCCAAACTCATTTTTGCTTTGCACAGAGAAAAAGACTCTCCTTTATAAAGTTCTCTCGTACGTCCGATACTTCTAGAAATAACATTTCTAAACTGCAACTTTGGGTTACAGTTTCACCCTTTAAACTTACGACAGAGAAACAAAAAAAAAATGCGTATGGATTATTTTTAACTTCTAAACAAATCTATACAGTTTTATCAAAAATCGTTCTTCAACTGACATTAATTTCACGATATCCGCTATCGTTAATTAGCTATATCTGTATGAAGGTACAGTACTCCTATTTATAAACAACTCGACAGATGAACTTTTTACAAGCCACTGTAGTGGGTAAGGGGATAAAGGCTTGGATTCGTAATTAGCGAAGGCGGAGATAAAGGTACTGAGAGAGATGATCAACGACAAATATAAAATAATGATTACAGTAATTTGTAGGAATCGGCCTAATTGGAGGATCGACCGTTTTCGATTTTTTTTTTCAACCTTTGCTAACGTATTTGTGAGATTTTTCTGATTAACATGATACCAAGCACGATATGTTTGAATTATGTTAAATAGTAAGTAAGTATATATTAAATAGTAAGCAAATGTATTAAATATTAAGTAAATATAATTCAAACTATGTCGTGTTTTGTATCATTTTAATCAGAAAAACCTCACAAATACATTAGGAAAGGTTTCAAAAAAAGAAAGATAAAAAATGCAGAAGTTTCATTCCTGAATTGGATGAGTCAGTCTATTGTGTCGAGTTGCATCATATTACGCTTTTCCCTCGTCGAGCGTCGAGGTCGCGAAGGGGGATCCCCCTATTTGGAGGGGATAGTCGTGTTGTATTTATCCAGCCAAACTTTTGTCGCAATTATCCAATTTTTACTGTATACAGTTCTCAGGATTTCACTGTTTTATGGTTCAAATTCTTACGCTATACTTTCTCATATTCTCCGTCCTTTATCCAAAATCATCCCCTGTAATTTGCTGTCTTAAGAGGAAGCTTCCTGTCATTTACACGTGCTCTGCCTCTTTCAAAACTTCCTACAACACAACGAAGGAACACATTTCGTTCATCTTAAGACAGTTGACAGTCCCACGGATACACTCGTGGTTCTATTAATTGTCTAGAGATAAATCGCATGAAATGTTTGTCAGTTTGGTTCTTTTGCTGCTTTTATGTTTTTTAGCTTCATCGATTTTTATCCTTAGAAGATTTCAAATAGAAGGTCAACCAACAATCAAGACCAAAATTTAAACGACATCATCTTTAAAACTTAAAGTACAATTTCTTCAAGCATTAAAGTATTTTATCTCTTTAAGTTTCTGCATATCCTTTTATTAAAACGAGTTATGATCAAACTTATAGCCACCTTACATTCTTATATAACTTTTAAACCAAGGTAATGATATACCTAGAGAGTTTAACAATTTCCCAAGTTTAAAAATAGTTATTATTTGTAAACAAAAGGCTACATTTATAACTCATTGCCACTTTAAACAAGCACTTTATTAAATTCACTGACTTTTATTAACAATTTGTAGAATCTCTTTGAACATGCCTCATACACGTGTCGCCAATTGTAAAAGAAGTTTAAGTAAAAAAGCTGAAAAATAGTATTTATCACTTATTTTCTGTTATAAAATTTAAATTATTTAATTGATTATCCGTTTGTGTTGTTCTCCTTGTGTTGCTCCAATGTACATTGCAATGTGACGAAACCACTTTGCAGAAATAATTAGAAATTAAACATAGTTTAATTCCTTAACGTCGAATTTTGTTATTCATTTGGGTAGAAAAAACACATTTTTTTTTTCTTACAGATAATCCGAACTTATGCTTATCTCAACTCATCTATTAATCTTTCCAGGTTTCTTACAAATTTTAACTGATACATCACGGCGATGCCTGTGAGGTTCACGAATCTGCACAATTTTGCAATTACTGTTAGAGATGAGTTTAATTCGCGCGCCATGTTTTCGTGTTTCTTTCCTCCTGAGATGAGCGGTGCCGTTTTCCGGTATCAGAAACAAAAGGCACTCTGTCTCTCGCGTCGATTGTAATTGTCACCACGTGTGTATCTATATATATCCAGTGTAATCCATATATATATTATATTAATAAATCTCTCAAACTATAACCTGTCTGGCTCTATCAATTGCCACCCCAAAACAAAAGTCTGATTATCACGAAACGAAGAATAAATGTCATAACTGTCGGTGCACATATCACGTAAGAAAGCTTTCCAGAACAAATGAAGATATGAACTCGACGATCCTAGTTGGAAGTCTGCTAACATAGATAGCCTCGATCAAACGGAACGTAATGCTATTTCCAACCATATTTCCGGTTCTCGTATTAAATCGAAACAAAATTCACCATGACAAAATACTACGTCGTGTTTAGCCTGACGTAGAATCGTGACGGAATAATTGTCCAGTGGCATAAAATAATAATCGAACACAACGAAACTCTGGGAATCGCGTTCGTTAAATTCAGATGCCTCGCGTGCTCGCACGTTACATTGCGCGACGAGGAAGAAAACTGACACGAATACCAAATATTCTCTACGTACCGTTGAAAAAGTGAATGTAAAAATATCTATGGGGCTAAAAATAAATCACGGGAAGCCATGTGCCGTGGAAGCGATAAGATGCTGAAATACTGTTCATTGACAAACGGGACTCGGATCTTTAATTAGGTATGTAGGTCTCGCGTGTTTCTAATTCTTATCTTATAATATTCGTACGGTAGAATAAAAGACCAATATAAACATAGAGTGTCATTTGACACGCACATTGCCCTACAAAGCGTAAAAAGGGCTCTGAATGTCGCGAAAAGATTGTATTTTTGCGATAAAAAAAAACATTTCAAATGGAACTGTGTTATTCCTCCTGTACTACGGTTTATCGGATAAATCTTGCTTTGGAGTTTAGCGATACTTTCGTACGCAGTATTACTGTTGTTAATTAATGAACGAATATATGGAAATTAAACGAGATATGGAAATGACGGGCGATATATTTAGCCTGCGCGATTGTTTCTGATTTTAGAACTGACAAACGTCGTAGGAGTTATGGGCGGAAATGTAATTTCTTTGGAAAATTTTGCTACATGGAATATTTGTGAAAATTATCGAAAGGATTGCGTGTTACATATGCATGTTTTTAAATTTATAGATAACGAAAATTTCATTTACGTAATTTAGAAATATTGCTAAAGTTGATCTTACTTCGAAGAGATTTGCAATAGCTATAATACTATAATGTTTGTGCATATCTGTAGAATAGTTATGTAATATTTAATCTGCGAATATTTATGCAAATTTAAATTCTTTATAAATACAACTGAGCAAGTAGCATCCGTGTAGAAAGTTTCTCTCGTTAAATATTATATTTTTATACTTGAAGCTTGTTTTACATTAAATTCTATTTAATATTTTCCTTATTATGCGCATCCTGTTTATTTTACAAGCATATCATTTATTATGAAAGTCTAGAAATCCGTATCCATATTTACGAAGTTAAATTACCTTCAAATTAATTTTAAGCATTTAATAAACGCTCTCTTTTCTACAAAGTATTTAAAAAAGGTGAATTATTCCCAAGTTTTTAAAATATTATTAATATTATTAATTAATTATTTATTAATTAATTATTAATTTTAAAATACGATTTCTTTACAAATTTTTTTTAGAGATATTTTGATTCACATCTGTTTAAGAAAATGCACGAACAAGTTTCGTACAATCTTTGCATTATTTCCTCAAACATTTAACCCCCTTTTTCAACATAGAAAAATTCCGTAATTGAAGAAGATCGTAACAATTATGTTAAAGTATCAATTACCCATATTTTGTCAAATAACGGTGAGTGTTTTACCAAAAACGAGATTATTAAACGATGCGCAATTTAATTCAGAATAAAGCAGGCTACGAACATTCTGCACAAAAATTCTTCCACGACTTCGCCTATCTCGAGCAAATTGTGCATCTTCAGGATGTTAAATAAAGCATAAAGTCGGATCCAGATAAAAAAAGGTGGGATATATAGAACGATAACGCGTAATTAGAAATGTCGGTTTTACTGTTTCAGTCGGGTCTCTCCTCAATGAGAGCCTACTGTGAATCACTCGCGAAATCAAATTATAGCGCAGTCTGCACAAAATGGGAGCAGCGAAGATTTGCAATTATCCGGCGAAATTTCATTCGAGTCCCATCGACGTCACGAGAGGCCGCGAAAAAAACTCTGCAAATACTGCAATTTCGAAAATCCCTCCGGTTCCAATGAACATTGATTAGTTTCGCCCTCGTGCACTCTCGATATTTAGGCATTCAGTTCGACGTTGAGAATATACTTAATACAAATTCCTTCTAAACGACGACAGCCAATTGAATATAATTTTATTAATACTTGCAAATTTAGAAACGGATTGCTTCTGATAAATACCCCTGGAAAAGTAGGTATAGAGTGCATTTCTTAAGTGGGAAGATGATACACGGAAAAATTTCATTTAAAAATGTTCATCTCTAATGATGTCAAGAATGGAGATGATTTCGAGAATTTCAGATTGTCGAAAGATAAATTTAAAAAGTATTATATACGAGGTCTGCTCAGAAAAATACCGATCATTTTTTAAAAAAACTTTATTTTTAATTTTACAGATTATTGGTCTTTGCCCCGTTCAAAGTACTCTTACTACTTCTTACTCGCCAGACCTGGCTCCTTATGATTTTTTCTTGTTTTCCAAATTAAAATCTGTGCTGAAAGGACGCTGTTTTCAATCTGTAGATGACGTCAAATCAAATTCGTCACAGACCTTAAAGGACATTTTAAATGAAACTATCCAGGACTGCTTCGCGAAATGAAAACACCGTTGGGAAAAGTGTGTGAATAGAGGAAGCGAGTACTTTGAAGGGGACAAGAACCAATAATCTATAAAATTAAAAATAAAGTTTTTTTAAAAAAAAATCGATATTTTTCTGAACAGACCTCGTATTATTTCTACGTTCATGATAAAATTATTGAATTATTTGAAATCGAAAATTGAATAGGCTGGCCGTTATTTTTAGTTTCGTTTTGCAACAAAGTGACTCTTTTTCACGCATCTTGTACGTATGAAAGTTATTAATAGAGTTTAACATGATAAAGTAAATAAAAAAGACAATGCATTCAAGATTTGTAAGATAATCGTGATTTAATTTCCGCAAGTTATAATAATTTGATGTTATACATTAGCGAAGGGAAGTTCAAGTATATAAAGGTATTTTTTTTTGTGTTATTAATTTCGGTATTTATATAAATATGTATGGAGATAGCACATAGTGATTTCCGCACGAAAAAATCTTAGAAGGCAGAGATGAGAAGAATTATAATTCGAATAATTTAAGTAATTATACAACCTATTGCGGTTGAAATTAGTTTTCTGACTTTTTATGAGTTAAGTGAAATCCATTTCGTACAATCCTGTATCGTGGGTTATTCTTATCAAATAATAACAGTAAGTACAAACACCGGGGATATTTATGTAACGATACAAAATGACTGTCACATTCCAAAGTCGAAATTAAATTTATGATATATCAACTAGAACGAAGACCTTCGTTAAATAAAGTCCAAAATTAAGTTACAAAATGGTAAAGAATTCGTTATGTTCGATGTAAGTTGGATAAACGTCAGCAACTTTCTCACGATTGAAATATCAAGATGTTACACTCTTTCCGTAAAGTATTCAACGTCCCCTGAAATCTCGTGAATCTCTACCATCCTTCTCCGCGATCCTAGACGAAATCTAATCCGAGCAAATAGAACGTAAGGGAATTTTTATTAAACGCACGCAACACGGTGAACGAAGGGGCTAGATGGAAGGAAAAAAATGTGGGTCGTAAACGGCCAAGTTACCGTGGTGGGGTATCTTCAACGATTCGTCAAATATTTAACGAAAATCTACCCGGGGTGCTTTTTCACCCGGTGGAAGAAATTCTCGCCCCTGACGCTACAAGTCATTCGATTCAATTCGGGCCGAATCGACTCGATTCGAAGGGTGGTCTGATTAAATTCCTTCCGGAATAAGAGCACGGGAAGAGATCGAGGGAGGAGCGTGGGAAGATGGCGGACGAACCCTCGAAATCGCCGGAACAAGGGAGTCTTTTCGATTCCTGCCTCTGTCGATCGATTCGCCCCCATGGAAGGAACAAAGACACCCCAGTGACGTTGGGTTATCATTTTTGGATTATCGTAACTGTAATAAAGTAACGGTTTAGGAAAGTATAAATTATATTTGAGGTGATAATCCGCACGAGGGAATGGAGCAAAGATGCTGTAGTTCATACATGAACTGATCTTAGATAGCGTTTATAAAGAATCAATCAATAGTTATTATTTATGACAACGCAGAATTTTATAATATTATAAAGTACGCGCGAACTTATGGACTGACCCGATACAAGTATCTTAATCATAATTAGCACCTATTATGTAATTTTTATTTTATTCCATATGCCTTGACGTAATTACTATTTGTCATTAAATAACTCTCGAAGCATTGTATTCCCATATGAGAGATGAATGATCACGTAGACGACAGCAACCATTTACTGTAATGTTCGCGAATACACACTGTTTTCGTAATTTCTTAACTTCTTATTTTTCGTTATTATTAACTCCTTAAAAAACGTTGTGAGATGTGAACGAGGTTGTATTTTAGGTTCCTCCTAATATTGCAGTGTGAAAAGGAGCACTGAAATTATAAATAATTTAAACTCACCTCAAATTCTTAATTAAGGGGGAGCTATCATCCAAGCGAGTGCAAAGTAATCACATTTTTAATTCTGTCTACTAGAGTGCAATACTTCTTTGAATATTTCGCAGAAAGCAAAGAAAATTCGATATAGTAAAACTTGGATAAATGCGACACAGTTCGGGGCTCAAGGGCTTCTCTTATGAAGTAGCGGTGTCGAATCTTTGTTTACATCACGGCTCCAGCCAATCGCGAACAAAGAAAAGGATAGACAGTAGAAGAGACAGAGAGGTCCAAGCTGTAGGGGGAGCGGCCCCAACGTATCGGTGAGGCAATACTAATTGGAGGATCGGCCGTTTTCATTTTCGATTTTTTTTTAAACCTTTGCTAACGTATTTGTAAGATTTTTCTAATTAAAATGATACCACACACGGTATGTTTGAATTATGTTAAATAGTAAGTAAGTATATATTAAATAGTAAGCACATATATTAAATATTAAGTAAATTTAATTCAAGGTATGTCGTGTTTTGTATCATTTTAATCAGAAAAGTCTGACAAATACATTAGCAAAGGTTTCAAAAAAAGAAAGATGAAAAACGAAGAACTTTTATTCCTGAATTGGATGAATAATTCTCTTGTTCCGAGTTGCATCATATTACACTTCTCCCTTGTCGAGCGTCGAGGTCGCGAAGGGTGATCTCCCTATGTGGAGGGGATAATCGTGTTGCATTTATCCAGCCAAACTTTTGTCGAAATTATCCAGCTTTTACTGTAATTCGGAATCCACCTAAAAGTTTAGGTTCTAGGTAAAATGACCAAAGCATATTAACACTAGAACTACCAAACCAGTCAAAATGACTGGTACATAATTTTTTCCAAAAATTCTCTAAGATTATAGGCGAGTTATAGAATAGATATTCTACGTCCATCTCATAAAACATAAATTACCGAATCGATTATCTTTTCCACCACTGAATTCCCCTTTTTTCAAAGTACTTATTTAATATATTTAAATATAACAGATTTAACGCCGGTAGTTCTAGTGTTAAGTGGAACATACAAAATAACAATGCCACCGAAACTCCATGCCACGTTATTGATTATTGAACAAAGTGCTTAGACGAAACATACATAAAAAATGGCTGAAGACGGATGTTCTGATAAGAAGTTGTTCATCATGCTCGATCATAAGGCAAACGTCGATCGATGTGATACCAGCTGGCAATTGAGAATCTTTAAGCACGCACCGTGTCAGGAATTATGGGGTACGCCATTGGTACAATGGTTTACCTTGACGAAGGTATTCAACGACTTAAGATATGTCGATTTACATACCGGAATCTGGGAACACCGCGGCTTTTGCGAAATTTGAACGCGATGTTTTACGGAGATGAATATTTTAACACTAGAACTACCGGCGTTAAATCTATCAAATTTAAAAATATTAAATAAGTATTTTGAAAAAAGGGGAATTAAGAGGTGGAAAACTTGATTGATTCGGCAGTTTATGTTTTATAAGATGGACGTAGAATATCTATTCTATGACTCTCATATAAATTTGGAGAATTTTTGGAAAAAATTGTGTACCAGTCATTTTGACTGGTATGGTAAATCTAGTGTTAATAAGGATTGGCTGCTGTACAGTTGTACAGAATTTCATAGACACAATTCTTTACGGCACGCAGCCTAAGAAAAGTCATATGTGACTGTGGAAAATTTCGTAGAAAAGAGGATAGTCATGGGTAACTACAAAATTTTCACTGAAGACAGCAAAATTTGAAGAAATATATCTGCACCAATCTATTTCTAGTCAATTTTTTAGTTTGCTGAGTTTTCTTACAAGTGGATACATTAGATAAAACGAAAAAAAATGTTGTTTCTTTTACAATGCGAATATATTCATTTAAAAACAATAGGAAATATTTGTTCGTTTTAATCGCTCACAGTAAACCTCGGCTGTGATAGACTGACCAAGTTTTAATAATTCATAATGAATCACACCCGGAGTATCTCACCAGAAGCATGAAAAGAACGACACTTCTGTTCGCTTTACCTAATAGAATACCGAATAACATGAATATAAACAAGCATACATCATGTATATTTTACTACATAGTACATCATTAATGTGAAGCTAAAAACTTTTGCAATTTTCTTTGAAGTTCTACCAAGTAATTCATTCGGGAGCAGTAGAGTGAAAATTGTGGTACAGGATTTTTATATAATGTAATACAGTAAAGAATCGCATTGCATGAGATCTTGCTGTAGACTTACAGTGTAAAGAAACAAGAATTATAATTTGTGCAATTTCTCATTCAATCCTAAAGGGAAAAGTGTTCTGTTTCTTCCTCTCCTTTGACGGTAATAAGTACTGCAAAGACCTAAACAGACTGCTCTGCAGATGTCCATGCCGATAGTACTACAAAGAGCTGAGAAGATGACAATCAACCGTAACTGACGCTAAGTTATTAACACCGTATCATGTAATGAGCAGAGGAATTAAGATGTTACATCTCCCAACCGAAATAACCAAAACGTTCTAAGCCAAAAGTATACTGAAAAAAAAAGAAACAACATGCCAGTATATACCCACAGAAAAACAACCGGCACAAAAATTCATTTATCCCATATCCATCTATATCTGCTTCCAACTTTCGACGATAATTCGATTCGATGTTTCGCGCGCTTTGAATTATCCCATTCGTTAGCGTCAGCCTATAAATCATCGAAAATCCGCACACGAAACACTCCGTTAGTAATTGTCGATTGAGAACCCCTCGTCACGTAGCGTATCAGCAATTACGGGGTACCACGTTAGCACGATGTGTGTTCTCTCATGGCGGTCCGGTACACGGCACCGTGGACCCACAGAATACCATATACACACGTAGCAGCACCGACCATGGAGACAATGGAGCATGGTTACACCATTAATCGGGGCGATTCTCCTGCATTGTGCCAGCATCGACTACGGACGTGGAAACGATCGCAGGGAGGTCACAAGCTTCCTCGGACCCGACAGAGAGAAAGAGAGGGAGAGAGAGAGAGGACCTCCTCGCTTGGTGTACCCGATAATGCAATGCCCTCCTGCACGGATTCCTACGGTAAGGGAGACGATTATCTTCCAGGAGAACAAAGAACGGTTTGTCGTCCACGCACGATTATGTTAAGAAATTGTGGCTTGCGGTGTAAACCCTCGCTTTCATGACGGACGATTCGTTAAGATCACGAAATTGCCTGTCGCGATGCTTGGAATTCACAGTATCACGCTTACGCGTTTTACACGCTGTGTGTGTTTGTTGAGTGTCGCTTTGTTGGGTGTACTTTGTTGTTTCGATGAATTTTCTGAATATTACAATTCAATGTTGTTGTACATTCCTTTCGAATACCGATATCGTAACGGGATGAGCAATTTGTATTTTGCGTGCGAAATATATGCCTTACATTGTACGTTGTTTTTTAAAATGATATTTGTGGTAAATGAAGCGTACAGGAAGCATCTTAATATCGATATACTTTGATTCTTGACGTAAGTGAATTAATAGCGTTAGAATTATTGCAAGTGTTCCTAAAGAGATTAAAATTATAGAAAACAATTTGAACATTTTTGAGAATCCGTTGCGTGCAATACAGCTTTGCTGACATTAAAACAATTTGAAATAAATAAAACAGGGGAAAAGAACGTTTAACACTATTGCTACCACGACCGGTCAAATGACCGTTTTTAAAATTTCGATTAGAATTTCCTATATACAACGTGATTGAATCGCCTTTAAACTTCACGACTTTTCCTCAAATATACGTATAATACATTCACATTATAATACATTTTTCAATATTCACTTCTTTTTTTACTGTTCATTTTCTGGGATAAAATTATCATTTGACAAATTCACCAGTTGCGGTAGGAAAAGATATACGTGAATTGTCGGTAGGAATAGTGTTAATAAACAGCGACCTGCGCTAGCGTAATTATCTCGGGTTCACTTTCAATTACTGGTCTCAAGTTCAAATTCACATCGCCATTACAACATTTTTGTGTTGCTACACGTACATCATGAGTTCCATGGTTTACAAAGTGCCTAAACTTGCAAAACCTGACTAAATTCGATCGCAGCGATGGAAGTTGAAAATACAGAAATAAACAAATGTCAGAGAAATATTCCCCATTTAAAACGTATATCATGGTTCCACTTTTCGACCTCATCTAACATTACATCTTTCAATGAAATACGAAGCTAGACACATAAAACCAACAAAAAAAATGATCCAGCCTCCTGGAAAGTACTACTGGGGAATCAAATGTTAGCACACTACCTCCAAGCGGAAGCGGTACAATAAGAAGGGGAATCGTCCATCCACCTATCACATTATCCTCCATCCAGCGGGTGGAAGATAGCAGTCACCCCTACACAGATAAATTTTCATTATTGACTGGATTGGTCACGTATATAAGCCCATTACGTAAAGAGCAAGGCTTTCAAACTGAAACCAAGATTTTTCGGAAACGATTTCCTGAATAATGAATTTATGCTACAGAAAAACACAAGCGTACAATTCCCGCTTGCCCCGGGCCGTTTTAGGTTGCAAGTGTAGGTGATTTTTACCGTGGTACTCTTTTCTGGTAACTGTTTTGTTTATCGAGCTATGTCTACTTCGAGCACAGTCTCAGAAAATAAGAATAGTTACTAAGCACGTGATGACTAAGGGTGGAGGAAGCTAGGAAAAATATTGTTGGAGCGTCGGAGAAGCAGGGACCAATTGTATTGTACATTGGTAATCCCAAGGGATATAAAAAGGCAACCCCCGAGCCGGAAAGGGATTCTTTACTTGGATATCCTGCTGAAAAGTCATCCTGTATTATCAAGCGATTGTATCTTGCTTACCAATTTATATCCTGTTATTATTATTGATTTGTTGCACAAAGTATTATCAAGTTTATCCACCGCCACACATCCCATTCGCTGTTCATCCTACACAAATAAACCACTAACATCTCATCTCCCAGCAATACTCTTCATATGATGATGGACATTTCAGATTTATAGAAACTTTGTTGATAATCGTCCTAAAGTGGTGGAACGGTAAGAAGGCAGCTGAGACGGAAGGAGAGATTGCTCTTGCACCGCCTATCCCTGGCATGTCGGTCCTGGAAACCTGAGATCGACGAATGACAACCGAAAATACAACACTACTTTCGTCGTTCACATGACGTCGCAACGAATGTGCCAATAACGCGTCAAAATGCAAAATGCGTGAGGGAGAGGGATGTCCCTATCCGTCGGGCGAATCAGAGCAAATTACCCCTTAGCTGCCTTCTTACCGTTCCAGCATTACAGTCCCTGGTCATCGAATCAGGACCACTCCAAGTTTTCAGCATTTTTCATGTTTTCCGTAAAATTAAATGGTCTGTTCAAATTGTAATGATATAGTTTATTAACTAATAACACAATACATTACTACTGTACATAATACTATGAACGCATGTTAATATCTCGTATTTTCACCCTTTGCCTTAATGACAGTTTGTATCCTTTCCGGCATGCTTTGTATACATTCCTTTATCATATGCTTTATATCTTCGTTATTTTCCCAAATATCTGTCATTTTTGTTTTCAACTCAGATAATGTGGTGCTTGGAGAGTTGT
Organism: Cerceris ruficornis; assembly: GCA_963989415.1. NCBI lineage: Eukaryota > Metazoa > Arthropoda > Insecta > Hymenoptera > Crabronidae > Cerceris > Cerceris ruficornis. Next base: position 12,281,554 of record OZ022521.1, read on the forward strand.
AAACAAGTCTTTTGAGTAGGCTCCAAACATTTTCTATGGCATTCAAGTCGGGAGAATTGTCCACACAATTCTATTATTATCACAACAGTAACAAATATATAGCTATGTATACTTTTTTATCAACGTATTTAGTAATAATTTGAATGACCAAAGACAATCTTCCATATATGATATAACATTATAACCATAAAAGTGAAATTTTTGTACGTGGTCCTAATTCGATGACCAGGGACTGTATATCAGGTGAACCGCAAACTACCAAACTTCTGTCACTTCAGTTTCTACGTAGTGCGCCAACATCTCATCTCCCTGCTGTACACAATCTATTTCCTCCGTTTAAAGAAAGATATACATACAGTGCTCTCCACTTTGTACAACACGATTCAAAAGACATGCATAGAAAAAAAACGGGGAGGATTTTTACATTTTAATTCAAATTACCACGAACAGCGGTCATTCAAAGGAAGACACAGGAGGGTGCGATACGCGATCGTGGTTTAAACCTGTGACCGGAACTCGGAGGCTCGGTTGCTGGCGGTGACGTCCAGTTTCTTTCGCGAGGTCGTCCGTGCATACCGCAGTGCGACATCCTGGCATAACCTGATGCAGCTGCCGCAACAAAAAATTCGACCTTCCGCGGATAATAAAAGTAACGCGATCGCCTCGAGTCTTTCGTGGAAATCTGTGTGGCGAAGGTGTTACACGCGAATAAGCTGCCTTTGTTGCCTGCCGGCGATTAATTTTCGGTTGCGATATTTTTAGGGTGACAAGATAAGTGTCTTTGATTTTGTTTCTTTGCGTGATGTACTATTCGTGGTTCGGGGATCGTATATTCTTCGATGTTAAATTTTATTAATATCGTTGCACGTAAGACGGTGAGGAATATAATTTTGTGGTGAATATTTGTATATGGAGTTTCACTTGTTGAAATAGATGTATTTTCTGTACAACAGCGTTCTTATGATATAATATATATTATATATTTATTATGTAATTATAATATATAACATATGATATATAATTAATATATATTATATAATATATTTATTTTATATTTATATATCTATAAACAGTTCCCAAAAAAATCCTGCAAAATTTTCATCATTTTGTTAATATAAATTTACGTAGTTAATGAAATTACAAATATAATTCCATTGAACGTGATGTAACTCCACTTTTCGCAAAGACATAATATTTAGTTCAAAAATTATGCTACATAATTTCTCTGCTTCACTTTTAACTAATACTTTAAAACCGATAACATTATAAGCTTAAATCAATTTAATATTTAAAAAGCATAAAATGAGCGTATTATATATACCGATATTTTTCAAACCATTTAAATACAAACGCTTAAATATCTCCATATAATATAAAATGGACTTACACCACTTTCAAAGAAAACGGCTCATATGTGTAGTGGCTAACAATGAAGGTAAATAAATTCATATTTATCAGATAATTTAAAAATCACATAGTGCTAATTATAACAATATAGGTGAATGTAATTATATTGTCTCATCAAAATAGAAAACATGTCACTCCATCTATATAATTATAATATAAACAGCAAGAATTTCTAAATTATAGTTCGATTAATTGTCGTTTAGTACATGTACCGAATATTGCTTCAATAACTTTATTATTGCGAATTATTGTTTTAACTCTGAATTCAAAATACATTTTGGTTGTTGAAAATATTTTCAATTTTGCAACATTTAAATATAGATTGCATTTACTCCTGTTAAATTTTTTGCAAAAATACTGGTAAAAATATTGACCGGTGTATGTTTTATTTGGTTTTTAAAATCATGAAAACGTATACAAATGTAGAAAGCCATTCTATTTATTTCAATTTGTCCAAAAAAGAACGAGCAAATCCGGAGCTGCAATAAGTTCCAGTAAACATGCTAGTGAAATGTTTGATGTTGGAACAATCAAGAAGTCAATCAGCGCAACGTTTTGTAAAAAAATTGGGAACGAATCAAACGAACTTAATAAACACATCAAATGCGAAATACTAATTCCCTACGATCCTAACTAGGACATTATTCCCTTTTACAAAGAGTACTCGTTATTTAATACCTTTCGTCGTTCTACTTCCTTTCGAAGAAATGGTAATTTCTTATAGAACCAACAACTCGTCTTGTAGAATTTGACTTCCAAGAAAGGAAGCTTGATATCTCGTTACTTCTGTGCTTTGTACTTCTTGCAATTGTTATACAGAAAACTGATTCTTTTGAGGACAAGGGAAGATCGATGGAAATAATACCAGCATCCAGATTTACGCAATAACAGTTGCCAGAAATATATACAACAATAGATAAATAAAATGAAATAAACAAAAACACCCTTATCAATGTTACCAAACATCAAGCTGAAACTTTATTAAACTCACACCTATTACTTAATCACGTTTTTAAAAATTTCTAAGTAGAATTTTCTGTAAATTGTCATTATCTACAATATTAGCAATTAATATTGCACTGGTCAATAACAATAATATTAGTATTTTAATTAAAATATCTTCAAATATAATAAATTGCCAGTATTTCAAATAAATAGTTGTCACGCATAATAAGATGACAATATATCGGGAAAGAAACTGTCTGAAAGTACTGCTGCAGCCTAAAAATTGGTTGAATGTATTGACAAATTTTTGAACAATCATAATTAGCTCGCTGCGTGATAAGGTCTTTTCGTACTTTCTTCGGTTTCTTCCGTCATACTTCTTCATTCCGTTTTATTTGATCTCGGTCGATTTCTTGAATTGTGCCATAAAGGCTTAGAAAAGCTTCTCTGTGCTAGGTGCAATTCAACTGAATCTTTCAATGACTTCACCTATCTCTAATAGAAAATGCATTGAAACTGGTAGTTTTGCTGACAACGCGATAATCCAATGTAAAAACAAAATAAATTGCGGGACGTTGTCTCGTTATCTTGTATTACCTAATGGCATTTTATTGCAAGTATTGGACATTTAATAAAAATGCTAATAAAAACTGCTAAGAAGCATTGACCTACTAAATACTGACAATTTATTAAAAATACTGATTAGAACTGTTAAAAAATACTGACCCACTAATTACTGACAATTTTTTAAAAATATGAATTAAAACTGTTAAAGAACACTGAACCTAAATAAATAGTTGCCTTCATCAAGGTTTTGTATTTTTCTTATTCTACTTCAGGTTTCTTCCAGAATAATAATGGTCATAAATACAGTTGTATATAATGTTTAACAAATCGTTAGAATGACGAGCAATTTTTTCCCTCCGTTCTTATTGCATAAAGTAGATAGAGATTTGAATAGGCAAAAAATAACCGTGCCGAGATTTTAATCTCTGGAATTCATTTGAAAGTACACCGAATGATCATGCCCATTTGTATGTGGCCACGTGTACACCAATCCGTGTGTAGTTATCGTTGCACTGCAGAAAGGACTGCATTTCGTTCGATATCACCTGCATTTCTGATTTTTGCCCCGAATGCATTACTCGGGATAACGAGGGCAAGAATTAAAAAGTGAAACACGAGCGCGTCTAACTCCTGCACATTAATATTAATTACAAAACTTCCATCGAACAGACCGCGTTTTGATATCAGTCGGTGATATTGTCGTTCGTTCGTTATTAGATGCGGAAAACATTAATATATGATTTAAAAAATTCTCCGTAAATACGACAGTTTGTTAGTCTTTTTTAACTCAAACTTTTTGCCGCGCCTGAGAAATAATTGGACGACAATAAATCGGAAAATGTTAGCAGCCTTTCAATCGACAGATTTTCATTTAAAGTCGTTTAACACCATCTTTTAATAGACTGTTTTCAATTTATTTCTGCAAATATGTCACGCTAATTATTGTATCGTAAGGGAACTCGTAAATGTTGGGAATGAAGTTATAATACCTACAACAGAGAATTTTTTATTTGCGCTTCCTGTTAATGTGCAATTTATTTTGCGGAAAATATTGATAAATTGATTTTTTGATTTGATGCGAATAACACGTGCACATTATCCAATATAGTAAGTTACATCTGGTACGAAATATCAGAATTATTTTATAATATCTTCAAGTCGTAAGAAACTATGTTGAGTCAGTTTTGATCTTTGATTAATTACTCCCTTCCTTCTTTTACTGATAATATTTTTGATAATAATTCTACTATGATAATAATTTTGAAAATGGTTCTGACATCATTTTTGTCCACAAGCATTCACTGTTTTTCATCGAGCAATTCTGCCTGCATCTTTTAACAAATAAAAGCATAAATATATATTTTTTGTAAAGGCCAAAATCTTTTAAATTAATTACAATCATTCAGACTGTTGCAGGTAACAGGGATTAAAACGAACGCCTTAGAGCTCTTAATTACAAGCTACTCAGAGAATAAAATTAACATAATTCTGAAAGCAAGGAAATCTTCCTCCATTCTCGAATTAAGAATCAATTGAAAGACCCCGTTAAAGTTCAATCAAACGGCTCTTCCTGCGACGGTATTCCAATAATTGCGTACGTGAATGCACGCCGTGACCTTCGTTTTTTAGTGGAACGTGAGTTCAATTTGGATGAAATGACGTCAAGGACTTCTTTACGCGCTGCATGGATAATATTTTTCTTCGAGGGAAAAGATTTATCATACAAACAACGGCCTTACGTTCCGGGAAGTTTCTAATTTAAATTTCTTGAAATACTCAAACTTGGATAAATTACCCGGGACTTGAGATTTTACGAAGAAAGTTCCTCCAAGAAATCGTTACGTATACACTTAAGTTCTTGCGTTACCAAGTTACGTTAATGTCTACTTTGCATGAAAGACATTTTTCTAGTACCAGAAATTATTCGGGAAAGTATATATATATATTGTTACAAGTGATGTATAATACTTTGTGTAGATTAACACATTAAATGCCACCGGCAATTCGTTAATTTCATTATTTCTATCGAAGTGAAACGTTTTCAATTAAAATCTCACACAAATAGTTCATAGTTATTTATATACTTATTGCCAGTAGGCCTTCAACATTTTAACACAAATATTTTAATATTGATTGTGTTTAAAATAATGTAACATTCATGTGAAATTTCATTTAATTCAACAGAGTCAGTCACCGGTGCCCGCCATGGCATTCAACGTGTTAAAATATACAGTATAAAAATTGGTACATAAATTTGGTGCAGTTACAACAAGTTTTATTAATAAAATTGTAGATATTTTAATAAAACATGTGTGTAGTATTTAAACTGTAGGTGCATGTGAGTTTTGTAGGATCTTACAAATATAAAAATCTTTATTATCATTTCAAGAAATAATAACGCCATATAAAACAGAAAATTTATTAGTGCTTCATTAATTTCTCTCTAATATCACGAAGGGATGTTATTTTAGTACTTTCATTATTGTATGTTATTATTTTGACATCGGATTTCGAAAATCTTCTAACGATGGTATATTACGTGTTTTAAAACGACGCTTTTTTAATTAATTGGAGCTTGAAAAAAGTATAATTGTAGATTATTATACATAACAATACTTGGATATCTTTAATCTATACTGCTCATTACACTCTGAACTATCATTATACGCCAAAAAGCGAGCACTCACATGAGAGAATAAGTCAAATTACTCAGCCAGTCTGATAAAACTCTTTAAATTAATTTTACAATTAGTGAGAATTATAAAGTCTGTGAATCAAGTATGTTTGCAAATTCCACAAAGATTTTCCTCTCTAATCACGTAAATTGAAAAACTTATTAAAAACAGCAACGGGAATAACCGTTTTAATTGCACTCGCTCGTTATTTTTGTCCCTTAAATTTTTCTTATCTCCCTTAATTAATGCAACTAATAATTACTGTCCACTTGCAGCTTTTACTTCGCAAATAAGCAGACAAATTTGTCGAATGAAAACTTCCAGACTCGCAATTAGAAACTACAAAATTTATCGTGCAATGAAATAAGCGAAAGAAAACAGTTATAAGAGAATAATTGGTTTTTCCCCTCGATATATTTTTAAGCGAAACATTCGTCGACAATAGCGTCAATGAAAATCGATCGATCGGCTGTTATGAAGTTAATTGAAATCAAGCTGCATCAATTAATAAATATACCTCGTTTAATTGATATTAGCAACCGGATAGATCTTGCGTGGGACACAGAGATAATTGAACCACATCCCTTCGCGAGAGAAACGTATCAGAAATGAGGCACACATCGGAGATACCCTCATTGAGCTGCCATTTAATTAACACTGGCAGAGGATATTGTTAATTGAAACCAAAGTTCTGCCGAAATTTGCTGCATGAAGCAGCTGCATTGTAAAGTATATTCCAAGTAAAATTACAGGCGGCTTTGTTACTTGAGAAATTAGATGAAATTGTTGTGCTACGAAATTGAATACTTCCTCAATTAATAAGATGAATATTAATATTGTTTGAATGATACATATTTTTAACAAATTGTGGAACGGTGAAATTTTTATTTTTGAAGTCGTCCTTGTTTTGTTATGACGATGTTGTGAAACAGCCTAATGTAAATTGCTTTGAAATGCATACACTATCATTTATAGAATTTGTATTTTTATAAAATGTTTCACATTCCTAATAATCAATGTCAATATCAACGTAAAATATAAGATATTAGAATAATTGTCAATCAATTTCCGTGTAACCAGTAGCAACAGCATTTACTTAAATAAATCAATAAATTTAGAAATACTTTGATTCAAATACTTACTGACAATTTTTCTGTTAAATAATATAACAGTAATTACCGTATTACGTACTTAATATTTATCAAAAATGCTGATGTAAAATGTTAACTACTATGAACCAAATAACTAAAAAAGTAATATGTAAATTCTATTTTTCATTTCTAAATTTCACCATCTTAATGACTGTAATATTTGACATCAAGGTCATCCTTCTTTTAAAATTGCACATATTTTCACTTTTCCAAAATTGACACAACTTTGCAATCTTGCACATTGTTTCACTTGAATCTAAACATCAAAATAATCTCGTAAATATTATTCTAATAGATGAATGCAATATTGTCTTTCCAAAGATAGGATGGATGTCTTGCTTATTTCGATAAAATGGGAAAAAACGAACTTGCGGTTTAATCTTCGAACCGGATATCCGAAACCTGTTCCGCCACATACACGGAAATCCGATTTAGTACGATTTCTCTTTGGGCAAGAATATCATCGTATTTCCTCCCCTTTTTTCAGTTCAAACATCGGAGGTAGAGCATAAAATTTTGATTTTCCCTTCAATAACTATCGATTCAATAATTCAGGAACGATATTCGTAATTGGAATGAAAACTAATCGATGTATTAATATTTCAAGCGTCTCATCTTCAACGAGATGACTTCCCTTACGAATACTAAAATATTTATAAAACAGTTCGATAGACTTTGAAAGTTCACGGTAATCTCTCCGAGGCAGTCGAAACGGCTGATTGGAATTTTGTTTAAAGAATTCGGCAAACTTATAACAATGAAATTTTTTTACTTATTTAAATTGATGTTGCAATATTTAAGAGATACTAAAAATTCTCTACTTCCCAAGTTGTCTTTGTTCAAACATGTTCCTTTAATATTTTCACCTCTACGAGGTTCGTTATCGGTAGTTTTAGCCTCAGCACACAAAAATTTCACTCAAACGATTTTATACATCGACAAAGTACAACGACATTTTGCATTACTCACTTTAATTGTGAAAAATAATTTTTACCTACGTCTTAGTTCTTCTTTGCAGTAGATTTAATGCAAAACGTTATGATAGCGCTGTTGTTTTATAATATTTATTGTAATATCTAAAAATAACGTCTTCAGTGACAGAATTATAGTAATTTGATTCTATTAGAAATTTCAGAAATCATTCGAGAACAATACTAGCACTAGCTAATATTTTTATGTCCTCTATGTATTATGTTCTCTAATATTTTTATGTCCAGCAATTATCATCAGTTATCACGTAATTAATTACACTTAATATTATATTATGCTCTCTTATGTTTCCTTAATATTATTATGCTTTTGAATACCTTTTCTACCAGCGTCTTATGTATATATATATATTTGTTATTCGCGATTAAGATTAGCAGCAACGAAATAATTTAATAACATGAAACACGATCTGACATTTGCTAAAATATATTAGCACCGGCCGATCGAACGATTTCGTATCTCGTTTTCAAATGGTAATTTAAACCCTTGGCAATTATTGCCGCACGAATAAGATTTGTCGTCGTAAGAATAGATTTAATTCGAACACGACAAGCAGACTTCGAGGGAAACGGCACTCGGAACATTTGTCACGCAAGAGGCGGAAGGTTGTAAATCATTCAATTAGGATAATCTAACCGGCATTGCGTGCATTCAGGTCACTGCTAGGTGAAGTAGACATCCATTATCAAATTCTGCGCCGATATACGTTATGTCGATAAAGCAACGTCGGTTCTGTGCCGATATTAGTCAAGCTTGTACCATGGATATTCGTTCTACGTTTGGTAAGGAAGAAAGGAAAAATGTATCACTTTAACACGTTGAACGCCACTGGTATTTCGCTAGTTTCGCCAATTTAAGTGACATTTTTTCTATTAAAATTGTAGCTTTGCAAAGCAGAAACCTTAAAGACACAAATAGATACATATGTTGTAGGCAGGACTTTACTTTTTTATTGCTAATATTTGAATACTGAATGTATTAGAAAATTCGTAAATATTACAATTTAAAAGTCATATGAAAATTAATTGAATTTATTAGCGCTGGTCATCGGTGACCCCCCATGGCCTTCAACGTATTAATTCTTTCATTTTGCATTATTTTCTTGAAGTCTTCTCAGCTTCATGAAATTAACATTATTTTTCTTCATTATAAATGTGGAGAGACTTTAATATAAAAATTAATAATAGAAAAAATAGTAATTCATCAGTTGATAATTCTCTTTGAATTTTACTTTTACCCGAGATTTTTAACACGTTTATATATATTTATATAATACGTTTTTAATGCACACAATTTTACCTACTCATTTCAGTATCATCAGCTGCAAATTTTACGAACTTTGATTTGATAATGAATCTTCCTTTCATATCACACGAGTAATTTTGACTTTATCTCGTTCTCTAAATTTCCTACTTGTTAAAAGTAAAATAGAAAAATTCAAATACGTATATTTATTAAACTAGAATGCCAATTTAAAAATGGCATCGTCCTGAGAGCAGATGAAATAAAGTACACATTATAAATACACGCGTAGTGCGCCTGCACCGTGTAAAAATGTTGGTATAATGCGGCAAAATAAAAACACTATTAAACAAAAAACACGATGGCTGGAGAATGTGTATAAAACAAGTATATTTACTGTGGCACTTACTCGGATAGACGGCGCAATGCAGATCCGAGTGTCATAATTAAATCCTGTTTCCAGCACGGATCTGAAATGAAAAGATTAATATTTTAGCATCAAGGCATTATGTAATTACATTTTAAATCTTCGCATTTGTGCATACGAGGCTGCGCTTTTTACGTTCCTATCTTTTAAACGATCTACTTATACACAAGCTTTTACATCAGCATGGGAAGTAACGCAGTTACACGTGTACCTTTTAAAAAGCGTGCAATTTAAAACGCCATACGATGATACGATCTGTTATGGTTCTGCGAACAATATTTCCCTCTTTGTTCGCGTTTCCCAATTTTTCTTTTGACAAAATACATGCAGCGTTTTGACTTACTCCAATTTTTATACGAGTTTCGTGAATTTAATGCTAAAACTGCGTTTCATTAATTTTTAAACGTAATACGCTTTAAAATTATTCAACTTAAAACTTTTATTTCAAAATATTTATCCTCCGATTTTTCTCTGATTTTATTTCAAATTTTTCGGAAGTTTGATGTGCTTCAAAATTTGCGTACTTCTTAATGTCGATGGCACGTTTCGTAATTATAAGCTTATGCTGTAAATTGGTTCGATATGAAGTACTTTTCAAGTTTCTTACACTCAGTTCTAGATTTTAATATTTCATTCATGAAATGTTAAGTATTTTATATTTAATTTATTGAAAAATTCGTCCAAAAATCTCGTTTTAACGCAAAACCAATTTCTACGATACTCGAGTTTTTACCATTAAATCTGCCAAAAAGACTACAACGACTAATTAGTTAAAAGTTAGAAAAATGATAAATAACTTGTAACGGTGTAATTAATTTGTCGGATTAATAAAATTGGAAACATTCTATCTTCATTTACTCCGTTTTTCAACATATTTATTTAATACATTTATTGAATAAATTGTCCGTAATTCTACGTCGAATTATACTCGACAAAACTTTATTTCTAATCTTCTGTTTTAGATAGTTGCAATGATTATTTTTGTTGCATAAAAATGAGGAAAGAATGACACAGCACATTTTCAAATAAATTTTAATCAATCGATAGATTGAAATATACTTTGCACAGCAAAATATTGTTTTGCGATTATGATTAACATACATTTACAAGTTTACATTATAAAAACACACAATTTGAAACAGCAGACACTTCCTTATGTTTTCAGAAAAGATGTATGTATCATTCCATCTGACATTTTCCAATCATAATTTTGAATTCCTGGGAAATTCAATTTGCTACAAACTTATGGGAAAGTTCTGTTCCTAAGACAATTACTAGTTTCCACAACATTTAGTTTCTTCACCCTCTCAGTACACTTGTACCAACATTTCAGCTCCTACAATTGTTTTCAAGGAAAATATTGAATATTCAAGAAAACGCAAATAACATTCTAATTTACATTTAGTTATTTCTTTTGTTATTTAGCTTTACGATACGGTGAGCATTATAACAGAGCTTACCATGTTGACTGCCACAGCGGTCATCGGTGACCAATGTTATATTCTGATATGAAAATATTATTAAGTTCTCTGTTAAAGAACACACAGTATAAAAAAATATGTTTTTATGCCCTCTAGCTACTGGGATATTCCAAAAAACCTATTTTCAACCCTTATCTTTGAGAGGTATTTTCACCCCCTCGGTATGGACGATGGCCGATAAAAAAAATACGTGTCAAACATTCTTTCAAGAACTACCTTTTTTGCAAGTTTCATCAATATAGGGGTGTACGGGTTCAATATGTTCTCATGTAAGAAGCACTAGTATTTTCAGACAATGTATTGAATTTATGCAATCTTAACACTTTATCTACCGCTCATTCTTCTGAACATTATGCACAAGTATACGTACCTACTTGCAAAGCTCTATAACATTAAAATTAAAATGTGAAGTACTCATTGTGTCGTTTTAATTTCAGTTGTTTCAAGGCAGCGTAACTTTATTTTATTATCATCTGTAATAACAGATTAATAGACTGCCGGCCAATGAGTATTGATAAACAGAAAGAAATTAATAGGCTTCCGGTAGATGAAGTGTTAAAAAAAATTCAGAAATGAGTAAAGCTCCGTAATTTCCTTTAATAAGCCACTTTATGCCAAATAAGTCTGATATTAAGTGGTCGCAAAATTCGCATGATGGTCAACATGTTAATAACAATTAAAAAAAGAGAATTAAGTCGTTCAACGTTACAAAGAACTTCTCCATTCTCTACAACACTATTAGGTTGGTAAGAAATTAATGTCGGTTTTCGAGTTTTCAAACTTTGGCGCTTAATTTTAAGATAGCCGTTCATTTTAATCTGTTTGTCTTCTTACATCATTTTAGAAAAAAAAGTGTTATTAAAAAACTTGTTTCTGGTTGGGAATAATGTGTAAATTGTAATGGAATTTTGTTTTGATTAAAAAAAGTTATTCGCATTCTCAACATGTGTATTACAGATAAAGTTTGAAAACCGACATTAATTTCCTGCTAACCTAATACCTTAAGTACTCATTGTCAGTGATTTCCAGCGACACCATGAAATTTATTTAAGAAATAACAGCACGAATATAGAAAGAACGTTAATTTCACAAGTACAAAGTAAGACCCGAGGTAATCTTTCTACAGGATCTGCATTTCGAAAGAACTTGTGAGTTTTTAATCCTTCTCAGAATCTAAAAGGACCTTTTCCTTTTTTGAGCAAAGTACGATTGAATCTCTCTAGATATTCCTAAGGGAGTAGCTCGGTCCCTCCGTGCTTCGCCTGCGGAGAAAGTTTGCAGTCGGAACAGGAGAGGGTAAAAATTTCACGGCCGCGTAATCTTGCAGTCGGCGCACGAACATTCCGTCCCTCCATTTTTTTCTCCTTTTACCTTCTTGAAAAATATATTAGTAACGGAACAAACGGCTCGTGCGGTTTATTGGTCGATTAATGTTTGAAATTTTGACACAAACATACACGTGTGTAGTTTAAAGTTATTATACGAGCCGTTTATTTTGAAAGTGGGATACGTCACTTTGTTTCTAAATCGAGATATTTAAGGCTCTTGGTGTTAGGATGTTAAAAAATCTTTATGTCAACCTTCGTGAAGGTTTATTTACCTTTGATCCATCTTGGACACTTATACTTTTCATATTGGTTAGTATAAATAATTTTGTACAATCGTTGAAAAACCACTATTTTTCTTTACGTTACGACTTATGCAACTTTCAAAATAAGTATTTTTGTTATATTATTAATTAGTAAAACTGCTCCCTTACGAAATGCAAGTTGTTTTTACCATATTGTGTAGAAAATCTTTAAAAATGAAGATATACCATAACACTGTAATTGATAGAATCATTAATTTGATTTTTCTAAAATTGTGACTTATGCTGCTTTCACTATGAACTCTTGAAATCTAAGTTCGCATAATGTAACAATTATTACATTCTGTATTGAATGCATTTAACTCATTTTGTTATTTATAAATTTCTATTTTAGTTTCAAGTGAAACTCATTACATATCTAAAGGTGATTACAGCCATTCATTGAATTTTATTTTGAAGAGACAGGATTAAGAAACCACTTGACGAAATAATCAAATGATCATTTCTTTTGTATTTGATTGTTTAAATGTTACGGTCACTTCGCCTAGAACATACTACTTTAGGTGGGTTTCGACAACGAGGCTATGATAGAATGACATAGGAAAAATTTTCCAGACGCGATAAGGGATTTCAGTTCGGGCTGACTACTTGGGAGTCCGAGCCTCTAATATTTACCATATCCACCATGACTCCCCAAATGATTCTTGTTTTGATTATTTGATTGAAGTACTTCAAATTTTACTGAATCATTTCTATGATTTCACAGGCTATTAAATTTTACTGAACACATACGGTTTCATGATTATAACGTTTTTTAGTTTGAGATTAGTCTTTCAGTAAGGCAGACTACTCACCCCCTGCTTCTCTCAAATTGGTATTTTAACTACAAAAATATTAAAACTAAAAGTACATTATATTACCTTAAAGGTATTGCAAGTGAGTACCAACGGAATGAGCGTCCTAGATCACAGTTGTAAATACGATTAATCAACAAATCTTGCTTTAACACTGGAACTACCAAACCAGTCAAAATGACTGGTACACAATTTTTTCCAAAAATTCTCCAAGATTATAGGAGAGTCATACAGTAGATGTTCTACGTCCATCCTATAAAACATAAATTACCGAATCGATCATCTTTTCCACCACTGAATTTTACTTTTTTCAAAGGTCTTATTTAATATATTTAAATATAACAGATTTAAGGCCGGTAGTTCTAGTGTTAAAAAATATTTTGTATTAACACGTTAAACGCCACCCGTATTTCGCTAGTTTCAACATGTCTATCGAAGTGCAATTTTTTCTATTAATATCACATTTCTGTAGAGGAAAATTGTTGAAGGTAAAAATAGTTATATATTAAGCAGCTCTTTCAACAACACTATTTAAATATTGAACATAGTAACATATTCGTAAATATTTTCAATTAAGAACCACAAGTAATTTCATTAAATTTTAACATGTTAATTTTAGGTAATAACAATAATTACAATTACAGCGAAAACATTTTTCGAATCCAGTAAGCTTGAAGACCGAAACCCGAATAGTAAAAAGCTGATATATTTTTTTCTTGAAAGGATCGTTAATAAATCATGATCGGGTCAGATATTCGGGCGAGTATTAAAAAATAATCTCGAAAGATAACCAATTCACGATTTCGGAATCTGTTTGATGAATGAGGAAATTATTGGATGCGATGGGATCGATGCGGCCTTGAATATGTATCGGAGGGTTAACTGAAACACTGGATCACCACCGTTTTTGTTCCAGACGAGAGGGATAATTCTACCCGAAAGAAATTCATTTTGATGTCTATTGAAACAGATGTAAAAAAGGAAAGGGAAGTAAGGAAAAATCAATAGAGCCCGTTTTCAGGTATTTTAAAAGAAGAACAGCCAAGTAACTTACCCTATTGAATAAATACTTTGATAAATAAGTACGAATTATTATAAATGTTCTTTCATAAATTGCTACAAATTTTGATGTAAGTAATGTTTGCCTGTTTGATATATAGGAACATGTTAAGCACACTTTAATCCTTTAAATATCAAGAAACGGGTAAGCAAAGTTATTTTTTCACATAAAAAAAATATATTTTCCCTCATGCTGAACATTGTTGAAAAATGCTGATCCTAAGAAAACAGATTTTCGATGGAAAAAGAATTCAAAATACGGGAAAGGAAAGTTCAACTTTAGAAGGACTTGAAAATGTATTCTTAAAGGGCAGTCGACACACAGGGCGTATCAGAAATCCCTCGCGGAGGAACTCTTCTGTTATTTTTACCTTTCGAATCAACAAAGTTTTATAAAACTGTCACATGTTGCATTATTGATGTGTCGAATTTTATTTACCACGTGCCTGCATCATATATTCATGCTTTTTGTTGTAAACTTTTAATCAATCATTTAAAACAAATTTTACTAATTTTTGTAACAGATCATTAATTTTCCGTGGGTTATTTAATGTCGCATAGATTATTGGCTGTTTCATATTACAGGTTGTAATACGATGAGTCGCCGTTAAGCATAGTATTTTTTAAAGTTAGTTCGATCATAAAATGTCTTTGCGTTATCTTCCTCATTACCGGATTTCTTTGAATTCTTAAATACCTTTGAAAAGTGTATCGAGAAGGAATTGACTCTAACAAGGGGAAAATTATTCCAAAACGTTTATGTTACCGAAACAATATTTTTTTGAATGTTACTTTCACCGCTTCGGAATTTGTCTGCAAAATAATTAAATTCCAAAATGGGATTACTGCTAAGCAGTTTTATCGACTGTTTGATGTAAAAGTTATTCAATAAATTGGTAAGTTTTGCAATACAAATATCGCAAAACGATGGTATTTGGACTATATTAATTAAGATCTTGTCATATTGAGGATTGCTAGATTTCTCTTTTATTTAATTCTTCTTTTCACCAACAATGTCCACGCAAATTATCGTTAATCTACGTTCAATTCACCCTCACCAAGAATTTTACAATCTCGTCCCTTGTATAACCTAGGAAGATGTATGTGACTTTAAACATAAAAAAAAAGAATTTTACAGTGTCCAAACGTCATTTTATATACTATAGCAAACTTCGTACAATTCTCCCTAATAAAATCAAAGTTGTTTTTACCATACTGATAGCAAAATCTCTAAAGATGAAGAGATACCGTTCCAATTTATTTGATAGTATCATTAATTTGATTTTTTAAAGAAAGTGGTTTATGCTACTTTCGAAATAAACGGCTCGTATAATGTAATAATTAATTCATTCAATATTGAATGCATTTGACTTACTTTGCTATTTACAACTTTTTGCTATATTTTTACGTGAATCTCGTTATATTTCTAAAGGTGATAACAATCATTCATGAAACTGAAATTTATTTTGAAGAAACACGATTATGTACAAAGCTACATGGTGAAGTAATTAAATGATTCTTTTTCTTGTATTCTTTATTTAAATGTTATGGTCTCTCAAATAACTCCGAAAGTTATTTTTATATGCTATAGCAAACTTCGGACGAATAAAAGTCCTCCCGAGAGTCCGACCATGATTAAGTTTTATATTCAAGAATTGCCAAAGAAAACTGCGTGCCTTGGAAATCTGAAGTTCAAGGATCAAGAGCCGGCAATTGTAGCGGGTGCTTTCAGGATCCGAGACAATTCGAAATAAAAGAAAGGAAAACTAAGGAAAGGGATCGTTTGAAAGCTCGTTTTCGAAGGACGGCTTAAATGCTTCAAGTATCAAAGATCCCTTCGCGAAAGGCACCTGGGGCCCTTACAGCACCGATCGTCTTACCATTTTCTTACCCTAAGAGGGTGGAATTCCACCTACGAGACAAATAAAGGTAAGATCAATGTCCACCCTTTATTAGCTACCTACCCGGAAGTCGGATTCTCACGTTCGACTTTCCCTCAAAGAGGGAAAAGGGAAAGTCTTTTGGGAGGCTACTATTCCACCTCGGTTTCTAGATACCTTCGTTCGCTCCTTCCTTGTGGGGTGGAAAAGGAGATATAAAAAAGGGACAATCACCGAGTTTTCCAGCTTTCACGACAGATCGAAACTCATCCGGCTAATGAGGCCGGAAAACTTTCAGCGAGTTTCATCTACGGGGTCATCCTTGATTGGCGGAAACATTTAACACTCGAACTACCGTCGTTATATCTGTTATGTTTAAATGTACCAAATAAGTACCTTGGAAAAAGAGAAATGAACAGATGAAAAAGATGGTCAATTAAACAATTTAGGGTTTATAAGATAGAAGTGGGATATTTACTGCATGGTTCTCTTGTTTATTTGGAGATTTTTTAGAAACAATTTTGAACCGGTCATTTTGACCGTCCTGGTAGTTTTAGTGTTAATAATGGAGTTGGTCAGTTAATTAAAGCGGAAGTTGTATCGATTGTTTGTTGCGTTCTTATTTTTAATATGCAAGAATTTTGTTCACTATGGACAATTATTATTACACGTTTCATATTTCTTAGGTTTTATGACTTGATCCACTGCGTTCTTCACATATAATGTTTATAATACTGGCCTGCCCCTTGTCATGGTATCATTTGTGTATGTGTTTAGCTACGATTTGTTATTGTTAACAATACAAAGAGGAAAGTTGCTAGTGAGCTTTGATAGACACCGAATTTCCAAATGTAGTCCACATTTTCTTAAAATACAGTATTGTTATTGTGTAATTATGCTACATTACGAATCGCGCAACATTAACAATATTTATATCAAGTCGTTGGTATTATTGTGGACGTTAATATCAATAATACTTGTAATCAAAATCATTTTTACTTATTTTTCGAAGAGACTTCATTAATTGATCGTGGGTCCGACGAGTCAGCAGGGCGCACTGCCCGCGAACATCCCCTCGATACTAATCGATCCGAACTTCTCTTTGAAATATATTTTCAGACTTGATACTCATTAAAGCAAACCATTAGTAATGGATATTAAGTTCCTCTTTTAACAATGATCCCCCCGTGGTTAAACTACTTTTTCTGACTCCATGACGCACTTTTGGAGTCGCATCAACTTGCGAGTCATCGTGGTTATACTTAAAATAAATTTAATTATATGGAGATTTGGTCACCAATCATTTTTATTAACACTTGGAATGCCGTATTTCGGGTGTTTTGTCACTGTTATTGAAGTGAAACTTTTTCAATTACAATCACATCTTCTCAAAGTAGTATCATTACAGGTAAAGATGAATACAGACTCGATAATACTTGATATATTTTACATCAGTGTTTTGATATTGAATGTATTAGGAAACTCGCGAATATTGTTGTGTGAATGTTACAAAAGATTTTACCGAATGTAGGGGCGCCGGTCATCGGTGACTCCATGGCATTCAACGTGTTGTTGATACAGTACAAAATAATATTTAACAGAGATAAAATTGGCAATTCTAAATTTATAAATGGATAGATAAGTTCTAAATTTGACTCATCAATTTTTAATATTTATAAGTATCAAATTACCGTTAAAAACAACTTTTTCAACTGTCTGAAATGTAAAATTTTCAAATCGAAGAAGCTCTAGTAAGTGTAAATTTCAGTGATAGAAATACAATAGCAAAACTCCTCTTCCTTTTTAAAGACACGAAGATACAAAACAAAATCTGACCCTCATAATTTGTTCAATCCTTATTTTTGTTCTAAATATTAATATGTGCACATTTCCTATGATACATGAAGCTATTAAAAAAGTATCGCACTAAATGTCAATAATCTTTAGTTTACAGGTGGATTAATTAATGGAGAAAAACCGTGGCAGTTCTATTTGAAAACATGTATTTTCATATGTCGATAATATTGGTTTGTTGTTCCAAAAATAAAGACTTATATCCGGCTTCAATCTACCATCGCTCCCAGCGGTTTTTATCAGGATTCGACACGGTTAAAGCTTGATCAGGCAACTATAATTAGAAACTGAACGTGCACAGTGATTTAATATAACTACAACCATAGAATCTACAGAATAAATTTGATTTTTATATGTGCCGGTATTTATTACAGTGATCTAATTGTAAGTCATTTAATTTTCGTTTCCACATATTTCACCTATATTAAATTGTTCAGTTTTTAATTATTTCCACAGAGTATTTCCGACACCCGATAATGTCCATTGATACAAAACAAAATAAGTGTAAAGTTCGGCTTTTTAAATTTTTTACTTACAATTACATGCCTCTCATAATCATCGGCACGTATGTGTATTTGTTTAACGTGTAATCTTCAATTACACATTTGTTTATTATTATTGCTGACGAAGAATCTGTAAATTGGAACCAGTGTATAGAAGTATATGTTTATGACAATTTTTTATCTTTCCTTAGCGAACGGGAGATCTTTTTTTCATATTATTTGAGAATTCTAACGTCATAGAGGTAAGTATGCACCGATACTAACAATTATAACATACCATAGTTGCTAAACTTTATTGCAAAACGACGAAGTATTAAATGCCTTCAATATTTCTCGAAGCAGTTCAACAGTTTAACTCTGACTTCTGAAAATTCAGTTAAATGTTGCACATGTCGAAATATTTGAAATTAATTATAACAGTATTGCTGGTTATTATTGTCGTTAACACTAGAACTACCGGCGTTAAATCTATTATATTTCAGTATATTAAATAAGTACTTTGAGAAAGGAGGAATCAATAGCCGGAAGAGATGATCAATTCGGTCATTTATGGTTTTTGAATTGGACGTAGAATACTTCTCCTATGACTCTCCTATAAGCTTTGAGAATTTTTGGAAAAAATTGTGTACCAGTCATTTTGACTGGTTTGGTAGTTCTAGTGTTAAATATTAAATATTATTCAAAAACCTAAGAATATTCAATACACCTTACCCTGAAATTATTCCCCAGCCTACGTTCAAATCATAACGACCAGTTGTAACTTAAAATCTCGCCCTCACAAGAAGACACATTAATTATGAATTGCACCTCCAATAATTTTGAATAACTGGCGCACCATAAAAATACGCTCTTACAATATTCCATCGTAAAACAGCCATAGAACGGCTTGCGAAACTTCACAGACAGGATGAAAGGTACTCGGAACTTGCGATTCCCTTGCGTTTCGCGAAGTGCTCTTGAATTATGCTGAAACTTTCACACGCCGAAGGTTGTTGCAGCCAGTCGCCTTGATCTGCATATTATAAACGAAAACTTTGGCCTCTGTGCATGATAGTTCCATCATCGTATCACGTTGCTCATAATTCCCTCGACTCCTACGAATGACTGCTAAACCCTACACCATTAAGGGCCGATTTAAGTGTCACCTAAACTTCGGTTCGCGAGGGCACAGAAACGATGATAAAAAGAGGGAGAGTGAACGTAACCGAGTCAATCGAAACGAAGTTTTAACCGAATGAATAATTCATTAGATCCGAACCTACACTTCTCCTACAGAACATCCTTCATCATGCCTGAACATAGATTCATGCAGGAATGATTCGTTCGAAGTCGATCAACGGGGGATTCTATCGCAGTAAATTAATACCTCCACGTTTAAACTTCATCCTCAACTCCCAGACTCACCCTGAAAATTTCATCATGACATTCACTCCTCGAATTCCAATACTTTTTCTATTCCTCGTTTGGCACTTTACCGCAAACCATAAACGAGTTGGCCGGCGTTTATCGCGCCTGAGAAAACGTTTTACAACCTTCCCATGGAGATCTCACCTGTGAGACAACCATGGTGCTACTTCTTTCTTTCTCTCTCTCCTACTTTTTTCTTTTCATTCGTCCATACGTGCATTCTTCGACTGCGACAGACAACGGCGAAGGGTATTCATGGTTCGGAGGGTTAGCAAGGTCGAAAGAGGGGACGAAATGAGAGGAAAGGCGATATTTATCGACGTGGTAAGCGGAAATAGAATTTGGACGCAAGATTTTTCGTCGCACTAGGAGGGTTGGTCTCATGGCTGTACGCGTTCGCCAGATGGTTTCGCGGGGATAATAATAAAAAAAAGGACCCCTCCAGTATGTGGATGATAGAACACGTACATAATTCCGTTCTGCTGCTTTATGGGTTATCGCTGGTACCTTTGCCGATATACCGACTTTTTTTTAGGCGTGACCGGCTATCATAAATTTTGCCTCGCTAATCCGCTGAGAAGCAATAAAATATATGGCTTCGCGTAAAAGTATCGCGCCTAGGGGGATTTTTTTTCTCAAGTGAATTGTTTCTGATAAATTTTCTGCCTTTCTGTTTATAATTACTGAACTTTTCGCGTGTCCGAGTTAATGTAAATAATGTGTACTTAATTGCGCTATAAAAGTTGACTCATTTGAATGTTAGACATCCTTTAAATCCTTAATGACGCTAACAAATGTTTTCCGCAAAAGTTTAAGGGTTTCTGCATGAGTATTCTTTAATCCCTTCCCAATAACGAGTGACACTCGTAGTGCGTAAAATGGAATAGAAAGTTTTGTAGATTTCCAACAACTGTTAAATTGAAAGTAAATATTGGTGGAGGGGACGATCATATTATTACCATGCCATTAATTTTATTTTAGTGCATGCGGCATAAAAGGAATCACTGATCAATTTTTATTTCATCAATTTAATTCTGAGCTTTTGGCATGCAGTCAGAAGAAATCGTAGAGTAAGGGGTTAATTTAAGGGGTTAGTTTGAGGAGTTATAGAGGACGTAGCAAGGTCAACTTTGTTCTTTCAGTTGAACGCAAACGATCTAAGCTACTTATGGGTAAAGTGATATTTCTGGCTTATAGGATACTTTATCTATAACATTGGGAAGTAGTGTCATATTCCGATCTCTGAATAAGTATAGCATGTATTGTTCTTATTTTCTAATGTATATATCCATATTTAGCAGGTCTTAAAGGTTAAAATCTCTTGTGAACTAATGATTTATCGTAATAAACGATTAAGGATCCTTGCATTCTGAATGAAAAGGTACATCAATTATTGCATTAAGAAATACATCATGCTATTATAAAAACAAAGTTAGCTTTCATGATTGATTTATGCATCTACATGGGAAACACTTATATAAAATAGCATATGCCGTAAAACCATAATCTCGTAATCCCATAATCTGTCTGAAAGAACTTTTCAGTAATGCCAAAAATTATGAAAATACTCGAGTAAGACAATTTACGTGAATCACTCTGTGTAATTAATTTATCAGCAAATTTCCTCTGCACAATCTTACGCAATTAGACCAACAATTCATCGTACGTTACACGTTCTCTATTTCATCTATTAGAGCGTAAAGTGAAAGCGATAAAAAAGAGACAAAACTGCGAGAATATCAAGTAGCATATATCACAAATCACCGTAACAATATTACATCCGAAAACTGCATAACACCAACAAAGCAGAAAATCGCATTGTCAGATGCTGCGCTGCGTTAAATAAATTAATCCAACAGCCTGTATCGTTCGCCTTTCACTGGCGCGATAAACCAGCCGTTTCATAATTCGCTTGCGCCGTGTTCTCGCTGAGAATTTTCCGGAATTTTCACGGAACCCGATCGACTGTCGCTATCCAGATCGAGGCTTGTACCGTGCAGAAAGGAAATACAGAAGGAAGGAAGACTTAATAACGTCCGGAGGGACATTGTGGCGCCATTATCTTTAAGAGCATATTCCTTCTAAAGTGCTACGGGTCTCTCTCTCTGCAGTGGCACAATACCAACGGCACGAAGAGGAAGGAGGACGAGCAGAGGAAGCGAGAAGCCCGAGTCCTCCAACGGTAATCACCTCGAGAGGATAAAAGTGGCCGTACGTCGTGCTCCTTTCTCTTTCTCTCGTCTTACCGTTTTTTTTTTCTTTTGTGCTCGGCAAATTTTTACGCCAGTCCCAGAAAGTAATCTGTCACTTTATGAAGACATCTGCGATAATATTGTTAGTGTTGCTAAAGAATTTTCACGCGACGTGTTTACGGTGACGTTTCACTGAGCATCGATGAAACTCATCGAAAGTAATGGTAGTTTCACGTTTCACTAGCGAAATCACGTTTCGCTTATGTTGGAATGTTTTCGTACGTGCGGCAAATTATTTTAAGAAAGTTTGAAATGAAAGAAAAATTTCGTAGCGTCCAGGGAAATCCAGGTTAATGTGCAATTTGAATTGTGGCGACGAGAGATTTTCGGGTTTGAATTCTATGGGTATTGAAGACGTAAGAAAAGGGTAAGTTACATATTAATCGATATTAGAGTATAAAATATTACCGTTGGTTTTAACGACACTTTCAGTAAGATTACATTTACTCAGACTTTAAGCTTCTCTTTTTAAGTGAAACGACGTGTTTTCATTATTTTTTTATATACTTACTATATAATATAGTCTAAAAGACATCCAAATGAATTCATTTTTTTAATTTAATGCTAATGTTTTTTAAACCCAGCAATCATTACAGTTCGTTTTATTTTCTTAGTATCTGTACCATATAGTATGTATTTATTTATCAAGCTGTGATTTTTTAAATTCTTGATCAACATTCTTCTCAAATGTTCAGAATTTATGATAAATTATAAATGTATGGAAGCGGGAGTTTTGCTTCGATCAGTGGTCGGCAAAGTGCGGCTCCGGAGCCGCATGTGGCTCTTTGGCTCCTTAAGTGCGGCTCTGGCACAAATATCCACGGAAGGCGCAATAATATTTTCATTTAAAAAAAAACTTGGTAAAAAAAATTACATCTTATTTTGATAAATTAATATTCTTCTATAAATCGAGAACATGTATAATTTTTTGTTTAAGTTAAAAGATAGATAGGTAATTAAAATTTTATATTGTTGTAAAAATACGTAACGAACATCGAGTTTAATTTTATTAGTTTTCGTAAACATAAACACAAACCATGTACAAGCTACCGGCTGAAATTGTTCGTATTTTTTCGATTTTATTACATCTGCTATGTTTGTTTGTGGTTCCGGTACAAAATTTGTAATCGATTTTTCGATAACCTCTATTTGTCCAAATGTTGGAAGTTTTCTTCCATTTTTGGTCATATTATCAAGAGTAAACTGAGAAGTCGTCTTATTGATGAGAACTTGGAATCATGCCTAAAATTAAAAACAACAACATACAAACCTGACTTACTCAAACTTTCCAAGGAGATGCAAGCACATTGTTCGCATTAATAAATATTTATTAAGTATGAAATTTAGTTTTATTTAGTGTACTACTTATTTAGTGTAATAAAAGTTTACTAAATAAGCAGATTTGGCTCCCAATTTTTTTTAAAATTGTTGTAATGTTCATATTTGGCTCTTTGGCTAATAAGTTTGCCGACCACTGGCTTCGACCATTCTTTTTATAATTCCATTTGGGAATTCACGTGCCCGAATCAAAGTGCTAAACTTACACCGTATTTGGAATCGATTATAAATGTACGGTAATGGCATAAACTGTCAGTTAATACTGTCGCCATCGATAAATTAATAGAGTGTACTAAAAATACATCGAGCATCTTTATTTAGCTGAGCACGCAACAATATAATTAAAAAAAATAATAAAACGTGCAGTGATATTATATAAATGAAATATTGATATTATGCAAGTGTATTATATATTGTCCTAACCCATTATTGGGTAATCCAATATTATCTTGCCCAACGCAGACACATTATCTACGCACTGATAATTTCTCCTAAGCACAATCTATTTATTTAAAAACACCATTCACAATTGTTAAAAAATTCTGCAATTAATAGCACCTTTACCCTTATCCTAGCCCGACATTTCCGCCGTCGAATATTCGAAAAATATTCTATCTTCGGGACCATTCTCCGCCGGTTGGTAACGTTCAAAACATTATGTAAAGATCGATCGATCTTCACGGCAGATTAGATATCGTAATTACGTGCTTTCGCCTGAAAAAAAAAGAATTAAGGAAGAATGAACGATAATTATTCCACGCTCATAGCAACGGTCAGGTTTAATCGACTTTCTATTAAGATCCTAAACATCTTCCCGCTTCGACGTCCTCGTAAAAAGACACGATAACAAGAGTCTGGACAAATATTTATGAGAATCCGCGACGACGAGGCTGTCGGACAAATCGAAGACATCGAACCAACCCCTGTTCTCTCGACAATGACCGTCCCGCCCCTTTCGTTCGTTTTCATTTGTATTTCTAAACGTCTCTACGTTTTCTCGTCGTGAGAATAGAAATAGAGGAAGCCAGAAAATTTTCCATGTCACGACAATGAAAAATACATATATCTGTGTCTCTTTCTCTCTCGTATACTTCGAGGGTTTCAGAAATAAAATATTTCACAGGCAAAGAAAAGGAGGGAAGAATTTTAAACACATACTGCAAACGAAAGATGGAGAAGATAAATATACTGCTCGTTGAAAATCTATTTAATGTATTGTAAAATAATATTAACTCGAAGTTGTGAAATAAAGTGGGGTAGCTTCGCCAGTGTCTTGTTCCGTTTGCTTTCATATTGCGGTTTTATAAATGAATTTTGAGTTGCTAAAATGATTGTGATATGTGATAATGATATTAAAATTGTACAACAGTGTATTAATAACCAAAGTTAGTTATTAGTACACTGGCAAATATTAACACTAGAACAACCGGCATTAAATCTATTATATTTAAATATATTAAATAAGTGCTTTGAAACAAGAAGAATTAAGAGGTGGAAAAGATGATCGATTCTGTAATTTATGTTTTATGAGATAGACGGAGAATATCTATTCTATGACTCTCCTATATATTTAAAGAATTTTTGGAAAAAATTGTGTACCAGTCATTTTGCCTGGTTTGGTAGTTCTAGTGTTAAGGATGGCATGTTATGTAAAGGATAAATGTTACTTAATAACGATAATGTTGAAAAGGGTATATCAAGAAATACAGACACGAATATTTTGGAAATCACCTTAAACTGATAATTTATGTGACTTGAATAAATGCCATTTATTATCATAATCATTCCTTCACAATTTTATTAAACAAGAAACATCTGACCATGCAGCTTCATATCTTTAAGGTGTATTCGTCATGGTGTAGTCATATTTTGTGTTTTTTTCGGCTTCAACTATTATTGTCATTTGGCCTAGAACCTAATATTTTAGATGAATTCCGAACCACCGAATAGAGATATTTTTTTAACACGTGGACAACCGGCGTTATATCTATTATATTTAAATATACTGACCAAGTACTTTGGAAAAAGAGAAATCAAGAAATGAAAAGGATAATCAATTAAGTAATTTAGATTTTATAAGATAAAAGAGTAATATTTACTGTATGGCTCCCCTATTAATTTGAGGAATTTTTAGAAGAAATTGGGAAGCGGTCATTTAGGCCGTCTTCGTAATTTAAGTATTAATCCGTATTTTACAATTTTTGTATAAAATAAGGCCTTAATATTTTTACAATTTTCCGATTATATGTTCGTACGCAAATTGAAATTTCATTATACTACAATTGATCTTCTATTAACTTTAAATAAACCGCTAGGTATACTTAAAATGACTATACAAATAAAAGCCAGCTTGATACAGTAAGAATGAATATGGTGTAACGAAAATGAATGGAAAAATATATGGGAGTACAGCAGCCAGAAATAAGGTAGACATGTTGACGTATATACACGTGTACTACGTCGCTTCCGCTTGAGGGGTTAAAGTCACAATGAATTATAGGGGGTTGGGAACAATTAGTTAAACAGATAGTCAACCGACCTGTCATGACGCTCATAGACAACTCTTTTAGTACAGCCCTGTGTTCGCAATAATGACATACCATCACGAGAAAATTTACAGGTCAACATTTTGTAAGAAGGAATTCAACAACTTGTAACAATACACCTAATTCTGTTTTTACACGGTAGATACGTCCCCGACATAACCGTGTAAAAAAAGACATGAAGTACATACATAGAAAGAAGGGGATTAGTTCCATATCCTTCAGCTCTGTAAAAATAGTTAAAATAAATTTATTAAAAAATGTATTTTAAGAATATTTTAGATTTTTTAATCGTGCTAAATCGACTGAAATCGTGTAAAAACGGAATCAATTTTTTTTCTAGACCGTGTTAAATCAAAACCGTGTAAAAAAAGATCGTGTAAAAATAGAATTGGGTGTATAATGTTCTTAAACCTTCATTGTTAACTATGAAATATCATGTAGTTTATTATAAGGACCAGGTCTAGACCGTAATTTTAGAAGCAAAATGTTCTTTGTACCATTACAAATGCCAAGATTGTATTTGTAATTAACACTACACCTATCGACGTTGTATCTACGAAAATTTCGATATACTGAATAAGTACTTTGGAAAAAGGGAAATCAAGAGGTGAAAAAGATGATCGAATAACTAACTCAGGTTTTATAAGATAGAAGTGGAATATTTACTTAACACGTTGAACGCCATGGGGGTCACCGATGACCGGCGCTGTTGAATTCAATGAAACATACGATTTTTAAATTGTAATATCTACAAATTTTCTAATACAGGCAATAGCTAAATGTTAGCATTAAAAAGGTAAAGTCCTGCTGACCATTTATCTATTTGTGTCTTTAACCTTTTTGCTTTGTAAAGATGTGATTTTAACAGAAAAGTTTCGCTACAGTGAAAATTATGTAACTACTGAAATACCGGTGGCGTTCAACGTGTTAATAGCTGCTATATCAATTTAGGGAATTTTTAGAAAAAATTGCGGACCGGTCATTTTGACCGGCATGGTAGGTTTAGTGTTAATTAACATTTTAATTCTAAGAACTTTCTTTATTCTCTTCAAACTTTGACGTCCGAGCAAAACTTGTCTCGTGATCTTGGCAATAAATGAGTTAATGTATATTAATAATATACATTATAAAAAATATACGTCATAAAACATTTATTAAAGACATAAGACATTTATTTTTTCAATTTTAATATTGTTACGCATGAAGTGCTCAGTAGAATTAACGTTGCTAAATTACGAGGCAAGTCAATTGTTGTAAATATTGGAACAACTGATTATACTGCCTGATATCCTCGGTTACGGATGTGTTGTAAATCCTGAACTCGAAATGGATGTTATTTCTTTTTATAAATAGTGTTGAATCGTTGATAATGATTAATGGAGCTTTGCGATACCCCGAACGCTTAACAATACATATACTTGAAACTTTTATTAATATTGTAGCCGCAGTGCAATCGAAAGAATGGCGATTATTTTATAAACAGGCTTTCAGTTGAACGTTATCCGCAATATTTATTTTCTCTCATTCCCTTGTGTTTTATTCCGTGTATTTGCGGAAATATTGACTAAAGTGATTGTTAAAGTTTCCGTTAACATATTGGTTTCCAATACAATATTATTCTAATCATTCCGAGAAATACATCGGTTTTCGCACTAATTAACTTTCTATCTCCATCATCGCCAGGATTACAATTCATTAATGCATGCACACTGCGTAACAATAATTCCAAATACGAAGCAATTGTATTGTTTTCAAGAGAACTGCTGTTACGTTGAAACGTATTATTATTAACATGACGAGCAATCCGTTGTGACCTATTTAATTACTCGCTCATCATTGGAAATCTTTTACGTATCCTAATTAGCAGGTTCACAGGAGTTCTAATACAGTGCTACCTCGACTTTCGAACTTAAGTCTTCCATCGCGGGCAAAGTGGAATTCGCATTCCATGCGAATATAATTCTAGAAATATAATTTCTTCAAATTTTGTTCTTCTTTTTTAAATCTTCAATTTATCTAATTCTAAGGCCGAATCTACTTAACAAATAAAACAAGTCTGCAATTTTATACCGAAACATCAGAAACTCGACCACGGTTGGACGGTTAATTTCTTCCTGTTCGCAAAAATACTTTGTGCTTCGAAAAATAGCTGCCCACTTTATCATATGGTAAAACAATTACATAATGCATTGCAAGAAAACAGATTTTCCTATATTATTGCTTGTATTAGGAAAGCATCACAGTTTATGCCTCCAGGATGAGTTCACATCTAGAGGTCAACGCGATATATGAAAAAAGTTCATTCGTCAAGTGATTCGTAAGTTTGTATACCACTATATTATCTTCATAATAGAGATAAAGTTCAGAAAGCACGAATCTTGTTGAATAAATAAAAAATCCTCTAATTCACGATACCAACGTAAATAGGGTAGTAAGATTAGAGAGAGGAAAAAATACCAAGTGCTTCTTCTCCATGAGAAGAAACTAAGCACGAAGGAGCCAAAGTTTCTCATGACCTTCTCCAAATGTTTTTTCGCCTCATAGAGCGCGGCCCTATGACTGAAAATAGAGTTAGTTTTACGTAGTGGCATTAGCCAAGACGGTGACATGTGTTAATGTTTACGTCAACGAGAAACTGTTTAGAGCCCCTCGTGGGTGGTTGAGATAAGAGACCTTAAGAATTACCAGCAGCGGTGGCTGGAATACGAGCGGTTATCCTCCTTGACAGGATTCTGACGAAGGACGCACAGCTACTTTTTAACTCTTAAACACTCGCAGACTAGGAATAAGATAAACTCCGAATGTCTGGGAAGTCAGGTATAAATCTTGCATTTGTTTGTCTTGGAAAAATGCGTTTTTACAAGATCTAGAAAGACAATAAACTCACAGGTGGCACGGAGAAATCCTTTGTAACGTTGAAAGCTTTCAAGACATTGCACACTGCGCTGATATGTGGTGGGAATAATGAAATCAGCTTTTGTTATTGGGATATGAAGTCTTTGTAGAAGTGTTCTTACAATAAGGTACTATCAGGAAAGTAAGGAAACTACAAAAACAAATAAAGGAACGTTAACTGTGTCTGGATACTTTATATGCAAATTAAATTGCATAAACCTATCGGAATTTATATATGTTTAAAACTAGAACTACCAGCGTTAAATCTGTTATATTTAAATATATTAAATAAGTATTTTGAAAAAAGAGGAATTCAGAGGTGGAAAAGATGATCGATTCGGTAATTGAGCCGTTTAGTGCACAAATCGATTAACTCCATAAAACCTAAAGTGGAGAAACGTGATGAAATAGTATACACTCCGTTTTAAAATTCCCTTCAAAATATAAATACAAATAAGTATTGTAGAATATATAATCGCATTTAGCTTTCCTCTAACGAAGTACAAAATGAATAAGGTGGAATAGCCTTGGAATTAATTATATTGACTTCTGAATTCAATTATTTATTATTCGATGGCCAAACAAACTTCGTCATGTAATGGTGTTAATCGTTGTTATTACGAAAATTTATTCTAAATATAAAGAGTTAGGATTCAATCGAGTGCTTTGAGACTTAAATTTAAAAAAAAATCAAAAAGTGGAGTTAATCGATTTGTGCACTGGACAATTTATGTTTTATAAGATGGACGCAGAATATATATTCTATGACTCTTCTATAAACTTGGAGAATTTTTGGAAAAAATTGTGTACCAGTCATTTTGACTGGTTTGGTTGTTCTAGTGTTAAACATTGTTCCGCGTGAGTATTTTATAGAAGCAAAAAAAATGTTGCTGCTTTGTCTCGAGATGTTAAAATGTGTGGATAATGTCATAGTTCTTACGATAAAACATTTCTTCAAACCGTTGCTGTACCAAGTCATTTCTAACATGAAAACACTATTTCTCTTTAGAACTCTGAATTCAGCTTCGACATGACACTTCATAAGTCAATAAAATGGTCAGTAGGTAGAAACTGTACGTAAGAAATACTCAGAAAACATAGAATTCCTTCAGATCCACGGTAACATGTAAAAACGAGGTGCATTAAAACGGAGCAGGCCGTGAACAAAGTAGAAAAATAATCACAACGAAAAGAGTTAATACTTTACAATTTTCACTGAGAATGTAGAGAACTTGTATAACTTGTAAGTAGGAATAAATATGGAATTGTAGGATTATATGAATTCTAATTATGAAACAGCGGCGTAATATTTGATATGATTGACAGGACTGTTTAGCAGGTTACGTCTCGCGTTTCCCCGAGTTCTGTCAGTTTGCATTTACGCGGTCGGTTGTTGCCAATATGCTCGTAACATGCAACTGACACGTACCTACATAATGTAAACGTCAAACGTAAAAATGACTGTGCATCTGAATAACTGGAAATACTTTCGAAATTGATTAATAATCTTGATTCGATTGTTTGACAAATGAGAGAGAGTTATGGAAAGGTGTACATTTGCAGAATTTGTTTATTTAAATTTTTGGCTGGTTCCTGTGTTATTTAATACGGCTTTGCTGTGTAATGCGAATTTTTCTAAGTGTTCTGGTATTTGATTTTTTAACCGGATTGGCATAATTACGCAATTTTGATATATTGTAAAATTGATCTGCACTATTGAATGATATTAATATTATTATTTTTATTTGGGTTACGGTTCAATTAATTACGAACTCTTTATTGACTGCAAGCCTTCGCATTTTAATTGATTTTTTCAATTGTCTTCCTAACCCAGTTTATGTTCCGATTGTTTCCAATTGTTTTTCTGAAACTCGCTTTATTTTTTCAATAAGAACAAATACATAAAAGTAATATGCCAGTCGTCATAAATCGTATCGTTGAGCAAGGTCTCTTTTCATTCTATCCATTTACTTAAAAGACGATTTAAAATATTCCAAATAGTTTACCTTTTTGAAACTAAAGGAGACTATATCAACGTCTGACGTTCGTTGAGTACTATCAGCGACTACAGTCAACCATTTTCACACAAAGTTATATTATAAAATCATAGTTTTTAATATAACTTTTTAAATACCCTGAATTTTAATTTGTTACGTGTAATACGTATTGAAATTTTGCACAAAAAATTAATAATTTACATTACGTCACTAGTTATTAAATGTTACGTCCGACCGGCCGCTCTGGGATTGTCTCGTACCGTCGTAGAGTATTTGCGATGAAGTTCTCCGTAGCGAAAAGGTTAACGAACATTGACCTCTCTCATAAGTTTCATGTTTGTATGTATATTCCATAACGTATAGTCGTCACTAACCTAACGTAATCGATGTGACTCTAGACTTATCATTAGACAAAGGAGTTACAGAAATATGCCAACAAATTGTAATAAACCCCTAAGCTCTTTAATTACAATAATACACGTTCTTAGCAAAATTCACGATATTTCACGTAAGTTTTACGATATAATTAACCCCTTCGCTACGGAGTGCTTTTCCGCGAGTCTGCTAACACGGTACGAAGCAATTCCGGCGCGGACGAATAACTTTTAATGCCTAGTGACATAATATAAATAATTACTTCTTTATCGAAGTTGTAATGCATATAATACATGGAAAATAAAAACTTATGGTATTTAAAAAATATCCAATTACCAAATATGAACTAGTTAATTCTCTATTAATTAATTAATCTATCAATTCTCCGTTTGAAATTTCGACGGGTGACTATAGTCACCGATAGTACCCAGCCAGTGTCAGGCGGCGGGTGACTATAGTCACCGGTAGTATCGAATGGGTTAATAAGGCCTGCGACGAAACAGCGATGATTATCCGTGCTAAGAGCAACAGGAAACCGAAGAAAACATCGGGAGGACTTAATAAATTTGAATTAACAGACCTCGAGGCGGAAGTAGGTAACGTTAATGTAGAAATCAATACGACGGGGGTCTCTACAACGTGCATTCTTGTCCGATACGATGCAATTGCACATCTCGATACACCTTGTATCATAAAGCGGTCTCTCAGTTTGCATTCACGCGGTCAGTTGGTAGCGATATATTCGTCAATACGTGACGAGATACTCAGCAGCAAATATTCACATACATATATCCGGACACATCAAAGAGGAATGCTGGGGGCTTGTTAGCATGACCGACCTTACCTATCGACATACGTAACGCGACGCGTACATGCATAACTATGTGCACGGTCAAGCATATATGACGAGAATCAAACTTGCTTACCAATACGGCGATCTTTCGCAAAGTGGATGCTGCTGTTGCTGTTGCTGGAAAGGTCAGCTGATGTTGCTGGCAGATCAGCTGCATTCGATGTTATTGTTTCATGTTGTAATGACGAGGCTTGTTTATTTTTTTGATATTGGATGTAGAAGAGGGTACAATTTTGGAATAGTACTGTTAGCATAGGAAAAAAGGAGGAACTGAAATTTAATTTGAGAAAAAGGTTCTTGTTACGATACTGACTGTAGAAACGACATCAGCTCGATGTTATCGTTTCATTTTGTAGCAACGAGGCTTGATATATACTTTTGATATTGGATGAAGAAGATGGTACGATTTAGGTTAGAATTGTGGACATGGGAAAATGAAAGTCGAATTGGCTAAAAAGGTTCTTGTTGCAGTGTTTGATTGCAGAGGCGCTGGTGATTGCAAACGGGATGCAGGATATTTCATGAAGATGCAGACAGAGTCACTGCTCGGACGCAGTTAATTGACCGAGCCGCTGTTATGTTTAATGTTCGCCGGTTGACGGACGGATCAATACTGACAACTTTCTCAAAATTTCAAGACGCGCTAGGACGCCAGTTCCGCGGTGGTGGGGGAAGACGGACGTTGTGGTTTTCGATTGGTCCTTACTTTAGAAATATTTGGATTGGCGGGTCTGATTGTTAGTCACAGCTTCATAGACACGGATTCTTTGAAATTTCAAGTTCTAGGAAATCCTCTAAGCTGTTTACAATGGGCACTGTTGACGCTCAGCGACATTGCCAACTTAACACTAGAACTACCGGCGGTAAATCTGTTATATTTAAATATATCGAAGAAGTACTCTGAAAAAAGGGGAATTCAGAGGTGGAAAAGATGATCGATTCGGTAATTTATGTTTTATGAGATGGACGTAGAATATCTATTCTATGACTCTCCTATAATCTTGGAGAATTTTTGGAAAAAATTGTGCACCAGTCATTTTGACTGGTTTGGTAGTTCTAGTGTTAACGATCAGATCGCCAGGCGTTTCATTATATCGTGCAATACGATGTACCCGAAACCATAAACCGTGTGCATTTGTCGTCTTCACAGATTAGGTCTCTTTTTAAATTTTTTTCTAAGAGTTCGCTTTTTGACAAAATTGACTTTGGAGTTTTGTCTCAATTTATCATTTTATTCTGTATTTTTGATTTACTTATTTATCTAATGTCACTTTCCACTTTGTTGCACCATCAGCTACGTAACATTCTGTGCAACCATTGGATTTTCATTTATTTTTGCCCTTGCATAATTAGAAGTTAATAATGACACAGCTTGAAAAGTAGAAAGTTCTTAATTTTTTTTATTGACGTGTTAAAATGCAAATTGCAAAATGGGAATTACTTTTCACGTGATATTCACAGCGAACGTAGTGATAGAACTCGTACGTGGCACGAATTTTAATGAAATCCCTTAATCGTTTTCGTTTACGGGTAAAGCCTGTTAAATCTGATCATACGGCAATTAAAACAGCTCTGAAGTAAAATCGAGCGTCACGGCTGGCAATGGAATAAAAATTGCAATAACAGTGTAAATGTTATGACACCCTTACGAATTTAATGCTGTGGTTAAAGTGCAAAATAATGACATTAGCGTAACACGCGATTTATTGGCACTGATAACAACAATTTTACCAATTAGCACTTGTCGCTATTTCTTACAAGAGATTGACACTTTTGTTAATAATTTCCCTTAACTCTGCTGTTCTCCGCATTTGTACCTCACATTTTTATTGCTTCAGGTGATACTGACACCATGAACAAAGGTTCACATTTCCAAAAATGTAAAATATCCAAACAAACAGAAATAAATTTTAAATACATCGACTATCAAAACAGATACTCAAAACCATAGCATCTGTTAACACATAATTTTCATTTCGGGTCATATAAACCCGAGAGGAACAATAGGGTTAAATATTATTTTCTCTATATGTACATACAGTATCCTATAATTTACGATCTGATATCTCAGATGTAAACTTTGGACATCAAATAAACTAATAAGGATTCCAAGGATTCCACAGAAGGATTCCAGACCAAGTCTATGATAAAAATATCGCGCAGAAAAAGTTTCCCAGGAGTGTTAAGGATTCAACCTCGACCTCGACCTTCCCCTTTAAGTCTAACCTTTCATCGCCACAGCCACCACAGCCTGTCGGTCTCCGTGAAAAAAGTCTACACAGTACATCTTTCAATAAAACCGACTCACAATTGTAAGAAAGACCGAAGGAGATTGCATCCCCAATAAGACTCTTAAACGTCTTCAGCAATAACGACGGTAAAATCAGTTACGCGAGAGCGATCTCGGAAGAAACTGCAGCAGCCGTAGCAAAAACGACAACGGCAATTGCTTAACGTCAGGTAGACGGCGCGTCGTCTCATTGAAGAGCCAACGAAGCTTGTTTACCAGCACTGTCTGATAGCAGGACGAGTGATGGCAATTGTCGTCGACGTTGGCGAAATCGTCGAATGGACGGTATTCCAACGTAGAGAAAGGTTATAAGGAAGAACGAGTCGAGCAAAGAGGGGAGCGGTACGACAAAGGGATAGCGTGAAAAGGACGGAGCTCATGAATAAAGTCGCGACCACTCGAGAAAGTGCAGTAGGCGGACGGAAAGGTGGTGCATAAATGTACTTTTTAATTGCATTATCATACACGGTCCGTTCCTTCCGTCCTTGCTCACCTCCTTTCGCCGGTCTAGACCGTAGAGCGACACTGGTCTCACTCCAGTCATTATCTGCACGATGCACCAGCTGGATCGTAACAATGAAACCGTAATGAAACGTTACGTTGGTGCACTTTGCAGTCATCCTTGGCATCAGTTTCGCGAGCGTACCTGAGGGAGAAGGCTTTCGCTTTTGCGCGCGCGAAATTCTCTTCGAAAACGCTTCACGTATTCGGAGAAGATTCTTCGAGTGGAGTGGCGCAGAAGGTTATGTACAGGGTGTTTCTAAATTATCCGTCGCGATCTACCAGACGATGTTCCACATCTTTGGATCGGTGGACATTTGTAGAAGAACCCAGCCGCAAAATCCGGGAGACTTTAACATTAATTTGCAGAAAACCGGTTCATTTCTGACACATGGTTCCTTTCAGATATTTTACTTGTGCAACGAGACGAATGTGATAAGTAAATAGAGAAGTTTAACCTAAACTTTTAACCCTTTTTCGTATTTTGCGACTGGTTTCTTTTACAAATGTCCATCGATCCGACCAACGCCTGGTAGGTCGCGATATATAATTTTGAAACACCCTGTACATAATTGTATTCTGTGACTGCGATTCCTCTGATTTGACGAAACGTGTTTTATTGCAATGGAAAATGAACTGCTAGTTATCTTTGAAACGAAGACTTAAAAATAATCGAATTAGGTTCACTTTCAAACTTTTTCAATGTGAAGAAAATTCTTTTTTGGCGAATGTTATCATTTTGTTGAATCAATACCGTAGTATTTCTTATACAAAATTCTACAATTTTTTTCTGAAATGTCAGTTGTGTAAAACTTTTAACGTTTTTTATTTTTGTGGTGAAACTAACATTCTTCTTTTTTGAACGTCGAAGCTTTTCTCTGCTTGTAAGACTTGTAAGGAAGAGAATAAAGCTTTGGAAAATTACAGTTCAAATAATTTTTATAAACGGAATAACAACTGCATTTTTTGAAATCGATATATTATTAACATTTTAATTATAATTCGTATTGATCTCGATTTTTTGTTAATTGTATATTATACACTAAGATTAAGAAATAAAAATTTCTAATATTTATTTAAATGATACATGAATATGTTAAAAATATAGTGGACGCGTTTTGGACGTCTAAATATAAAATTTGCATACTATGAAAATTCATTTTTTATTCTATTTGAACGCGCTGTTATTTTAGCACGTATAACATTACGTATTATATGATAAACATATTTTTTAAAAATTATTTGAATATAACGTTACACTATTTTAACAACGAGTTTATCTTTGAGCGTAAAAAACATATGTTGTTTCTTTCTAACAATATGCATTGTTCTACCACAATGTTTAGAAATTTA
Organism: Cerceris ruficornis; assembly: GCA_963989415.1. Lineage (NCBI taxonomy): Eukaryota > Metazoa > Arthropoda > Insecta > Hymenoptera > Crabronidae > Cerceris > Cerceris ruficornis. The sequence continues at coordinate 12,317,984 of OZ022521.1, forward strand.
ATTGCTTCTACAGTAATTATGCACGAAGTACGAATATCCAAAATTTTTCGAACTTCGAAAATGTATGCTCCCACAAAAATTCAGAGTTCTCACTCCTTTTTCATCTTTATTATTGCCATTTTTGTACAGCTGCAACGAATAGAGTATAAAAGATAGAGCGATAAAGTTTACGCGTTTTTAATGCTTCGGCCGTATATCACAGATGGTGCCCATGAAAAAGAAAAGATGACGGAAAAAATGATGACGACAATCTACATCAACGTATCCTATCTCTCGCGTCTGTATGGGGATAATGTTACAGGCAGTTTGTGAAAATTATTCAAGAAAAAATGCTTTGTTATCGTACTTCTGCAAATTCGAAAGTACTATTATGAATAGTTATCATTACGTATTTTCATTCCTTAAATATCCACTAATTTTAACAGTAATGGGGTTAAGCTAATAAGGCTTCAAAAATGAAGACAATGAACTGATTTAAAGGATTATTAATTACATAAAAACGAATATCGTGTAAGGTAAATGGCACAATTATGCTTTTTTAAATTACATAACGTTGTGTTTAACGAAGTTCCTCCTTAATTCTCATATTACAGTTTTGCATTATTTAATCTCGACCTACTTTCGTCGGATATAATTCTCTCTCAAAATAATTACGTTTATAAATAAAGGAACACTGCAATCAAACATTTCAGGTTTTATTATAAAATTACACAAGGACATTTCAAAGAGCAGAATTTACGGAATGTTGAATGTAAAAATTGAATCTTTAACTGACAAACAAAAAAACAATATTTATCACTCAGCCGCACAGAAAGGACTTCGAAATCTCGCGTTTTTCGATTCATCGATGCAAAACGAAAAAAACACGATCGTCGCATTTATCGGCCAGATTTTTGCAAACACCCCTGACACTCAAATGGTTAAATCAATAGAAAGTTAAGTATGACAAAGTAGAATAATATATAAACCACAGATCGACGTACAGTTTCAAGTAGTTAACATCGACATTTGCAACATGAACCAGCTTTTACTCGACATTTGCAATACGAAGGTGCTTTAACTCGCTTCAAGTTAATCCTTCAATCTCGAAGCCGTTCCAATCCCGGGCATCCTTGCATATACATGCAGACCGATGAACCGCAATATATCGCGGTGTAGAAAGTAGCCAGGAAGTGGCGCGATCGATGCAAGGACCGAAGAGATATACCTAGATTGCAAATGCGTATCGCTGTGACCGGTTCAGCATATGTGTAACAAGTGGATTTAACTTCACCCTTTTCCCATTCGTTGAACTACGGTTACTTGGTTCTATTTCCCTTGTTTGCGCTCTACGTACTGGTATATTCATGAAGTTACGGTCCACGTTCGCAAATGAAGTTACGTTCTACACTCACGACACTCGACAAAGCGCTTAACTGTGCGAAACTACGTTTACGATAGATTTATAGCGACTTATCGTTGGTGGTTGGAGACCTTTTAAACCGGTTTGTATTTTATTTTTATGCTTACAGTGGTGATTTTCGTGGCAGGTGTAAGGGACGCTGATTACCGCGGAAGAAATGTTGTTGAGGATTCGTTCCTGTGTGTAATATCGTTTAATGAGGAGAGGTTTTAATACAGTGACGTTTAAAGGGTTCTGACGATCGTTTAAGGTAGCGGGAAGTAATTAATGTAAATTGTTTCAATAATTATTTAAGACGACCGTTTTGAAACGATGGTGATCAAATTAAAGTAAAACGATAACTGAACGATTTTGATAATTATTTGAGGTAATGGAAACTATTTGAACGAAATCGTTTCAATAATAGTTTGAGTAATAGTAACTATCTAATAATAGTTTTGAAACGGCATGGATAAATAACTATTGAAAAAATAGAGTTTTGGTAATTATTTTAAACTGAAAACATATAAACGTATTCAGGTACTACAACTTTTATGAGGATTTTGTACACATGTAACTAAATTTGTTATTTCTACGGAATTATTAAAGAGTTTTAATATGTATAAAACTCATTTAACAAAATGTTCCCAATTGTATTTCATACATTTAATACATACCTATATCACACATAATTACTGCACATAAAATAAGTAGGTACTAAAAAATGAGATAATTACTGGGGCAATTAAAATAATAAATTCCCCCGGCAATGTTAATGTTATAAATCATGTAATTTTTGAAACAGCTAAATAATATCTATTTCAAATATTATTCCAGCCGTGATTAAACATTCGGATAGCAAGCTTACATGCCATGAATTTTTAATATCCCAATACTGGTAATTAATTCACATATAATCGACACAGGACGTCAATTAACTTAACATTATTGTGTCAATGTATAATACGATGATATAAATCACTGTTACAATTTCTAAAAATTTATCTACTTCTCAATCTTTTTGATATCGCGTCGAAGTGTATTAACCTATTCATAAATCTCACTACCTTTAAAATCAAAATATGAAGGAATAGAATAGTCAATTGATAGACTATCAATCGATGACCATTGGCAAAACAAAAAGCCTATTAATAGGCTACCGGTATATGAAATTTAAAGTATCACAAGAAATTTAAAATATTTGTATTATTATGAAGTTATCAAATTTTTTATTTTTCAAAAATACATGTTAGAATTACACTGATTTTCGCAACAATATTTCCATTGTGGACAAGTAAACAATGCCATAAATGTGGACTAACAATAAGAAGCGGTGAAAGCAACGGAAGTACGGAAGTGTAGATTGGATACGATCTGATTGCATAATTTCATTGCATTTATGGTAGCATTCGGTAGACAGATTTAATTTCACAATTTGTATCAGAATTCACTGCATTGATTCAATTTTACCACGTTTTGAATGCATCTCTATTGCACTCAGCAACTTCAAAGCAACACTTATAATACTTCATAAAGCTCTTAGAAAGGTAAAGTTACACTTGTTGCCACTTGTGTCGCCACTGAAAAAGCATTTGAGCGTTTAGACCTATTTACGAATAACATCGTCCGTTGAGAAAAAAGCTATAGTAGCAATGTAAATTTGTTATATTCAGACATTTGTAATTCTTCGAGCATCATAATTTTCATTTTAAATATTTACTTTCGCCCTTCCTGATTCAGAATAAATAGTAATATAGAGACATGTTTCTCTTTTTTTCAGTATTATGTTACTTTATAACGTGGAGCGTTATTGTGTTAAAAGATTTTAAGTTTAAAAAACATGTTACGGTATTTAATTCCATTGGCGTCCAAATTATTTTTTGAATTTTCGTCATAATTATAGTTACTAAGAAATATTTTAGTGAAAGTGCAAAATCATTATTTAAAACGAGTTTTTGAAGACGATGCATGTTACAAGGCAGTTTGATAGCACTATTCAACAAATTCAAAACTTTTTTCTTTCTTCCAATAGCCACCGGGTGATTATTATAGTGTTCGTCGCCCTGATCACGAATCCGCCAACGAAATCTTTTTGTAGCCCTCTGTTTCCGAAAAATATCAGGTTTTGTAAAAACGGCGGATTTTGGCAAAGAAGCTGATATTACGGTAGAACTAAAAACAGGAGACAATTCTTCGTCTGAGAAAATAGAGGTGTGTTTCCAGAGTATACAGGTGTGAGCAATTATAATATTCCGTACTTTTTAATAGTAGTAAATAACTACCAAAATTTAAAAACGAGCGGATGCGGGAATTTTCTACACATTAACTGTGCATTTTCACGTAGACTATTATTGCTAGACAAAATTTACTACAGATTATTGGATTCTGCGGACATTTCTAAAAAAAAAATTATTCGCGAAAAATGTCATAACTTTTCAAATATTGTAATTATGCGTTTCTTTCATACTCCAGCATTATCACATCCCAAAATTGAAACGCTAAATCGTAAGCATTATATTCGACTGCATGTAAAATTAATTTCGCACATGAACATAGTTACCTTTGTTCTAAAGAAATGAACACAACTATTGGAATGAAATATACTTACACTAAACGGGTACACGTGAAAATAATTTAGAAAATGAAATGCGATATGGTATGCTAATATGTTATAAATAACAAATACACGTGGGTATAGTCATTCTCAGTAACGAAAGGGGTAAAATCCAACACGACATTCAAGTCTCTATCTGCACGGCACGAACAAGTCTATAAGCGCAAAATAATTGACGTTATAATGCCAGAGAGAGTGTAGATATGAAACAGTTGAGAACTCGGAAGTAATACGAGTGTTTAGTTAGAAATGGTACCGATATGGAGTGGCTATGCAGTCCTTCCTGTGTTTAAGACGGCACCCAATAAGCAGGTTTAACTTCACCCTTTTCCTGTTCACTGACCATAAGTGCATCGATCTACTACCTGCTCTATGCTACCTGAGTATATACATGCAACCGCTTGAAATACTCAATAGCTTGTAAACTGCTGTGAACTTCTAAATTGAAATTCCTACGGACTTCAGTCTCAGATGAGTCTTTTGCAAAGGATACGAAGTTCCGTTTGTGTTTAACACTAGAACTACCGGCGTTAAATCTATCATATTTCAAAATATTAAATAAGTACTTTGAAAAAGGAGGAATCAAGAGGCGGAAAAGATTCTCGATTCTTTTTCTCGAGAATTTTTGAAAAGAATTGTGTACCAGTCATTTTGACTGGTTTGGTTGTTCTAGTGTTAATATCGAACGTTGAAAATTACAAATCGTTTTCGTTATGAGAATTATTCTATTTCTTTAGTATTTTAATGTGAAAAAAATCGCAAAGGACTTGCGATGTTAAGATTGACGAGAATTGACGAGTAACAAGGGAAGTTACTTATTCAAATTCAAAAAATTTGAAGTTTGTTTGGAGATAGAATAAGTCATAAATTATATAGTACAAAATTAATTTTAGTTCATGCAGTTATTGATTTGAAGGGCTCAGATTAGTAATGGAAAGAATACACATTTTTCTATATGATGACATATTTATAAAAAGTTGAGGTACAGATTATATTCTATCTTTATATCTTTAACGCGTTGAACGCCATGGGGGTCACCTGTGACCGGCGCAATTAAATTCTATGTTTCATACGACTTTTAAATTGTAATATCTACGAATTTGCTAATACATTCAATATTTAAGTATTGGCATTAAAAATGTAAAGTTCTGCCTACATTATATGTATCTATTTGTATTTTTAAGATTTCTGCTTTGTAAAGCTACAATTTTATTAGAAAAAATGCCACTTCAATAAAGTTGGCGAAACTAGCGACCGGTGGTGTCCAATGTGTTAAATATTTCGTTGAAATATTTTCAAAAATCTTACCAGTGCATATAACAAAGGGTCATATGTTACAGCAAAAGCAAGTACATTGATCGGTAGAAATAATTATAAAATAGTTCTTTTTCCAATTAAATTCTCAATTCTTTAATTAAGATATTAGATGTAATGGATGCAACTGACGCAAGTAACATTTGCTCAAACGTCCTGCCAAGTTGCATATTTATCCAGTCGTGTTATGCAAAACGTGTTTTCCAGTTAATTAATTGCGAGACTTTTCAAACAGCGAAAATTAAAAGCAATTCGCTCTTTCAAAAGTGATAATAATTCACATAATGATATACATCATATAATGATAAATAACTGCTAATAACTATTTCCGTTGATAACTCACCATTAATATGTCACTGCAAATTTCATATTACACGTATAAAATCTAAAGGAATGAATATGTAATTAGTTCTGAAAATGGAATGAGATACTTTATCCCAGAGCATTGGAAATAATGAATATATAGTTGAATTGCACAATAAATTGTATTTGATAAAAACTATTATAGGTCTGTATTATGAAAATAATATTGTCCTAGTTATTAAAAGGAATGCAAATAATTTATAATAAAGACGCAGAAGCGTCGTCCGAACATATTGTAATAGAAATGAGGAATATGTAAATGAAATGCAAAGTAGATACCCCGTGATAATATTTATTGCAAATCTCTACACTGTTAATGCGATTTTAATTGTAAAAATTTGAATGTGTTACTTTATGTTGAGGTATTAGAAATAATATATACACTGTTGAAGTGCAAAATAGATTGCCCCTGATACAAATATTTTGTAAGTACCTGCTGACGTTAAATTTAGTTTAAAAAATTCAATGAGCTATTTTGTATTAAGGTTTTGAAAATGTGAATACGCATTTGAAAAGCTAACTACAACGTCATTTATAAATATTCGTGTAAATGTTTATTATAACAACAAAATTATTTACGATTGTCTAAAGAAATGAAAATAAAAATGGTAAACAAACGTCAGCATTGAAACAGCGCCTACTTAGACTAATCGTATGCAAATTCAGTTTGTTAGCGCTTGCTATGTCGAACATACAAGTATCTGTTCACATTATTTATCCTGTTGTGAGAAAGCAGTAATTTTATCGCAGCCCCTGTAATCATACTATATGTATGTACAATTGCAATGTGCAATAATGCAAGATAAAGCAGAACAGGAAAATCGTTGCACTCTAAGGAAATCTATAGGTGTCTATAGAAATCCATAGAACATTCACTAAATATACACAGTAGGGTAGTAAAGTTCTATATTCTTAGAAACATTATAGCTTTATAACTGTTACACATTGCACATATTATATAATCCGTTTGCGTAAGGAACTCGTTAATGTTCATAGATTCACCAGTTTGCTTATTTAACCCTTTAACTGCGGCGCAGTCTCGGACGAATCCATCAATATGGACGGCGCATTTTTCCCATGTCAGTCGCCGCGACTTAAGTGACTTTTTAAGCTATTTTAATTTACTTAACTTATTTTGTGCATTCCTCCAATAATAATCGGCAATTAAATATAAAGGAAAAAATCCAAAATTTGTAATATAACACAGCGTATGACAACTTTAACAGAATATTTTGATATTTGTTATTTACGTTTGTCATAGTAAAAAAATACAGAGGGCGTATATTTACGCCTTTCGTATATATGGATGGACTTGTGAAGGCGTATATATACGCCTTTAGCAGTGAAAGGGTCAAAGCGCTCTTTTAATGTAAATCTTTGTAAAACTTGTTAAAGTGATCACTGAAAATATTGTATATTTTATACATATAGGGCATAGGTTCCCAACGGGGCCCCGCGGGGGAACTAACATCCACCGGTGGACGTTGAAGAGCTCTAAGGGGACCGTTTTAGTCCAAAGTAGTTTTAGGGGTCGTTGAGGACCAACGACTTCACCCTCCTCCCCCTAGTAACACTCGCAAGAATGCGCAGAAAAGTTTGATTAACACTAAAAATCATGGAAAGCATGTTTCACCAAATAGTTCTCAATGTCTTTTAACCCTCGGAGTACTGAAGCATGCTAAATGTAGATCGGCTGCGTAACCGGTGCCGATATACTCATTAATACAAATTTAAAAATCTGCCTTTGTATTTCAATATATAATATAGTATACTTCACCTAAGGCGTCGAATCACCGTTTGGAAAAGTTGGCTACGACCCAAAAAAATTGGAAAACTATGGGTTGTATCGTTGATTTCAAGAATGAGAGTCGGTGTGTTTGTTTTTCTGGAAAGGGGGCGATAGGTTAAAAAAGGTTGGGTATCTATGATGAAGGGATTGATATAGCTACGGCCCTGCGTTTGGAGTGCCCGATAAATGCGCACGTTCTTCAAAAAACAAAATAGCGTTAAATTACGCGGAAATATTAGTCACCTCTTGAAGATATATTGTATTATTTTATTTTATACTTGTTGTTCTTTTTATATATTGCACTTTTTTGTAACACACAGTGTTCTTCCTCCCAGTAACTTACCACCGACTCTACATACATATTATAAAAAGTGTTAACATTATATTAATATATTATGTACTTTTATTTTTTGATATTATTATTTTCTGATCTCATTATAATATAGAATGTAAAAGAAAAATTATCCGTTACTTTATACATCCTTACATTTACCAATATTCTCCGGAATGATTTAATTTGCGATGAAGGAAAATAATTTGGGTCGCAAAAAATTAAGAGAAGCTGCACAAATATTTATCATTATACCGGTAATAAATATTACACAAGGGTCATTAACCTCTGACTGCAAAGGGAAAGTATTTCTCAAGAATCAATTAATTGCACAGGAAATTAACTGTTCCCGAAACTTCTTATAATTTTGGTAACACGAAAAGAAGTATTTTATTTAATCTACTATAATATTCTTGGAATTTTATAGTATTAACACCAAGGTGGATTCCTGTCTTGAGTGGTATTCGAAGCACAAACTGCGACTGTATATCTCGATACGATTTCCGCGATTATTCTGGTATTTCTCGTGATTCTAGGTGCTTGTATACTTGTCAGTATAATTCATGGAGGGTAAAGGTATCGGAAGTTGTAACTACGAGCTATAACTTACGTGTCTATGTACATTCGACGATACCGAAGACGATACTTAGCGAGTGAATTTAAATTCAACCTTTTTCTGTTTATCGACAGTGAAAAATACCATTTCCCTTATCATTTATCTGTGTGTCTCATCTGTACAAGTATACTGTCGAGTGTGGCTCCAATGAAATTAAAAGGTACGCATGCGGTGGTTAATTTAAGAGTAGATTGCGTTAAACATTAATTTCAATATGGTTCTGTAATTTTGTTGTAATATCTAGTATCTGAAGATTTAATAATTTTCATACGATAGAGCCCAAGTTTAATGTATAACCAACTTATAATTCTAACGGTAATAATTAATATGTAAAGAGCAGAATGCGATAAGTATGGGTTTTAACATGGTTTTGTAATTCTTCGGTGATTACAGGTAACAGAGGATTTAATGATTTTGCTGCTATGGAGGCCAAATTATAATTACTGAAATTCTTGATGTAATTCGCCCAAACTTTTGATACTCAGCTCAGATACTTCACTTAAGAAGCATTTAATTCTTTTAAAACGCAAGTTTGTTACGCAAGAATAAGCGATGATTGGCTGTTATTGAAGATATTGTATAGAGAAAACGCGTAATGGCGGATGAGTATAGTCATCATTAATAATATAACGGCTAATTGAAGGTCCATCCTATTTTACAAATTTTCCATCGGTAATACTAAAAAATTGATCAGTGCGTCTAACTGTCATAAAATTAATCTCTTTCCAAACCATCAGTTCTACAATCCATTTTGACCGAATCTTTTGTTAGTTTAATAGAAATCGTAGCCCAAAGAACAGAGTGCAACGCACAAAGATTACATAAAGTGTTCAAAAATACCAGTAAAACTTCCAGGATTAAATTTGCAATTGCAGATAAAATGCAAATTTGCACTCCCACCACTATGTGCTATTTAACCATCGTATCCTTTTATATAATACCCTATACCAGTGATGGGCAAATTACGGCTGTTTATTATTAGAGGTTCGTATAGAAATTAAAAAATCTGAGCATTTCAGTGTTTTAAAAAAATAATATTTTTTTGAGATATCATTGACTTTTATAATAAATTACATGGGACCGTTAAAAATTATTATTTTTTGGTCCGCTCCCAAAAAAGTTCGCCTATCACTTCCCTATGCGTGTCAGAATCAGCACGTGCAATAATTTAGCTGGTACATGAAGGATTTACAGATTCAATTTTGCTTTTAACAGATAACTCATGGATAGGAGCTTACTGTAGTTATTTAAATAAATAAATAAAAGAAAATACCCGGCATGTAAAATAGTCGACCAATAATATTTTCGAATTTTTGACATGCACATGTAAAAAGGTTCGCCATTACTGTCTTATACAAATAACTGTTTAAAAACAGCATAAACAATCAATTTTTAAAGTTCCAACTCTTTTTTCGTTATAGCAGAAGAGATAGTCTTTTAGAAGTATAGTTTTACCCTAACTGCATATCTGTCTCTGAGTTATATGGACACTTCTGCCAGCTTATAACCTGTACTCACGATGTCAGATAAAGCTTTCAGAACGAACAGCTCTACCACTTGTTGCTGGCTACTTCTATAACCGATTAAAGTTGCTAGGCCTATATGTCTATGCATTCTTCATCATACAGTACTTGCAAGTAATATTAAGTTATGTGTTGCATGAAAAATTGTTTACGAAAATGATTTGCTTTGCAATTTGAATTGCTAATGCAATTCGTATACTTTTTTTTGGAAGTGAAAGCGTTTCATAATTTGAAAATTAACTTTGTACGATGAATCTTTATTAGACAAAAATAAAGAATTGTAATAAGCAGGCGAGATGAAAATATATTTAATTGTTAAATTTGCGTTCATTGTGGGGCAACAAATTTTTCTTCATAAAGCATTACGTTTCAGTTAAAAAAAATGAAGTTGACCTTTACATGCTCATAGGGTTGCTCACAGAAATGAATGAAACAGATATAAATCTTCAAGTAATACATACAAACATATAGTCTACAACATAAATTTTGCAATAATACTTTTTGCAACGTATAATTTGAAAGTTAATTGTCTTGACAACATATTTGCACGATTAAGAAGTTTACTGTCAATATATGTAAATAGGAGAAAAAAGAAAATAATTTTCAAATTTTTCGATTGCTTAGGAGAATTTTGCATAATTTTTCTGTATGCAACTCTTGTCCGAAAAATTATTACTTGACTTTTGCCAGGAGGAAACCGTGAAGGTGCCTGCGTTGTATAATGTTGATTTATTTTACTGTATGTGATATTAATTAATTCAATGTTGCAAGAGAGCAAACGCGAATCGATTCAACGGCCGATAATCATATTAATCTTCACGAAATTGGTATATTTCTCCACATTTTCTCCAGTTTGCTTTCGTTATGTAATGCATTTAATGTGAAAGCGTTGCAATACGTAATGCTTTCATACATCGGGTCATAATGAGTTTAAACTTCGGTAAAAACAGTTGAAACTGATTGTAAAAACCTGGGATCGAATAAACGTTTGTATTCTACACTTCTGTAATTTCAACAGAGTTACTATCCTTGTGATATAGTAATTATAAAAAGAAGTTTCCAAATGGTTAATGAAGATTCGATAATTCCTTTTGAAAATTAATTTGGCCAGATCAAGTGGATTTTCTTTTGCAAATTCTATACAAGATTTCAATAATATATTATGTTACGCATTGATTATCAATAAGACTTAAATTTCACGTATATTTTATTTATTACCTATATTAATATTCCTTAATACGTGGTGACATGATAATCTATTTAACAAAATTTAAGAATATTACCAATGTGCAGATTGTAAAGAAAACATGTTTCTTCGTTGGAAAGTTAATTATAATGTATTTGCATATTCCAATCTTTATTTCTAAATACGTTTTACATGTCAATTAGCTGCACATATGTCATTATTAGCGACCTATGGTAATAAGAATTGAATAAATTATATATAAATAAAGATGAAAATCATCAAGGGTCACCGACATAAAAAGATGAACAACTAACAACTCCATTACAAATTTGAAAGAAGTAACATATTAGAATAAACTTGACGTCATTGGCAAATAATATTCCCATTCTAAAGTCGCAAATTCTCTTTTTCACTTATCGTACATTGAAAATAAGCATTCTTTCATTAAATCAGAAATGAATCAATCCAAGCGTATCCATTCTTAATATCACCTATTCCAATACACTTTGAATAAAATGCCCGTGCCTTTCTCTCAAGCAACGAGTACGAAGAATCCTGCCATTTTAAGTCAAGCGATCTTCTTCTACATCATACTGAAACCTTTTAATTATCGAAGCTCGTGGGCGTCGAGTGGTTCAAGAGAACAAACGAGATTCGATCTCTTTGATTCAACGGATATCGCATTTAACCGGTTCAGACAGGACTTTCACTCTCTGCCAGTTTGGCGCAATCGACCCGAGCACATCGTATTCTCGTTGCTTCGCCGTTTATATCCTAGGAACCATTCGTTGAGCTTTATTCGCCCGTGTGCACATGTATGAACAAGCAGCTCGTGACAAGCGCGACAGACTGCAATGCCGATTTCGTCACGTTTTTCCCTCTTTAATCTCTTTCCTCCTACCGACGTTGTTACTAGACGACGCTGTATGTATGTACAGTAAGACAGAGGCAGAGAGAGAGAGAGAGAGAGAGAAGCAGAAAGAAGACTCGGATAACGACTCACTTGATCGGAATAACATCGATGCTTCTATGGCAATTTGCCGCGGAGAGAAAGTACGCGGGGGCGATAAAACTAAATCGTGGGTAAATTGCACGCGTATTTTCACAGAATCAGTAATTTGGAGAAAAGTTAACTTTAATTGGAGGTCTTTCGTGGAAATAATCTTTAAAGTTTTCACGGTGAATCGAAGCGTTCTCCTGTGAACGAAGAGAAGTTAAAGGCAATGGTTTCCTTTAACGTTTGCATCGAGATTTCTGTGCTCGTTATTTTGCCATTTAATGATGCGCAATTTTTTTAGTTGAGGTAGCTTGATATTTTATTTATTGACGCGGAACTTTAGCTATTTCTTTTGGATATGGCATTCAGTTATTTCATGTGAAATGATGGGGAAGTATTTAATAATTTGTTTTAACGCTTTCATTGCTTGCGGTAATTAGAGGTATTGATATCTTTTTTCTTTTCGCTTTCTCTCGTATTTTTTTGGTTCCGACTGCTATGCTAATTTTTTCTAGGCACCTACTGTTTTAGGTGATTTTCGAATACCCGAGGCTATATTATATTATTTAAATAATAATTTAGGAAAAATTTCTCGGACGTAATGGGGGACTAGAAGTCAAAACTACTGATTGGAAATCCGAACCTTCACTTCGTTTATCCACCATGGCGAGACCCCTTCGTGTTTACCTCAATTTTACTTTTCAATTTTCGTATCCTTCAATTTTCTAAGTGGCCGACTGGTATCAGATGAAAAACAATTTCAAAAGTTTCTGGGCTGCTTGTAATAAATTTATGAACACATTTAGGTAATAAAACGTAGAAAGAAAAATTGTATGAAATTTTATGACGTCCGATAATATTATAAAGTTTGATTAAACTCATGTAAAAGCTTTAAATACCTATGGGAACAGAAAAATGAAAGGTAACTCGGTAAAAGATAGAAGGATGAATAGTTCTCTCGCAATTAAAGCCAATAACGACTTTCAAAAAACCTGCTTTACTATATCAGAAGATTAAAACAAATGATTTGAAATGATAATTAATTTCTTCTTCCATGCGATCTTGAATTACAATTACATAAGCAGCATTTCATACATTTATACACAACATTTGATTATTTTTGCTCTTCCAGCATCATCAAGATTATATATTCCAAAATTCTTCTAACAAAATCGAACCAAATTCTGCACAAAGTCCAAAGCATCGAGCGTTGAACGCGCACTGCAATAAAAGCGTTAAATGAAAATGTAAAATGTAAATTGCCCCGGCAGCTTGAACTTTTCCTAAACGATTGATGCACAGCACATTCCACCGGGATATATATCTTCGAGTCTTTCCCTAAATCTTCTAAAGTGTTTTGCATGTTACGTACTTTAAGTGCAACGTAAAGCGAGGAATGGCATTGCACGCTATATATCTCACGCTTATTTAACGCGTCTAAATGTACCTTCAAATTCCTCGGAGTGGCTGCATAGAGTACACTTTTAAATCGAAGATAAATTATTATTTAAACTGAAGAAACTCAACGGGTATTCGTGAAGTTATTTCGACATATTGCTATTAATTTGTTGAGATAAATATTTTGGAGAATTATGAGAAGGGTATCGCTATGGATTGCTTGTACATTATTCTTTAAGTGAGAAAAGTAAAGTATTATTTTTTATGTAGCGAGACATTTTTCTAGAATGTCTCTCTTTTCTGTTGTCGTATCTTTGTTCATGTTTTAATATACTATAATTGATAATTGCAGTGAAGTAATGAAACGAATATAATACAAATGATTGTACGAGTTATTTCTTTTCATTTGTAATACAATTTTGTAAAATAATTTATATTTGCATGTAAAGTGTCAAGAAATGATGCTATTTTGTTATAAATATAGTAATGTCAGAGAACTTCAATGGCTTCAATAAAGTTCCACGAAGATCGGTCGACTTCCTGCACGCGAAAAAAATTACTGAAACATGGTAAATACTATTCTTAATTATTACTTTTCCTGCAATGTCTAGTCCTTGCCACATGTACAGAGCAATTATTACTTTCAAAATATCTATTTTACCTGCTTGATCTGCAGAAAATTTGCACATTTAACTCTAGAACTACCAAACCAGTCAAAATGACTGGTACACAATTTTTTCCAAAAATTCTCCAAGATTATAGGAGAGTCATAGAATAGATATTCTACGTGCATCTCATAAAACATAAATTACCGAATCGATCATCTTTTCCACCTCTGAATTCCCCTTTTTTCAAAGTACTTATTTAATATATTTAAATATACCAGATTTACCGCCGGTAGTTCTAGTGTTAAACTGAAATCTACTCAACGAGTCATCATCAAGGTATACTTCACTGAACTTATTTTTAATTACATTTCACGAACACATTTCCCAAAAGCGCAAACTATTGAACCAAAGCAACGCACGCTGCTCGCACTCTCGTGATATTATTTAAAACTACATTAAAAAGAAATAAAATCGCAGTGAGAGCCACTATGGTGAAACCATTTCATTGCCGTGGACATTTTATTGTCGCCCAATTTTTCTTCACACGCCAGACACAGAAAACCGAATGGTCAGTCCCTCGGTGAAACACCAATGAACTTGTTCAATCCCCCTTTCCTCCCCTCAAAAAAAAAACCGATAAAATGAGAGACACGCGAACCGTTCGGAGGACTCGTCTGCACGAAAATTATTCCCGATAGAATTCGCCGATTCGTTTGCACGTGTACGCGAGTGCATTCCTGTGCAAGCGCGAGCATGCATTACGAGGAGAAAAGGACGGAGAGTTGGTCGGAAAATGGAGAGGAAAGAATAGACTGTAAAAGAGCTACAAATAGATAGAAACAGAGACACGGTGTAAAGGGAGAAAATAAATTTTAAACGCAGCAAAAACGGCAAACGGAAAAACGGGGAAGGGTAAGGCAAATGAGAGAGAGAGAGAGAGAGAGGGCACAGTTAGAGAGGTAGATGGATATGAAGATGCGAGAAAGAAAGAGAAAGAAAATGTAGAGAGAACAAAAAGAGAGAGAGAAGAGGAATAGATGGAAGAAAGAGAGAAGTGAAAAAGAAAAGGATGACAAAAGAGGACGAAACAGAACGAGACAGGTGATATCGTAAAATCCTGGCGGAGGCTAGTAACGTAGTCAACATTTCCCTATGTTTATGGTCCACCGTAAAAGCAGGACGACTTGGTCGGGAAATTTAACGGATCGCGGTTCCTCCCTACGGTATTTCTCGTATTTTTCCTCGCCTCGATAAGCTCCGACCGGTGGCGTAGTATGTAACCGAATGGATTTATTGGTTTCCACGATGGCGTCTGTGTCCACTAAGTTGCCTATGAGCTACTCTCGAGTACTCGGATAAAAGCTTATAAAGGATTATCGTGAAAAAGCGAAGAATCGCGTAAGGCCTCGTTTTTCCCTGGCAAATAGCTCCGCTCTTTCGAGGCTATCGAACCGACGATTGAACCTTTCAGTATCGAGCCAAGTATAATAGCTTCGATTGGCAATAATAGGATGCGAGGACTAACTTTCCCCTTTCTGATCCCGATTCGTTCTCCGACTGATGAAATCCTCTCGCGGAATGAGAATACGGGAATACCGAGGACTGTACTCGGCAGAAGAAGATAGACGTGAGAAACGATGAGGTAATACTATTTGAGAAAAGGCGCAGTTCTGGAAGATCCTTGCAGAGTTATTATTCGGTCTTGGTAGAACGTAATGGGAGACCGTGAAAGGAAAAATCAGGGACAGTCTCTTTTGACTTTGAGAGATGAAGAGTAAAACCTGATGCTTTTATCGGGAGAGCGTGCTTTTTAGCTGACGGATAATCTTCTTAGAATTGACGGCTTTCCCGTTCGTTTTTTCCTGCGGGATTTCATCTACGCTTTTTGAGCGGCGACGTAGAATGTTTAAATATGAGTTGAACGAGTCGAGTGAAGTACCAATGATCTGATTTTCTTTTTAATTTCGTGCGCTTATCGACAAAAGATGATATTGCGTAATTAATCTAATCCTCTTGTAACGTAATTTCAATATGAAGCGGATTTTTAAATTTTTAGATTGTTCCGCACTGGCGGAAATTAAGAAAAAAAACACCTGGAAGGAAGTAACCGTGAGATTCAAAATGTAGACATATTGGAGATAAATATGTCGTCGATTAACACTAGAACTACCAAACCAGTCAAAATGACTGGTACACAATTTTTTCCAAAGATTCTCCAAGTTTCTAGAAGAGTCTTAGAATAAATATCCTACGACTATCTTAAAAAACATAAATCACCGAATCGATTATCTTTTCCGCCTCTTGATTCCTCCTTTTTCAAAGTACTTATTTAATATTTTGAAATAATAATATATTTAACGCCGGTAGTTCTAGTGTTAAGAAGTGATTAAATTTTTAAAGTCATTGAAGCACCAGTTTGCCTTATAGAGTGGCGAAACTTTATTTCTTTCCATATTATTATTATGTAATTGAATTGTCCTAGAGCCGATTTTATATTCATTATTTGCCATTTTCATATGCTTCATATTTGCACAGTATCTTCCATCATACCATGCTACCTATCAGAGCTAGGCATTATTTCAGATACAATATTTTAAAACTTATTTAAAATATTATTTGAAATAAAAAGTTATTTCACAAAAATCTTTCACTATTTGAAATAAATTATGTTATATTTTGTCCAATAAAATAATTTTAGGAAATGATTATCTATTCTTTTATTTCGTGAAATA
Organism: Cerceris ruficornis; assembly: GCA_963989415.1. Lineage (NCBI taxonomy): Eukaryota > Metazoa > Arthropoda > Insecta > Hymenoptera > Crabronidae > Cerceris > Cerceris ruficornis. Next base: position 12,334,836 of record OZ022521.1, read on the forward strand.
CATCAGTTCAAATAATAATATAACAAGTTATTTTCTTATTTGAGAAAATAAAAAAAAATAAATAAAATAAATTATAATAACGTTATTATTTCAAATAAATGTACTCAAATAAATTCCTCTCAAATAGTTATTTCATAGAGTTTATTTGAGATAATGTTATTTTCAATAATTAACTTATTATCTTTATTTGAAATAAAATTTGCCCAGCTCTGCTACCTATACGGTCATAAACATTTAAAAATAACAATGATCGCTGCCTTGATTCTTTTATTATATCTGACTATCTCATAATGCGGTTTATGTAACGAAGCATTTCTACAGAATGTTATACACTCCTTACACAATTGTTACATCTAATTACAACCCAGTTACATCCTTTGAAAAAATACGATTATTGAAGTTAAAGATAGCAACAATAATTAACACATAATATGCCCATCCAGGAATACCCTGTTTAACTGTACTCTAACGTAACGCGACGGAATAAAATTTAATAAAAATACAAAGAAGGAAAAGCGTTTCTGTCCTACAAATAAATCGTCCTTCTGCCGCTTATTTCGCTTTTCCCCTTCTCTCAATTTCTATCTGTAACACGATTTATAAACGAAAAGGAGGAAACAGAACTCCTGGCAGGGAGGCGCGTCATCCTAAAACGAGTCCTTTGGTCTCGTCGATTAATTTGCATGTTGCTGCGACAGATGTCTGCGCACCCCAGATCTTACCCTCCCTTTTCCACTCTCTCATTCTCTCTCTTCTTTCTCTCGGCTCCTATATATGCCAATCTCCTGCCGCTTCCTTTTTTATTCAAATTCCATCTCGCGGAATAATAAAGCGCGGGCCCCTTTTACCGGGGCACCAAGAAAATCAGGGCGACCCTCGTCGTTCTCTCGCCTGCCTTGTCGAGGGAGAGCGTGGCTTACGACGAGTTTAAAATGGCTTGCCTTCGCTGAAAATCATTCGTGAAATCCTGACAACTTTATGGAGGTATACCGGTGAAATGTGTGAATTCTTATTGCGATCATTTATAGTTGGATTAATGTTTAAGTTGACGCTTGAGTCACTGGTAATTTCGGGATTTCATGTACATAGCTTATAAAGGAAGATTCTTCGGCAGAAAATTCGAATTTTAATTAAACTTTTGTGGGAAGGCAAAGTACGAAGGGTGAAGCGGAACTCTAAGATTGAAACCATCCATCAAAGTTTGCTGAATTTTCAGCTTTATAGATATAACTAGCCGACTCGAAGCTGTAAAGGAAAGTTTGTGTAGAAAAAATGCACCACAATGAGTCATTTTTTAAATTAATAACGTAGTTACGAAGATTTAGATCTCTGAAACTTTTTGTTCCTAATACCTGGTTGATTACATGATGAAAATTGAAAAGAAATGTTGGAAAATTTTCATAGATTATTTTGTAATTAGATAGGTATCAAGATTCATTACGAAATTGGAAATACCTAAAATGCTTTATGTAAAAACAAAATTGCTTACATTTCTTATTTAATTATTATTTTTGGAAGCACGTGTTTCAGTTAATTTACTAGATAGAATTAATTGCTATGAAGCAAAAGACATTTTCCAACTTAGCTGTTTTATGCCAATATAAAATGTATACATATATATTTATGTATGTAGTTTGAAGATATTCACCGGATTATTCATCTTTTATATCAATTTTTTTTGTAGATTCTGTAGATCTTGTTTGATAAAAAAAGAGGACGGAATAAATTATGTTTTAGCGTTAAAGTATTCGAATAGCAAACATTATATGCAATATTAAAGCCTTCGTACCTTTCATGATCTTCAGTTTCATTGCGAATATGATTTAATCACTCGCATTTACGTCCTGATGATAATGACGACGAAAATTCCCCGCAGGTATACGCTAATGATGCAAAGGAGTTAATACGTTAATTATGAGTAAATACAGTGTTATATCAAACTGTATCCGATGTGCTCGGGACTGGGTTCCACAACTAATTTTCTATCGAAGCCATTTCGATTTTGGAATTTACAAATATTTAACCTAAATCTCCTACAATACCTGTAGTCATTATGGTAAAAATAAACAGAAATATTCATCGCTGAAGAATATGAAGAAATTAATTTCAATTGATCAGCGACAAGTTGCAAGAAATTACTCTGATTGTGAAAAGTAGAAGTACGTATACTGTAATTTTGAGTGTCACAGAAAAAGAAATATTCCACACCGAAGGATATGAGGAAATTAATTGCCATTAACACTAGAACTACCGGCGTTAAATCTATTATATTTAAATACATTAAATAACTGCTTTGAAGCAAGGAAAATTAAGGGGTGGAAACGATGATCGGTTTTGTGATTTATGTTTTATGAGATGGGCGGAGAATATTTATTCTATGACTCTCCTATATGTTTGAAGAATTTTTGGAAAAAATTGTGTACCAGTCATTTTGACTGGTTTGGTAGTTCTAGTGTTAATCAGTAACAAGTTGTAAACGTTTTTTCTGATCGAAAAAATTTGAAAAGGGTATGCTGCACTTTCTATAATCTCGATTAATACCGTTTATCAGTTAATATTAATACATCATTAAGCAATGACCTCTTTATTAATAATTCCCTTGTATGATCTCAAATTTAACCGAGCTAAGTGAACGGAGAAGGATGCAATTGTGACAGTAACACAATATCCTGTCTCGCTACAGAATAGGATAGCTTCATAGGATTAGAGGATATCCCATGAGATATGATCCAATCGCGGTCACTCCATCATGCATCATTGGATGATCTAATTAGACCCACATGCTCCACCTGAGAAATGCATAAATCGGCGACATACTGCGGAAATTTCCTATATCATAATGGAGTATATATATTATGGATATATTTCATCTTTCGCTCAGAATATTGTTTCGTTTTAAGCACGATGCAAAGACAACAGAGTATTCAAACGCCCGTTGAATCGTTCCGGTTTCAATGCTAATTGGAAGATGTAATTGTGAACAATTTTGACATTAACTTTAGACGCGTTCTTTATGAAGGATATGTTTAAAAGAATTTATAAATATCAAAACTGTTTGCGGCAAGAAATTGCTTAATTTAATATGAAAAATTAATTCATAAATACCATATATGTAGCGAGAAATGCACTAATTCTTTGGGAAGAGGTGGTTCACTTATTTAAAGCAGTACGTATTTTATTGAAAACAATGGCAATCTAAAATACTCTAATAATCAAGGTAATTCTTAGCAGATTTTTTCATTCGAGATAAACTTAATTTTCGTAGTGAATTTAAGATTGCAGATTATTAAAAAATTTAATATATTGCTATTTCGTTTGGTGGTTTCCTATTAGAACATAAAAGTTATGAGTATAATTATGATCAAATAAGTAAGGTATTATATGGACCGTTTACTTTGAATGTGGTGTAGGTCCATTTATATTCGAATCGAGATATTGAAGGGTTTGCGTTGGACTAAATATAAAAATATGGGTAACAGATAACATAGTAGAATAATGTTTATGGGTTTCTAAGGGTGTCAAATTTATCATCCCAATTAGTATAATTAACATTGAAATAATATGTTTATGATGGCTATGAATGGATTTACACCACTTTCAAAATAAATTTTTTCATCACTTCATTAATCAACTAATTTTCCTGTTACAAAATCTTCATGATTTTAAATATATTAATAACAAGTTGCTTTAAAATGAAAAGATCATGTAAAAATCTAACTATTAATGTAGCTAACTCGATTTTTTTGGAAAATGGGCTTACACCACTTTCAAAATAAACGGTCCATATGTATCCAACCACTTTTTCAATGATACGCACCTCTAAAACAAGGAGAGATTTTAATTTCCAAATATCTCTAATACGTTATGTTATACTTTCAATAATGATGTATCGCTGTAAAAAAGAAGTATCTTCGCTTCTCTTGGTAAAATCATTTGCCAATATTAATTATCCTCCTCATATTGCTAATATCATACCAAACAACACAGTATTGTGTGAAACACAAAATATTCATAAATGTAAGAATTCCGCAGCACAAAAAATTGGATAACATAAAAGAAATAATTTTCCAAATAATAATAATACTCCATAAAACATTATTAAAACTAAAATACCGTGCACCCATGCACTTTACCTAAACAAAAACCAAGTTTAACTAATGATCTAACGTCAGTACATGAGTACCAATTAGTATCCCTGCTAATAGTCCAATCAATATCACGAATTTTGTTATTTCTTCATTCCATAGAAAATAACTATAATAGATTCTCTTATACGTATTACAGCTACACCTTCTCGGCGCTTCGAAGGAATCTGGTCTCAGGTCTGTCGAGTGGAACCAGAGGTCGTTGAGGTCAAGGCAGTGAGGGCGTTCACCAGAATTATTCTTCTCGTATCTTCCTCCTCTCTTTAACTGGCTTGCCGACCTCCTCGGCGCTCGAGCAACCTCTGCGCTTACAACCTCTTTGATTCAATCAAATCTTTTTCTCACTAATGGAAACTTCTCCGACGAAAAGCCTACGCTAGCGTGTTTGTCTTCCTGCTATCCTCACTCCATGCTGCTCTTTTATCGAATAAAGATCGATTCTTCTTTCTACGGTTGCCTTCAACATAAACGTCGTATTCGTACTGGTATAAACGTCTAATTCTTTAACTTTTGTAACGTAAGAACAGTTCCGATCGTCTTCTGGTTGCGTAACGAGAAAAGGAAATTGAAGATCTGAGAGTAACAAAGTAAGGTTTGATTGGTTTCAAGAGGGAATTAAAGGAATATCAAAGTATAGAAGAGGACTGTGCAGGATTAAAGCGTTATTATTGATATTAAAGATGGTGGATGGAAGGGATGCAACAAATGTAATTTCAGGAGTTCGATTTAATGGAAAATTCAATGGTATTTTCAATGGGTCTCCTAGATGCTACTGTAATATTTCTCGACGATGCTGTTGCTATTTCATTTAGCTTTACTGCGATCGCATTTCTCATTGACGTTTCTATACATACTTTTTGTTGCACAGAACGGAAATTGTCTGTCGATATTATCCTGGGATATTGAAAATTGAAATGTTTGGTGCTGAATTTTGTTTTGGAATTAGGGTTTCTGTTTCTAACGAGCTGGGAATATAGAATAGAAATTAATGATATCAGTCCACAGCTGCACAGATATAATCGTAGATGCTCTCTGGATTTCTTTTACTTGTGTAAAATAAATACGTAATTTTAACTATGATTTTTTTCCATATTTTCTTCTTGTTTGGAGAGCCACGGATGTAAAACCAAAAAAGTAAGAACAAAGAGTTCTTATTTTTAATTATATTAAAGAATGTTGTCGGAATTGCTTTGAAAAATGTATTTATTTATTTTTTTAATAATACACGTTTTTCCTTCGATACATTTAATTTTTTATCTCTTTTCAATTGTAGGATTGCACTTTCAGCTGCTTGATTCTCTTTAAAGAGAATTACCAGTTTTTTCCTCTGGAAATTTTTTCAGAAACAAAAGCTAAATCAGAAAGAAATCAGACTACCGAGTTTAAAAGGGAAATCTCTATTGTTTATGATCTTGCAACTCTTTGTTCTGCATGATATAATTAAATAATGTTAAAAAAAAAGCTTAAATCAGCAAGCGTTTCTGAAGAAATAGGTAAGTTACAATTTCATATGAAAGTATTGTTCAAAAAGATTCATTATATGACATTTTCTTATATTTTTCAGTCTATTCCTAATACATTTTAGTACATTTTGAAAAGTGAGTAATGTAAATTGTCCCTCAACGGGAATACGAGAGAATTATAAATGTTACAGATATTGTTTAATGTTGAGAAAAATGTAATTATTAAGCCAGTATTAAAGTGCGTTTATTCCTTTTTTATGTAAACATTAATTCTTTAAAACGTGTGTAAATACGATCTTGCGGAAAAGAAACAAAAGTAACGAAAGAAAACAGTTATAAAGACAATTATCTTACCGCGAAAGAAGATTCATTTTTACGGAATACATTTACTATGCTAACCAGTTTCCTTGGAGAAAATGTCTCTGGATATTTCCTGAGAGGAAATTGCACAATTTTAATTCACGAACTCCCATACGCTCTCGGAAGGCGTTACCTTGCCTTCTTTTTCTTTCCTTTAGAAGTTCCAGAGTATTTTTATGACAATAATTTCCCTCGAAATCCCATTTAAAAGGCTGCGCTCCGTAATTAAAATCTGCTCGAATAAAAAGATTTCTATGGAAGTAAAATATCGTAACAATATTAATATTATCATAACTTTAGTACTATACGTTCTTATTTGTTGAAGAAGAGGAAGATTACAATAATACTTTAAAAGAGTATAACACTTTAACACTAAAACTACCGGCGTTAAATCTGGTATATTTAAATATATTAAATAAGTACTTTGAAAAAAGGAGAATTCAGAGGTGGAAGAGATGATCGATTCGGTAATTTATGTTTTATGAGATGGACGTAGAATATTTATTCTATGACTCTCCTATAATCTTGGAGAATTTTTAGAAAAAATGGTGTACCAGTCATTTTGACTGGTTTGGTAGTTCTAGTGTTAAAAGTATATGTTACTAATCTTTAAATGTCACTCATTTTTAACACAGTGTATACATACACTCATATTTAAAATTGCCATCTACAGGACATGATTACTCTACAAAACATCAAGTTGGGGCATACCCTAAGGTCTGCAAATATTCACAGCTCATTGTACGACAGGCCTAAACTTAACCTTCTTCCTTCGTAAGATCGATACAAGACTACGAATATATCTCAACACGGAAGTGCAAATACGCGTGCACGTATCACAAACTGCAGTTACGCCGGCTCAAATATTTGTTTCTTTCATCTTCGATCCGCCAACATGGCAACACACGATTTAGTTTCACGAGCCGACGACGGAGCCAGCTTCATTGATCGCACGGACCTTCAACTCTCTCTCTCTCCCACTCTCTCTCTTTCTTTCTCTACCTTCTCTCCCCCTTTCTCTCTCTCTCTCTCTCTCTCTCTCTCTGCGTCTCATTCTCTTTCCCTCCCTTCCTCTCTGTTCGTCGAATGTTCGATAATTTCCACAAAGTTTAATATTCGTCCAGTTACGTGGCGAAAGATAGAAGAAAGATAGTAGGACACTAATACGAAGTGCGATTTTAAATGTCCCAGATGAAAGGACGGTGTCGATGGCAACCGAGTGAAAAGACACGTTCCAATAACGGATCGTTCTTCTCCTTTTCAAAGCAAAAACTCTCGAGATAGCTTTTCCCTCCCATCGAAGCCCTTTCATTCGCAACGTTGCTTAAGCCACCCTTGTCGTCCCTCCATGAAAATCTGTTCTTCCAAGTCGCGGATCAGCGCCTTAAACGCTCCGCTGAGAATAAATACGAAAAAAAGAGATACATGAAAAAGGTGAATCGCTTAAACCTTACCGATGTACGTTACATGAATATGTTTGGGTGGTGATGGATGAGTATTGAATATAATTAATGAGCCACTATGGATACGCGAATAGCGATGAGGACTTTGATCTCTCTCCTGACGGGTTTTGGAAAGAATCACTGTGAAGGGTTCTTTGTTTCCTTTGCATTTCCTCTTTCGGTTTCAATTGCTATGTTGATTTCGTCTAGGATCTATTATTTTAGATAGATTCTACACCACGAAGGCTATGATGCACATATCATATAGGAAAAATTTCACAGAAGTGGCGGGCGGATTTGTACTTCCGCCCAAAGATTGCGAAAGGTCGAGTCTTTTACCTCCTTAAAACCCAAAGCCCCTTTAAGTGCTATGGTCATTTTGCTTAGGACCTTCTTTTTTAGATAGATTCCGAACAACTGAATCTATGATATAATAAATATTAAATTAGGAAAAATTTGCCAAACCCTACGGGGGAATCTGAAATGGGGCCTACTGACTGCGGGTCTAAGTCCTCAACGCTGTTCCCACCATAGCCCCTTTAAGTGCTATGGTCATTTTGCTTAGGACCTTCTTTTTTAGATAGATTCCGAACAACTGAATCTACCATATAATAAATATTAAGTTAGGAAAAATTTGGCAGACCCTACGGGGGAATTTGAAATGGGGCCTACTGACTGCGGCTCTAAGGCCTCAACGCTGTACCCACCATAGCCCCATAAATTGCTATGGTCATTTTGCCTGGGATCGTCTGTTTTAGGTGGGTTTCGAGAACCACTGCGGCTATGATATATTGAATAATAAATTATGAAAAATTTCCGAAAGCTGAAGGCAGATTTGAACTTGGTCGTACTGACTGCGAGTATAAGTCTTTAACGCTGTACACACAATCGCCCCCTTCAATTACTATGGTTATTTTGCTTAGGACCTTCTATTTTAGGTAGATTCCCAACCACTGAGTCTATTATATATTAAATGCTAAATTAAGAAAAGATTTCCCAGATGTGACGGAGAATTTGAACTTACAATTAGGCCCACAGATTGCGAGTATCAGCCTTTAGCGCCGTACCCACCATAGCCCCTTAAACTGTTTGGTCATTTGGTCATTTGGTCATTGGTCATTGGTCATTGCTTTAGGAGGGTTCCGAATCACTAAGGCTATAATGTTTTATGTACAAATTAAATTAGGAAAAATTGCCCAATAGCAACGCGGCATTTGAACTAAAAATCCATCTTGCATTTCCTAGCTGGTCAGTAAAGCCGCCATTCGTTATGAATTTAGTTTTCTGATGAACTACTATAGTTGTCCGCAGTATATAGTGTTTCGTGACAAATAATTATAGATACCCCTCGCAGCGAAAAGGTGAAGAATTATAATTACAACAACGTGCTACCTTGAACATTTTAAAAATGTGCAATACATTGGCTATTGTAACAAATATAAAAACGTAATTATCAAAAATGCTTTTTCACCATTTGAAATATCTCTATAATGATGTCAGTTACACTGTAGGACAAATAATATCATGAAATTAAGACAAGTAAGTACGGTATTTCTTACACAGCTATTTAGTAATGACTAATGGCACATCGAAAGAAATTTACATTTAAACAACTTTATCCGCGGTTCCTGCGAACATCGACGGAGGAGCGATAATAAATGGTTGTTACGTGAAAGAAAGGTAGTAACGTTACGCACGTACCATGGAATAACATCAGCCGAGAAATAAGAAACAAAAAGAGGGAAAAACCACGTAAATCGGAAAACAAGTCTTCAAACGTGCTATAGAAACACTTTCCCTCATTTCGGAAAAAGCGAGGGTAAATGCGTTCGCCACCGAAAACTCAATTCCCAAAACTTCAACGTGGTACTTATTTATTCCGATGTTATAATCGCAATTAAAAAGTAAAATAATTAAAACTAATACAGAATGATGTTATTGCTAGGACTTATTCATAATATAATAACAATCTTTGTAAATGACGCAACTGGTATATACGTCATAGGTTAAACGGGCGAGATACAGTATGACTTATGCGTTGGGTCATCGATATTGAGTGTATTATATCGCGATGGAACTTGCACTTACACAGAGTGAATATTGATACTCGATTTTTTAGAAAACAAAGCCTCATTCGAAAAATTTTATTGGATATTTTCGACATACTTTTTCATGTACTAGGTTGGTAAGAAATTAATGTCGGTTTTAAAACGTTATCTTTGAGACATGTTGAGAATGGGAATAATTTCTTTTAATCAAAATAAGTTCCACTAAAATTTACACATTTTCCCCCAAAGAGAAACAAGTTTTTTAATATATTTTTTTTCTTAAATGATATAAGAAAACAAACAGATTAAAATGAACGGCTATCTCAAAATTAAGCGCCGAAGTTTGAAAACTGGAAAACCGACATTAATTTCTTACCAACCTAATAGTAACACAATTTTATACTTTATCTACAGTAGAGTTGATGAACCATTTAAAACACCCAGTTTTTGAGGTATAATTTTGAAAGGAGAGCAGCTATTTAAACATTTAACTAGTTAGCCCTTTCAAGACTATGACACGGAGAGTATTGTTCGAATTAGAGTCAACACAGCGTTATTTGAAATTGTTATAAATGCTCACATATTTTAATTTCTGTTGTCAAAAACTGAATAATTTTATGTAGAATCGTGTGCGAAAAATAATTAGCACCTAAATACAAAATATCCGCTATTAAATTTTCCCCAGACAGTTTAATACGTCTGTGTAAAACTGCCTTTGCGGTTGATGAACTTTACGTGCCATAAGACAACCTATATTCACATTAAGCCGCATAAAACTCTACATGAACTTTATGTTTAAAGTTATTTTCATATTCTATTAGCACTGGAAACGTCGAAGTTACGAAAAAAACTTCAGAAATTAAATTTTCCAATAACGTAGAGTAACAACATAGTCTACTACGAGCAGTATAAAAATAGTACTGCAGAATAGAAAACCCCTTTTCGTTTTCAAACTTCAACTTACGTCAGAAGAAGTTGCAATCAATTTTCATCTCTTTCCTCTTTATAGGATTATTTTTTTGCAATATCCTCCACAACCCTAAAAACCACGATCTTATAAAATCCTTTGTCGAATACATCAATTATTCCTAATCATCGTTGCATGAAAACTGTGCAAAGCATAGTGCAACATTCACTGCGGATTTTCGTATATGCACAAAACAATTAACAAATGTACGAACTCATAATATTGAAATAAGTCGGAAGATCTCGAAATGTCGTAGACACTATAAATCGCAGGGACAATGGAAACCTTTCTGCAGGAACAAACACCCCAGGCGTCGCGACGTGAGAAGCGTATCGCGCTAGTTAATGTACATACAGCAGGGTTTTCACTTTCCCAGAGACTGTCCCGTTTTGATACATAATTCAGCGAATTAGTCGACGGTGTTTTTCCAAGAATTTCCGAGAAACGACGAGCTTCTGGTTGACAAATGTACGCTGCTCGCGTATCAAAACAAATCGCTTCAAAAGGGTCGCTTTAATTCCAATGTGTCATAGCAGGAAGCAGGCGGGTCTAGACGATTCCAATGGAACTTCCGACTGGATCTCGTAATACGATTTTGGACAGTGAATTTTATTTATATAATGCATTCGGTGTTACCAACTGCAGATGGGCGTATTATCGTGCACACTGACAAGGGATGATAGATGAACGCTCTCTACTTGGCGCTCATAAATTTGAAGGCTGCCACGAGGAATTAATTTGAATAATCTACATTCTATATCGTCGCGGCGCTTCGAGTGTGCTCGTCGCCATCAGGGTACATTCATGATAAGCAAATTCTATTAATCCGTAAAATTAGGTGTCATTGAAGATCTGCAGAGGCCAATGAAATCGTTACGTTGAATACGGCAAGTTCAACAGTTCCATTCTTTATGTCCGTAAATTGATTTATGGTGAAACCAGTAACTGTGTACGATTCGAACTGTAGATATTGTTGTGCGAATTTGAGAGGAATTGTGAAAAAAAGATAATGATTTATGAAGGTATAAGTATATAAATAACTCCATATAAGGAATTATTTTGCACAAAGATATTCAATCAGCCTTTGCAGAAGCTCGCGGAAAATTTAGTTTTAACGAGATCGTGTTTATCATAGATTAATATTATTTTTAGACAAATCATGAATCAGTATTCTGTAACGAAGAAGTTAATAACATTATAGCAGGATAGGACGTAGTTTTTTTTTTAACAATTTGTAGTAATATTAGGTTGGTAGGAAATTAATGTTGGTTTTCAAAACTTATCTTTAAATACACCTGTTGAGAATGGGAATAACTTTTTTTCATCGCAATAAGTTCCATTATAATTTACTCATTTTTTCCAACGAGAAACAAATTTTTTATTAAATTTTTTTTTCTAAAATGATATAAGAAGACAAACCGATTAAAATGAACGGCTATCTCAAAATTAAGCGCTAAAGTTTCAAAACTCGAAAACGGACATTAATTTCTTACCAACCTAATACAAGTAATGTTGCAAGCTTATGAGCAGAAATATTGTCACACGTAGTTTGTGCACCACGAGAATTTCTTGGAGTAAAATAGTACTTTATCAAACTATTAACTATATTTTGCTGTAAATAGGCATGTCTCTACGAAAACTTGGTGATAACTCTATTTTTATATAGCCGTTTTTATGGCGAAGCAACGACGTTTCTACATATTAAGTATCGATAATCTTCAAGGAAAAAACAAATGATTCATAACAATATATCCTGTATAAAAAACAAGTATAACGTTGCATAGTTCCGCGAAACATTACAAAGCCGCAGTGAAAGAATTTGTATCAACGTTATCAGCGGTATAGAAATATCTGCCATTGATTGCGAAAGATCCGATGATAATCTGATTGTGCAGAGCAATTCGTATAATTATCAGAACGGAAAATTCAACAACTCAACTGACGGCTTAATAGCTCAATTCAAACAAAATCGGAATTATCGATGATGCAATTGCACGAACCAAACCCATTGCAAGCAAAAAATACAAATTGATTAAGAGAAGAATTGCAACTGCAATAGCCTATGAGGTACCTTTGTAATTATATTATTTAACATTCAAAGTGGCTCCTATTGTTAACTAGCAATAGTATTGAAAGTAATGTAGGTAATATCAACTTTCTATCATGACCTGGATTGCCTTTTACCCTACTAGGTAATAGATCCTTCAAACGCTTTCGATCATGCAAACTCACCCGCTTATCTTGCGTACTATCGTACAGTTTGCATCAAAAGTTATTGCAGTTTTCTCGTCGATTATTTTCTTATTTCGTCATACCTCAGATCCTCATTTCAGTTGCTAATAAATATCCTTGAAATTGGAATCTTCACGACTTTATTGAAATTATTCAGTGCAGTTTTGGAAGCCAGTTTCAGTTATTTTGAGATTGTACGATTATCCTATCTTGTATGTAAGCAATGTAAAGTGGGATGTCCTTTAAATTTCTTTTTAAATAGATAAAAATCTCAGTTGCTCATTAACGTTAGATTTACGGTACTATGGTAGTTACAGTGGATCAAATTCTCATTACTTTTGGAAAATTTTGCCCACATGATGTATATGACATAGTCTGAGTAATTTTAAAATCACCCAAAACGTTCTAAGCGAAATCACCATAGTTATTAAAGCTGAAATGTAAACGAAGGAAATAAACGCCAAGGCATTCGAAATAACGTGGTTCTGAATAGTCTAATGAATTTCTGAATTTGAAACGGTATGATTTTTTTTTCTCTACCTATCTTGAAAAATTTGAGCAATCAAATTCCTTGATTCTTTTATCTTTTCTTGAGGAACAACAAATTATTCTGTTACAGCTGAACATATATTTCATGCTCAGTAGTTGTAGTGCTAATTATTTGAAAAAGAGTACGAAAAAATCATTATTAACACGACGAACGCCATGGGGGTCACCGGTGACCGGCGCTATTAAGTTAAACGAAATTTCATATAACTTTCAAATTGCAACATTTACGAATTTTCTAATACATTTAATATTTAAGTATTGGTATTAAAAAGATAAATTCCCGCTGACATATATATGTATATGTGTCTCTAACGTTTCTGTTTTGTAAAGATATGATTTTAACAGAAAAAGTTTCAATTCAGTAAAAATAATGGAACTGGCGATATACCGGTGGCGTTCAATGTGTCAATTGACACTGCAAGAATATTATTGTTCTTAAATTCATACAATGGAACATATCTCAATGATACCGATGAATTTCTATAACGTTGGCTTTTGCAATTTTGTAATAATTGCAACTATATGAGTGATCGAAATGCTGAATTGAAATTATCTGAGAATGCATTTTCAAAGATATATAAAGTCTACGTAAAACAATACAGAAACTGCCGTTACTTATGAAACAACTAAGTATTGGGCTGGCAAGAAAGTAATTTCGGTTTTGTAATATGAAATGAAACTCATTTGTTTAAACAAAGAATGAACTTTAATCAATTATATATTTTTCATTTTGTTCGGTGACCTTTTGCCATCTTTTAGACCAATTCATGATTCCGCTCTCATAGAAATTCTGGTCTTTATCAGCAAAAAACTGAACCAGGTGCGATTTTAGGCTAAACATTTGAATTAATCGTTTGGTTCCTCGGAAGCAGCTCGAAGTACACAACACCTTTGTAATCTCACCAAATTGACAGTATAACTTACTTTTTATACAATTCAGCCTTCGATGTGGTTTGTATAAAAAAGTAATGACAAATTAAAATATATCAAAAATGTTCCTTTTTGCCCTCCATATTAAAATTCACGGTAAACTAACAATTGCAAACAAAATGAAGCACAATTTGTTTCTAAATCCTGCCAAAAGTGACAACTTTCAATTTTCAGAAAGAAAAAATGATAACATTGTCAGAAGTCCTTCAAAACAAACGTAACGTTGGCTATCGACGAAAACCGAAATTACTTTCTTGCCAACCTAATAATTAATCGAGTGTGGAAAACGCTACATTCAAAATACATAAATATTAATAATCACCCAGATAATGAACATTTCTCGGAATTTGCTTTATTGTTGCAGCAATGACACTTGAAACGATGGAAAACTTAAGAGACTTAATTTGATATATGATTCATGAAAGGTAATATCCCACACATCAAATTCCCCGCTTTTATTAAAATTCATTAATCTCAGAAGCCGATCGATTAAGTGGCATTACGCAATAATAGAAAGTGTGATTCGAAGGTATCTTTATATAACAATCTCACTGATTGCAGTATAATGCATTTGTTTAAACAAGTCAAATGACCGGGCATTACATTCTATTTTCGCGAAATGGCATTATACGTTTTGTCGAACATTCCCGAGGCTCTGTCCTGTCCATATGTAAATACCGATTCGATCCTGATGAACTTTAGACAAGCAAGGAGAAACTCGATTGGGAAATGATCTTTCTTAAGATCACGTAAGCGAGAAACGAGGAATGAGCGGCGAGAGAAAGAAGGTAGATTATTGCACATAAACATTGTCGATCTTGAAACTAGTTCACACAATTTGCACAAGTGAAGATGATTGCTGATAGCATTATATTCTGAGAGTTCCATGGTATTCGAAACTATGGTGAAATTTTCCGGAGAACCCTCACTTTATGTTTCATAGCTTTTAGAATTTTATAACTTTATTGCGTTTTTCTTTGTTTCGTTATCGTGTTGAACAGTTTGCGATACTTATTGACGAACTTAACAATGGAACTGTCGGCGTTATGTCTGTTATATTTTTGAACATCCTAAATAAGTTCTTTGGAACAAAAAGGAATCAAGAAGTGAAAAAGATGATTGGTTAAGTAATTGTTGTTATATAAAATAGACTTGGAATATTTACTGTGTGACTGCCTTATCAATTTAGAGAATTTTTCTCGAAAAATCGCCTTGGTACTTTCTGTGTTAATAATAATTTTACTGCTTATAGACCATACTTACTAGGAATTTGTCAATAATAGAAAATACTCAATATTAATAATAGAAAATTAATTGTCACTGTGGTAGAAATCAGACGCATGTGTACGAATGCTCTGCATTTATTATTCATGAGATATTTAACATAGTGTTTCGTATAATGTTGTACCGTATTCAGTGTTCCACAGGTAAAAGGTGTCCGTTCTTAATTAACTAATTACTAAGAGTAAACATTTCGTAATTTTGAGTACGTAATCGATAATGAAGCAGACGAAATTTTACGACGGTATGTAGTTGCAGCGTAAATCAGCATTGCGAGTGAAATTATGTTAGCATAATGTTTTAATTGCTTTACTTATTTATTTTTCGTGAACCAATTTCAAAGTGAAATTAATTTCATGAAATTCTCTACCGTTCATTAATGATTCTTATCCGATGTTAAAATAAGTATGAGGTATTAGGTGAAGATTCAGAATCATTGTGAAATTCCAATTACAAAATTAAGTTAATAAATAATTAACTAAAATAAAAAGCTACATCAAGCAGAACTCGACATAATACTGTAAGGGAGTAATTTCAAGCTTCATAAAAAAGCACAGTCAAAATGATTAAAAATTTCAATATAATTAATCATTGATCTAACAGATGAAAAACTTTCAGCATCACAATTTATTTAATTAATTTTATTTAAAAAAACTGAATATTTTTTTCAATGAACTTCGAACCTTATATACAGCACTGGTCTCTAGCAATAATTTATATATTTTTCTATGCATTAAAAATTCTAATTGGTTCAATTCCGTGCATTTGACATAAAACATGAAATAACAAAAAATTATAAAGTGCAACAGGCATTAAGAAGATAATGAACAATAAAAATTAATTAAACAGGCATTGTAAAATTGAATAACAACCAAATCGAATAAATTACAAATATGTACTGTTCCGAGAAATACACTGCGTATATTGTAATTAATTTTAATCTTTCATAAGCGTATAATCTATTCCAATAATAACATTTAAAAAGATTCACTCACATATTACAAGTACAAACTACAGTTTAAAGTATCTTTAAGTGTACGAGGTACTAGTAAGCTGTCAGGGGCTTATAAATTTTACATTTCACGGTACTTACAATGTAAACACAGCGTTATATCTTCCCGAAATTCGACGGAAGTTTCTTACTTTACTCGAAGAATAACGAAGATAGTTTGCTACTTACTATATAAGCAACGTAGCAGATAAGACAATCTGTGTGTTATTGATAACTTGCCGGAATGGAAGTATTAAAGGGCATGCAAATCAAGCTTTATGCATTTGTGTATGTATGTATGCACGTACGTTCAAATATACGTCGCACATTTGAGAAAAAAATTGATGCAACTTAAAAATTCTTTAATTTTGTAATAAATCCCGCCTG
Source organism: Cerceris ruficornis (assembly GCA_963989415.1). Classification (NCBI taxonomy): domain Eukaryota; kingdom Metazoa; phylum Arthropoda; class Insecta; order Hymenoptera; family Crabronidae; genus Cerceris; species Cerceris ruficornis. Next base: position 12,351,631 of record OZ022521.1, read on the forward strand.
AGAAATGACGACTGTATTACTTAATTTTCATCATAATTTTGATCAGTGAGAAATAGTTATGTTGCTCTGCCTGCTTCGTGTAAATGTGTGCTCTGTTCTACAGATGTGTTTTGTTATTAATTGCCATATAGTTTTAAGATTAAAAAAAAAATAAGAATTAAGAGAATACTTTCGACTTATTTTATCTTTTGTGAATGTGGAAAACATTTTGTGATTGTAAGGGAACACCATGTGAGTCATTCACTTGTCAAATCGATTAACTCCGTAAAACCTAAAGTGGAGAAACGTGATGAAATAGTATGCGCTCCTTTTCAAAGTTCCCTTCAAAATATAAATACAAATAAGTATTGTAGAATATACAATCGCATGTTGCTTTCCTCTGACGAAGTATAAAATGAATAAGGTGGAATAACCTTGGAATTAATTAGATTGACTTCCGAATTCAATTATTTATTATTCGATGGCCAAAGAAACTTCGTCATTTAATGGTGTTAATCGTTATTATTATGAAGATTTATTCTAAACATAAAAAGTTAGGATTCAATCAAGTGCTTTGAGACTTAAATTTAAAAAAACTCAAAAACTGGAGTTAATCACTTTGTGCTGTAAACGGCGCATATATCTCTGTTCCTGTTTTCTGAGATAAAGCTTTCAACTTCTTCAACTACTATAGTATTTCTTAATCTCAGATTTTTGTTACTAACAAAAGTCTCCAGTAATATCATTTTCTAGTAATAGTATATAAACTGTTCACTGATGTTTAAACTGCTGTTATTAATAGGTCTTAATTGATTAATTAATTTTGAAACTGGTGAAATATTTCGATTATATAGGGTGAAGCAATTAATTCTGCAGTCGTTAAATTATTGATGCAACTACGTGCGATATGGCAAATTTCATATTATATGAAACAATATGCTTTCGAAAGGTGTAATAATAAATTCACAATATAATATTCCATAAATTTTACATCACTTCATTTTATAGCTTCAAAGGAAACTGTAGATAATTAATTGAAATAATGGTTATCAAAGACAAATTCTACCCCTCTTTTTAATTTAACTAACTCATAAACATGTAAATAAAATTTACTTACTAGAATGATGTTCAAATTTTTATCAAACTCAAAGTGTTGCTTTTTTATATCAAAAGAATTTCCCTGCATACGGAATTCCATATCATCTGCCTTCACTTGGAGTTGACAAAAGAAAATATTATTTCTCAGAAAATAGTGATCATTTTGTGGAGGAACTACTTTTGAAGTCCTACGAGGAAGAATAAAGGAGGAGGTAGTTTCTTTCGCCAAACGACCGGAATAATCTCAAGTAAGTGCACATCAAGTCGAGAGATACGAAATCCTGGCGAATAAGAACGATCTAAGAATGCTCCACCTATGCATAGAATATTGTACAAATACTAAAGCTGATAATATGTTAGGTAATGGGTAATATCACTCATTCTTGTCGGAGTTACATAAGCTTTACAATTCGCTCATGAATATCATTGAATTCTAACTGACTTTATACATGGCTTGTCCGACTTGTGTTTATTCTGGAAAAGTACACCATAAACAATTCTCTTTCTGTGCAATTTTGATTTATTATAAAATAAAAAAAGGTCCAGTGATGTTGACGCATATTAAAAATCAGCAGTTGATTTTAATTCCGAAGAAATGTTCGCACTTGATTTTTTATGAAATACGTAATTTTGCCAAAGTCTTCATTTTGTAATAACAATTTTTGCAACTAGCATTTAAGATTGTTGCCTACATCGAAGTAAATCCTACTAGATTAACATACGTAATTTAAATTTATAAAATTTTGCTGCTTTGCCGGGGGAAATTTCATATTCGCTGATTTATTAAGTAATAAAGAGCATAAAAATTGAATTGGAATTTTAAAACAATTTTTCCCTTTGAAACTAAATTATTATTTCGACATGTACCCTGGAATGTTGATTGATTTATCTTACCGTTATGGATTGAGTACTTTATTTCTTTATGTGCAAATTAAATTTACTTTCGCGCGAATTTTTTAGAAAGCTATATATTTCATTTATAGAATTACAGTAAATTATAAGATAGCATTTTTTCGCGAGGAATATAGTCCGCGTGGTTGCAATAAATAAATCTCGTAATGAATTAAAGAAAAAGTTAAAAGACATAAGAGATGTAAAAGTTTGGAATTTTATTTTTGTCTTCTCAATGAAATCAATCGATCGATGCGAGAGTTTTCAATAACTGTTTATTCCATTATCTGATAACACATGTTTTACAATCGAGCGACCTATGAACACGAAGTGTTATCGATGAAATGCTATCGTATCAATTACTCATGAAATATTTTGTAATGATTGTCATTCCATTAAAATATTTCTGACATGCGAATGTTATGAATAATATTACAGCAGATAAAATTGAATAAAGAAGCATGGATTATTTCAATATCACTTTCCATGAACTATTTCTACTGTATTTTGAATGTGAAATATTAATAATTCTGTGTGATAATTATTTACTGTTGAATATAGATAAACTGATGAAGAGAACAGGAAATCTACTGAATAGAAACAAATATAATTTTTTGTTATTAATGTCGAACTGCAATTAATGAGTTTTTGTAATAATATGCTTCCTACTATTAAAAAAAATGGATAAGACCAATTTTAATATTCCTAGTCTTACAAGATTATTTAAAAAATATGTTTTAATTGCAACAATACATTGATTTAGAACTGAAAGCAACAACGAATTAAGTAGTAACAAGTAATACTCTTCATTTGAAAATTTGCGAATTCTCCTAAACAAATTACAAGAAAGAAAAGTTAATAATAGAAAAGTACAATCCTAAATCTACTTACATTAATGACAAAACAAACATTGCCTTAAAAAAACATTATTCTGTTTATTATATTTGTCATATCGACATACATTGCATTCCCGTAGAATTTCGCAAATTTTCTCTCGTATTCTTTACCCATTTCTTTAAAAACTGTTGTCAAATAAAAATAGAAATAAATCATTAATCACGCTATACAAAAATATCCAACAAACTAATTACTCTACGTATACAAATATTTCATAAAGATCGGTTTACTTTCCGTCGAAATTAATGCCTTTCGCCATTACGATAATATCGCCGTACATTTTGTGCAATTATCCCATGTACCGCAGAAACAATGTAACCCGAGATGAGCAACAATCGAATTTCCATTTTGTATTCTCTTACGTTTACCAGAGTGGCACGAAATCCTCGACAATAATTAAACCCCAAACTAAGCTCAGATAAGCCGTTGCACCAAATGTGCAAGAATCATTTCGAAATACGAGAAGTCCTTGGGAAGCGTTTCGAAATAATCCCGATGGGGGTCGTGCCGTAAAATCTAAACCATTGTTAGCGCGCAAAAGAAACAGGAGAGCGAGAAGGCATATGAAGAACGTGACAGAAGGAATAAACAAAGTGGTTAATGCGTTTCAAATGAAACGAAAATTCATCGGTTGCATTTGCTACTGGAAGAATTCTCGAAGTGACCATGAAGTTTGTTATGAAAACCGTAGTATGCATTTATTCCGCTGATATGGTAATTAAAATGATTGTTCTTAAATATCACATACGTGTAGCACGCATTATCGGCAAACGGCTTGGAAAACATTTTATTGGAGAAACAATCTTACGTTATTTTATGCTATAATAAAAATTATAAAATTTTTAACTATGGTAATTAATCTTCTACCATATCAAAAATTTTAGTAAATTTCTAGTAATATTATATGTGGATGAATAATTCTAACTCATAATATCTCCATGTAGGCATTCAATAGCTGTGTTTCTATCCTACAGTTTGTTGACTTCTTAATGTGCAGTTGTAATGGCACAGAATAGTTACGACAATGCTAATTTGAGCCATTTGTTTTGAAAGTGGCATAAGTCATTTTATCGTAACGAAGAATGGTGATTTTTCAATGATTATACGAAATTATTTATACTGAGAAAAAAGTATCCTGAAGTAAGAAATGTAAGTAAACCATCTCGAAAGCTGGCACCAATATTTTTAAGTACGTTAACACGCCTTAAATATCTCGATTTAAAGACGAAATGACTAACGCCACTTTGAAAATAAACGGCTTATTTATTACCCAAAAATTCTGGTCGATATTTGACAGTATGTACTTATACCATATATTTGCAATAAATGGCTATTGATCAAAGAACATTATCACTTTACGCGGCTCCACAGATATCCAAATTAAATCCCGTACATATAACTACAAAGCAGCAACATACATAGATACATGTAACTGCAAACGAGACATTAACCCGTTTCCATACGATTTCTTTTGTCACTGCCTCCGCAATAATTCAGAATTAAATTGGTAAAGCAAAATTTGACCTGACATAAAATTCATTGAAGTAATTCATAATATATCGTATAATTTAACATTATATTAATATCATGGAAATAAGTTTATCGTGTCGCGTCTCACTGATATTCTCATTTTGATAGGTTTTGCAAAACTTGAAAATTTCCAATCTTTACAGCCTCACGACTGTCACTCCTACGGCGAGGGGTTTAAAAAAAGAAATTCCATTTTAATCTTTGACAAAGATTACGAATTCAATTTAACAAAATAGTAGGTACTTTACGGAGAACAAGTTCCATCAAAGTACTATCGAAGTTCAATTGAAGCTAACTATTGGAATCTTGGAGAGATGTATTCATTTACGTGAAAGCAGTTTTTCACGAACGCTTGAACTTCAAATTCACGGCGAACGAGGCAAAGAGAGTGCGATAAGAGGAAGACTCGCAAAGTTCGTTGTAGTTGGACGCGTGATGATCTCCCAGTTCCGTTGTTGCAGAACTATAAAAAATAATCATCGTTACGGTGCCGTGAGTCTTCCTTGAAGTCTCGCTCGCTTGCTTTTTCTCTTTTATCTTTCCGAGTTTATTCTATTGTTACAACGCACTTTACGGCAAGTGTACCAGAACGTTCGTCTCTTTGTTACGGTCGTCTTGAAGAACAATAGAGACTGCGGTAGGAAAGGAATAAAATTAACGGCCTCAAAGGATACTTTTACATACTTTCCAAATATCGTTAATTTACTGTCTGATTCGAAAAAACTTTCATCGAAATGCCACCTAAGGAAATATATACAATTGAACAATTTTTTTATATTTAGCTGTAAAAAAAGTGCATACATTCGTTATAGCGATCTATTTAGTTCATTGACCGCCGTTATTTTAACACTTTACCGACCGGTAGCCTATTAATAGGCTTTTTGTCACCAACGCTTAGACTTTTAGTTTATTAATCGGTTCCCACGGCAATCACTAATTTGTTATTTATTATTGTAGTGAAACTATGTTAACACTAGATTTACGGGCATGAAATCTGTTAAATTGCAATATATTAAATAACGACTTTGAAAAAAGAGGGATCAAGCGGCAAAGATGGTAATTCGTTAAGTTATTATTGTATTATAAAATACACGTGAAATATCTGCTGTTCAGCGTCTCCGGAAATTTAAAAAATATTTATAAGACAGGTAGGAACCCGTCAATTTGACGGCTTCCGTAAATCTAGTGTTAAGGAGTTGATGAGAACCATTTGTAATTTTCAAAGAGATTGTAATTTTTTTTAGGCAATCTAAGCCGAAACAAATCCTTTAAAGTGGGTAGAATGCTCAAACAATAGCGGTCGGTAAAGTGTTAAAAGCTAGTACGTAGGATAGTGATAAATATATTAATTACTTAAATGTACATAAGATTCTATATAATTTAAACATTTTAATTTCCGAACAAGAAACGAAGTGAAGTACACGTTGGATATGTGTAAACCTGATGGCGAACGTATTATTATGAATTTGAGATTTATTTAACGTAGTAATGTCATAATTTTGAGTTAAAATTATTATAATCTAATAATTTCAAGTTCATTGCGTTGACTTTAATTTGTTAGATTATTGTATGCTATATTGTAGGAACGAGAACAGTAGGAGAGAGTAAGTACTTAGTTTTGTAAAGCGCTTTCGTGGTAATACCTATTCAAGTAGTAAGCTCCTGCCTCTGGTCAGACGGTCTGATAAACGGTCTCTAAGGAACTAGCTGCGTACTTGGGAAATATATGTAACTCATATGTGTTCCGGTGATTGTAAAAGTGGATTACGCCATTTGTTACTCCTTCAAAGAAATTTAACCTTTTATATTTCAGTATGAAATAAGTACAACGTAATGACGCAGATATCAAAGCTATTAAAAGGTTCAATTTTTCACATTGTTCCCATTTCAATTGTTCACATTTTTTAAATATGTGTTTTAAAGATATTTTTTGTATTTTTTTATTCCTTCAAAGAAATTTAACATTTTATATTTAAGTATGAAATAAGTGCAACGTAATGACGCAGATATCAAAGCTATTAAAAGGTTCAATTTTTCACATTGTTCCCATTTCAATTGTTCACATTTTTTAAATACTTATTTTAAAGATATTTTTTGTCTGCTATAATATGCATTCATGTAATGCAAAATAAAAAATGAATGTCATTTTTCTTCACCTTCATAATTACTGACACATGCGTATACTTTTCATCGCGTGTAATATTTCGAGTGAGATTGTGAAAAATGTGTTATTTAAATTTGCTACGCTCTTACTCGATTTTATAGATAGCATTTCATTGTTATTTTCAGCTTACAATCTTCAGAATTAGTTGTGCATCAGTCTTGAGAACTGTAAATATATTTCTATTCGATGAATGTTGAAATGTTGTTAACGCCCCAATTTTTTTTATTTAGAAAAATAGTTAAGCACATACAATTCCATTCTAGAAAGACACACACCTCTTTCGATTAATGCAACGTTAATTAAGCAACCTAACACATTTCAAACAATAAATATAAACAGCACGTTAATTTAAATATTGTACACATTACCACAATATCTATAGGAGTTTGTATATCACGATTTTATTCTGCCGGATTCGCCAATAATCCTCAGAGTTGCATTCAGCTCTAAGTAAACACATGAAAAAGCAACAGTCATCCAAATAAGCAACGTTCATATAATCAAGGTTCAACTGCAATAAATTCCTTACCCAACACCAAAGGATTACCCCGCATAAAAGCGGTAATAACGTATAAGGAAGAAATGAACTCGGAAGCGGCGTTAACCGAAGTTACCGTGGACGAAATATAATAAGAAGCCTAAAGAGAAGAGGAAGACGAAGAAGAGGACGAAAACGACGGGGAAAGAAGACCGAGGGTAGCGTCCGCCGGCTGGAAGTTTAACGAACTCGAACAAAGAGAAAAGGCCTTCAGAATGAGGGAAGAGGATTGACGAATGGGGTGCTACCACTGGCTCTACCGTTGGGGTGGAGCGGAGTACACGTACATTCTCTCTCTCCACCATCGGGAAATGGCAGCAACCCCCGTGTATTACGAGCGAGCCACCCCCATAACACTACCCCTTGGTGCTGTATCGATCCATCGCCATGCCGGATTCGAACCCCTCCACCGTGCCAGAAACTTCGGCACACCGGCTGCCGGGTACAGTTGAACAAAGGAAACGCCAAGAGGAATCTTTGGCTTTTCTGTTTTGTTTCATCACGTCCACGGCTTTCGCCGTCATCGAGAGGCTGGTTACTTTAGGGTGAGGATGGCCAACTCGTTTTTTCTTCGTGACGCGCGATGAATTGATACTTCTGCAATTTACAGGTGTGAAAGAACGTTCAAGATGGACGGCTTTGTGTTTGTCATTTTTTCCCTGTACTTAACACTTTTGTTACGATGGGCGAACATGCTTGGCACGAAGTGTCAGCACACTAGGGACGAATATGTTTGATTATAGTCGTTCGCTGTGAAACACTGTTATTCACTTATTAGAGCTATGTGTAATTATGATTTTTTAGATGAATTGAAAATAAAGCATGTATCGATGATGAAACTCTATCTAGATTCGTTTAGAACATTTTTAAAGGTAAACTTTTAACAATAAACGTACCGACGTTATATCTGTTAAAATTTAGAAATAATGAATAAGTACTTTGGCAAAAGAGAAATCAAGAAGTGAAAAAGATGATTCATTAACTAACTTAGGTTTTACAAAATAGAAGTGGAATATTTACTTCATGGCTGTCTTATCAATTTAAGGAATTTTTAGCAAAAATTGAGAACCGGCCATTTTGACCGGCTTGGTAGGTTTAGTGTTAAAGAAGAAAATCCAGACTGTACATAAACAACGTGGAAACTTTTAGTACGACGTCTTCGACAATGGTATTCTAAAGGTAAATACTATGGTAGCCAAAGGGTTGAAGGGATAAAACGGCAAGAAGCTATAGAGATATAACTTTCGTTCTCTTTACGAGCCAGATGTTTCGGAATGACTACTTTTTTAAGGAAACATTCTACTGAGAAACTAAGCGGACGGACGAGGAGAAAAATGTATGGCGAACGACGGATGGTGAAATGTTTCTGCTTTGTACATTTTACGAGAGCGTCATCTGTATTTTATTGCACCGGAGATAATAACGAAGGATCTCACGTTCTTTTTTGTAATAGAAATTCTAGCATTCTGGGAAATGCTTGAAATGAAATCATCTAACTTAAAGAATATATGCGCGTGAAGTAATTAATGGCCTTTCGGTTACTATATTGTATATTACTTTTAGAAACTCCTAACTGCATTACTGTGATACGTCACTAGTAAAGCAGCCTTTAACCCTTTCGTTACTGCGGGGACATATGTGTCCCAGTGATTTTTAAAAAATTCTGTTGGACTATCTTTGTCCCAGAAGTGTACGTTTTATCGTTTTATCCGTATTGTTACCACCCATAGAGGATATGCAATCAACAATACATAAGTTTTTTTGACACTTTCATATCCATAAATAAAATTTAAAATTTGTAAGTCATTCAAACAGAGTCAGGATACATTCCGTTTTGAAAGGGTTAAATACGAATTCATGAAATGAAATCTTCAAGAATTGCAGCTTCATGAAAGATAAATACGACCATATATTCCATTCATATCCACATGTTTTCAAAACATTAAAATCTACCCTTGAAACAAATGTGTCACCCTCACATGTTGCGCATGGCACGTAGATTATAAGAAGAAAAAGCTGTTTAACACGTTGACTGCCATGGGGGTCACCGGTGACCGGCGCTATTGAATTCAATGAAATTTCATACGACTTTTAAATTGCAATATTTACGAATTTTCTAATATATTCAAAATTTAAATATGGGCGTTAAAAAGATAAAGATTTGCTGAATATATATCCATCTGCGTCTTTGAGGTTTTTGTTTTATAAAGTAGTGATTTTAATAGATAAAGTTTCACCTCAGAGGAAATGATGAAACTAGCGAAATACTGGTGACGTTCAACGTGTTAAATATGATACAGTTTCAATTATAAATTTTAACAGTAAGATAAAGTACAAAGAATGGTGATAGCAATATTCCAAAAACTTCTAAACCTCTCACTGTTTTATCTTCAAAATTCTTTACACACACTTTTACAGTCTTTATCGTAATCTTATTTGAACATCGGACACCCTTCTCAGCATTTTTGTTCGTACATGAGAATTTACAACGTCCTAAGGGATGCATACTTAATGCACAGCCAAACTGTTCTTCGTACAACATTAATCACTAATCTGTCAGCTAACCAAAGACTTTTCAAAGCGTCACGCGATAAGTGCGGTTGAACAAAGAAAACGCAAAGCCGGCGGAAAATCACATCCTTGGCCTCCTCGTTTTGTGTTGTCAACGACCTTTACCGATCTCCTTAACTCCTCCGGCCAAAAGGGCTGGAAGGGAGTGAAAATCGCTTTCCCGTGATGTATGTGGCAAGCTGCCGTTATAGTCTTTTCCTTCGAGTCGGAAATTCTGTACATGATTTATGATGTCTGATGGTTATTCCGCGCATTTCATTTTTCACTCGGATCCTCGCAGGAACGACTGAATGTCTCACATACTTGAATCTATCATGCCGCACACTCGATGGAGTAAAAAAGTAACGGTATGCACCGGGAATCTAAACTTTATTTCTTCTTGTGCATCGTATTCGAACGTATTTACGTTTTGCAGTTACTCAGTATTTCCAAAAAGTGACATTTGATTCAGTAAATCTTTTTTGATATCAGAGATAAGTGTTTTGTCTCTCCTTTTTAATAGAACTTTGGGTATGTGGTTCGTAATTTTATTTCAATTTTGTAGTATTTTGTAACTACCAAACCCGTAAATGAAGATATTGAATAAATATTCAGATTTTCCGTTTATTTATAGTAGAGATTTTTTAAATGGGCATTAAAACGTTTAGTTGCAATTTCATGTAAGGCTAAGAAGCACTATTAAATAGGAATTTACGAGATGTTTAGAGGAAGTGCAGGAATCTTTCTATGAAGAATTTTATATACAGAGAGAAATTTTATTTGAGATGTTTTGAAATTTACTGAGACACAAAAAAAGATTAAGAACCTTTTTTACTTTTGCGAGAATGTCAGAAATGGGTTTCTAAAGTCGCATTATATTAACAATGTCCACGTTTGCCCTATTCCTCTCACGCTCCGTTTAATTCTTCTTAAGCACATATTCAACTTTAACGAACAGATATTCGGGAAGCAAAATCTTCCTTCATAAAGTAGCAGCTATAATTTATATCTTCTGTACTTTATAACGAAATAAAATTTATATTTATTATTTTAGTACAATTATTAAGCTGTAATAGAAGTAAAGTAAGAAAAATAATTTCAAATTACGGTTACTATCGTGCAAATTAATAAAATTCTTTAATGTAGTCCGAATGATTAATTTATTACTTTAATTTACTTTAATTTACTTTAATTTACTTTAATTTATTACTTATTAATTTACGTCACAAAAAATATGCTTTACATTGTACAAAATATAATATCTATAGATATCTGCCGGTATTGTAACACGTTGAATGCCATAGGGGTCACCGGAGTCCGGCGTCATCGAATTTAACGAAATTTCTTTTGACTTTGGAGTGAAAACGATCAATAATTTACTAATGTATTCAAAAATATATACATAAATGTACATATATTCCAGTTAATACCGCTATCAAAAAGGTAAGTACTTACTACCGAATATATAACTATTTTTATATTTAACATTTTCGCTTTATAAAACGATAGCGATATTTTAATGAAAAAGATTACCTATAAATAATATAAAAATTCTATAGATAATATTCTATCCAACTATTTTAATGGAAACACTCTTCTGTAGAAACAATGAATCTAGAAAAATACGGGTGGCATTCAACATGACAATAAATATTAATGGAAGCTTAATTTTCAATTTCCCACCTCTATGCTATTCAGTCCCACATACATTGTAAAAAAAAGACCGAACCATGAAGCCAAAAGCAATAAACGGAGATATGAATAAAGTACGGAAACACGGTCTCGAATTACAATGAACGTCGTGACTTCTAACTGAATTATTTAATACAAGCCGAATGAACACGGAGTCAGTGCAATCGAGCCGACGTTTTGTCATGCGGGACAAATGAATCCTTTTGGAACATTGACTACCGGCAAAGTATTTACCAGCCGCCACTCTGCGGTCGGAATTGTTTTGTCAGCTTAGCGCAGTGCCCGCAATGTTTTGTTCGTTCGAGTGCACTGTATTTTCTCTTGCCTTGGCTTTAAACCGGTCCCCGTTTAGATTAAGATCATACGCACAGAGAACTCCGTCGAGCATGATACTATTAAATGCCGCGAGTTCTTCGTTACTTGGAAATTAATGCGCGGTAGAATTGAAGGCTATTCAGGAAAAATGGTTTAATTCGGGACAATTGTGATATTGTGTCAGGGGAGTTAAGAAATTGCTTAAGAATTACTTTGAGAAACGTTAATTAATGCCGAGGTAAAATGAGAAAAATTGATGTTTGTTCTTGGCGTTGAATAACTTACTTTTGTGGACGTTTTAGAGTTTTTGAATTCAATGGAGATATGGAAGATTTTACAGGTACTCGCCGTTATATTGTTTTTTTATTGCTCATAGAAATGACAATAAAGATTGTGTTTGCTCTACTTAAGATACTTTATGTTGCATTTTTACTTTTGTGGCAATTCGTGCTTAAATTAATATTGAAAACTGTAGGCTCATCATATGGGCATTTATTTTAATTATATGAACAGCGTTTTCTTACGACAAATTGAATTTTTTCATAAGCTTGTAAACAAGTGCAAAAATACGCCCTTTAAAATCAGTAATTCAGCGAATGGAATTCACAATTCTTATACACTTTTAACAATGACATTAAATATAATAATAGGAATTTAATAATAGAAAAGAAATAAATTTTTTTATAATTCTTAAATAAAGTAGCTATTCAACACTTTAACTGCGAAAGTCGTATATATACGCTCTCCCAGATCCATCAATATCTATGAAAGGCGTACATATACGCTTTCACAGATTCATCAATACTTACGAAAAAAGCTCTGGCAGATCTCACAGAATTTTGTTAATAATGCGCTTCAATCGCAGTTTTGTTGCAGTACAAATGACGCGTGCCAGCCAGTTTTAACGACCGCCATGCAAATATCGCGCCACATTTTTCTGACGGTTTCTCGTTGAAGTACGCCACACTCAATGGGTTAATATGTTAACGTCGACATAGCTTATTTATCATCTTATGTATTATAGAAAAATACTAGGTTGGTTTTTTTCATAACTTTTCCCACCTTTGACAAATTCCATCAGTACACTTTTAAAAACACGACAAATCTTAAAATCTGAAAATATCGATATAATTCATATCATGTAATAACAAATATGTAACGTAATGTTACAAAATTAAAAACCTAACCCAAATAAGAAATCCAAAACGCTGAAATTATCATAGAATATCTCCAAGCCGAAAAATCTTGCTAAAGTCAATAATCTGTGCCTATCAACAAATGCCTACAAACGTTTACCCGCTTACAAGCACGAGCCCCGTAATTTTCACAAGTAGCTATCGTGTCGCAAAATACACCAAGGAACGTGAAAAAATGAAAATGAGAGGGAAAAACAAGAAAAAAAAGAAACTCGTGACTATAGGGAAACGATGTACGCGAAGGGACGGATGTATATCCCAGTAAATACAATCCGCCTTAGCCGACCCATTAAAGCACCCTCGTCGGGCTTAAAACTACCCCTTGGGGCATGCGACTCATAGGCATCGTACTTTCCAGGTTGCTCCGTGTATTTTCCAGAATTTTTCACCGTTCCAACATGACAGGAACAAGCGGCTCTTATTTGCGGTTTCGGCTGCCAAATTGTCCTAAATATACCTTGGTTTTGGTAACGCAGCAACTGCCGTCTATTATCGCATCGTGGCTAATCAATTAAGGGACTCGGTCGATCGATTTAATCAATAGAACGTCGCGCATCGAGAAACCCCGGGGAAGGTAAACACCTTCCACGAAAGATAATCGTCTCTCGTACTTGACGAGGGATTTGAAGTCTGATATTCCGGCAAGGTAAGCAGATTGTACCGATACCGTAATGAAACGAGTGGCGACTCGGATATCGTGAAACGGAGAGAACAGAGATTGAACCGTAAGTGAAACGACTTCGGAGGGAATTTCGTTTGCTATCTGAGGGAAGAATTGCTTGGAATTGGTTCGGTATTTTTTAGGAGAAATATTGAGATGGAAATGGTGGCTGTTTTTGTATCTTGTTGATTTGGATGTTATGAAGAGGAAAACTTTTTTCAATTATTAGCGGTACAATTGATACCCTTAATTAACGGAGTATGATTTAACATGTCGGATAAAAATGAACGATATATTATGAGACTGAACTTGTTTGTTGTAGCAGTGCAATGTGTTGATATTTCTTACCAATTCCGAATAACGTTATGGAATGTTGCTCGTTGTTTTTTTACGTGAATTAAATCAATTAAATATCAACGCGGTAGGATCCTAGGATAAACAATCTATTTATTTTATTAGAATATGCTTGTAATCTGGAAAGGTGACTATGAAAAGTCAATAGCGGAAGACCTAAGTGGATGATAAGAGAAGAATTTGATGTAAGTTGTCGACGCCATAGAAAATTAATTACAAAAATACTATTACATTTAATTGAATAATTAAAATATCTTCTCAACCAAAATAGTTGTTGGAGATTCACTTAATGAATCTAGCGACAGTCTGGCTCAGAATAACAATAGTCTACCTCATCTAAGGTTGGAAGGGGCAGAGTTCACCATCCGAAATATTGTTTTTCTCATTTTATATTCATTTATAAACATATTATATTCTAATATATCCATACTGTAGAAAATAACATCAAACATAGCTCAGAAATGTTATCATCTAGTGTTTTAAATCTCTAAAAACTTTCAAAAAACACCTTCCATAGGTATACCGTAAAAAATAATAAAAGTAAAAGGAGCTATTAAGTCTGGAAACGCAAAGTTCGAAATAGCGATTGCAACAAATCCTATTGCTACGTATATAATTTTTAGTTCGATAGAGAACACTATTTCGTTCGGACGGTAAACCTACGGTAATCGGGTCTCGGTTGATCGCGGTTTCATTATCGAATAGTAACAGTTTATCGCGAGTTACATCATCGATTTATCGCGAAACGAGTCGCTCGGTAATCGTCGTGAGTAATTTCGAAGGTAATGCTTACTTTGCGACAGACAGTGAACAGCTAAAATTACGCTGTGATTAAGGCCTGTTTCTCGCAACATTTTCTGTGTTTCACGACTGTCGCGTAAGCGATTTCAACGAATTTCCAGCGGATATGTTTGTTGATACGCTTAAAACGCAAATAATGTTTGAAACTTTAGACCGATATGCAACGTACGAGCCTGTGTACGTTAAGTAAACTTTAATTACATTCAAAGCGCTAAGCTACAGGTATAATGTGGGTACATGTAAAGTGTAACGTGCTTGATGTAATTAACAAAGTAGCTAATAAAGAGTATTTAGCGAGGTAAGCTGCACGGTATCAATATTGTATGCAGTTAACAACAAATTAAGGTTTTACACGGAGAATTAAAGAGTTTATAAGATAATAGTGCAATTTTATACTGATTTTTAAAATATAACTTTCGATGGTTAAGTTTATTTATAAATATAACTTGTGAAGTAACAGTTAAGTAAGTACTTCAATAAAACACTAGGAGAGTTTTGATAATAAATAAATAATTATAATTGAAAATTTAGTAAACAGTTTAGCGTGGTTATACTAAATTATTTTCCCTATATTTTTCAATTAAGGGGAAAAATAAATAAATGATATTGAACTTCTCTAGGCTGAATTATTTACCTCGTGTGAAATTTTAATTGAAAGATTGTAGACTCATATTTATTAACAATAATGTCTGGGTTTTAAATAACAAACAAAGTTCATCTGTAAGCATTGCATTGGGAATAAATTTCTAATATTCTAAAATATCAAAAACATCAGATTAGGAAACGGAAAAACGATAGATTTAAAACTTAAAAGGAATCATACCATATTGACGAAAGTTTCTCTACATGCAAGAGTTTCCTACATCTTGTTTCGAAAAGATTTCTCAATATTGATAAATGATAGTTACATAATGTTATTTATGTAACAAATGAAAACATTTATTATCGAGCGTAAAAATATTTCTAGTTAATATTTGCCTAAATTCATTTTAATACTTAGAATTCGCAATACGCTTTGAACTCATTTCCCTTAAAACATATATTACGTTTACGTAACACAATATTCCGAACATATTACCACCATAACTGACAATACAGAACATGCACAAATTAATAATGAAATTATTGTCGAACTTTTAATCGTGTAGTTTCATTTCATGGAAAATTCAAAACAAGTTTAACGATTGGAACGTCTACCTGTAATCGGGCATAAGTTTGCAAATAAACAATTAAACGTCAGGTAGTTGAAGCATTCGAAAAAACTCACTTATGAAAACCATGAAATGTCCTGTAAATTCAAAAATCACATACCATATCCAAGTGGAGATGTTTGCTGTCGGATCCGGTCCATTGATTTCCTGAAACATGACAAAAGTATTACGGTTATTACACAGCTAATTACACGGAGCTGCATATCCGTGAGGCAAATGAAATAATCTTGTAATTTGCCAGCGTGCAACGGATTACGCAATTAATCCAGATTGACTTTAAAGAGAATCGTTAGCCGGAATAATTTTCGAACGAGCCCGTCGCTAACTACGGCGGCCTTTCTTTCTACCCTCAAACCTGCGCGGTTATTATACGTCTCATTAAACGAATAGACCACCTCTACAAAAGCGTATTATCCGCGTTACAATTAACTAAAGTTCACCGATTAGTCGTAGATTCCGCAACGTTTCACAAATAATAGCCCATTCCGTTGATAAATACATTCGGCTAGAAGAAGCATTTAACGTTAATTGTGTTTTTTCTTTGATAACTTATTTTTTACAAATTTTGATCATTTTTACAGGAATGCGCAATATTATTTGTCTTACAATTACATAAAGAAAAGAGGTCTTCTTATATTACGTAAGTAGAAGCTCATTTTTTATTTAATGATAGATTCGGTTAAATGAAGTATTTAACGCGTATTATTGGTTTCCCTTGTTGATTTATTCTTTATACTTATGTCATTCTCAGAGGAATGTATTATTTGTATTAAATAAAATTTCGTGATTAGTTATAGATTTCACAGTAATGAATATGAAGCAGTCAAACGCATTCAATAATGCACTGTACTAAATTAAGTATTCCGCGTTAAATACAATTTATCTTTACAAATATATTTGTTAACTTAGATAATGTTTACGAAAACGTAATATTCATATTAAATTACAATTAGCTGAAGTTGAACCAAACATTTCAAAAATTATATTACGAGAATAAATTGAAATATACAGAGATTTTGACGGTAAACGGTATTTCTTTTTTGATTTTTGTTTAGTGGTTTTATAAATAGCAATATTTCTTATTAATAAATATATCATAGTAGGGCAACCCTTTGATGCCAAGTATAGATTGTTCTCGCCAATTCTTTATGAAACACCCATTTTTGTTAATTTCATTACTCTATTAAAGTGAGATAATAAACGAGTCAAAACGTTAATCAATCAACAGGGAAATATTCCGAATAAATTTTCGTATGTAATATTTCATAAATAAATGTAGAACTTTTGATTTAATAAATTTCCTGGTGTCACGTACACGTGAAAAATAAAAGAAATACAACCGCAACTAACAACTATTATTCTTTTCAAGGAAACGTGAAAATATTATTAATTGCAAATGTCTGTATACAATAGATTCTACGGTTTACCTTTCGGTGTTGCAGTCATATTTGTTTCAGGGGATTCCAGAATAAACATTTACTTTTCGTAAACATACCATTCAATTAATTATTGATTACAATATTTCCGTACCTTGAAATAATAATAGAAACTTTGCGAAAATATTTACTTTATTATGCAATTGCATGATATATTTAATATTTATTTTTGATAAAGACAATTTACAAGTGAAAGAATATTAATGGGCTTCTACTTTCATGGTTTAACATTATTTAACACTTTTCGTCAGCATTCTCAAAACATTTATGTTGCAAGCAGTTATTTTATTCTTTATGATAGCTAGTTTGATTAAAATGATACAATTGTAGATACAATTACTTGTTATGACTATTAATTAGTGATTTGTAATACAGTAACAGAATGTAGTGTCAGTTATCGAATGAGGTGGCACCAGCTAAATAATAATTTCAATATATTTTCAGAGGGTTCAATGTATTTTCACTCGTTGATACTTTATCGTTCAATGGAATTTTCTTTTAAAGTTACATGCGAACACCGAGTACGACATATTCATTATTCCTAATGAGCACTAATTGTAAGATACGAACAATACATTCTTCGCTTTCCTGAAACCAAATTGTACAACATGTTCCCACAATCACAAAACATGCGTTTACGTTGCCCGAATATCATATTAATTTAGTAATCTATTGTAACATTTCCAAGAACTACGGCGTGATTGAAAGCTCTACACCCGTACACCATTATATTTCAACCATGACACATCGATTACCGCTGCAATGCAAGCTAACAATTATTCAACAACCCTTAGTTCACTTGAATTACAATTTAAACGAAAAGACCATTCATTCGTTCCACCAAAAGACAAAGAACGAATTTCCATCCCCGTTGCACCTTAACACTAGATTTACGGAAGCCGTCAAATTGACGGGTTCCTACTTGTTTTATAAGCATTTTTCAAATTTACAGAGGCGCTGTACAGTAGATATTTCAAGTGTATTTAAATTATTAAATTAAATATTTAAATTATATAGAATCTTATATACATTTAAATAATTAATATATTTATCACTATCCTACGTACAAGCTTTTAACACTAGATTTACGGAAGCCGTCAAATTGACGGGTTCTTCCTTGTTTTATAAATATTTCTTAAGTTTACAGAGACGCTGTACAGTAGATATTTCACGTGTATTTTATAATGCAATAATGACTTAACGAATTACCATCTCTGCCGCTTCATCCCTCTTTTTCCAAAGTCCTTACTTAATATATTGCAATATAACAGATTTCACGCCCGTAAATCTAGTGTTAAATTACCATCTAATTAAATCAACTCTCATCGCACGAAAGGATGACATTCCCACGTTTATAAGAACCCAATCTGAAATACCCAGGCACCTGGGATGGCGAGCAATTTGCATTCGGCATTTCGCGAATGCACCTCTAAACGTTCATCCTCGCTATCCTTCCTGTCGTTTCTTTCTCTCGGGAGAAATGCGAGATTTATATTTTCTCTCGTTACGCAATGTGCGCCTTCGGGCAGCTCGATTCCACCTGACGGTAATAAGCGAATGTCGGGTTTAAGTTCGCCTTAGGCGCGAGCTCTGCGAGAACGTAACACGAGAACGAGAGTCGAGAAGATGTCTACTTATAAGTAAGTGACGTGCACCTCTCTTTGCTCGAGCGATGAGCGTAGCGAATCGTTCGCTTCCTGTTCGCCGGACGAGAAAGTTTCTTCTTTTCTCCGGATGCATTGCTCGCCGTTATGGCGTATTGAAATTCAGGGATGCTCTCGCAACTCCTGTTTGCCTTGTAATTATCGATGAATCTGCAGAGGTATCGTTGAGAAATTGAATCATGTTTGACGTGCCGTAGAAGATGTTGACGCATGGGTCTGTTGGTCCTGATTTTTTGGCGACATTATTTGGAATTTGGAAAGTGACATTGTACGTGGACTTCATCGTTGGAGTGAAAGCATTGTTTGTGCAATGTTCAATACTGTTTGACTTAAGTCGTGGACATTAATGTTAGGGAAATGGGTAAAAGTGTACTAACTGTTCTTTCCACTACGCTTTTATTAATATTATTTCAAGAAAACTCACAAGCGGGATCTCACGTCCCTTACCGGAAGTGATCTTCATACATTTTCGCGCGCGAATTGCACATAAAAACTGAAACATACCTCTAACAATTAATTTTCGTTTTTGTAATTTCGACGTTCGGAGTTGAACGGCAATGTTGCATATTTGGTATGTAATGAGTACTAATACACATATAACTGCGCCGGTGGTAATTAATTCACTTAATTTCAAATGTAGAATTTATCGGGTAATAATTAACGATAGACTATATTGTTACATTATTGATTTATTTTTGATGTTGTTAATTCATTTTCTATCGACTTAATTTAAACTGCACAGTTAGGTAGTGGCATTGTACAGTTTGATGTAGTATATTACTGAACATGTATCGTTGCCGTTACTAATTTTCCATCGACTTAATTTCGACTTCAGGATTAAATAGTGGTATTGTACAGTCTTATGTCAGACAGAACTCGACGTAAATCGCTGTCGGTGCTAATTTTCTATCGATTTACTTTCGACTTTCGAATTGAATAGCAGTACTATACATCTGCACTCTTATTTCGACAATATTCCACATAAATCTCTGTCATGACTCATTTTCTATCGGCTCAGTTTCAGCTGTGAAAACGAGTGATAATTTATATAACTGATTAACCCGTTGCCGCAAATGACGGCTATAGCCGTCCGATCTTTGAGGATATGTAGGCAAACGACGGCTATAGCCGTCGTGCACATTTTAATCAATAAAAAAAGAACAGCGTTAGTACGAAGTATACTAACGCATACACTTGTTAATTATTGAGTAATACATCGAAAAAAAGGTATAGCATGCCATACAGCATATTAATTGTTCTTTTATGCGTTTTCTCATGCTTTTCCGCTTCGGACAAAAAAAAAATGTGTTTCTGAGCACGATCGTCAAATTAAAAGTGTGCGGCAACGTGTTAAGTATCGTTTCGTAGTTGTTCCTATCGTCATTGGAAAATAAAAATGGTGGAGGTGGTTCTATAAATGTTAAAGAATTACACCACATTAATTTCAATTGTGCGATAACAGGTTAATAAATAATTTAGATTGCAAAGGATAAACATATTCTGTATATTGTCAATTCTACGAAACTGATATTTTTAAATATCTAGAAACATACTTATCACGATAATTTACATCCTGCCATTCAAATTTATATAGTTATTATTTTTATAATAGGTTATAAAAGTAGCTATATGAATAATAGACCTATTATGTATTATGTCATTCTCCTTTATATAGTTTTCTTTGTGATTATACAAGTAAAAGAGTAGATACTGATACAGTCATAGTAATTATATTCATATTATTTATATTTCTATAGTTATTATTTTTTATAGAATAATTAAAAAACCATGTCGATTAAAGTACTCAATTAAAAATAATTTATCAAAACTGATAATTTTCTTTCAGCTTTCAAGCGTTATTACTGGCACTTTATTTAATTATTTTAGTAAAACGTAGACCTTAATAAGTAATAACGTTTGTTATGTCTTGTGTAAGACAGTGAAAAACGTTTTACTTCCATAATGTATTGATTAACAATACTTTCACATTGAATCCTTTTAAATTCCATTCCAAACAAAATTATTTATTTTCTAGCACGACACACGTGCAACACTAGACCATTAATTATGATTTATTTTAAACTACATACTACTGTGTGTACTTCATGGTCTACTGGCTACTACAAGTTACCTTTTAAACAATTAATTTCAATGCTATGCTCAGAATAAATAAACTAGTTTTCACACCAAAAATCTTTGCCAGATACTTATCGCTTTCTCCGTTATCTAATCGCTCAACGCTCAGTGTCGCCCATTCCGCTAATTCGAATTTCTTAGAATCCAATACAATTTCCATCATTTCCTGTCAAAATTGCCAAGTGACCGTGTACTTGCTTCAAAGTACGACGTGTTCACTTTGTTCAAAAATCAATACCTTCAATTTGTATGCTATTCCTAAATAATAATAATATATTCAATATAAAAGATACATTAAAGCAATGAATAAATGCAAATAAATAATCATTTACTTCACGCTGTTTTGAAAATGTTTACAATTTTTGTCAATTATAATTCACTTGCTGTTAAGTATAAGTCCGATGGTTCTTTAATGATTATAAGAAAGATTTTCAATTAACAATGGTACATTAAATAGACTTTTCATTTATTAATAAATGAAATTAAATACCAAAAAACATAAATACCAATTATTCATTTGGTATTTCTTCATAAAACGGGATCAAATAATACGAGAGGGTTAAACAGAAATTTAAGAAAAATAACTTTTTTCCCATCTTTTTAATTGAATATACAATACAATAGGATTTCTATTGCTATTTTTCAATACTGTTATATGTTAAAAGTTCCTAATAATTTTGTTCAAGTAAATTCTATAATTAGAGTACTTCATACTCGGCTCAAATATATTTTTATATTTTTATTTTGCAGTCAATTCCAAATAAATTAGGAGAAATAATTGCTTCAACGCACACAATAAATTATTCCCCATTCATTCCCTATCTCCGTACAACTTTCTTCTCAGAACATCAAATTTTAATGATCCCCCCAAAAATGACCATCGATAAAAATATAAAATTTCTTGTTGCATTGCAGCTCTACCGCAAAAGGCAAAGTAGCATTTCAAAGAATAAAATCCTAACGACAATACTTGAAATGAGTTTTCAATGTCTACACCTGTACACTTCGAGATCGTGTGTACATATGTGCGATACGTACTTGTAGACATTTCAGCTCTGATAAGATTAATAAAAACGGAAAGAGCGCTAATTACGGTGTACAGTCGCGTTTACGCCCATACGATCGTCGGTTCGTCTGCGACGTAAACGGAGTCACGCGCGGATCAAACGGAGAGGAAACCTCTGTCGAGTGTTATTCGAGTGTGAAATAAAAATGACCGGTGAGTGGTGGGATCGTTTGTTACGTTATTTTTCGATCGATCTATTGTGCAATCTAACGGATAACTCATCTTCGTTGGTCTTGTTTACGTTTTACCGTAAATCGTCGACGGTGAAATTGTAGAAAGTTTACTCGCTTGTACGTACGTACACGGAGAACCTGAAACGAGTTGCAAAATATTTGAAAACTCGGTGCAGTTGAATAAATCATACCGATTTACGAGCATATAAAAGGCCGTTTCACGATGATTTATTTAAATTGAGGGATTAAGTGAATGACCGAAAAATGGCCGGATCATTGGATTTGTGCTGCGTTTCTTGAATTTGGCATTTACAATGTTTGAAATTGTAAGAGAAAATGTCAGATGGGTGAAGATAAAATTGTAATCGGTATATTAATCATCTACGGTCCAGAAAGAATTTTGCAACTTGTAGCAAGATAATTGAAATTAATGTGATGATATTATCTAGCGTTAGATGTACTTTCATTCGACGATAATAGAATTTGTATGTATTGGAGCATACTTGTGAAAAATATTAAAAATAGTTATCAAGTCTCGAAATCAAGATAGTTCTAAGACAAAATTACTTCCGACAGAAAGTTATATGTAAATTATGGTTCAACGTAAAACCGCAAAGAGTTTATGCGGATAATTATTACATTCATTCTTCTAGAAGTGTTAAACGATCGTGATAATCAGTCTTTGGATTTTATGTTGAATTTAATTGTTTTGTAAATTAAGCAACAGTTTTGGCAAATCTTTTTATTCAGTATCAAACCCCTAATGAGTCAGATGTTGATGCGAGGTAAATCGAGAAAAATCTTCGCTTAGCATTTTACAAAAATTGTGCACTGGAGATTCTCCGTAAATGATCAAAAGGTTAATACAAATAAATATCGGCAGTGAGTATGATAACTCGTTTTAAAGTTTATGAAAAATCATAATGCTGACGAAGACATGATAGTTTGTCATACAAAAGTAAGTAATAATTGTAAAATAATTTTTTCTATGAGATATGAGTACAATTAGAGTCGTGCATCGCGATAAGTTGACAAAACATGTTAGACAAGTCGGATAATATGCCTGACAGGAAACGAATAACAATGCTAGCTAAGTCTAGATATGCAAGTATGAACGGTAAAAGTATTCTATGGATAAATATATCAGATAATAGTCGAGTCTTGCTACTAATTTTCTACACTCTCGTAATTTTGATAAAACAATATTTCAAGCTGTTTCACTCAGAAACGAAATCTTGCACGAAAATAAAATTACTTCAAAGTCGTGTTGCACAGTTGTGAAGAAAGCGTTACAACTCAAAAAAGTATATCTTCGAAGAAGGAGAAATTTCATTTCAACGTAAAAAGGTATTATTTTGTCATTCAAATTGAAAAAGTATAATACTCATAAAACAAGTTACGTGTCCTTATACTTCATTTTCAATTTGTGATAGTAAAAACAAAAGGCAGCTATTAGCAAAACGTATTCATAGAATGAAACAGTTTCAGAGAAACCAAGAATAGCGATATAATCGTTCTATACCACTGAAATTTAGAAAATAAATAAACGTTACTTTCACCATTTTTCGAAAATTGTCTCCCCAACATGTTAACAACAATACCTCAAAAACCAAATTTCTAGAGCCTCACAATTTTCTTCTCAACACTGCGACATATTTTTCAAGCAGAATACCTCATTCTCCAAACCAAAAACGTACATACAACCAAGTCCTATAATTGATCCAAATTCGAATGACAAGTCACATCAATTCCCCTTCGAATCTCAACCATCCGGCATATCCAAAATGCCGAAATCACACGACCCGACTAACGTAGAATCGAAATTCAACATCGACACAATACGTTATTCTGAATATGAATTCACCTGCTGATATACAATCAGACGCGATCGTCACCGGTGACCATCATTTCCACCTACACAGGGCGTTCTTGCATCCAAGTTTACTGATATCGACGATTCCTGTCGCAGGCTACAAATGGGTTAGGTACACGGGTGCTCGTTACTGGGTACCAGGAATGATCACGATTGGTAGGGACTTGGACGGCATGAATCTTGTGGTGGGACGTGCCATGCACCATGGCGATATGATACCTGCAAAAGTCAAACCGGAGCATGGTGTGGCTTATGTTTCTCACAATGGGAGTGAGCACATAAAACATGACTTTGAGGTAGGAGACTATTGCTACGCTGTTGGGAAGAATGTTTTGTTACACAAATACACTGCCGGCCATAAGTATTAGGACACCTACTTCGGATGGAGTAAATGTGAACATAAATCTACGCATACTTTTGTATGATTTTAACTAATTTTGTTTTATTTAGTATTATATTAGGTTGGTGCATATGAAATGACGGATTGTATACGGCGACATTAAAATGACCACAGTTTTTGCAAAATGAATGTTTATAAATCAAATTAATTTTCATCCACATCAATACACTTCTGCCAAAGATCCACAAGGGCTTTTATACCATTTTTAATAAAATCTGAGTTTTTAGAAAGGATGAAATTGGAGGCGACTTTTTTATTGTCACCTTCATTATCGAATTTTTTTTCTATAATGAAGTGGCCTAAGTGTTTAAAAATGTGATAATCCGTGAACCAACATTGTACGATTTTTTTTATTAAGAATTGCCTCCCATATGCTTTGTTTATGTTAAGACTTGCAGCTGCATCATTATTACCAAGTTTATATTCATATCTGTTTACTACTCGTATTTCACTACTATTCGCGTTGCACAAAAAAGTTTATTTTTTTATAGGAATTAGGTGTCTTCCAAATAAAATACATCTCAATATTGAGAATATAGACCAAACAACCTGTTTCCACTGTAAAATTATTAATTTTACGTCTACCTATTTACAAAATATGGCCAAAATATAGTGTACAGACCTTATACGACATTTTATATGCACCAACCTAATATATTTCAAGGCAAACATACATCAAGTGCTATAACAGGTTTATAATGCAAAAAATAAAATAACATTATATTTTGTTTTCATCGATATAACAACGTCTTTTCTTCATGACGGCTTTCACGAGTTTTGGCATTCTGGACGTTGATTTCTTGAGGGTATCTGTTGAAACTGCACTCCGAACAGGTTTTTCTAACATTTTTATGAACATTTGTATACATTTACAGAGCATCTGATACGAGAAGCCACACGCAGCAAAACCTGAAAGTTGCTCGGTAAAAATATAATACAGACCGTTATAAAAAAATCAGTAATAAGTTTATAAATTAACCAAGGATGTCGTAAATACTTATAGTTGAGAATATGTTTTAATCAAAACCTGAAAATAGGGACAGTGAACATGTTCACTCCAAAATCAATTTCCGATTTCGTGCATACGTAGCAGGTGTACTAATACTTTTGGCCGGCAGTGCATATCGATCAGTTTTGGGTACTTGATTGTGTTTGTTTAGTGATTATTGTTATTGGCATTGGTAGACTTTGGATTTTGATGTGTTTATGGAATATTTGAAAGTGTAATGATACATGGAATACGTGTAATACATAAAATTTCGAAAGTATGGCTCTTATTGGAATATTTAGTGAGTGATATATGTTTCTGCTTTGGCTGCTTTTCTCTTATGTCGAATTTAAAAAAATCATTAATAGAATTGCATCCAGTTTTAATGGTATGTGACTCGATCGATGTATTGGATAAATGTTGGATTGAATAGAGCATGAGGAGGAAGAAAATTGATTTATGCAATTTTGTACATAGTGCAAGGTTTACACTCAAAATGAACAAATTTCGAAATTTAATGGTAGCGAATATTTCTGAAGGAGGAAGAAACATCCTTTTCGATTGTTTTAGTAGATCTATTATAATCTGCTTTAGATTTTCAAATTGTATTTCAACAGGTAGAGTTATCGGTATCTTATTTATTAATTTATCACTACCATGTTCTTGAAATTTGTAAAATTAATTGGCAAGTTAATTCTGCATTTCTATGGATGTTCATTGAAGAACCAAAATTCTTAATTTTAATATTATTTGTCAATATCTTCAAAGATTTACAAATCTATTATACTGAAATCAAAAAATCTTCATTTCGCCCTCAAGAAACCAATAAAATTCTTTACAAAAGGTGTTACACAATTTTTGCGAATTAACCGGCTACGAGAATTAGTTATAAATTAATGTACCCAAAACCAAACTACAAACCGTCCGCCAACACATTCACCTAAACTGTTGTTAGAATTAAAACATACAATGGATCATAAAGGGAATGTTAAATAATACAATTAAGCGTATACATGTTAAACAAGCTCGCATTATCTACAACATTATCGGCGGTTTTACATTATCTATCCTTCCTGCGAATCTCATCGCACGTAAAGATTAGATTATGATGTACTAAAATATCGATCAGAAATATCAGTACGAAGGCGAACGATATTCCTGCAAAACAGTTGAGCAACATTTTATTATATATTCGATCTCTCTATATATGTATGTGGAGAAAGAAAGAAAATTTGACTTTTGGAATTAGATTAATGGAAAGGTACAAAAGTATTATACTAAAAATTATTATAGATGCGAAATTGAAGCTATTGTCAACAGATAAATATCGACTGCATCAAAATTTTTGAACTAAGTAGAAGAACGAAGGTGAACTATTCAAAAATTAAATGGAGGTTAAAAAAATTAATTATGCAAGGTTCTTGAGTCGTATAAATTGAAACGTTAGAGGGAGCTAAACGACTTTTATTTTAAAAATTCTGTCAAATAATGTGTCTATCTGCAAGAAGGTATAACCAGTTTTAAAACAACACGTCAAAGAAAATCGGTCATGTTTACTCGGAAAAGAGAAAAATATTCAATATCTCACACATTATTCGAAAGCTTATCCGCACAAACAACTTCAATCCACACATCAATGAAATATATTTACAATATCAATACAGACATTCTATGCATTTCAATCGTTCCAATCCAGTTATAACTTTTCATGCTTATACAAAAAAACATTCAAATAAATGTTATTGAGATAAATTCAAACGTTCAAATCAAACACTTTAACCAATCACCACTTACATTATCAAAAAGCTTCGCACCTTCAACGCAATAAACTTGAAACACTTCATTGCGAACAGACAACGAGAAACCTGTATGCCAAATAAAATAAAAATCCCACATAAGCACTAATTCCTCATAATTTCCATGACCCAATACTTTCAATTTCACACCCTGTACACACATACACTCCTCGCTCTCTTTTTTACCGTTACTCGAAATCGATTGCTATCATTCGTCACGGTTCTCGAGTACACATTCGAGCGATCCTACATTAATCGTCCCTTGTTTGCCTTGCAATACACTCTATCGTATTCGGCGAAATCAATTTCTCCGGGTTCGGTTATGAGAACAGGCGTGACTGCGGCTAATTACGGCCTCGCCGAGGCAGCTTCGGATAATTTATTTGTCGGTAGTATCAGGAGGATTAAGAGGGTGAAAAGCATTCCCTTTGATCTGTCGTGACCTCTTATCGAGGAGTTTCGGTGGGCTCGTATTGAGCAGATGTTTCTGAGGGCCTTCTTTCCTCTCCCGACAGATCCTGATGCCTGCAGATTTCAAGTGGATTCGATCAGCGAACGGACACGTGCCGCCGGACGCTGTCGAGGCTGGAAGAACCTCCAACGGAGAAATACTTTTCGTTGGACGTGCTTATCATAACAATGCACCGTGTGTAGGAAAGGTGAGACGAAAAGAAATATTGGAGTGATATTGCGCGCGTAAATGTCGAGGTTTGTTTATGAAATTCACCGTTAGAAACGTTGATATATTGTTTTATTTCGTGGACTATAATGCGTTCTGTGTCACGGTAATGTGATGTTTTCGTTTCGGCCAGTGGTTCTCAAAGTTTTTTAGGATTTCTTGCGAGATGGAATCTTTACAATGTTTTACGTTACTTGAGCACCCCTTAAAATGAGCACCAATTAACATATAGGATATAGTTGCCAAAACATTTTTTGACAAACAGTTATTTATTCAGAAAATGGCATAGCTTAGTCATCAAATGTGCATTCAATGGGATAGGTGCATTTGTTTTGTTTGAACCAGTTCTTCAATCTATTTAAGTGACCCCTTCGCGGTCCTCAGTTTGAGAACCATTGGTTCAGGCCATAGCGCCATTTATAGGTAGGTCTTTTTATAATATTGTTACGATTGATTGTAAATAATATCGTTCCCCCTGTATGTTATATCGATTGTGAGAGTCATAGTAACGACTCAAATTGTTTATAACAAGTTGTCAGAGAGTTCTCCAAGAACTGTGACATCGAATAGACGTGTAATAAATATAACTCTTTATTTTCTAAAATATTAGTAGTCTTTCGATGCCGCGCCGTAATCGTAACAATATTATAGTAGGTCGTTAAGAAAATTCTATCGTTTCGTAAATTAGAATTATGCCGCTTTAATAATATTGTTACGAATTGTTGGTCTCTCCCTTGTACGATATCGATTGGAAATATCTAGCAACGACATTTTGTTTTTGTTATAAATACGTTCTGAGACAGAGTTGTCCGTGAGCTTCCGTATAGGTTGGACGTTTCACACAATTACTCTTCGTAAAATATAGTTCTCACGGTTATAAATAATGTACCAGATCATTATTCTTCGCGGGAGTTACCAAAATCGTAGTAATTTTTACCATTCCTGGCTATTGTGTTTTTCGTAATGGAATTCAAAAGAAAATAGCGAACACCATCTTTCGATTAATTCAGTGATTGTAATATAATTTCCACATTTCTAATCCTGTATGCGATGGAATAGGCAATTCTGAACATTTCCAAAAATTATTAAATTAAAATGTCGGTAGGTGACGAAACGATAAAATTATCTCTACGCTGTTTAATATTGCGTTAAGTTATACGCTATATCAAAAATCAGGGATGGATTGTTATTTCAATAGTTAATTCAGAGTTATTGCGCATTCAGTCACAAAGGAAATGGCACGGCAAAGGGTTAATAAAAAGTGAAAGACTTTTTTTGTTAAAAAATGTTATAATTGCTTGTGCGTTATTCTCACCTGTTTAATCGCGTGTTTGGCACGTGTACAAAACGAAAATAAGTCAAGGTATTATATTCTTATATTAGAATAATTTATCAATTTAATTGTCAAGATATTAAAAACTTTGTAATGCATAAAAGCATGATAGCTTTTACGTTTTTAATTCTGTATTTAATACGTGTATAAAACGGGAATAAGGCAGAATATTGTAAGCTATCAAAAAAGTGGGAGTATAAAGGATTAAAAAGGGAAGATCGCTAATGGCCTAAATGGAAAGTCCACCGTATTTCACCGGTAGCTGACGCGGCAGATCTCCCTTTAAACGTTTTTAATGGTGCGTATCACACCATGTCTGTAACGTTACAAATATTCTTGCTATAGCACAACGATATGTGTTGTAGTATGCAATAGGATTAAATAAATACATCTATTTTAATATTTCATTATTAATTAGGGGAATTATTATTAACAGGGAATTATATGAATAATTATTAACAGGGGAAATACCATTAAATGTGACACAGAACGTTTTAATAAAAAAAATTGTAAGTTGGCAACCTTCCATTCTCAACTTCAATTCCGTTTAAAGTTTTTATTTCCCTCTTGATCTAATTAATTATTGGCAAGAATGCATGTACACGATGGAGTATAAATACGTAAAAATTGTTAATATCAGTATTTAAATACAAACCCACATAGAAATAAATAAATATTCGGTTAAATTGTTGTATTGGACGGGATATTACTCAAATGCATTAACGCATTTTTTATTAGCTGTATTCAATTGATGGTATTTTTAGTAAAAAGTGTTATAATATTTTTAATCTTTTATAATATATTGATTTTCTGCCAATTTTTGAATAATCGAATTTTAGAAGTTTAAGGTATTTCTAAGAGATACATTATTGCATTTGTTAATTACTTAGAATTGA
Organism: Cerceris ruficornis; assembly: GCA_963989415.1. NCBI lineage: Eukaryota > Metazoa > Arthropoda > Insecta > Hymenoptera > Crabronidae > Cerceris > Cerceris ruficornis. The sequence goes on from OZ022521.1 coordinate 12,381,948, forward strand.
TATTCAATACAGTATATATTAAACGCGAGTATAAATTCGCTTCTATGCGATATTTGCTGATTATTCTAAGTTTTCATTATTATTGTATAACTTTTTTTATTTCTTTACAGGTACATAGAAGTCACGGTTGTCTGTACATACCTTTCGACGGCAGGGAAGTTTCATTCCGAGAGTATGAAGTTTTAGTACAAAATTAAGTCATACACAACTAATTTCAAAATTAAGAAACTTTAAGAAACTACCTTGTACTTTGTGATCTTGTTACTTACGTATCCGAACGTGCAGCTTTTATGCATAATGCATAAATAATTCTATATAATAATTTGAATAAAGCTATGTACACTATTATATAACCAGCAGTCGTTATTATTAATATTTAGCGGGTAATTAAACTGCGACACACAATGGCGTAGAATAATAAAAATTTATAGTAATAACAGTACGCAGCTGCAGTACACAAAAAAGGCTGTTACATAAAAAATATCTGAAATATCCAAAATGTGACATTCGTTTTAACATTTAGCAAGTGAAAGAAATCTCTACTTCGGTTCTTCTTTCTCAACAACATTTATCAAATTAGAAATTTGCATAAACATCCGCAGTGTACTAATAATTATTTCTTGTTCGTACTTCGATGACACATTTTACTAGTTTCCGTATACAATCTTAACATTAAGTTAATGTTAACTTAACATTACAGTTACTTTATCTCAGTAATGACAAAGTTTTTATTTTTTTCAAATAGCAAGTATTCAATGCTATTCATAACTAGAAAATTCAACAGCTACATTTTACAAACAGCTCATCAATGCCTATCTCTGCAATTTCTAACCCCAAGGAATAAGTCTGCCGATTTAATGTGCCATGGAGAAAGGTCCAGAGCAATAATTTCAGAAAAAGGACCGTCAAGCGAGCTGTTATCTGCCCACGGGAAGCTCGATTACTATGCGGAGAAAAGTGATTTATCGGCCCTTCGTTAACGCGAAGGGAAAAAGGGAATTTGGTTTCTGTAACCACCCTACCAACCGACGAGTGCGATCTACCCTCCTTTCAGCGTTCATCCCCCGTCTATGGTACATTATAGCACAATTGCACTAAATTGTCAGTGGTTGCGTCGTACTTTCACTCTCGATGCTAATCGATCTTGCGAGTTCAAAAAGATTGCCGATGCCCTTAGGTACATAATATTTCAACGAAGGGCGATGATCCTCTGATGGGTCCCCTCGACGACTCCCAATCACACCACGAGAAGCAGTGATTTCAAAATTAAACAGTTTCGTTAAACGTTCAGAAATTAAGTTTCACAAGAGTAAAGATTTGTAGATAAGAAATTACCTGTTTAAAGTAAATTAGGTTTTTTAATGCCTGTGCGTTGCCTGAAGTCCAATGAAAATAATTTATTCAAAATGTTTGAGTGGATTGAGAAATCAACTACAATCCTTTGAAGGCTATGCTATTTTAGTGCAGAGAATTTCGACAAATTTTATAACGGTGCCTCAAGCGTGATATTACACCTTTGGGTCGATGAACGTTTGGAGAAATAAATCTTGAATTCCAAAGTCAAAGAACATTTTGTTTTGGGTTTTTATTTTGCAAATGTTCACTGATTCAGATGTGTAGAATCACGCCTGAGGTAATATGACGATATTTTTTTAAGCATCCTGTACTATAAATAAAAACTGTAGCATGACTATCTTTAACCAGTTAACTGTGGCGTAAAATCGAGCCATGACGAGTATACTCGTCAATCACAGAGTAAGTTGCGCTGGTAAGATATTGGATCAAAAAGATGAGTTTATTTAATAAAATTGAAAATTTTATTACTAATATTTACTTATTTGGTTAACATAAACATATATTACATACGTATTAAACTAAAAACGCAATAAAAATTAAATATTATACATATAAAAGTAAGAATTTAAACAGGATTATTTTAAAAGGAACCCTATTATAAATCAACTTTCTGACTTTTGCCTTTGCCCCTTTTAGGCTAACATCTAAAAAACGTTATCATCGCACATAAATAAGTTCGTTATGCGAACTGGTAAGCTGTTTCAACCGGTGCATACGCGGACGCATGAGTTCATCTCAAATTATTTATATTTTTCATTTGTTTGTTTTATTCCGGCATGGCCTGAAAATATTCTAAACATCTTGAAATTTGAGAATATGTTCTGTTTTTCTCAAAAATTACAATTTAAATAGCCAATGGTCACTACTTTATACGCATGACGAGTATACTCGTCAATCACAGTTAACTGGTTAACAATAGCAAGAAACAACAACGTACAGGTGTTAGAACATAGTTTGAGTCAGTGTTTCTGCAAAAATCTCAATTGTCTACATCATTTTGACCCTTTGCTGTCCTACATTAAGCCACACTTATCTTTTTCCTGTAGTTAACGTTCCATCGACTTAATTTCAGCTTTGGAGTCCGGCAATAATTTTAGATCATCATCTAAGTATCCCTCATTACTACTATCACTAAACAAAAATTAAGAACCAGCCGTAGAAAATTTCAAAAAATTAATCTCCCACAGCTAACGTAAAAATAACTGAACAATTTGGACAATAAGGACCAATCTTTATCACTCGACATATTCCATTGCACGAAGCTTCCCATTCAACTCACAATCAGAAACAGTCGAACACATTCAGTTTTCTTAACACATTACCGACCGCTATTGTTTGAGCATTCTACCCACTTTAAAGGATTTGTTTCGGCTTATATTGCCTAAAAAAATTACAATCTCTTTGAAAATTACAAATGCTTCTCATCGACTCCTTAACACACTTCCACTACAATAATAAATAACAAATTAGTGATTGCCGTGGGAACCGATTAATAAACTAAATGTCTAAGCGTTGGTGACAAAAAGTCTATTCACAGGCTAGCGGTCGGTAAAGTGTTAAGTTCCACATACAATAATTCTTCCCTCTACCAATGCAAACACCGCCTTACATTTCTAACCCCCTACAATAAAAAGCTCTTCGCCGTAACCCGATAAAGAACGATGCAAAAACTCTCTCGTCATCTGCTCATTAGAAAATTGAAAACTCAAATTTGCACACCGTCAAAACAGATAGAAAAGGGAGAACACAGTTTTGCGGCGCAGGAGCGCAACCAGTGGTCGTTTTCTTGGTGGTCACCCGTTAGGTATCGGGCACGTGGCCGTTGCGGCATTATATTCCCATGGCTGGCACGTGGCTGCGCGGGGTACCCCCGAAACCCTCCCCTCGGCCAGAACCCCGCCACCTCTCATTGTTAGGGAGCCGGTGCCCCCGAGGGTTGGTCGCGCTATTTAATATTTTGATCGGAGAGAAGCGTCTGCGTTTCGTTCGAGCTGGCAGTAGGGGTTGCTCACGTGCTCACGATCGTTCCCTTTTGATTAATTTCGGTACGGATCGACTGGCACGAACGTGAATGATGCTCGACAAAGGAGAGCGCTGGAAGGAGAGGTGGGAAGAGCGAGAAGGAGGGAGAAGAACGAGAGAGAGGACAAAAATAGCAACAGCTGGCACCGAGACGAGAATCGGCGGATGGACACAATGCAACCTCGATACGGGAGCTAAACTACCCCCTGCCCTTCTCGTTTTTAACACGGACCCAATCGCGACACACGGTGTGCACGCGCACGCTCGACGATCATCCTTCTATATTATATAATCGCGGACGTGGGGCAAGTTACGCTCGAGGGAAGGAATATCGTTAATGGCGCTTCATTCTCGATGAAACGCAGGGGGAGGGAGTTAATTGTAACACCGGAAAGTATTATCTCGTTCATGCTTGAAACTCGATTTTCAGGCTTAATTCGGTGGCGCTGGAGAACGGCTTTTACGTGTGACTGTTTCGTCGATTCGGATGTTTTTGCTACTCTGGTCCATTTTCTTTGTCAGCCTTTTTTTTTAACTGTTTGAGTCCCAAGGAGCGCGATCGCGCTCTTCAAATTTTGTGTCGAAAAGTTCCACTAGTCGATGGAGAGAGGCGCTATCGCGCTGCTCGGGTTTTTTTCGACCGTGTTCTTTTAAAAGCCTCTGGGACTCAAACGGTTAAACAAGTTTAATTGATTTTATATAGCATAATAATTGAATATTATATTAGGTTGGTGGAAAATTAATGTCGGTTTTCAAACTTTATCTTTAAATACACATGTTGAGAATGGGAATAACTTTTTTTAATCGAAATAAGTTCCATTACAATTTACACGTTTTTCCCAACGAGAAACAAGTTTTGTAATAATTTTTAATTTCTAAAATGATATAAGAAAACAAACCGATTAAAATGAACGCCTATCTTAAAATTAAGCGCCAAAGTTTGAAAACTTGAAAACCGACATTAATTTCTTACCAACCTAATACGAATTTTAATTGACGTTTCAAGTATATCGCATTTCAGGTGGATACTTTGCAATTGCATCTTTATAATTATATGAAAGACGTGTGCTTTTATTTCATGGAGAAAATTCGTATTTCGTCCGCAGGGTTGAAAAGAACGTTCCACCATACTTTCATCTCCGCTGCACAATTTAGGTGCATAGTCGATTAAGCCAGCCACCTTCATAACTATAAAGCGTCTCCTGTCCATGGTATTACCAAGGGATACCACATTTCGGTTATAATGCGACAGTCATAAATTAAGGGAATTTTCGGTAAAGACAATTTATAGACTGTCGAACGTTAATCCTTTTGGCTATCTCAATTTACATGGCGCGCGCGTATAACGCATTATCGAATATTAAATTACTCTATCATAATTCTCGCGGTGTTGCGAAAATGAAAGCTTTTTTAAAGACAACGCGGTCTGTCATCGTTTAGTGCGAAGCAATTACTTGACGTAGAATAGACTATACCGCGGAAGCATTTTATTTTCTCGCTTTATGGCGTTCTATTGATTCCCTCATTCCTTTATTTGACGTTACGTCCGGGACGTGTGGACACGATGTCTTTCGTTCATATCGGCGATTGGATAAATCTGTGCTTATTGTAACTCGTGTCAAATATCTATCGGCTATCACCGTTTAAATGAGTCGAAAAAGTGGATACCTGAAGGTTTTACTTGGAAGTGTCCGAATATTCGATTTAGAGAGATACAATTATCGATACGTTTCGATACTGTGTATGTGCGCTGATCGAAAGTGTATTGAACTCGTTTTATAAAGAGAGCACCGGAATGTTTTCAAAAATAACTCTTTGTGATGAAAATACGAATTAAAAATTGGATTCGCCTTGTGGCATAACACCGAGCTGCGGCAGTTATCTAAAAGTACTCGAAAAAGTTCAGTTTATTCGTAAAAAGGATATTCGTAATTTCACAATCATTTATTTCGTATGATAATGAGTAAAATTAGTAAATACTAAATTATCTAGGTCATTACACAAAAGTTACAATAAATAATTTTTGTGTTATTGATTTTCGCGCCACCAAGAAACTGTTGATCATCAAATATATCGCACTTAATTGCGGACTTCATTTCTCTAATTTAAATAAAATAATATCTTTAAATCATTAACTCTTTGCTCCACGATTTATTTTCTGGCTGCATGTGCAATTCTTAAACACAGAATTACTAAAATAAAAATTGACTAGTAGTTTCTTCTACGTTGTCAAAGCTCAAAATAGAAGTGATTAGAAAAAAGATAATTTTATTTTGAAACTTAGCAGTGTCTACAAAATTTCAAGGTTTTTTGATCCATTTTCCGTGCTACAAGTGTCACTCGTTATTGTGAAGCAAAAGATTAAATTCAAAATAATTTTTTGAACAGCAGAATTCGAATATTTCAGACCCAAGAATTGATCCTTTGATGGCTAAATAACTTTTCAACCTCCACTCAATTAACCAGTTAAGTGTGTTTGACGACTATATCCGTCATGGAGATGTGGCAGAATTTTGTGTCATGACGACTATATCCGTCATGCGTAAAATTTTGTTACAATTTCATATTTAAATTGTAATTTCGGCGAAAACTAAATTATATTCGTAAATTTTAATATGTTTAAAATGTTTAGAGGTCAAGATGAAATGAAACAAACAAATAAAAATTATAAATAATTTGAGTTGGATTCACAACTTCCTGAGAGCTAACTCGTAAGCAGTGATTATCGCGACACACACTGGGGCGCCCTTTGTAAACAGATCGCCACACTTAACTGGTTAAAAGAACTTAGTTAAGCAATATTCCCTACTATAAAATATCCAATTATCTCGACGGTACCTATACTTACTGTAGGACTCTGTTCAAACGATTAAATACCCAAAGTAGTCACGAAGTGCCAGATATAAAAAAGCTACTGTAACAGAAAACAATGTCAGCCATATCTCGCAAAATGATCAAACACCCAATCCAATCGTAATTGCTAAGCTACATGACAGCTATAAAAATACTGGAATATTTGAGAAATTCGAGTACACCCGACAATGGTCTTCGACGCCAGCGGACCCGAGTCCTCTTATACCGTTATGACAAAATGTTGGAGCAGTGCAGCGGTTATTTTATTTCGAGAATGCGCTTCCTGGAATCTACGGGCCTACTCGGAACAAGCCCATCCATATGGCGCGGGAGACACGAAAACCAGAACCAGAACCAGAGCCCGAATCTCGATTCGGGAGCGGCGAGAGAGGACAGCTGCTCTCTCGCCGATCGAGGACTCCTGCAGCTGCTGTCGTTAGTGTTGCTGCTACCACTGCTACTGCTGCTGTTGCTACTTCAACATCGAAATCCCTAAGTAGCACGGAGTATAAGAATGTAACAATGTCGAGTCTGGCAAGCACCGTTGCACATTGGGTCGAAAATGTATGTGCTGGTAATCATGACAGTGATAGAAGAATATTGGTCGAGGTTTATTTTTCCCGATTTTTTTCCTCGAGACAAAACTGGCCCAAATGAGTTGTTTACCTTAAGTATATGTTAAAGCGGCACTACTATGTTATATAATCATTGTGATTGAAAACATGTATATATACTCTCGTGCGTAAGGGCATTTGTATTTATGTGAATAAAGATATTATTATTATTATTAGTGATAGAAGTTATTTGCTCTTTCTTTCAGGATATTTAGATCTTTGTATCGTGCTAAATGTACACGTTGATGCAATAAACCAGATATCAAATTCATTAAATAGTTTAATTTTGAATGTATATTTAATGTAAATTTAATGTTTAATATTGTAATGTATACTGCTGTCAAGTTCAATAAATGCAATAGTTTAAATTTGAGTGTATATTCGATGTCAATTTAATTTTTAATATCGTAATGTAAATTGTAGGAATACAACATATGAGATGAGTTCAATTTTGCAAGTTTTTGGATTAGATATTTTCATAATCAGTGGCATGTAAGTATATAAGCTTTGTTCTTTTCATGTCATGTTTCGTTATTGAAGAATATTGTTGATGAAAAAGGTAATTGAGTGTCGGGTTACGATTGTGTCTAAAATTTCAGTTTTTATTGTTTTTGTATTCACAGGTAGTCTTTTTTCAAATAAAAATTTACTTCGTTTATTAAAATATCAATTTTAGCAGTAAATGTGTAGTGCTTGGTAGACATCAAATCCGGATAACAGAAAGGTAAAAAAACCATGGTGTTTTTATTATCATTTATGTATTTATTAGTAATTTCTACCTATTCTCCAAAAACCCTAGTGTCAATGATCTTTACATTGAACAACATTTCACAATGATAATGCAATAAGTTGGTTCAACTTTTATAAAATGTATAATTGAAATTTTCAAGAAATTGATATACCTTCGTTTGTAATGCTGTGTTACTGTTATTATTTATGGTTCATATAATTCAGCAGAGAAAAATGTAAATGGGGGTTCCATAGTAATCCAGAGATAAATATGATGATATATCCGATAAACGCAGGGGTCGAGAAAATCTCTCACAATTCTAAATTCATACTTCTTTCTACTATCATTGCCGCAATATGTGATTCAATGTTATTTTGCCGAAATGAAAGTCTTTCAAGCGATTTATAAACGCTCGTTTTTATTGAAATGCATTATGCACTTTCTGTAACTCTTCCCTGCTAATGCATTATAACAGAAACGAGAAGCACCGGTAAATTGTCAAATCGATTTGATTGCGATTTCAAAGGCGACAGAATTTTCTTGGTTACCTAATATCAAGAATGCATGACATACCTTAAGTGACCAAAATTACAAGGTAAAATGGCGAGAAGCGTGAAAGCTTGCTTCAGTAACAGGAGAACAGCGCACGAGTATGCATCAGATTAGACCATGAAGCCTATCGAATTGTAAATCGTCAATTCATAATTCTTGAAAACGTTATTGAAATCGATCGAAATCACATAGAAAGTTGCAGTAATATCAAAACCATTTTCATTACTCACTACGAATATTACATAAAAATATTTATAATTCTAACAATTAAAAATTTTGATACCAAAATAAGCCATCACGTAAGCGAAAATTGCTACCAAAAGATACCAATAACAGTTTCCAGAAATTCCACTACAAAACAACTCGGAAGAACAATCCATAACGAATGAAAGTACATTTCCCTAAATGTACCATAACGAGAATTAATAGCACCCATAAAGGACGTCGCAGTATGCATAACCGAAGTTATAGTTACCCTAACTTTTTTCTCTCTCGTACCGAACGACCGCTCATTTCCGTTTTCCGGTAACCTTTTCAAGGGCAGGACAATCATTAAGGTGGCGGCACGGGTCCTGCCACGGACAGGTTCCCTTTGGTAGACTTTTTCAGACAGTAAAGTCTATGCATGGGGGCTTTTCTGCTTGATCACGAGGGGCTTAGTGGTCCTTGCGATATGAGCGTGTCATGGGGTTTCCCCCTTCTTTCGCTCCTCTCTCTCTCTCCTCTCTTACTCTCTTTCGGGACTGCAGCTGCTCGTCACACGGGCCCCATGCCATCTGCCATTATAGGCTACACATGCACACGCGCCTCCAACGAGGTCCCATGGTGTATGCGTAATAGTTGCGCGACAATACTGGGTGTGCTGGAGTTCGCGATGCGATATTACTATGCGGTTAATCCCTCGGTGCTTTATTGCGATTTTGAGATGGTAATAAAGTACTTTCGGCATTACGGGCGAAGTTGATATCCCGCTTTGGTAACTTTGTAATTGGGCATAAATACGCAGTTCTATATTTAAAATTGCTGCAGTATTTTACGAGGGGAAACATTGTAGATTAAACCTGTCTACGGTTTAAGACTGTGTTTGATTGCGAGTAAGCAACGCTTGGGTCATGTAATTGGTAATCATTTTCTGTATTAAAGACTTCACCTTTTCGATGCTATTTGCTCTATTGTTTCACATAAACCTATGTACATATTGTTGTTTTTTTGCGGGAACTCTTTATGTAACTTATATAACTTACCTATAATGATCTCGCAATGGTGGAATACTCAGGTTTTTTTGAATTTTTCATTACAATTGAGTGGTATTCTCATATCCGTAGGCTTCTTAGGTTCTCGCACTAGGGAACACATTAATTAATTCACCATGTTATTTGTTCTAAACAGTCGCCAGTTTGTTCAGCTATTACTTACACCATAAACTGCACTGTTCGAATACTGTACGCCATTAATTCTAGTTGTATAATTGTTAATGTAATACGTATTATCATAGCGTTTTTTCCATCTCTAACGATATTTTACAGCGTACTTACGTCGTTATTATGGTGATTGCACTTTACGCTTCAATATCTTGTAGCTAAGGGTATAGGACTCACCATGATACATCTTGCTACTATAACTATATTTAACACAACGCTGTATTTCAATATAGCACATATATTTGCTTTTCGAGTATAGTGTTTAGAATGGTACATTACAATTACAAAACAAACAGTTTAAATTAATTAATTTTTTATTAATTTCTTTAGAGACGTCTTTAACACTAAACCCACCGGCTTTATATCTGTTATATTCAAATATACGAAATAAGTACTTTGGAAAAAGAAATTTGAATAGGTGAAAAAGATGATCAGATAAGTCATTTTTGTTTTATACGATAGACATAAAATATTTACTGAATGGCTGCCCAATCAATTTGGGGAATTTTTAGAAAAAATCAGAAAGCGGTCATTTGACCGCCATGGTAGGTTTAGTGTTGAGGTGGTTGAGGAATTATAAATTCTTACTTTTCGGAGGATTGAAAATGTTAAAGTAAAGACTGCCAAAGTAATTGTGCAGGTAAGCACGCAACTCAATTAAAATCAAACTCACATCCAATTTCCATTCAATACTCCACCCATATTCGTCCACATAAACATACTCGGTCATTTCGTAAATTTCAAACGTTTATTCTATTTTGCAATACCTCAAATTTTCGACTCGACTAACTATTATTGTTCCAGTAATAACTTATGTTGTTTTTAACTCCAATTATATTTGCAACCACTATTTATGACCCGGAATCTTAATTTTTCTTTACAACTATAATTCTTCTCATAGTCAGTATTTTTGCTGTTGGAAAATTTGTGAGAAAACTATAAACGATGACGTTTTGTTGAGTCGTTGATGATGAGATTGGGATGCTGATTCGTTTAATGTGTTTGTCAGTGCTCGAGAGAGTGTGCAAATAATTTGATTTACATAAGGCGATTTCACATTTGTTACGGTACTTCTACCGGTGCTTACAGTTATCCTGCGTTACGTATTAAAATCTCCAATAATCAATAGGGAAGATTCGAAAACACTGCGCTGTTTACGGAACTGCTTATGATAAACAAGTATTTGCATCTCAGCTTTCACATGGTTATCGATCATAATGCTATACGTACATGCAAATACACTGTTTTTCTGAAACAAAGTATCGCATTTCTTCGGTGAAAAACATGACATAATAGAACAAAATATTGAAGTAAAGTTTCTGCATTAAAATTCGTATTAATTAATAAGTTTGAAAACATTAAAAATCTGAAAGGAATGGATCGTAGTGAAATTATATTGTTAAATTCGTATTTGAATTTTGTCATTCCGTTAAAATATCAGAAATTGGAAATACAATTTTCACGATATTGAAAACAATTACTTTTGCACCTTAAAACGTTCATTGTTACCTTAGGCCTTGTAATTTACAAGTCAGAAAAGAAATTAATTTTCTGTCAACTGGAAAATTAAAAAAATTTGCAACTTTGCAGAAATATAGTTCACATAATGAAGCTAATAGAATAATTTTCTTTCCCTTCGAAAAACCTTCTCGTGTTTGACATCATCCCCCTAAAGAAACCACGATTCTACCATGAATATTTGCGAAACTGCATCAGATACTCTTTCGCAAAATAGATTTTCTTCCTTTCTTCCGTTATTAGGATCACACGGATTATATTATTAAAAAGTTTCAAATTTTGTAACTTCCAGCCGCCAATTTTTCCTAGTTAGAATATTACAACCAAAAAGTCATAGATCGCCAAAATTATTACTACACTTTTCACTTTGTATTCCAGCTTAAACAATTAAGTCTTCCGCTTCTCTTCCTCCACGAAGAAATCCAACGAGCCTCCCTCGTCAGGAAACCCGTTAAACAATCCGATTACTTCCACATCGTCTCATTGTTTCTCGGCACGGAGTTTTATCGGATATCTTCATAACTCCGGCAAACGTATAGAATATATTCATACCAACCGCCCTAATGTTTTCACGGGATTTCAGGCTGCAACAATAGCCCCGAAATCGCATTCACCGTATCCTTCTTGCGTAACGTGTCCGAGATACAGTTTTATGACTGCTGCAGAGACATTACCATAACGGACACCGTACGTAGCCGAGAGAATAGAGGGATAAGGGAGAAAAGAGACACGGGGCACGCAGCCGGCACGCGACATCAGGGTAACAACAATACCACGATCGTCGATCCTCTCTTTTCGAAGTTTCAGGCGTGGCTGCAGGCGTTTTCGAAAAAAGTTAGCTCGTGCGACCCTCGCTCCTGCTCCCCCTGCGTTCAGCTGCAGGAGAGGTTAAATATAGATCTGTCAATTTGCAAATGCACCCTTGAATCTTTCACGAGCGATCGCACGAGCCGGACATCGCAGTGGCCTGACGATCAATGAGAGATCCGCCAAAAGGACCTCGGGAACGGTAACCGCGCGTCCTTTTGCTGCCGAAATAAGAGACAGGAATGGCAGCTTCGAAGGTCGGGAGAACGTGCTGAATAATGCAGAGGAGGTCACGTTTTTCGAATGCTAAGAAGCCGGAAATTTGCGGGAAACGTTGATAGCACGAGGACCACGGTTTGGGTATTTGAATGGTAAATGGAATTTGGTGAAAGGTTTTCAAGAATTCTGCGAGCGCTGGGTACACTTGTTTTGGGGTTTATGGGTGTTTGGATTTTTGGGATGCTAATAAAGAGGTGTTAGAGTGATTAGAAGTTTAATCCTTTTATGCTAGGAGGGCTATCTAACAGTAAGTTTAACACTAGATTTACGGGCGTGAAATCTGTTACAATGCAATATATTAACACTAGAACTACCAAACCAGTCAAAATGACTGGTACACAATTTTTTCCAAAAATTCTCCAAGTTTGTAGGAGAGTCATAGAATAAATATTCTACGTCCACCTGAAAAAACCTAAATCACCGAATCGATCAGCATTTCTATCTCTTAATTGACGTGGTTTCAAAGTACTTATTTAATTTATTTAAATATACTAGATTTAACGACGGTAGTTCTAGTGTTAAATACGGACTTTGGAAAAAGAGGGATGAAGCGCCAAAGGTGGTAATTCCTTAAGTCATTATTGTATTATAAAATACACGTTAAATATCTACTGTACAGCGTGACTGTAAATTTGAAAAATGTTTATAAAACAAGTAGGAACCCGTCAATTTGGCGGCTTCCGTAAATCTAGTGTTAATATGGAATCGTTGAATGAATTATGTTATTGAACATACGTAAAACTATCTCCTCATAAAATATGTCCTTAAAAGTGTAAAATCTTCAGCTATTTAATTATTTACGCCCCAAGGTCACAGCTTATCCAAAAAGTCTTCTAAAGATTATAAACTAGAAAGCTGAATATCTTTAAAAAATCGCATTCCTGAATTTGTATTTAGCGAAAGCATTTTTATCTGAAACAACGTATACATTCAACGGACGGTATGTCAAATCATTCAATCGTTCACAAATACCTCCTTCATGTTGCTTATAATTTTGTAACAAATCTTTTTAAAATTCGAGAAGCAAATTACCCTGATAAAAAGAGTTTATCAATTTTCACTGTACGTCTTTTTTTAGCAGGTAAAATTATTCATTATTTCGAGGTACTTTGCCACATTTATGGAAACATAATTTCATATAGAAATAGATGTTTACTGAACTATCTAAGAAGTAACACTTTCAAAATTAACTCTCATAAACATATAATACGCATATAATATTGCTGAATTTCGCGAATTTACCACAAAGCAACGCGCATAATCGTATACTTCGGTTTCAATTAACATAGAAAATTGCGCGTCCAACGTCGGAGATAAACATCCCGTATGGGATTAAGCGCTTTGAACACATGCGTTACGAAAATTTTCAGTGCACCATCGTCTCTTAATTTTACCAGGATCATTGTACGAATCTTGCGCATGGAATATACGTTTCCCTTCCCGTTATTATGATATCACCATTATTCGGTAATACCTTTATAATGCTTGCGCGTAAAACGAACGTGAGGTTTTCTATAACGAAGCAACTTTAGCCAGAAACATTTCAATATTTCCGCGTTTCGTAGGAAATAGTGGTAAAAAAGTAATTCAAGCTGAATGCTTCATTCAAGCTCGATTTCCTAATGGAAAAAAGTTACTTAAGAATTCGGTTTTATTAGGAATTTTGCTTAGAATTTTATAACATTTTTCTCTAGAAGATTTTATATTAACTTTAATTACGTATTAAAATTAGCAAAAAACGCAATATCGGCTTTTCTTATGAAATATACCATATTTCAAATGCAATTTTATGATAAACTTTATCAAAAAATATTATCTGATTCGTGAAAATTATAAAAATTGAGAACAAAATAAATTTATTATTTCTCTAACTATGACTTACTACATTAAACAAAATATAGAACATATAATAGTTGATATTATATCGATACGTTCTTTATGTTTATTACTAATAAATATTTCTGGTTAAATAATTTCTTTCATGCCATAATTTGTATTACTTCCCTTTACAAATTCGGTTTATTTAAAGAAGATTTAAAACATATTGGTTACAGCCCTTAATTGTTTCGGAAACCAAAAGCTATAATTCAAGAAAACAATTGCATTTTTTATTCTATCTTATAAAAATGACAACAACAAGTTATTTTATTCTTAGCATCGAGTTAAAAGTGCAGTTAAAGTATCAAACAACGAGCGAAAAATTCCTAATATTACCTTTAACATTCTTTTACATTTCTAATTTGCCGCAAAACAGAAGATATAACGTAAGAATTATTAACACTAACCGCATCGTACGCGGTCAAATGACAGGTTCAATAAAATGAAAATGTGTAATTTTTTATATTATTAAACAAAGTCTGTTTTCTACATTGTGTCCTATATTAAATTGACAATGGCTTGAATTTCTTTTGGAAAAATATAAACTTCATATCAAGACCGGTCCAATGATAAGCTACAGTCAAAATATGTATACATAAAGTGCCGGTACGGTTAGTGTTAACTCTACCGGAATGTTCTGTTCGTTCTTCAATTAAAAGAGAATAATACATTTATACTGTTATATATGCTATATGTAATAAATATTAGTACATGCATTGAAATTGTAATCTTTTCAAAAATGGACATACTTTCCGATAACCCTAATATTAGGTTGGTAAGAAATTAATATCGGTTTTCGAGTTTTCAAACTTTGGCGCTTAATTTTAAGATAGCCGTTCATTTTAATCGGGTTGTTTTCTTATATCATTTTAGAACTTAAAAATTATTAAAAAACTTGTTTTTCGTTGGGAAAAATGTGTAAATTGTAATGGAACTTATTTCGATTAAAAAAAGTTATTCCCATTCTCAACATGTGTATTTAAAGATAAAGTTTGAAAACCGACATTAATTTTCTACCAACCTCATATATTTGAAGCTGCACAATCTGAAATTTTCTATTGGATTCAAGCATATGCACGGGTAATACAAGGATAGCAAAAAACCAAACACAAAGACGATCACGATGCACTTTTACGGGCTTCACGCATTTCCCTCCCTCGACACGGTGACTAACGTTTTCAAAATTAAAAGTTAAATGCCTTCAAGAACCCATTTCTGCTTCGTTAGTGCTTCGCCAGGAAATGAGCGCAGTGGGAGACAAAAATGAAACGGACGGATGACAAATACCAGTTTATATTTCACGATGCTTATATGCCATGTGTTCAGCATTCTGCACGTGTAGTATTTTATCATGGATTCCGATTTCCCGTGCGATTCAGAAACGAAGAAGAGACATTAATTAATTTACTGAGTTGCCTCCTTGCACTAGCCAATTACGATGCGTTAATAGTAGATCTGTCAAGGCTATTAAAATGATAGGTTTGTAATTATTTTGATAAATTATTGAAATTCATGTCTAGCTACTTCCGTTGATTCCTTAGATCTATTTTATAAAATGTGTATGATTAAGTTCAACAATTATTTCAACGTTTCTGTTATTCTTCAGTTTAGTTTAGTTTCTTGAAGTTATCTTTGGCATTCTATATTTATTTAATGTACCTTATTATGATTTGAAGGTCTTGATTATTAACATATTGACTTTCATATTATTGAAATACAAATTATCATCACTTTAATTAAGTCATGCTTTATAACTATTTGCCATTTTCGTTTTTAATAAAGGGTATTTTCATATTAATCACTGTAATGCTTATAAGACACTTATCAGGCAATGTTCAGAATTTCGTAATTTCCTATAATTAAATTTCGTAGCCCCAGTTTTTCTAACAAAATTTCTCAACATTTGCTGAACAGTAAATGTTAAATATAACCCGGAAATATCACAAATCTTGAGCATTTTCAAAAAAAACATCTAAAAGTATCAACGAAAACTTCTGCAAATTTAAAAATCCTGCTCCTTTTTACCAAATATCAATTCTTTTATATTTAAAAACCTATTATGCTTCTAATCCTTACAATATTTACAAAAACGGCATATATAAACATACTCCCTTAAGGGAGTATTTGCATTTTATACTTTGAAAAAATCAATTATTTTTTTACATTTTCTTAAAGTACATATCTTCAATAATATCTTTGTCAAAGGATAAGCCGGAAATCGTAAAAATTGACGAAAATACAGATATTTGAGAAGCGCTTTTAGCGGCTTTTCTTGCAGCTACACCAATTTTACCGAATTTTTCTTGATATATTGTTTTCGGACATGGCTGACATAATATCTCAAGATCTAAAGTTATTTTAATTTTTCCTAGTCTTTTTATTATGTTAATGCTCAAAAACTAAGCCGAAATAGTCAATTTTAACTTTAAAGTGTCGCCATTTTTTAAACAATGAGATATTACATTAATTTTGGTAGGGGCTGTAACCACATTCACACTGAAGAAAATGACACCTCCTTTTTTTTATTCAATCCACTACAACGGCCGGAACTATGTCAGGCATTGTAGCATGTTCTTAGAAAATTGCCTCCTTCAGTGATGCGTACCTGCTACAATTTTGTATATTTTGGCTTAAAAAAATATATACTGTAGTTAACACATTAGTAAATATATGCTCAAGAGATGAATACAATGCAATTTTCTGATTTTACAGAATAAATTCCAGAAAAAATACCCCGCTAAAAATATATTGCTACGCATACGACCCGCAACCGTGTACCTCTAACGAACGGTAATTGAACGAAATGTTATAGTTGTTAGAAGAACAAACGTAGAGCGGGAAACAGAAAACGTATTCGCCACGGAAATAATAAATAGAAGCCGTAGCAGACCCGCATGTAATTTGAGGATAACGCAGGAAATCAAGACAAATACGATGTATCTACGTAAAAATATCCCTTTTCTTAAATTTATCACTAGCAGTTTTCTATCCGATCGAGAGCAACGGATGGGGAAAGCAATACGAAGACGGAAGCTCAATATACTGGGTCCCATAAATCCAAAATCTCCCGAAATCGTGCGTACTCGTGAATAAAATTACAATAGTGACTTTATATTTCCTCGTTCGAGGTCGAACATCACGGCATTTCTCATAGTTTAAACACGGTGCTGCTGGAAACTGCCAGATGTACACGCGTACGAGTAACCCTCGCGTCCCATTTGCCATGCGTCATGGATAGGCAGACGCGTCGAAGGGAAAGGGAGAGACATCGAGAAGGGCACGTATATAATGGCAATAGAAAAAAAGATAGAGATAGGAAGAGAAAGGGAGAGAAGTAGAAGCGTCGAAAGAGGGGGAAAAAATAGGAAATCAGAGAAAGAAAGAGAGTAGGTCAAAAGACAGTGGAGGAGAGAGACAAAGTGCGAGGAGAAGGAGAGAGAGAGAGAGAGAAAGAAAGGAAAATTGACAGGACGAAACAGAGAAATAGAGATGGAAAGAAATGAATATTGGCAGGGAGCGACAGAGAAGTAGATACAGAAAGAAACGAAAATTGACTTGGAGAGACAGAGAAATAGACAGGGACAGGATGGGAAATTAGCAGGGCGAGACAGAGAAAGAAAGGGGGAAAGAAGAGAAAATTGACGGGGGAGACAGAGAAATAGACAGGGAAAGAAAAGAAAGCGGGCAGGGGAGACAGAGAAATAGCGAGAAAAAGAACAGAAAATTGGCAAAAAAACAGGGGAAGGCAAATAAAGATACGGAAAGAGACAGAAAAATAGAAATAGAAAAAAAAGAGAGAAATAGACTAACAATAAGAGACGACGAAAAAGAGGGAGACACGGGAAGAAAGAGAAAACTAAAACGAAAAACAGACTGAAAAAAGAAAGTGGGCAGGGGAGACAGAGAAATAGCGAGAAAAAGAACAGAAAATTGGCAAAAAAACAGAGGAAGACAAATAAAGATACGGAAAGAGACAGAAAAATAGAAATAGAAAAAAAAAGAGAAATAGACTAAGAGACGACGAAAAAGAGGGAGACACGGGAAGAAAGAGAAAACTAAAACGAAAAATAGACAGTGAAAAGAGAAATACAGTAAAGTATAGAGTGAGAGGAGGGAGAGCAAGGGGAAAGTAAGGGAGACAGAGAATAGCAGAGAGAAAAGGGCCGCGCCAAGAGGGTAGGAAATAAAAGAGAAACGAAGAGGGACGCACACTGATCAGTGCGTAATAAACGTGCGGAGAAGTGCGTGTATCCGTGGCGTGGAAAGCAATCGATAAGAGCCGAGAGGGTGAGTGAGAAAAAGAAGGCTGCATATGTCACTCACCGTATCTCTCTTCCGATGTAAACGGGATCTTTTGTGAGGAGACGAAGGGGGGACCCGTCCTGCTTGTTTGCACAGCCAGACCTCGTTCATTGTGACTACGCGGATTTTAAGGTTCGAGAGCATCATAAAGCGACCAGCGTGCCAATAAGATCGCCACGTGTTTTGGTAGAATGTTCACGACCAACGACCGGAAAGTCGTCTGAACGAGGGAGATAAGATTTAGCCCCGTTGCGTAATGTTTGGGACTCCAGATTGATACTCGAGTGTCGACCGGTAATTTGTCCGTCTTACCTTAAAGTGCTTTCGCTACTTGTAGCGGACGGACTGTAGACGTGGGGGAAAATGCGCGAAAAAGACCGCTGGAACATTTTATAGCAAGAATGTTAAACTCGAGGGCTAGCACAGGCCAATTAAACAAGGTTTAACACTATTCCTAGCACGACCGGTCAAATGACCGTTTTTAACACTAGATTTACGGAAACCGTCAAATTGACGGGTTCCTACTTGTTTTATAAATATATCTGAAATTTACAGAGAAGCTGTACAGTCAATATTTCACGTGCATTTTATAATACAATAATTACTTAACGAATTATCATCTTTGGCGCTTCATCCCTCTTTTTCCAAAGTTCTTATTTAATATATTGCAATGCAACAGATTTCACGGCCGTAAATCTAGTGTTAAAATTTCGATTAGAATTTCCTATGTACAACGTAATTGAATCGCCTTTGAACTTCACGACTTTTCCTCAAATATACGTATAATACATTCACATTATAATACATTTTTCAATAGTCACTTCTTTTTTTACTGTTCATTTTCTGGGAAAAAATTATCATTTGACAAACTCACCGGTTGCGGTAGCAAAAAGGTATACGTGAAGTGTCGGTAGGAATAGTGATAACACTAGAACTACCGGCGTTAAATCTATCATATTTCAAAATATTAAATAAGTATTTTGAAAAAGGAGGAATCAAGAGGCGGAAAAGATTCTCGATTCGGTGACTTATGTTTTTTAAGATGGGCATAGAATATTTATTCTAAGACTCTTCTAGAAACTTGGAGAATTTTTGGAAAGAATTGTGTACCAGTCATTTTGACTGGTTTGGTTGTTCTAGTGTTAAGTTTATGTGGGCCGCAAAAAACTTCAATTTTGATAGAAACTTAGGTTTATTTCGCAAATGAAAAGGAACAAGGACAACGGTAAAATTAATGATTTCTTCCTGACACTTGATATCTTTGTGGTGTCTGGCTGCAAAGATACGAGTCATGGAGCGCAAATTTGACATACTTTTTCTACAGCAAGGGAAGGCGCTTATGGTATATTACAGATTTTACCGTCATAATCTTTATCATGGTAAAAATTGAAAATCTTACATTTGCGATATATGGCAGTCGTCAGGACTTTTATGTAGCTGGATTGAATTGCCAGCTGATAATAAAATCGTCCTTTATCAATATACCTAAATTGAAAGCATATATTGCAATGATTATGAATAGGCAAACTAACGATGACAATTGAAGTTCAAATACAGAATAAGAGTAAGAGTATGAGAATGTAAATTTAGCGACATGGGAATATGAAAAATATTCATTTTTGCAAAGTTTAATTCTTATGGCAGGTCTAACCAATTTAATTTTGTGATCAAATTAAAAATTTTCATACGCGCATTATAATTTAATAAATAAATATGAAATTCTGCAAATTACACTATCTGATAGCGGAAATAGTTATTCACTTACAATTTGGATGCGCTCATAGATGCATTTTGGTAATAATAGCACTGCAAATCGCCCGGATAAGCGCTAAAGATGGAAACGTGGTAAAAACTATGAAAAGATCATTTTCGAAGAAAAATTAATCCACATTTTCTACTGATCTTCTTGTCTTTCAATTACAAGACAAATTATACTTGCAAAACAAGATCAAACCACTTCCCGAATATATTTTGAACCATAAATTTCTTATAGCAATACGAACAGCCTACAAATCAACAACCTTGTTGATATCCATTTAATATACCGTATCAGGAAAAGTTCCACCGCGATCTATCACAAAACGTGCGATAAATAAAAAAGTTATCACAAACATCCACTTAACAGTATTCTCCAACTCTAAATTTACTCTGACACAGTCAACAACATTAAACCGAAATTTTCCAGGGCGCTCGAAAAAATATTACCCAGAACGCCGACTAATCAAAATGTACGATACGTCTGTACACCCTAGTAGTTCAAAATGCACATAAATATCCATACTAACCCAACGTAGGGGAAAAAAGATGAGAAGTAGGGTATTAAGAAGCATAAACTGACGATCTTTTTTAAATGCATAGCTTCTCCATCATCCGCTGATAAATCATAATAAACTGAAAGTTTACCGCACGCTGACTACCAACGGTCTCCTCAACTACCATTTTCCGTAATCATAAAGAAGCTGCCACCGTCCCGGGAACTCCATTACGTAATTATCAATTCCGGGCGCCGTTATCGTAAAGCTGCGAGGTCTTACCGATCCCTTTGTCGCTGTACTCATTAAAATTCGTGAAAGCTCCACCCTTCGACTTTGATCCCCATCGCGAAACGATCGCGACGGACCAGTAGCGCCGAATACTTCCAACGAGAAGACCAATCTTAATTAACTACGGCTGAGCACAACGTGGCATCGTGATAGCAAGATAAGATATCCGTAGCTCGTTACCATCCATGCTCGAGCGGGGATGGATGCTTGTCTTTTGGTGCTCAATGCTCACGTAACAGACAACGTCTATCGCCGAGCTAGCGATGGTTGCGATTCGAATGTAAATTGCACCGAAATTACTGGAGCGAAGTCAAGCGTATAATCTAAGCCGCTGTCTCTTCGGCGATTGGTTTCGACACAGTTGGCCATTAGCCGCGCTAGAATTCAAATTTCCCTCTTTCATCGGTCCGCGCTTTCTCCATGAAAAATTTGAAAAATCATATTTTATGTTGGCGCTTGTAATCTTCATAGAAGTGTTTCTTAAACTTCATCAATCCCTGGAGTATTTTTGGACCAAAATCGAGATTTACATTAACCCAAATCGAGACAAATTGTGTACAGTGAATACGTATTACTCTGCACGAAGTAATTATGAAGGAAGTAAGAAATTTTCTTAGTAGAAAATAGATTACGGATCGAAGCAGACTCTGGAATTTTAGTGTGATTTTTTAAAAATTGGATGAAGGTTAATACTTTTGCTACCAGTCGCATTTTTGGTATACATCTACCAAAGTCGTACTGTACGGCTGCAATACTTAACGCTAGAACTACCGGCGTTAAATCTATCATATTTCAAAATATTAAATAAGTACTTTGAAAAAGGAGGGACCAAGAGGCGGAAAAGCTAATCGATTCGATGATTTATGTTTTTTCAGATTGACACAGAATATTTATTCTAAGACTCTTCTATAAACTTGGAGAATTTTTGGAAAAAATTGTGTACCAGTCATTTTGACTGGTTTGGTAGTTCTAGTGTTAAACGCTGAGTATGAACGGTGATTTCCGTCGGTGTGACCCTATTAACCCCTTGCCGTACCATTTCTTTGTGACTGAATGCGCAATAACTCTGAATTAATTTCTGAAATAACAATCTATCCCTGATTTATGATATAACGTATGATTTGACGGAATATTAAATAGCATAGAATTAATTTGATTTTATTCTGCTCCACTGACTTTTTAATATAATAATTTTTGGAACGCTTCAAAATTGACTACGCCATTTATCGCATCACGAGTGTCAATCGATATTGTACGGCAAGGGGTTAAAGATGAACGCGATAAAAATTTCCGTCACTGGAATCGAACGTGTTAAAGAAGAAGAAGCGAAGTCTAGGGGAGGATGGACCCTTCGGGATAACTACCTGTGTGGGATTAAAAGCAGGTGGCTTTGTATATTCTTAGAAATGTAGGTGCATGTAGGTCTATAGTACGCCTTAGGTAACAATCCTCCCGCGTAACCATTAACGTATGAAATATAGAGCTACCTATCTGCAACAAAGATGTAATGATATGAAACCTATAAAGCCACACAAACATTATATTGAAAGTTAAGTAATTTTGCGAGTATATACTTTAGCAACTCTGTTCAGATATTTTCTAATTCTTGCGGAACTATGAAACTTTGAATAAAGATCCTCTTTCTTCTTCGGCTATGCTCCTTAGTTTGAACCTTCGATTTAATGTTACAATTTATCCCTCAGGAGTAGGGATTGCAATACCGGTATACTGGAATCCGAATACCGGTATTTTGAGCCATTTGTACAATTTTGTAATACCGGATTTCACAAGTTTAAATACCGTTTTTTCGGTATTTACTAGAAATTTGTTAAATTGCCTCCACTATATGTTCAAGTGCAAATCAGCAATTGTGCTATGCTCATGGAATTCAATTAGGAGTAATAGATGTATTATACCAAAAAAATAAAGGACGAAAGAACCCAAGTACTGTGGATACAGAAACCAAGTGAGAGTGAGAGTGATACTGACAATGAAGATAATGACAATGTAATTGCTGAAGAAGATATTGCTAATGAGGATGAAATATTATCTCATCAAGAATTGCTCCCTATAATTAATAAAGTTCGAAAAATTGTTAAGATATTTAAACGTTCCCCTACAAAAAATGCTTTGTTACAGAAATATATACTAACTGAAAATAAAACAGAACATATGTTAATATTAGATTCTAAAACACGTTGGAAGAGTTTACTCCTAATGATGGAACGATTTTTGAAACTGAAAAATCCAATCCAAAAAGCAATAATCGACTTAAACCTGCAAATTAATTTTTCCGATAGTGAATTCGACTTAATATCCAGTACTGTATTAGCTCTACTTCCAATAAAACTGGCTGTGGAGGCATTATGTCGGAGAGATTCTAATTTATTAACAGCTAATGCAACAATAAATTTCATGTTGCAGTCACTGAAAGAACAGCAGACATCACTATTTGAAGAATTATATATTACGTTGCAAAATCGCACAGAAGAAGGGCATACCGAAATAGAAAATGTCTTACGTTATTTACATAATTATAATGATTTTAGAAATGAAAATGAAAAAGAAGGAAAGAGACTAACCAATACAAGTTTGATCAAGTTTATAGTAAATTTTCTTAAAATTTTTTACCCACAAACCTATCCACATTCAGAAGAATTCTTTGTTTTCTTTCATTTTCTAAAATTCCTAATACCGCTTTAAAACCGGTATTCCGATATTAAGATCTAAAAAATACCGAATACCAGTATTGAACTTTTGGTCCGATATTGCAAATCCCTACTCAGGAGGTTTGTAAATAATAAAAAAAAATACTTCTGTTTGGCACTTGACCACTTTGGAATATTACAAAGTTTCATGAAAATCGCAGTATCCGGGTTCACGAATTTTTGATATGAACAAACTGGGGGAAGTCTCCACGTTTCGTAACACCTACGGTGTCAGCTTCCGCTTCCTCGAGTGCAAATACACTTGGGTTTCGCTTACGTATGAATTGCTACTCTAAATTACGTTACTTAACGATCAACTGCGCCATGATACTCGTGGAAAATTACTTCGTAGATGTTCAAACTTCTCGCGAAATATGTAACATCGAGGAAAACACAAATCTGCTGTAGCACTGTGGTTGAGAACCTAGCTGTTAAATGATTCCGGCCCATTTGCATCGGATCATTGCTTCGATGGCGAAACGTCGAGTTTATACGCCATTCATGAATTATGTACGTGGAAAATTGTGGCCCAAGCGAAATCAGGATGAATCCTAGAGTAAAAATGAAGCGAAATTGTGAAATAATTTCCATGCGGAATGAAAGGGTACCAAGAATTCTTTGTACTTTATTCAAATACTGTGTGTACACTTTGTGAATCTTATTAGCTTTAAGTTTGGATTATAAATAAATGATTATATTATAGTGAAAAGATTGACGGAGAAGTTAATTCTTAGTCGATTAAGCAAGTAACAGGATTAAGAAATCCAGTGACTTCACATCTATGGCTTTTTAAACTCAATAATTTTTCTTTATTCAGTAATTAATTAATTATTCACTAAGTATTTAACAGGCAAAGGTATAATTCAGGTTAATTGTATAGTTATTCAATATTTCAGAAATAAAATGTCATTTAAAGTTGTTCTTGTTTTCGTAGAATAGCATAATCATATGTAATATTTTCAAATTTCACAAAATAGATATTTTGAATTATTCTAATACGTATACATTCGACATTATTAGAATTGCAACATAAATCGCGGTAAAGCTGAACAGATGGAATATTCGATTGTAGAAAATATATTTCCCCCGCAGCACTATAACGTATCATTTCTACACAGACGCGAAAAATGCGATTGAAATTTAAACCTGGGGATCGACTAAATGTGAGATTCCAGCGGAACTTTGAAGCCAACGTTATTCAGAATATTGTAGATCTTCCACTGATACGTAATACGTATCGGAATAAAAAGAAATATGGCGCAGGGTGTTAGGGGAGGATTTATATTATTAACTTTATGTGATACTATCATTTTATGACTCTGTGAGAGGATTCCCCTACTTTATTATTTGTACTGTCGTTAATTCTGCATTCAGAGGTAAGCTATGATAGAATATTATTATTTTATAATTGATTTAAATGTTAATAATGATTTTTTCGCCGGCAGAAATAAGATATTTCGGAAGAAAACTGTTTGTGTATCAATGTTTTATGCTTTATAAGGTCTAGTTTCATTAACTGTGTATTGCGAAAGGAAGCTATGATCAAATTTCTTCTTCTGTCCTAGAAATAAGATACAATGATAAAAAAAAGGTTTTTACAGCATTTTAATATCTCCCGTCTGATGTTGTTAGATTTAAATTGCATGATATGTACGAAGCAATTATTTCTACTAGTATTCATATTTCATATTTTGAATTGCTTAACACAGAAAATGTATAAAAATAAAAGCTAATCCACCGTCAAACAGGTTTAATTTGCGCATGATATATGAGATATAAAAAATAATTTTTTCTCTTGTTATATTGGAACCATTCAACGTTACATTTTTTTGGATATATTAAATTCGTCAAAAATATTGAGGACTGTCTTCAATTAAATAGATGAATGAACAATAATCTGATCAATTAACACTATATATAACAAATATATTTTTAAATGTATTCTTCATTTTTTAAATTCTCAGAATACGTTAATTGTTTAAATATTCTCTCTCTTGTTTTCTTCCTACATGCAAACAAGGCACACTTTGTCGCCTTTGACATTTATTCAAATAATTAGCTCGTTCATTTCAACACAAAGTAATTACTTTCAATCATTTTAAAGAATATAACAGCAACTGCACAATACGATTCAAAGCGCTTCTACGGAAACTTCTAACCAAGCAGAAACGCAGACAGGAATCATTTACGTAACAAAGGAAACTAAAGTTCGTTTGATGTTCAGATTGACTCAAGTGCAAAAAGACGTTCCCGAAGTGCAACTACAGTTTCACATAGAATTTTAAATTACACCTATCAAGAATGTAATTCTTGATGCTATTTATCATAAATGCCATAAATATCACTTCTATTTACATATATATACAGCTTTCTATCTACGCATGTAGCTGAATATACATTAAACGTATGTAATTAGTACAATTCCGAACATAGCCCAGAAGCAAACCAACTGTTTGTTCTCAGCACCCTATGTATTCAGATACACCGAAGGTTACACGCAGACGATAAACTTCTCTAGTTACATGTAGAATAACAAGGCAGAGACGAAAATAATTTGCATAGTTGATCTCGTTTTTCCTGCTGTGACAAACAATGGCTTCTGTGATACAGACAGAGCATAAAAATAACCTGATGGTACAACCGATTGGATTAATATTCGAGATAAAAGTAAATGGAAACTTTTCTTACATGGGAAACCCACCTGAAACAATAGATCTTACACGAAATTACCGTACAGCTAAAGCCGAATAGTATAACAACAAATGCAAACAAAATCTGCTAGCTGCGTATTTTTTTCGATTTACAGAGATACAGTTTACGTATTTTCTGCATATCGATTGAGAAGCAATATTGGATACGCGATTGGACCACAAATAACGTCAGCATTAGTGCTTTTGAGCATTGGTGTCTGCAGAGGTAATGGCTAGTATGCAAACGAGGTTTTATTGTTAGCAAAGTACAGATGTTCTGATATTTTCTAAAGTTTTGAAATTGTTTCAAATTCGTTACTTTATTTGAGGCATAAAATGGGCAAATCTGACTGCATTACGATTTTGTACAGATCTTGTATTTGTGATCTCTGACTTTTAATTTCGAAGGTTTGTTTGCGAATCTGTTAATTGAACGGCAGATTATGAATTAAATTTGTCTCGGTAAGTAATTTCACTAATATGAGAAGGATATTAACTATACTGCAATATACAAAGTGTTAATGAAACATTGTTATCTCAAAATAAAATGATGTTCATTAACACATCTGTGTCAATAAAATAATGTTAATAAAATCTCGTACGTTTAAACGGCAAATCACCAGGTACATTTGCGTTAAGGTTGTCATTATAAATTTTCTACGAAGCAATGAAGAAAATATATCTATTGCAAAACCAAAATCTATCATATTTCTCTTCCTATAAATCTGAAATCCGCAAATATGCTGACGCTTACAAAAAACAGTCTTGCAACAATAGACCGGTCTTGCATGTTTCAAAATTGAATGTTTCTACAATACTGGCAAACACAATGCATCAATGTGCCCAGAACTGATTTCATCATTATCAATCTACACTGAAATTGTCAATATAACATTTGCAATTAACCAACCGAGCAGCGCGTTGCCCTCATTCTACTTACTCTTTTTGTTGCTATCAATTAGTCTTAATCTGAAGTTATTCGGAATTCATTGAATAAGTATTCTTCTTTTATAAAACACGATTTTAAATAAAATCTGTTACAGTTGCTTAACTGTTTAAGAACCAAATTAAATTTTTCGAAAAAGAAAACGCCATCATTTATTCTATTTAGTTATAATACTATAAAATTATCATTAATGAATCCATTGCTCCCCTTTTTTCGTAAAATAGAAAAAAAAGTGGTGGTTCCATCAGATGACCACTGTGGCACAAGTGAAACATTTTTATTTGCCGTGGTTTCATGGGGTCACCACTGGTTATCACGTAACAAATTATTTGAAATGTGGTTTTATGGTAAAATCACTGGAATACAAGGGCTATATATAACCATAAATAACCCAATAATTGTTATATACTTTTAGTCTCACGTTTGTTATAAACACCATTTATTGCAAACAGTTACCACCAAATCTACTATCTAGTTGTTCATAAAAACAATTTAATCTCGGTTTAATCAATTTAACTTAAGTCAAATAAACAATTTAATCAATTTAACCACCGAATTCATCTCGGTGGTTGGCTATGTAGTAAAATTAATAATCACGCAAACGATCAATAAACGCCAGTAGGTAATCGAGATAGTGAAACGTCTTCAAAGCCTCCATATTTTTAACACTAAACCTAACGGCTTTTTATCTGTTATATTGAAATGTACGAAATAAGTACTTTGAAAAAAGAGATCTGAAGAGGTGAAAATGATGATCGGTTAAGTAATTTTTGTTTTATACGACAGACCTAAAATATTTACTAAATGGCTGCCCAGTCTATTTGGGGAATTTTTAGAAAAAATCAGAAAGCGGTCATTTGACCGCCATGGTAGGTTTAGTGTTAACAACGTCCTTCATACCGATTACTCCATGAAATGCAATAACCAAGGTAGATTAATTTTCATTAAACCACATCCCGCGTAGACTCCTTTATACGAATCCTTTTAATTCCCCTCTATCGTGAGAACGGATCCAATAAATTCGGAAATAAAACATTCATTCACCGGCAAAGCGTCGGCACTCGAAAAGCCCTCGAGAAAGCGTGACAAAAGGCGCAACCTCGTGGAGGGTTATCGAACAACAAGATCCAACTTCTTCCAGAGGAGGAAAGGCTCAGACCGATTGCTTGTTCGCTCGTTGTCGGGTAGGGACGGATAAGTCACTAAGGCAAAGGGCTTGCGCCCTACCACCCCCTTTTTCCTACGTCTGTTTTCGACCAGGGAACAAAGCAATCGGCATGGCCGCGTGTGTTATCGCGTGAGATTTAATTAAAGAAGTTTTCGCGCCGGTACGAGACTTACGTTTCCCACAGGAGAACTTCGTGATACCGTCCATGGAAGACTACAAATAATATCTCCACCCGGAAGAGATAATATCTCTGCCGGCCGCGATGAAAGATGTAATGGCGCTTTTTATTGTTTTTAATGCACTGTTCAAAGACTCGGAACTGGGGAATCCCAACTTTGATGGGGGAGGTTTCCTCGAAAGTTTTCGCGGATATTGCGGAACTGTGATACTACTTTCGCTTTTGGCAATAAATACTGGAAAACAATGTTGAATGGATAAATAAGTTAAATGTTAGGTAGTTCATACAATTGCTATGATAATTTTGTGGATTTTTTTTAAGCTATATCTACTGCCAGTAGAGATCACAAATTTGTATTGTGTGAAATTAAGAATTACCGGGCAATTTTAAGAACCTGTTAATCCTTCTTGTAGAGATTCATTACAAAAATGTAAAATGTTAGCAGCTTTGGATAAATAACATTTTGTGTCAGAAAACACTGTCGTTCACTCTGTCGTGTAAAGGTATTAAGCAAACTAAAGAAATTCAAAAATGTTGTAATATCTTTTCTTCTTTCTCTTCCGTCTCAGATTGAAAATGTGTTACAATAGTTTAACGTTGAATAAATTTAAAAAAAGTGATTTAATATTACTTACGATATTTATGATCATATAACATAACTAGAGATGACCAAATCAAGTGAAATTCTTCATTCGCTAGTTTTTTACATTTTCAAATCATCAGTTTGGTGTATCATTAATTTCTTTGTTTGGGTTTGCATTTTTTTCCTTTAACTAATATTGTTATTTCGACCAGGACCAACTGTTTTACGTGGTTTTCGAATCATCTAGACTATGATCGATTAATTATTAAATTGGAAAAGCTTTTTAAAAGTTACGGAGGATTTGAACTCGGGCTCACTGACACCGAGTCTGAGCCTTTCCCTTCTTAACCACCAAAGACCCTTAACTCCTTGCCCTACGATTTCTTTTGCGACTGAGTTCGTAATAACTCAGATTTAATTGCTGAAATAAAAATGTATTACGGATTTCTGATATTCTATATAATTGAACGCAATATTAATAGTATAGAAATAATTTGATCGTCTCGGGGCTGACAGATATTTTCAATTTAATACTTTTTGAAAACCATCAAAACTTCTCATTCCATTTATCGCATCACGAGTGTCACACGTTATTGTAGGGCAAGCGGTTAATTTCTTTGTTATCACCGAATATAAGCAGCTCTTGGTGATTAACGATTCAAATAAATGAAGAATAAGGCATATACGTGAAAAATTTAAAGATTACATCTTCTTTCGCGTGGTCTACGATCGTTTGAAATAATCAAGCACGATTCATGTACTTGGACGAATTTATTTAATGGATAAAAATCTAACATACCGTTATTCGGTACTCAACCCCTTCTCTTTTTACAGAAGTAGGGTTGACATGGAATATTCATATATTTTTGTAACGCACAAGTTACAATGGTTACAAAGGTTAAAGCAAAGTCCGTCTAAAATTGATTATATTTCCCGAATCGTACCAGCACGGCTTCAAAGATAAACATAGCCTCGTAAAGTTTGCAGGTATTTCCGCACATGAAGTAACACAAAAACCACAGGTAGACTGAACAGATAAACAAAAGCCGTCAGCATTTGAACGATCCGATATTGCACCGTGTCCCCCTTCAATGGACCGATACTGGCCATTAAAGTGCCAACATTATTATTTTATCGTCCATGAGCTGCAGCTTGTACTTTTGAAACAGATGTGATCATTTCAAAGTGTGCAATTGTGCTGAAAAATATGTGTGTAAACAATGTATAATTCTCGTTCTCTCACATTCTCTCATTCTCACTTTCTATTTCTCCCTTTTTTTGGCCCTTCGTTTCCCTCTATTTTTCGATTTTTCTCTACCTTTATGTCTGTTTCTCTATTTCTCTTTTCTTGTCTCTCAGTTCTTTTATTCTTCCCCCCCCCCTCTCTCTCTGTTTTTCTCGTTGTCCCAATATTGTAAGGATAAGCATTATACTGTTCGAAAACAAGTAGCAATAGCAGTATATTGGCAAGCATAAAAATAAAGATTTTATAATGTATTACGTAATATAATACATAAGTTTAAAAATAACCTCCCAGCGATAAAGTCTGTAGGCATAAAAATGCACACAGTGTAGAATATTTGCAGCCTTGTTTTTGCTATTAAAACAGGCAATAATTCATGTTTCGTTTTGATAAACGATGATTTGTTGAGGCGAGTAAAAGTTCTTTTTATTCTTATAATATGATTATGAATAAAAATTAATTTGCAGATTGGTACTTGCAACTTTAATGGTTTTTACTTCAAAATTCTATTTGGCGCTACCTTAAAAACTAAAAACATTTTTCAATCCATTAAAACTATTTCACTTGACCACTTTGTTTTATAACGTCGAGTTATACACATGGCGTAACAAACAAAATGAAAAACTTGCAATTCTAAAAATGAGCAAACTCAAATATTCGCTGCCACCCAAAACCATTAACCCATTGCCATAGCATCAATTTTATTTCAATATTTAAATTCTGTTTCACCGCTACTACATACGTAAGTATAAAGCAACAGAATAGATAAAGTTTGATTTCAGCAACTCAATATTTAACCTTCATCAGTTCCTGCGGTCTTTTTTTATCCAATTCGAGATTTAATTTTAAACAAATCGAAATAATTTATACACAGTGAAAACATATTATTCTCACTAAAGTTACTATAAAGAAAAAGTAAAAGAATCTATTTTTTTAATAGAAAATAGAATGCTGTACAGGAAACATCATAGAGATTTTAGTTTGATCTTTTTTTAAGGATTAGATGAAGGTTAACTATGATACGCACAATCACAAAAAAGACCTTGCAAAACAAAATGTATCAGCCTGCGATTACATTTCTATGAAATGCAGAGTACCAAACATCGTGCAGACCAATTTTCAAACATGACTGCCGAAGGAAACGAACAAATTAGGGATAAAACTGAAAAAAGGAGGCGGAAGATTGTATTATACAATTGTCGTGTGTGGCTCTTGTATGAATTAAGGTCTGCCTGTCTGGCAATTCGGTATGCAGCACTGTCAACGGGGTTGCGTGATTTCAGGCACTTTTCTTCGCAAATGCAATCGCATCGACGTTCTCAGTGCGAAGAATCAAGTGCGGAGAAGCAGACTGAAAAAGGCGCAATGGGCGGAAAAAAGGAAGAAAAAACTTCGGGCGATAGATAAGGAGAATAAGCAACGTAGACAGACAGTCGTAAAAAACTGTTGCTAAACCGAAAAAAAGAGGCGGCCGTAGAATACAGAAGTGGAAAAAACGAATGGAGGAATGGAAAAATGAGAGCGGGAAGCAACACAATAAAGCAGAATACGTTGGAGGTATATTGAGAAAAAAATGTAAAAACTTAAAATAAATGGAAACGAAGCAGGGAGAAACTCCATGGTAAAACGTAACACATATACGAATTAAATATCAAGAAGTCCTTTTATACGAATTAATTCAGAAAATGGAAGAATAAATAGATGAATTGGTAATAATGTAAAAATGCAAAGTAAGTGCAATGTATTAATTATTTTGGCAAATATACGATAAGGCAAATGCACAGCTATTTAAACATAACAGACATATTCTGAGGAACAATTAAAACCCAGAGGATTCAGTAGCAAACAAAAACATCGAAAATAGGACGGACTAATTGTAATAACAATTATAATGATGTAAGCACAGAGAAGAATACTGCAAAATAATGATCAAACGAAGCTGTAATTGCAACCGTACGAAAGATGAATTGAAAATGACACAGAAATGTGAGACAAGCACGAAGAGACCCATGGAAAAGATATATCAAAGGAAACAAGAGTCACGAAAATGAGTAAGAAAAATTCGCAATAACGTAAAAATAGGTGGCAACTATGCACAAAGAATTGCTAAACAAAAGAGAGCGAAAGAACAGACGTATTCGTGCTAATGCAAAGATAGGCAATACACCAAGGAAGAAGAGGGAAAAGATAAAGAGAAGCAAAAAAAAATAAGAAGAGGAACGAACATGGAAGAAATATCGTGAAGGTCGAAAGGAGAAGGATAGACGAAGAGGAGGTTAGATATTACAGAAGAGACGAGAGAAGGTAAAAGGGGAACGGAGCAAGTTTATGGGGAGGGACAGAGAGAAGGGAGCGTGGAGGGGTGCTGCAGACGCGCCTCGACAAGGGTAAATGTACGTACGAATGCACCCCGGATTGGCTTTGGGGTGGTTTCCATGGAGACCAATTCGCTCGGCCCGGGGAAGTCGCTGTCGTCAACGCCGGAGGTTTCCTGGAAAATCGCACTGCGTCCAAACTCCAAAAAGTTCAAACAAGCTATTCAGCCAATGCAACAGTCCTGATTCCTCCTCTGATCCGTAAAATGCCATTCGGTAAATAGCAAACAGAAAGGGAAACGGTATATGGGAATTCTCCTTTAAGACACACTGCATGACCGTCGATTCTGTACGATGATTTGGGGGTGTATTTCAACTTGGTTTCACTATGAGACGGATGGTTTATTAATAGTAAGGATTTTATTTTATTTTAATTAATTATAAGGAGTTTATTAATTGTCTAGGACAATACGAATGTAGCGGGCGAAGAAAAAATAGAAGGATTTAGAGATCTATTCTGCCCGGTTTGTTTCATTGTATTCAGGTTTCGTGAGAATTAAATATTTAACTTGAATGTAAATTTAGTTGCAGAACAATTGTAATTGTAAGGATTCGAAACAATGAAGAGAAGCTAGTGCATGACGATTTACAAGATGTATAGGGTGTCCCCTAATGGAAACACTTCAGTAATAATTGAGCCGTTTTCTTTGAAAGTGGTGTAAGTCCATTTTTGACAAAAAGTTAGTTAATGATAACAATGAATGCAATCTGCTGAGTTTTTTATCTATAAACAGTTCCCAAAAAAAATCCTTCAAAATTTTCATCATTTTGTGGATATAAATTTACATAGTTAACGAAATTAGAAATATAATCTCTTTGAAAGTGGTGTAAGTCCACTTTCCGCAAAGACATAATATTTAGTTCAAAAATTATACTATACGGGGTGTTAAAAAAACTATTCAATATTTATATGGTATACAGAATACACTGTACTGACAACGAGTAAGGAAGCTTTAGTAAACATAGGTCGAAAGGTCAACCGCTTCTGAGATATAAACATTCTTGTTTGCTAGTATCATGATTGACTTACTTGCTTCCATCGCATGCGATGTTTACTTTAGTGTTTATAAACCGCGTTCTGAATGTTCTTATTCAAGTGCCGACAGTTTTCATTGAGAATCAGTTGTGGATCGGCGATTGTAGATATTACATAGTTACAAAGTATCGTCAAAATGTCAGCGTAATTATTCGAATGAAGAAATGGCAGATATGCATTTTATGTATGGCCGTGCTAAGGGAAGTGCTTTAGCTGCACGACGTCTTTACGCGGAAAAATTTCCCAATCGAAGGGTTCCCTCTCACATGCTGTTTCAAAAACTTCACTGACTTCACCAACTTCAGTAGTAAGTCAATTATGATAATAACAAGCAAAAATGTTTATATCTCTGAAACGGTTGACCTTTCGACCTACGGTTACTAAAGCTTTTTTACTCAGTACAGTGTATCCTGTATACCATATAAATATTGATTTTTTTTGTACACCCTGTATAATTTCTCTACTTCACTTTTAACTAATGCTTTAAAAATGATGACATTATAAACTTAAAGTATAACAATATTTTTCAAAACATTCAAATACAAACCCTTAAATATCTCCAGATAATACAAAATGGACTTACACCACTTTCAAAGAAAACGGCTCAATTGAAGAATACGAAGATAGCGAACAAGTTTAATTATAAATATCACTTTCAATTAATTTAAAAAAATGTATTTTTTCTAAAATTATAACTCAATATGGCTATAAAATTGAAATCCTTTCCTTGATAAGAATTGCATTTATTTACAATACTTTTAAAATAATAACGAACATGTGGTAATTCGAATTGCAAAACTGCAGAAATGACTTTAATTTGTAATCTTATCCTCTAAAAAATATTTTATTCTTCGGAATAATCAAAAAGTTCACCAACTATTTATTTTCTTATAATCATAAAAAAATCTGCTACTAAGAGGATCCTTGCGTAAAACAAAATCAGAAAGTTTGTGCTACACTTGATACACCCTTTCTGAGAGTAAAAATATTCATTTCAAATTCGATATGATATGTCAATTTAAGGCACTTAAGATGCATTAAACGATCCTGTGTATATATCAAAGCAACCCCTCGAAATATCTACTCGTGGCTTCACGGAAAGCTCTTAGATGTAGGAATAGTCTCGCTAAGTAATCCTAGAATCGTGCCAGCTTGATCTCTTCCGTCCCATCTGGCTTGATTATCCAACTGGTGCGAACAAACGAGGGTTGAAATTGCGAGGCCAGCGAAAACCACCCTCGATATACCGAAGTATCAGGACATCTGTGTTACAACGTACAATTGGTGGAGGTTTTTCCGAAGCTTTGAAAATTCATAATGGCTCAATTTTTCGAAAGTGTATTCCGAACTGCCGACCACTCGGGTCTTGTATCGAAGTATTATAAAGTTTAGAATTCATTCGACATTACTTTTATTTCGGGACGAATTTAAATCTGATTTCCATAGATATGATCCGACAATATTATAATATGTTTGCAAGCTAATTTCAGATTTTGATTACTTCCCATCAGGACAATTACCATACAATCTAATTTCTGGATAAAGTATTTGTTGAATAGCAAGAATAATAACGAATGCTTTGTAGACATAAAGTAGTATAAAATATAGAAATTCACTCGCAATTTTGCTAACTTGTGTTTGGCATTGAGACTGTTGATTCGAGTTAGAAGGATTTATATTAAGTGAGTACATTTTTAAATAGTATGAAAATAACCTTTTTTTATTATTTTATAAAGCTGTTAACGGCTTTGAACTCTTTATTTCAAGTTTTTGTCTTATCAAGTCTTGGTAGTTCATCACTGTGTAAATCACGATATGAATTAACCCTCTAAGTTTTGATATCTTTCTACTTCTGAAAATTATTCACATAATAATGAAATAATAAATAACAAAAACAGAATCTCATGTAATATATGAAATTCATATAAAAGCTGGCGTTACAGAGAAAGTTTACGAACAGCAACGCAATTATAAAAGGTGACTAAGTTCTAAAATATTCTAAACAAACCGTTGATTTCTATGTATTTATGAGAAATTTAAAAGTTCTAAAATGCAAAGCATGCATATAATATGAAAAATATTATGAAATATTCCAAGTATGGCATTATAATTTTCAGCGAACGTAGCAAATTTTTACAAAAGTTCTATTTTAAAGGATTAATTTCAGAAGAATTTAAATTTACACATTCACATTTCCAGTTAAAAGATGAATAATGCATTATATCAAAGTTACAGGGAAATATAGGGAGTTAAATTCATTTAAACGAATGCAGTGTAATTTGTTCTCTCAAACAAATTGCAGCAAAGTAATTTCTTTCACTTAGGTAAAAACAAATTCGGATTTATTCGTGTATATAATCAAAGAAATCAGAATTGTCGGAGAAGATATTATTTCATTTACTGAAAACGTCTCAGTGGAATGCGCGTTAAAATAAATATAATTCAGAAAACTGGTACACGCCTCGAAGTTGTTGCTGCTCGCGAGTCACAGAAAAGCTCTTCTGAGAAATATATGTTCTTAATCTGATGCTAAGGAAAACAAGAAGCTTCGTCTTTTAACATGCAGCCGTAGATTAATAAACGCGACGTGGAAAAAAATAAACACAACACTTTTATCATTTTATAAAAATAAAAGGTGCATAGCAAGCGTTTTCTTTCTCCGGGAAATCTTCCTTTGAGAATGCTGAACGGGAAAGATGCAATTTATTGAAAATATTACCTCGGCTAATAGAAAAAATAACAACTATGGAAACGTTATTTAAACGCTAATTTTATCCTCATTTATCGTGGAATTTAAAATACTATGGGTAAGGTCATTTTTAGGAATAACGTAAAAAATCAATTAAAATTGTCGTAAAAAAGATAATTGATTAAATAGTTTTGAAAATCAAGCATTACAATTAAATATGAAAAGTACCTGATTGCGAGCAAGAAAGAGAAATTTAAAAAAGCTACTCGTGTAAATGTAACAAAAAGTATAAAATACTTTTTAAGTCATTTAACCTTTACTTTTTAACCCCTTACCCTACGATTTCTACCACATACGTCGTTGTGATTTCCGTGACAGACGAGCGTGGCATGTCTTTCCAGCGCGACTGGTTGGATACGAATGTCGCCCCAATGCGCCATCAAGCACGTGACAATAGGTTCGCGCCTGGCAAGTCAAAGGCACAGCAATCAGCGAGCTCTCGAGCGCGCGGGAAGGAGTAGCAGGCGGAGCTCTTCCAAGGACACATGCGGCGATCAAATAAGCGGCTTGCCTGATATAACTTAACCCAATATTACTTGTATATAATTTGATCGTCTCGTGATCGACTAATATTTTAAATTTAACAATTTTTGGAAAACTTCAAAATTTCCTATTCCATTCACCGCGTTACGAGAGTCACACGTTATTGTAGGGCAAGGGGTTAATACTTAAATACATTTAACCTTTAAATATTTCCGTTATGTTATAACTTATAGTCCAAATTAGGAAATTAAATAAAATTTCCTATTTCATACATTCTACTTTTTGGAACAACGATCCCATATTATTATTCTATAGTTAATCTACATATTTATAAGTACTTTTGTTAAATATCATTATTTTTAAAGCCTTCATTAACTTTTCCGCCATTTAGCCGCAAATACCAGCTGAAAGACCAATATTAATGTAATTATATACTATAATATTATGGAAATCATATTATGTAATTGTCTTATACAGAGGACAAATTAAATTGCTGCAAACGACGGAGCTATGCGAATGTTGCAATTCTCTACAAATAGCGTTTCAAATCAAAGTAAAAATAGGTGGTTCGGAGTTATTCTAATTAACATGTCAAAAGCAGTTTACGAGGCACTCGGTTGTTTACGTAAAACGTCATAATACTGCGGAGGAGGAAATCGATATCTATAAGATGTTGCTAAAATAGTAAAGGTTGCAGCTATTTCAGGCGCCAATTTTCCTTGGAAGTTATACAGAGCGTTCGACACCATGTGCTGTTACTTTCGAAAATCGCTTTATGATCTTCCTGCATTTAATCCTCATTATCTGTGTCCCAAATCGTTTAAATATGCAGATACGGTAATTTACTTTGTACGAAGAAACAGAAACTGGCACTTGTCAGAAAATCGAACGACTTGGATGAACGAATCGGAAGATTTTAATAAATGGTGAATGGCAGTAGCAATTACTTAAATACGGAACAAAATTTTGTATTGATATAAATAATGGAAAAATCTGTTAAATGATCATTCCACAAACGCTGATTAATCATTGTATTAAATGTCTGATGATAAAATTGCTCCATTTTGGGGAAAGAAAATGTGAGGAATAAAATTTAAAATTGGTTGCACAGAATCTGTAAAAACGTACAAACTGTTTTCGAATAGCGCTTCTTGTACTCTAATTTGTTCTACAATTTATAATAATTCTAGCAAAAAATTGGATATTTCTGCGGTAATTACTCATATTCATAATTAATACCGGTAGAATTAATGGAAGTTGTGAAGTAGTTTTACAAAAGAGCAAAGTTCTGTTTCAATTATGTTTTCTAAAGTACATAAAAATAAAATATTATTTTAATACTAAGTGAAGAAACGTGACTTAATGTTATTTCCAAGTCATAACAGTTATCGTAAACAACAAGCTGCAATTCCCGATATAAACCAGCATATCAGTTAACAGTGAATGGGAAGCATGATGTAAAATATCATAAGCAATAAACTTTTTATAACTTTGTTCTATATCATCCCACTCGAAATGTTTCTTGCACTTAATTCAAAATTACAATATTCCGTGTTCCACTACTTTGTTCAAACATCCAGCAAATACCAGCAATTATTTGCTCGAAAAGTACCGGCATATACTACGGGAACTACAGTTCCATTCGGAAGTTATGTTTCAGTTGTGTTGAAAGCTAGAAACTTTCAAAAGGAAAAAAGGAGACAGAGAGAAAGACAAGGTAAATCACAAAAGTTTACTGGAACTACACGAGAGAACAGTGGCGGATTAAAAAACATGTAAAAGTGAGCAAGAGTGCAATTCATTGCTAATGCTTCTCATAAAACAAAGTGAAACCGTTTAAATCTTTCACCAAGTAAAATTATTACAGTTTTAACCATTTTTTCTGTACATGTTTTAACTCAGATCGTTTACCATAGAACAAAATTAAAAGTAAACTTTAACATATTTAAAAGAAACGATGAAATAGTTAATATACTTGAAAAGAACATGAGTGAAATTAAGAGTAAAATGAAAATAGTATAATAAGTAATGTGAAAAATGCTCTAGGACAAGTATTGCATGTTTGAAAATAGATGCTAAGAAAAAGCATAATATTAAAAAAAAATGGACTATTGAAATTTAAATAACTGCAGCTATGTGTAAGCAATCGTAATAATAAATGTAGAAAAAGAAATAAACTATAACATTGTGAACATAAAAAATACCAGATAATTCATGCATCTTAAAAATTTAGTGGACAGGAGACACTAACCCCTTGCCTTACGATTTAATTTCCAATAGTGCATGCCATAAACAACAACAATGTCGGCCACATGTTGAAATATTGCGTCTCTGATATGACTTGTTTATGTTTGTCTCGGTCGACTTACGACGTTACTGACACGACCTTGTAAGCTAAGTGGTTAATAGATAAATAATAAGTAGCAAACTCTTCGCTATGTAATTATATAGTGTGCTTTATTGATATTATATTTTATTAAGGTGATTTTTAAGGCGATACACACACATGTTGACTGTAGAACATTTTCTGTGATATCAACAAAGTATGTACCCGTATGACATCGAAACAATCCCATACAAAAAGAAACTCATTTTACACACAGAGAACGGAAGCATCACTGCAAAAAGGAAAATTTGTTCGGAACGGTAACAATTCGTATTCATCTAGCAACAATCGCAAACCTCGCGCCTCACGATACCTCGGCAATAATTCTTTTCAATCTGATAGCGTGCCCGTTCGTCCAAATACGAATCGATGCTGCTTCCTCGCAACAAATCTTTCTCCGCTGAATGATAAAAAGTGGAATGATGTATGACAAAAAATATCGAAACACTTCAACGTTCTTGCCATTCTGCAAATAAGTCTGAGAAGTTAAAAATGTAATTTGACACATCAATATATATATATGTAGGATTTGGATAAACGGATTTCCACGAATCACACTTAACACTAGGCTTACAACAAAACTAACATGAAAATAACTTTACTCTAAATACAAAAACAATGAAATATAATAAACTATAAAAACTATGATGAATATACAAAAAAAAACTGAATACTTTAAGAATAATACTGATTATTTTTCCGATGCCACCGTGACAAAAAAATGGTCTACCGTGGAATAACTCAGGAGATGATGGACAGGGGTGGTAGCTTAGTTGAAGCGATTCGATTTGGTTAACTTACGTAAATATATTTAATTTAGTAAGTGAGGTATGGTTATACAAGTTGGAGCTTCTGCTCGCGAAAGGACTCTTAAAACGGCGCGTTGTCATGTGAACGACGAAAGGAGTGTTTTATTTTCGGTTGCCATTCGTCGATCTCAGGTTTTCAAGACCGACATGGCGGGGATAGGCGGTGCGAGAGCAATCTCCCCTTCCGTCCCAAGTGCCTTGTTTCTGGTCCCTCACTATACGTTCGTCGCAACCGCTCGGCACACGCACACATCTTGCACCCATCATAAATATATCCATTGCAATCGAAATTATGTCGAGAAAAGTATCTCAGCAAACTTTTCTAAGATTTATAATAAAAAGTAGAATATTGCTTGAGAAAAATGTTCGAAAATTCTGAAGGATAGAAAAGCACTGCAAGTAGGTAAATTTCTTTTTGTTAAACGGAGAATACACCTTTAAATTTTTGATGAAATTCTCAAATTATGGTCTACATGAAATGAATTTTAAGAAGTCTGGAAAACGATCTTCACAAAATGTACAAGTAATCTCAGTTCTTAACCTTAGGAATTTTTGAAAACGAATCAATAAAAAAGCCGTCATAAAAACGCAAAAATACTGAAAATCTATTGTCTAATTTATAACCGATGCAAGCTATAAAGATGAAAGTATACGCAGAAAACTGATTAAATAAAAGCTTAACGTGGCAGCGTCTACCAATCGAGTTGAAAGTTGTTCACTTTATGGATACAAACTTTCCGCAATGCACAAAAGCGCATCCCACGATAGGCTATGTAAGATGATCTACGTGAAAGTTTGGAATCTATAAGATAACAGGAACATCGATTCATTGTTGGGAAAGAGCGGAAAAATAGTAAGAAGCTTTGTAAACGTCAGTCAACCCTTAACACTAAAGTAATTCGTTCATTGAGATTCACGAAAAGGAATATGATTTTTACACTGGTAGGAACACTGCAATGCGATACGGAATAGAGAAGTCGTATTAACAAAAGTTAACATAATCTTGTTCGTTTACATAAATAGCCGTAACTGTTTCTAATGTTCCTACATTGGGTGAACGAACTAAACGTAGTTTAGCAAACATGAAAGTTCACTTTGATTCTACGCCGTGTACTGCTAAACTTGTCGCAAACTTCTCGGAGCTCGACTGTTTTAAAAAAGCATCAGAATTAAGGGAACTTGATGGCACTAATTAATTCTAGCTTACATTGCATTGCAAACATGAAATTAACGAAGGGTTTTTCTCATTTCGGTTGTGAATTCAAGGTGGAAGAATATTTGGCAGTACGATAGAAACATCGATAAAAATAATGATATCTGAACAATCGCATTTATCGGGATGTTTAAAGAAAAATTATTGATTGTAATTGAAGTAAAAGGAAAATAAAGAGAATTTTTAACATGAAGTATAGAAAATGATCACGAAGGATGCATGATTCGATAGTTCTTTTGGGTGTATCTTTTGAAATTGATAAGCATTGATTAGTGATTTAATTGTTTTAATTGAAACTATGTATTTGTCCGTTGGATTACGACACAAATATCTTTTTCAATACATGGCAAGAAGGACCGATATGTACGATGCAGAAGCCTTCATAATCTGTAGAAAAATAGATTTAAGTGTTATAAACGATAAACAACTTTGTAGGAACAAAAAAAGGCTTATTTCGTGACTATAGTTCTTCAGTTATTTATGAACATATTGGCAAAAAAATTAGTTTGTTCTTGCCAAGACACAATGCTTTTAATTATACGCAATGAAAATTGTACAAGAAACTAGTAATGTATCTTACAGTCATAAAGCATTCCAACGAAAGATTTGTAAATTTTCCAATTGAAATTGTTAAGTCCTTTTGAGACCTCAGCATTACAAGTAGCAGAATTCGAGTCTGGCTGGGACTTAAATCGTACCAAAGCGATTCGTATGCCGCATTGCCAATTTTTCTGGTCTAAAGAACGTAACAGTTATATTATAGTTCGAACCAGGCAATTATAAGGTATTCTATAGATAGAATTATTATAAAATATGCAAGAAATTTATGAAATGCTTTTGTTGACAGCAACGAGCGTTTTTAACACTTTCCGGTCGGAATTACTTTTTCAATATTTTCGTAGTAAAGGAAAATTAATTTCATAAAGTTATCTCTAATTAGTTATTCATTATTATCCAATGATAGCAGTGGCTATATGTATTAAAGGGTATTTAAGTGATAAGACGATATCACTGTCGATCAATATCAAAGTCGAAATTAAGCCGGTAGAAAATTTATTATGATATACGATCGCAGAGGAAGGGGATGGCGGGTTTATGAGTTTTTAATAAATGAATAGTAATAGTTTTTAATAAGGACAATAACCTTTTCACTGAGATATTCTCCAACGAAGCAAAAGATAAATGATTCTCCAGTGATAACAACGTAAAACAAGACGCATTTTGCAATCATCACAGCCCCATTCTCCATGCCGACTGACTAGGAAATTAAATTAATAATAATAAAAGTCTCATTGTTGCTAGGATGGCTTCTAAGACCTTTGTTGAACTTATACATTAGAAGAGTACTTATGATAGAATTGTGCTATTACTAACACCGGATTACTTCATCAGCGAAAAATTATCGTATTATTTGTTATTATTTTCTGTAATTACTGTTGTGAAATGTTTCTAAATCAATATATATTGTCTCTTATAAGTTACATTAATATCCAAACAGTTGAATAGTTATAAGTGGGAAAATAGCGATAGTTCCGCTATAACCAATTCTATTTTTCTTTATGGATACTTTGCAAGTGCAATCAACTTAAACAATACAACATTCAAGTAGATTAGACAAATCAAAGGATCCCTAGAGTCACATGAACGGAAATCATGATTAGTGATCCCTTTAAAAATAAAATTATTTATTCGGTTCATATCATTTCATTAGAATTAATTTTTTTGATGGTAGTAACAACTGTAATTAGTGAGAGACACTTTCATGAAACATGCAAAATAGCACAAAGAGATAACGATACAAATTATGTGAAGAATCATGTTGAAGCAAATATATATTTACCCATGCTACTTACGATTACCATAAGAAATCCCAAACAGCAGCTAATCAAAATATTTGATATGAACTGCATTAAGGCTACATTCATAAATACTTTATTCATCTTCTCTATAAAGGCTATGACCTCTTGATGCCCAACGACTAATAATTTCAGTTGCTTTCCATCTTTGGAAGAGATTTTAGTCAGCTTCCTGCATATGATATCAATTTTACAACCTGCATGAAGTGTCTAAAAGTAGCGATACACATGTTGTAACTATTCTGACACGGAGAAGTAAAGTTGGAAAGAAAAGTATATTTCAAATTTGATTTCAAAGTGAGCGATTCTTTCTTTTCAAATCCCTTAATAGAAAACCGAACGCGAGTCATTTTCGTTTAATTGGTTACACGACAGTAAGATTGTTTAAGACATTTTAACATTTTGAAAGTAAATCCTTGTAATTTTTAAGAACAGAAACAAAGAACTTTTTCTGGCTAATAACATTGGTCTAC
The DNA here is from genome assembly GCA_963989415.1 of Cerceris ruficornis. NCBI lineage: Eukaryota > Metazoa > Arthropoda > Insecta > Hymenoptera > Crabronidae > Cerceris > Cerceris ruficornis. Next base: position 12,425,719 of record OZ022521.1, read on the forward strand.
AAAATTGAGCTTTTCTTTGCCCAAAGAATACTTATGCTGATTGTTATAGATTTTGTGGCGCTGAACACGAATATGAAGTACGTTTGAAACATTTTCAACTTTCAAAATTTTCTTCATTTTAACCGTAAAAGTTATTTAAGTTTTTTTGCATAAAATGATTCTACAAACCCTCTCAAATATAACGATGCTTATTACTTTAATGTTATAAACATTTAAACATGTTTACACAATGATCAAAGGTGCAACGACGTCCAAAATGCCCAAACTTTTGTAGATATTTTCCTATCTAACTTAAAAACTAGACGCCCGGGAGGAATTCTAATAGAAGGAGGAGATGGAGCAAACATTTTTATTGAGGAAACCATAATTGAAAGTTGCAACAAAACTTTTGTTTTCAGCCGAGAATTTCAAATAACTCCGCCAGACGCAAGCTACTGTCAGTGATTCTCATTGTCAGTGCAACCGTTTCACCCGCGCTAGTATTACATGTAGCTTGCTTTACGAAAACATTTATTGTTCATGAGTTATTTCACGACAATAATGCTACATTAAACAGAGAAGTATATTTCTAAAACTTCATCATGTAAATATACAATATTGTTCAACTGAATTCTCAAGTTCAAGATTATACGACTTATAAAAGATAAAAGTGCTTGTCACAAAAAAACCCTACATGATAGAGACAAACAGATTGCATATCTGAATTCAGTGCAAAAAATGCTATTAAAATTATATATAAAAGCTTGTGCACCAAAAGAAATACTTTATTTCTCTTCTAGTAGTTTTCATTAACCTGTGGCGACCGTGTCATGAAGTACAGGAGATCGTAATCATAATAACTATCTTGATAATGACTAACCAATGTATTTAATAAAGTAAAATCACAAGCCGCGGACAATAAGCAAATGAGGTCGCGTTTCAGTAAAAAGAAAATGTGTAATCGCATTTAAAAAAGAACTACTAACATTTTAGTAAGAATTATATATACCTCTGAAACGTGTTGATTCTTTGCTTTGGTGGCAGATAGTAGTCATGCGATGGCAACGGTGAAAGTGCTTTGATGGCTGAAAGCAGACGTACGACAACTAAGGGTTGATACCACTGCAAGGATGAATTACCAAGTAGCACACAAAAAGAAATGTACAGTGAAACCTCTTTTTTTGCGGTCCTTTTTTATGCGATTTTATTTTTGTGCGATTTTTTTCGTGCGATTTTTTTATGCGGTATATGAATCTCAGCGGTGTTGACGCCAGTTTAATGTTTCCTATCAGTGTACATATACATACATGCCGTGGACGAACCCTGACTACGGGGACTCCTTGACGACAATGTATGAGCACTTCGTGACGCTCTGTTCATTTGTTTTGAACCAATTCATCACAAGAAGATGCGCGTTTTGGATTACGACGAGTAGCAGTGAATTATTTAATGTGCATTTTGAAAGCTTCTCCGTGTATACAATGAAAAATTAAATGTTTTTAAAATATTTCCAGGTCTAATTTAATTTGTTTGAAAGCATTTTCTCATCTATTTCGGAAATAATTGATGTATTTTCTAAGTGCGACTTTTTTTATGCGGTTCCTGTCCACCGCATAAAAAAAATTTTAGGTGGCATATCGTACAAAGTTGTTTATTATATGTAAGTATTTATAAAATTTCCGAATATTTTTTGTACGATTTCTTTTATACGGTCCCTATCCACCGCACAAAAAGAGGTTTTACTGTATTAGTGATTCTGAATCTCACTTCCGAAAGTATTGTAGACGTACTAATAATTGAAAATGGTTGAACCGTTGACGGAGCACTGATTACTCGTCGGCGGTCGAGGGCAAACTGATAGCGAGGCGAACATCGACGTGATTTGTTATTGTTAGAGGACCAACGGGACGAATACCTGGAAGGTGCGATTGCCGCGGACCGCCGAGTTTGACAACACGCGGCGGCCGTCTTACTCGTCGAGCAGTGAAGTGGAAATAACTGTTCTCGGTGCTTGTATAGTTAATCTTGATATTGTACATGCAATTGAACAATATTGTTCATTTATATGACCAAATGTTAAAAGTATAATAATTTTTTCAATATAGCGTTATTGTCAGAAAGTAGCTCATAAACAATAAATGTATTTTTAAGTGCTGCAAGCTACATATAATATCAGCGCGGATAAAACGGTTGCGCTGAGAATCACTGACAGCACCTTGTGATTGCGGTTCTATTTTAATTTATCAGCCGAAAGCAAAACTTGTGTTGCAAGTATGCTTTCAGTTACGGTTTCCTAAAAAAAAATGTCTGCTCTATCGCCTCCATCTTTCAAAATTCCTCCTGAGCGTCTAGTTTTTAAGTTAGATAGGAAAATATCCACAAAATATTGGGAACTTTGGACGTCGTTTTCCCTTTGATCATTGTTTACACATGTTTAAATGTTTATAACGTCAAAGAAATATGCATCGTTATATTTGGGAGGCTTTATAGACTCATTTCATGCAAAAATAAATTAAACAACATTTACGGTTAAAATGAAAAAAATTTGTGAAGTTGAAAATTTTGCAAACGGACTTCATATTCGTGTTCAGCGCCACAAAAGCTATAACAACCAGCATAGGTATTCTTTGAGCATAAAATTGTGTTGACTAGTGTAATCAATGGAAAAATGTGAATTAAAATTAAAAAATTCTTCTTTTTTTTAGACAAGGAAACAACACATCAAAACTCACCACCATCAAAACTAAAGCAGTTATTGAACCAAGAGCACTGGAAGATGTTATTTCATGGACGAATTGCACAAAGAAAAGGAGTTTGTACAGGAGAGACGAACTGATCTCAAATGGCAAAGCCATTCTCAATAGATTGTCTCGAGACGATATCGGGGCATCCTCTTCGAGCTGAGTAATAAAGCCTATTGCATAAAGGACAACGCATACTGATGCTAAGCCAAAAATTATATTCGTTAAAAGATGAGAAATATTAATAGTTCTTGAAATCAGCTCGTTTGATTCAGCGTCGGCGTATTTTTCACGATCTTTTGCCATAGTATCTAGAATATCACGAAGTGTTCTACGAAAAAGAAATTTATTAAACGTTTATCTTTCATTAAAGATATTCATTGAAATTATTTTTCTCAATTTCCAGCATGTTACAATGCTTTCGTGGATTACAATGGACGAAGATTAAATAAACGTTATTCTATCATTAAAAAAAAATAACAGAAGTATATTTTTTATTCAATTCGTGTGACATTTGAAAAACTGTGGACATTTTTGTTCGGAGCAAAATGCTGTAGAGTTTAAAAAATTACAACGAATTTCTCCATTCAGAATAAAGTTCCACATTTACAAAGCTGCATTACAGTATAAATGTAAAGTCTAACACCACAACAAAATATTCCAGTTTACAGTAAATACTCATACTTCATATTTTACGCAATATTTTCTACTTGGAAAAATTAACTTCTGCACTAGTAGTCTCAACACATGTAACACGTTTAGAAAACTTAACATGTGCAGAATGAAATTCTGAAAATTCATTTTCACTGCTTAATTATTTCCACGTCAAAAACATATGAGGAAAAGGTGTCTTACCCTTCATTGACCCATGTAATTATCAGTTCGAGAAAGAAAAGAGAATACGATAGAGTGACGCTCAAACAATCCATGCATTGCAGCATGTACTTGGAACTGATATGTCCAACAAGATACCGGAATTCAAAAATGATAATTGTCATTATTGTTGACGCCCAGAAAAATTTAAATAGCCATGAGTACGGTATGTCAGGCCAGGAACCGGTAAGATGAAGAAGAACTTTAACAGAACGACTAATTGAGTTCGTTGATTGCATTGCTTTCAATTTTACAACTGTCTTCTGCCTATCAAGTTCTTCAATTTATCCTCTTTGAAAGTAAGCTGATAGCAAAGATCAAGCGCCTTCTATCGTTAAACATCGACCGTTTGTACGAACTGAGACAAAAATTTTCAAAAGAAACGATCCACTCTCTGCGAAGACTCGGACGAAACTGAAGACTCCAGGAGAATCTTGAAAAAAAGGTAAACTCGTATCGACCATTGTTAGAATTATTCATTGTAAATACTCTCGAGAACTTTGTCATAAAAGTTGTGTACATCATCGCACTGATTGTGGGTTTGGAAGAGATGTAACAGATGAGGGACGATATTCTTGAAAGTTCTCACTTTGTTGCTGTTGCGATCACAAGTGATTTCGCATAAAAATGCAATGACACACCTGTAGACGTTGCACGCAAATGCATAATGTTCCAATAGTCTGCAGTTCGAAGAAAGCTTGAAAGTTTTGCGGCACGTAAAACGGTTGAGGGTCGAAAGTTCTTTGAATCTTCGTGTGTGTACGCCACATAGTGCACGTGTTGAATATGCGTCTTTCTCTACTGTCTTTCTCCCAGTTATAAATTGATATATCAACTTTGTAAGTAAAAGGGAGAACAAAGATAATGCACTTCATTTTTTACGCGTACATTTGACACGTATACGGACGTTGTTTGAAAATATTACGTCTGAACTTTTTCTGTGTTTAGTATTCATTCAAAGAAAGAAAAAAGGTCTTTATTAGTGGAGACCGAAACATTATTCGTTCCGAAATTACAGCCACTTTTTAGCAGTGGCTTTTTATGGAAAATATCCAATGTTTTTACATTATAACCTGTGTCTTGCCCAGGGGGTGAAAACAGTTATGATATCGATTCCGGTTCTTGAAACAGTTACGAGAACCGAAAAAATGTTATAACTGTTATAGTTACGCATATTGGTTCTGCCCCACATCGGTTCCAGTTATGGTTTTTCAAAACTCAAAACCCACAATAAATTAGTCCCGTATCGGTGCTATAATGCTGCGATTGATATTTTTCGTTATATAGAAAATATATTTCTTCACTATCGAAGCAATATACCTGCCCGTGTGTTCTGTTATTATATTCACAGGTTATTTATTAAATATTATTTTGATAACTATGGAATTTTATTGTACCTCACTGTAATTTACAGCAATCTTCTTAAGCTATGTGAAAAAATAAATAACTTCTAATATTAGAATTCATGAATGGAAAACGTAGCACCATAAAAAATAATTCATTTGAAAATTATAATATGAAGAGACAGATGTCAGAAAGCGTTTGCTAATTAATTAAAAACATTGTTTTTAACACTTCAATAAAAGTTTTAACAAGTACTACATGTAAACTTTCATCAGTCAAGCGCCTTGACATTAAAGTAAATAGACTAGAATAAAATTATTTCTCTTTTTTGTGATCGAAAGAAAATGCATCGAAATTCACCATCATCAAAATCAAAGTCCGTATAGATTGGGTGCCTGTGGATTTTTTAAGGATGTTTAACGAAAATGTATTGGTTGTAATTAAAATATAAGGAAAACAATGAGAATTGTTAACGTGAAGTGTAGAAATTGATAATGAAAGAAGCATGAATCGATAGTTTTTCTAGGTTAATCTTTTGAAATTGATAACCACTGATTAGTGATCTAATTGTTTTAATTTTAAATTATGTATTTGTACGTTGGATTACGGCACAAATATCTTCGAAATTCTATTTTTAATACATGGCAAGAAGGACCGATATGTACGATGCAGAAGCCTTCATAATCTGTAGACAAATAGATTTAAATGTTATAAACGATAAACAATTCTGTAGAAACAAAAAAAAACATATTTCGTGAACTACAGTTCTTCAATCATTTATGAACATATTGGTAAAAAAATAGTTTGTTCTTCCCGAGACACAATGTTTTTAATTGTAGGTAATGAAAATTGTACAAGAAACTCGTGATGTATCTTACAGTCATAAAGCATTCCAACGAAAGATTTGTAAATTTTCCAATTGAAATTGTTAAGTCCTTTTGAGACCTCAGCATTACAAGTAGCAGAATTCGAGTCTGGCTGGGACTTAAATCGTACCAAAGCGATTCGTATGCCGCATTGCCAATTTTTCCGGTCTAAAAGACGTAATTGTTATATTATAGTTCGAAACAGGACATTATAATGTATTCTGTAGATAAAATCATTATAAAATGTGCAAGAAATTTATGGAAAGCTGTTTGTTAACAGCGATGAGCCTTTTTATCCCTTTGCGGTCGGGATTACTTTTCATTTTTTTATTAGCAAAAGAAAATTAATTTCATTAAGTTATCTCTTATGAGTTGTTCGTTATTATCCAATAATAGCAGTGACTACATGTATTAAAGGGTATTTAAGTGATAAGACGAAATCGTTGTCAATCAATGTCAAAGTCGAAATTAAGTCGGTAGAAAGTTTATTATGATATACGACCGCAGAGACCGGGGATGAAGGTTTTATGAGTTTTTAATAAATGATTAGTAGTAGGTTTTAGAAAGGGCAATAACCTTTTCACTCAGATATTCTCCAACGAAGCAAAAGACAAATGATTCTCCAGTGATAACAACGTAAAACAAGATGCATTTTACAATCACCACAATCCCATTTTCCATGCCGACTGCCTGGGAAATTAAATTAGTAATTATAAAAGTCTCATTGTTGCTAGGATGACATCTGAGACCTTTGTTGAACTTACGAATTAGCAGAATACTTATAACAGAATTATGCTATTTCTAATTTTGGATTACTTCATCAGCGAAAAATTATTATATTATTTGTTATTATTTTCTGTAATTACTGTTGTGAAATGTTCCTAAATCAATATATATCGTCTCTTATAAGTTATATTAATATCCAAACAATTGAATAGTTATAAGTGGGAAAATGGCGATAGTTCCGCTATAACCAATTCCATTTTTCTTTATAGATACTTTGCAAGTGCAATCAACTTAAACAATACAACATTCAAATAGATTAGACAAATCAAATGATTCCTGGAGTCATATTAACAGAAATCATGATTAGTGATTCCCTTAAAAATAAAATTATTTATTCGGTTCATATAATTTCATTAGAATTGTTTTTATGGTAATAACAACTGTAATTAGTGACACTTTCATAAAACGTGCAAAATAGCACAAAGCGATAACGATACAAATCATGTGAAGAATCATGTTCAAACAAATATATATTTACCCATGCTACTTACGATTACCATAAGAAATCCCAAACAGCAGCTAATCAAAATATTTGATAAGAACTTCATTAAGGCTACATTCATAAATACTTTATTGATCTTCTCTATAAAGGATATGACCTCTTGATGGCCAACGACTAATAATTTCAGTTGCTTTCCATCTTTGGAAGAGATTTTAGCCAGCTTCCTGCATATGATATCAATTTTACAACCTGCATGAAGTGTCTAAAAGTAGCGATGCACACGTTGTAACAGTTCTGACACGGAGAAGTAATGTTGGAAAGAAAAAATATACTTCAAATTTTATTTCAAAGTGAGAAATTCTTTCTTTTCAAATCCCTTAGAAAAACGAACGCGAGACGTTTTGTGCTTGTGCTCATTTATCATGAAAAAATGTATAAAAAGTGACAAGGATGAATTATTTACTTTAATTGGTTACACGACAGAAAAATTGTTTAAGTCGTTCTTACAGTTCGAAGTACATTTCTTCACCACCTCAATCTATGTAAAAGTAAATCGTTGTAATTTTTAAGAAGAGAAATAAAGAGTTTTTTCTGGCTAATAATCAATCGAAAAAGGTGAATCAAAATTAAAAAATTCTCCTATTTTTTAGTCAAGAGAAACAATACATCGAAACTCACCACTAGCAAAACGAAAGCAGTTATTGAGCCAAGTGCACTAGAAGCCGTTATTTCGTGGATAAATTGCAATAAGAAAAGCAGTTTGTAGAGAAGTGATGAACTGATCTCAAACGGCAAAGCCATTCTCAATAAATTATCTCTAGACGAAATCGGGACATCCCCTCCAATCTCAGTAACAAACCCTATTGCATAAAGGACACCGCATACTGATGAGAAGCCAAAAATTATATTCGTAAAAAAATGAGAAATATTCGTAGTTCTTGAAATCAGATCGTTCGAATCAGCGTCGGCGTATTTTTCATGATCTTTCGCCATAGTTTCTAGAATATCACGCAGTGTTCTACGAAAAAGAAATTCAATAAACGTTTCACTTTCATTAAGGATATTCATTGAAATTAGTTTCCTCAATTTCAAGCATGTTACAATGCTTTCGTGGATTAAAATGGACGAAGAGTAAATAAACGTTTCTCTGATATTAAAGAAAAAATAACAGAAGTATATTTTTTATTCAATTACTATTCTGTACTATATTGCAATACTGCATTACAGTATAGAAGAAAAATGAAACATCACAATAAAATATTCTAGTTTATAGTAAAAACTCATATTCCATATTTTATGCAATACTTTCTATTTGACAAGATTAAAGTCTCCACTATTAGTCTCAACACATGTGTCACGTTTGCAAATATTAACATTTCCTTGTGCACAATAAAATTTCGAAAATTCATTTTTACTACTTAATTATTTCCACATCAGGAACATATCAGGAAGAGGTACCTTACCCTTCATTGATCCATGTAATTATCAGTTCGAGTAAGAAAAGCGAATACGATAGAGTGACGCTCAAACAATCCATGCATTGCAGCATGTACTTGGAATTGATATGTCCAAGAAGGTACCGGAATTCAAAAATGATAATTGTCGTTAATGTTGACGTCCAAAAAAATTTAAATAGCCATGAGTACGGTATGTCAGGCCAGGAACCAGTGAGATGGAGAAGAACTTTAATGGAACGGCTAATTGAGTTAGTTGATTGCATTACTTTTAATTTTACAACTGTCTTCTCCGTATCAAGGTCTTCAATTTATCCTCTTTGAATGCAAGCTGATAGCAAACATCAAGCACCTTCTATCGTTAAACATCGAACGTTTGCATGAACTGGGACAAAAATTTTCAGAAGAAACGATCCACTCTACGCGAAGACTCGCACGAAACTGAAGACTCCAGGAGAATCTTGAAAAGAAGGTAAACTCGTATCGACCATTGTTAGAATTATTTATTCTAAATACTCTCGGGAACTTTGCAATAAAAGTTGTGTACATCATAGCACTGATTGTGGGTTTGGAAGAGATGTAAAAGATGAGGGACGATATTCTTGAAAGTTCTCACTTTGTTGCTTTTGCGATCACAAGTGATTTCGCATAAAAGTGCAATGACACACCTGTAGACGTTGCACGCAAATGCATAATGATCCAATAGTCTGCAGTTCGAAGAAAGCTCAAAAGTTTTGCGGCATGTAAAACGGTTGAGGGTCGGAAGTTCTTTGAATCTTCGTGAGTCTACGTCACATAGTGCACGTGTTGAATATGCGTCTTTCTCTACTGTCTTTCTCCCAATTATAAATTGATATATCAACTTTGTAAGTAAAAGGAAGAAAATAGATAATGTACTTCATTTTTTACGTGTCATTTGACACATATATGGATGCTGTTTGAAAATATTACGACTGAACTTTTTCTGCGTGTAGTATTCATTCAAAAAAAGAAAAAAGGTCTTTATTAGTGGAGATCGAAACATTATTCGTTCGGAAATTACAGCCATTTTTTAGCAGTGGTTTTTATGAAAAATATCCAATATTTTTACATTGTAACCTGTGTCTTGCCCAGGGGTTGAAAACAATTATGATATCCATCCCGGTTCTTGAAACAATTAAGAGAACCGAAACAATGTTATAACTGTTATAAATACATACATGTATTGGTTCAGCCCACATCGGTTTCGATTCTGCAGAACTATTGTTATAACGGTTCCATATTGGTTTTGTAACTGTTATTTTTCGGTTCTTGTGTCGGTTTTGATTTTGGTTCCTCAAAATGCTGCGACTGATATTTTTCGGTTCTATATCGGCGACAGTTCTGTTCTACGTATGTACATAATAAATAATATGTATCAATGACTTACTACACAAATAACTATTGTACGTCCACATTTAGTGTTTCTGAAAAAGATGCACTGAAGCAACAAATTCAAAGTACCGACGTCTGCGTTTTTAAAAAAAGGTAACTGTTACCGGAATTCAGTCAAAACCGATATGTACCGTTTTTAAACAGTTATTTTCGAAACCGTTTCAATCCCTGGCATTGACACATAGCAAGCCCCTTTTTCGTATCTTATCGCAGAAATTTTGAACTGTTTGATTCGTTGGTAGACAATTTTGTTCCGTTAGTGCAAATATCATTCTAAAATTTTAATTATGTTTGCAATCTTTAGTTTAATCATTTATGATGCAAGTACGTAATCATGAATAAAACGGCTATTTTCGGTGCTTACTTCGTCCAGTTTGGCTACTCATAGTTTTCTCCAACAACGTATTATCGCTTTAAGAAATAAAATTAGATTTATATTAACCCGTAAATGCTGTTCGGCTAACGTACATTAATTAGAACACAAGAAAAAGAATGAAAATCGTAATATTAAATGCAGGAAATAACAACGAAGGAAGTATGTCTTGAGAAGATTTCTTATATCCGTCTATTGAAGCTGATAAGTATTTTCTATTAATTGAAATGTCTACTAAAATTTCAACTATGTATTTGTGTGTTCGATTATCCCACAAATATCTTTAATATTCTACTTTCAGTACATGGCAAGTAGGACCGATATATATGATGCAGAAGCCTTCATAATCTGCAGAAAAATACAGATGTTTCTTACAAATGATTACGCAAGAATAATGTCAAAAAATTAACACAAAGGCAAATAACAAATGTATATACGCGAAGCAATAACGCAGAAACAAAGATAAATTTAATTAACTATTGTTATTCAAAATTACGAGATTAATTTGATAATAGATTTACTACGAATTGAAAAAATTACCGCGTTTTTCTTATGGAATGACGTTTTGAAATACAATTAACAAGAATCGTGCGAAGAAACTGAAATATATCTTACAACCATAAAGCATTCCAAAGAAAGATTCATGAATTTTCCAACTGAAATTGTTAAGTCCTTCTGTGATCTCAACATCACAATTAACAAAATTTGAATCTGTCTGGGGTTTAAGTTATACCAAAGAGACTCGTAGGCCGCGTTGCCGATCTGTCTGCTCTAAAAATTGAAACAATTTGATTAAAGCCCAAATAAGATTATTACAAAATGTAGTTATGTATAGCAATAGAAAATAGAATTATTAATTGTGATTGCATCTTTAATAGTAGCGTATTTGGTGAAATTTGAATAAGTAATTATACTTTTTATTATGCCGTGTAATAAGCTTAATGACCTTTGCACTGATATACTCCCCAGCGAAGCAGAATACAAATGCCTCTCCAGTAATAACAACGTAAAACAAGACGCATTTTGCAATCATTACGACACCGTTTTCCATTCCGAGCGACTGAGAAATGAAAACATTATTTGCTTACTATTATTATAAATTCGACGTCAGTTTTGATAGTTGTTAGACATAAAAGAGTGCATAAAGTGCAAAACATCCCGTTATTAGTAGAATTAATTATTTATTCATCAAAATTATTTGAAAGTTTCTGTCATGAAATAATTCGAAATGAGCTTTTTATTCTCTTTGAACTATAACTTTGCACCGAATAAAACTCTTTTTTCTTTTCACTATTCATTTACATTAATATCCAAACAGTTAAATAATTATAAATACATAAATAATAGTAGTTTCATATATAAATTACACACTATTTCCCTAATCCTTTTTTTAAATTCGATTATTTGGCATAATACAAATTTTGTATCGATTGATTGAAATTGTTTTGTTATCATTAATGTTTATATCGTGAGAATATCTACAGAAAGTAAAGATCCTGATGTGAATTATACGAAATTAGCCTTAAAATGGTAAATCTCTCTTTCATCTATCAATAAATAGATTTTTTTTAAAGATGGTACTTACGATTACCATAAGGAATCCCAAGCAACAGCTAATCAAAATGTTGGATATGAATTGCATCAAAGCTATATTCTTAAATATCTTGTTCATGTTCTCTACGAAGATTATGATCTCTTGATGCCCAACGATTAAGATTCTCAGTTGGTTTGTATCACTGGGAGAAATCTTAGACAACTTCCTGCATATGATATCAATTTTACAAGCTGCATGAAGAGTCTAAAAGCAGCGATCCACATGTTGTATATAACTGTTCTGATGTGCAGACATGAAGTTATACAAAAATATATATTTCAGATTTTACTTTAAAGCGAGAAAGTCTCATACTGTAAATGTATCACCGGAGAAAAAAATAGAAGAAATAACGTACGCTTACTTCCGTTATCATGGGAATTATATATAAAAGAAAATATCAATAAGAAATGATTCATTCGATTATTTAAATGTCATCAATTATGAAAGAAATGACTTTACTCTTATTTGTATCTTTGTATTTTCAAAATATATTTCTTCACTATCGAAGCAATAAACCTGTACGTGTGTTCTGTTATTAAATTTACAGGTTATTTATTAAATATTATATTGTTAACTATGAAAATATATTTTACATCACTGTAATTTACAATATTCTTCTGCAGCTATGTGAAAAAATAAATGACTTCTAATATTATAATTCATGAATGGAAAACGTAGCACCATAAAAAATAATCCATTTGAAAATTATAATATGAAGACAGATGTCAGAATGCGTTTGTTATTTAAATAAAAACATTGTCTTTAACACTTCAACAAAAGTTTTAACAAGCACTATTTGTAAACTTTCACATTCAAGCGCCTTGACATTAAAGAAAATAAATCGGAATAAAATGACTTCTCTATTTTGTGATCGAAAGAAAATGCATCGAAACTCACCATCATCAAAATCAAAGCAGTTATGGAACCCAGCGCACTAGAAGATGTCACTTCGTGGATAAATTGTACAAGCAACATAATCTTGTATGCAAGTGACGAATTGATTTCAATCGGCAAATGCATTCTCAACAGATTATCTCGAGAAGATATCGGGACATCCCCTTCAAGCTGAGTAACAAAGCCGAATGCATAGAGAACAACGCATACCGAAAACATGCCAATAATTGTATTCGTTAACAGACGAGAGAGATACGCTGTTCTTGTAAACAAATCGTTTGAATCTGGATCGGTGTATTTTTCACGATCTTTCGCCATGGTTTCTAGAATATCACGAAGCGCTCTACGAAAAAGAAACTCAACTCTTAGCTGGTAGTGTGACGTTAACATCATATTAATTAGTTATCATATAGTTAATACACCAAGTGCCGGCTAAGACTTAAAATAGTGTAGCTTTATTTCTTTGTTTTTTTACAGCTACGGTTTAGGAGATCAGCTAATACGTTTTAAGATGTCGGTTGCCAAAAGTGTATTATTTCATTATTAAACAAAAATAAAAATTTCTGATAGTAATAATATTGACTTACGTTAATACTAAAACTGACAAGGCAGTAAAAATGAACGGTTCGCATTTTTTTGTAAAAGTTCCCCAAATTAATAGATTAATTCACCGCTTGATTACTCTTTTTCCAAAGTACTTTTAAAGTATATTTAAGTGTAATAGATATAAAGGTCTAGAGATAAATAATGTATTTTTAACAGCACTTATTGTCACAAAATGTAAAACAAAATCGTTCTATCACTTGATCAAATTAGTTCTCCAAATTAATTAGAATCTCCTTAGTGATACGATTTTAACAACTTTCCCGTACTACACTAATTGTAAGGTGTCTTACCGTTCATTGAGCCACGTAATAATCAATTCGAGAAAAAAAAGTGTATACGATAGAGTTACGCTCAAACAATCCATGCATTGTAGCATATATTTAGGATCGATATGTCCTAATAGATACCGATATTGGAAAATAAGAACTATTGCCACTGTCGTCATCCAAAAGAATTTCAGTAACCATGAATACGGCACGTCCGGCCAAGAACCGGTAAGTTGTAGAAAAGCTTTAACAGAACGGCTAATTGTGTCCGTTGACTGCATTACTCTCAGTTTTACACCTGTCTTCTGCTTTTCAAACTTCTTCAATTTATTCATTTATTTCTCCCTCAATGAAATATTAAAACAAAGACCAAGCACCTTCTACCTTCAATCATCGAACGCTTATGGAAACTGAGGAATAAATTGTCAAAGCAAACAATCTAATTCAGGCAGAGACTCGATGGACACTGAAAATCCTGGAAGAATTTTTGAAACGAAGTAAACTCGTATCGACCGTCGTCACAATTATTCGTTCTGCGCTGGTGAACTTTGTCATAAAATTTGCAGACATCATCGCACTGATTGTGGGTTTGGAAGAGACGGAGCAGGGGAGGAACGATATTCCTGGAAGTTCTCACTTTGTTGCTGTTACGGTAGCGGGCGATTCGTTTTAAAAATGCAATGATACACCTGTAGACGTTGCACGCAAATGCATAATATTCCAACAAAGTTCGGGAAAAACTCGAAAGTTTTGCAGAAAATGAAACGCGTGAGGGTCGAAAGTTCTTTGAGTCTTCGGGGGTGCGAGGAAAACCGTGATGGTCAAGGAATTTAATGTGCGTTATTCTCTGCTATTATTTTTCTAATTATAAAATGACGCGTCTTTGTGTGTTAAAAAGGAGCCGCAGGTATATTGTTCTGTTTTTGATGAGAATAGATAAAGCACGTGCGCAAGAATGTTATTAATTTTTAAGTGCATTTCAGCCTTCATCAGCAGAAATAAATGTCTTCACAAATAGAAACTTAACAACCTAAGAAAATATTTTAATGTCGAAGAAAACGTGCATAATAATGAGAAGGTACCTTTCAGAAACTTGATTTAATATTATTTACTGTCATTGATTTTGTTCTTAATTTGCTTTTTGATATCCTCGTAATTTGATGTTGTTATTTTTAAATACCTTCTACTGTAATAACACTGACAAATAATTTAAATAACCTTTACGGTTAAAATGCAAAAAGTGCTGAAAGTTGGAAATGTGCATTTTATCTCAAAACAGTTTTCATATTCGTGTTTAGTACCAAACTATACATACGATTCAGGGTGAATGTACTTTGTGCCAAAATAAAAATTCAATTTGGTAGTCCAGTGTAATCAATTGTGAGTTAATAAATGGCGAAAAAAAGTGAACAAAGAAAGCATTAAGAAAAATTGACAATGCCAAAGTATTATTTTTATTATTCAAACTATAGTAAGCTACACGTATCTAAAATATTATTTGTTTTCTCAATATAACGCAAGGAGTACCGATACATACGAAGCAGAAGCCTTTATCATCTGTAAGAAGATAATTTTTTCTGTTGAAATTCAGTCTACTGTAACTATTCAAAGGTACAAAATTATTTTGATTAATAAATGCTCTATGATTTCAATCTTGTTATTTTATTCAAAAGGGTTGAGAATTGCATATATCAAAAGTCTAACAACATATCTTACAGACATAAAGCACTGAAAAGAAAGATTCGTGAATTTCCCAACCGAAATTGCAAGCTCTTTCTGAGATCTCATAATTAGAATTAATAAAGATCCAATTTGTTCGCGTGTTAAGTCGTACCAAGCCGATTCGTATGCCGCGGCGCCGATCTTTTTGCTCTAAAAATGAAATAACAACGATAAATTCTCAAATGTGCAAATAAAATCGTGCTTCTTATCTACAACATCATGTAAAAAAATACAAAAATTTATAATCGGAACAAATATTTTAGATATTGTCTAAATGAATATTCTATAATGACCTTTGTAGTGACATATTCTCCAGCGAAGCAAAATACAAATGATTCGCCAGCAAGAACAATATAAAAGAATATATATTTCATGATCATTGGAAGCCCATTTTCCGTACCGATCGACTATTTAGTTGAAACAGTGTACAACGTATAAAATGTGTCTATAAGATAATAAATCCGAAATACATAATAACTGACTTACAATAGCTACTAAAAATCCTGAAATACAGGTAACTAACATACTCAACATAAACTGTATCAGGGCTATGTTTGAGAACAATTTATTTATGTTTTCCACAAAGATTATTATTGTCTGGTGTCTGATAATTAATAATTTTAGGTCTCCCTTATCTCGTGAAGTAATTTTTGCCAACTTCTGGCATACGATATCAATTTGAAAACCTGCGTGAAGAGCCTGAAAATAGCATTTTATAATCAGTTTTATTTGTTTGGTCAGCATTATTAAATATTTTTGAATGGTGTTTTTCATAAATTATCTACGTTATGTACTTGTTAGTATTACAGTAATTAATACAAAAATTGTCAATACTTTCATGGAATGATTAGTATTTATTCATATGTGTTGGTATATAATGTCGTAAGCTGTTAGTAATTGTTGCCGTTGTGATCAAAGGACTGCAATTTTTCAATTATTTGAGCGTTTCAAGAATTTAGTGAAATTAGTTTAACCGAAAGCTCAATAGACTAAATAGGACATAGCATTCTGTCATTTTACATTACATGTTAATACTTTAACACAAATGTTAAGCGTTTTTCAAAATACTAACTAAAAATGTTTAAAAATACTGACCGGTTAACCAATAGCTCTATACGCTATATAATTTCAAAAGTATGTCAAAACTGGTAGTATATTATGTTCTAGGTTGTATATAACATGAAGAGAAAATTAATTTTGCGTTAAAAGAACTAGACAAAAACTACACAAAGATCATAACACCTGTATTGGTATAGTCCTTTACTATTTCCAGCTTAAAACACCGCACCAATAGATACACAATATAAATTAAACATAAACTTATAAATTAAACTAAATTAAGAAAAAATTCCATTATAAACACTGTGTTCAGACTCACCAGGACTAAAACTAAGGCAGTTATGATACTAGTCGTAAGAGAAATTGCCATTTGATGAAAGAACTGCAGAAATAAAACAAGGTTGTAAACGGGAGACGAATCGATCGTGAATGGGAATTCCATTTTCAAGAGGTTCTCCGAATACACCATCCCATCAGCCGTCCCATTCTCCGATAGAATAAAACCAAGACCATAAATCACCACGCAGGATGAATACACGGATATAATTATACGCGTTAATCGACGAGAGAGATGCGTCACTTTCGTAATCAAAGTACACGAATCGGTATTAGAATACTCCTTGTAATCACTATCCATAGTCCTTATGATATCGCGGACCGTTCTGCAGGACAACATTTCTGGTGTAAAGTATATTCCGACGTATTTCGTTGTCGTTATTTTCGGGAAAGTATAATCGGATAGAATTTATTATTTTCCGTTCCTTCCGACATTAATTAATATATATTGTCCATGAAAGAAATTGATAATCATGTATTTATTAAATAAAAAAATCTTATTCAACATTTTCTCTTTATTTAATTGCTGTAGAACTGAGACCGTACGGATGTTCTAGAAATTTTTATTTTTTTATTTTTTTCATTATTTGAATATTTCTTTGAGAAAAACATAAAGTGAATTCCTATGAGAATTTAAATACTTAAGGTGGGGAAGTGCGAGCTGAGTCCAAAAAATGACTACTTTGACCATTTAAAAAAAAAACAGCGCAACGAAATATCTCACCCTTTATTAAACCAGAATATCGTGAATTTGAAACACGTAAGAATATATGCCAGAGACACAGAAAAAACGTCTAAACATTCCGCGAGATAGTTGGAATTGAAGTGGACAACCACGTATCGATACTGAAAACTTATAACGAACGGCAGAGTTAGGAACCAAAACAACTTAAAGAAGATCGTGCGACGGGTATCCGGCCATATACCGCTAGCGAAGAGGCCAATTTCAATTGAGCGACCGAGGGCTTTTGTTGTTTGCATATCGTTTCAAATTTATGGATTTTCCTTTCTCTATCGCTTTTCAATTTTCTCTATTTCTTCGCAGATTTATCTTGATCATCGAGTATTCCGTATTCTCGAACATCGATGGATACCAATGATGATTCAAGAAGAGATTATCAAAGGAACGATGTTGCTTTTCTTTGTGCAAGCTTTCAATACACTGAAGACTGACGAAGAATCGTCGAAGAAAAGTAAACTTGCATCGACTAGAAATGTAACTGTTCTTCCTGTACTTACAAACTTCATCATAAAAACTGCATTGAATAATGCACTGATTATGGGTTGCAGAGCGGGGGGTCGATATTCTTGAGAATACTTGAATTTCTTGATGATGCATGAAAGTGATTTTCTTTAAATATGCAGGGATATACGTGTGACACAAGCGTGCGTAATATTTCCGTGTTTGCGAGAAGGGGAACGTTGAAAAGTTGCACCGGAAACCGCTGGTATGGGAAAAGCAGAAAGAAAAAACTCTTCGAATGTTTCTAATTGTAAGTGTGCTTCAAGAGGAAGAAGAGAGATTATCTGTGTTTCAAATTTATTCATTCACGTTGTATAATTAAATGCAGATGATAATTAAATATTTTCTCATTTTAAATTAATCATTTGAGAATTATAGTGCAAATATTACGAAACAATTCTGAAATGTAAGTAATTTCTTTGAAACAATTTTTATTATTAACACTTACTATACGATTTAAAAGTGATAAACGTGCTGACTTTAAAGCAAGCAATATAATAGTGCGTAAAAATGGTTGGAGAATTTTCAGTTGTTCTAGATAACAATTCTAATGATAGAATCAGTTAGAGATCAAATTGGGAAATAATAAGGAAATAATATTTTTAAAAAATGGCAAGTGATTTAATTTGTCGTTCTATAGAGAATAGATATTTTATGAACATGCTATTACAACACAGCAACCTTTAATAGGATATATGAAGACCCCATTACAATGCAGCTTAATTACCGTGCTTTCATATTAACCCTTTCATTCCGAAGGGTATGTGTACGTATATACGTCTATAGTAAATTACAATTCTTTTTCCCACTTCCTACACCAAATATTATTATGACCTGATACAAAATATTCCTATAAATTGAGCATTGGGCAATACTTAAATATTTCAGACATTCACTATCATGAAACAATTATCTATGGATAGAAGAACTTTGATATTTGCAGCCTTTTGCTACCTTTTTGACGTTTGGGGTTCGAATCACTGATCCTTTGTTCTACTGATACAAGAGATATTTCTTTCAAAAGTCAGTCGGAATAAAAGGATTACAGTTGAAGGAGTACAGTAGAAAAATAAATTTCTCCGTGGATCGAAAAAGAGTAAAATCGAAAGATGAAAAAACAATATTTTTGGATTAGCTTGATTTTTTTTACAACAAATAACATCAAGTATGAAATATACATGATAATCCACCATAAGTGTTAAATAAAAGGTTCGAGACGTCCGTCTAAGGTCGTGCGCATGCGCGCGCACGGCGCCTTCTTGGTTTGCGTTTCCGTTTCGAGCCTGCCATGCGAGAACGAGTGTGCATAGTGGAAGTAATAAATCCAAGTTAAATGTGAACAATCTAACGAGTTTATTGTCACCAACTACCCATACGTCCTACGAAGCAACTTATCCAAAGTTCAACAATAAGTAAACGTGTAACAGATCAGGAAATTAATCGAATAATTAAATTGGACACATCGAGATATTACTTCTTACATGCGACCCTGAGTTTAACCCTTTGAGGACGACGGACGCATATATGCGGCCGGAGCAAAAATCTGATTATAGTTTATCGGTGTATGTATACACGGTTAGAGTTGAAAAATTGAAATATAACTGTTGAAATATGATTACACAAATAGTAATTTATAACTTCTGTACATCAAAACTTTGACTTTCTGATAAGCAGGTAGTTTTTTAACGCCAAATAAATGATTATTTCTCAATATTCAAAAAAGTCTTCGTCCGCGAAGGGTTAATAAAAATTAGACTCCCTACTTCGAGCTCAGGGCCGGAAACTCGCCATATGTAAAATCAGACCCCTCGCTCGGCCCGAAAACCGCTCTGTTTGCCCAGAATAATTAAGACTACGAAAACTAGAACTCGAGCGAACGACGAGACACATATCTTATAGACACATTCCTATTGCATCCCGCAGGAAAATTCCAGAAAGTGCATCGTACCCCACCACTTTTTAATAAACTCGCATTCGCACTCGCTAAGTCTACGATATTCGGGCCTTGGGGGACAAAACGGTCGGCCTGCTGACCTGAGCAGGACCCAACCTCGCTTTCGCCCTCGCAGCCCTTCGTCGTTCCTACAGTGTAACTTATTAATATTTTCCCGGCTCTACATAATTATAAAGTTACGTCAGCCCAACTAACATTTCTGTGGCAACCCGTGTAAGCCATACAGGGGATCGTCCACGACTAACAACTACTTCTAAAACCCAGCGAACATCACAACGAACACTACACCTTATTCTTTTACCTCGGCCACTCGCAACGCTCCTGGCCCTTGGCACGTAAATTAGTTTTGTCATTCAAATTGTAACCCATTCAAGGTTCCAAATGACCAAACCTTCAAATTCATTGTCTCAATACATCGCAAGAAGTACCGATATGTACGAAGCAGACGCCTTCATTACCTACAAGAAAATAAGTCTCTTTGTTACGAAAAGCTAGATTAATGATTATTTAAAAATAATTACGAGACAAATCAGTGCGAAACAATAAGATATAAGTAAGTCGTTAACTATAATTTCATAAAAGTACTATTCGTGAAAAGAATAATACTTCTGATAACAGTTTCAACTTTTACTGTGCTCGAAATCTTTTAGAGGTCAAGTTTAACTTTCATCCGTTCCTGGGGTCTTTTCTTACCCAAATCGAGATTTAATTTGATCCAAATCGAAACAAATTGTATTATTCTCAAGTTATTATAAAGAAAAAGTACACAAAGATCTTGTGTTTTAATAGAAAATAGACTACAGTTCAGAAAGGACCCTAAGAACTTTTGTTAGTGCTTACAGATACAAGAACATCTAAAAATGTACATCTTACAGTCATAAAACACTGGAAAGAGAGACTCGAGAACTTCCCAAGAAAAATTGTCACCTCCTTCTGAGATCTCATCATAAGAATCAACAGAATATCGGTTTCATCGCGATTCATGTTATACCAAATCGATTCGTATGCCGCGGTAGAGATCATTTTGCCCTAAAAGTGAAATGGTAATATTAAAACCGATGGAGATTAATACTGGAACTGCCAATGATTAATTTGGTTTTTAAGATGATAAATGAATATCTCCCGTTCGGAAAAGATCTGATGGAACGCGGTAAATTAGTGCGGCAAGAGGTCTCTGTCGCCCGCACCTCCTACGTATTTCTGCCATATCGTTCCTGGAAACCTGAAGCTCGGCCAAGAACGACGAAAAACAAAACACTTCTTTCGTCGTTCACATAACGACATAACGAATGTGCGGCTTTTTCAGCCAGTAGCGCGATAGAATCGAAAATACGTGAGAACGAGGAATGTCTTTATCCGGCTGGCGAATCAGAGCTAAACACTTGCCACGCGGCCATCAGATCTTTTGCGGCCAGTATTTTATTTTGAAACAAACGGAATAAGAGGTGGAAGAAACTTGATCGAATCGATCCTCTATACATTCAAAAATAGACGTAGGGAGTCAAAGAAATTCAATCGATATAAGTAATTTTTTTGTAGGATTTCTGGCACCAATCATTTCAAACTGATGTAGTAGTTCCAGCGTTAATAAATGGTGTCTGTCACATTTAATATCATGCTTAAAATAAAATAAAAATATATTATTTAAATAAATATTTCATAATGACCTTTGCAGCGACATATTCTCCAGCGAAGCAAAAAATAAATAATTCGCCCACAAGAACGATATAAAAGAACATGCACTTTATAATCGTTGGAATTCCGTTTTCCATATGGAGCGACTAAACAATTGAAACAGTATGTATTATGAAATATTTCAATAGCGCCGTACGTCCAAAGTTAACATTATAATTTAATTACAATAACTATTAAAAAACCTAAGCAGCATGTAACCAAAGCTCCCAAAACAGACTGCACCATTGCTATGTTTGCAAACAGTTTGTTCATGTTGCCAACAAAGACTATAATCTCCTGATGCTTGACAACTAATAACTTCAGTTGTTCCTTATCGTTCAATGAAATTTTCGTCAATTTTTTGCACATAATATCCGCTTCAAAACCTAAGTGTAGAACCTAAAAGTAGCATAACATAAAATCCACCGTCTAGGAATGTAGAACAGCGTTTCCCAAACTGTTTTTCGCAACAATCACTGAGAGTATTCCGGGAAAAATTATGAAACTGAGGTTAGAGAACAATGAAATATTATCTGTTTACTTTAAAGTGTTTCATAAAATGTGTTCCAGGATGAGAAAAAGTTTGATAAACACTGCTACGGAGAATAAGCAGTAAAACATGTTATCGTCAACTTAATAATTTAAGTTCTTGCCGTTGCGAGTCACATGTCAGTGAACTACTAATTGCTTAATTCTGCATCAAAATATTTTCAAAACCTATGTACATTATGATACGTTTAAAAAAACAGTCAGTAATACAAAAAGCAATATACACGCAAATAAAAGTGATTACAAAAGAAAACATTGTGTACATTCAGCAGGAGTAGCAAATAAATTACAAATACCTCTAAGTTTATAATTTGAATATGGAATATGAAATTGAATATGGTAGAAACTTAAGCGATTGAATTTTGCATTAAGTTTAAAATTTGAATGCAAACTTCGGTCAAATAGTTTTAGAAGTCTTGATTACATCGATCAACAGAACCAAAGCAGCCTTACTCTCCGCTTTCCTCCACCCACACGTGCAGCTGGGACAATGGCCCCAATTCTGGGGACTTACTGATGTCCGCTGAGCTACACGCGCAGTGTTGCAAGAACCGTTTTCTCTTGAACCGTCTATCGCTCTAAAAATTCTACGTTTTACAATTATTCTACAACTAATTTGTACGCGAAGAAATAGACCCAGATCTAACCACGAAGCAGTGGCACCAAATTCTGGCCCCTCCTGAAAATATAATTTTGGCCCCCCAGGGCCCACTTTGTAAATGATAAGGGGCCCTTTATGTGAGAGTATTTTTAATCTAATTGAAATTACGGACGATTTCCGTAAAGAATCTTCGGCCCCTTCCAAATTCGGGCCATCCGCGTTGCAAGGTCGTGCGGTATTGTAGTTTCGACACTACCGTTAAGACTCCGAGACAACACATTTAATGATGAAGGCTAATTATATGGTACAATATAGTAACACCGATAATAACAACAAAGATCGTTTCCATTTCCAGAACTCACCATTAGCAAAAGTAAAGCCGTGATCACACCTGTTACAAAGGATGTTGTAAACTGATGGAGAAATTGCACCACAAATATGAGATTATACATGGTAGACGAATTAATCGTGAAGGGAAATTCCATTTTCAAAAGATTCTCTCGAGGTTCTGTACCGAGATGTTGGATCTCAGATGCAAGGAAACCAATCCCATAAAAAGACACGCAGCCCGGATACAAAGCAATAATAATACCCGCGAAACGATGCCACAGATGCATCGTTTTCGATGTCAAAGGATCAAAATGTTCCTTACGATCGGTGGCCATAGTCCTTAAAATATCACTAATTGCTCTGTGGAATGGTAAGTTGTCGAATGAGGTACGTTTAGAAGTACGCCGTTGCTGCTACGCGGATGGAAATGAATTTGGATCTCCATATAATAACGATCAGAACTATGAAAAAAACAAGTACGACGCTAATAATAACAATCAGAATGATGATATCTTTCTTAATGATGTTAATATCGGTGAGAATGATGATAAAATCCTACAGATTTATATTAATAACGATGGGACTGATGTTAATTACTGTCAAAATGACGATCTTAACAATCCGACTGACATTACTAATAACCGTCGGAACGATAAAAAAAAAAAAGATTACAAACACCATTATATCAATCAAAATAACGACGATACCGAGAAAAAGTGCAAGAATCAGGACAAGATAAAGAATAATAACGATCAGAGCAATTCCAAAATCAAAGAGCAAAACTCCTCACTTTGCAATATCAACACACACATAAGTACTCGTTAGATAAACTATAGTAGGAAAAAGTTGAAGATTACAAAAGCTGCTAAACTGAGAAATTCAAAACGATGTAAACTATAGCTTTATGTATCATGCAGTTTCAATAAATTAATGCATTTTTGCATCAACAGTTAATTAAGTAACTGTGTCAGATCGCAGAAGAAATCGTAAAGCAATTGATTCATCATCCTTTTCATGTAGATGAACAATACGTTAGTTAACCTTCATCCGAGCCATTAAAAAAATCTTTTTTGTATCTATTTTGTGTTCTATTTTCTATTAAAAGTCTAGATTTTTTTTGGACCTTTTCTCTATAATAATTTTATTGAGAATAAAGTGTATTAACTGTGTACAATTTCTCTCGATTTGTGTCTAATTAAATTTCAATTTGGATAAAAAAAGACTGCACGGACAGATGAAGGTTAAACACAAAAATCTTTATACGTAATACAGTACAGGAAAAGAGATAAAATATATAGATGGGCTTAAATGGGAAATTCAGCAAATAAGTAACCTCATGGATCATGGTAACAGTTGCACACGATTTTCGTTGAAAATTCTTATCGAAATTATTACTTTTAAATGCAAATTTTTACAAAATTGTACTAGACAAAGTATTATTTTGCTAATAGATAAATAAACAAACAAACACTTTCCTTTAAAAAAAATCCATTTCCATCAGTTGAAAAAAACGTGACACAATGCGGAACCTTACCCTTTCTGGACCCAAAAACAAATGAGTTTCGTTATCGTAAGGGTATACGCCAAAGCGACGCTTAATGTGTCTATACATTGCAGAAGATAATTGGAGTTCAAATGAGCGAAAAGGTATTGAAATTCGAAAACTATAATTCCAATTATCGACGTTATCCAATATAATTTAACAATTACGGAAAATCGTGCATCCGGCCAAATAGCGGCGAAACGAAGAGTAGCTTCAATGAAACGTTCCATCTCATTTACTGACTGAGAACAGTTCAGAATCTACAACTTTCCATTCTCTGTTCAATTTTCACTTTTTATTTGTATATTCACGTTGATCATTGAGTATTCCGTATACTCGAACATCGAATAACGACAGTGATGTAAAAGCAAATTTTTCAAGGGAACGATGCACTCTTCGTGTCAACTCGCAAAAAACTGCGAACTTGCGAAGAATTGACGAAGAAAGGAAAACTCGTATCGTCCACGTATAGTTCTTTCTGCACTCGTAAACATTATCATAAAAATTGCACGGAATATTGCACTGATTATGGGTTTGAAAGAGACGGAAAGATAGTGGTCGATATTCTAGGGAGCACTCGAATTCTTAATAATGCAACGAAGGTAGTTTTCTTTAAATATGCAGAGATATATGCGACGGTATGATGTTTTGATAGTCACGAACTAAGAGAAGTTCCAAAGTTGGACGGCAGCGCAAAAAGACAAGGAAAGATAGATTGCGAAAGTTCTTCGAATCTTTTCAAGTATGCTTCGAGAGGTACTGAAGAGAGGGTCTTTCAAGTTCGTTCACTTTTTTAATATAATTAACATTTAATGGAATTTCTCTTTCTATTCTAAGCTTAAATACTTTCATTTATTACCTTTAATATTGTACTACACTTAATATTGTTTGTTATTTTGCTCCATATTTCGGCTTTAGTAATACTATTTGCTTTGAGTACTATCATTTTCCCTTCAATCTACAGACTTATTGTGAGTTTAGGAAACTTTTTTTCATTTTTGTTTATGTGCAATTTAAATAAAAAAGTTGCAAAATGTAGTCTTTCGTTTTAACTTTCCGTAAAATGTCAGTAGGTCTCGGAGATAAATTTGAATTGCATAGTATTTAAAAAATTCATTTACATTTTCCTTTCCTTTATGAGCGCATTTAATATATAACATGGTATCGTGCGTGGCATGTACAGAGAAGTGATTAGTGAATGAAAATGGTGATTACGTCTCAAGGATTCATTTTATTTATAAAACTGTAACAGTATACCAATTCGGTGACGTACAACGTACAGTTTTGAGAATATTGCATCAGTACATTGCAAGCAGTACCGATATACAGGGTGGAGCGCCACATTTTGCCATTCAGATTTACGTCATTGTTATTGCGCATATCAAAAAATGATGCACATGATGTTGAATGGTTTTGAGAGCGGCACATTCTAATGGTACTAGCTTTTTTGTAGGCGGACGTGTAAAGGACATACGGGTATTTCAATATCAAACACGTACAAGCCACGTAAGTACATACTACGACTGCAAGAAAGATTAATGTTTAAATGTATAAAAAAAATTCGGTAATCCAGATATAACATAATCAAATCTATATTATTTTAGTGCAATTATAACTAGTGGATAGAATAATAATCATCAAAGTAAGATATGTAGTGACCTTTGTACTGAGGTATTCTCCAACGAAGCAATAAGCGAATATCTCTAAAGTTATCACAACATAAAATAAAAGGCATTTTGTTATTGTTGCCAGCGCATCTTCCGTACCAATGGACTGTGAAATTAAAGAAATATGTACTTCCACAGAATCTTGTTAAACAAACAAAGTGCGAAACAACAAATTCGAAGTTTTACTTACAATTATCATGAGAAATCCTACACAACATATAATTAAAGTGTTCAGTAGACATTGCATCAGTGCTATACTTCCAAAAAGCTTATTAATATTTCCTACAAACTCTATAATTTCCTGATGCCTCGATATCATACGTATCAGCTCAGCCATATCATGATATGAAATTTTGTTCAACTGATGACACATTATGTCGATTTGACAGCCCACGTGAAGCGTCTGAAATGACCGTTTTATGTTGCGCAACATCTTAAATGAACGCTCACCGATTTGCAAATAAAATGACATTCTTTTTTGTATTACGTGCACTTTAAATTTTAGTTAACTGATAACTACTCGAGCTAATTCACAATTTAATAATTTTAGATTTCTAAGTAGCGCAGATATTTTTCCCCAATTATATCCACAATATAATGTACGGTGGGTCAAATAAAGGGAAACATTGGTCTAAATGATACTATCCTTTTGATAACTGTTCTCTATAATTGCAAACCTAGCAGATACTTCGTTAAAAAAGCAATAATTAAAGTCACACCTTTAAACTCACCAGAACTATAAGTACAGAATTTATTATGCCAACCGTAGTAGACGACGCAACTTGATGAAGAAACTGTACAATTATGACGAGTTGATAAATTGGAGACTTATAAATGTCAAACGGCAATTTCATCTTCAACAGAAGCTCTCGGGAGGCCATATCATTCTGCCCAATCTGAGACAGGAAGAATCCGATGGCGTATATGAAAACGCATGTCACGTGCAGAAAAATAATCGTATTTGATAAACGATGACAAAGATGCACCGTTTTCACTGTCAAATCATGCGACTCAGGACTCAAATATATCACAGAGTCTGTGTTCATTTTTTCTAGGACATCGCGAAACACTCTGTGAGAAAACGCTTTATTAATGACCGCAATCTCTTTCTATTACGGTGATAGTACTTAAGTGCTTAACGCAGAAGTAGAAGTGAGAAATGATAACGATAAGCTTCTGTTATGAAAATGTAGAATAACGTGGAACACCTTTTACTGTAAAGATACAGTAGAATTTCGATAACTGACAAATCTGTATAATTTGAAAATGTTCTTCACGTCTATCCACGTTGGTGAATAAGCCTTTACAACTTGAAAAAAGAAACTTCTATAAATATACGGGATGTTAACCGAAAATCTGGTGATCCAAGTATCTTCTCTGTTAGTGATTGCACGAAAATAGTTCATGCAGTGTCTTACACTGTTTGAAGATATGAATCGGATGAAAAGAAAAACTCTCTTCTTTTTACTCTTTTTCCAGGCTATCTTATGTAAAATTCATTGTAAAAATGACTAGACCAATTTTAAAGGAAATCTTGAAACATTAAGCATCGGCTGAGAAAAATAAAGCGAGAATTTTCGTTTATTAAAATCTCTTATTCAAAAAGTTGTTCAGGCTAAACCTCTGTAACTCAAAGATATTCTCTATGGGGGAATCTCAATTTGGAAAAAAAAGACTGCACGGACAGATGAAGGTTAAACACAAATATCTTTATACGTAATACAGTACAGGAAAAGAGATAAAATACATGGATGGGCTTAAATGGGAAATTCAGCAAAGTAGAAACCTCATGGAACATGGTAACAATTGCACACGATTTTCGTTGAAAATTCTCATCGAAGTTATTACTTTGAAATGCATATATTACAAAATTGCATTAGACAAACTGTTACTTAGGTAATAGACAAATGAATAAATAAACACTTTCCTTTCAAAAAAATCCATGTCTATCAACTGAGAAAAACGCGACCAATGCAGAACCTTACCCTTTCTGGGACAACAACAAATCAGTTTCGTCATCGAAAGGGCATCAGTCAAAGCGAGGACAAAAATGTGCATACAATGTAGAAGATAATTGGAATTCACATGAATGGATAGGTATTGATATTCCAAAAGTATAATCCCAATTATCGGCATTGTCCAATATAATTTAACTGCTACAGGAAAGCCTGTATCCGGACAAACAGCGACAGAACGAAAACCAGCTTCAATGAACGGATCCATCACATTCACTAACTGCGAACAGTTCAAAACCTACGATTATCCATTCTCTTTTAAATTTTCTCTTTTCATCTATAAATCCACGTTGATCATTGAATATTCTATATATTCGACCATCGAATACAGACAGTACAAAACAAATTGTCAAAGGAATGATGAAGACTTCGTGTCAGTTCACAAAAAACTGCGAACTTGCGAAGAATTAGCTTGGACCTGTCTGCCTCTTCTACTGTCTGACCTTTTCTTTGTCGCGCTTGGCTGCAGCCGTAATGTAAACAAAGTTTCGACACCGCTACTTCATAAGAGAAGCGCTTGAACCCCGAACTGTGTCGCATTTATCCAACTTTTACTGTGTATATTTGATATGACGTAATATTACATAAGAATGACATAACCTGTATTGTTTGACCTCTCTGCCGATTCAAACAAGCTACTCATCTCGTAGCGACTGAAACAAAACTCAAGCAGTTCGATATGACGCGGCGCTATCGGATGACAATGTTGCAAGACCGCTACATATAATTAGTTCCTAAGTGATTTGAAAAAGTTCACGGCTTTTTCATCTCCTTTATACAAAATATTGTATTAGGCGTTGGAGCTCCCGCGATCCAACAAGTGATTTTCGGTTAATTCTATAAAGCATTATTTTACTGACATCGACAAAGACTTGTATTTGCATATTTAAAGTGTCTAAGTATGTCAGTCATATTGATATCGACAATTTATATTCAAATTAAATCGTATACAGAACTAGTAAATTGTTATCGAGTTATTTGACTTAAAGTTATTCAAACTCCTTCCCCGCGCTGCAATTAAACAGAAGCAGCGAACTCAAGATTTGCCCTTAGCGCTCCGGGTAAATTCTAATCTCTTATTTTCATATATAATATGAACTTCGTTTTATTTCTTTTTTAATTTGATTTTCTATTTTCTCGTAATTTATTTTCTTCTTCGTAAGTACCTCCTACTTTAATAACACTGCATATAAATTTAAATAATATTTACAGTTAAGATACAAAAGTGCTAAAAGTTGGAAATGTGAATTTTTTTTTGAAAACTGATTTGCTCAAAAGTGAAGCCTGACGCAGCAAAACGGTTACCAATACTCGTGTTCAGTGCTACAAAATACATAAGTATCAGGGTGAAAGTTCTTTGTGCCAAAATAAAAGATCAATTTTGTAGGGCAGTGTAATTCATCATCAGTTGATAAATGACAAGAGAGATAAAGAAAGAAAAATTTATAACTCCGAAGTATTATTTTTATTATCCAAACTGTAGTTACCTACAAGTATCTGAAATATTATTTATTTTCTCAAAATAACGCAAGCAGTACCGATATATACGAAGCAGAAGCCTTCATAACCTGCAAAAAGATAATTCTTTCTATTGAAAATCAGTCTATTGTAATTATTGTGTAGCAAAAAATTATTTTGATAAATTAATGCTCTATTATTTCAATCTTTTTCTTCTATTCAAAAAGGGTGGAAATTAAATATCTAAAGTGTAATAGCATATCTTACAGACATAAAGCACTGAAAAGATAGATTTGTGAATTTCCCAACCGAAATTGCAAGCTCTCTCTGAGATCTCAAAATCAGAATTAATAATGATCCAATTTGTTCGCGTGTTAAGTCGTACCAAGCCGATTCGTATGCCGCGGCGCCGATCATTTTGCTCTAAAAATGAAATAACAACGATAAATTCTCAAATGTGCAAATAAAATCGTGCTTCTTATCTATAATATCATGTGACAAAATACAAAAATATATAATCGGAACAAATATTTTAGATATTGTCTAAATGAATATTCTATAATGACCTTTGTAGTGACATATTCTCCAGCGAAGCAAAATACAAATGATTCGCCAGCAATGACGATATAAAAGAATATATATTTCATGATCATTGCAAGCCCATTTTCCTTACCGATTGACTATTGAGTTGAAACAGTGTACAACGTATAAAATGTGTCTATAAGATAATAAATCCGAAATACATAATAACTGACTTACAATAACTACTAAAAATCCTGAAATACAGATAACTAAAATACTCAACATAAACTGTATCAGTGCTATGTTTGAGAACAACTTATTTATGTTTTCCACAAAGATTATTATTGTCTGATGTCTGATAATTAATAATTTTAGGTCTCTCTTATCTTTTGACGTAATTTTTGCCAACTTCTGGCAAACAATATCAATTTGACAACCTGCGTGAAGAGCCTGAAAATACCATTTTATAATCAGTTTTATTCGTTTGGCCAGCATTATTAAATATTTTTGAATGGTGTTTTTCATAAATTATCTACGTAATCTACTTGTTAGTATTACAGTAATTAATACAAAAATTGTCAATATTTTCAAGGAATGATTAGTATTTATTCATATGTGTTGGTATATAATGTCGTAAGCTGTTAGTAATTGTTGCTGTTGTGATCAAAGGACAGCAATTTTTCAATTATTTGAGCGTTTTAAGAATTTAGTGAAATTAGTTTAGCCGAAAGCTCAATATTCTAAATAGGATGAAGCAACGTGTACAACATCATTCTGGAATCTTACATTACATATTAATACTTTATCACAAATGTTAATCGTTTTTCGAAATACTAATTAAAACTGTTTAAAAATACCGACCGGTTAACCAATAGCTCTATATGCTACATACTTTCAAAACTATGTCAAAACTGGTAGTAAATTATGTTCTACGTTGTATGCAACGTGAAGAGAAAATTAATTCTGCATAAAAACGAGGAGACAAAGAATAAACAAAGATCATAGCAACTGTATTGGTGTAGCCCTTTACTATTTCCAGCTTCAAACACCGCGCCAATAGATATACGTACATTAGGTACAGATCATGCTTTTAAATTTAAACGGGAAAAGTTTGAAAAATTCCTAGAATTTCCGGAAATTAAACTAAATTAAGCAAAAATTCTATTGTAAAGATTGTCTTTGAACTTACCAAAACTAAAACTAAAGCAGTTATGACACTGGCCGTAGCGGTAGTTCCCATTTGATGAAAGAACTGCAGAACTAGAACGAGCTTGAAAACGAGAAACGAATCGATCGTGAATGGGAATTCCATTTTCAAGAGGTTCTCCGAAGACACCGTATCAGCCGACCCATTCTCTGATAGAATAAAACCAAGACCATATATCGCAGCGCAGCCTGTATACGCGGATATAATTATACACGTTAATCGACGAGACAGATGAGCCACTTTCATTAGCAAAGTATACGAGTCGGTATTAGAATACTCCTTGTAATCACTGTCCACAGTCCTTATGATATCGCGAACCGTTCTGCAGGATAACATTTCTGTTGTAACGTATATTCCGACGTATTTCGTTGCTGTTACATCGGTGAAAATATAATCGGCTTGATTTTATTATTTTCCATTCCTTGTGACATTAATTAATGTGTATCGTTCGTGAAAGAATGTGATAATCATGTTTTTATTAAATAAATTTGTTAAACAAATAACATGATCTCGAATCTTATTCAACATTTTTTCGTTATTTAATGATTGTAGAATTAAGATCTTACGGATGTTCCAGAATTTTTGTTATTCTTCGAATATTCTTTTGATAAAGGCATAAAGCGAATTTTAATGAGAATTGAATACTTAGTTTGATGAAATGCGTGTTGAGTTCACAAAAGATCTACCTTCATCATTATTAACGACACAATGCAACGAAATATCTCACCCTTTATTAATCCAGAAAATCATGAATTTGAAACACGTAAGCATATATGCAAGAGATAGAGTAAAAACATCTAAACACTCCGCGAGATAATTGGTATCGAAGTGGACAATCACGTATCGATACTGAAAACTTATAACCAACGGCAGAGTCAAGAACCAAAATAACTTGAAGAAGTCCGTGCAACGCGTTTCCGGCCATATACCGCTAGCGAAGAGACCAACTTCAATTGAGCGACCGAACGCTTTTGTTCTTTGCATATCGTCTCAAATTTATGGATTTTCCTTTCTCTGTCGCTTTTCAATCTTCTCGATTTCCGTATTCTCGAACATCGATGAATACCAATGATGATTCAAGCAGAGATTATCAAAGGAATGATATTGCTATTCTTTATACTAGCTCGCAATAAACTGAAAACTGACGAAGAATCGTCGGAGAGAAGTAAACTTGCATCGACTAAAAATGCAACTATTCGTCCTGTACTTGCAAACTTCACCATAAAAGCTGCATTGAATAATGCACTGATTATAGGTTTCAGAGAGGGGGGTCGATATTCTTGAGAATACTTGAATTTCTTGATGATGCATGGAAGTGATTTTCTTTAAATATGCAACGATATACGCGTGACACAAGCGTGCGTAATATTTCCGTGTTTGCGAGAAGGGAAAAGTTGCACCGGAAATCCCTAGGATGGGAAAAGCAGAAATAAAAAACTCTTCGAATGTTTCTAATTGTAAGTGTGCTTCAAGAGGAAGAAGAGAGATTATCTGTGTTTCAAATTTATTCATTTACGTTGTATAATTAAATGCGGATGATAATTAAATATTTTCTCATTTTAAATTAACCATTTGAGAATTATAGTGCAAATATTACGAAACAATTCTGAAATGTAAGTAATTTCATTGAAACAATTTTTATTATTAACACTTACTATACGATTTAAAAGTGATAAACGTGCTGACTTTAAAGCAAGCAATATAATAGTGCGTAAAAATGGTTGGAGAATTTTCATTTGTTCTAGATAACAATTCTAATGATAGAATCAGTTAGAGATCAAATTGGGAAATAATAAGTGGCTAATATTTTTAAAAAATGGCAAGTGATTTAATTTGTCGTTCTATAGAGAATAGATATTTTATGAACGCGCTATTACAACACAGCAACCTTTAATAGGATATATGAAGACCCCATTACAATACAGCAACCCTTAATTACCGTGCTTTCATATTAACCCGTTCATTCCGGAGGGCATGTGTACGTATATACGTCTATAGTAAATCACAATTCTTTTTTCCCACTTCCTACACCAAATATTATTGTGACCTGATACAAAATATTCCTATAAATTGAGCATTGGACAATACTTAAATATTTCAGACATTCACTATCATGAAACAATTATCTATGGGTAGAAGAACTTTGATATTTGTAGCCTTTTGCTACCTTTTTGACGTTTGCGGATCGAATCGCTGATCCTTTGTTCTATTGATACAAGAGATATTTCTTTCAAAAGTCAGTCGGAATAAAAGGATTACAGTTGAAGGGGTACAGTAGAAAAATAAATTTCTCTGTGGATCGAAAAAGAGTAAAATCGAAAGATGCAAAAACAACATTTTTGGATTAACTTGATTTTTTTTAACAACAACAAATAACATCAAGTATGAAATATACATGATAATCCACCATAAGTAAACGTGTAACAGATCAGGAATTAATCGAATAATTAAATTGGACACATCAAGATATTACTTGTTACATGCGATCCTGAGTTTAACCCTTTGAGGACGACGGACGCATTATATGCGGCCTGAGAAAAAATCTGATTATAGTTTATCGGTGTATGTATACACGGTTAGAGTTGAAAAATTGAAATATAACTGTTGAAATATGATTACACAAATAGTAATTTATAACTTCTGTACAACAAAACTTTGACTTTCTGATAAGCAGGTAATTTTTTAACGCCAAATAAATGATTATTTCTCAATATTCAAAAAAGTCTCCGTCCGCAAAGGGTTAATAAAAATTAGACTCCCTACTTCGAGCTCGGGGCCGGAAACTCGCCATATGTAAAACCAGCCCTCTCGCTCGGCCCGAAAACCGCTCTGTTTGCCCAGCATAATTAAGACTACGAAAACTAGAACTCGAGCGAACGACGATACGCATATCTTATAGACACATTCCTATTGCATCCCGCAGGAAAATTCCAGAAAGTGCATCGTACCCCACCACATTTTCTTGCTATAAAAGACGGGTTACCGACTACCTCGGGGGATTAGTTCAGTAATAGACTGTCACGCTGCAGGGTCGTTATAACCACGCGGATAGATCTTCTTCGTTTGACCGAACTTAGTTTTCGTCGTTACGTTGTTAACCGTATAGAATACGCGCCAAGCCCGCGATATCTATTAGGCATTTTTGTACGATCTAATACTCCCGCATTCCTCGTTGCTTGAAACCGAGAGCATTAGAAGTAGGTGCGTGCGTACAGAAACACATTAACCTGTAATACTTGCCATCATAAAGAAATATAGCTCGATCGCGTTCTTAATCTTATCGCGTTAAATTCTTTGCTACAATTACCTTCCAGAAATCGTCAGCCTGCGATCCCACAACAATACACTTTTACCGCTCGAAATGTATTGCATAATTATAAAGTTACGTCAGCCTAACTAACATTCCTGTGGCAACCCGAGTTAGCCATACAGGGGATCGTCGACGATTAACAACTACTTCTAAAACCCAACGAACATCACAACGAACACTGCACCTTATTCTTTTACCTCGGCCACTCGCAACGCTCCTGGCCCTTGGCACGTAAAATAGTTTTGTCATTCAAATTGTAACCCATTCAAGGTTCCAAATTGCCAATACCTTCAAATTCATTTTCTCAATACATCGCAAGAAGTACCGATACGTACGAAGCAGACGCCTTCATTACCTACAAGAAAATAAGTCTCTTTGTTACGAGAAGCTAGATTAATGATTATTTAAAAATAATTACGAGACAAATCAGTGCGAAACAATAAGATATAAGTAAGTCGTTAACTATAATTTCATAAAAGTACTATTCGTGAAAAGAATAATACTTCTGATAACAGTTTCAACTTTTACTGTGCTCGAAATCTTTTAGAGGTCAAGTTTAACTTTCATCCGTTCCTGGGGTCTTTTCTTACCCAAATCGAGATTTAATTTGATCCAAATCGAAACAAATTGTATTATTCTCAAGTTATTATAAAGAAAAAGTACACAAAGATCTTGTGTTTTAATAGAAAATAGACTACAGGTCAGAAAGGACCCTAAGAACTTTTGTTAGTGCTTACAGATACAAGAACATCTAAAAATGTAGATCTTACAGTCATAAAACACTGGAAAGAGAGACTCGAGAACTTCCCAAGTAAAATTGTCACCTCCTTCTGAGATCTCATCATAAGAATCAACAGAATATCGGTTTCATCGCGATTCAAGTTATACCAAATCGATTCGTATGCCGCGATAGAGATCATTTTGCCCTAAAAGCGAAATGGTAATATTAAAATCGATAGAGATAATACTGGAACAACCAATGATTAATTTGGTTTTTAAGATGATAAATGAATATCTCCCGTTCGCAAAGATCTGATGGAACGCGGTAAATTAGTGCGGCGAGAGGTGTCTGTCGCTCGCACCTCCTATGTATTTCTGCCATATCGTTCCTGGAAACTTGAAGCTCGGCTAAGAACAACGAAAAACAAAACACTTCTTTCGTCGTTCACATAACGACATAACGAATGTGCGGCTTTTTCGGCCAGTAGTGCGATAGAATCGAAAATACGTGCGAACGATGAATGTCTTTATCCGGCTGGCGAATCAGAGCTAAACACTTGCAACGCGCCATCAGATCTTTTGCGGCCAGTATTTTATTTTGAAAGAAACGGAATAAGAGGTGGAAGGAACTTGATCGAATCGATCCTCTATACTTTCAAAAATAGGCGTAGGGTGTCAAAGAAATGCAATCGATATAAGTAATTTTTTTTGTAGGATTTCTGACACCAATCATTTCAAACTGATGTGGTAGTTCCAGCGTTAATAAATGGTGTCTGTCACATTTAATATTGTGCTTAAAATAAAATAAAAATATATTATTTAAATAAATATTTCATAATGACCTTTGCAGCGACATATTCTCCAGCGAAGCAAAATACGAATAATTCGCCCGCAATAGCGATATAAAAGAAAATGCACTTTATAATCGTTACAATTCCGTTTTCCATATCGAGCGACTAAACAATTGAAACAGTACGTAGTATGAAATATTTCAATGGCGCTGTACGTCGAAAGTTAAGATTATAATTTACTTACAATAACTATTAAAAAACCTACGCAGCATGTAACCAAAGCTCCCAAAAAAAACTGTATCATTGCTATGTTAGCAAACAGTTTGTTCACGTTGCCAACAAAGACTATAATCTCCTGATGCTTGACAACTAATAACTTCAGTTGTTCCTTATCGTTCAATGAAATTTTCGTCAATTTTTTGCACATAATATCCGCTTCAAAACCTAAGTGTAGAACCTAAAAGTAGCATAACATAAAATCCACCATCTAGGAATGTAGAACAGCGTTTCCCAAACTGTTTTCCACAACAATCACTGAGAGTATTCCGGGAAAAATTATGAAACTGAGGTTAGAGAACAATGAAATATTGTCTGCTTTTATATAATATATTTGCCACAATTTAATACATTAAAGTGTTTCATAAAATGTGTTCCACGATGAGAAAAAGTTTGATAAACACTGCTATGGAGAATAAACAGTAAAACATGTTATCGCCAACTTAATAATTTAAGTTCTTGCCGTTGTTTGTCACATGTCAGTGAACTACTAATTGCTTAATTCAGCATCGAAATATTTTCAAAACCTATTTACATTATGATACATTAAAAAAAAGAGTTATTAATACAAAAAGCAATATACACGCAAATAAAAGTGATTACAAAAGAAAACATTGTGTACATTCAGCAGGAGTAGCTAATAAATTACAAATACCTCTAAGTTTATAATTTAAATATGGTAGAAACTTAAACGATTGAATTTTGCATTAAGTTGAAAATTTGAATGCAAACTTCGATCAAATAGTTTTAGAAGTCTTGATTACATCGATCAACAGAACCAAAGCAGCCTTACGCTCCGCTTTCCTCCACCCACACGTGCAGCTGGGACAATGGCCCCAATTCTCGGGACTTACTGATGTCCGCTGAGCCACACGCGCAGTGTTGCAAGAACCGTTTTCTCTTGAACCGTCTATCGCTCTAAAAATTCTACGTTTTACAATTATTCTACAACTAATTTGTACGCGAAGAATTAGACCCAGATCTAACCGCGAAGCAGAGGCACCAAATTCTGGCCCCTCCGCAAAATATAATTGTGGCCCCCCAAGGCCCACTTTGTAAATGATAGGGGTCCCTGTATGTGAGAGTATTTTTAATCTAATTGAAATTACGGACGATTTCCGTAAATAATCTTCGGCCCCTTCCAAATTCGGGCCCTCCGCGTTGCAAGGTCGTGCGATATTGTAGTTTCGACACTACCGTTAACACTATTCCTACCGACACTTCACGTATACCTTTTCCTACCGCAACCGGTGAATTTGTCAAATGATAATTTTTTCCCAGAAAATGAACAGTAAAAAGAGAAGTGAATATTGAAAAATGTATTATAATGTGAATGTATTATACGTATATTTGAGGAAAAGTCGTGAAGTTGAAAGGCGATTCAATTACGTTGTTTATAGGAAATTCTAATCGAAATTTTAAAAACGGTCATTTGACCGGTCGTGGTAGGAATAGTGTTAAGACTCCGAGACAACACATTTAATAATGAAGGCTAATTATATGGTACAATATAGTAACAACGATAACAGCAACAAAGAACGTTTCCATTTTCACAACTCACCATTAGCAAAAGTAAAGCCGTGATCACACCAGCTACAGTGGATGCTGTAAACTGGTGGAAGAACTGCACCACAAATATGAGATTATGAATGGTAGACGAATTAATCGTGAAGGGAAATTCCATTCTCAAAAGATTCTCTCGAGGTTCTGTACCGAGAAGTTGGATCTGAGATGCAAGGAAACCAATCCCATAAAAGAACACGCAGCCCGGATACACGGCAATAATAATACCCGCGAAACGATGCCACAAATGCATCGTTTTCGATGTCAAAGGATCCAAATGTTCCTTACGATCGGTGGCCATAGTCCTTAAAATATCACAAAATGCTCTGTGGAATGGTAAGTTGTCGAATGAGGTACGTTTAGAAGTACGCCGTTGCTGCTACGCGGATGGAAATGAATTTGGATCTCCATATAATAACGATTAGAACTATGACAAAAACAAGTACGACGCTAATAATAACAATCAGAATGATGATATCTATCTTAATGATGTTAATATCGGTCAGAGTGATGATAAAATCCTACAGATTTATATTAATAACGATGGGACTGATGTTAATTACTGTCAAAATGACGATCTTAACAATCCGATTGACATTACTAATAACCGTCGGAACGATAAAAAAAGAAGATTATAAACACCATTATATCAATCAAAATAACGATGATACCGAGCAAAAGTGCAAGAATCAAGACAAGATAAAGAATAATAACGATCAGAACAATGCCAAAATCAAAGAGCAAAACTCCTCACTTTGCAATATCAACACACACACACTCGTTAGATAAACTATAGTAGGAAAAAGTTGAAGATTACAAAAGCTGCTAAGTTGAGAAATTCATAACAATGTAAACTATAGCTTTATGTATCATGCAGTTTCAATCAATTAATGCATTTTTGCAGCAACAGTTAATTAAGTAACTGTGCCAGATCGCAGAAGAAATCGTAAAGCAATTGATTCATCCTCCTTTTCATGTAGATGTACAATACGTTAGTTAACCTTCATCCGAGCCATTAAAAAAATCTATTTTGTATCTATTTTGTGTTCTATTTTCTATTAAAAATCTAGATTTTTTTGGACCTTCTCTCTATAATAATTTTGTTGAGAATAATGTGTATTCACTGTGTACAATTTCTCTCGATTTGTGTCAAATTAAATCTCAATTTGGATAAAAAAAGACTGCACGGACGGATGAAGGTTAAACACAAATATCTTTATACGTAATACAGTACAGGAAAAGAGATAAAATATATAGATGGGCTTAAATGGGAAATTCAGCAAAGTAGAAACCTCATGGAACATGGTAACAGTTGCACAGGATTTTCGTTGAAAATTCTCATCGAAGTTATTACTTTGAAATGCATATATTACAAAATTATATTAGACAAACTGTTACTTAGGTAATAGACAAATGAATAAATAAACACTTTCCTTTCAAAAAAATCCATGTCTATCAACTGAGAAAAACGCGACCAATGCAGAACCTTACCCTTTCTAGGACAATAACAAATCAGTTTCGTCATCGAAAGCGTATCAGTTAAAGCGAGGACAAAGATGTGTCTACAATGTAGAAGATAATTGGAATTCAAATGAATGGATAGGTATTGATATTCCAAAAGTATAATCCCAATTATCGGATTTGATCAAGAAAGATCCCGGGGACTGATGAAAGCTAAGCAGAAATACCTTTATCTGTAATACTGTACAGGTAAAGAAATAAGATATATAGATTGTTGTAAATGGGAAATTCAGCAAAATAATCACCTCGTGGAACATGGTAACTTATGCACACTATTTTCATTGCCAATTCTTAACCAAATTATTACTTTGAAATGCAAATTTGAACAAAATTTTACTAGACAAACTATTACTTTGGTAATAGATAAAGAAACAAATAAACACTTTCCTTTAAAAAAAATCCATTTCCATCAGTTGAAAAAAACGTGACACAATGCGGAACCTTACCGTTTCTGGACCCAGAAAGAAATGAGTTTCGTTATCGTAAGAGTATACGTCAAAGCGAGGCTTAATACGTCTATACATTGTAGAAGATAATTGGAGTTCAAATGAGCGAAAAGGTATTGATATTCGAAAACTATAATCCCAATTATCGACGTTGTCCAATATAATTTAACAATTACGGAAAATCGTGCATCCGGCCAAACAGCGGCGGAACGAAGACCAGCTTCAATGAAACGTTCCATCTCATTTACTGACTGAGAACAGTTCAAAATCCACAACTTTCCATTCTCTGTTCAATTTTCACTTTTCATTTGTATATTCACGTTGATCATTGAGTATTCCGTATACTTGAACATCGAATAACGACAGTAATGTAAAAGCAAATTTTTCAAGGGAACGATGCACTCTTCGTGTCAACTCGCAAAAAACTGCGAACTTGCGAAGAATTGTCGAAGAAAGGAAAACTCGTATCGTTCACGTATAGTTCTTTCTGCACTTGTAAACATTATCATAAAAATTGCACGGAATATTGCACTGATTATGGGTTTGGAAGAGACGGAAAGATAGTGGTCGATATTCTTGGGAGCACTCGAATTCTTAATAATGCAACGAAGGTGGTTTTCTTTAAATATGCAGAGATATATGCGACGGTATGATATTTTGATAGTCACGAACTAAGGAAAGTTCCAAAGTTGGTCGGCATCGCAAAAAGACGAGGAAAGATAGATTGCGAAAGTTCTTCGAATCTTTTCAAGTATGCTTCGAGAGGTACTGGAGAGAGGGTCTTTGAAGTTCGTTCACTTTTTTAATATAATTAACATTTAATGGAATTTCTCTTTCTATTCTAAGCTTAAATACTTTCATTTATTACATTTAATATTGTACTACACTTAATATTGTTTGTTATTTTGCTCCATATTTCGGCTTTAGTACTACTATTTGCTTTGAGTACTATCATTTTCCCTTCAATCTACAGACCTATTGTGAGTTTAGGAAACTTTTTTTCATTTTTGTTTATGTGCAATTTAAATAAAAAAGTTGCAAAATGTAGTCTTTCGTTTTAATTTTCCGTAAAATGTCAGTAGGTCTCGGAGATAAATTTGAATTGCAAAGTATTTAAAAAATTCATTTACATTTTCCTTTCCTTTATGAGCGCATTTAATATATAACATGGTATCGTGCGTGGCATGTACAGAGAAGTGATTAGTGAATGAAAATGGTGATTACGTCTCAAGGATTCATTTTATTTATAAAACTGTAACAGTATACCAATTCGGTGACGTACAACGTATAGTTTTGAGAATATTGCATCAGTACATTGCAAGCAGTACCGATATATACGACGCCGAAGCCTTCATTATCTACAAAATAAGAAACTTATTGCAGTCAATTTAGCAAGAATTATTTAGTTATCGGTTTTTCTAAAAAAATTACAGGTATTTCAGTCAGACAGTGCAATTATACACATGACATATACGTGGTGACAGTTAAATAACTTTTAAAAGAGCAAAAAAATGAACTCATAGACGTAACATTGAAATTCTAATAAAATATCTTACGGTCATAAAGAATTGCAAAGAAAGATTCATAAACTTTCCAACTGAGATCGTCGACGGTTTCTGAGATCTCAAAATTATCATATAAAAAAGTCGAGATTTCTCAGAACTCAGCTCATACCAAGGATACAAATATGCCGCATTACCAATCATCCTGCTCTAAAAATTAAATGCAATTAATATCAAACACGTACAAGCCACGTAAGTACATACCACGACTGCAAGAAAGATTAATGTTCAAATATATAAAAAAAATTCGGTAATCCAGATATAATATAATCAATCTATATTATTTTAGTGCAATTATACCTAGTGGATAGAATAATAATCATCAAAGTAAGATATGTAGTAACCTTTGTACTTAGGTATTCTCCAACGAAGCAATAAACGAATATCTCGAAAGTTATCAGAACATAAAATAAAAGGCATTTTATTATTGTTGCCGGCGCATCTTCCGTACCAACGGACTGTGAAATTAAAGAAATATGTACTTCCACAGAATCTTGTTAAACAAACAAAGTGCGAAACAACAAATTCGAAGTTTTACTTACAATTATCATGAGAAATCCTACACAGCATATAATTAAAGTGTTCAGTAGACATTGCATCAGTGCTATACTACCAAAAAGCTTATTAATATTTTCTACAAACTCTATAATTTCCTGATGCCTCGATATCATACGTTTGAGCTCAGCCACATCCTGATATGAAATTTTGTTTAACTGATGACACATTATGTCGATTTGACAGCCCACGTGAAGCGTCTGAAATGACCGTTTTATGTTGCGCAACATCTTAAATGAACGCTCACCGATTTGCAAATAAAATGACATTCTTTTTTGTACTACGTGCACCTTAAATTTTAGTTAACTGATAACTACTCGAGCTAATTCACAATTTAATACTTTTAGATTTCTAAGTAGCGCAGATAATTTTTCCCAATTATATCCACCATATAATGTACGGTGGGTCAAATAATGGGAAACATTGGTCTAAATGATACTATCCTTTTGATAACTGTTCTCTATAATTGCAAACCTAGCAGATACTTCGTTAAAAAAGCAATAATTAAAGTCACACCTTTAAACTCACCAGAACTATAAGTACAGAATTTATTATGCCAACCGTAGTGCACGACGCAACTTGATGAAGAAACTGTACAATTATGACGAGTTGATAAATTGGGGACTTATAAATGTCAAACGGCAATTTCATCTTCAACAGAAGCTCTCGAGAGGCCATATCATCCTGCCCAATCTGAGACAGGAAGAATCCAATGGCGTATATGAAAACGCATGTCACGTGCAGAAAAATAATCGTATTTGATAAACGATGACAGAGATGCACCGTTTTCACTGTCAAATCATGCGACTCAGGACTCAAATATATCACAGAGTCTGTGTTCATTTTTTCTAGGACGTCGCGAAACACTCTGTGAGAAAACGCTTTATTAATGACCGCAATCTCTTTCTATTACTGTTATAGTACTTAAGGACGTTGTCGTGGTACAATATCGTCAATAGTTTTTGGATCATGTGCGTGGTAAGAGTATAGGAACGAGTAGCGATATGAACGATCACCTTTGTTTCAATACTGTACCCGTGACAACATACACATACAAATCTCATATATATGTATACACAAACACTATGAAACATATTCACGTCTCGCAATTTGGCAACGTCGCTTATGCCGCACAGTTGGACATACTGGGCTTGTATACTGGATACAGCGCTTCAGTGTATACAGACTCAATGTATGTACAGTATAGCGTTGCCAAGTTGTTTCTGTTCGATTTTCCCGCGTGTGCTTTTTTCCACAATTTTTAATTTTTGCATTATTATAACTCAATAACGGGACGGTCAATATATTTGTTTTTTTTTTGTCTAATTCAGAACAAAAACATTTATGAATTGTTAGTTTTTTGAAAGTTTCTGACTGTTAGTTTTTTTATTAGAATTAATAAAGTGGTAGAACTACTACATAGCGCATATACTCTCCATGCTAATGACCCGAACTTTAATTAAGTTTATCTCGAATTAGAGGCGGTCAATCGATTTAAAATTTTAAGGATAATTGTATTATAATGTCCTCAATGAGTATTCTAAAATTTAGAATTTTCTGACACTATGCCCATCGCACGACAACTACCTTAAGTGCTTAACGCAGAAGTAGAAGTGAGAAATGATAACGATACTCTTCTGTTATGAAAATGTAGAATAACGTGGAATACCTTTTACTGTAAAGATACAGTAGAATTTCGATAACTGACAAATCTGTATAATTTGAAAATGTTCTTCATGTCCATCCACTTTGATGAATAAGCCTTTACAACTTGAAGAAAGAAACTTCTATAAATATACGGGATGTTAACCGAAAAACTGGTGATCCAAGTATCTTCTCTGTTAGTGATTGCACGAAAATAGTTCATGCAGTGTCTTACACTATTTGAAGATATGAATCGGATGAAAAGAAAAACTCTCTTCTTTTTACTCTTTTTCCAGGATATTTTATGTG
The DNA here is from genome assembly GCA_963989415.1 of Cerceris ruficornis. Taxonomy (NCBI): domain Eukaryota; kingdom Metazoa; phylum Arthropoda; class Insecta; order Hymenoptera; family Crabronidae; genus Cerceris; species Cerceris ruficornis. The sequence goes on from OZ022521.1 coordinate 12,469,927, forward strand.
AAATTCATTGTAAAAATGACTAGACCAAGTTTAAAGGAAATCTTGAAAGATTAAGCATTGGCTGAGAAAAATAAAGCGAGAATTTTCGTTTATTAAAATCTTGTTTCTACTCGTGGTTGGCTTACGTCAATCGAGTTAACGAAACTTGGTCTATGTATTTATTAATCTATTGTTGCAATTACTGCTCGAAGGACCACCTCCCATAAGGGAGGAAATATTTAGAGATGTACTGACTCTATCGGTTACTATTTATTTAGTGGTTATGGCAATATTGTGTTTAAGTATATGAAACTATTGAGACGGACTATGAATGGCCCGAATGGCTCATTATGGCACGAATGTTACATGATGGCAATATTATGGGCGAACGCTTGCCCTTTTATGTGTTGAGAGACGTCAGTGCACTCCCCACTCTTCCCTTCCTGACCAATCAGGAGGGCCTGATATTTCGTGGATGCACTGACGTCTCCGTTCAAGGGGTTGCGAGAACATCGGCAACATCGCAAATTTCCCGAATCCTACTCCTCCACCTTCGACCAAGTAACGGTTAAGAAGGGGAGGTCGGGATGCCCTGGGTCTGAGCGTCTTTTCGGTCTAAGGGTCGCGGTCCGCTCGAAACAATGACACCAGGGACGCTTTGCCGATGTCCCCGGGACCATTGTAAGGCAATCACTATTCAAATCCATGAACAAAGACGCAAATTAATATACGCTTGCAAGCGAGGATGGTTCATGGATTAGGCCCACCGAAGGCCCGAAGGCAACCTTCAGTGTGCCCCGAAATTAATTAATATTTCGGAAATAGTGGCCTTTGGTGCATACAATGGAACCCGGCATATTGAGGGTGTAAGCCCCAACAAATCTCTTATTCAAAAAGTTGTTCAGGCTAAACCTCTGTGACTCAAAGATATTCTCTATTTCCTCGAGGTTCAAGGTATCGAGATTCAACTGTATATATTTATATTAACTGAGTTATTTCCGATAAATAAATGATATCTATTATGACGAACAGGAAAAACGTGCACAAAAATATTTAGAAATGCAGCTTAGAAGATGCACCGTTTTTGAAAATATCTTTAATTTAGAACGTGATTACCACAGTGGAGCATAAAAAAATTAAAAATTTCTGGAATAATTGCTATAAATAATTTGCCAGAATCAACGTTACACGTATAACTTAATTCTTACATATAAGAGTAGGCATTATTACTCGTTTTCTCGTCATAGCAAATGCAGAATTACGTGAAAAATTCTCCTTGCGTTTCATGCTACACACGTGATTTCGAAAATCTATTCTTTCGGATGCGAAAGACGTATCATGATTGGATGTTTCACCTGCGGTTGATCCAAAAAACAGCCAATTTAAAACAGAGTTGACTGTAAGGCAATGCTACGCTCAAGACGTCCACCAATTCCGAAAGATTCTCCGATTGAACTTGCATAATGAAGTAACGATACTCAAAAGTTAAAAACAGAGTCATTGATGTTATCCAAAAAGCTTGATGCAGCACAGAGCACGATTTTCCCGGCCAGATGCCAACGAAATGAAGACCGATTCTGACGGAACGGCTAATCATGTTCTTCGAGCTCATCTTACGCAAATCCATTTCTCTCTTTTGGTTCTTCTCTGAATATAGTTAACGTTAGATTACATTTTCTTAATTTTGCGAGGACTTCATCTTCTCGTTGAATCTTTATATGTATATGTGCCTGATTCTAGAAAGATCAACGCAATTGAGACTTTCAGCCAAGCGACAGTTCGTCTCACCTATGAGTGACGATTTTAGCGTTTTCCTTCAATAAAACGGTGATTTCACTTTGTTAAACCCTTGTTCAACATTTCTTCTTCGATCTCCCGTGTAGCTTCATATTTACAAGTTATTGTAAATTATATGAAGAATTCCTTATTCTTTTATTTCTTCGAGACCTTTTTTTTATAAACGTTGAATCGGATCCTTCTCAAACTATATCTAATGGAGGCCCGCAAAAGCATAACACACGTGAAAATGTGAAGTTTAACTTTAAGATCAATCAGTGTTCAACATGAACATTTATTTAATTTCTTTCGTGAAATTTAGAATACACCTGATTATAAACATAATACGAGGAAATAAAATTTTTTATATTCACCACTATTCAGATAGCAAAACGTAGAAGTCTTCAGTTAAGGATCTTGCATCAAACTTCCTGACAGCGAATGTGTTAACTTCTCTTTTTTATTATTCTTTCATTTATTTTATATGTAAATGCTCCTCAAACATGTACACTAAAACTGTCTGTGCTACCAAACATCGAATATTTTAACCGAAAAGTAGATTTTCAAAAGAACGTTGTAGCTCGACCGATAACTTCCGAGGAAATGAAAACTTTAAAAGAATCGTCCAAAGAAAGTAAACTCGTACTGACCAAGTAGTATGTGCTACGTAAGTGCAAGAAGTATGCATTATACTCCTCTGATTATGGGTCGAGAAGGGATGGAAAGGACCAGGGTCGATATTCTTGAGAACGCTTGCTTTCTTGCTAATGCAATCAAAGTGATTTCCTTTAAATATGCAACGATGCGCTGAACACGCGCTACATGCAACTGAATAATATTTCAAGATAATGGAAGTAATTTCCCAGTGTTGTGAATGTAGAGTATAACTAACCAAAGAAGAGCTAGATTTATTCTTGGCAATCTGAAGTTGTTTTGAGTAGTTGAACAGTTTCGCGGTGATAGAATGAATAGGTAAAATGAATAGGTACACGATAGATAAGAGCACAGTGTTAGCGAAGTATTTTCTGTTAACAGGTTAAATGTCATGGGGGTCACTGTTGACCGACGCTTTTAAATTTAATAAAATTTGATATTTTTTAAATTGTAATATTTAGGAATTTATTAATACATTGAATATTTAAATATTGGTGTTAAAAACGTAAAGTTCTACTAAAAGTATGTAACTGTTTGTACCTTTACAGATTCTGCTCTGTAAAGATGTGATTTTAATAGAAAATGTTTCACTTCAGTAGAAATGATTAAACTAGCGAAATACCGGTGCATTTAATATGCTGAAAGACCTTGTCAACATAAACTTTTGGTGAGCTATTCTACAATTATTAGGTGTGCAATTTGCTTACTATCCTTTACAGTGTTTGAATATGTATATACTCTGTGACTCTAAAGGACATCAATTTGATGATATGATGATGTCAATCAGTTTCATAAAAAAATGTTTACTCAATTGTGTACCTGAAAATTGAAGAAAATATCTAACGACAAATTCTATATGCAATTTTACTTGTTATAAGCAATCATCGAATTTGAAATGTGCGAATTTTTTGATAATTTTGCTAAATATTGATAGCGATAGAGTAACAACAAATTTCCAAATATATTTATACAGCATTATTAATCATTCGCATTTAAAATCGTCAAAAAGTTCGCCTATTTCAATCTTATAGAAAACTATTATAATCGCTTCGATGTAACTATTTAAGAAAATATCGTTATATTTCACCCATTTTAAACTATCTTGAAATTTAGATAACTAATGGTTGTATGTGTACATCGTTGAAATTTATACTTGCATACCATCTATCAAAGAAACTGCAGAAAGCAAGTCGTTCTCAAATTTATTATCGAGAGTGCATGTGCACATCAGACGGTGTACTGTAGCGTTTGGCAAAGTTGGCCGGATTCCAATTTCAACTAGACTAATAATACTTATATGTATTATCTCATATTAACTACCTAGTTGTGTACTTTCGCACTCTAATTTGCTTTCACAACTGTTGGAGAGTTGAATCTGGCGCGAACGACAAAAGAAGCAAGGCACTGAAATATTGTAGTAGGCCTTGTCTGTGATGCTTTTGTTATATGCATTAAATCAATAATCTTCGTTTCGTTATGTCGTTCATAAAATATATTTAAATACAGTTTTACATGTTTCTTTGAGTCAAGTGTATACTTTATTTATCTTTTCACGCTAAGATATATATACGGACTTCTACAACAACGAACCGAATAAAACAACCTCCACTAACGTAAAAATGCCACCATAAAATCAATTTCTTTGGTGATACAATTTAAAAGGAAGAATTGGAAACGAACTTCACGAAATAATTCATCCTCGAAATTTTCAGAAATGCTACTTTACATATTTTATCGGATGTTTATTACTTTTCCAATGGGTTCCAACCAGTACGATGCATGGAGCTGAAACATTTGCGATGCAATCAGTTAAAATTATCATGGTTCTCTGCGTGAAAAGAATTTCAGCGCTTAAATCATAAGGGGTACATATGTCCACCACAAAGGAATTTCCCTCTATGACGATTTACTTCAAAGAACTTTCAAATTCTGCAACGTGATCAAATAATTATATGTGGTGAAGAAGGACTTCTTATGCAATAAAAATGCTACGATGCTACACATCCGTGTAGCAGCAACGGCATGCTTATAAACGGAGTACAGAGGTGCAGAAATTTTGCACGCCAGAGCCGTCCTTGGAGGTGCTCTGCCTGCTACTCCTTCCCGTGCACTCGAGAGCTCGCAGATTGACTTGCCTTTCGTGCGAGGCACGTCTTTCCAGCGCGAGTGATTAACTATGAATGTCGCCCCAATGCGTCTCCGGGCTCGTGCCGATTGGTCCGCGCCTGGCAAGTGAAAGGCAAACCAATCAGCGAGCTCTCGAGTGCACGGGAAGGAGTAGCAGGTGGAGCTTCTCCAAGGACAGCTCTGGCGTGCAAAATTTCTGCACCTTTGAGTTACACCATGTAAAGCAGTGTTTATCAACCTGGGGTCCACCGTCCTCTAGGGGGCCGCAGAGGGATCCCTTACAATTAGTTAAATTTTGGCCTGGTTGCAGCAGAACAGAAGAATCCATCCCATTAAATGAACATTTGATAACTAAGATTTGCCAATTTCTGAATAAATAATCGTTTGTTAAAATTTATTTTGACAAACGTAGCGTATATGTTAATTATGGTTAATTTTAAACGGTCCGCGAACAATCTAAGAAGTTGTAAAGAAACCATCGCGCAAGAAATGCTAAGAAGTTTAAGAACCACTGACATACAGTGTTGCACATAACTATACTATTCAAAATATTACTTTTTTAATTAAAGTTTCATAAAGAAACTTTTTTCGAAACTTCCCTAGCTTTACATTCTAACAATATTTTTGCCTTTTACAGTTTACAGTATTATAGATTGTTGTATCAATATGTATGTATTTATTGATTACGTTGTGTTTGAACGTAAAGTCGCTTATGATTATCTAAGACATAACAATCCGTCCAAAAGAATAAATTTTCCTGTTTTACTAATTACTTTCAACAGGATAAACCTATCATTGCTATATTTTGATTGCCATACGATCATATAGTTTTGTACAGGAGATATTTCTATGAAGTTTTAATTTGTAAATGTTTCAGGTAATAAAGCTGGATCAAACACCTTATGTGCATCAATCCATCACACACATGATGTATGTGGACATTATATAATTCGATCACCCTAACTCCAGCACTCCACTGCGCTTGTGCGAATTTAAACAGCCAGCGAGCTTTTCCCCAGGTTGCGTGCTGAACCCAGTGTTTATCAATGCTGAACATATGCCATAAAGGAAGATTCATCGAAGAATAAATAACGCAGAAAGATTGACGAAAGCAAAGCAGATTGATGAACTACCCAACACGACTTATATTTTGGCACCGCCTGCAAGATTCAAAATCAAACAGTCGACCCAAACGTCCCCTAAATACAATAATAGCTTTGTCTATGAAAAATTGTACCTGTATCGAAGGGGTAGGTAACCTTTTTTTTATAAACAGCTATTTTCCCTTAAACTTATTTTACGAATTCTAAAGGACGATAAACAGTCAAGCAGTTAAATATTATTCTGTGACTATTAATTTGATCGAAACTATTTAAAGTAAAATTCAATTATTTTACTTAGGCTGAAGAGTCAAAGATTTTAATGAAAGAGCCACGAGTTGCCAACCCCTGCTCTATTAGGATTCCATTTCTGCTGACAGTAAGTTATTTTTGTTGCATCAGCATTTCTATTCCAAAAGACATTGTTTCAGAATTATTTACTGTAATGATAATTATAGAATAAGTATATTATCACAATTGGTAACATGATTGTTAAGATATAGAAATCTAATAAACTGATTTCATTGCATCCTTCTTAAATTAGAGGATCATTTTATTAATTATTTGTTTATAATGGTTCAACTATTATAATTTAATTTTAAAGAAGAGATAGAATTATTTGTAATACTCGAGAAAGAAGGACGTGTAACGAGGTAATTCTTACATATCGAAGATGAAGAATGTAAAACTTCGAGTATCTTTTCTTTGAACCTGCCACTGCAACTTTCAAGGTACATACTTATGTTAATAATGCAAAGTTACAGGCATGGTACGACACGTGAGTGCTCTTGAGAAAAGAATAATGAGGAAGAAGTAGAGATCTCAAGCAACGACATTATCCAAGAAAAGAAGAAGTGCACATTTGCAACACATTAAAGCAGTTTCACGTACACCACACTTCTGCATTTTTACTATATCGAGATGCAAAACATATAACCCAGTTTTATAAGCACGATGAAATAAGAATACCATTATAAAGTAAGTTGATTTGTAAAGGTCGCGGTGTTGTGAATGGCAAAAGCAGAGATGGTTCCCTATAAAGAAAATAAAAAGGAAGATGAAGATACAATTTCTTTGCACGAAGAACGTCACATTTCATAAAAATATAAGGGCTTTATGTATAATTACGTGTAAGGATTTCATTTTCGAATGTTTGTCTTTGAATTCATTATCCTCAAAATGAATGAATCTTTTTTCCTTTCCGAAAAAACGCTGGAAATAGTATTCCTTTAAAAGAAAAAATTATGGAGATATTTGAGTAAATAAGAACTCAAAATTATTTCACTTAAATTATATTGCTTTCGTTGAATTTTTGTTGTTATTTGACAAACGTAATTTAAAAAACAAAAAGAATAATTTTAATGACTTACAAACTGCCGACAATGCAAGTAAAATATGTGTTATTTGATTATTGTATTTAGATTTCTTATAAATAAATGCACCTTTAGATTTTCCCTTATTTCATTCGATTTTTTTGGCTATAGAATTATAAATAGTAATTTCTAACGAGGACTATTATAACAGTGTTAAAAGAAACAATTCTTTTCTACATTTTTCACTTAATTGACGAACAACATAATAAACGTTTTTCAATGCTTTTCACAGCCCTTTTTCTATACTTTTGCAATTAACATGTATCATCTGCCATGGAAAATTATTTTGCAGAGACCCACTGGAATATCAATAGCCAATTTTTATAAAGAGATAATAGAAAAATCAACTCGCGATCACAGAGGGTTAATGACCTAATTGTTACGACTTAATAGAACATTCCAATCATTAACAGCCATAATATTCTGTTTATAGAACGTAAGGTTAACAAATAAAAATTATACAATCACAATTATATATTGGAATAATGATTTTTAAAAGTTTTTAAATTAACATAAAATTGAATTGCACGTTTTCCTTTATAATAATTATCCACTATTTCTGTTACAAAGAGATAAGAAAAAGATCTGTACTTTCACGTTTGACTCCATCGACAAAATACCTAAAAAAATCACGAATGATCTCAGTCGAAAGGATGAAAATACTACCACGCATCAGTACGCGTGAATTCACTTTTTCACTGTCCCCCTCGAGAAATCGAATAAATCGACAGCTGTCATACGGATATTACTTTGAAAGAAATCTTGAAACAGTCGTTCAATCTACCGTACAAAACACCCTCGACATTTGCAACTGTTGCTGTTGTTCAAAATCAATTTTACATTTTTAGCGCTTCCTGTAAATACGAGAAAACAAACATCAGTAAAAAGTTGTGGAAATTGGTGCGTTTCTTGTTTAACACGTTGAATGCCGATAAATATTTCACCCGTCTGTCATTTCTATTGAACTGTGAGTTTTTCTGGTAAAATCGCATTTTTTAGAATAGGGAAAATTTTAAAGTAGCTATATATTTAGCAGCACTTTACTTATTTTATACTAGTATTTTAAGACTGCGTATATTAGCAGATTCTTGAACGTAATCTTTTAAAAGTTGCGAGTTCACCGGTCATGGAGTATTAGAAACACATTATTGGCAGCCCAATATATAGAATATGTCAATTTCACTAAATTCTACTAAATCAATTTCACTAAATCCCAAATTTGCAATAATAAAGAGAAACTATATTCGTTTTTACATGCGGCCCTGTAATTTTGTGAATTTTCATCCGGCGCCAGTCATGCACTTAGCGAAAACGTAAGAGACAATGAAAGGCCCGGCTACATAGGGCCACATTCCAATCAGCATCCCAACAAACCTTATCCATTAAGACTCAGCTAAACCGAATGTACGACTTCCGCAACCATGACAATGACATTGGCACCCTTATTTCACCACCAGAGTCCTACCACCTCCACTCCCTTTTTCCACAATTTTCGCAAGCCACTTTTGGTCTCCTCGGGGCCTGTATTCTATTGATATACGAAAGTCCAGGGTTTTTGGCATCGCTCAAGTATTGTAAGCATAAGACTTAGGACCCCTGCGAACCGACACGTGATCTTCGGTTAATTCCAAATGGTAGAAACTACTACTTGTTATTGCATTTTGAACAAACATTGATAATAACTTTGAATATACGTTTATGTTCACACTAGTGACATTCAACGTTTTAGTTTTTTATCTACTCTTCCTGAACCTTCGTTTAACAGAGCAAGGATCTCCCTTTTCACTCTTACCGCGCGGGGTGAATAAGAATTCAAATTAAGGTTACGGGTGATTGTTAGAAAGAGAGTTTGCGGATTGCAACAAAACTTCCACATCTATTATCAGCTAGTGGTGGTGCCCCCGTATCCATTGGTGCGGGACTGATCCGCTACACTAGCGCAAAACTACTCCGAGGTCCTTTCTTTGCCCCGAGGTATACGGCAGCCCTATAGTTATAGATTATACTATAGGTTAGTCCGGTCCCAGGAGAATTCCCCTTATACTAGCTGCTGGTGGTACCCCCGTATCCATTGGTACGGAACTGATCCGCTATACTAGCTCGGGAGTAACACAGCTTGTTCTCGTTATTAACGGGCATACGGCGGCCCTATAGTTATGCTATAGGTTAGTCCGGTCCCCGGCGCATCCGCTTTCTATAGCTCTGGAACGCTTTCTTGGCAGCTGAAACGGAAGGGGAGCTTGCTCACGCACCGCCTACCCCCTCCCTATAGCCCGCGTGTGCCGTCCTCTTATTTCCTGGAATTGTGGCGCTCAGCCTCGTGACGTATCATTTTGCATAGTCGTAGCATTGCCGTACTTTCACGTGTATGAATATTCCAAATTGTCGGACCGAAACCTGTTTTACCGAACTGAAAAATGATAGTCTATGCAAGTCGATAACATCGGTATCTACCTGTCCTGATTGTAAAAATCTCGTGCGTACGCCAATGCTTCGACTTTCACGCTCGACTTCGTGCTGTCGCACTCAGTTTCACGGCTGTCGCTTTTCTCTTTGTCACGCAATTTGATTTGTGTGCGTAGCTGTTTCTGCCAATAGCGCGTCACAATCGAAAATGCGTGAGGGAGAGGGACGTCCCTATCCGTCGGGCGAATCAGAGCAAATTACCCCTCAGCTGTCAAGAGAGCGTTCTAGAGCTATACCAGCTAGTGGCGGTACCCCCGTATCCATTGGCACGAGCCTGATCCGCTATACTACCTTTCGTAAAGCCGAGAGTTGGCATCTGGCATGTCGTTTGTTATGATTCGCTTGACGGATAGTGACATCCCTCGTTCTGACGTCATTTTCCATTCTAACGCGTGACTGGCCGATAATGCTGCACATTCACTGCGTCGTCATGTGAACGGTGAAAGAAGTGTTTTGTTTTCGATTGTCATTAGTCGATCACAGATTTCCAGCACCGATATGGCGGGGATAGGAGGTGCGAGCGACACTCTCCCTGTGCCAGACCGCGCCACTGTATGGATATTTGGGAACTCTCCCCCAGTACAGCAAGGCACAACGACCGCCGCACTTGAGCGGCTAGCAAATGATTTCAAAGTCCTTGCATAAACATACTGATCATTTGCTGACCGACGGATCCATGGAAGGGAGGCGAGGGGTCTGAATAAATTTAAATACTTCGTATCTTTTGAGCCGAGCGGTATCTGACTCGACTTTGTATTTTCATCACGCGGTATACATTCGTACGTTTTCGATAACGACCGAGCAACGATCGCGCTAAGGCTCCAAGGTCATCTCGCAATTAAGTCGATCCTGGGGACCGGGCGCGGACACATGAACATTAACCGAACTCGATCAGCAATAACACGCCGCTAACTCTCGGGCCTGTAATACACCTGGTTAACCCAGCGTGTTCACTGTCGCGGACTGTCCATTCAACAAGATGAAGAACCCACGCCACAGTCAGGCCCGAAAGTTCCAGGACAGCCAGGATTCGACAAAAGCGAGAGCCACCACGCCGGACCACGATCCTACTCGGTCGCCGTCCCGTTCCCGACTGAGCATCACTGAAAGGGCGAGCTCGAGCGACCCGTATCAAAACAAAGTGCGGGAAGGCTACACTACGCGGTCGCTTCTCGAGTGATAGCTCGTCCATTTCAGTTTACAGGTTTCCATGCCGTACATTCACATTTATATTATCAAATTTCGTACTTCGAATGTACCAAACTAAATATCATGAACTTGTAAACTATTGAATTACATTTTTAACGTTACAACTGAATAGTACTTCTTTATAATGAGAGACTTAATATTTTTTTTATATATATGCATTGGCAACACTCCCCTTATCCCGTGCCTCATACCGCGCGCCTTCTTTGCCTTTTGGCTATGATAATTGCATTAATGCGATTCGATCTCGTTCTGCTACTCACCCGGCTAGTAACCTCGTAATAAATGTAAAAATTGTAAAAGTGGAAAATAAGCGGAAGAAAAGTGGATAATATTATATTAAAGTTAACACTTTAAGGTAGTTGTCGTGCAATGGGCATAGTGTCAGAAAATTCTAAATTTTAGAATACTCATTGAGGACATTATAATACAATTATCCTTAAAATTTTAAATCGATTGACCTCCTCTAATTCGAGATAAACTTAATTAAAGTTCGGGTCATTAGCATGGAGAGTATATGCGCTATGTAGTGGTTCTACCACTTTATAAATTCTAATAAAAAAACTAACAGTCAGAAACTTTCAAAAAACTAACAATTCATAAATGTTTTTGTTCTGAATTAGACAAAAAAACAACAAATATATTGACCTTCCCGTTATTGAGTTATAATAATGCAAACATTAAAAATCGTGGAAAAAAGCACACGCGGGCAAATCGAACAGAAACAACTTGGCAACGCTGTACTGTACATACATTGAGTCTGTATACACTGAAGCGCTGTATCCAGTAAACAAGCCCAGTATGTCCAACTGTGTGGCATAAGCGACGTTGTCAAATTGCGAGACGTGAAAATGTTTCATAGTGTTTGTGTATACATATATATGAGATTTGTATGAGTATGTTGTCATGGGTACAGTATTGAAAGAAAGATGATCGTTCATATCGCTACTCGCTCCTATACTCTTACCACGCACATGATCCACAAACTATTGACGATATTGTACCACGACAACGTCCTTAATGACCATACGTCTACGCAGTTAAATTTCGCCAGGGGCCGGCAATATTTTTAAAGAATTAAATTAATAACATTTTATATAAATTCACGAAATAATTGAACATGTGCGAACCCATACATTTTAAATAAAAAAACAATAAAAATAAACACAATATCTACACTTATTCACGTACAACATAGGAATGGCAATATGAACTTATGCTGCCAATAATATAAAAACATTTGCAAGAGAGGAAAAGGAGGGAGGAGAAATTTATGGCTTAATAATTATATTATATGTATTATGTTATCCGTCAATGACGTTTAGAGAAATCATCACGCAGAGAGTGTGTTACCGGCAAATAACCGTCGACGATAGCATCACACACATGTTGTGTGATCGGCCATTAAAGTGTTAATAGAAAATATTTTAATTTACGCTAAGGCGGTTGTGCAGATTTCAATGCAAAGTTATTGATGATGTGAAACAATTACAGGTTGGGTTATGCTTGCATACACTGATATCGGGGTAAACTATACAGACCCGTTTAAGGAGGTAAATAGATGAATAATTTGTTATTTATATACTAATGATACTCACAAATTACGAAGTACCACGTTGCACGAAATTTATGCATAGATAATTATGGAAATATCAAGTATTAACGTGTAGTGTCTGTGGAAAATGAGTTACGCCTTGGTTAGTAGTTTTGCAATCAATCAGTGAGTCTCATCGTCGATGCTGATAGTTGTTGACGCGAAGTTTTAAGTAGAAAGACACAAGCATTTAGCTTCTATTAGTGAAGAAATCGAACGGTTTGTTCGAAATACAACGTAGCAATTTCACGCATTGGCACTTTTTTAAACTTTGGCGGTCATTTACAACTGTTTAAAACAACCAATTTTAATAATTAGATACACTAAAATATTCGGCGTGTTTTCCTCTATCTTTTAAGGAAAATTTGAACTTCCTATCGTTTGTAGTTTTCGCGTAAAACCTCATTTTTTACCAAAATCGGGTGTTTTTACTAAAACTCATTTTTTTCGAAAACTGAGGGCGATGCAGCAATTCTGCCGGCGGATTCGTGTTTAGGATGAGCAACTCTACGAGGATCACCCAGTGAATATTGCAAAATAAATCGTGTTGGACACTGTAATCAATAAACTAGTAATATCAATAAAATAGCCGATATCCATTTTTTTCGAATAACTTACTATTATTTCCTTTATATACAAGACATTTCTCATAACATTTACCGTTCGCAATTTCACACGAACCGTGAATTTTCATAACGAATATAGTTTCATAATCAGTACATCGCGTGCAATATTGAAACGTAAGATGCTGAAGTTTTCAAAATCTAAAAACACGTACATTTTTTTTAAAAAACGACGATAGAAACATTACGAAACAGAATTTTTTGCAGTATTATCGTTAATTGACCAGTATTCTAAAAATAATCTTACGCCAGTAAAACTCTCCAAGGACAATTCCACTAAGTTTCCAGTAGTTATTGTTAATCGTTTCTGTGACCTCAGTATAAAAAGTAAAACAGCCCGTCGATCGCTGGGTTTTAAAAGATACCAAAGCGATTCGTAAGCACCGTCGCTCATCATTTTACTCTAAAAATTGAAATTATCATCATCCCAGCATACATGTGATATGTGTCTCTTCTTTTGGATAATGAGAATAATTATGAAGAACACGTTGAATGTCACCCGTATTTCTCTAGTTTTATTATTTCTATTAAAGTGAATTCTGTTTTTACTAAAATCACATCGTTATACAGCAAAAATGTTAAAGGTAAAAAGAATTTCTTTTGTCACCAGTACTTTACTTTTTTAACGATAATATTTAAATACTGAATATGTTAGTAGAATCGTGAATATTGTCATTTAAAAGCAATAAGTTTCATTAGATTCATTAGCGCCGGCTACCGGTGACCCCCATGACGATCAACGTGTTAACAATATTTTACAATATGTACTAACCTTATTACTAAGATACTCCCCGGCATAACAGAAAAGAAATGCCTCCAAAGTCATTGCAATATAAAAGAATAACATTTTTATCAACATTTTGAGCCCCTGACTAGCATCAAACGACTGTAGCGGCATTAAATAAAATAGAATTTGATAACCTTGTAGTAAATTGTTATGCATCAATATCGTTATTTGCACTAAATTTGACAGTGCGCGGTTTAGCATAATTTCGTCTCTCGAAAATTTGCGGGGAATATTAAATTTAGTGCAAATAATATTCTCCATATCAGAGGTGCAGATTATAGTAAAATATTGAACATAATAATCATAAGTTGTTAATTTAATATCGAAAGAAATAATATTAAATGTAGAATAATAAAATATAAGAGCTGTAATGTGCAATATATTTATAATATAGAGTGAAAAATATACTCGCGGTAATTATTACTTACGGCTACGATCAAGAATCCTATGCAACATATAATGAAAGTATCGAACAAAAATTGCATCAATGCGATATACGTATAGAGCTTCTGCATATTTTTTGACAAGGCGATGATTCGATAGTGTTTCTTAATTATATTTCTTATGGTATCATTCCACAGTTTACTTTCTGCATCTTTCGCGCAGATGTCTTTTAGAGCTTGATGTAGAATGTCTATTTGACCTCCGATATGTAACATCTAAATATTATTGGATATTAGAATGATCATAAGAATCATGTATCCTGAAATGTCGCAACATCTTATACTTTCAAGAATAAACAAATATTACACGCACTTTCCACAACTCCACAGAAAATTCTTAATAGTTCCATTCATACACCTAACATAGTAAGACATCTATACCTACACATCACAACATTCAACAACGGAGCAGATAAATATACTCTTCTTTACGACAATCCAAAACCACAGTTTTGGAAAACAGAAAACCAAAAACACACATTTAACCATACTACTTGTTAAACCCACTATTCTTTGTATTTTTATGTTCTTTTGTGATTTTGATAAATATTTATATATTTTATAAATTTAAAATAATTGCAGTGACTTATTTGTGTCTGCAGCGAGATCGGGATTTACAAACTCGATATCAACAAATTACTGCGCCCGATTTATCGGCATCAGATCCTCTCCGATTTATCGAAACGACGCATCTTTAAGATCATCGTCATAGTCCTCCGATTTCGGAGCCGGCTCGTCACGATACAACGAAATATAATCAATATTTAAATATTGGTGTTAAAAAAATCAAATACTACTAAACTAATTTACTCTGGCATTTCTGTACTATAAAGATGTAATTTGAATAGAAGAAGTTTATCTGCAATAATATTATAAAACTAGCGAAACACGGGTGGCATTCAACGTATTACTGACAGTAGATCCGAAACAAAAATTTATGAGCGTTCAACTTTTTCAAGTAGTTTCGTCTATTTCTAAAAAGGAAAAACGATTCCATATACACTGCCGGCCATAAGTATTAGGACACCTGCTATTATGCTGGAACGGTAAGAAGGCAACTGAGACGGAAGGGGAGATTGCTTTCGCACCGCCTATCCCCGCCATGTCAGTCCTGGAAAACTGAGACCGACGAATGACAACTGAAAATAAAACACTACTTTCGTCGTTCACATGACGACGCAACGAATGGCGGGTCTCTCTTGCCAATAGCGCGTCAAAATCGAAAATGCGTGAGGGAGAGGGATGTCCCTATCCGTTGGGCGAATCAGGGCAAATTACCCCTCAGCTGCCAACTTACCGTTCCAGCATATTACGTATGCACGAAATCGGAAAATGATTGTGGAGTGAACATTTTCACTGTTCCTATTTTCAGGTTTTGGTTAAAACATATTCTCAACTATAGTATTTACGACATCCTTGGTTAATTTATAAATTTATTACTGGTTTTTTGACAACAGTCTGCATTATATTTTTACCGAGCAACTTTCAGGTTCTGCTGCGTGTGGCTTCTCGTATCAGATCCTCTGTAAATGTATACAAATGTTCAAAAAAAAAACAAAAAAAACTGTGAAAACAGTAAGGAAAAGACGTAGTTATATCGATGAAAACAAAATATAATGTTATTTTATTTTTTGCATTATAAACCTGTTATAGCACTTGATGTATGTTTGCCTTGAAATATATAATACTAAATAAAACAAAATTAGTTGAAATCATACAAAAATGTGCGTAGATTTATGTTCACATTTATTCCATCCGAAGTAGGTGTCATAATACTATAGGGCCCTATTCTGATTTAGTCTCAGACGAGCAATCAAAGATTATCGATACTCGTCTTCGAATAAACGGAACAGGTTCCCTTAGAACTGATTACCAAAACCGTAGCCTAGAAACTTAACTGAACGCGCGTAATTAAAACAAATGATTAACTTTATTAACTATATAAAAATACAAGACTCTTAAATAATTCTACATAACTCTAACTCTGAATTTATCTCTAATGTTCTCTCCACTCACGCTATGACTCTCACTCTGTAAAACTCTCCACTCTGTATATCTCTGTATTCTCAACTCAACTCGACTCCACTAACTGACTCTTCCAAAAATCCACGCTCGCATCCACCCTCGATACTCTTTCTCACAGCATGCATTCTTCGTCTTTCTCACAGCATGCGTTCTCTGTTGCACTCACTCAGTTTCTCTTTATCTACGGACTAAACATTCATGCTAGCCCTGACATCCGTCGCCTTCCAAATCATGTACTCTAAAACATCCACTCTCGCTTATATACAAACCATCCACACTCAATTATTCCAAAATTAATATTATTTACGTGTAGAAAAATTCCGTTCCTACAATACTTATGGCCGGCAGTGTATGTGAGCATTCGCCTGGGCTATCAGGAGGGAGTATCCCTTCCACGCGCCATTTAAAGAGACGATAGTACGTTCATGTGTGATTTCCTTTTGTGCGAACTTAAGTCATAAACACCAACATACATGTAGTTCTGTTTTATAAAAACTCACCAATGTAACTATCAAAGAATTTAGCATACCAATGGTAGTACCAATAATAACCAACTGAACGAATTGCACGAAGAATACGCACTCATAAATCGGCGACTGGAAACTCGGAAAAGGTAGTTCCATTTTTATCAAGAGCTGCCGAGGATGAGCCTCGAAATCCTGTTTGCCAAAATATTGCAAGCTGGTACTACTATATAAAAATGTAGCTGCAGCGTACACACTGATTATCAAATTGGAGTAACGTTGGGAGAGAGCAGCTTTGTATATCATGCAGTTCATGTTAAAGTCGTTGACTGATGAGTCGATCCAATCGTCAGAGAGTGTCATCAAAATCTTATAGAATATCCTGTCAGACATATTTGTGAATTTCAGAGGAGGCAATAATGTTTTCATATTTCTTTTTTAGGATTTAACCATTTAACTGTGGAATTTATTTGAAAAATCTCTTACGGGATGCGAAATGAAAATTAAATAGCGGCGTGTACACACGTCGACAATCGAATTATCATATAATGGGACTGTCGTAGGATACGATGTAAAATTACATAAAACCAACTGGAAAAATATTATTGAGTTTCATTTAAACATGAGTGATTACGCTCGTTCGACGAAAATAAATTTAATAACTTTAAATAACTCTTTCAATTTCAAACAATATAAGATTGTAGTATTCTACTAATTAAATTAAATGAACTTAATAAATCGTCAATCTTGAATGCTCATTTATTAGAATCTAACGGCGATAAAATCTGTGGAAGACTATTTCAAATAAATGTACAGAATTACTGCCAAATTCCAAAGTCGAAACTAGCTGGACAGGAAACTAATTATAATTGGAAGTTATATTAAATTATATTCAACGTACGATCAGGAAAGCTTCATAACCTAATAGAACGTTATGACCATTAACAATCATAATATTCTATTTGTCGAACGTAAGCTTCACGAGTAACAATTGTACAATCATAATTATATATTGGAATAATGATTTTTAAGAGTTTTAATATAAAAACAGAATTGAACAGCTATTTTTTTGTATAATAATCATTCCTATTAAAACCACAAATTACAAATTAATTTAACCCATTTGCATGATTAACGTATATGTAAACGCGCATTTTCTAGTACTTGCCGTCATGGATTGAAAGAAAAAAAAAGATAAATCGAACGTGGATATCAAAATATATTTGTATCATGTAGAAAATACTCCAAATTAAATATTGATATTTCAATACAATAAAAAAAAATTTCGTAATAAGATCATACTTTTCATTATTCTATATGGTACAACTGGGTTAAGAGAGAAAGTCACTAATTACTAACTCAATAATTAAAGATCCTTCTAGAGATCAATATTAACTATCGTTATTTTATCGAACAATATTTTCAGTGTTATTGCTTTCGTAAATTTAAATCCCTAGGAATATATAAAATTTCAAAGTAGATGCGTCCGATGTGAAAATATCTGTTACGAGTACGTTTATTTTGTATCGAAATATGGTAACAGTTTGTGCCTCAACGAATATACGTTCCAATGAAATTCACATGTTCCAATCTGATGGGAAAATTCATAGAAACAGCCAATTGCCAATGTATATAAACTCCAGCAAACGAAACAAATATAAATTTATAGAAGATAGTAATATTCAGTATCGCCTCCACAACACGAATACCTAAATTATTATTTCCAAGGGCTATTTTTCCTAAAAATTAAATTACATCTGTTCGTTTTTTATGCAACTACATTCTCAGTTAAAGAACACAGAATTTAAAAAAAAATGTTTTTTTGTCCTCTAGTTACCGAGGTATCTCAAAAAATATACTATCAACCGTCAACTTTGAGGGGTATCTTCTCCTCCTTAATGTGAACGATGGCCTCTAAAAAAATACGTGTCAAACATTTTTTCGACATCTACCTCTCATGTGAGTTTCGTCAAAATCGACATTTACTTATTCGATACGTTCCCTCCTAAGTAATTATACCGAAAAGCACCATGTCCCTCACCTACGATTAATCCAGAAAATAATCAGTTTAATGAACAATAAACTGTACGGTAAAGTAGTGCTCACTGCATCTACCAAATCCGACAAACTATTGAGGCTGAAATGCGTTATAATGTACTGATACTGAAACACTTGCGTCAGCCCCATGACGATCGCCCATGCAGCTCGCAATAGAATAGAGTGGAGCGAACCCGGCCAAATTCCAGTTAAACGTAAACCAATTTCCACGGCACGACTGATGCAAATGACGGATGTGATTTTCTCAATATTTATCATTTTATGCTCGCTCGTACGCCGTCGTATTTTCAACGTGTTCTCATAAATTCCGAACAATCATACAACGAACGCTGGACTTAATAGACTGAAAAGGATTCCACGTAAGCGTGAGAAAAAAATAAAACTTTCGAACGTAGGGCAGTTTTTCATGAGATATTCATGCGACATCATGGTGAATAGAGAAGAAACAAAGTTACAAATAAGGGGTTTGACGATCGGAAAGAGAAAAGAAAAAAAGAAGTTCGGCCAGTTGCCGGTTTCTTTCGCATGCAAGATTCCTAAGTTGCCGGTGCGATTGTGTCATTTACTTTAAAAATTTAACAACTCGTACAGGTGCGCCACATGCGAATTCGAGGCCGGAAAAGTTCTGACGGACAGACAGGAAGAAAATTGGAAAGTTACGGAAGAAAAAGGTAGAGAGAGAGAGAGTGTGGGAAGGTGGAAGACAGGAGCGAATCAGAGAAGTACGTCGGTACAATGGTTTGTCATGGCAAAACGGAGAATAGATGGAAATAAGTAACGCCATTGGCTGTATTTCATTCTGAAATTGTCAGATAAAATTTCCACTCGAAGTTTTCCATTTTGAAAAAGAAACTTTAACAGAAATGTGTTTTGCGCGGACTCCGACATAAATTACGTGAAAATACGGGAAAAATAAATCAGGTGGGAGGGGGATGTGTATAGTTTCTCATTTTTGTGAATGTATTTCTATATTTGCTTGATAGTTGTTACTTAATTACCGTATAATTTTGTTATTATAGTGAGTGTTTCAAATGATAATTTGATTTGTAGTACCGTTTAACAAGGGCCACATCAGGTAATTCAGACTTTTACAAATTTCTTTATTTTAGAATACTAAAAGAACCAAATTCGCATGAAGGGCGACAGAGTAAATTGTAACGAATGGAACAGTAAATTGGAATAATTCAGAAAATAAGAGGGAATATTTTTAACCTAATTAATAATGAAGAACTTGGTGAAAATACATTTAAACAACTGTAGAAAGAATTTCATAATGACACTGGAAAAATGAAGATCGGCCCTTTAAAATATGAATTACTTCTCCTTTTGTTTCCAAATAAGTGAAATTAATATAATGAAATTCTCTTCCCTGTTAGACATTCATTTTTATCTGATGCTAGCACTGATTATAAATACTGAGAGATATTTCGATAAAGACACAAAATTAGTATCAAATTCAAAAGTCGAAATGGAATCAATGAAATATTACCTAGAACGCAAAGCTACTCCAAGTGAAGTTCATTATACGACTGCAAACCGTAAACCCTATTGGATTATTTTTAAACAAAGTGTTACCCCTTTTCAGTCCAAAATACTTTTTAATTTCTTGTTATCTGGGTTATATTAATTCGGGGGAATTTGTTGCTACAGGTGAGATCACTTGCTGGCAATGACCGTAAGTCCTGCAGGATATACAGATTAAAAGGTAAAGTCATTGTCTGTTTCAGAGGTTGAAATTATCGCGATGGCGTATTAACTACAACGGAAAACCACGGCGGGGTATAATCGACATAGTACTGCAAAGGATAAAAGTGACGTTAAAAGTGTTGATGATATTAATGTGGACTAGAAAAGTCCAAAGATGTGGCCTCAGGAAGCACAAAAGTTACATTCATCAAACAACTGCGGTAAATCTTTTAATATATCGTTGTCGAAAGACTGAATTTAGGAAAAGAAAGAAGTGAGAGATGAAGTTTCTCAAATAAATGGTTCATGCTTGACTACATCCAACGATGTCCTAAATCTCCGAATATTTTTGAACTAGTGTTGAATGCTTACTTTTTGGAAAATAAAATGAGATTGATGGGCACCGCAAGCGACAAGGAAGAGAAATTATGTAAAGTGAAAAGTGAACAAAGAATAGTAATGTTTAAAGCCATGACATTAAAGATGTATACATGTCGAAGTGGAAAACACAGAGAGTAGGGAATGAAACGTTATGCTTCTAAAACAATTTTAACTATTAACCAGCAGAGTTGCCTCGGGAGAGTTAAGAAGAAATTACCACCGTTGTTGATTTTTATATACCTTCTAGTTCGCCTCGGAATATCTGTCGACCGGAAATGCGTACAAACACGAGCTCGATATTGAAAGAGAGAAAATTAATACCGTTTTATTCTGACGCGCAATAATGAAATCATTTTTGTTAGTAACATAGGAAATCAGGTCTAACTGTGATCGAGTATAAATATGGAACTTCAAACGCTCATTGGTCGAATAAAACGATAAAAAGTGCTACAATTTATCGTGAAAAACTATGATTGACATTCCCCAAGCTTTCAGTACGAATTATTAAATAACACGAAAGAAATGAGAAAGTAATGTTATAACGCACTGGCTTGCTTTTAAGCCATCAATGAATTTTATGATTAATAATAATAAATTTCATTATAAATTATAAACTTTATAATTGTATAGATAATCTTCAGATAACGATGATAAAATTGTTATCTTAAATTGTGCAGCTTAGATGTTTTTAATGTCAGGTACAGTGAAGGAGTATCTACTAATTACATGCTGAACTATTAAATTTAAGATGTTCATTCCATAAAGATTGAAAATATCGAAAATATTCTACCGAATTAAATTATTTAAGCCTGATTCTGTAAATTAGTTATCCCGATTTTAGAATGTATAGTTAACAAAAGCTGTTACTAATTCCGTGAATTTTTTACGCCGGCAAAGCCTTTAAAGAGATTCGTGAATTTTTCCACCAACGCTGAAAATCAGCTTATAGAGTTAAATATAATATTAATAACGCTACTGTTCAATACAATTACCCCGGGAACTTAATTTAAATCGATGGTATTTACGGTGGAGATTAAAATCGCATTCGGCAAGAAGATTAACGGTTGCATAAAAAAATCTGAAACGTATTCGCATTAAATCGTGAAACTTTCTTATTTTTACGATCTGGTTTTAAGATACATTTTGCAAAAATTTGTGTAACTTTTAAAATTATCAATATTTCCCAAAATTTAATTGAAGTTGTATAGTATATAAATCGATCACTTCTTCTGTAAAATATTAATATACATTTCTTTTTCAGTTGGTTATATTTAATGCCCTCAAATTTTCAAAAACTACCGTTTTGTGAGATCTATGTTGTATACTTTCTTACAAAAAATAAAAATCATTCGAAATGAATATTTATTATATTGCTTAAATAATGATGCATTCTCAATAGCATAATTAAAAAGAGAATTAAGTGAAATGTATATATTGCTAGTACATTAAATACTCCATACTGTACTTCACTTTATGCTTCGCTCTATACTTCATTCTACACTTCGCTCTACACTTCGCTCTGTACTTCACTCTATAATGGGCAATTATTTCAAGTATTCGCATTATGCAACCAAACTGAAGATTGAAAGCATTTACAGCAATATCACGAGAGTACCAAGTGTTTGAATAAATGGAACTGTAAGCCTTTTTGTACCTTTATTGTACTAGATATTTTATATCTGACTGGTACATTGTTAAAAAATTATTAAACTTCCCTTATCTAAGTAACCTCTGTCAAGTAACATCAGTAAACAATATATTAATGTTACGTTATTTAAAATATTTTGCGCCATATTAGTAGAAAATAATAACGTAATCATCAACCCCTTTTGCAAATTTAATCAGCGCAAATCTATTAAAATATTATTAAACTTTCCTCATCAAAGTAACCTCATAAATTTTTTAAAATTTAATTATTTACAATAAAATTAAACAGTTTCCAGGTCCTAGCCGATATACAATTGATTCAGATAATTCCACCATACCATTATCGACCATCGACAGTCCTTCACATATACTAGGCGACTGATAGAGCAGCAATAATACCATGTGGTTGCCCATCGAAGATCGGTTAACCAAACCGGATGGTTAACCGATTCATTCAAATTACTGATTCATCGAATTAACCGTTCTAGCGGATTAAACGATTTCTAGTAACGGTAGTTGTCATTGGATTATTTTCCGATAGGAACAAATACTTTAAAGTGAAATGGGAATATCTGAAATAGTGTCCCTATTAAAGGTAAAGGGTTGATTTTATATTTTTAATTTGTTGGAATTAATAATGATCTATTTAATAATTTAACGATCAACTGAATTGTATCGTTGAAATTGACAGTCATATTAATGAATGTGCAGTTGTACATTAAGAGAAATTCTGAAATTTCTATCATCAAGGTGCAGCAAAACTTCGTCTATGATTAAGTGGTTTGCCATTAATGGTCGAATGCTGAATGCAAAGTATTTAAAATAACTACTATGTCTAATATATAATACATATTTAATATTTATACCTTTCAATATTTCTGGAATATTAGATGGGTTTTTCTTTCGGTGGTAGTTAGATTTTTAGATACAATCAGAATCTGGTTAAGAATTAAATATAAATTGATGTCGAAAATGAGGGATGGAAATTAATATGAAGCTCAAAAGAAATTGCAAATTAAGGAAAAATTCAGGTTCGTTAAAAGTTGAAAATCTCGTCTTCGTGTCAACAGAAGAAGCGACAATCAAAGAATAAACAGAAGTAAAATGTGTAATAACGCATTATTGAAATTTAATTTAAAAAAGTGAGATAATTTTAACAAATATATTTCTACTATGCATGATGTTTTTTATCCTCTAGTTTCCTTATAGTTTCTACTTTCACAATACGAATTTTTCAAATGAACCAGTAAAACCATCGTTGTGGAGATCGATGCAAATATATTGAAAATTTTATCGTCAAACAAAATGAAATTTTATACCCCAATTCACTTCATTGTGTAAGTTTCTACGAGGAAAAAATTATATTTAAACAAGTAGCAATCTAAACTTGGGTATAAACGTTTTTATTCTATAGAGATGTGATATTAATGAAAAAGATTTTACTTCGGTAGAAATAACGAAACTAGCGAAATACCGGTGTAATTCAACATGTTAAGTCGGTCATTTCCGAACATATTTTTTACTAAATTCGTTTATATCGAAATCTAAATAGCCACTTTGAGAAAACTGAACATTTAAATAACATACATAACACACCGCCAGAAATATATATTGTAAAATTACAAATGCTAAAGATCATTAAAAGCTGCACTTACCACGCTGCAATTATCCTCCACTGCGACGTTACCGCTGATCGATAAAACACTTTAAAAAACTACACGCACTACCCGCTTACGGCCGTAATTAGTCTGAAATTATTTATACCAATTCAATTAATCACAGATATTAAAAAAAAATTGCTGCTCTGTGTCTAGTATGAATATTTACATATCGATAATTCATGAAAAAAACTGATATATGCTTCAGTTTAACAAGAAATTTTTAAATGTAATCGTGAGGGACTTTCGAAAAAATTTAAGTACCATTTCGCTTTGCGACTAGTCGAAGTAAAAACACACGGCAAAATTTTTCATTTGAACAATTTAATTTTTTGTAAAAATGATTTTATAAGAGAAAAAGTCGTTAAAACGTAAAAGTAAACTTCACAAAAAGTATTTGGGTATAATTAATAAGACGATTATTATGCAATACTTTTACAAAATCTTTATGTCAAAGTAAAAATTTGTCCAAAAATGCATGAACTCTTTCAAAATTCCAATTGAAGACATTTTTATTGCGTGAAATAATTCATAAACATGTACGGCCTAAATTAACCTCAATTTGAATTTTCTGTGAAAATTCCCAATGGCAAGAAAACAAGGATAGAAAGCAGAATGAGACTTTCAAAAGATTATTTGAAACAGATAAATTATTATTGTACATATATTTAACTTTTTCCGTATTATCTATATTTTCTAAGTGCTAAAAATGTAGTGTGACACAGTTTTATAACATCTCTGATTACTGTATTTAAGTGTTTTAAACACTTATATGACACAAATTAGGTTAATTTGGCAGATATCAGTAAATGAAGACCCAAGTTACGAAATACAACGGCTTGTTGCACGTTGTGAGAGAAGAGCAAAAGTTACTTGGAAACTTTTCGACCTCAAACTTGAGATTATACAAATGAATTATGTGTGTTAACTCACCAATAGTTAAAACTTTCGGTAAATGCTGAAGTATTATTCATAAATTTCAAGATTTCTGACGAAAAACGATTAAAAAGACACAAAATCACAGAACCTCTTAAGCGACGATTTCCCGCGAAAGTAAATGACGCCGACACGATTCTGTGAGGGCGCTACTTACACACTGCGGGAAAAAAATGAAATTCAAATTGAATTTAAAAATGTGATTTACTGATTGTATCAAATACAATACAATTTTATATTGTAATAACTACTTAAAATTATAAATCCTGCATTTTTTAATTTTTCCCCCAATAGAAGTTACAAACCTAAGAAGTATATAAGAAAAGATAGAAAGAATATTATTCCTGTTTGAATAGTTTGGATATTTATCGCAATTAATAACTGTATTTTGTATTAAAAAATAATGTAAATTCACTTAATAGGAAGATAGATCGTCTAACATCATCAACAATTCCCAAATTTGCAACATTTAATAAAAAGTCCATAAAATTTATCTCTGTAAGACGTATACTATGATAAACGAAGAATAACGAACTTGCATATTTGAAATGAATTCCATAATATTAATTTTGATAATGATTCCCATCACTTTCTCGTATTACAATTATTTCATATAAAACAAATGGTCATTCCATAGTATACTGTACTTTTTAGATAACCCATGACTTTTGAGTATCATAAAAAAAAATCCTGACACAATATAAGACTAAATGTACCCTCCACATTTCTTTTATCTCGGCACATCGACACTCGATATCTTTATATCTCGGGTTCTATTTCTCGATTTTAGGCGTATAAATTGACAAGCCACCCTTACAACAATCGACAAGAATTCCCAGTGCGCACAGTTGTTCGCGGGAAATCGTTTCTGCAAAGAACCATCATCATCCGTCCGGGTCTTCCCTTTTTTCTCAGCAAACCTGAAAAGGACCTAAAATCGAATTCGGAGTACCTCCGAATTGGATGAGCTAGTACACGTGAGATGCACACCCTATGAAAGTCATCAACTTATTGGCACGTGCCAGGGATTCGGAACATGTCCAATCAATAGCACAATCTACAAACGAATTTAGGGATACTTGTCAAAGAGATTATTGATTTATTGACAAGCTGAATTCGCATTTATATATATGTTTATTATTTATTTCCTAGCGTGGTAAAAGTATCCTGAACCACTTCTCTCCTTAAGTAGCTCGCTTTTAACGTGATAAAAAATTAACCGGTCAGAGAAATATGATATGATTGTTCGAAAAACAGTTTGAAAGTACGGAAACAATGATTATAACGAAACATGACTTCCGCGAACGAAATATTCATTAGTTACCTCTGCGCACACAGTTTTCCTACATATTTGCTTATAAAGCTCATTATCATTGTATAAACTTGTAATATGCCGTAACAAGAAAGTTGGTCTTTTAGGCAACCTTTATAAACCAGAACGCAAACACGGTTTAACGTTTTAGCTACAGAGTACATACTTTCGCAAGTAAAACGCTGTATATAGAACAAAGATCCTTTTTACTTTTTGTAGTTTATAATTAAAGTAGAGTCGCTTATAATCTTCCTAATTTAACATATTGTTATGCATGAAGCACCAAGTAAAATTAATAGAAGTAACTCACGAGGCATATTAATTATTACAGATATTAAAATAAGAGATTCTGCGGTGTAACGTCCAACAATGCAGACGTATTATGTCCGTTTGTAGTGAATAATAGAACTCCGCTAACGTGCCGAACGTATAACAATATACACATTAGTGATATATGTAAGACAAAAAAGACTTTTTATCTGAAAAATAAATGTTTATAAAACAACCAGTCGTTAACAATTTCTTCATAAATACATCTATTTTTACTGATTTATGTAATCAGATATTATAAAAAATATAAAATGTGTATGTCTTTGATATTATAAAATTCTTGGGAATTTCTCCACGAATAACATTTCACATTCCGTTATAGGCTGGACCACCTCCGCCTTCCGGTACAACCCAGTTGATGTTTTGACTTGGATCCTTAATATCGCAAGTTTTGCAATGAATGCAATTTTGAGCATTGATTTGTAACCTTTCTCCATCTCCAGATTCGAGCGGCACAAATTCGTAGACACCTAAAATCAAAGGAGAACATCATTAGACTTAATTTTTTGTTTAATATTAGTTTCCTGAACATAGTTTCCTTTACGGAATTATTTTATAATGCTTGAAAGTTATAAATATATATATCGAAGCCTTTTCATATTATTTCAAATATCACAAAATTTCGTCCAATTATTTTCATTAATTCTTCGTTAAAAACAGAACTGTCCGTTTATTCTCCGCCTTTTGCTATAAAAGGATATAATTCAGTGTTCTCTAACTTTGATGGACGTATACAAGCGTGTTTCAGTAATTCCTATATTCTTTTACCTTTAGTACGAATTTCTCAAACAAACAAAATAAAAAAATTGCAGGACACACGAAGTATAATGGTGTGTTACTATCCGGCTGTGATTACATTTCAAAGCACCATCGGAGAATTATTTCAGGGTACAACATGTACCTTCAGCTTCACTCATCACGTAATGCGCATCATAATGAAAAATGCAATATCTAAGTACGATAATTTCATTTTATAATTATTTAGAATTTAAAATATCGGAAATACATCAGAAAGGAAGTGTTCATTCTCTTCTTATTATATCAATTGCATAACAGTTAATAATGCATTTCACGGAAATATGAAATATTCCAAATTTCTTTGTATTTCTATCTTTATAATAGTAGAAAAAGTGCAGTAATAAAAAATTACAAGAACAACCCTTATTTGACCTTGTCGCTCCCTCTGTGAGATTTTATAGGAACCCCGTGAACCTGGACACCTTGCAGAAAATTATGATATTGATAATCAACTATTTGCAATAAATCCCGCTAAAATTTTTAATAGCAACTAATATAATTATTCTACATTAATAGCTCCATAAATATTTATTGTACCTAGAAGACAATCAAAAAAAGACAGTCAATCTTGCGCAAGCTACAATATAAATAAATAAACAAACTATGCCGTATTTACGTTATTCTTTGCATTCTTCGCGACAAGAATAACATAATTTCTCATCACAAGTATTGCATCTACTAATTACAAACAAATACATACGACATTCCACAAAAATGGCGAAACATCAAACACTAAATCAACCCCTGAAAAGAAATATCTTTCCCCTACTCGTACTATCTCCCCATTGCATCCAAGTTCAATTATAAAAATCACAAAATCTTAATTTCCTGTAAACTACATTTTTTCGCAGAAATATTCCGTACACTTGCAAAAGAAAAATATTTAACATATTTATCACAGCCTAAAAGATGCAAAAACGACATGCATTCGTGCAGACTCTCCCAGAGAAAGATCTAGAGAGTTGCATTTCGAAGGTCAAATCGTGCCCTCCGCCAGACAGTCGATAACCCGATCCCCACCACTTCCCAGACGTCGGGGTTATCCTGTAGGAAAACAACTCCCCGGCGAGCTCCTCCCCCATTTCCCCGACGACAAGTCTGGGGGAAAGGAAGAGCTCGGCAACCGGGGGTGCACGGCAGAAAGAAGATAGAGGATTCAGAGGGAATCGAGAAGGGGTGGTAAAAGACCGAGAGCACCGAGAGCGGCAGACGTATAAATTTGTCTGACTCGCAAATTCTAGCTTGTCACACTTACATAAAACAGTGCATACTGTGGAACTGAAGAAGCGTGGAAAATAAACTGATATACCATTGTCAAGTAATAACCTTGTATTCTAATTTGTAGGCTGAAGGTCATGCCCATGAAAGTCTTTCATTTTTCTTACATATCTTCGTGATTGGAGATGATAATAACGAATAATAATTTATACGACTTTCAGATTCTAAGATTTTAACGATACAGGGAAGGGCATTGAAATATTCTGACGCAAAGAGCTCAAGAAGCGATGAACTCGTTTAGGTGGATGAAAGTTAGTCGACGCTACTTTGAACTTCTTGGCATCTACATTTGCACGGGACTGAATCGAAAAATTGATAGTAATAATACAAGTTTAGTCATAATCATTGGTTGTTATGCTGGCATACTTTTATACATAAATCAGTAATAAAGATATGCAAATAGAAATTGCTCATCAATTTCAAGATCCGTTATATTTCACGTAAATTCAATTTTTCATTTTTCTTTTAAATAAACCCTTAATCGAGGAAGAAACATTTATCAGCCACTACTAAACGGACGGAAGGATTTCGACGCATTGAATCAGTCGAAACAATTCAAGTCAAGCTTGCAATAAGAACGGAAGATATAAAATGAATCATGAAAAGAGGTAGAAACGGAAAAAATCGTTTTATAAAGCACTTCACTCGGTACTTATAAATTCAATTGACTGAATGCTATTAGAATTTGAAAGCTACCAACAAGATACCCCAGAGTTTGTGCGCTACGAAATAAGTAAAGCACCAAGATACTGCCAATTAGAAAGCTTTCCTCTTGTATTCTAGGAGAATAGTCTCCTTTTGAGAACTTCGTGAAGGAATAAAAGAAGCAAAGACTATTTCACGGCGAATATCTGCATTCCGAGGAATCGGTGGAAAGAGAAAATTCTGCGGTAAGGTTGTTGGCCGGAGCTACGTGCAGAGCGCTCCCCGATTTGGGGGGTTGAGCTTGGTCGGGGGTAGTCTAGCCATGAGGGGGTGTGTTCGGGTGGTCCAAGTTCAAGGACACATCGGTCGATAAACCCAGACGAGATTGGGGAGAAAGGGAAAAAGGTGGAGATAGAGGAAGTGAAGAAGGTAGACTCGAAGAAGAGAAAAGGAGTTACTGCAAAAAGCCGGAAGAGGAAGAAAATATTCGACTTTTACTACGTAGAAATTAATTAAATATAATTAATAGAGTCGTTCCAAGTGATAGAAAATAATTCGAAAAGTTCTCTCAAGGATATCAAGAAATATGTTATATCTCAAAGGTTAATTATTTGACTGTGATCAAAATTAGTTGCGCAGTAAATATCTTATTGAGAAATATGTACGCTTCGTTGAAAAATTATAGAACTAATTCATAATGTAAAGAATAAGTCTAAAAAATATTAACACTGGAACTACCAGCGTTAAGTCTATTATATTTTAATGTGTTAAATAAGTAATTTGAAAGAAGAGGAATCAAGCGGCAAAGAGGATGAATGGCGGAATTAATTAAGTAATTTATGAACTATAAAATACAGGTGGAATGTTTACTGTACTGCTTCTCCATAAATTTGAGAAATTTTCACAAAATCGTAGGATCCCGTAATTTTGGCCGCTTCAGTAACTCTGGGGTTAACCAGTAGAATAAAAATATAATAGATATACGAAATAAATATTTCGGACAAAGGGATGAAAATGTGAAAAAGATGATTAGTTAAATAATTTTTCTTTTATAAGGTAGACATAAAATATTCACTCTTTGTCTCCCCTATCCATTTGGAGAATTTGTAGAAAAAACTGAGAACCGATCATTTTATGCACCTTGGTAGTTTTAGTGTTAATATATGCCTGATTTTTAAAAGCAATTGAACTATTTGTTTTTTAATGTTTGTTTTCGCAAATTAAAAACAACTGATTGCAACAACTTAAGAATAAACAATATTACAAATAGCATATCAAGCACACACCACAATCCTCATACATTATGATGGTTAATTCGCCGAAATTGCAATGGTGGAATGTTCATATATCTATTACAAATAAAAATCAAAGTGATATTGATATACATGATAATTTTAAAATGTCACGACAATTTTATTAAAAATTAACTATGTAACTTGCTGGTAAATATACTGTTGTTTATATTCATTTCTGGAGTATTCTATATACTGTTACGTTAGATCAGTAAAACAGTAGAATTTTCTTATTAATAATTCGTTCTATAAAAAGAAGAGTACTTTGAAGAACCATACATTTGTTGTGTTATATATGTATGCCATATTTTGTTAATGTGCAAGAAAATTGTATTAAAATACATTTAAAAAATTATCAAGCAGAAAAATATATAGCATGAGCATCAATGTCCGAAATGCAGTAAACGATACGATGTTTTTCTCGTCATGTCGCTAATGTTTATAAATTCTGCTTTTCAGCCACTGATCCACCCTTGACGAAGGAGTTTTTTGCGTTGATAATGAGTTTTCAGACCTTACCTTTTCCAGGGTAGTTTTAACTTATTCGAAAAGTTGAAATTAATATCGATACTTTGAAGATAGGAATACTATGCTTAATTTATGAAATGAGATTTTAATAAATGCAGTATACGTTCTTTTATACTTTTTTTTTTTATAATAAAGGAATCTAAAAATTGCAACGTAAGAATCCCAAACGATCTTTTTGATTCGCAATTAATTAAACTCATCATACTAATCTAAACATTTGTTCTAAACTTTTTTTTATCGGATGGCTGCAAATGGGTGAAAAATCGTGCGTCGCGTTAGAGGAAACGCTTTATATAAATAGTGTACGACATTTCCAACTCTTAATACACAAAATTATTCATTGCAAAAGAGAATTAATAATTATCACATTACTAAACAAGAATTATATTACTCACCAGCAGGGCAGAATCGGCTTTCTGGTCCACCAAACACCTCCAAATTTCTTTTTACTGGAACAGTATCATCGGCTAATGTAAGATGAGGAGGTTGATCGGCTTCGTGATTAGTACCCGTTAAGGCTACCGAGGACAACAAGTCAAAGGACACTTCATTGTCCGGTTTAGGATACTCGATTGGTGTACATTCCGTTGCTGGCTTCAGTTTCTTATAATCCGGACCTAAGAATATCATTTATGTAAGATACAAAATCTGAAATTAATTGATACATAGTTCGAAGAAATTTGTTATAAATATAATACCTCCGTGAGAGAAAGTCCAAGGCTCTCTGCCTCCAATCACCATTGAGAAACCAGAATACAGTAGACCTCCGTAAACTCCAAGTTTTGTATGGAAACTTGGCCTCATATTTCTAACAGCTTTTAATTCCTTATAAATCCAGCTATTTTTTATTTTGTCTGTATAAGTCTTTGGTTCTAAACCTTTTGTGGGTGAAGGATTACTTTCTGCATCGATTATAGCTTCGATCGCACTTTCTGCTGCAAGCATTCCACTTTTCATGGCATTATGAGTTCCTTTAATTTTTGGAACATTAAGAAATCCGGCAGAACACCCAATAAGACATCCTCCGGGAAACTGAAGTTTAGGAATGGATTGGAAGCCACCTTCTACTAAAGCTCTTGCACCATATGCAATTCTGGAACAATAATTAAATAAGGTTAGAATTCTGAAATACTTGAACATGTATGAATAAATATGTGCTCGTAATTAATATTACCGCTTTCCGCCTTCAAATGTCGGTCTTATACTAGGATGCTGTTTAAACCTTTGAAATTCCTTAAATGGATAGATATAAGGATTCGAATAATCAAGTCCAATAACAAAGCCTACAGCAACGAGAGGTGTATCTTCGTTAAGATGATACAAGAAGGAGCCACCATAAGTATTCTTTCTCAATGGCCAGCCAATTGTATGTTCAACAGCACCAGGTCTATGTTTTTTTGGATCGATCTCCCAAACCTAAAAAAAAATGTTATTTGTATAGATTCTACATTTATCATTAAACTGAGTAAACATTTTATGGCATTTCAAAACTACCTCTTTTAAACCGATGCCATATGTCTGAGGCTCACAATCTTTTCTTAGATTTAATTTTTTCGAAACTTGCTTCGTAAGGTGGCCATGACAACCTTCTGCAAAGATTGTACATTTCGCATGAAGTTCCATCCCTCGTTCGAACGTTTCTTTGGGAGAACCATCTTTAGCAATACCAACATCATTTGTAGCTATTCCTTTAACTGATCCATCTTCATGGTAAAGTATTTCTGACGCTGCATACCCAGGATATATTTCAACTCCAGCAGCTTCAGCTTGTTCTCCAAGCCATGCCACGACGTGACCCAATCTACAGAAAGTAAATATAATTAGCATTGAAAAATTTCCAAAAAGAGAAGTGTATTTGTATTACCATTATTATAATAATTACTATTTACCTGACAATATAATTTCCATGGTTGTACATTGGCATTCCTTTGAAAATTGGTATCGATATTCTTCCTTTGTTGGTAAGAAACGCAAATTTATCTTCTGTAACAGGTGTTGTTAACGGTGCACCAAGTTCTTTCCAATTTGGAAAAAGTTCATTTAAAGCAATTGGATCTAAGCAAGCTCCACTTAAAATATGACCACCAACAGTAGATGATTTCTCCACAACGGTAACCCTGAGTTCCTTGCCATGTTTTTCAGCTAATTTACGCGCTTGAATCGCTGCCGATAGTCCTGCAGGCCCACCACCAACAATTAAAATGTCTGTTTCATCTACATATCGTTCCATGTTTACATCTGAAACACAACAAATAATGATTTCTCATGTTATGTCTGTAAAAATAAAAAATACATGAAAATATACTACATACCTTTCCATCTTGAATCTGTTTCTCTGGGTACAATTGTATAATGTGTTGTAATTTTTGGAAACTTTGAGTCCGAAAATGCTCTCTGAAAAACCCATTGCAACCTCTGTACTGCCAAGAGAGGTAAATATTGTGATTAAAATAAAGTATTAAAATACGCTTCACGTATACTTGAACTTCTTAACTGTTACAAAGTTCAGATTTATTATCAGTACCATTTTTATATTTTTTAAACATGTCGTTACAATATTCAAAGAAGTAATAATTTTACGTAAATTTTATTCAATAGTTTTATTACATTATTCTTATTAACACAATATTAAAATAATAACTTTACAACACTAAGAATAGTATTATAATATGTAATATTATAAAGAAGTAATAAGACAAAAGTAAATTCAAAAATAGAACAGACTTGCACACAATTTGTTTTGTCGCATATAATTTAAAAATTATCGATTACACTGATGATACTAGCAGACACTCGAATATTAACCTCTAATAGAGAAAGTATCAAATGTGTCTGAGCAAAGTAATATACTTTCTACTTAAGGGGTCCAAAAACTCACAATATTTCTTAAGAATCTATAAGAAAGTATATTAACAAATTGCTTACGTCACTTATTAAACTGAAAAATGTTAAAGTGTAACAAGTTTATTATAGTAAGACCAAAGTCCAGTTATGTTATAGATACATCGTTATAATGACAATACTTGTAACTACTTATATAATAAGTAATAATTAAAAGATACAAAATATTTCGCAAGTTAGTATAAAATAAATCTAAAGGTAATTGTGTGAACCAGATAACTGTTAACATAGAAAAAACATATATGTACTTTAGTAAAGAAAGATCATGATATTCTGTGATTATCATGAAATATATTCTATTTAATGTACTGATAAGTTACAGTAACAAATTTTTAATTACATTTGTTACAAAGGTACATCTAATACTACTTTTAAAAAAAATACTTAGAAAATATTTTTGTTTAAAAATATTAAAAACTATGTTGCTACAAAAGATGCAGTGCAGATCGATCGATTGATCATCGAATGAATCTAGTTGTAAGTTCCAATACAGCTAGCTACAAAAATAAATTGTGGCATATGCGTAAGGAATAAAATTATTAAAATCACAATAAACTTACGATTACAGGGTGTATTAAATATGGCACGAGCCATGATTGCGACCTACTAATGCAAGAACTATATACTCAGTCAGTAAAATATTAGTTAACTACTCCCAACTACTCCCTCCATACAGTCAGCTGTTGCTACTAGAGATGGCGCGCAAAATCACTAAAAATTATTTAGCACAGGGATCATAGAATCACAATCACAGTATGATTAAACTTCATTCATGTCGGTGATCGTGCTTATTTGCCTTGAGTGAATCTGTTCACTATGATTATAATATTTGATCTTTAAAAAATATATATACAATGTGATTTAATAATGACTTGCAACAGAAAATAGAAATTATGAAACACTGATTTGCTATAACTGTACGGTAAAATTGCAATTACTTGGTGTGTGATAATATCGATGAAAATAATTTAAAGACGGCAAGGTTAGTACAATTTATTATTTAATAATTTATTACTATTTAATTATTGCAATTTATTATTCAAAATAACATATAGATAAATATATATAACATATAATATATGTATTCCATTAAATATTTAAATGTTAGACAATGTGACAATGCTTATAGCATTTGACTTCAGTGCTGACACGAGATATAATTTGTGACGGTTGCAGTCAGCTGCCATTTACAATTCAATTTACGTTTGCAATTTATAATCAGTAATATATTAATTGTTCCTCATGATTCATTTACTTTACGCGATGTACCTCGTTTTGTTGTTTTTATATACCTAAACTGTACAGATTATATGGCGTGTTCAGAAAATAGATTTGCTTTCTATTAAATAGAAACGATCACAAATCACTGTGAAAAATTATCGTGATTGAAAAAGAACGCGATTGAATTTCAAAACTCGAATCACTCCTGACTAACAATTGGCATTCCATGTCATCTCTAGTACGTAATGTACAGCAAGACAGGAAGCAGCGTACCGATTGGTTCTTTGCTTGGTGCCGTCAAACGTATCCGCTGTGAATGTCGTTTTTACATAATTTCCTCATTACCGATCGCAGAAAAACAGTACTCGCGTTTATCTAATATGTGATCTACTATTCCATGTTTTTCAATTTTTACAATATTAATTACGAATTTAGTAATGATCGCGGAATAACTACGCATTTAAGAACATCCACAATTTCTCTCAATATTTACGCTTCACTTTTCTCGTTTACAATATGAATACTCGTACTATAACTTCATACATCAATTTTAGCGATGAATAACGCGAGTAATATTGTTCCGAAACAATATAAAAACTAATTGAAACTAATTATACAGGATTTTTTAACTTTTACGCATGTTTTTAATAGTTTACTCTTCTGTGCCTACAGAATTTGGAGTTACCGTTCAGACGGCCTTGCGGTCGGAAAGGTTGGGACAGGCTCACGGTACAACAACACGGCAGAAGATATTGCTGGTATCGCACGTAACGTAACATGTTTTTGTTATGTTTATATCTTCACGGTTTTGTTACTATTTGTACAACAATCTTATTAATTATTATCAAGTCGAATCAGGCGGCTCAGATTTGGCCTCGCTTGTTGAAGGTTCCTATTTTATCTACTGCCGCAATGGCGTCTGTGCAGAAAACGCATGCGCGGCCGGAAATCTATCTCTCCCGGTACGAGATGGATAATAAAAGTAAAGTAGAGAAAGAACTTTTGTCTAACACATTCTCCCGTCGATCAGATTTATCGCCGTTTAAACCTGTAAAAATGACGGGAAAATGTTTCACGCAAAAGGCAAAAGGTGATGAAGGATGGGTGGCAGTTTTTTTGGGTCCCCAGTCACAGAAACCTCCACGTGGTGGGACCCGGGTCGTTACTGTTCGCAATCATCCGAGAACTTTTATTTTATTTTTCACGCATTGAATGCAATAACGGGCTAATTGGCTGCGAATCCCTAAAATTCTGCAAATCTCCATTCATCTTTCCATCATCTCCCATCTTTAAAATTATATTTCAAAATATTACAATCCCTTTATTGGATTTAACGTCAGGCAATTAGAGTAGAAATATATTTCCGTCGGTTTGTGTTAGGAGAAGTGGCATGGTGGCACAGTATACTATGACTGTAGCCGCTCAAATTAATATTGAATGACAAAATAATGAAAAATTCGAACGATACAGTTTCCCAAACGAGTTACACAAATCAGAGTTCCATTCGTAATTGAACATTTTCTATTTCTGTTCACTTCTAAGCCCGAATATTTCATTAGAGAAGTATGCAGAATCTCGAAGCGCGGGAAAATTGTACTTAAGTAGAAATGAAGCCTCGCGACGTAGAACAGTTCAACGATGGGCTGAAAATTTCGTTGAACATTTTCCGCGAAATTATTACAATTTTCGAGAATTTAATCATTAAATAGACAGGTTCCATTAGCTTTTAAGAGAACGTTAATTTTAACTATGAAGAGAATGTAATGTATAATTTCCTATCATTATTTATTTCGCAAACTTCTTGCATTCGTTCTGCTTCATGCTTCGTTTTTCGTTCCTGGAATATTACATATATCATCAAAGAAGACATTTGTTGGCACAAACATTTCATCTTAATCTATATAAAGACAAGTATTATTGATTCAAAAAGAGGGCAAGAAAAATTATGAATATAATACGAGTCACTACACCGACCGCTGTTTTATCAAAGTTCATATCGTTCAAAGTTCGTATTAAATAAATTAAAATTGAAGGAATGAACCAATTATTATTCGATACGCCGAGAGATTTCAAAATCGCGCGGAGTACGGTCATGAGCGTGTCCGGTCCTAGGCGCAGTCGAACAGATGAAAACTTAACTAACTAAATGAAAATAGAATTCGAGCATAGTCTGAAATTTTTTTAATAAAAAATAAATTAACACTTTGGCTAACGACACTAACCAATGGAGACATATTTCAACCATCTTGATATAAACTCTGAGCAAGAAAAGAAAAATGAACTTTGTCAATTATACTTTAATTCGATGTACGCGAATATTAAATCCAAACAAGGGTTATGAGATTTTTAAACATAATAATTAAGATGGAGAATGGTGGAAAAGTATCTGGAAACTTCCAAATGTTTAGGGATTCGCAGCCAATTAACCCGAGGC
Source organism: Cerceris ruficornis (assembly GCA_963989415.1). Lineage (NCBI taxonomy): Eukaryota > Metazoa > Arthropoda > Insecta > Hymenoptera > Crabronidae > Cerceris > Cerceris ruficornis. Next base: position 12,507,649 of record OZ022521.1, read on the forward strand.
ACTTAAATTTATCCATGTTGTTCATCTTCCTTCTGCAGGCAGTAGTCTTGAAAATTTTCTTAATGTTTACCTAAATGAAAGTTAGAATGATCATTTCCTGACTAAGAGTAAATATAAACACAATGAGAGCCTGTCTAATTAAAAGAAAAGATGTCTTTGCAAAATATTTCCTGACTGCTTATCTGTAAATCAGAAAACAAGCCTTTTGGCTAGCAAATGAGAAGTGCAGTCTGCACCAAGCATACAATCACGTTTCAAAGCCACGATAATCGAAATATGAAGCTATAGAACAAGTATTAATATTGCAGACGAGAAAAAAGACGCGTAAAGATAGTGAGCGGTTAGAGACGCTACCAATTACGTCGTAGTTATTTCGCGATTTTTGCTAAATTCGTAATTACTATTGTTAAAATTCATAGATATGGAATAATAAAATATACGTAGTAGATAAACGACAGTATTATTTTTTAGTGATCGGTAAACGAGGAAATTATAAAAACTACACTCACAGCGGATTCGTTTTGACGGCACCGAGCGAAGAGACAGAATAAGGCAGGAGCTCCCTCTGATAGGAGTGGAGAAAAGCTCAGAATGAATTTCGAAAATTAATTGTCCCTTGAATTTTCGAAAAGTAGAATTCTGTTATTTTTGCTGTCAGAAGAAATACAATAATATATGATAGAAGAAAGTTTCAGCAACACCTATGGTTAGACGTGATTAATTGCGGTGTGTTCTCATCGTCCCATTGTTATTACTCTTTTGCTCTCTTTTCGATAAAATACAGTTCCTCGACCAACTTTCATGATAGCAAACTTGTTTGTAACTTCTGCGATCTTTGAACTACAGACATGATTTCCTAATCATTTGTGGGTGTTAAGTGTGCTCTAGTTAGTCATCGAATAAGTTATCACGGCAAATAAATCGAAACGAACAACTGAACAGAGCAATCAATAATTGATAATTTAGCTCGATGCTTTTACTGTTTTAATGAGAAATTGGAATACGTAAAAAATTGATTGCGTTATTCTTGAGATTTTACAATGTAATTAAAAATTTCTCGATGCAATACGGTATTAATTGGATAACAGTCCGATCAACTGTTTATTTAAGTTTTTCGAATAATTCATTTATGTGATAGAATTGTAAATGATTATGATTCTGTAATTTCAATTTCTCATATTGTCTTAAAGTTTTGTATAATAGTGCAAGGAATATCGTTAAAAAATTTTTTATAACAGTTGCACAATTATTAATGGTTGATCTTAAGAAATTTTATGCTTTTTTCAGTTGTATAAAAACATTTATTTTCTGGAACGTAAATAACTTTTAAACAATGTAAATTGTGTAGTTACAATTACAATTCTTGCTTAAAATTTAAAGAACTCAAAAAGCAGCAAGAAATACTAGTACTTTGCCGTTTTGCTTTTGAATAGCATTCATTATCAGCAACAGGCTCTGGCAATGACGTTCAAAGATTACACGTTCCTCTAATAAAGAGAGGATGAGAACAGAAAGTAATATCTGAAAAATGTCGTATAAATTCAAACAGGAAGATATCACTGATGAACATGCAGCTTTGTCTTTTGGTTTAATGGGATCGTTGAAAAGGACAATCCTCGTTATTCTTTTCCTGCTGTTTTATACGTGAAATCTAAGTATAATTGTAGTTTCATTTTTTACTTACAATTAGATCAAATATTTCATTTAATTACTTTTTCTTTTTGAAAATCCACGCGAAATTGTAAAGTTACGTTTGAGTTAAATTTTTCATTCAACAACTTATTGGAAGTGACGTATAATTGTACATCTGGATTAGGTCAATAATTATTAGGTCAGTAATATCTGTACCAATATTCAGATTATTTTTCTTTCTTTTGTTTTCCAGCTACAAGTAGATTATGGTCATTTTAGTAAAACCTACTGTTTTGTCGTAATTATATAATTGTTGCACATCGTATTTCACCTCTGGCAGCATTTTCATCGCACGCATCGTAAAACAATTATCATATCATATTTTTCTCCGTTACTAAATATCTTAATAAATGTGGTACTTTCCTTTGTATGACTTCTATCATTCCTTAGCTTACCTGATATTTAATATCGACGATGTGCAATGCCTAGAAAAGTGTTTAACAACATTATCTGTCGACGCAAACAAAGAGGTCCTTCAAGTTATAACAGTCCCGTTGAACTGCATGTCTTGATAAAGCAGTAAAACAGCATAAAACCCATATTAATATTGAATATCGCCTTCGTAACCGTGCAAATCTTATTCGAAATATTTCATTGTACAGTACAAATTTCTTCAAGCTGACGGGGGATTCGAACTCGGACCCACTAATTGTGTGTCCGAGTCTTCATGACCTTACCCACCTATAGTACCCACAATAGTCACTTCCTGATTAACAAAAAGGGTACGTTTTTTTTTTAGAAATGTTACAATTACGCGTCTGTTCTGCACTACCACAAACACTGAACAAAACACCTATCAATTAACACTTTCATCATTCAATTCCTATCTATCCTTGCATATGTGAAAGAAAGAGATTTTAACGTATAGCCATTATTCTGCCAATACTTTTCTTGTTGAGAGATAATGTGAACTAACAAGAAGCGGGAAACAAAAGAGAAAGAGGAGATTATGTTGTTGGCAATGTCTCGCGATTATAGAACCCGAAGAACTTTCGCAATATCTGCAGCCAACTTCCGCCGCTTAATACAGACAGTATTCTCCCGTTCGAAGTAGATTTTCGACTTTATCTGTGCTTTCGTTCAGTTTTATACTGCGAATCAGCCATTTCAAACCTTTTCACCGATCCGGGCAAATACGAGCTATATACAATACCGTTGTGGAATCGTTTCGCAACTATTTCCTCTAAATGGCTATAATTAATATCGGGGAACTTTTTAATATATATGTGCATTAAAAGTTTCCCAAGATTTAAACTTGGAATCGATTTACTTATAAGTTCAACACGATTCCCGTTTTATCCCGTAATTTCGGTAAGTTTTTCTGTGAGATGTTTCGCAGAAATATTTTAGCTCTCTTCCCATTTCCTGTCGCATTAAAGCGATTCAGGATTAAATTTTCTATTTATTGCTCAATTGAGGTAATTACTATTGCGCAAATGATTTAGGAGAATTCATTGAGATTAATTTTTCTTTTATTTACATAGGTAAGAGAGATGGTAAAGAGTTTGCAACTAAATAATTCATTGTTATTCGCATATTTGCAATAAATGGAGAATATGTGTTTATTTAGAGGAAATCATGAAGAATTCGATCCATTTGAATTTTTCTTTATACATATATCATAGATATTATACTCTCCAAAGGTAAATTACTTTTCCCAGAATAATGAATTTTATAAACTCTAATTTCTATTTATATAAGTATTTGAAAAGACTTATACAAGTATGTCTTTGAAAAGTTCAGTTTTAGTTTCTTCTAACTAAGAATGTTTATTAATCCAAACAGTTCTTCATATAAATATAAATTCGTTCAATACGAGGAATTAGGAAATATGATTGTCAAACTATATTTTTCTCTTTCTAGGATGAAAAGTTACGCGATTTTCAGAAGTTTGTATTCCCACTAGTATATCACGAAAATATCATTTAACTTTGCGTTTAATTAATTTTATCATACTCCTATCTGTGTACGTTTGTTGTTGTTATATTAGGCTGTCCTTTGGAATTGTTGAATTTTTTCTAGAATAATTAAACAGTACCACTAGTTACTGGTATTATTTTTATGAGATACAGAGTGCATTGGTTATTAGCCAAATTGTACTAATATTTGTAGTACTTCTAGTATAAAAATATGTTATTTTTCCCTTTTTAGAGAATATGCTGCATACATTTGCTTTAACTTCGCGAGTTTCCGATTATAACGTGCAAAAAAATATGTTTTTAACCAGAAACGTAAAAATATTTGTATTTTCCGAAGGAATGGTGGACCAAATCAAATAAACGTATAAAATGAATCGCCAAAAATATAAATAAATCTCAAAAATATCAAAATATATTTCTACAAAACTTGATAAATTTTGAGAAAAAGTATTCGTGCGTGGTAATTTCATTATAACAAACAGTCGTAAATTTCTTTTATACATCTGTAATTTAATATTTGCACATACGATCTTGTAATTTTTATTATTAATATTTTTCACAAAATACATTATTATTACAGATTAAAACCTCAAATATATCGTTTTTACGGGACCTAATTACATACTTAAAATGTTTTTTAAAAGAAGACTTTTTTGACGACTTGTTACAATCTTAAAAAATATTCATTTTCCTCTTCATTTCGTCATGTACACAAAATATCTGGGTGTAATTATAATGAAGCACCAGCAAAAGGAGATTTTTTTCGCTGTAGTATCTCATGTCTAGTAATTAAAAAAAGATACGAATGAAAAGATTCACATTAGTGGTCGTGCATTAACATAAAAAAATAACATGCACTCAGATTAGTTTATTTAATAATAATAAAGTAACACTAATAAAATGTGTAACTCAAAATAGAGAGACTAACAATTGTTAAGTATATTCAAAATACAATTCCTTTTCAACTAATTAATTGTACGTAACTAATTGAGAGTACTTATGTCTATGTAGTAACTACCGTCTCAATGAGTTTTTATTTATTACTTGATTTATTTATTAATGAGTTTTTCTTTATTATTTTATACTTTTTATATCTACGTACTTATAATACAACACCGTTTCTTTTTTATTTCCAGAGTTACTTTAAGAAAGTAGCCTACTCTAAAAGAAATCAAAACTAACGTTAGATTCATCGCGCCAATAAAAATGATCGTTTTTGAACATTTTCAAAAAAATTTCCAGGTGCATACCGCTGAAATTCCTTTGGTTTATCATGCAAAACCCAAATATTACATCCAATCAACTTACTTCATTCCTTTATTCTACCTCAACCAACATGTTTCTCCAATATGTCAAAATATATTATTTACCATCGGTTTTTCTAGTATTAAAGAACAACTGTTGAACTATGTTCAATAAGCGATGCCGACACAAATCAAGCTGTTAGTAGTTTGTTGGAATCCTGGCCGTCTCAGGGACCTTGTAATCCATGGAGACGGTGGATGTTCACAGTTTATTGTTCCCAATGCTTCCGTACTGTACGGTACAATAAAACATGTGGTGAACAGATCGCCAAACTTGCTATGTCACTGACCATTGACACCACCCATCGTAAATGGCTTAGGTTTCGAGGACTTTCTAGAACTAAAAATTTCCAACAATTCTACGTCTCTGAAGGTGTGGCTAACATCCACCAATCTGAATATTTCGAAAAAGAGGACCCACGAAAACGTCGCAATGTCCAAGCACGCGTTTTTAGAGAAAGTGGTCAGTATCGATCAGACTGTCAGCCAGTGAACAACGAATTAAACATTCTCGAGACTGTAAGGATAGCTTGCTGTTAATAATTAACATTCAAATCGAAAGATCTGCCTCTGCTGGAGGTCGCGTAAGAACTGCTTGAATCTGGGCATCACCTATGTAATTGGTTGCAACAATCATTTGTTATGACATTATAACAGACCACTGCCTTCTGTAGAAGCTTTTAGATGTTCATCCGAATGCTACGCTTACAAGACACAATCAGACCGATTACTTTTCTAACCTGTGGCTTCGCTGATTAACTTCATTCGAGCAGTGATGCTGTCTGACACATTCATAAAGGATTCATGGCGCTTAATAATCACGCGCTGTAATTACAATCATAGAGTTTTGTATTCTAAATATTGGGTCGTTTTACTTATTGTTAGGTCGTGCGATTTATTGGTCAATGTTTTATATTCTTCATTTCCAATTAATTTTTTGGTTTATCATAAATTACCGAAATTAACCCTTTGCGGGTGGAGGCTTTTTTGGATATTGAGAAATAATCATTTATTTGGCGATTGAAAATCATCTTTTTATCAGAAAGTCAGAATGTTAATGTATAGAAGTTATAAATTAGAATTCGTGTAATCATATTTCAGCGGTTATATTTCAATTTTTCAGGTCTAACCGTGTATATATGCACCGATAAACTATAATCAGATTCTTTCTCAGGCCGCATATATGCGTCCGTCGTCATCAAAGGGTTAACGAATTGTACGTAGAAACAGTTTAAGGTAATTTGACCAACATTTATTGTTAGTTATAATATCATTCATCAATCCGAACATGAAAAACGAACCGTATTCTTTTGTTATTGAAAGAGACCGTTTCAGACGTCGTAATTTACCAAAATGAAAGCACTAGTGAAATGTTTTACTTCTCCTTTATTCGCATTTCATTACAATGTCGTTCTCCAAAACAAGCATAAACAAAGAAACGTTGTTGTTTAGCATTTTGGCTTCGACAGCTACGGTCTTTCTGCCTAGGAATTACATATTATTCTAGGTGGTTTCCGAACCATTGAGACCATGATATACGTATTACATAGGAAAAACTTTTATTTTTCAAGAGGTGAGGGAGAATTTGATTTCTGGCACAATGATTATGAATCCGAGCCTTTACTCCCTATCCACTGTAGCCTCTATAAAGAACCGTATTCTTCTTGCATTGAAGGAAAACTTTTTAATTCCTCATAAATTGCCAAAATGAAAGCATTATTAAAACTCTTTGTATACCTTGACGCACATTTCCTGGCAATATTCTTCACCAATTCAAACATAAACAATTCACAGCATTCTCGTCACATTCAGAGTGAAACTATAAAAAAAACTCATTGTCCTAGAAAGAAATGTTGCACCAATACATTTTCGACAAAAAATTGCCCTCGTACCCACTTCGATTCCATGACAATTTCCGATACACCCTGTACAAAACTGAAACTGAACTACGTTCGCAACGGAAATAGAAAACGTCAATTTCAACGGAGACCGACTTGCAACCACTTCGGCCTGTTGGTCTCAAAACCCTCGTCATTGAACTGTCTCCATATACCACTTTTTAGGCATTACCGATTGTATCGTCATTAACTGTCATTATCTCGATGGGAAGGGGTGTATAGCTTAATATTTAGGGCATGCGCCAACAAAGCAGCAGATGCTTCGTCGTCAGTGGGGGTGCGCGAGCGGTACCAAAAGGCAAGGGCGAAGACGCGGGCGCAACGTCAGCGTGCGCCGGTATGCTTCCCTCGTTGCTTCGGACGCGTCAGTCGGATCGCGACCCTTTCGACGGAAGGGTGTATATTAAAGGACTCACTGTCAGTAACGGTCACGTTTAGACAACGATAGAAACTCTACCGGTTGAAATCTACCCAGAGTTTTTCTACCGAAACGCTCTATTTTTTAAAAATGAAAATCCAAGAAGATACAACGTCGATGGTCTCCTTTGATCTTTTTTGAATTAGTGTCTTTGTTTTCCACCGTGACACTGAGATTAATATAAATCATCGAGAGATGACAACGGCACGATAGACGTCACTGTTAAAAGATTCAGCAACGATTATTCAAGATGTTCGCGCGAATAGCCGTGGCGTGATATATCGAAAGGAGGAAGAACGTTCACCGGTACCAAGACCGCGCTGGTTGCATTTGCAGCCGAAAGGAATTGCAACCACGCTGTTATCGCGTGCGCGCGTGCACGTGCGTGCAGTCCTTCTGGAAGGGTATCAAGGTCGAGGCCAAGGTGACGAAGGTCATCGAGGTTCGCCAGGGAAGGAAGAATGAAGAGGAAGGATGCTCTTCTAGGATTAATCGTTCCAGCGGTGATTTACCTTGCGGATGTCGCGCTCGCCGGAAGCTGCAGCTCGGCGAAGCTTTGCTGCCAGGGCAGAGATTCCGGATGTGTTATCCAGAAGGAATCAACGAATGCTATTGTTGCGAGCCTGCGAGACAAGCCGTGCTATTGCGACCATGCTTGTCTCAAGCTCGCCGACTGCTGCGATGATTTTAAGCAAACTTGCGGCGGTGAGTAAATGAGTTTGGCTTAGATGCTGGGGGTTGAATGTAGAAGGGAGGTTTTGCCTGTTGTTATTTTGATTCTGAATAGTAGTTTAACACTAGAACTACCAAACCAGTCAGAATGACTGGTACACAACTTTTTACAAAAATTCTCCAAGTTTATAGAAGAGCCATAGAATAAATATTCTACGTTTATCTCAAAAAACATAAATCATCGAATCGATCATATTTTCCGGCTCGTGATTCCTTCTTGTTCAAAGTATTTATTTAAAATATTGAAATATGATAGATTTAACGCCGGTAGTTCTAGTGTTAATAGGAAGAGTGTTTGGAATTGTTGGAAGCTCTTATTTTGTTGAGGTTGTTTCAAATGATCCTTGAAATTTCGTGTTCTTTTATTGACGATTACATTGAAATGGAAGAATTGCGAATGATTACGTTTAGACTTAGGATTTGTGGGTTAAATTTTCTTGTTGTTTTGTAGAGTGGGTTGTGGTGAAAAATAGAGCAATAGTGGTAAGAATACAGCAGCTTTTAATCTACGGTTGTACCAGTTTAGTGGAGTCAATTGTTTAGAAATGGAAATAATCATTTAAAGAAATTGTTTGGAACTTCTTACTGCTTGTTTCATTATATATTTTATAACATACTGGAAATTGAATTAAAATACGAGATCTTACAGAAGTTTAAATAATGCGGTGGTATACATTTTGTCTGTGTTCCGAACATGTTTAAGCGCTTTGTCATGTCCGATAAATCGTTGCATCTGGAGTACGGATTCTCGTGAAATTATGGTGAATTGTATTAAAAAACATATAAAATGCATAATCTACGTCGCTGGCTATAATATATTGAGCGTGAAACAAATCTCTGCTTAGATTGTTTTTCTACTCGAGTTTATCATTTACATAAATATGCAGTCTACTTATGTTACCTTGTTCCTGAGAAAATTATAATACAAGCACATGGTTAATGTATAAATGACACAAATTCCAGAACTGTTTATTTTTGAAAAATCATTCTGATTTTACAAATTACAAGGAAACCTGAAAATCTGCTCTTTTTGTAGTCATTTTATCTGATTTCCATAACATAACAATTAGAGAAAACACGAAAGTGCAACAATAGCTTGTCAATTTAACGAAGACTGATAATCCAATTTAAAAAACCATTAAAATGAATCGCAATTTGCATGATCAAAATACGGAATTGGAATAACATGAACCGCAGCTATTTCCTGCTAAAATCTCAATTTCAATTAAACCGTTGTAATTACAGTCTGTTGTTTAAACGAATCGCAGTATTACTCCAGCTTAATATCTCGATGGTTTATTAAAACTCTATAACGCTGTAATTTAAATAAACGTTTTTTTTCTCGATCTAAAGTTGGCACAGAAATTACGCAAAATTTACTTTCAGTGTACAAGTTCATTCGTTACATTAAAATTTCTATAAAAAAATATAATATCCTACGTGAAAAAAGTTATAAACTACATTGTCAATTTATTTGCAACGTTGAAAGTTCCACGAAACTAGAACACACAGCGATGTTCCATTTTTTTGTTAAAAGGCATCAATTTCGTTTACAAAAATTAATGATCCTGTTGCAGAAAATATTTGTGTATTTTATCAAGCTTGAAAAATGATATTTATCACTCGTTGTAAAGTAGTATTATATTTTGCTTGGAATAAAAGATTATTGAAGTCTCCATGTGGAAGGCGAAGAAACTAGCTGAAGTCTTAATTAATAGTTTTTAATCCCACTCATCTTTAATAGTAAGATCTCGAAAAACAGGTTTTTAAAATAATTCTATTAATTGTAAAAAATACAATTAGCCTGCATAACGATAACATAGCGCGGCAGAAAGGACAAATATTTCTTTTTTAAACAAAGTCCTTTGTATCTAACAACGCTGAAATCGTATAAATTCTCGATTTAAATGTCTAAAAATTGTATTTAATAATTACATTTGACATACCATTCAATCTGCATTCTGCATTAGTTGGCATTCTCAAGAAGTGAGGGTAATTTAATAAAGAGACCAATTTAAGGTCCCCCTCTCAAAGAAAGTTGTTATTTTGTTTTGAAATATTTGAGCATCAGCGAATAAATTGATATACATATTTTCTTCAATCGAAGCTGTTTCACTTTCTTACAATATTCATTTCGATTGCATTAATGATAAAAGGAGAACAAGTCCTAATTGAAACTTAAATGTATATAATAATTACATTCGGTGTCCCGTTCAATCTGCACTCTGAATTAAGTGGCATTCTCAAGAAGTGCGCGTAATTTAATAAAGAAACAACTCAACTTTTATCTCGCAATGAAATCTGCTATTTGAATTCAGACTATTTGAATATCAGCGATTAAATTGATAAATTGTTCTACCTTCCTATTAATAAGTCTGTAACTTTTGCAATTTAAATTACGGATCAATACCGTAGGGAGTGAAACGTTGCTTATTACACTGAAATGCCTCGCAAGAATGTAAATAATTCTATTTATTAATATGCAAAGGAATCACGACGTTGTAGGTATTATTAGATTTATGAATTTATCAAGCAATAATAATACGACGCGAGGTATCATTGTATGTTTCGTCACTGAAGGAGATAATTGGTATTTTGTTGGTCGTTTAATGATCTATCAGTGCAATAATTGTCGCGTTATCGTAAATTTGCATGCCCCGTTGCGTACATTTTCGCACTGCCATTATGAGAACGGTGTGTTCCTGTCACCTATGATGATTTATAACAGCAAGTTGGAATGTATTTGGCTGTTTGCAATTCACGAAACAGTATGTTAAATTTGAATATTACATTGCAAAGATGACGTTAATGATTCAGTATACCTTTGAATTCTCGGTTATATAAAAAACTAAAATCTAAATGCAGCACCATTATGTAACTTAACTATATTAATTATTAGTAGAATCATGCCCGAAGGTTAATTGAGCTAAGGATAACAAAAATTATGAAATTAAGTAGTAACTGTGAAGGTAGTAGTAAACTATGAAGGAAAATAGTAAACGCATTGTATTGATTGCGGTTTTTATAAGGAGAAAACAGAATTCGATAAACCGCGCTGATTACTTGAGAATTCAAGGTGAATTCGAGGTATACTCCGCTTAAATGATTTGTCTTAATAAATTCTGATAAAGATACAGAGTTGAAACAGGTGTGATATTTGTTCCTATTAAGCTGTGTAATGTGGGAAAGCGGTGAAAAATGCATGGAAGCAAATAATGCAGAGTTTGGTTAATACAAGCTGCATTCCTATTAAAAGAGCAATTTTTCTTCTCTAAATAGTCGTATATTTCAAATTACATAATCTAATAATACTGAACAACCGACACATTCATAATGTCGATTTGCCATTGCAATTTTTTACTATTTTTTATATTAACCAGGATATTCTTTTGCTACACGAAAAAGATTGTTTTTCTATTTTCATTAATTAATCGTGTATTGAATTATAAGAAAAGTATTACAATAATTTTAAGAAATTAATACTGATGTAAATATAAGCATTGAATATTCTGCTAGAAAAAAAGTAGTTTTACTTTAGTTTTAACATTTTTAAGTTAAAATTTTTTTTTAATGATAATTATATTGTACTATTGTGTAAAGTTAAAGAATTTTTAATTAATCGTTGTTCTTTGACTGAGGATATCTTTCCCGAGATATTTTCTGCATGCAAACCAATGAATAGAGCTTTTTGCGATGCAAGTTCCTACGTTTAATATACTTTTTAGAAATACCCAAGTACCGTCTACACCCCATGTAACGGCATATCGCAAGAACTTTGAAAAACTTTCCTTAACTCGACCTTAAGAGATAGGCAAAAACTTTTTACCTAAAGTAGACGTTATGTCTCCTTGTTAAGGTTTAAGTTTAACACGATGTAGAAATTGCAACACGCGCAATCTTTTTTTAGTGCTGCAGAGATACGTGACTGAAGTTTGCAAATTTTTCGACAGCTAAATTACAATTAAAGAGTAGAATTAATAACGTGCAATCTTACGCCATGTAAGTTATCTAGATCAATAACATTGAAAACTCAAATTTCTTTCAAATAACCATCTGATCGTTCTGTAGTTTTATAAATTGCAAAATTAATTCCCTTTGATAACTTAGTTCTATTTAAAATAATTACTGACGTAACATTCTTACAAGTTACAAATATTATCCTTTCTTATTTTATGACTGTTAATTACGTTTGTAATTTACATGCATAAAATTGAATACCAAAGGAAATAAACCTACGTTATCAAAAGAAATGAGAAATAACATTGGTAATGTTACTCCATGATCTCCTAGTAATTACTAGAGCCTAAATAGCCTAAATATTCGATCGAAACGCTGCAGCAAAGCAAACAACCTTCTCCACACAGTATACATGGTACAGTTTCACTCTATACACATCATAGTTGGAGGCTGCGATCCTATAGCGCTCATGATTGGAAAAAGCTCGAACTCTCAATCAATGGGTTCTAGTTCAAATTCCCTGTCATCTCTGGGAAGCTTTTCCTAAATTATTATTTAATATATCATAGCCTCGGTGGCTCAGAGCTCACCTAAAACAGTATGTTCTATGCCAAATGACCGCAGCAGTTAAAGGAGCTATTCTATCTAAGTGGGTAAATCCTTGAGCTCGCAATCAGTAGATCCTAGATGAAATCCGCCGTCACCTTCGGAAAATTGTTCCTAATTTAATATTTAACCCTTATCGGACGCTAGCTATGTATACATAATTCTTACTAGGTTGTAGTAGTTTTCAGTAATATTTTTAGAAATTCTCAGTATTATAAGAACAACGTTTTGATTAGAAATTATTCACTTCTTGAAGGAGTATTACAAATGTATGCATTTCAAATAATTCATCATCATCACTGTCGATTTCAATCTAATCATCGTCTGAATTATCAACATTTTCTCCGTCTATAGCATTTTCTTCTTCACTTGAATATTGTATAGGTATAACAACTTTTCTTTTCTTAGAATGTAATAAGAAGTCACTGCTACTCTCATTACTAGAATTAAAAACATTTTCAGAATTGTCTTCAAAGAATTCACTGCCACTATCACTATCTAACCTCATAACATATTCTTTGTTAATGTTTTGGGGCCAAAATATCAGAATTTGATTAAAAAAGGCATTGTTATATCATTCAACATGTTAATCACCCCGTTGGTAATGTTCAATTGATAAGACAATTTTCCAAACATTCCACAGATAGCGAGTTTAGATTTGATTCACCCTTTGACCTTACACGTGCCATTCGACCGCTGCGACAAAGTATTGTTGTCACGTCAGAGGTGATACGACCGTTAAGAGTTAATGTATCATATCCTCGATGATTCGGAAGCCATCGAAAACAGTATGTCCTAATCGAAATGATCTAAACAGTTAAAGCCGAAAAAATACAAAAGCTGATTGGGAGCTAAGTGAAGATAATAGATCAGGATAGAATGGCCACAACCTTCAAAGCTGAAAATGTAAACGCAACGGTATCAATACTCGCGAAATATGAAGATTGACAGTGGCGTGTATAAACGTGCATACAAGGGTGTGCATGTACTCGGTGTATTTACCAGAAAATAGCCCGTTGGGAGCCATTTCGCATAGGGGCTGGAAAGAAATATTGCCGGGTATACGACCTAAGCAGAACTGATAAAGTTGACCAAAGCGGCAGGTTCAACGGAGAATAAAAATGAAAAATAGTATACGCGAACGTAATCCTTAAGAAGTGGCCGTGTCACGTTGCGTATTTCATTTCTGTCGTATTTTAATTCAATGAGAGCGTAGGAACGACGCGAAGCACGATTAAACGGTGGCGCGAGGTATTCGTGAGATTAAAAGTCCGTAAAAAAAGAAATGTTAGACAAATCGCCCTGTTGCGAACAAGATGGGTGAGATAAAATATGTTGGGAAAATTTCACCTCACCTTGGCGAAGAGTTACCGGGTGGAAACTGCTGTCGACGGGAATATCGTTAAGTCGGAAAAGTTCTTGAGTTAATGCTAAATAGCAAGGTTGAGAAACAGTTGTTACTTTAAATGATTATATTATGTTTCTGTATTAAATTATGAGGTACTTTTTCGTAATATCATTTTAAATTGATTGCAGGGGGTTCTTTTCAGCTGTTTTTCGGGAGTTATTTCAAATATGTGGTCATTCAATTTCAATTTTATAAAATAGAAGAAAATTTTCTTTATAGAAAATAATCTTTATAATATTTTATGTTAAGAAAATTAATCTAGGTTTTCATAAGGTAACCAAAATTTTAGTACTTTTAGAAAGTTTAAAACGTATATTAGGACTGCTATGTTTTATTTTCAGTATTTACTATAAATGTATCAAAGAGGTCTGCAAATGTCATTGTTATTGCTGAAATAAGATTTGAAGATGTTGGGCAGAATTTAATTTTTTCGACTTAAAGTATTGAAATATTTGAAAATTTCAATACACTTTTCAAATTAGGTAACATCAGACATATTGTCAAATATCCGAATTAACATTCAATAACCGTTAATTACACAAAATAAAGAAACTACAGTTCTTATTAATAAATAAAACCAGAAATTTCGAACTGTTGCCAGTACAACTATCTATCACTCTTGAATTAAATAAAAATTCGTTTTCAAATCTAAAAACTAAATTGTCAATTTAAAATTGCAAAAGCCCTGCGGCATATTTTAAATAAGTCCTGTGCCTTACACCGTTACATGCAACTTATCGAATAGTACGTCAAAATGAAAACTGGAAAGACATATTGAAAGATCTCTCTGTCGGCAGAAATCCCATGAAGAATTTCGCAAAAATCATGAATACCTTTACACCTTCACGTTTCGTTCTTTCTATGATCAATTTCGCGATAATACGTCGTTTCCTTTAATCCCAATCAAGGGGACGAAATGGGAAAAGTAGGAGGGAAGGCTTTTGTAGTATCTGGGTTTTCAGTATCGGAGATTTCTGTCGCATTTCGCGCTGCAAAATCGAATATGACGGTTGCAGAGAACGAGAAGCGAGGCTCCGCCGGAAGGCGATTATCTTGCTTCCGGAACGAGCCTCGTGCCTTCCGTCATCTTCTCAAGGTATAACGCGAAATAGTCGTGGTTGGATGTTGCAAAAGGTGGCCGGCTAGAAATGGGACGAATCTCTTTCCGTGATAATGTTATAACTTCGAAATTAGGTCTGTCGAGTTCAATCGTATAAATTTGCTGGCAATGTGATTATCAATGCTTGACATAGTTTCTCAGCCACTCAAGTATTGCTTATTTTCTGCCGGGATATTCGGACTAACAACATCTCTAGTAAATTCGACTAATTTGGTGAATTGAAAGCATCATTGAGAATTATTTAAATTTCCTTTAGCTAATAAACCGTTGAAATTGCTATTGGAGAGAAATTGATTACTGATGCAAATATGTATAACAATAATAATTATAAACTTAAGGATAATGAGTAGTAATAGTAATAATTATTACTAAGACATATAAAAATGTATAAAGTAAGGGTAAGATTTTTATTCATTTATGAAAAAATGTAAACTGTACAAATTGATAAAATTCGTGTGAAACGTAAAAATGTATAATGTTGTTAATATATGGTATTTGTTGCAGTATAGATATCTGTTTACGTTCTATCTCTTCAGTTGCATTCATAAAAATTGAATTTGCAGAAACATCCGCTGCCCAACAACAAATATAATAATGTTGAAGTCAACAGTATGCCGTTCTCGTAGAGTCTGTTGATTATTTTGGTGATTCCTTTTCAAAAGCAAGTTGAAATTTCGAAATCAATTTCTTTTGAACCAGACTTCGTTCTCGAGTAAATTGATTTTGAATATATCGAGAGCTTATGTGTGAGCACGTGCAATTAGTGCTCGAGTTCAGATCGGATGAGCTGGTTTCATTTCGCGTTTCTATTTCTAAATATTGCCTTAAGCTATTAAACATTTTTTCAAAAATCCTGGAGGCTTCAACGTATCAGTCTCAAAGAATACCATCCAAAATCAAGCAATGATTCAATATTTCTTCCGTGCACGATTTTCATACATTTCTCGAATTTCAGTTTTTAAGTACGCAACCTGTTTCAATGATTTTATTCCAAAAATATCTTTTCTTGAATATCAAATCTCATTGGTAAAGATTTGTTCTACCATTTAATTTTTTTTTCTTATTCTTTATGTTTTCGAAACATTTTATTGATATATGTTCAGTGATTCAATAAGAACACTAAATATTTTTGGAGTCATTAAAGTGAGAGGAAAATTTGTCGAAAGAATAATATAAAATAAGATTGGAATGATCATGCAATAACACCTTTAACACAAAACAATTTTTATGTAGAATGGTGTTCACTTGCATTTATGGCTTCAATGAAACTTAGGGTGGAGTTTGTGGTGGGCAAAGAGGTCCGAGTTCAAATTCCCCATCACCTATGGGAAATCTTTCCTATGTGATATATACACCATGGTCTTGGTTATTCGAAACCCATCTAAAACAGTAAATCCTAGGCGAAATAGCAGTTAAAGGCATTGATATATAAAAAAAATTCAAAATATTGATTGTTATTGTATTACTCTGCATATAGATGAACGCAGAATATAATGCGCAAACTATGTGTGCACACATTGTAGTAAGTGAAGATAAATATACAATCCACTTTGCAATTAAATTCAAAGCAAATAAGTACTGGTTTCTAATAATGAAATAATTTGATTCCCTTGAAATTTAAATATTATAATATTTGAGAGTAACTGCATTAAAATTATCATTAATAATGTCACAACAGGTATACATAGTGATAATTCGGCTTCTTAATTTCGTTTCAAAGTGAAATTGTGGAAATATAATTAACACGTTACCTGCCATGTTAATTCCGTGGAAATTTTCCCTGGTATATATCTAATTTTGAGATATATCACGAATTAAACATCAAGAGAAAAAAATATTCAAAAATTACTATTCTCCACGCACCATATCGTTCGCATCGTTTATGTAAATTCTTATCGGTGATCATTCGCCACGCTCGATTACACTTTAACCGGAAGAACTTCCAAAGAGCGTCTGAATTTCCGTTTTAATTTGTTATCGGAATTTTCTGACAGTCTCTCGTCCGTTACTCGGAATCCATCCACGGTTATATCACGTTGCATTCGGGCATTCGCATGCAACAGACCGTCAAGTGCCGAGCACGTGAAATAATTTAGTTCGGTGAGCATAGAATCGATCGAAGCTCACGTTTCAATAAAGATCGAGGCCGAATGGAAGAGGGCACGGGGATTGGATAGGCTATAAAGGACGTTTCAAGGGTATTATTTCATGCCACATCAAATACTTAATCCGCACACTTTTAAAAAATTTCCCAATCTTTTAATTTGTTCAAAATAATGATGTTTTTTTGTAAAATAACCTCTTGCCCTGTTGTCATCGCTGTTTTGTATTTTGGCTTCAACTGCTGCGACTTTGATTAGGAGTTAAAGTTTTAGGTGAGCTCTAAATCATGGAGCTTCTGGTTTATTAGAAATAAAGCTATTGAAGCAGATACAATGACAAGATCCTAATTTTTTATAAAAATTCCACGGTTATATAGGGAAGCAGCATAGTAAATATTTTACGTGTATAGTATAATAGACAAATTACTCAAACGATCATCTCCGTTGCTGCTTGATTCGCCTTCTTTCAAAGTACTTATTTAATATATTTAAATGTAACAAATTCCGTGTCGGTACTTCTACCTCTTGGAGATGTGTGCGAAACTAGTCACATATACGATTTAAGTCCGTGATCACCTTTTGTTCTTCTGGCTTCCAAAAGAACCCATGAAGCTTAGGAGTTGCCATAGAGCAGCCAGTTTCCTTCAGGATCTCGAAAACGATAGTTTTACTGATTAGTAATCATCCACTATACTTCTTGTGTAAATAAAGTTTTTCACTTTTGCCCAGTCTTCCTCAGAAATATACATACCTTCGTCACTAGCGTTAAATGATAATTCAGGAAAATACTTCTACAGGTGATGGCGATTTTAACTCGGTCTTATTCAAAGTCTAAGACTTTAATGCTATTTTTTTAATTGTAAAATGATTTAGCATTTCAAAAATCGCTAAGGTGAAAATTTTAAAACGACACAAAGCTGTTATACTATTTTCATGTCAAAATGTGCAATGTATTTCAAACGAATTACCACATTTTCATTTATATAAATTAATACTTCTACTCACAGATCTAATAAATGTGGTAAAGTAAAGAGTTACGCAATTAATCCCTTTTTGTAGGGATTTTTTCTTGGCTTGTAGATTTATAAGTAATTAATATTACAATTGAATATAAAGGCAACCGAAAAGTCTGCAAATGCGTTTTAAGAGCACCTGTAGGATTTTATGAAATGAATATGCAGTGCGTATCTTGTATTTAATGCGGACATATTTCAAAATTAAATTCTTGTTAATTTAACGTATAACGTGGGAAATGTGATAAACACGATGTTTGCTATGTATAATATTAATTAACGAAATGATATCAGTTTATTAAAATGATAACAGTTTATTCAATTCTGAATAAAGAACCGAATAAACATTTGTTGTCTTATAAGAATAGACTATCAAGGAAAAATTATTATATAATTTGAAATATAAAATTCAATTTATTGTAAATTTATGTTATCGTTATTCGTGTCAGTGTATGTATATCTCACAGTATCAAAGAGCGAAGATCAAAGTATTAGAGATCAAAGTATTAAAAAAGATTTGAAATATTTTATAGTAGTTCCGTTAAAAAGTTATCTCGAAGTTCTGCAAAGTATTGAAAATTTTAAGGCGAGAGTATTTCATAGTTTAAACGGACTGATTTTAAAATTTCTTACTTCAGTCCCTTGAGATGTCGATCAGTGAAGAGGTGCTCTAATTTTTCATGAAACTTTCTTATTCATTTCGCCGAGTTGTATCCTTACTTTGTAGCTTATAAAAATAGAATTCCACATAAACTTTTATATTTTACCTCTCAATTCCATTATTCTCATTACTGTACACGAAAAATATACATTTTGAAATGATACAAATGGTTGAAAGAAGTCATAGGTATTCCTGTCTTCATTTTTGTCTTATTTATTTAATGTCGCCGGAACTCCTGACAATTATTGACGATTGTACCATAATAAAATTGTATTTCATAAACTTATATTGTTTGTTTGGCAAACTCATTGGTTTCAGGTATTAAACTATTTATGCCGCTGTGTGACCGAATTTATTCACATTTTGTTTAAAATTAACACTCTTAACTGGTTTTCGACCAATCATTTCTACCTCTATCCGTTAATTTAATCGCATCTTGCAAAATAAGAGATTTAATCTCTATGAGACTTAATACTTGCATATCACAATTGCAACTTATCCATCATAAAGCAAATTGTTATGAAATATTTCATCATTTATTGATAGTAATAACTGACAATGTGCAAAATTAACAGTTGTAACTGACCAATTTATAATTTAATTTATAATAAATATTAATTATAGTATGTGATTCTTGAATCTCATGATTATTAATATGTTACCATTAATAAATGATAAAGATACTATTAATTAATATCAACTGGTTATATATCCATAAAGAAAAACATTCTACTTCATCAAGGTAGAAGCAACTCTCCATGCAATTCCAAAGCACACTGATATATTTTTTAACAAAGCGGATTCTCCCTCTCTTCACGTTTTTCCTTGAAAATGAAGCTGCAGCACAAGCCGAAGCACTTGTTGAAGCGACGGATTAAGTATTCTCATTCACAGTGGTCAACTACCAACAGCAACAGCAGTTGCTTTGCGAATATTTTCTCACGCGCTATTTTTCATGCGCGAATAAAACTTCGCGCGTACCTGCACCCTGTGAATACACCCATAAATCATCAAAGTTACCCTCCCCGATGGCATCCGAGCTTTATCGTCATGCCTCCATGTTTAATGCGGGGTGTTACCTACGTAAAAAATATCCCTTCAAATAGAGCGAGAAGTTTGAACGTGACGGCTTAAGTCGCTCAGCTCATAAAAGTTGGATAACATTCGGCCATTTTCATCGCGCTGGCTTCCGGTTTGCGTGGAGTTTGATCGACATTACACGAGAATTTCTTCTTTTCTGATTGTTTGCACTCTGCCATCGAAGTGTTTGTTCTGCCGTCGATGTTTCTGCTGGTCGCTCGTTAATTTCATTTCTTTATGGAGGGCGTCCGGTAATTGGTACGACCTTGACGATAATGACTTCTTGCGAAGAGAAGCGTCGGAATTATGGGATACAAGTTTTCCTTATTAGATTTTATTTTTTACTATTTAAAATAATGCAGTAATCTATGTAGTGGCAATATTAGGTTTCAGTACTGTAGCTTATGTATGCGATATTAGCCACAAATTCGATGTAGATTACTTATTGTCAATTGTTCTTCTTCTGGGTGTTGCCGTGAAGAAGTTAATCAGAGGGTATGATGGGTACGAATGTAAAGGCTCGTACTCTCAATTATTGGGTCCGTGTTCAAATTCCCCGTCATCTGTAAATCCTAATTACAATTTTGTTCGCCTAAGACAGGCTCAAGCTTTATTTGATCGCCAGAGCTGTCCTTGGAAGAGCTCCGCCTGCTTCCCCTTCCCGTGCGCTCGAGAGCTCGTTGATTGCTTTGCCTTTCACTTGCCAGGTTCGGACCTATTGGCACGCGCGTGGTGGCGCATTAGGGCGACATTCGTATCTAACCGCTCGCGCTGGAAAGACATGCCACGCGCGTCGATCGCGGAAAACAAAACAACGTGCGTGGCACGTCGACGAAGGTTATTTGTTGAAGAACAGTTTCAGATCGCACCACGTCGCGTGCAGGGTAAAACAAAAGTATTATTAGTGAAAAAGTATGCTCTGATATGTTTTAAATCAAATACGATTAATAGATTTTAATGTTTTTGGACTTCTGGCGATGATTTCGTGGAATTCAACCACTACGTGACGCCTTACGGCGAAATATAATGCTCCGTTCTAGTACGCGCATCTATAAATTAATTTCTAGCGCAAACAGTTAAGAAACTCCGCGACAGCAGAACGCAAGGCGTTCTCGCGTTAAAGAATACATTGTTGCGGCCGAGCATTATATTTCGCCGTAAGGCGTCACGTAGTGGTTGAATTGCACCAAATCATCGCCAGAAGTCCAAAAACATTAAAATCTATTAATCGTATTTGATTTAAAACTTATCAGAGCATACTTTTTCATTAATAATACTTTTGTTTTGCCCTGCACGCGACGTGGTGCGATCTGAAACTGTTCTTCAACAAATAACCTTCGTCGACGTGCCACGCACGTCGTTTTGTTTTCCGCGATCGACGCGCGTGGCATGTCTTTCCAGCACGAGCGTTTAGATACGAATGTCGTCTCAATACGCCACCACGCTCGTGCCAATAGGTCCGGCCATGACTCCGAGAGAGTGTCTGTGGATCAGTGACATCTCAGCTGTATGTATGGGCGAAGCAGGCGGAGCTCTTCCAAGGACGGCTCTGGCGATCAAATAAAGCTTAAGCCTGGCCTAACACCTAAAAGAATCAATTCTGTAACAGAAATGCAAAAGAAAATTCTCCTTCTCCGGCCAATAGACCCAAATCTCAAAGACTCTTTTTAAAATCCTACAGTGGTAGACTGCGTAGTAAGTGAATGGAGCCTCTGGTCCCCATGCGACAATGGCTGCGGCAGCGGTACCCAAAGAAGGACCCGTTTGATCGAGATGCCCGAAAAGAACGGCGGCAAGCACTGTCCTAGGCTGGACCAGGTCAGGGCCTGTCGAAGTTTTCACAGCTGTCGGCCGATTCTTCATCCCCAGCTTCACGAAAAGGGTAAGTTTTTTCTTCATCCAACGGGGATTCATCATGAAAAGGACTGCTCGATAAGCTTGCTTCTCTGCTTGATCGCTTGCTTCTTCACTCGTTCTATGTATATACGAATGTCCATGATTCGCGGCATCAACCATCCGGATTTCTCTCGATTTCGAGACGACCGACGTCGTTTGATTTGCCGCAGGTGTTGCCATTCTTACGCTCTATGTGGACCAAGAAAACGTCACCGAGGCGAGGATTAAGGATGAGAACAGCGGGACAAGGTGAGAGGAACCGGGCTCTCTGCTTAACGTTGTTGGTTCGCAAAACACGATTTGCCGCACGTGTTCGCATTTCGCGCTCTATAGTAGGTTGCAATCAGCCGACATCCACCCTCGAGTACCCTTTTCGGATTCGTTTGTCCGAGGGCGAGGGTAAATTGAAACGTGTAGGTCAAATGAAGTAATTGGATTAAGCGCGATGCTCGCGGATTTTGAGAGGATCAGATTGAAGAGTTCACGGATTTTTTCTATTTTTTTTTGTGAATTATTTGGGAGGTGGCTGTTTTTTGTGGATTTTAAGGTGGTACGTTATGGACGTTTTGTAAAGATGGGCGATGGTTTATGGTTTACTTGTAAGGATGAAAACTCCTTGGGTGGATTAATTCGTGATGTTGATATATGCTTTGGTGAATGATGAAATTCTTTGATTATATTAATTAATTAAGATGAAGATTGATCGTATTGTTAGTGTAAAATTATGTAGAATTTTAGGGCGTAATATATTTTGGATACAGTTAAAACTGTAGGCATCTACGTTATAGAAGAAAAGAGTAATGGTGAAGATTGCAGCAAGATGTTAATTATGATAATTGATTGTTACATAGTTATCTACTGTTTTGAAGCGTGGTTATTTCTGCAAATGAAAATTTATTTTTACGTCTTTTAACAGTTTATTTATAGGAACAGTGTGAAGCAGCAAATTGACTGTATTGCTATATATAGTACGATCCGTATGACGCGATAATTCTATAACGTAAATTAAAATTTGCACTACGTTACTCTACAACGCTATTGAAAATTACTTGGCCGAATTTAAAAGAATATTGTAAGATCGTTCAGCTCTGCATTTTAGACTCGAGGAAAACAGACAACTATCAAAGTGGAACATAACGCAGAAAATGTCCAACGTTATTTAGGGTCCTACTGCAGTACTATATTGTTATAAAAAATGCTTGCGGGCTGAAAAGATAATTAAAGAAGTATAACGAATATTAAAAATAATTATTTTCTTAGAAATTAAATATCCAGTCAATTTTCTATTATTGATCAACGTCATCCGAGGTAAACCTTTCTATAATGGAAAACTTGAAAGTAAACAATTTAATTGAATTACTGGAATTACTATTTTGACTATTGTAAAAACTTTGTATTATTAGTATTATTATTATTCCTATTTATTTCAACTTCCATTCAATATCTACATTATATAATCTTCAAGAACATTATTCCAAATTGTCAATAATTACACTGTCCAACAAATTTGAAGGTGATTTCTGTTTTCCTATAGCCACTATATAATTCTTATAGAGTTCGTCGTCCTGAACACGAATCCGGCAACCAAATTTCTGGATCACCCTCTGTTTTCGAAAAAAATCAGCATTTGTAAAAACGGTCGTTTTCGGTAAAGAAGCTGGTATTACGTGAAAACTAAGAAACGTAGGTTGTTGTTCTTGGTCTCAAAAAATAGAGGAGTGTTTCCCGAGTATGTATGTATAAGCAGTTATAACATTCCGTATTAGTTAATAGCAGTAAATCACTGTCAAAGTTCAAAAACGAGCGGATTCGCGAATTTTTTACGCATTCACTTTCCATTTTCACGTAGAGGACTGTTGCTAGCGCAAATTTACTGTACACCATTGGATTCTACGTACATTTCTGAATAAAAAACTATCAGCGAAAAATGTCATAACTGTTTTCGTTTCGGCTCAATTTAATAAAATATCCATCGGGAGCGTGTTCCGACCGTTTTGCCGCTACGACGCCATCGCTGCCTTTGGGCGCCGTAGCTACGCGTAATACTTTCGCGGGCCCCGCGCATCGATACATTCCGTTGAGGTAGAATTCTCTACCCCTTTACTAAAGTGTAAGGTCATACTTATTTATATTTTTTTTTTTTTTTTTTTTATAGAGGGGAAATGCTTTACGCATACCCGCAAATGTCTTAGTTTGCGGATAGTATGGGACTCCGTAGGCATATTGTTTTCGTATACCCACTAAAACCCCTCTCTACTTTACTCTGCTTTGCTCTTTAATTTAACTAATCAAACAATACTCGCTTCAAACAATGAATAAGAATTATTTTATACGGGCTATTATTCAATGATATATTAATACCGCTTATTATTCAATGAATAAGAATTATTTTATATGTGCGCGATAAATCTTATCATCATTATTTTCATAAATATTAAACAAAAGGAAAAAATCAAAGGGGAAAATGTTGTAGTATATTTGGTAGGAATAGGATAGCGAAATTTTCTTTATTTTTTTTCCACACTATCCGCAAACTAAGACATTTGCGAGTGTGCGTAAAGCATTACCCCTCTATAAAAAAAAAAAAAAAAAAAAAAAAATATAAATAAGTATGACCTTACACTTTAGTAAAGGGGTAGAGAATTCTACCTCAACGGAATGTATCGATGCGCGGGGCCCGCGAAAGTATTACGCGTAGCTACGGCGCCCAAAGGCAGCGATGGCGTCGTAGCGGCAAAACGGTCGGAACACGCTCCCGATGGATATTTTATTAAATTGAGCCGAAACGAAAACAGTTATGACATTTTTCGCTGATAGTTTTTTATTCAGAAATGTACGTAGAATCCAATGGTGTACAGTAAATTTGCGCTAGCAACAGTCCTCTACGTGAAAATGGAAAGTGAATGCGTAAAAAATTCGCGAATCCGCTCGTTTTTGAACTTTGACAGTGATTTACTGCTATTAACTAATACGGAATGTTATAACTGCTTATACATACATACTCGGGAAACACTCCTCTATTTTTTGAGACCAAGAACAACAACCTACGTTTCTTAGTTTTCACGTAATACCAGCTTCTTTACCGAAAACGACCGTTTTTACAAATGCTGATTTTTTTCGAAAACAGAGGGTGATCCAGAAATTTGGTTGCCGGATTCGTGTTCAGGACGACGAACTCTATAAGAATTATATAGTGGCTATAGGAAAACAGAAATCACCTTCAAATTTGTTGGACAGTGTTATCAAAGCACACAACATTTTTAGTTCATTCAAAATTAAGTACTCTATTAATCGTCTGTAGCAAAACAAATTCCTCGTTCAATGTTTAAATCTTTCGCACAATGGAAATGAATATATAAAACTAAAAACTTCGATACTTAGAAAACCGAGAACCGAGCTCATAGAGTGAAGAAAATAATTTGCAGAGATTCTTAAACGTCCCAGAAAAGATTTTTTTTTCGCCTCAATTCACAAATTTCCATCGCGCTCGAGGGGGCAGCAACTGCAGCAAAAGCAACACCGACGACCTGCAGTTTTACTTGCTATAATGCCAGTGTTTTGCGCATTTCAGCCCCAGCTGTGTTGCATTCACCATCGTGCGTGCTTCGAGGGCCTGCAGTAGGGTTTCCAGCACGCTATCGGAAGGTGAGCAAAAACCGTCGATAATCGTAGGTATTAATTAATGAATTTAAATCATGAATATTGCCAATTTAGTAAAAAGCTGTCGGAAATCTGTTTCACCAAATTTTGCAAGAGATAGCAAGAATTTAACCGTAACTTCAGTTCCTTACTTAGTGTTTTATACATTTTAACAGGTAAATAAAATCGTCTAACATGTTTAAAATGCAAAATTCCAAAAAATATTTTATTTTTACCTTTTGAATGAACCTATAACTTCATTTACTGCCTCATTTTTGGGGAAAATGGTCACACGAGAGTTTTCCGATTAATTCAAAGATATTCAGATTGGAGAGCACTTGAATTAGAATGTGGAAATTATCGCTAAATATAATTGTTTTGGTCGATCTTGTATATACGAAGTAATAAATGGAACCCCTTTAATCTCATGTCCTACGATTTCTTTTGCCACAGTATGCCATGTTCTTCTGCATCATACACTTTGGAATAAAATTTATTGTATAAAAGCAATTTGATAGTACCACGTCCTTGCCAATTTTTGCTGCTACACAATTATTAGAAAGCCTCTTTATTTATTCCAATTTCTACGCCGCGAATTTTGCTTGTAATACTAGGGCAAGGGGTGAATTCTCTTCTTTTGGCTTTACATATAACACTAAATAAGAAATTTAGAAAACATATATGATTATTGTAATAATATTTGTAGGTCTTAATACTTTTGGACTATTTTCCTATTTTTTTAAATATTTTCAGGTTCTTCATTATTTACCTTTTTAATTTTTACACGTATAATTATTATATTTACTATGTTTTGTTACGGGAAGATTTTAAATTGGTGTAGAGATTATACTTTTGACGGAAACATGGCATATCATGTTAATTCGGGTTAGTGTGCTCGGATGTTTCAAGTATTTAGAGCACAGAATTTAGAGAATAAAAGAGTCTTTGAATCTGGGAAAAATGCTAAGTCAGTGAGTTTAAATTCTAATTCTGCTTCGCAACTGAACCAGTTTTTTAAGTCTGAATATTTTGTTGAAAGCGTAGCTTTTCGCAATAGCTGTGACAAATGCAAATGTAGAAATTGAAATCTTACATTCCTCTGAAAGTTGATTAATTTTTCTAGAAGATAGAAATGATTTATAATGCTTATTATTTGTCTTATCTTCCCCGAAATACATAACAATAACTAATTTGAGTGTTACCAGCACAAATTAGCCGAGAAAGAATAATTTTGCAAAATTTTCTACCGCTGATTATTCATTTTCACTTAACAACGCAAATAACTATAGGCACCCAGAAATATCTAAATAAGCATGCAACACCATTGTAAATTACCAAAGTAGAAATTTAATGGAGCAAGCATTAATTACAACAGAAATCTGCGTTGACTGTAATTTCACATAGGGCTTTAAATCGTTAAATCAATCATGTATACAAAGTTTCAATGTATTAGGTTGGTAGGAAATTAATGTCGGTTTTCAAACTTTATCTTTAAATACACATGTTGAGAATGGGAATAACTTTTTTTAATCAAAATAAGTTCCATTACAATTTACGCATTTTTCCCAACGGGAAACACGTTTTTCAATACTTTTTTTTTCTAAAATGATATAAGAAGACGAACTGATTAAAATGAACGGCTATCTCAAAATTAAGCGCCAGAGTTTGAAAACTCGAAAACCGACATTAATTTCTTACCAACCTAATACCTCACAAACAATATTTGCTTCTGAAAGACACATATATAAAAGTTAAAAGATTCTTTTAAAACGGTGATTTTACATATTATCAAGCAAAGATCAATATTCAATCCATCTAACTTTCGTTATGCTCGTGCGTTTGTCAAGGCAATGTTTAAAAAGTAATGGCCAGATTCAGAAAGATTTTTGAGCGTCCAACGGGATAGATGTAAATCGAGGGACAGAGGAAATTTCATACAAAAATATGCGCATAAATTTCCCTTGAACAAATGCCGCCATCGGGCCTGAGAGACTTGGGCATTACTCGTAAAACACTGTATGAAAATTTATATCGAGCCATGGCTAGCGAAATCGAACGTAGTCCAATTCGTCCGACGACGATTTGGCACATGTACCCACGTAAATTAAAGTTCGTTGGCCGTAACTTCCGATGATTTACGGCGACGTTATTGCAAAGGAATCCAACGTACAAAGTGGAGCTGCTGGCGGAGATAACGATTGTTTTCTAGACGGGCTATCTCGCGCAGATAGGCCACGGAATACGGAAATCTGCAGATAACAGCAGAACTTACCCTGTTGTCTTATTTGGGACGTTAAAACCGCGGAAGTAGCGGTTTTGTAACTTCGGTATTTATGGCGCCTGTATTTTTAGATCCTTGTGTTTATCCGATTTCACTTTTTTCCAGAACTTTTCTGTACAAATACATTCCTTTTCTTGTTTATTTATAACATTTTTTGGTACTTAGTTTTTTTTTATACAATATTCAACATTTTGAACGCTGATCGAGCTCGATGTATTTGTTTGGCATGATCGAGTTTTCAGGTAAATAATTACGAATGCTGAATGTATTATTAATGTCAATTCCGATATTGAATAAATGCATGTATTCAATGATAGAGAACGTTGTTGAATTTAATTAACATTATACTGATAACACGCGTGCAATTAATTAATTAAAGGTAAATAGAAAACGTCATTTGGACAATATGTTATCAATATTCGTAATTATTCTGATTGGTAATTTTGAAGTATTGTATACATAGGTGATTCGTTGTATTGTTCATTCTTTAAGAATTATTTCATCGATAATTATTTCATGCAGTTCCTTCTTTAACCACGAAAACATGTGCAACTTTAAATTGGCTGATAAATCTTGAAAAGTTATAATTTAAGTCCGTACATTATAGTAAAGCAGCTTAGCAAGATTCTTTTGATAATTCGTACCCGCCGAGATTTCTTTTCAGAACCGCACAGTAGTTATGGACGAATTTTCCCTAAGAATTTCGACATAAATAAAACATACTTTCCCAACTTTCTCTTTTAACATTAGAACTACCAAACCAGTCAAAATAACTGGTACACAATTTTTTCCAAAAATTTTCCAAGTTTATAGGAGAGCCATAAACAAGATATTCTACTTCCATCTTACAAAACATAAATTATCGAATCGATCATCTTTTCCACCTCTTAATTCCCCTTTTTTCAAAATAATGTGAATATTTTTAAATATGATAGATTTAACGCCGGTAGTTTTAGTGTTAATTTCTATGATTCCGTCACAAACTCCGATGCTAATAATTATAAGATAAAATTCTTTGTTTCATCTCATGGTGCTGAATCCTTCTTTTCTTCCTTTTATATCTTTTCGGCTTTAACTGTTATGGCTTTTTCCCCATGGACCTGTTTTAGGTAGCTTCCAAACAACAGAGGCTACGGTATATAAACCACTGAACCGAATTAAATTATTTTCTATTTTTTCGACTTTAACGGCTGTGATTATTTCGCTCGAGACTTACTGCTTTCAGTGAAATCCGAATCACCGAGGCTAAGATATATTAAATGGTAATTTAGGAAAAATTCCCCGCATAGATATGATAGGGAATTTGAATTCAGGCCTGCTGATTGCAAATTCCATTCTCACCTTAGGCCTGTTAATTCTTAATCTGTACTTTTTCGATTGTCACTGCTATAACCATCACGCTTAGACCTACCTCATTAAGTGGGCTCGGAACCATCGAGACTATGCTGTTAAATCTTAAATTAGCAAATATTTCGTAAAGATAACGGGGAACTTGAACTCGTGCCCTCTGGTCGCAAGCTCGACCTTTCATTATAGTCTCCGACCAACTCCTTTTTGTCTTATATTCCTTTAGCTTTAACTGCTATGGCCTTTCGCTTCGGACCTACAGCTTGAGGAGGGTTCTGAACGGAGGATATGATATATTAAATATTAAATGAGGAAAAATTTCGCAGAAGTAACGTGGGATTTGAATTAGAGTCTACTGATTGCAAGTCTGAGCCTATACCTTATATTAATTTTGTGGGTTCTGAACTGCGGAGGGTATGATATATTAAATATTAAATTAGGCAAGATTTCCTAGAGGCGACGGGAGATTTGCGTTGGGGTCTCCTGACTTCAAGTCTGATCCTTTATCTTCTTAATCACCATAACCCCCAAATTATATCTTTCCTCGTATAACATTTTCTTTATATCATGTTTTATTTCCTTCGCCGTGTTTTCGTAGTTTATATCACTTGTCGTGCATTTATCGAGCGACAAACCTGCGTAGGATCATATTTGTAGCGTGCCATTAGCGATAACAGAATGTCCAGTTCTGGCTACTTTCGTAGCAAACATATCACGCAATATGGAATGTCTGAGAAACAAATGACCAAACTTTGGTAGCTTACCCGAAGCGAACTTGAGAACGTGAAAGGGTCGTATATCGTATGTATGTATTTTATTTTATGTATTTTACATCTATGCTTTATACGTCGGTGTATTAAAAAGTAACTGGACTGATCAGATAAAACACGAGATATAAGTTCACAAAATTATATTTCTTAATATGTTTGAAAATGACTGTAAACAATGTGTCTAAAGGACTATTGGAAACCAAGTTTTTGTAAGAAAGTCATAATTTGTTGTTTCTTTATATACCTATGTATGTTTCAATTTTTTTATCTGACGTACAATATCAACCGATCATTTAAGCAGTGGCGAGAAATCTTTTAGACACTGAAAAGATGCATGCAACATTATGGATTCATTAAAAGTACAGTGCGCATGTTTGTGCACTTTATGTGATATTCAAAATTCTAAAAATGCACAAAATTGTATATAACGCGAAGACTATGCTTGAAATGAATATTTTCTGCGGCGGAGACTAACAAGTATATTGTAAAATAATTTTAATAGTGTTAATGGGAATGCAGTTTTTTATGCATCCGCTGGAAATTTTTAATTACAAAAAATGTAGAATAAGCATATGATGTTTCTGGAATTAATATCCTCTGTAACAGATATTCTTGCAATACTTTTAATAGTAGTAATTAGATCGTGGGTTTTTATGCATTATAATTAGAATTCTGAAATGTTTACATATAATATAAAAAAATGTACGAAACATTTAATGGTGGTACACTTTATAACGTGTACTGGGTGACACCAATCTCTGCTTGGGTTCTACTTCTTGACTTGGATTCATAAGAATTTAAATTTGCATAAACATCCGCGCTCGACTTTCAAGACTGCACTCCCGATGTGCAATAAATTTTGCAATATACAGGGGGGAAGAACACCTCAAAAGTCCGCAAGTTCCATTCTTACCGTAAGGAATTCATGGAGGTCTGACATTTGAATGGATATTCCACTTCCTTCTCTTTTTTCGTTCTGTTATTTTCAACAGCTTTGATAATTCCGTCTTGGACTTCACCATTTTACATTGGTGACAAAATTTTGAGGTTTCCACACCTATAACAGTTAAAAGAAATTATGCAGATAATGCCTCGTCAGAGTTTTTGTAACTTTAACACACATTTCCATACGTTGCCACCACTGAAAAGAAAAAGTAGAGAAAGATAGATCTCGTAGGAGTTAACATCCTGAAAAGGAACGAAAAAAAACTTTCAATTTTTGGATACGTATTTCTTAAATGCCTTGCACATCTGATTGCATCGCCGGATCTTTTAGAACGGATGCAAAGGAAGACCGGTAAAAGGGCAGTTTTATCGCCAGCAAAGTGTTTCAAGTACAAACCGTAAAATCAGTGCAGTCAACAAATTAAATTAGCAGAAACAGGGGACACGAATGAGTCGTGTGAAAGCTTTAACATCCGTTCGATGAAAAATCAAACTGCAGTCTGGGCTTTGGAAATTTCTTCCTATCTATTCTGACATTTTGTAAGATAACTAAAAAAGATACAAATCGATTTAAAACATAATGAAAGCTTCGATTTTTTACCAGCTTATTGATGGAAACGAGTGAATTTTCGATAATATCAAACGATATTCCGCCTTTGTTCTTTAATGGAGCACCTTATTAGAAAGTTCTCCATCAATACGTTCAAGTTTAACAATGAATAATTTATTTACAATGCCGTCATACGAAAGTCAATAGAGTTATTTCTCATATAAAGTTGTGAAAAATATTCTGAAATTCTGCAGCAAATTCTTAACTTATCTCAAAGCTTTTCCATTCATAAAATTTGTATACAAAATTTCTGCAAAGCTAAATTTTACACACTACAATTTTGAACAATTTAACAATAGCATTTTCTTCAACAACTTTCCCTTTTGGTAATAAGAGATAAACAGATACCGCACTCATCTTGTCTCTTTCTTTATTATACACAGAGATTATTTTACTCCAAAAAGGCTCAATTAATGCTTACGACGATAAAAATAAAAATTTCCCTTTCGTACGCAATGGCAATTGAATAATAAAAGTCCATGGTTCGATGATATCTTAGATAATATTAGACCCGTACGTACTCTTCTACAGTGATCACTTTAACATTAGATCTACCGACGATTAATCCAATACAATAAAATATGTAAAATAAATATCTTTGAAGAAGAGGTCCAATCGCTTGCAATCTACAAGCCGACTTAGAAAATCGAAACAGAAACAACGTTAGAAATGTCAGGAACATTTATAAGAAATACAGAACAAGTCAATCTGATCACCTTGGTAGATCCAGTGTTAAATAAGTATGATCAAAAGTGAATTCAGTAAAATCATAGAATCCTCATAACTTCTCCCGTGTTTCCCCGAAAATGAGACCCGGTCTTATATTAATTTTGCGCCCAGAAAACGCACTAGGGATTACTTTCGGGATATGGCTTATATGTCTGTGGGAAAAATCCAAAAAGACAAAACAAAGTCTTATGTTCTAGAAAGTGCAAGAACGGAAACTATTTGATCAATTTCGTGAGTCACTGTAAATACATCTGCACCAGACGCATTCCGTTCTAGTTGATTGTTAATGTAACCGCATGACCAGAGTCATACAACGCTAGTATATACATTTTTCACTAGGTCTTATTCTCGGGGTTGGACTTATATTAAAACCTTCCTTAACCGTTTTAAGTGCTGAAGAATTCTCTTGTATACATGCCAAAAGTGCGGAATGAAATGCGTAGTTTTTTTTGGAAAATAATAGAAACGTTTATAATGAACTCTAATTATTACATAAAAAGTAATTTTTACAAACAATAATATTTTTTATTTTCACTTATTACAGGAGTGTTTTGCTGCACAAATTCCATGAATTGCTTTTTCATATATACCTCAAATTAAGTCGGATCGTTTAATTCCATTACATTTTTTTTACCGCGTACCTCACACTGTTGTCTTATCCTGCTCTCAATTAACCCCTTGACTACTGTCGGCGCATATACGCGCTCAGAAATTTTGCTTCTGTGACACGGAGAGCGCATATAAGCGCTCAACACATTATTAGTTATATTGTAAAAAAAGCTATACATTAACGGTACATTTTTAATATTTATAATAGCAATTCGGTCAATAATACGAAGAAATAAATAATATTGCTTTAATATACTGAAATACAGTTTTTTGATTATTGAAATGTTTTTACAAAAATGGACCTCTACCCAAAACTTTGCCGTTCTCGGCGGACATTGTAAATGAATTCCTTACCGTGTGGTACGACCGGTGCGTCTCAAAGTCTGCCGTAGTCAAAGGGTTAATGCGAAAATTATATCATAGTAACATACAGCAGCGCGATCGCGCTTCTACACATTTTTGGCACAACACAAGAGAAGCGCGATATCGCTTCGCCGCACTCAAACGTTTAAAAATCAAGGTAGGGCTTATTTTCAGAGTAGGTCTTATTTTCGGGGAAACACGGATAATTTCCATTTGAATTTTTGAAATAAATCCTCACCCTTCAATCAGCTTTCGATGTTTCCAACGTAGATCGATTTCGTTCTTCTTCAGGCTCGCGAATTTGCGTCGAGCGGCATGAAAACGGGATCCTCGAGAGACTCGTGGGGGTTGGCAGATGGAAACTATCGGCAGGGTTGATCGGTACCAGGGAAACGGTGAACACGACCTGCCACGGGAAATGGATAGGTGACGCGAGGCTATCCATAGACTGTGACGATGAACGATGCAAGCAGACGCCAAGGGTGCCCCATGTCGCCCAATTGTTTCGACGTAGCCGAAGAAGCTTGGCGGATGCCGACAGGTCGACTAGGTCGAAGAGCAGGACGATGAGGAGGAGGAGGAGGGGCAGGCGAAAGAGAAGTAGAAGAAGAAGAAGCGAACTCGATGAAGTTTGAAACTTTTTTGGGTCGTCCATGTTAGGACATCCCTCCTTTTTATTTTCAGTTTCTTTTTTCCTGCTACATGCATGTACTGGACGGCCGGTTTGCGTATGGTTTTTTAAGGGTGGATAAGAAACGTAGGTGTTTGAGTTTATGAAACTGCGATGTTTTCATTCGTACGTTGAGAATGGACATGGGAGGAAATTTGACTGGCAATGGAAGTCGATTTTTCGTTCGTGAATGTCATTGATGGTAGGTATTTTTGAAGTTTCTGGGTGATTTATTTTATGGGGCTGATGAGTGTTAGTGTATGGGACGTGGGAAAGTAGGAATGGATTTTGAGTGGAACTAAGAGTGTTTTGCTTTTTGAATGTTTCAGAAAATTTAGTTATTAGCGAGTGGATACTTTTAGAACTCACATACAATTATGTTGCATTAGTGTTTTTTAACCCTCTCTAACTGAACATTTCAGGGTTTGAAAATTAGATAGGCGAGATTAGCCTTTGGAAAATGATAACGAAATTATTTTCAGTAACAGATGTATTTCTTTCAGATGTATAAAAGAATATCTTTTAGAAGAATTCTTTTAGATTGTATAAACGAATTGTAAGTTTTGGGAATTGAATTACTATAATTCATGAAATTCAAAAGATCGAATCAGGTAACAGAAATACAAATAAATGGAATTATAGAGGGTTAATTTATGCCTCCGTTCAGTATTTTATAGACGGACTCCTTTTCGAAAAATTTCATTTTATTTTAGCGAAAAACTATCGAGGAAAACTTGATAGAAGAATACTTTCAATTAGGTTCTTTTCAAAACCTCAGAATTAATTTAATACCTGAATTAATAATTCTGTTTTTGATCGTAAACATCGATGTTAAATAATGAAGTTATATAACAACTCTTGGTTAAGGTTCGTTTGAAAGTTTGCTTTTCCAGTATTACTTAAGTCATATTATATGTTTGGAAATTGTTGGAAATTCGGTGAAAGTAAAATATTGAGAAAGAGGAAGAAGAAACGGAGTAACATTTCCATTTTCTCTCTCCTTCCTCGTTAAATACACCGAGCGTTCTTCGTTTTCGGAACAGGCGAGTCATCACACTGCGATTTTATGTTTTTCGAGCAGAAGTCGGCTAATCCGCAAAAATAATTTTACTGC
Source organism: Cerceris ruficornis (assembly GCA_963989415.1). Lineage (NCBI taxonomy): Eukaryota > Metazoa > Arthropoda > Insecta > Hymenoptera > Crabronidae > Cerceris > Cerceris ruficornis. The sequence continues at coordinate 12,542,532 of OZ022521.1, forward strand.
AATTTTCATTTCACATGAATTATGCGATTCGGATGAGTAAAAGGTACGTGTTTGTACGCGCGTGTACGATAAAAAGGGGAGAAAAAGGAAGGAAAGGTACGGAGAGAGAAAGAGAGTCGAGCTTGCAAAACTGTGGACTCTACTTGCAATTATCGTTTCTGATTTGATTCCATTCATGCTTGGACTTCTTTCTATATAAAGCTTCATAAATTGCGAAGGTTTTTGCTTCCATCGATCATTGCCATTACACTTTTCTCGTTCTCGTCACGAAAGTCACGCCCCGTGTTTCAATTAAATGATTTTAATATTCATGATATATTTTTGAATGCTTCTTAAATATTCTTATGAATTTTATCTTCATTTCAGTTGCGATATTTTTTTGATTGATTTGATCTCCGTTTAAATTTTTAACAGACTAAGTGCATATTTATTATGATTTGATATTGGGTAACACATACTATTTTAATTATACAACACACATTTATGTAATTATAATAGAAAATAACAAATAATATGTTTAAAGTTTTGCAACTATTATCTACGATTGGCATATAATTTTAGAAGGAAACAATGGTTAAAGGAAACGATAGAAACTGTGTTGTTAAAGCGGACAAGGATTAAATTAAACACAATGGCGACATTCATTGGCAAATACGCTCATGTAATAATTTCTAGTTACGGATAAAGGAGCAATTAGCGAAACAATTAACAATTAAATTGTAATTTCGCATTTACGATCAAACGAATCGTTCATTTCAACCGATTTTCCATGTATCGATGAAACAACTGATTATATTTATTGAAACAGAGTGTATTTATCGTAAGGAAAGTGGGAGATTCTTTTTATATAAAATTCAACATCACATTAATGTCCACGATCATTAGTCAACATGTCATCACTATTAAATAAACATAATTACATAGTAGATTATCATTCTGAATTATTATAGGATTTCTCAAGTATTTTTTTACATCTCGAAAAACTTTTTTAGCAATTCTGCAAATTCAATCTAATTTTCAATAAATTACCAAATTTTATATCAGCAAGTTGCCAGTATTCTAATTCTTTTTTATTCAGATAAAGAGAATTCAGGCGACTATAAATTATTCAAATATTTATAATTTACAACAGCAAAATCGTGCAACGCTATTTTTCCTCAAATATTTATAAAGAAACAAATCCCTACAAGTCATACGATAGTTAAAGCGTTAAGGAAAGAATTTTCTTCAACAGGAAGCCGCTGGGTAATACTCGGGTAAACTATCAGTATTCCAGTAAAAATAACTTCATTTTTCCTCCTAAGGCTCCGTAGAGCCGTTATCTGAAACATTTCGTAGTGTTGATAAAACTCCATACTTTCTCAGTCCGATATTCACCATTGAAATCACAGATTTATTTCATTCACGTAAGCGATTAATTTCTCAAATTACACTCAATCAAATCATCTCATAGTATTACAAGACGCTAAAAAGAGTATGGCTGAACAACGATCGTCGTGAAAAGACGAAAAAGAGGAAAGTAATGAAAAATGACGGAAAGAAGAAGCGGACCTGTGAAGCCGTAAATCTACCGGCAATTGTAACGTGTAACAAACCCTCCGTCTTTCTCTCCCCTTTCTCTCCCCGTGTGTAAATGCTCGACGAGAGTCACAAAAGGGAATTCCCTTCGTAGAAGAAAGAAATCGGAATTCGAGAGACCCTCGAACGGCCACTTTAAACGATGGACCATGTATTCTGAGAACTGATGAACGCACGATCGACTGAATTTAATCGATGCCAGTTGTAATCAATGGAACTCGATTAACCCTTCGTTTCAAGGTAGTTAGTAATTTGCCAGGAAATTGTTAACTCGTACAATTAAGCTCACGATTAATGAAACATCGTGACACCTTTTGTCATGAACTTTTCGCTATGATGTGACGGCGGTAAAATTTGAAATGTCAAAGTATCCCCATTGATGTTAGACGAGGAGGACGTTTTGAAATTGCGACGTTAAAGTCGGTGTTTTGAATTTGTTGACGTATTTTAAGTAACTTTTATTATTTGTTTCGGTGGATAACGGTCTTGATGGTATTTGAACAGGAATTTGATTTATTGAATATTTTTCATCAGTATGGAAATGTATTTTTTGTCCATATATATTAAGGACCAACTTTTTTATTAACCAAAGTTACAAAAACACGACAACAGAGTGTCATTTGCTTACTAAATATTTTTTCAAATAATTATAAATCGTTTTTATTAACTCTCATATTATTATAACAAGTAGATATTACCTCTTAATACTAAATAAACAATGATTTTCTTAATATATTTCTTCCAATATCAGAAATTCTTTAAATCAATCGTTACCAACATACCGTTCAGTAATTTCATTTCTTACAGAGCATCCATTCCATAATTACACTTCGGACGTACCTCAATATCATAAATTATTATCACGATAATTAGCAGCATTTTTGCAACTCCTTGGAGCCACCTAAGAAACGACGGGTTGATGCCACCCCTTTTCAATTTTGCGGACGCGTCTGATTAACGATCGTGATTCAAAAGATCGTGTAACGTGAAGCGACTAATCGTGAAAGTACATCGTTCTCACGGGCACAACTGGAATAATTCATTACCGCGAGGATAATTAAATTGGAAACTCGAAAAGAGAGTTTGAAAGGTGGATGATTAATTCCGATATTGTTCACATGCCGCGGGGTTAATTAATCACTTTATTTATTCCCACTATCGTGGAATCTAGAGGGACGCCGTTTAAACGTAGAAATCATAGATTTATTTTTCTCCCCGAAGAAGTGTGTGCGCGGTCCTCGTGCGAACAACATTCCGTAGAAAATCCTGAGCGCTTTGTCTCGACTGTCGGTCATTTTGTTCGCCAACGAGATTTAGCGCGTTTCGGCGCAAGATTATACAGAGATTTATCCGTAAAAATACATATCGGCGTGTCGGAGTACGACGAAGAGAAAAAAAAATGTATGAAGCACCACCAATAAAGGGTACTTGCACGTACCGGCATTGTGTCGTGGTTTTTAGTGCTGCTGATGTCAGGCAGAAGTCCCTCTATAATCTGTCCTTTGATATCCTTGACTTTTTCCTGGAATTTTTAACGATCGTTGGAAAGTGGAGAGGCAGTTATTGCGATCTTGAGAAAGAAAATGAGAGAGGTTTTCATATTTTTTTATCGGACAGTCTCTGCAGTATTTACGTAGATTTATATGTAAAGCCGTGGCAGTGAATTTTTGATTTTATTGATTGGTACTTTGAACGTCTTTATGTTGAATGGGATTTGTGATTTTTTAAATGTTTATAAAGTTATATTTTTGAGTAGTTATAGAGAATGTTATTCAACCGATGATGATTCCATAGATTTTTTATATTGATGTAAAGTGTAAGTTAAAAATATGGTGAAAATATAAATTGAAAAATGCTATCAAAAGCTGATCCGTAATGCTAGAGATAGGGAAATGCGGAAGGAAGAAAGGATAGAAGTAAACTAAAAGATAGAGAATAACAAAGGCATCTTTTTACAATTAATTATCAATTATTAGCTTATGAAAAATAATGATTGGAAGGAATTGGTAATAAAAGATATCCCTTTCCTCTCTTCTTTTCTTTCGACTTTTCTGCATTCGCAAAATTAAATTATCTTTTACTATACCAATTTGCGATCAAAAAATAATCTGTGCGATGTTATAATAAGTTTAGTAGCGTTCTTTTCTAGAATACGACAGATTCGTTAATGAAGGTAGAATAAAATATGTGCTGAACACATCATTAGTGGAATACGATTGTTTCAACATAAATAAAGGTGTACGATTTTAATAAAAAGCAACGTGATCATGAAATTCGTATTAATTTCAAAAGGATTATTGATCCCTTCACCAAGAAAAACAGAGCATGAATTTAACACTAGATTTACGGGCCTGAAATCTGTTAAGTTACAATATATTAAATAAGGACTTTGAAAAAAGAGGAATCAAGCCGCAAAGATGGCAATTCGTTAAGTCATTATTGTATTATAAAAAACACGTGAAATATCTACTGTACAGCGTATCTGGAAATTTGAGAAATGTTTATAATACAAGTAGGAACCCGTCAATTTGACGGCTTCCGTAAATCTAGTGTTAAGTACCCATCACGTCAAACGGAAAATTGATATTGCTATAAATAAAAATAATACCAAAAAGGGTTACCCTATCATCGAACCAACACAAATTCGTTTAACCATCTATAGTCCAAATTCTTTGTGGTATCTGAAGATTAATTGCACGATAGCATATTACAAAATAATAGAAATACAATTTAAAATAATGGATTTAACTTGATTTTGGAACATTGAATTACAAAGAATTCCGTGATTCTTAAGAAATAAATTGACAAAGGTAACAAATTAACTCTAAAGAATAGGAACTTAGGTGTGCCTTGTGTTACCTCAAAGTCATCAAGGGCTCATAGAGGGTTAAAACTAAAACTAGCGGCGTGCTAGGAGTGCTTTGAAAGAAGAGAAATCAAGCAGCAAAGAAGATGATCAGTTAAGTAATTTATGCATTGTAATATAAATGTGTAATATTTACTGTAGTCCTCCTCCATAAAGAATAATTTTTATAAGAACACAATAACCCGTCATTTTTACCACTTCGGTAGCTTTAGTGTTAATAATCTAGAGTAACAATAACCGCAACGTTTACGTTTAGTTACATAACGCGATATTATATTTTCCTCAAACGTTATTTCCTTGTAGCTTCATAAAAGCCTACTATACAATTTAATTTAATTTACTCATGCCATTCAACAATCACATTTTACTGTAACATGCTATTATAATGCCGTAATATCCTATTACAATTGCGAGGCTTTTAACACTATTCCTACCGACACTTCACGTATACCTTTTCCTACCGCAACCGGTGAATTTGTCAAATGATAATTTTTTCCCAGAAAATGAACAGCAAAAAAAGAAGTGAATATTGGAAAATGTATTATAATGTGAATGTATTATACGTATATTTGAAGAAAAGTCGTGAAGTTTAAAGGCGATTCAATTACGTTGTATATAGGAAATTCTAATCGAAATTTTAAAAACGGTCATTTGACTGGTCCCGGTAGGAATAGTGTTAAGATAGTCAAAAATATCTAAGCTGTCTAGTTCATAATCGCGACAGCGACTTCCGGCGCAAACAGGAAGACTCGAGCGCAGGATTTGGTTTTAGACGATGCCATCGCCTTTCGTCCCTGGCGATCGTTTTAGACATTCCCGACGGATTTTGCGGTTCGTCCACAGATCTATGAAGAGACCACGATATCCTGGACGTTCATCGTATAAAAGCCGCGTCGATGCGTTTAGTTTCAAAAAGCGTGATCGACCGTCGAGCAGGGAACATCGTCTCTTGCTCGTTTAATCCTCGGCAAATCACTCGCTACGATTTACTCGTTCTCGTGATCCTTCATTCTCGTAGAACGTTACCCCTTCAGTGGATATCGTCGGCAAGAGATTTCTTCTTGCTTCTCGACGTTTTTTTGAGTTCTTTTACGGTGATTTCATTTCGCGAATCGACCGTTCGATATGGCGAACGATAAAACGGGAATTCTTTATCTGTTCGACCGACCTGCCGAGCCGGTTTACGTGCCAAAGGGAGAGAAGAAAGTTGCATTCAATATACCACCTGATTACTTGGTAAGTATGCTGTTTAGTGTTACTTTTTAAGATGAACGAAGTCTTACAATTAGTTGGTTTAGAATATTGCCGAGGTTGTTGAGTATTGGAAAAGTTGAGTGGAATTCAGCTGAAATTGGTACTTTCGAGAATTCAAGATACGTTAAAGAGGGTAGTTAATAATTGAGAGGACGAAAGCTTCATATCATATAATTTGAAGTCTGGAAGTAATAATTTTTTTTCTCAATATAATTTTGACGATATTTTCTCTGGTGTGTTTTCAAATGATTTATTTAAGATGATTGGAAAAATGTTAATATCTCGTTTTGCGGTGGAAATAAAATTATTTTCTTAAGTTGTACTTATAAAAAGTAATGGGCTGTTTTGATAATAGTTAGTAGTACGAAGTTCTTCTCAATGGATTTGGTGTTTTAGATGTTTAATTATCGTACGAGAGATGATGTAAAATATTTAGAGCGTTTTAGTGTTTATAATTTGAAGTCTTCCATTATTTGTAATTAAAATAGTTATCTTTCTCGGCTTTAATTTAGTTTGTTATTACTTCCAAGTTTATAGTCGTGTGGACGACGTAGCTCATTAGTGAGTTTCCGCTCACGTTTTATTCCTCGACCTATTTTTTAATTCATTCTTTTACCGCCATTTTCTTTTGTGCTGTATCTGCAAAGTTCTAAGAGATCTTTACATTCCGTATATAAATAATTCAGACATCATGATTTGCAAAAGATTCCATTACAATGAGTGGAAGAAAAATGGACGTAATGTCGGTAGGTGTACGTATCATTTTTCTCTCTGTAATTCTAGATTTATTTTACGTAAGTATCAACATACATCATACGTGCAAGTTTTACATTTGTGCCGGTAATTATGATAGTGATTCAAATAATACTTTATTCATTACGAGGTAATTAGACAGTTGGTATACAGTGCGCGTTCATATAATTAAACACTCAAATTCTTAATTATTTCTGCAAAATGGTACTACTATATTACAATGTACCTTGGTGCACACAGAATAACTGACAAGTACAATATTCAAATCTTTTATTTAGACCACTTTCATCATCATCGGCTCATTTGTAAAACTACCTTATTAACACTAGTACTGCCAAGGGTTGTCAAAACGATCGGTTCCTAATTTCTTCTTAAAATTCTCCAAATTAATAGGGAACCGTACAGTAAATATTCTACGTCTATCTTATAAAACAAAAATTATTTAACTAATCATCTTTTTCACTTCTTGATTCCTCTATGTTCAAAGTACTTATTTAGTATATTTAAATATAATAAGCCTGTAGCTCTAGTGTTAATCACAGACATAGTATGGAATACTTTCTTTGATAATATTTATAGTGATTAGTTTTGTTTATTTAGTCATTAGTTTCATAGTACTCAGAAAAGGAACAAATCTATCACTAGATTTACGGAAGCCGTCAAATTGACGGATTCCTACTTTTTTAAAAACGGTTTCCAAAATAGAGATGTGGTACAGTCAATATTTCACTTGTATCTTATAATATACAAATTACTTAACCGATCTTCGTCTTTACCCGTTGATCCCTCTTTTTTTCAAAGCACTTATTTAATATATTTAAGTGTGACCGATTTAACGCCCGTAAATCTAGTGCTATTGTGTAAAATATTAACGTAGTGATGGTTGTTCGGTACAACATCCTTCTACATTCACAATGTAAATCTAATGCAAATATACTTCTATTGTATGAAAATAAATGCAAAATATCTACATTTATATAACGAGCTACAAAATGAATCATAATGTAATCGATTTTTCTGCATTCTATACACCGCAGTTCTCGGAGAACGGTGAGAAGTCTGAATTACCTCTCAGAAATTTCAATAACTCAAACAATTCCAAATACAAGATACAATCATTTTGTTATCGATACAAATTATTATATTCTCAAGGTGCATTAATCTAAAATTCATAATAGGCTGACAATAAAAGTCAATAATAGATGTAATATTGTCCAAATAAATGTTGATAAAAAATTGTTAAAAGGCCTATTATAAAGAAGTGTTATTGAAAGGTTTTGATCGTCAGGATTTTTGATATATCGGAAATGTTTCAGCCGGACAGATATCGGCCAGTTGCGACCCAAGTATTTAATAGATTTGGGGACGATGCGGATTCGAAAATTCCAGTGAAGCAGATTAGCCTTCCGGATCTCAGCGTCCCCATGCAACTTGGACGCCGTGCTCCCTTTTCCCTTTTCATTCCGGCTCATCGGAGAATAGCTGCCCGGCTCATCGACATTTTCATGGGTTTGTTTTTATTTTTAGCTGCGCCTTCTTCCTCAACCGACTTGCAATCCTTGAGTTTATTTGCCTTTCTTAACAAATTCAGATGCAGATGATAATCTTCATCTGTAGATTTACTTTATTTATTAAGTCTCTTTGCCTCTGTTAATAGATTTATGTGCAAAAGATAAACTTTATTTGACAATTCACTTTTTTTGTAAAGTGTCTGTGCCTCTCTTAATAGATTGAGATGCAGAGGATGATATTTATTTGCAAATTTACTTTGTTCGATAAATGTGTTATTACATTTCTTGTAAAATCATGTTCTTACAACTGATATATTTAGGGATATCTGTTTTTACTAATATTATGCTAAATCGACAAACAAGCTGCCTTGAAATAATTGCTATCCTAATAGAAGAAATTTGTGCCTCTGTTTACTGATTAACATTGAAATGATAATCGTTATTTACATATTTACTGTAACTGTTACCATCTAATTGCAATTTTAATTGCTTCCTTTTAAAAATAATTCTTCCTCGTAACAGAATCATTTTTTTTACATCTGATATGTTGAAGGCTATTTATTTCCATTATAGTTACTCTAAACAAGCAAATAATCTATTCTTTTTTTAAGAGAACACTATAGCGGTTATGAGCTTTCTACTATCCGCAAAATGAACCCGTTTTTTACCTTGTTCTAAATCGATATCATATAAACGTTAATTGCTTTACAATTATCCTAAATGCATGTTTTATTAGCCTTGAACATATAAAATAACTACCAGCACATTCTCCCACAATTAACGCTTCTCGTTGCACCAGAGGTCAGGTAATTGCCATGTTTATCGCGAGACAGGAAGTTCACCTAATTATCCGTTGTTTCATGTTGCAGGCATGAGGACGTACGAGGACTTCCTCTCTGTCGCCGTTTACTGCCGCGATCGTTTGAACCCGAACATGTTCATCTATGCCCTTTCAGTGGCCATATTGCATCGTCCCGATACCAAAGATCTGCCGATTCCACCTTTGACCGAAGTTTTCCCGGATAAGTATATAGACAGCGGAATCTTCTCGAGGGCCAGAGAGGAAGCCAATGTTGTACCAACTGGTTCAAGGGTAAGATAATTATACCACTTTTTTTTAATGAAAAATAAATATATTGTTACGGGTTGACCGCGCATGCAAAGTCCTTTTGGACATAGTTAAATGATTAACACACTTTTATACAAAAGTAAGAACGTTTTATTTTAAACACACGTCCGATAACGAGGAGCTCTGACCATAGAATCACTTATTTATTTACAAACAACTGACATGTCCCGTAACCCAGTAACATTAATACTACTGGGTGTTGCGTAAATACATGCAGCGTCGCGTAACAATATTATACCGGGAATACACAGTTATAACGGTAAAACTACCACACTGCATCAACAATATAATATAATTTAATTTTATCTGTAAAGACTATGCCCTGACCAAAAGCAACCGACAAACTATAATTACTGATAACTGACTGCGAAGCCTTAGTTCTACGGTGGTTTATACACACGACCATATCTTTTTTTGTTTTTGCATTTTTTCGGTTTTAACTGTTATAAATATTTGGTCTAGGACCTACCACCTTAGGTAGATACCTGATCACTTAGGCTAAGCTATGTTAAATATTAAATTAGCAAAAAATTGCTAGAGGTGACGGGGGCCTCGAACTCAGGCTCACTGATTGTGTGTCTCAGCCATTACCTCCATACTCACCTTAGCCCCATTAATTGTTTTTCTGTACTTTTTCGGCTGTAAGTGTTATGGTCATCTCGCTTAGGATCCACTACTTCAGGTGAATTCCTGATCACTTACACTAAGTTATGTTAACACTAGAACTACCGGCGTTAAATCTGGTATATTTAAATATATTAAATAAGTACTTTGAAAAAAGGGGAATTCAGAGGTGGAATAGATGATCGATTCGGTAATTTATGTTTTATGAGATGGACGTAGAATATCTATTCTATGACGGTCCTATAATCGTGGAGAATTTTTGAAATAAATTGTGTACCAGTCAATTTGACTGGTTTGGTAGTTCTAGTGTTAAATATTAAACTTGCAAAAATTTCTCAGAGGTGAAGAACGACTTAAACTCAGGCCGATTGATTACAAATCCAAGTTGTAATTAGATTAATATTTCTTTGAATTGAACAGAATTGTACGAAATAGTTGATTACAGTTAATGATCAGAGTACCTTACTTCTACTCAAAATCCCACTTTTAAACGGATTTCGAATCATCGTGGCTATTTTTGTTAAAATTACTTTCAGAGAAACGTTGATATATAGTCTTTTTCAAAATTGTGCTTCGCAGTTAATTAGGGTGTTACATACCATTAGGAAATCATAAAATCTGTCGATTAATAATGATGTTTCATAATCCATTGAATTACACATCACTCGAATTGATTTCATTAAGATTTAATTACATGTGAATATTTCGTAGCGTGGTTGGGAGTGAGCAGTCATGGTAAAGTGGAACTGCAAACTTTGTAATTAGTTCGAATCATTAAATGTAGGGCAATCATCAGATAATAATACATAGTAGAGATACCTTCTGTAAAAAAATACTATTTATTCTTAAAACTATAACCTTCTTAATCTTCTAAAATAATAGAATTATAATACTTATTAACGTCAATCTTTCTACTTGAAATATGAAGTATTTTACATGATAAGAAAAATGTTCCTTGATCTTAAAATATAAAATGCTCTATCTTCGAATTATTTGTATCAAAAGGAGAGAATTTCACTTAACGACAACTTATATGATAAAAATAAAATTAAAAAATGTCTCGTCGCAGTATTACGCATCCTTACATTATGTATGCACCAGTTACGTAAACGATTACGACACTCTTCAGATTTCTTGCCATGAAAGTTCTTATTAAGTGAAGAATCGAGTCGTGCTAAATGGTTAATCCAGTTTCCCGAGAATCTTCTTTGTGGATATTAGTCCAAAGAAGTTAGCGAGCGATGAAACGTATTTCCAGAATTTTTACGTTGAGATAGAGAATCAGAGGAAGATTTATCGCGTGAAATCGTCTCGTTTATTTAAGGCAAAAATGTAGAAGAGATTTCTCAGATATTTCACTTTATTATACCACGAACGGAATACAAACCCGTTGTACCTTAGGATTTCTGCGAGAATTGTATTCAAATTATGGCATTCGTTGTTTGAGTATTTGCAAAAAAGCTTTCTAAATATACATACCTCATAATATTAATTAATGAAGCTACGAAAAGTCTTTTTCAGACGAGAGAATTGACGATCTTGATTTATAATAACATAGATCTGTTTCGTTACGATATTGAAATGAATTCAAAATCTTTGTTAAAATATTGAGCTAACAATAAAATAAGATACAACAAACTTATTTAAAACTCAGTGACTCTTAATAATTCCTAAAAATATTATTCCGAATTTCGTGATGATAAAAATTAGTTTTTATAGAATCAATAAGCGTTTAACTGAATTTCATGTGGAATAAAAGGAAGAAATTCTTTAATAGAGAAAATAATGCTTTTTTTCTCGGAACATCGGAAATTTAATTGAACGATTTGGTATTGCCAGTATTTGAAGTTCGACGCCGACAAAATTCTCGAGTATTCGGTCATCGAAATACTGCTACATGGAAAGGCTATTGAAACAATCACCTATTCCAAACAGAAACGTACAGAATCTGGGTCTCAGAATTAACGTCTGTCTAAAAATTCACTGTACAACGTTTGATTGAATTCAATCAGAGGAGTGGTATTGAGTCAATACAGTTATTAAGTAGTGGAAAAATTCAAACGTAGTTATCCTACGAAAATCCCATTGGATTGATCTTAAATCAACTTTATTATCGATTTATTATCGAACCTCAATTTACTGTGAATTTTATACGCGAATTAAATACTTGAGGTTTCCGATATCGTATTAAAAGGATTTTCAACCTTAAATTACAATAATATTTTCTGTATTCAGCTTGAATTTGGAAGATAATTTTTTAGTACTAATTGGTTTGCAGATTTGTTGGATATTTGAGAATGCATTTGTTGGGGATTGCAAATAAAACTGAGACACTTTTTAGTAATTAACTATAATAATACGAACGTTTTAGATTACTCCAGGGCTGTATCCTCAACAGGATATAATATTTTAGTTCTGTTCATAGAAATTCAAATGACCCTGATTCATACTAACATAAATTCGTTCGGTTAAAAGCATTGAAAATGATGAGTTGAAAAGAATTCTGTAGTTTGAAAGTGGCATTATAAACGATCGAATAGTAAAAATCAATTTTTCCTATAAAAGTAGCATTCACTATTCAAAAACCCTGCAGGTATCAAAAAATATGAATTTCCTTTGCAGTACAAAAATCTCTGAAACAATTTTAAATCCTTTTACTCCCCTTCATCAATATCCATATAAAACCAGCACGATCCATATTGAGCTTGTGACGTTTAATTAATAACTGCAGTGAAATCGATGAAAACCAATCAGTTTCTCTCGCGCAAAGTATATATGCACCATAAAAATTCCGCATCAACATCACCAATCGCGCCTAAATTGAACAATAACCTGATTACTTTTACATTCATATTCCGTTCCGCCGTAATCGTTTCATCGTTCCACCGATGAAAATCATTCTCCGATATCGCGAATCCCCAGAATTCCTTCGCTTCGTCGTACAATCCTCATGAAATAAAGATTACACGATCCTTCTCGCGTTTCCTCAAATATCTTCGTGAGCTTAAAGCACACGCTAATTCGACGAGGCGGGAGAAGTTATTCATTCGAAAGGAATCCCAGGATACGTCTCGCCTTAAGAACTTTTCAATCGCCGAAAGAGGGAAGCCTCGACGGGCTTTTCAAACACCGTACCATTTCTATCGTGCGTAGATTCCCATCGAAATCCCACGGGATTACACTGCCTCCGATCTTGACGAGGAACACCGCGTCGCTTACTGGAGGGAAGACATCGGGATCAATCTCCATCACTGGCACTGGCATTTGGTCTATCCATTCGAGACCGACATCAGGATTGTTAACAAGGACCGACGTGGCGAGCTCTTCTACTACATGCACCAACAGATCCAGGCCAGGTGAGTGTACAGATCTGAAGCCCGATAGAGATTAATTTCGATGTTACGCCAGGTAAAGGGTCCCGCTGACAGTCATAATCGTGCTAATTGAATTTTCGTCATGGACATGTCGTCGGTCCTCTTGGGTCTTTGATTAGTAGTCGGTGATCGGATCGGATCCCATATGTATAGGGGAGTGATGAGGAAAGTTTTTTAGGACTTAGCCGAAGGAAGAAGGCACAAATTTTGGCGGGAAAATACAATTTGCTATAAAACTTATTAAGGACTGTTGAAAAAGTATTTTGAACATTTTTTTATACTATGCAATGAATAAAACTGTGACAGAATTTCTAAACGTTCTTCGTAATGTCGCTTGAACTGGGGTGTACTGATTCTGAGAAGTGGAGTTACATGCTTATCTGTTATTTAAATTATCGCAATTATATTCTGCATGTGTCAAAAAAATATTCTGATTTCTATGGTAAATTTTGTATATGCAAGAAAAGGAATACCCTCTTAACCCTTTGCGGATGGAAAATTTTTGGAGTGTTGAGAGATAATCATTTATTTGGCGATCAAAAACTATGTTTTTATCAGAATATTCGAGTGTTACTGTATCCGTATTATAAATTAGTATTTGAAGAATCATATTTCAACGGTTATCTTTCAATTTTTCAATTCTAATCCTGTATACATGCCTCGATAAGCTATAATCAGATTTTTTCTCAGACCGCATATATGCGCCAGTAGTCCTCAAAGGGTTAAGTGAATGTTTTCAAAACGTTGATATTTAAAATTTCTACACTATTATTTTAATATTTCCGGCGGACAGGATAGAACCTCTACGGTTTTTATTAAAATACTTGTAACTCTTCGGTTTCTCATACGATAAAGATAGCATTTTAAAGAAACAGCGTTATAGGTTTTATAAATTATAATAGGTATAATAAAAGAACAATTGTAATGTTATCTTTGATGTAGTATTGAATAATAATTTCTGATTAAATTGATCATGTTACCGGAGTATTGAATGGGGCGGTTTGCACACTGGGGTAAGATGATTGTATTGATTTAATGAATACAATGCCAGCATATGAATGAGGCAGTCATTCGATACAAGATTCATGCTGGTAATTTCGTCATTTAGGATCGTGTATTTAGTGCAGCATAGAAGGATCTGCATACAACTCAGTATATTATACATTGAACAGATTATAGTATCGAGAATTTCTTTATACTTTGTTATTTTTTTATAGATCTTTAATTCTTTCCTCTTTTTGTTTTAAAAAGTCATTTCTTTCTTTCCATTTTCGTCATATGGAGATCATTATATGGTAGAATGAAAAGTGCATCATTTTACTTATCTCACATAAGATCTGCTGCTAAATAACATCAAAATAAAACCGAGATACAAAGTTTCATTCAAAATGTTATACTACATTTCACTTGCACCTGCATAAATGCCAGAATAAATTAATGTAAGAAGCTGACATTTATTTAAACCATTATTAATTTATGGTACCAAATTCTTGTAAATCAAACGCGCTTAATCGTGACTTCGGTAGAATTTTCTACCGCATCGTTCTTTGTCCATTTTATCATCTTAAATTATTTTACCGATTCGTATGAGTAGACGGAGCACTAAAAAAATTGCTTTGAATTACTGACAAAATAACAAAATTAACGTGCTCATTTTACCCCGAACTTCTCTGCTTTACGATTTGAGAATTACAGTTGCTGTATTTTTGTTATTACTTTAAATATTTTACTTCCCAAAAGATTGACAAAGTGCTTTCGGGGAGTTCTAATATTATAAATGAAATACTTTTATATATCTCTAAAGAATGAAACTCTATAATGATATTAATAATAAGAATTGCCGATCCTTTTTTTAATATTTTCTAATCAGACCGGTCAACTGTCCTCATAATCGATAAGATTTTAGCTTTATATAGAAAAAACATGTCTTACACGTATTTTTACATGAATTTATTGGCGATGGAAAAATATCGACGATATGGATATTCCGTTTGCAAACATTACAGGATCGTGATGTATTTTTATTCCCTTTTTTAAGGGGATGAAAGAAAAATTAAAAGGAGTTGGAGCCAATTGCACGGTTTGGTGGATAGACATTCTTTTTTTTATTATGTTTATCGTTTCATCTAAGATTTTACGTATCCGAGGGCTCGCAGTGAGTTTTATTTCCCTAAAGATTCTTTTTGGCAAATAACACATCGTTAACATTTTGTTTTCTCCCTACATTATTGAAACTAGACGTTTTTGACAAGTTGATAATTTGTACTCGATTGCTAAATAATATAATATATACTGTTTTAAATATTCAATTTCTAAACTGAAGATAAAATTTTTCAATCAAAAATGGATGTAGATAAAGTTCCAATATTCAAATAATTGTTTACCAAGTGCATCGAAAAAAATCCATATTGCCCGCGTGTAATTAATGATTGAAATCTTCTAATCTAAAAACCGAAAATTCCGTAAACAATATATTACAATCTCGTTAATCAAACAAACTCACTTTTGTTGCTTTACACTATCAGTAATTTTTATCAAAACCGACCGCAACGGCAAATTTCTATAACCCCAATGAATTTTCGATCTGTCATCCTCTAAAAATATTTTCCAATTATACATCTAAGAAATTCCACAATCAACGTACACAATTTCAAAAATCAAACGAACTCATACGTTCTTTCTCCATTACATTTTCAATAATCCCAATCCGAATTATCCCCCCTGCCAAATTTCAATAGCCCCCATAAACCCTCGATCGCTCCAACTATAACAACATCCGTACCGACACTTTATGAGTACTAATACTTATGTATCACAGCAGATCTTGTGATCGGTCATGAAATAACAATAATACCCTTCTAAAAGAAATTGCAGGAGACTGTCAACTTACTATAGGAAACAATGTACAAAACAATTTTTACTTAATAGCACAAAACATTACCTATATACTTTCACGTCATTGAACCGGTCATTCGATCACGTATGTTACGGTCAGTGTTAACACGTTGCCGCAAATGACGGCTATAGTCGTCTGATCTTCGGCGATATGTAGGCAAACGACGGCTATAGTCGTCGTGCACATTTGAATCAACAAAAAAAAGAACAGCGTTAGTACGAAGTGTACTAACGCATACACTTGTTAATTATTGAGTAATACATCGAAAAAAAGGTATAGCATGCCAGACAGTATATTGTTCTTTTATGCCTTTTCTCATGCTTTACCGCTTCGGACCAAAGAAAAGTGTTTCTGAGCATGATCGTCAAATTAAAAATGCGCGGCAACGTGTTAAAAATGTGTCTACTCATAATTTTTTTTTTCAACTACTCCGATCATAAAATTCCACAGATACAACTGCGAACGTCTGTGTAACCGACTTGGCCGCGTAAAACGACTCATCAATTGGCGCGAGCCGATTCCCGAGGGTTACTTCCCGAAGTTGGATTCCCTCGTGTCCAGTCGCACTTGGCCTGCTCGTCCCAGCGGCGCCGTCCTCAAAGACATCAATCGGCAAGTGGATGAATTGGATTTCGACATCCAGGATCTGGAAAGATGGCGCGATCGCGTCTACGAGGCGATTCACACTGGTTCCGTGATCAACACGAGGGGCGAGAGAGTGCCGTTGACCGAGAAGGATGGTATCGATGTCCTTGGGAATATTATGGAAGCCAGTATCCTCACTCCCAATCCCAACGTTTATGGGGATCTCCACAATCTTGGCCACGTCGTTATCTCGTACTGCCACGACCCGGATCATCGCTATCTGGTAAGACGATTTGTGGTAACGGTGTGTATCGGTGGGTCTATCGGTTTAAAGTTATTACGATTTTCGGGGGGTTTTGAATATAGATGTCGAGGATGATGTTTGGTTTTGGCTTTTATTTCGATCGGTTACTGTTAGACCATTGTGGATTTGGTCTTGGGTTTGTTGGGTGTTTTTAAAATTAAAGTATTCTCGGGGGAGAATTTGGAGGGCAGAAATATTAACACTTTACCGACCGCTATTGTTTGAGCATCCTACCCACTTTAGAGGATTTGTTTCGGCTTTGATTGCCTACAGAAAATTAAATCTCTTGGAAAATTACAAATGCTTCTCATCGACTCCTTAAGAGAGTTCCACTACAATAATAAATAACAAATTAGTGATTGCCGTGGGAACCGATTAACACTAGAACTACCAAGCCAGTCAAAATGACTGGTCCCCAATTATTTTCAAAAATTCTCAAAATTCATAGGAGAGCCATACAGCATATTTTCTACGTCCATCTCATAAAACATAAATTATCGAGTCGATCATCATTTCCATGTCTTGATTCCTCTTTTTCTAAAGTACTTAATTAATATATTAAAATATGATAGATTTACGCCGGTAGTTCTAGTGTTAATAAACTAAAAGTCTAAAAGCGTTGGTGACAAAAAGCCTATTCATAGGTCACAGGTCGGTAAAGTGTTAAGGAAAGGTCATTTCAACATTCTGTTTATCCTTGTTTCTGAAGAGTAGCCATATTGGCACCACTGATATTATTCGTTAAATTCTGCTTTATCAAATATCTTATGTGATAGTCTAGCAGCTCATGATTTGAGAAAATTGCTAAATTCCTTGATGGAAACTGCAATGTGTAAAATCTTCCATGGAACAATTTCCAAAATGTCGCAAAAATCTGTATGAATACGTGTTATAAATTATGGAAATTCGAATAACAATACTTTCTCGTGATAGAACATTCGTATCATAAACTGTCAATATATGAAAATAAGTACTTTTTTTTATTACTTGATATTCCATTTTCTAAAGCCGTGGTTCCCAACATTTTATAGGATTTCTCGGCCTCTTTACAATTTTCTAAATTATTGCGGACCCTTTAAAATGAACTGCAATTAACATATAGGCTACTGTTACCAAAACATTCTTTGACAAACAATTATTCCTTTAGAAAATGATAAATCTGTTCAGCAAATGTACATTCAAGAGCACGAATGCATCCGTTTTGTCTGCAACAGCTCAAAATTTTAACCAAGTGATTTCTTCGCGGCCCCATAGAAGTTCCCTACAGAACCGCGAACCCCAGTTTGAGAACCACTGTTCTAAAGCGAATTATCAACGCCAAACCATCATTGTTTCACTATTATATTGCTTTAGAAATAATGAAGTATTCTCCAACATATTTCAAAATTCAATCCCGTCGACACAGAGTCATAACTTTTGAATACAGAATCAAATTGTAGTTTCCAATCGTTCGTATTCATATCGTGACCTAGGATCCAATACACGTTTTTCTTCCCCGATCGAAGATCCTACCTGATCGACTCTCAGATTATAAGGGTCCTTGTTGCTTTATTCTTTCAGGAAAGTTTCGGTATCATGGGTGATTCAGCGACCGCTATGAGGGATCCTATTTTCTACAGGTGGCACGCCTTTGTCGACGACGTTTTCCAAGAGCACAAAAACACGCTTCCTGAGTACAGCGTGCAGCAGGTCTGTGAAAGCAATTGTTACTTAATGTATTCAGCGTTGTAATTTTGTCGGAAGCCTGAGGTTAAATGCACAGCGTTAATATGAGTTTATGAGAAAATGATTATTAGGTAATCTTTTTGGTCACGCTGGTAGAATATTAATGGCCTTATGAAATTTGAATATAATTGGAAATTTGATAAGTGTATTAAATAGAATATGATTTTAGTAGAAAAATAATATTGGGTAATCTTTTACCGATTTTTTGTCAGGCTGGTAAAATATTAATGGATTTATGAAATTTGAATGTAATTGGAAATGCGATAAGGGTATTGAAAATTTATCGAAATTAAAAAGTATGTAATGTAATATTCGGCAGAAGTAGAGTGCACTTTCCGTATTTTAGTAATGATTTAACGAAAGTATAAATTACCGAAATTTCAAAGTATTTATAATTTAGTCACTTTTTTAAATATTTCGTAAAAATTAACTATTTAGTGTCATTAAACAACAGATAAAAATACGACGATTATAAATTTTGGAAATTAAAATTGTTTTTAATAGTAAATCCTGGAAATTACACACGAAATCATATTTCCCATTGCCTCACACTTGCAGAATACAAATTATTACGTACAAATAAGTTCAATCTGCTGTTTTTAACTATATCACCTTGAAAATCCCAGTAAAACAAGTATAAACATTTTAAACACCTAATATTCATTTGCTTTGTAGTTTTGTAAGGACCATCACATTTACCATTCTTCGCCAGGGTGCTACATAAGTTGCAGCTGTCTTTGACCTTATCTTTAATTCATATTTAGTTGGACTTTCCGGGGGTGGAAATAGCAGACGCTAGAGTGCAGACAAATCAGCAGCGCAACGTTTTGAACACTTTCTGGACGAAGAGTGACGTAGACCTTTCTCGAGGTCTTGATTTCACTCCGCGTGGCCCGGTGCTTGCTAGATTCACTCATTTGAATCACAATGATTACACGTACACAATCGTCGCGAATAATCGCAACAATGCTGCACGAAGGGGCACCGTTCGTATCTTCATGGCTCCCAAAGAGGACGAGCGTGGCTTACCGTTCACGTTCAGACAACAGAAGAACCTGATGATCGAGATGGACAAATTCACTGTAACGCGTAAGTTCTCGCACATGTTTTACGATTGAATGGGGAAAAAATAAATTTTATTATGCTTTGTTAATAAACGAGCAGTTAACACGTTAAATGCCATGGGGATCACCGCCAACTGGTGCTATTGAAATCAATGAAATTAATGTTTCTCATGACTTTTGAAATGTAATATTCACGAATTTGCTAATATATGCAAGATTTAAATATTGTTCTTGAAAATGTTAAATAGTGCTAAATATTAACTGTTTTTACCTTTAACGTTTATGCAGAATGAAGATGTGATTTTAATAGAAAAAGTTTCATTTCGGTAATAATGGTGAAACTAGAGGAATACGGGTGGTATTCAACGTGTTAATTATCGTTCCATAGCCTCGATTGTTTAACATACGGGACTACATTTTTGTCTACTCGAAAATATTTTAACAAAGCATTTTTTCAAAAAAAAGACCCATATGTTCTAACGTTTGGAAGGAATATAACTCCGCGAAGTTTATAAATCGTCTGAGAATTTCTAAAAATAAATAAACTTCACGATTAAATTAGTAGATCAGAAACAATATAATTCAACTACGATACTCTCAAACGACGCGGTCATTTGAAAAAAAATACACATCGCAAAAATTTCCCAAACGTGACGGGGCGATTCGAACTCGGGCCCAACGCAATGGGCCCTAATGGTCCTAGTTCACTGATTGCAAGACTGACCCTTTACCATCTTACTGAACATAGTCGGTAGTACTAGCTTAATTAAAAAATTAGTAAATGCCAAGTCCATTTCTTTATTGTTGTATTAGGTGTAGAAATTAATTCGGTGCCTTTTTAAAAGAAGTTTAGTATTTATTTATAAAGTAATCGTACATCTGTTATTCTTCGAAACATTCTCCATCATTTTCGTTGACTTTGGTCCATCTGTCAGGCAACTGCCGAATTCCTTGGCGAAAAAAAGATGGCGATTTTGATTCAATGAATTCGTCAATACTTTTTTGCACTTCTTCCAATGTTTGGAAATTTGTATCAGTTAAATGATGTTGGAGTGATCGGAATAAATGAAAATCCGATGGAGCCAGGTCAGGAGAGTATGCCGGATGTGGGAGGATTTCTCAGCCCAAAGAACAAATGACATCCTTTGTTGCTTTTGCAACGTGTGGCCGAGCGTTATCTTGTTGCAAGATGACGGGCCGTGTTACATTACCTGTAAATGGTCTTTTTTTTCGAGTTCGTCACTCATGCATAACTATAAGTGTTGGTACTTAAACGTTATAAAATGGCGGGCGATTATTTACATTCAAACCAGAGTTGTAAATAAATTAATATCAAATGGTCTTTTTTTTCGAGTTCGTCACTGATACATAACTATAAGTGTTGGTACTTAAACGTTATAAAATGGCGGGCGATTATTTACATTCAAACCAGAGTTGTAAATAAATTAATATCAAGGCACCGAATTAATTTCTACACCTAATACTTATTATTATTTTTACGAGGCACGGCACTGTAATGGTCGTTTCAATTTCTGCATCATAATCTTCATAACTTTCGTGTGACCCGATCATAGTACGTCCTGGACAGAACGTAATCGAGCGCAGATCGAACGAATCCTCGGTTACCATACCATTCGAGAGGACCTTCCGCAATCTCGATGAAAACAGACCGATCGGCGGTGACACCCTGGAGCAATTCAACTTCTGCGGATGCGGCTGGCCACAACACATGTTGGTGCCAAAAGGCAGCAAGGAAGGATTCCGCATGGACTTCTTCGTCATGATATCCGATTATACCAACGACGCGGTGAGTACTTTTTATGGCTATCGCATGTATCATCCTTTCTATTCGTGCATTTTATTCATGCAAAGCCTCGTGGCATTGATTTCATTCATAATTCATTAGGCTTGAGTGAAATAACTTTGTAAATACGCTGGTAATACTCCGAAATGTGGAACATTTTTGGGCGAGATTAATAGCTGCTTTCTGCTAGCTATTTTAGCGATCAATTTATTTGGGGATGAGTTTTCGTTTAAATAGAAAAAAGGGAGATTGAGAAAGGAAAAGGGAAGCGTGAAGATATTCTGTGTACTATCAATTGATAGTTCATTGTTATACGGGTTTTAGAGATTGTATATAACCTTTTTAGTTCTATTATTTGCAGCATTTGCTTTTAGGTGAGTTTTTGTGTAAATAGAAAAGTGGATAATTCTGGCAGATATTTTGTGTACTGTCAGGCGGCAGAGTTAATTATTTTCGTCTCACTGATAATTGTTTCTCCGATAGTTTATCTGGTTTATATTAATCCCGATATATTTCGGATAATCGACCTGCACATTAAGCGAATTTAACGAGAAATTGAATTGTCTGTGAAGTGCATTTGAAATTAATTAAAGTTACGCGAGAAACAATTAACACGAATGTGATACTAAATTATTATAATACCGAGTATTAACAGCATTTGCAACTAATCAATGAATATCTTCTAACGAATATAACACTTCCATCCTCGGTACACTGTGCTTCTAATTGATCACTGGAGCAAAATTATGCGAAACAAATGGAATATCTGAGTAACATTAACTCTTTGAAAGCCTACCTTGTATTATACTTCATTTGAATTGTAAATAATGTTGAATCAATTTGAACTGACTTTGGGATTTGACAATGAATCTGAAACTTCACATAAGTATTCCTCCGTGTCTCTAACTATTACTATCAGCGCATAAAATGAATGATCAACAGTATATAATTTCACAAAATTAATATTATTTATTGTTAGTTAAGAAAGAGTTGACAAAATAATTCAAAATGCAAAGGATAAAGGTAGCCCACCGTAAAGAAATGGTCCACAATAATTTTCCTCCTTAACACTAGAACTACCGGCGTTAAATCTATGATATTTCGATAGATTAAATAAGAACTTTGTTAAAAGAGGAATCCAAGAGGCGGAAAAGATCGATTCAGTGATTTCTGTTTTCTGAGATGGACGTAAAATATTTATTCTATGACTTTCATACGAAATTGGAGAATTTTTGGAAAAAATTGTGTACCAGTCATTTTGACTGGTTTGGTAGTTCTAGTGTTAAAATAATCTCTACAAAGATAACAACATCTAAAGAATCATCTGCTTTTAACGATCAAGATACCAACGCGACTAAAATACTCAGTTAAAAACAGTAACATTCAACACTAACCTTCAAGTCGCCCACCTTCAAACCTAAAAATCCCCCGTCAGAAACAACCCAAACGAGAACCACCTAACAAACTCACCGACCTCCAACAAAACCAACAACCCGCGAACCAACTGCACATTAAATTCCCCGAACAAGTACAGCCATGTAAATAGCCAAAAGGGAGTCTAAAATATCATCCCTCTCCGTTTCATCCCACTCACGTTCCTGCAATTCACTCAAACGCAAGAGCCGGCTAACATTGCTCCGCATACCGCCCCTAAACTGACACATAGAGAGTCAAGGATAGAACACCATTCAAGATTGTTAAAATCGCGTGTTTCGCGTTGCAAACACTCAGGTGGAACAGGAAGAGCCAACCGGCTGCAAGGATGCCGCGAGTTTCTGCGGCCTGAGAGACCGCAAATATCCCGACGCACGTTCCATGGGATATCCGTTCGATCGTCGGCCCCGTCCAGGCGTCGAAACCCTGGCCCAATTCCTTACCGGAAATATGGCGGTCGCCGAGATAACCATCCGGTTCTCAGACTCCGTCGTGCCGAGGAGCAGATCCGGAAGCATGGGCAATACGTTGACCTTTGCATGATCGTCCGATTCACGTTCAAGATCTCTCGACCACCTACGACATAACTTGGACGATCGTCGCGGGTGATGCATGCCGATGATGCCGCGACTGTGTCAACGGGGTGGTGCATCATGCTCGCGTCTAGTCTGTTAATCGTAGGGGTTGAACGGAGGAAGGTAATGTAGTTGTGAAATACGGGAGATGACGGTGTCTTTGATGAAAATTGATAAATTGGCTTCTTTGGTATATTGAATTTTGGTCTCAGTGGGAATGGCGTTGATTTTATGGGGTGTTTGTGTAGGGTAGTGGATGGGCTACGTCGACGGGGTGGTGTACCATGATTGCATCGAGTACTGTTAATTGGGGGGTTAATAGAGGGGAGTGATGTGATTGGGTTGGCAACTAAGTAATTGCCGATTTTAAATAAGAAGGAAAATTCAAAAATTTTGTTTAAAAATATAACTTTATTAAATTAGATACTGTCCGTTCTTGTCGATGACCTTTTGCCATCGTTCTGGCAGTGTACAAATTCCACGTTCGTAAAATTTCTGATCTTTGCTATCAAAAAACTGAACTTCGACTGGACAGATCGTTGAGCATTTTTCAATGAAAAATCACCAGAACGAAATCTGGCAAACCAATTTCGACACTGCCTTTCTTTCAAGGCTTCATTTCCATATACGGTACATAACTTCTTTTGTGCTTGCGATGCGTTCTTGTCTTTTTGGAAGTAATACAATAAAATATGTCTGAAGTGCATGTCCTGTTCTTCCATTTTTAAATTGGGATAAAAACAAAAGTAAAGCACTAATCGATATAATTTTTTTACTAAATTAAAGGTAGAAGTCCAAACAATAAGAAAAAAGTATAGGTTAGATGCTTTGACCACGTTAACAAAACAAAAGAAAGTGTAAAGTCCATCTATCCACAAAATCGGCAATCACTTAGTTGCCAACCCAATAGTTTTGTCACAGGGGGACGATGGTTTTTGATGGAAACTTATGAATTGGCTTATTTGGAATCTTGATTTTTGGTTTCAAACGTGAAAGGGGTACATTTTGTTGGGCAGTTGTGGAGAGTAAGCGGTGCTTGTGGAAAATCGTGATTGCTGTTCAGTTTTTGTAGATGGGTTGGAGGAATTTTTTAAAGTAGCTTTCTGATTGCGCCCGGGTAGACTGTTTAGTTTTGAATTGTGTTCCATGATAGGGTTTAACAGCTTTTGCATTTGGAAGAGGTACAGTGACTATATGATTAGACGTATTTGCTTCATTCTGTAGTTTGTGGTTTACTGTTTTTTTTATTTAGATAGTAAGATATTAAGTAAATTAACCGGTTCACAGCGGAATTTAGTTTCAAAAATCTCTCACGGAATGCCGAATTAGAATCAAGTAAATATGTGTATACACGTCGAACGCAATTAACTTGTTAACATTTGTATTTAACACTATATGATATGCACCTTTAGTTATACAAACTTCTGGTTTATAGAATTACTTAAGACTCAGCAACCCAATGCATTTGAATCTTTAACCTGTTAACCGGGGAATTAACTTTAGTTCAACTCGTTTCAAATTGGAGACATTTTTCTTCGCAGTGAGAAATAATATTATCACACCTAAAGTACCACGCTAGAATTTAATGGAAAAGAATAATGTAAAACGTAATGCGTTCAACATACCATATTTAAAAATTGCCACGACGAAAAACATCGTCATACGCATTAGAGTTGCCTTCCTGGTATGACGGAATATTACGTCCTACCCGGTTAACAGGTTAATGTTGAATAAGCATAGTCATTAATACTGATGACGAACAGTGTGCATTGAAAAAAGCAGAACTAGCAGTGTATTCGTACGTTATTAACGACAGCACAGTATTTTTATGTGAATTATTATACTCCGTGTCACAGAGAGAAAATGGAAATTCATGGCGTATTTGTTCACTCTTTCAATAATATACAAAGTATAGAATGGCCTTTCGAATCATTGAAGAAGAACGAAAAATAGTCAACAAATTTCCTTTGATACTTTAAAAGTCTCTGATCACCAATAGCAAACATAACGAATCGAAAGAAATTAACAAATTACCCACTCCCTTGGGTATTTACTACAGCGCGAGTTTATTCAATTTGCTCCACGAGTCGCGCTTGAATATACGCCAGCCTTTTCATTTTCTCCCCCATTTTTCCACACTGGTTATCTGGCCTTTTTTGTTTATTCACCGTACCGGCGCTTACTGTTTGACTGCACCACCACCCTTCGTTCATCCCTCACTTTTATATTACGATAACTAGGTTATAGGAAACGGCAAGTGGAAAATACCAAAAAAAGAAAATAACATACATTTATATACATATACCTACCTATGCAAATGAAAGAAAAAAAATGTGAATAAAGCTAAAGATGATTAAGCAGATAACACGGAGTAATTCATTCCGAGTGCCCGATTTCCCGCTTGTCCGACACAAGTATCCGACACATCCACGCATTTCCGCGTCGCTCGTCGATGCCTCGGTTCTGCTCCTCTAAATACATTCATCACGCATTTGTTTCCGGCCAGACGGACGTAGATTTATTCTCGAGAAGGGCGAGAAATACGGACAGTGTGACGAAGA
This sequence comes from Cerceris ruficornis, assembly GCA_963989415.1. Taxonomy (NCBI): domain Eukaryota; kingdom Metazoa; phylum Arthropoda; class Insecta; order Hymenoptera; family Crabronidae; genus Cerceris; species Cerceris ruficornis. Next base: position 12,568,569 of record OZ022521.1, read on the forward strand.
TAGATAGACGCTTTACGAGGGTCCCTCGAGCGCAGTCCTTGCGCCGAATATCCCTCCCTCTGATATGGCCAGTGTATGATTACTGCCTAACTACGAGGAGGGAAATGTACTTTGACTTTAATCGAAACGGTTTCATTTGCATAGTTAATGGACTGTAATTTGTCTGCTTGTTTGGTGGGTATTGGGATTTAATTATGGCGATCATTTTATTTGAGAGCGACTGCTACTATTTTGAATGTTTTGAATTACAGAGGATTTTATGTCTACTGTATGATACTAGAGAGATGCCGCGCGAATGGAGTTCGAAAAGAACGTGGATCTGATTGGTCAAAATGGAAAGGATATGTCTGTTCTCACATACATTTTCGAATCGAATGTGTTATTCGTTAAATGGCAATGCGTAATAATTGGGTCGCATAAAGAAGAAAATAAATGAGATATTTTGAGACAAAGTGAAGTGGTATGATGTAAGCAATTCACTGACACAAGAGTACACAGAGCATTAATGTTAACGTGATGCAAAGAGTTAAATGTTTTCGCTTAAAATCTTTCATGGAACTAATTAAAGGGTTCATCTGTGTAGCTGTGAGACTCCTTCGTGTGTTTGGCCTCATTTATTGAAGCGTTTCTGGTGGAATGATTGTACATCTATTTTCATAGACATCATGTATTACTTCAAACTTCCTTCAATTTCTTTAATTTGCGTATTTGTCGAAGATTTAATATCTGCAATTATTAAAAAGTTTATTATTTTGAGATAAGGAGGGAAGGATTTTATACAACTGGACTTTTGAAAATTTCCATTTGAAGAGTTAAAAGCTTTTTGCTTTCGTGAAGCAATATACTTTTCCGAATTCTGACACTTTCTTCACAAGTGAGCGATGTATGTACATACATACATATGTTACCGTTAAAGCGTGGAATCCGTTATTTCATGAAATAACTAGGTACTTCATGAATTACCTAAATGAATCAGTTAAAGTATATAAAATTATAGGATTCTATGATTTATAGTTTCTAGAATAACGATTGCCTACTCGTTATTTTTTATTGCTGTCTAACTAATTTAGCAATAGCATTAAATCACACATGCTTTTTTCCTTTATTATTTATCAATTAATCTAGCCGTAACATGAAAGGTACTTTTCGAGAGACTTTAACAATTTGTCAATAGTTAATTTACAAAAAACTTGCTATAATGTCAAATTGCGGAGTTTCCACTTTAACGGTCTATCATTAGTTAATTTATAGAATAATTAATTATTTCATAGAAGAACATAAAATAAGCGTGAAATTATTAATCTATTACACACTTTAACCGACATGGTTAATAATTTCATGAAATGCCTAGTTACTTTATGAAACTACTGAATTATAAGCTTTAACGGTAAAACAAATACAATTTTGCTGTATCTCTACCCAGAACGAATGAGAGATGTCTAGACCGTTCGCCAAATTTGTTTTTAACAAACAGTGACTCCCTAAAACTCGTAGTGGATAAAGTAAGTTTAGCATGCGCCATGTGTATGACTTTACTTAAGATTAAGCAAACATCCCTGGCATAATAACAAGTAGGACAAATTCTTAAATGTTCTTAAAGAACGAAAAAATGAAGACGAGACTATTCTCGGGATCAAGAACAGACACCGTATGCCGAGACTTTTAAATATCATTTTTCCAGCTTTGACTTTTATGGTTATTTCACGAAGAACGAAGAGTTTTAAGTGAGTTTCGAACCCTCAAGGCTATGTTATATATCGGTGGAAAGAATTCCTTAGAAATGACGACGTGGAGACTTGAACTCGTGGTCCACTAATTGGAAGTCAGAGGCTCCGTTCCAATTGTCCCCATAGCTCCACGATTTCTGAGTTACGGGAGATTGAAGGAAATTCTCCAAGTGTCCATTCTGGGGTTCGACATACGTTACGCGTTTTAGTGCTTTGCTGTAAAATATTGTGTCGACGTGAGATGCAAGGGTGGGAGCTTTTTATTTGAAGCAAAAATAACAAGTACAGGGTGTTCAAAAGTCACTGGACAATTTCAACCCTTAAAAGGTATCATGGGTGATATATCACCCCATGTAATTTGTTTTACTAATACTATTAACAATACCGATACCGGATGATACCGGTAACGTGATTTTTTTAGATACCTTTTAAGGGTTAATATAGAATAATGCTTTATGTTATTCCTTTTTTCAAATTGTGAAGAAAATGATGGTTACTTGAAGGAAATAATTTGAAGGAGTAATTAAAAATAATTTGCAATAAGTATGTTTGTGTTGTTTATAAGAGAATAAATTTGAATTTTGAAAAGATAAAAAGGGTCATTCTACTTTCGTATGGTCTCGTGACGTATTTTTAAGTAACAAATAAGTTTATTTAAAAGCTAGAATTTATGCTCATAAAGTACGATTGATTTTGTTTCGAAATAATTGATTTCGACATAATAGTTTGAAATAATAACGAGTATTTCAAATGTTAATGCAAGATATAAAATGAGAGAAAATAATTATATAAAGTGATTATAGATATTGAAATAATATATTTGAAGAATACGAAAGATAGTACAACTAGAAAGGGGCATCAGAATACGCAAATTCAACTATATATTTGTATTTCCCAATAATGATAAGTCAATATTCGAAGTCTGTGGTTTTCGCGAGGAACTTTTATACCGCAACAGAAAGAAAATGATTTTTCCTGTAAAACTAAGCAGAATATATTCATTTTCTGTTGCACCAATATAAATTACAGTATAACGGAACTATTTTGCAGAAATTATAAAAAAAAATCAACTGTTTAACGGAGCAGATAGTTATCAAAATGAATTCTAAATATCTCAAAAAAAAAGAAGAATGAACGACTTACAATGAGACGACTCTCATAATTGCCGGTAAATATAATACATTCGTACGCTTCCTTTTTTTCGGTTATGTGTAGATTCGTCTGATACAGTATTTTCTAATTTAAGTTTATGCGAGAAGTATTATTACAAAGCAAAATAAAATAATACATTATTGTGGTTCATAAAAGTACGTTTTTCACTAAAATTATTTGTGGTATCATACTTCACAAAATGGACAAGAATTGCGTAGAAGTGAAACACAAGCAGCACGAATATTTACAAGGTTGGACGTAATTTTAACCTATGAAACACTTAATTCCGGCGAGGTCGCGCGACATCAACATTCAAACCAGTTCCGGTAACTTTGTCGGATTTCTCGAATCTCTTTTGGTCTCGTGAGTCCGAAGAAAATGTCAGCCAAGGAACCGTGAAATATTAAGTTTCTCTGCTCCCTGACTGCCGATGAAAGGAGAATCGCAGGGGTACTTTGAAATGTAGTTTTACATACAAATACATCTTTCGGTTCAGAAATTTAGCAAAATAAATGTATTACTTTTTTTAAATTATTTTTATTCCTAAAAAACGACATAAAGAATGATTTAACGAAAATTTATAGTAATCGAATCGGTGTTAGCAAGTAATACAGTTGGAATTTTTAATAATATTGATCAGTATTATAATTCTTATTTATGCAAATCCATTTGAATAAAAAAGAAAGAATTGTAGCTTGTACCTTGATTTATAATGAAGTATTACATTATCTTTAAAACGGCAAGTATTTGTTCGCTCACCATTAAGTTCTTGTACAAATAGAAGTTTTAATTAAAAAAGTAGCTGATACATTGAGGTGTTAAAGTTGTTACAAAAAAATTGTAATCTTTATAAACAAAATATAGAAGAAACTAACTTTATCAAAATAGTAAAAATAATCTATTTTTGAAAAAAATGAAGTATCTAGTAAAAAAACAGAAATATTTAATCCGAATTATTACTACGCCTATAGACAATTTTTTATCATTTACAATAAAATTACCATCCATGTATCCAAATAGCTGTGTTATTTGCAACAACTTTTTCTTCGATGTAAGAACGTTATATAAACTTTTTTGCATGTAAAAGTATGCCTTATTCCAAAAAGTGTAGTCTACATTTCTAAAACCATTCCTCCTCTCGAATTACAAGTAACGTCCTATAACACCTTACAAGTTTCCAAGTCTCCATTCACAAATTTCACCAATCCATTTCTCATTTCTCTACAAATGTCAAATTTCACTTTCAGTACAGCTACAAAAAAATTATAAAATCTTCATAAAATAATATAACATTTTTCAAATAATAACAAACCAAGCTGCAACTGTTTCGTTAAAGTGATTCATCATCCCCGAAACGAGTAATTAACGCTGGATCTACCAACGATTAATCCAATTTATTTAAAAGCATCAAATACATACGTTCAAAGAAAATGAATGAAGGAGCGAAAAAACACGATCGATTTATTTGCTTGCAGTCTGTAAGATAGACATAGAAAATTGAAACAGAAACACGCGTTAGAAGTTTCTGAAACATTGATAAAAAAAAAGTGAGAACAAGTCATTTTGACCACCTTGGTAGGGCTAGGGTTAAACGAACATTTTATCGTATCGAGGGGAAAGCAGTGATTCGCCTCATAAAAATTGAAATACTAAGGCGGAGGCATTATTCCTCTGATTGCGAAGTGCCAGAGAAAATTCTTCGGTAATCGTCTCTTACGGCGGGCATGTCGGAGAGATCTTAGTAATTAGAAGCAATTAGCGTTGAACGCTGCGTGTATACTCACGCGTGCATGTCGCCGCAGTCTTCGCGGTGCATTAATGCCTGCATTAATGACCAGCCGCCTCTGGCATTCGTTAAGTTTTATCTCGCTAGTAGGATTATTTTGGATTTAAAATTAATTCGTAGCTGTTTTAAGGGCTGCCTCTTTAATTGGGCATAGTTTGTCTGAAATTATCACGGTACTGTATCGTTTGGGGTCTACCTGTACGCACTTTTTTAGCAGACTGAAAGGAAGACGAAGGGGTACAAATAATGAACAGTAAGAGTACAGCGAGAGATTTATAGATTACAGTAGTCAACACGATTTTTGCCCAAAGAATATTTATGCTCATTCTTACAGATTTTGTGATACTAAACACGAATATCAAATCCGTTTGCCTCCATCAGACTCCATTTTTAAGAAAAACAGTGTTGAGCAACTAAGAATTATTTAAATTGTTTTCCATAAAATGATTCTAAAAACCCTCCAGAATATAACGATGCATATTACCTTAATGTTATGAATATTTAAGCATGTTTAAACAATGCTCAAATGGAAAAGGGCGACCAAATTTCTCAATTTTTTTGGGATATTTTCCTATTTATCTTAAAAACCAGGTGCCCAAGAGGAATTTGAATAGCAGGAGGCGATAGAGCAGATATTTTTCTTGAGGAAAACATAATTGAAAGTTGCTAAACAACTTTTGTTTTCGGCTGAGAAAGTAAAGTAGCTCCGCAAGACACAAGGTACTGCCAGTGATTCTCAACGCAACCATTTCACCCGCGCTAGATTTATGATATGTAGCTTGCTTTACAAGTACTTTTATTGTTTATGAGTTGTTTCACGACAATAATGCTACATTAAACAGAGAAGTATATTTCTAAAAGTACATCATACACATAAGCAATATTGTTCAATTGCAGTCTCAAGTTCAAAATTATACGACTTACTAAATATAAAAGTACTCGCCACAAAAAAACACTACATGATGCAGACAAACGGATTACATATCTGAATTCAGCAAAAAAGCGCTAACAGAATTACATATTAAATCTTTTGTACCGCAAGAAATACTTTATTTCTCTTCTAGTACCTTTCCATTGATCCCTTGCGGTCGCATTTAGTTAAAAATAAAATGTGTAATTGCACTTAAAACAAAACTAGTAAAATCTTAGTAAGAATTACATATGTTAGGGTAAATGTGATTAATCCGGTGATTATGTATAATCGCCGGTTATTATACATAATCACCACTAAGTTCGGTAAATGTGATAAATTGTGTCTTGCGGAGGTATTTTACTTCCTCGGCCAGAAACAAAACTTGTGTTGTAACTTTCAATTAAGGTTTTTCTCAAGAAAAATGTCTGCTCTGTCGCCTCCTGCTATTAGAATTTTTCCTAGACGTCTAATTTTTAAGATAAATGGGGAAACATTCGTAAAAATTGTTATTTTTACAAAATTCCTAAAAATATTGTTGACGGTATGCTACAAATTTGCAATCGTTATTGATAGTTTGAATGCATTATCCAATACGTAGAATACACAATGCAGAAATTAACTTTTTCAAAATTGTAACAATAATCTATTTTTGGAAAGAATAAAGCATCTAGTAAAAAACAACCAACGCTTGTGTCATTCAAAAGCGGGCAACGCAGAAAATTATCTTCCATCTTTCTATTATCCCGTAGTTGTCTTATTGTAAAAAAATGTTAATATTTAATTATTAATTATAAACGTTGCATTGATTTTTTCTTTTTACGTAATCCCAAAAAAATCATTACTTCTGTTCTCGTCGACGGGAACGTCGCCACATAAATTCATTTATCACTTTGGGCGGTTCCTGGTATCGCAAACTTTCAAAACTTTTGCTTTGTTCCATTCGTTTCGGAAAGTGTTTCGCGTTAACTTTGTCAGTTAGCGTCATCACGACATGGGAGATTGTATTATTCCGTAACATGTTTATTCGAAGAATTATACCTCATGAAATTTGTTAATTACATAAAAACTGTGCAAATAAACTCGAACAGTAATGTTTTTTATTCCTCCTACTCCAAATTAATTTTAATCACATTTTTAATGGAAAAATAAATTTCATATATTTAATTTTAATGTAATAACATCATATAACTTTTGTTTGTATTTCTCCTTGTTTATTTTGCAGTTTTCAATGATTTAATCTCGTAGTTATTTTGCATTTTCACTGGGATATGAAAAATATTAATAGAATTTCACAGGAAATTATTTTAAGCATTTTATTTAATTCATTAATGGAGAGTCGTAGAAAGTGTCGTGAACAAAGACTTGATAGAAAATAAGGGATTGACAAAATTACACTTTACGTAGAAGTCTATCAGTCTTTGGACTAAATGAAAATTCAATTCAACTGCGTCTAAATGTATTTCTATGGAAGTTCACGCAAATTAGGTGTAACTGTATAATCCTTCAATTAAATCCAACTCTATCTAACTACAATTTAAGTCTGGATTAATCTTCAGTTGAATAAAGTGCTACTGACTTTGTATTTTTGCCATTATGTCGCATCGTTTGCAGTGAATTTCTTCATATTCGTGTAATTATGTCAGCGTTTAAATAAACACTGTTTATACCCAATGTATAATAAACAATGTATATAAAATCTTAAATGTATAATTATTAAATTGTATATATTTAGTTATTTTTGGGAATCTTAAACCTGCAACATGTCCAGAATGCATGGAATATAAAAATACACACATAAAATAATCAAATTATTGTATTCATTACATATTATACAACGGTTATAACAAAATTCTGCACAGATTCCAATTTCCCAATAGCGTATAGAAAATTCAAACTTCCACAAACATTCAGCATCGAATATTGTCGATTTCAATTAGAGAATTAAAAAAATAACATCTTCTCATTGATGAATTTTCCGAATCTCTTCCATAATTTATACAAATTCACATAGAAGTTAAGAAAAGCTTGAAAAGCCCGTGGTTGACAGTCAACCTGTGAAATTAACGGGAAAGGTGGGACTGTAAAAAGTTGCCATTGAATATCCGATGAACAAAAAGCTACGGCATTCAATAATGGCTGAATAATTAATACTCCCTTGGCACGTATGCTCGACGATAAATCTCGAAGTTATATTGGAGTCCGGAAACTATGCGGATACGTCGAGAGTTTAACTTTAACGATTAGTGTGCCCCTTCGGTTGGCCCATTTGAGGGAAAGCAAACGCATCTTACCATCAAGGTTAAAGTCAGGCGATAATTAGAGTTCTCTCATGCTCACTGGGCTACACCGACAGGAAAGCAGTTTTTGCTTTCCTTTTCGAATTGAGACAGAATTATTTTAGTGTACGAGAATAAGTGATTTGTTTAACATTGCGTGTGTAGTACATTAACCCTTTGCAGTTCTGTGTTCAATGTATCTGGGCGCAGAAGATATTTTATAATTATCACGTTTGCATTGGAAAACGAGAAATTTCGTTTTTAGATAATTAGAGTTGTCGTCGGGAAATGACAATTCTTGTTCTGCGAAATATATGTGTCTTGCTGATAATTTTATAGATAACGAAATTATATGTCACAGTGGTATATTATTATATTTGTTGGTGAGTATATTTATATTATAGATGAGCCTCTGACTAACAATCAATTACACAGAAGTTGTTAATTAACACAGTTTAAATACGCATATGTCGAAAAATTTGTATATCATTAAAATACCTTGTTTTAAACAAGTTTTGGCAAAAAGTACTCGATGCGAATGTGCTAGTATTTTATCACATTAATTTCGATATCCTAAGCTGCTAGTAACTTTACAGTTTTATCTAAATAGTCCTCAAGACTTAAAGTTAACAGCTTTATGTGATATCAGTGAATAATTAATTGTAAAGAATTTTCCCAAATTAATTTGACTTACAATTAGATAAAAAAGGTAGAGAAAATACTTGCTGCAAAGCATTTGTTAAAAATCGCAATGCCTACAATACCCATTTATGATAAAATTTCTTGTAGCTTTTTCTAAGATGAATTCTAGTGGGTTGAAGTGGATGCAGATCTTTTTTTTTAATTTAGAACGGTGTATTAACTTTTATGCGCTATGAGAACTTGTATGAAACTGTTTCCTCTTGTTATCAACAGTTAGAGAATTATGACGAAAAATTCCCCAACGGTGTAATTGTAAGTGTTAACTTGAATATTAATTTCATATTGAAACGGTTAACTTTTACGACGGAGAATCTTGCTTGCTTATGATGTAAGATGTGGTAAAGTTTGTTGATGTACTCGTTAGACTTTCAGTCAAAGTGTGTGAAATAACCGCGTCATCATTATGACTGAAGATAATATCACGGTGGTGTATTAAATATATAAAGAAATTATTACACGATAACAGGTGTTGTGTATATTGTACAGTGGAAATTATTTGTATATTTTCAATTTTCAAGACAATTTAACGCTTTTTTATTGACATAGTACCGAATGTCTTTGATTGAAATTTGAATTGTAAGCGGTGCTGATTTATTTGTACTTAATAATGACGACGATTTAACAATAAAGAATTCAAATATCATAAAAGTTTAATAACGTGTATTTTAATAGTGATATACATTTATCAGTATACGTGTATTCAAAAGTAAACATTTAAATATTGAAAAATATTATATTTGAAGATATTTTGAATTTTTTAAAAGAGTTTTTATTGTCACAATGGCTGCACATATGTGGTAATTATAATACAACGATAATAGAGACTAAAAAAGTTATTGGGATTAGATTTTATTCTATAATTTTGTATCTCGAAAAGAAGAAAAATTTGCAATTTCATTTCTATTGCTATAATTTACATTTGTACTTCCTTTAAACTGGTGTTTATAACTAATTCAATATATTTAATGCAGTTCAAATGGATGAATTATTTTATCTACATTAACTCATTCAGTGTGAATAATTATAAAAGTTATATTTTCTCATAATTTGTAAAATATATTTTACAATGAATAAGGGAAATATTTACAACTTTTGTACGTTGGGAATATTTATGGGATGGAACACTGGCTTACTCAATTCCGACTGTCTGTGCAAATGTCGATAATGTGGATATTGATTCCTACTTTGTAATAATTCAAGGAATTCATGTTCCGTGCTGTGTTGGTAATATAATGCATTGATGAAACCAATGTAGCCTGAAATAAGTGGAATAGACAGATACGAGAACTTTTAAATTACAGTTGCATACTAATTGGGAATTAATGTTGAGTTATTTAAATAGCTACAACTTTGCGTAACAGAAATATACAAGTACAAAAATGTTCAACAGGAGACCAGCATTTTTACATTAGGCCTACGAAAGTATTAAACCAATACATTTGTACGTATAATTAGTAAAATGCAAGGAAGAAAAATGAATTAGACTTCTTTCATTTAAATGTAATTCGGTACGTCTACATGTACTGGATTTAATCACCGATAGCTTTCGTGTTAAATAGTAATTGGCATCGAAGGTACACATTTTCTGAACGATACATTTTTATTTCAGAATTTTAGTTTTTAGAAGTACGAAAGTAAGACTAAAAAATTGATGCCATTAATAAACTAACTTCAGAATTATTTATTACAGAATTTCGCAGCTATAGGCATCTTAATGCATATTTGTCGAATCGTAATTCTGAAAAATCCAAAAATATCCAATCCCAAATTTAAAACGAACCAATCATTGAAATTCCATTGCTGCAGTAAATGATATCTGACACAAAGTAACATTTATTTTCATTTACATTGTTTAAGATAATAAGTCAAGAGTAGCTCCTATTACTTTATAATTATTATATGTTTCGTTGTTTTCTCGCTACAAACATCCCAGAAATTCTCCCGCACTATATTTGAGCAGTAAAAATGCTGATACTACCATTTCCTGTTGGAAATTCGAAGTGGAGTCAGAGTTCTCACGGCGAAATCTTTGAGATAATACTTTAAACATTTTCCAGTTCCTAAATATCCATTCGGAGAATACCACGGGGGCTTGAACTTTGGCAATTATCTCGGCGACGTAGTTGTTTACGTTCGACCTAAAAGGAACTTCTAGTGTTCGTAGTTGAAGCAAATTAACAATTAGGTTTATTCACACTGAACAAGCGAGAGAACACTGAGCGGATAGAGTTAATTACAGTGTCGTACTATTTAATGGAAATATCCAACGTTTGAAATGGAGTAGATGAATTTCATTTATTCGAAATTAACAATAAGTACAAAAACCCATCGCCGTGCTGCCCAGTGCGTTGACGTAAGACAAAAATCAACTTTTACATTGTAAAAAGGGATTTGAAGAATACTTTCTGCCCGGTAGTATAATGTTGATTTACGATTACTTAATACATTCACTGCCAATAATGAGATATCTCGTATTCTGCGTTATAAGTGTGATTTAATAAATTAGTAACAACTATCGCGAGTAGATAGTAATTTTAAGTATAAAATGTTCTTCGTATCATTATAACTGACGAGATTACATTTATGATAAATTAACGCATAATTTTAAGAACTCTTTGTCATTTCCTCTTTTGACACCAAAAAGATATTTACGTAATTTTTCTGGCAGTGAATAGGTTAATCTTTAACCCTTTGCACTGGATTTATTTTTAGAGTTGTATTGTCACATCTACCGTGACATACTAGTGCAAAGGGTTAAAGAAAATACTACTTTGACCTTCGTCGTTTTGTAAATTGGCCTTATTATTTTCGCGAAAATCTCAGAAACAGTAACATACAGGGTGTTACATAAGTTGTAACACCCTCCTCGTGTGATTTTACATGTCTGGCTTGGAGAACATCTGTATAGAAAATCTACCAGAAAACTTTTTATTGACTTTGAAATTCAAGGCCCCAATTTTTTCGTAGCTTATCATATTTTGCTGATCGCGACGATAAAAAACTTAAAAGGGTCCATAGGTTGAATGCCACATAATAACGTTTAACTCTCATACGCTCCTCAAAACTAGTTACACAAAACACCCTTGGGTGATATTTTACCCATATTCGCTTTACGCTTTAATTACTATTATTTGTAATCTATTATACTATATTTCACTGGAATTAAATAAAGTTGAAGTGTCTAGAAACAGAGACTGTGTGAAATTTCACCCAGTGGAGCGTACAAGGGCTAAGGTAATCTTTATCTGTAGTTATCTACCACGAAAAAAAGTGCGCGAATTTCAAAAGAAATATGATCATCGTTGAAACAAACATTTTTCTTGGTTTTCAAAGTTTTTCCAATAAATTGCAAGACTTCTGCATACCGCAATATAATCTGAATAATTAAAACTCTATTACCAGAATGCATACATTTTTATCACATATTGTGCTTCAAATGAAAGGAAAACATGGAGAAATAAAAAATTTTTCATTTTGTTCAGAGTTTTATGATTTTAGTCCACTGTAGTACCATTAAAGGCGACTTTCGGACGATTTTTCTTTCGTCGTTCCTTCTCAAAGCGAACGTAATTGGGCGATCAACGTCACCGTAATATCGATGTGGAATTTTCATTGGGTAGCATTAATCATATCCTTTGAAGTTCTTCTTAATTGCGGTCCGTAGAATTTTAAGTCCGTTCTTTGATTCTTTGCACAGCGTCAATCTGACGTTTTGGAAAGATTTGCCTGAAAACTTGAAGTATAATTGATTGGAAAAAGGGGAGAGTTTTGATTGAAATGATTTCTCGCATCCAGTTGGGATACAGTTAAAGTTTCCTTATTGGAGGTAAGGCGACAGAAGTTTATGAATGCGGCAGCTTTCGAATTCAACGAATTTTCTGTCGAAATTTATTTATTAGCTGTAATCGAAGACAGTTCGAACATTGTTAAAATCGTTATAAACAACATTCCAAATCGCAGAAATTTGTTATCAGTAATGCAGTATCGCGTAAATGTGATGGCTGCCTGATTTTGTATGGATGTGTATGCATGTGTGAGTGTAAGCTTTAATTGTTTTCTGCGAGCTTCGATCGGCTTCAGAAACCACGAAAACGCATTTCATCTCGATCCGTTACCGTGCAAAGACTTTACTTTACTAGCATCACCATTTCTTTCGTTTAAATAATCTATTCGTTAATAAATAATCTTGTTTTTCCTTGTTCGTTCATCTAACTGACATCTTTTTTAATTGCCTACTATATCCTACAATATATACAGTGTCCTGAATGTTTGCGTTTCGACTCTTTTAATTTTTCTCTTTATGAATAATTATATTTTCAAGGTATTTGCAGAGTCGGAATTTTATAATTTTATGCTCAGAGAACACTCTTCGTTCAGATAATAAAATTATCGTAAAGTATTCTAATATATACTGATAACGAGAGTGTTGCGTTTAATATTTAAAGAAATTATTTTATAGTTTAAAAGAATGTACTTATTTCGAATGCTAAATTTTCAAAGATCTATCAATTTAAAAAAAAAGTATTCATAGTGGAAAATGTTGAACTGTCAAAGTTCCTTTAATGTACTGTGCCAATGTTTTTTCTATACATAGAATTCACCTTGTAAATATATTTGTGGAAAATTTTCGTTCATTTTCAAACTGATTCGATTCAAAATGATCAAAGTTCACGAAAGTAATTGACATAGTTTATGGAGTTATCGAAGTATCCCACGTAATGTCAAAATTCTATCAGCACCATGGATCGCTTTGACGGTATTATGCCGCCTCGGACATACAACTTGTATGACTTAATCGCGTCAATTAACCTGATTACACGGGAACAGAGAAATAGAAGGTCGGCGGAGAAGAGGGATGATCGTTGAATAATATCGCAACCGAATATTACGCTACGATAATTCTGTCGGACAAGTTTCAACTGATATTACATTCGCCTTCAAAGACAAAGCCGAATTAGGTTTCTTGAATACAGAACATTCCTCGCGATGGATAAAGTCAACCATTATATTGAGGGTTGAATAATTAATATCCATTTCCTCGAAAGGAAAAGTTGAATATACATACAAGAATATTTGAAATTTTTAAAAGTGATTAAAAGAATTAATAATTAATTAAAAATATAATTAGATTAAAATGTTAAGCGAATATTTTAGTATTTTAACGTAAATGTCAAATAGATCAATTTGTCAGCGTTTCAAAAAACTGTTATAATTTCTAACAGTGCAATTTTTAAAATTTCCTGCGTTTCACCGGTTCTACCAAATTGCAAATAATTCAGTTGATATTCTTCTCTGCTCTTTGATTCCTTTTCGTTCAAACCGTGTTATTCATCAAAGTATTCACTCCGTAGACAAATTAAATTAAAAAATAAATATAAGCCCATTAGTGACAACTGGAATATATTGCATTTGCGTTTGGCGTTAAATAAATGTTTTCATCCCTTAAAAATAGATTTATAGATTATTTCATCTCCAGAACTGTGATTACCCCATAATTATATTCTCAAATTACCACGTTGTATTTTACTTCAGCAAAAAGAAACACTATAAAAAGGGGCACGCTTTTTATTCTTTAATTAATGTTTTACTATGGCTGCCTTGGATCATATGCTCTTTATCATGTCAGTGATAATTCGTAGAGAGTTACGAGAATATTGGATTAATTTCAATCCGTGCGAGAAACTTGCGTGAGTCTGTCGAAATAAATTTCCATGGGGAGGACTCGCGGTTCGCGGCTGTACTCGTGAGTTCGCGAATTATTTGCCGAAACTCTTGCAGCTGTGTTACTCTGAAATCCTGTCGACAATTAACTCATACGTGAACACGCAGCTTTACATAACACGCTTTGGGGTGGAAAAAAGCGACAGATTTAAAAATTATCATGGTAAATCTGTTTTTGCAAATACCATCAAATTTGTCGTGTTGGATTGCGTGAAAAGATTTAGAAAAGAAGTTTTGGGTAAGGAGGGTGATATATTTTAAAATTATCCGGATAAATCTATTTTTGTAAATGCCAAATTACATAAAAAGCTTTAGAAAAGAAATTTTGGATGGGAAAAGGAGTATATTTTAATAGATGGAGAGAAGGCCCATTTTTTGTAGAAACATAATTATCTAAAAGAATTTAATAAGTATAGACTGATACAGGTTTCCATTGAAGTATTTTTAAGATTAGTTAAAAAATTTAAATACCATTCTTTTAATTATTATTATTGTTTATTATATACTAGTCATTATTACTGTCAATTGTCTTACATTATTTAATTAAAGTTGGTAGGTGTATGTCAGTTATTTTACTTAATTCTCGAGTTTGTCATGTGAGATTTATTAATACGATAAAGTGGTTTATATTACTTTAATAAATTTTACAGTTTTATGCATTATTTTGTTTATTTCTATAGCTTTTTAAGTAATGCGACTTATTGATACCGAAAAGGATCTTACATTACTTAAATGAATTAACAGATTAGTCAAGATGCCAACTGTAACACGAGCTTATTAATTGTCAATTACTCAACTCTTTTAAAAGTCTCCTTTAAGATTTAATTCCATTTAACACTTTCACCGGAATCCTGTGGATAGAGATGTCTTTGTGCATCTTAATTTGATAAACTCGTAAATGTAGAAGGGATGGCTGATACAGCTGACTATAACATTAAAAAAATGCTTTTATTTTCTCTGCACGAAGTCTAAAGTTACTTTCATTTAATATTATTTTAGAAGGATTATTCTAAAGAAAATTTAGAGTGTAGCATGCAAACTAACAAAAAACATCTGTTCACTGAATTTTTTGATAATTATCATAGTGTACAGAACCACTATTGCATATGCATGGCAATTAAAACATTTACAAAAAGTTTCAATTCTAATATTCAATTACAATATTACAATTTCTATCTTCATCTTTTTCTTATTTACGAATTTTTATCTAGCACGGCTTTTTAATATATCATTAGAGATGTATCGCAGGTGAAGGCTGAAATTAGTCAATCGATATGTGTCATCCCTGGGAAGATCGTTCTCGTAAAAATGTTCGGAAACGATGAGCGTCATAACAGAAATCGAATCGGCGATAGGTTTATCAGATAAAATCTCTATGTTTTCTCGTAGGCAATCGATGAATGCATCTATTTGAACCGACGATAACACGTAGCCGAAGAAAATATTGCAATGCTACTATTAAATAGTTTATTTATATTTACATTCATAAAACAAATATTTCAAACTGAATGCACGATTTAGAATTTTTACGATATTGAACGCTGAAGTTTTGATTCCTCATAAAAAAACATATTTTTGAAAGATATTTGTCCAAGTAAACAGGATAATATATTTTTATTATTTTTATTAATTTTTTCAGAAGATTGATATTGTGCTTTTTTTAAATTAGCAATAAAATGATATGAATGTGAATTTAGTTCAATTCTTTCCTGTGAAAATTAAAATTCTAGAGCCACGTTCACATGATTTTATGTTTGTTACATTTCGTTTACAAACGCATATAGTATCATTTTTCTAATTAACAATGAAACTGTATGAACGTGAGTTTCGCTGTATTGTTTAACGTGAAAATAAATTTGCTAAAGTCATATTAGATAACAGAAGAAAAAAATACGCAAAGAAATGAAATCATCATTTCGAAATTTACAGTATAGTATTCATTGTTCTATGAAAATAATGATAATTAGGTAATAGAATTGAGCAACATTTTGGCAGTCTTAAGTTTCAACATTGAAAGCTACAACACCCAGTTATTTTTAATTGATTTAGAATGAAGTTCAAAAAGATCACATAAATAATAATTAAAATACATGTAATGAGTTAAGAATTCTTATTGATCTAAAAGAAACCGCCAAATTAAATAATTAACCTTATAACTACGCTTTCCAAAATTTTTGCAAACGTGTTTTTAAATTTGTTAAGCGTTACTGTGCTCCTTATAACTTATTATTGATAACAATCAAAACACGATGAAACCACCTGGTTTCTGAGATTTACCAAACCTCAGAATAATATATCACAGCGCGTTATCTAAATACACGATGACTCTAAATAACGTATTGAACTTCACCAAAACATCTCCAAAATTAGCCTGAAAAAATTCATCCCAGTCTTTTTCAACGTAGCTAAAATACCCCAAGCAAATCTCCATTCGTGCAACCATGTTGGTAACTCAAATAAAATAAATAAAAGCAGAAATTCTTTCGGCACAGTAATCGTCTCACGTCGCAAAAAAAAAGAAGAAACCCACATCGAATTTCGTGGCAGTAGAACACGATTCGAGCGCAAGGCAACCGAATGAAGTCTGAGATTTGTCTTTCACAGCACGTACATACATCCTTGCCTAAGAACCCATATAAAATTTCTCAAAACCGTTTATAATTTCCCAATAAACCCATCCACATTTCACTAAATATCCCTCTCGATTTCACTCGGCAACAAACATCAAAATCCAGAATTCCCACGCGGATAACAACGACGATTTATCCATTCCCGATAAACAACGAGGAATGATCGCGAAGGACCAAAAGGAACCGGATGAAAAGGAAGACCATCATGTTCGCTACATTGTCGCGTATAGTAATAAAACGGCAGTCAAAGAAACTTGAAAGAAATCACACCTCTACGTCTTCGCGATTGCTCCTCATCAATGTGAAACCTTAGAATATTTCCCTACGAAACGTCTATTGAAGTCTCCTCCGGTACCGTCGAGTGGAATCAGTGCCTTTACATCGTTCTTCCCTCTCGTTATATACGTCGTAAAGCTCGCCGCGGGTCGTTCAGGTTGCTCGACGAGGTCATAACTATAAAAGGATAGGGAAATAAGGCCGAATCAGTCCGCGGTTATCGATCGGAACAGTCGAGTCTCTTCCCTTGGATATGGTCGGCCTAAGGGACGAGACCCTGACTGTCGTCACTCTTGAAGATAAATCGAGTTTGTCGGCAGGTACTGCGCTCGGGACAAAGTTATGATAGTTTCGATTCGATTACGTCCTACCAACGATGGTTATGGGAGAAAACTGGATGCCTTAGACCCGCCTCTCCTTTTTCTTCTGTGCCATCGTTCGTACGTACCTTTCTCTCGGAGGATGATGCTCTTCCTTTGCGTTCGCCATGTTGGTACCCTTTTACTTTCGCTACTGTCGGCTTTGTCTTTGATGTTTTACGCTTTGGGGATTACGGTGCGCCGTTTTTCGGGATTGCGATAGCGTTTGAGAAACTTGGTGTATTTAATCTTAGGTAATTGTGACTTTCGTCAATTTTTGAGTTGATTGTATTGGGGGGTTGTGCCTTTTGAGTTGTAATAGCAATTGAGCTTTATGGCGCTTTGTATAATTGTTGGAATGATTTTGCTTTTGGCGAGATACGAGATTTTGTATATTGATTTGTAAAATAATTTAGATGGTTTTATATCCCGTTTTCCGGGATTGCGATAGCGTTTGAGAAACTTGGTGTATTTAATTTTAGGTAATTGTGACTTTTGTTAATTTTTGAGTTGATTGTATTGGGAGGTTGTGACTTTTGAGTTGTAATAGCAGTTGATCTTTATGGCGCTTTGTATAATTGTTGGAATGATTTTGCTTTTGGCGAGATACGAGATTTTGTATATTGATTTGTAAAATAATTTAGATGGTTTTATATCCCGTTTTCCGGGATTGCGATAGCGTTTGAGAAACTTGGTGTATTTAGTTTTAGGTAATTGTGACTTTCGTCAATTTTTGAGTTGATTGTATTGGGAGGTTGTGACTTTTGAGTTGTAATAGCAGTTGATCTTTATGGCGCTTTGTATAATTGTTGGAATGATTTTGCTTTTGGCGAGATACGAGATTTTGTATATTGATTTGTAAAATAATTTAGATGGTTTTATATCCCGTTTTCCGGGATTGCGATAACGTTTGAGAAACTTGGTGTATTTAGTTTTAGGTAATTGTGACTTTCGTCAATTTTTGAGTTGATTGTATTGGGAGGTTGTGACTTTTGAGTTGTAATAGCAGTTGATCTTTATGGCGCTTTGTATAATTGTTGGAATGATTTTGCTTTTGGCGAGATACGAGATTTTGTATATTGATTTGTAAATTAATTTATATGGTTTTATATCCCGTTTTCCGGGATTGCGATAGCGTTTGAGAAACTTGGTGTATTTAATTTTAGGTAATTGTGACTTTTGTAAATTTTTGAGTTGATTGTATTGGGAGGTTGTGACTTTTGAGTTGTAATAGCAATTGAGCTTTATGGCGCTTTGTATAATTGTTGGAATGATTTTACTTTTGACGATATACGAGATTTTGTATATTGATTTGTAAAATAATTTAGATGGTTTTATATCTTGCATTTCGAAATGAATTTGTTTCGGGAGTATACACAAATTGCGTAATAATTACAGTAATCAGCAAACGCTTTCAGTCATTTATTTGCTTCGTTAAAAGCAAATGAGTGTCTTCGTGAATGTATAACCAATATTTAAATTTCAACTGAAATTCATTGTGCTTTTGAAGCCTCCATGAAATACAAGCAGCATCAATTTCCCATATTGATTTCAAGTGCAAAATTTAAAAAAGAATGCGAAGGAACAAACGAATTCCGTTATCAGTTTTAAAATGTACATGCTAATTAAATGCACGGTGTTATATGATATCATGAACAATGAAAAGTCGCCAGAAAAGCTATTCAAAGATGAAATGTAATTTAAACTTCGATAATCCCATAACGAATTTGTTGCATAACATCAATCAGGCAAAATATTTCTCAGAAGGAAATTTATATCCGTCGATATTTTTATCGGTTACGAGTCTCAATAAAATTTCATTTAACGTTTCTTCATACGGCGAAGTTTATGGGTTTAACATCGAGCTTTAAAGCTCGTCTTTTATATTGACCTTCCCCTTGCTTTCGAGTACGCCCCTTTCATCTTCCGGGCATCCCTTCCTTCGCATATATGTTTCTTCAATTTCTATCATCGGGAAACCGTCGAAACTAGCCGCAGGCCAATACGTGTATGGAAATTAAAAAAAAGGGATGGCTGGTTGTGCAACGAAATATCGGAGAATTTGTAAGTATTGGCACGTATCTGGAAATCGTTTAGTCGTTTACCTTGTAAAACGAAATGATTTTAAGTAGAGTATATGCTATCTTTTTTTGTAGGCTACAAAAGCAGTTGGAGATAATATTATGTATTACTTTGAAAGATCTCTTTTATGAGGAAAGTTAGTTCATGGAAGTCTATATCTCGGAGAGATTGCGATGGTAGGAAGTTAAGTTTTAACGGTTATGCTGCTGCTTGTATCATAGATTTACTTGTCTTGTGATTATTCTATACTTATTTATGCGGTATTCTTTTAGACAGTATAATTATTGGAGTTAATGTAATAATGTTAAACTTCTTCGCCATACATGTTTTAGATAATCTCCAGATTGTTTTCTAATACATAATTATTATTCAGTCTTATGGTGTATATGTTTTAGAACTATGAGTTATGTGGCATTTTAAGGTCTGTAAAATGTCTAAACAGAATTTCAGACATTCGTAAATGGTAATTTTATCTAACAGTTCAGGTGTATTTAAATGTTATTTTAACTGTGTTAAACTTGCAGTGTGATTATAATAAGCATGCCATTGAAATGAAAGATGAAATTCACTATCTTTAACGACATATCGGCAGACACGGCTTTCATTATCACGTGTCAGTTTTAATTAATGCTTTTTTCTAAAGAATGTTTAAACCAGATAAGCAGAATAATACGTTAAAATTATGTGGTTCCTCTTAAAAAATTGAAGTTAGCCTAGAAATCTTGTTCACTACTTGACGCACAAAAAATAAATTACCTCATAAGATATGACTTTTCATACCGAACAACTTTTCATAAAGCATGTGTTTGATAACTTTTATTGTTCGTAAGATATTCGACCATGTCTAGTTAACCCCTTGCCTTACGATTTCTATTTTAACAGCGTGCGTAATACCCCAGAATTAATTCCAGAAATAAAAATTTCTCTCTGATCTTTAACATTTCGCACAACTGACTGCAATATTAATATTATAGAAATAATTTTACCGTCTTCAGATCGATTGATATTTTCAATTTAATAATTATTGGAAAACTTCAAAATTTCGTATTCCATTTATCGCCTCACGTGTGTCACACGTTATTGTAAGCTAAGGGGTTAAACGAGATATACTGTATATTGGTGAACACGATTTTCAATATCATTTGTCATCATCTACATGAATTACCCACATTATCCAACATATCACTGGTTTCCATCCCAAAATTATATCAGACGTAACATTTACACCAAGTCAAGAACATTTACACTTGCGACCTCCCCTGATCCATCAACAAAATATTAACCAAACTGATGAAGATGACAGAAAGCAGCCATCACCTCTCAAAATTACTAACTTCTCTACGATCCCTCAGCTAAATATTAACCAAACTGATCATTATGGGAAAAAGCAGCCATCGCCTTTGAAAACCAAAAATTCTACACCGTGCATCAACAAAATATTAACCAAACTCATCAAAACAGCAGAAAACAGCCATCACCTCCCAAAGTACTAACTTCTCCACGATCCCTCAGCTAAATATTAACTAAACTGATAATTATGGGAAAAAGCAGCCATCGTCTTTGAAAACCAAAAATTCTACACCGTGCATTAACAAAATATTAATCAAACTAATCAAAACGGCAGAAAGCAGCTATCTCCTCTCAAAGTCACAAACCTTACCACCACCTTTGAGCAGAATATTAACGAAACTGAGCATCGGCGCAAAAGTCCGTCGAAAAATCGTTATAATCTCCTAGACATCCGACAGAATGTTACAGAAGCATCGAAAGAACCTTCGTCCTTCGACGTCAAAGGGATACACGATTCCAGTCGTTTGCAGGCTGTCAGCTTCACAATCGGTCCATTCGGTGTCCATATCGGTGGCCGGCTAGCCATTTCTCGAGTACGGGAAACACGATTTCCCGTATAATGGAAAAACTTGGGTCGTACATACGCAAGGCATGTCGTTTCTCACATTCTTCTCGGCCGTCGGCGATAAACGCGTGTAGGGAGCTTGCAAACGCGAACAATGTCGCAGTTTCTGCATTCCAGCCTGCCACTGACTGTAGCAAAGTCATGAGAACCTTCCTGTGTATCGAGGTCGGAATAAAAGTGACGCTAAAAATGGCTGCGAAGTGGTATACCTGTTTCTCGAAAGCCTGTCCACGGCAAGTAATTGTGCCTGCCTTCGTGGGCAGACAAATAATTCTGAATAATGGTCGACGAGCTTGAGATCGTTCATCGTGCGGTTTCATTTTGTTGAAAGATAACGGATGTTTTGTATATATATAGAGGGAATGTGGAATAGTTCTGAGTTGAAACTTCTGTAGGGATTTTACGAGCTATTTCACTGTGCATAAGAGAAGGCCTGATAGGTATGGAGTTAACCTTTTGAGGAACCTTCATTTGATTTAGAGATTTCAAGCATGTGAAAGTTGATGTGTTCACATCAATGATGATGTGAAACGATAAATAATGCGTGATTTATTTTGTTGAAAACGTAAATATCGGATTTGTTCTTCAACGGCCTTCGAATCGTTTGTATGTATTAGGTTGGAAAGAAATTAATGTCGGTTTTCGAGTTTTCAAACGTTGGCGCTTAATTTTCGGATAGCTGTCCATTTTAATATGTTTGTCTTCTTATATCATTTTAGAAAAAAAAAGTATTAAAAAACTTGTTTCTCGTTGAGAAAAATGTGTAAATTTTAGTGGAACTTATTTTGATTAAAAAAACTTATTCCCATTCTCAACATGTGTATGTGAAGATAAAGTTTGAAAACCGACATTAATTTCCTACCAACCTAATACAGTTCCACCTGTACAATTGAATTGAATAATAGGCAATGAATAAAATTTCCTGTTCTCTAACAATTTAATTGCGTTAAAAAGGTTATCGTAAAGGATCAAATAATAAGATTTCAGTTATTTTTATTTTATCAATTCCGATTTCCGTTGTTGTGACGCTAAAAGTACACATTTAGATGAATTCCACATAAAGACTGATTACATATCAAGAGCAAGACATTTCTGGATAGGGGGATGACAAAGGATATAGAAACCGATGTCAGGATACATAAATCTCTCTTATTTCTTTATGTTTTCTTGAATTCCTCATAACCTGAATTTGCTGTATCCCTTGAAAATACCACTGCAGATTTGTAAATATAAACAGTGATATTTTAAGTATCGGAAAAAATGTAAAAATGTAGAAGCGTTTACCGCAAAGTAATTATCACACGTACGGAGACGAAGTTCAAACGTTTTGCAAAATTTAAAAAAAATGCCTATGTACATACAGGGTGAGTTACGTAACATTACGAGTCCAAATAACTCATAAAATATGTATTGTACGATGAAATATTTCGGATAGCACGGTTACGAAGGGGACATTCAATAGTAACATGGGTTTTATGCTGTTCTATCAATATATGGAGGTTACCTTCATTTTTTAAAATGGAATGTCTAGATTTTATTTCTAATTTCTGATAAAGCATCGAATTCTGCATAAACAATCATTATTCTATGTTGGGTCTGAAATGAGTAATTACTGAAATATTTACAAAATAATTATCCTCCATTAAAAGTCATTTCATATTTAACGGTGTAGAAATCCGTATATATAGCTTAACGTGAGTAGATAAATAAAGTATATACTTCTGAATTAAACATGTAAAACTGTATTTTAAATATACTATTAGGAGGACCGGAATGTAATGTCGTTTCTCCAGACATTTTCCTCAGAAACTAATTGACTTTTATCGATCCGGAATTGAAAATTTGCACACTAGATGACAAAAGGTTATTGATAACGAGGGTGATTAAATCATTCATTAAAAATAAAAATTTGTTACAAATTTATTTGTTTGAATGTAATATAAGAAAGAACGACAGTACTTTCCGGTCCCCCAATACAATATTCAAATTGCTTGCTTCTTTGTCGTTGCGCGCCAGATTCAACTCTCCAACAAACAGGACTGTTATAATTTGGAGGACAACTTTGTTTATGACGACAGATAATGTTGTTAAACATGATCCTAGGCATTAGACATCGTTGATATGAAATATCAGTAAAGCAACAGACAGTATAATAAGATAATGTCACAATCAGTTCGTCTATCAAGAAATTATGATCGATGGATACACGTTTCCCATAGAAAAAGATACTCTTCGATATTATTTCTGTATTCCACCCTATTCACTTTGTCAATCCTGCAGTACATCGTTAGCAACGGTCCATGTCGATTTTTAGATCGAAAGGTCAAATACGTCGGTGAAATCGTTATCCAGGGTAATACAGCTTCCGTGTTTTAGAGGCCGTCTAAAAGTACAGGTCGCAGGCAATTTGCCCGTACTGGTCGATGTCGAAGTATAAACAAACAAGTAAGCAGATGGGCGGTTTGCCAGCCGGGCCTCTGATATCCCTGGCTGATTCGATAGCATCGAAATTTGGCTATAAACAACGAACCGCATTTGGATTTGGGGACGCAAGAATTCTCTTTGGTAATTGTGAAACTATTTGGCCTAGCCGAGATCGAATGTGAAACGAATCCTTGGTATAATAAACTTGAAATTCTTCTTCTGCAAATTAAATTTGTCTCATTAGTGGGAAAATAGTGTAGGTATACAGAGTATCGCAGTTGGCACTTGGAAAAAAAATTGAGATACTTTTTAGTAATTAACTAATACGTGCATAATATACTTTATTAATTAAATGCAATAAACTAAAATATAATCATGCCCTTCTGCCATATTACATCTTCTACACTTATAGATCACTAGAACTACAACTTAATTACTTGATTAAGAGAAGTATTTGGTTGAATTACTGAATCTACATACATAGATGTAGAACATATTTGTATAATAATTAACACATAATATATAATATAATAAAGCTTTGTTACAAATCATAAACGTATCACCATGTTTTCGTACCACGCAAAACCTGCAACAACCTTCACACTACACTCATCCTTTTTTTTTTATAATCTTTCACTCTCTCAATAAATGTCTTCTTGATGTCGTCTTGAATTTAATAGAATAAAACGATTTCAAACTCTCAAACAAGACTTTCAAATGAATTTAAATTCTTTTAGAAATATGATTTCAATGTTAATAAATTGTTTCTCCATATTATGTACTCTATCAAGCAGCCTCAAATTGATAAAAAGCTTTTAATCATTTCAAATAATTCTTAATATTAATTCACTATCCACTCGTGCGAGCAACAATGTAGAAATGTCTCATATCGAGAGAAAGAATATTATCTCTATCGTGACAGTTAACAAGTGCGCAGCTAGCACACGGCACTTTTAGGTAAAAACAAGATGTCTTTCAACTCATGTAGGACAGTGCGATACGTCGTACACCGTACATTCGTAATAACACCTCCATGTGAACCGATGTCGTTCAGACAAAGTAACACGACATAACGCTCTTCCTCTCTTTCTGATACTCGCGGTTAAGTTTGTCTAAAGTGCAGACGTTTCAAGAGTAATGAAAAAGCTCTTAGTTCTTTCGGGGTTTGCCAAAAGAGCTTTCGTTGTCTATCGTTTTTCTCCCCGTTCGCGATTCTTCAGGTTCTCTTTCTTCTTCTTTCACCCTTTGTCTCCTTTCTCCTTTTCATTCGCTAAGTTGCGGATATTTCAAATGTACAACAGCTTTCTCTATTAAACAGTGCTCCCTATTTCTCACCTTTGCTCTGAGTTTGTACTCGCTGGGTGATTTTAGGTCGTTGCGTTTGTTTTACCAAAAATATCAGGCTTGACTAATTATCTGCAATTATTACTTCTTTTTTTTTTATAAATGTGAAATAAACCCTCGCTAAAATTTTGGGAAAGAGCTGCCGTTCGTTTTTCCTGCTATCGCTTATGTTTCTTTTTAATTTGCCTTCGTTTGCACGCTTAATTGCTTGAATATTTATCAACAAATAGAAAGGAAACGTTTTGCGAGGGCTCTCGATATTTTCTACTTTGCTGGGTCCCGGTTGAAAGTTCTTTGGCTTGTCAAACACTAAAATTTAAAGATATATGCGAAGTTTCTTATCCGAATTAAAGATTCTAAATATTAAATGTATTTTTAATATATATTATTATAGAATATTTGTATTTATTCCTTATACAATCCCATTTCAAAAGATATTGAATTATCAATAGTTAATGTTTTACCTACGATGGACAAATTTAATGAGAAATAAAAAAATTATGTCTGTAAATAATATCACGTTATGGTACGATTGCGAAACTGTTTTTAAAAAGTTTACAAAGTGCAATTGCTTATGCTGTCCTTAAAATTCATTGTAATTGATAAAAATTAATTACGGGTCACTCTTATATACATATATAACCAGCACAAATATTTGTTTCCTGATTGGAAGAAATAAGAGGAAGATATAATTTTAATAAAAATCTCTTTCAGACGTAGAACATTCACAGCTTCGTTAAAATAAATATCAGATTACTAATTCTCATTAAAACTTTATTTTTAATTGACTCTACCTGACAATATAAAGCTACGACTAAAAACTCGTTGAAAATTCCACGAGGTTTCTTAATGAACTTACACAAACAATGTTGCCGCCCATAAAATCTCAAATACTAATCGGACTTCGAAATCAGCCAGAAAATTACTAACTTCCCAGAAAGAAAGACCCGGTATAATCTCACGTGCCTTCGATGCTCGAGAAAAACGGCTAATTTATCAAACTCCACCCAATTACGTTTCTTAATCGTGGGATAGGTCTGAATGGAACCCTTTTCATTCGTAGTACCTACTTCCCGTCCGTTCCCTCGTATTTCCCAAGGACGATGGGAAAGCAGGACTAGTTGCCACTCCAACGACAGAAACTCCTCGACGAGGGATGGTCAGGACGATCGGCCGAAGGAAGGCGAAGTAGTAAGAAGCGTGGGGGCTTTTTCGTGAATAAACGAATACCCGAAGACGCTGGATGTAGGAAGGCGCTCGACTCGATTTTTGTTAGAGCAGCCCAACGATCGACGATGTTCCTTACCCTGATTTGACTTTCAAATTTACCCCTTACCGGGGAAAAATATACTCTCCTTCTGCACGGCACTCGAGCATCTTTGAGGAACTGCCCTCGTTCTCTTTCGCCGCACCTTCCTCATGCGATGGAATTCGCAAAACGTAAGATAGAAGGACATTATTTCGACGTATTTCGCTCTCGGTCATATCGATCCTTTGTTACAATCGTCGTGCAGGTACATAACTTTGTCATAGGGGAATTCAACCTTGCTGGGGGATGTTCCTATGACAACTTGGAATTGCTGTTTATCAAATTTTTCTGTTATTTTCTTGAAGGTATATTAGAAATATTAGATACCGCTCTATTCATTTCATTTAACAATTATTTTTGATAATAATAGGGTACATGGCTGGGTTATTCAACGTTAGAATTCCTGATGATTTATTGGGTATTTTTAGACATAACAAATAATCGCCTTGGAAAGAAAAGGATCAAAACTGAGAAGGAAGTTTTCATACGGGAATTCAACCTTGTTTGAGGATCTTCCTGTGACGGCTTGGAATTCCCGTTTTACCAATTTTTCTATTATTTTTTGACGGTATATTAGAAATATTAGGTACTATTATCTTTTTATTTCATTTAACAATTATTTTTGATAATAATAGGGTACATGGCTGGGTTCTTCAGCGTTAGAATTTCTGATGATTTATTGGGTATATTTAGACATAACAAATAATCGCCTTTTGAAGAAAAGGATCAAAGCTGAGAAGGAAGTTTTCATAAGGGAATTCAACCTTGTTTGAGGATCTTCCTGTGACAGCTCGGAATTCCCGTTTTACCAATTTTTCTATTATTTTTTGACGGTATATTAGAAATATTAGGTTCTATTATCTTTTTATTTCATTTAACAATTACTTTTGATAATAATGAGGTATATGGCTGGATTATTTAACGCTAGAATTTCTGATGATTTATTGAGTTTATTCAAACATAATAAATAATTACGCTGGAAAAGAAAGGATCAAAGCTGAGAAAGCGGTTGAACGATTGCATTGTTCAAATTTTGCAAGCCAAACGTATAAAATGAAAGGTATAACATTATTATGAATTTCAGGAATTTTTTCAAAAAATAGTATCTTCAGTTTAACTGGTCTAATAGATCCAGTGGTGATATCAGAATCAGGGGTGTTTTGGATTTAACTCTGTCAAAATTACTATTAGGTTGGTAAGAAATTAATGTCAGTTTTCGAGTTTTCAAACTTTGCCGCTTAATTTTGAGATAGCCGTTAATTGTAATCGGTTTGTCTTCTTATATTATTTTAGAACAAAGAAACTTATTAATAAACGTGTTTCTCGTTGGGAAAAATGTGTGAATTGTAATGGAACTTATTTTGATTAAAAAAAGTTATTCCCATTCTCAACATGTGTATTTAAAGATAAAGTTTGAAAACCGACATTAATTTCCTATCAACCTAATAGAATATTTTTCAAAGTCCTGAGTATCAAAGTTTGCCGAAGTTCCATTAAAATAAAGTAATGGGACTTCTATATCTTTTACTACTTTGCACAATAACAAATCAAAATTCAATAAAAATATCGGTGATTCGAGCATTGCAGCTGCTCCTGCTTACTATGCGCATCTTGGAGGGTCTTTCGTTTCTGTTCTTTCTTGGCAGCTCGTTTCTCGAGCAGGAAATAAAAAAAGGTGTTACTTTGACGTCGTTGAGTTTTTCCCTGTCCCTCACTGAGGTGACTCCCATGGTCCTTGTAAAATTTAGAGCAGGACATAATGCAGAAGTTTCTTTGGACGACCGCCTTCGCTGATTTCCGTTTCACCTCGTTCGACGGTTAGGATTTGTTGGTGAAACATAAAAAAAGAAAGAAATCTTACCCCGAAGCCATTGAATTTATTCAGCTGTGTTTATAGGTAGTCAAATTTCGAGTTACGTCTGGAAGGCATTCGAGAAAAAAATTGTCTCTGGAAATTTATGTTCACATAACTTTGGACAGCATTTTCGCATTGTGTTGGGAGTGCTTAACACGTTCGCAGACATGAATGCTATAATATCCATTTTCATCGTAATGTATGTATTGGATTGGCAAGAAAGTAATTTCGGTTTTGTAATATGAAATGAAACTTAATTTTTTTTTAACAAAGAATGAACTTTAATGTACATTTTCATTTTGTTCGATGACCTTTTACCATCTTTTAGACCAATTTATGATTCCGCTCTCATAGAAATTCTGGTCTTTATCAGCAAAAAACTGAACCAGGTGCGATTTTAGACTAAACATTCGAATTAATCATTTAGTTCCTTGAAAGCAGCTCTAACTACACAACACCCACCAAATTGACAGCATAACTTATGTTTGATACAATTCAGCTTTCGATGTGGTTTGTATAAAAAAGTAATGACAAATTAAAATATGTCGAAAATGTTCGTTTTTGCACCCCATATTAAAATTCACACTAAACTAACAATTGCAAACAAAATGAAGCACAATTTGTTTCTAAACCCTGCCAAAGGTGACAACTTTCAATTTTCAGAAGCAAAAACTGATAACATTGTCAGAAGTCCTTCAAAACAAACGTAACATTAGCTATCGACGAAAATCGAAACTACTTTTTTGCCAACCCAATACAATGACATGAATGCTATAGCATTTTGGACGCATACCAGGAAAATGTCGATGTTCAAAAGGTACTTTAGTCCCTTTTCCTTGTTAAACGATTACTGGTTGACGGGCTTGTCCTCCCGTCAACCTGAGATATTACAGTTTCCTCGATATGCATGGTCGATCTTAAATATCAAAAATGCGCGAGACAATGAAACGCCTGCGCTCGACCTTTGAGAACATTACTACCTGCTCAAAGGTAGTAACAAACGGAGTTTACTAATTAGTTCTTGATGGAGATTTTACTTTTCATGGATAATATAAAGTGTATTTGTTGATTAACACTAGAACTACCAAATCAGTCAAAATGACTGGTACACATTTTTTTCCAAAAATTCTCCAAATTTATAGGAGAGTCATAGGATAGATATTCTGCGTCCATCTTATAAAACATAAATTGCCGAATCGATCATCTCTTCCACCTTTTAATTCCCCTTTTTTCAAAATACTTATTTTATATTTTGAAATATGATAGATTTAACGCCGGTAGTTCTACTGTTAAAAAAAGTTGACGACCTTATAGGTCTACAAGAAAACAAGTTTATAAGCTTTGTGATTATTGTATCATTGATCTTTTGTTCCAAATCAAAGGAAAAAGCAAGAAACATTGAGAACATAATATAATTATTCATATTCTGTGACAGTCTCGTGCCCAGAAAAATTACAAATTGAAAAATGAAGCAAATCAAAATTTCTATTAAATCCAATAAGCAGGACCATTACAATTAATTGTCATCATTGTTCTGTTTTAATACAGTATTAAAGCAAACGGATATGACAGATTAAATTCACTTTACTTATCTTTCAATTCTGCGGAAACTTTTTCTTCGGCAAACAAAAAATCAACATTTTCCACCGACGAATCTGGATTCTCATTTCCAGCAGCGGATCAGGAGAATATATTCACGTGGACTTCAGATAAACGGCGACGAAGACCGTTAATTTATTCGTCAATTGCACAATTTCGCACAGTTCAATAGCTTGAAATCACTCCCTGTGATTTTCTATGGGGAAGTTTAAAAGAAAATAGACGATAATAACATCTATTAGCACAGAAGATGGGACTTGGGGTATCGGATTAAAGACTTGTTTTTAGGATAATAAATTGAATAGAATCTAACGGCGTTGTTAACGAACGAAAAATCAGGTTTGGCAGAACAAAACATTGTTTAACAAGATATTTATAATAATATGAATCCAATTTTATTGGATTTAATGATCTGAATATTAATATTTGTTATTTTCATTTTTTTTACAAATGTTCATGTTCATGTAAATGTTAAAACATTCATTTTATTGAAATAGTGCGCATTTGAAAATTAAAAAATGTATGTAGTTTATAATTGTAAACATTTATCTGGAAATATGTTATTTATATTAAGCTATCAGTTCTCACAATTACGATAACTTTTTAAGCTACGAGATTTGAAAATTTATTAGTTTACAATTTTACGGAAGAACTTTTGCAATAAACGAATGTCGCAATTTCAAATAAATATTTAAAATATCTTTCTTTGCGTGGTTTGTTCAAATACACGGAGAATTCATTTTCAATGGATACAAAAGGAAGTATTCTTTTCTCCGATTGGAAAACAGTGGAAGATATTTCCTATTAAAAACGGGTCATAAATGATTATCTACATTATTAATTATTGTAAAAGTAGCTTTGATTACGACTTCCATTCAAGTTTTACCATCGCTGGCGAAAGACCATTTCAATTGGCACTGACTGAGCGGCAAAATCAATAGTAATCGAAGATTCGAGCCATTAAGTTAATGAGAATACGCGGTCTTTTAACGATAGTACAGTAATTTCAATGGAAATCTTTGTTCGGTACATTTTGTCAGCAGGTGTTACAAAAAGCTACTGATAGATGATTAACATAACAATTTAGCCAGACTTAATAAAGATATTACATATCTCGAAATGAGTTTCATGTAATTTAAAAAAAAATACCCTACTTTAACTTCGATGAAAATGCATGGATGATATTAAAGGCATATTAAATCTGTCAGTACAACTCTAATTAAAAGTACAATTGAAGTACCGTATTTATCTGGTATTGTAAAAATACATTAGCATTATTATCGTAATGAAGATTAACATTTGCTTTCAGATTTCAATGAATGGATATTTATATTAAATAGTAGTATTTAACGGAAACATTGAAAGCCTTGCAGTTGAAACAGATTAATTAATTAAATTTCTGTACAGATACCCTAAAATCCGAAAGCAGATTTATTGATTCATTGATACTTATATTTCATTGACAGTAATTCGCTCAATATTTAGATTTTAATTAATATTGTTGCATTTTGTTCCATTATATTGAATAACATGCAATTAGATAAAACCGTATTCGAAAGTGCAAACTATTTTGCCTAATATATCACTCTGTGGATATAATATTGATTTTTGGCAAGTAAGTCAATCATGATACTAACAAACAAAAATGTTTATATCTCAGAAACGGTTGACCTTTCGACCTATGTTTACTAAAGCTTTTTTACTCAGTACAGTGTATCCTATATACCATATAAATATTGAATGCTTTTTTAACATCCTGTATATACTATATATAATAAGTAATAACAAATGCACTATAAATGTACTATTTTCTTTTAATCAAAAAAACGGACAGAACTTTAAGGTAACCTGATATTTTCCGAATCTCGAAAAAAATAAAAGCATTTGAAGTTATAATTCTTCATACTGTTTTAAATGAAATCTTAAGTGAATACTAGACATAACAGCTTAAAAGTGAACAAATTAAATCAATGTAGCTAGATGTTAAATTGAAATATTCAAATTGAACGCGAGATCGATATACCGGTAATTCACAATCGATTGTGTGACGTCAGTAAATCCGCGCGCATAGTTGTGCAATATGGCGGCTGCAAGAGGGAAGTGCGTCTCGTCGCATCAGCGCGCTGATGAGATATCCTGATTCTTCATGGACATCCGTAAGATTTTACTAAATATATCTGTCATGTTGTAATTCTGGATTCTAGAAGTCTACATGTAAATAAAAATGTAATACCAATATATTGAAAATATCTCTATATCTTTCTAACAGTCAAGTTGATATTTCATTGTTTCACACTGGAATTCTAATGTAAATCTACATTGTGCTCTTTATTCTCCTGAGTATTATAACAGAGTATATTACGACAAAATGAGAGGATATATCTTATATTCAAGGATTTACAAAATCTCTCCAAACATTTATTTTATAACCTCGTAAATTTTTGCCACTTTCAAATAACATTGTAATATGATATTGCCTTCTGACAAGAGCAGGTTAGAGAAGGTTAGAAGAAAAGAGGTTAGATCTAGTAATTTAAATATAGACATTTTTGTTGATTTCTAACCATGCATTAAATTAGGTCTATAAAAATCATAGGTAAAAATAATTATGAACGACTGAATTTAGAAGGCAGATATTACATAGTTGTAGTATTAAATATATTAAACAGGTGGCACTACTATCAGACTGTTAGAATTTTTCGTAATCCTGTGCCGACAATTCGGCGCGGAGTAGAAAGATTTATAATAATTTTATCTGAATTTAGAATTATTCAGTCCATTGACAGGTATAATACTTGATTTAGCAACTATCCAAGCGCAAAAATGAATGCATAAAAACACCCAATTGTGAGAATACGAAATCGAGGAGATATTTCACTTAAAAGAAAATGCTATCAGAACTACTAATCATTTTTTGTTAGCTTTCATTTTTCGTCGGATTTGCATTACCATTAGTCAACGTTTCGATATCCATATATGAGTTTCTGAACCTTTTACAACAATTTTTTGATTTTTTTTATATATGTTTTCCTTTTTACATAGTTCACTCTAAAACTGAATAATTAAAAAGTTCCACGAGCTTTCGACTTGAAACCTTTAAGGATATTTAGTTTAAACTATATAAAAGTAATTTCCGCAAGAATCACCTACTGAAACTGTAGTAAGCTACATATTTATAATCTTTTATAATTTTCTTAAGGCGATCGATTTACATTTAATCTCCATTCGCTCCTTAAAAAATCACGCTAAAGCCCCTAGAGCCTTTTTACCGTAGTCTGTTTTCTATTTAAAAGACTTTTGTTCTTTTTAATATCTTTATTGATGAAAGTTTGATGAAAGGCTGAGAAAACTATGGACGAAAGTTACAATACATTTCCCTGTTATTTTTTTTGCAGCCGTAGGTAGTCTACTAGAAACGGATGCTATGAGTTTACCGTGTTTCGATCGTTCCAATTGACTTCTTGGAAAGCATCAGCCAATGTCAACAAAGTTTGACTCGCAAAGTCATCGCTTCCATGGACGTCCAAGCGTCGTCAGTATACAGCGTGGTAGCTGCCAGGAAAGACGGAGAGCGTTCGCGTTAAGACCTCTGCTTTTCTCTATTTAATTAGCTTTCGAGTAATTGAACGGCCATACGGATAGTAATAAATTATACAGTGCGAATACTTAAAGCCTTATCGGACTTAGCTTTTTGCTTAAATAAGTGTCGATGCAGTGCCTCGAACATTAATTTCGACGCCAGTGTTTGTGGGACTGTAGTTTAAAATTTTTGTAATCCGATCTACCATAACACCTCGCTAGAAGACAACAAAAGAGTGAGTTGTATTTTTATTTATTTATTCGTTTCGCCCATATTTACAGTACTAGTGTTCTTTTAATTAATTGCTAAGTCATTTCTGATCGAATGTCACTTTGGTGAGACATACCAAAAAAATATTCGAAATTTTCTAAAATTCACACAGAACTCAAAACCCAATCATCATTAATTTACATTTTGTAGTGTACCTTTCTTTATATCGTCCTTTTTCTTCTATTTGAGTATCGTTACGTGTTTACGATAGCTACAATGAAAAGGATATACAGGCGAGGTACTTTACGAACGCCACGTTAGAACACGTTGGTAGACGAGTAGCAGAAAAGCCATGTAGACGTAATACACGAGTAGACGTAGTAGACGAATAGACGAATAAACGAATAGACGAATAGAGGATTAGACGAATAGACGAGTAGACGAATAGACGTACAACATATGGACGCATAGATGTACAGACGATGAGACGAGAGTAACAAGTAGCTGAATAGACGCGACTAGACGGACGATTCTACATTTATTAGTAACCGTAAGAGTATGCACATGTGCATTTAATTTTTTCTCCTAATTTTGTGTTCCCATTCGTATTTTATATTTTTAATGTGTACTTGTAACAAATATCCTACAATATTATCACTCTATACGATCGTTTATATCCAAAGTGGCTGAAATTACTGATTATTGCATATTTTCTAGCGATAAGTTACTTCAATTCAAAAGTAAAATTATAATTCATGCATGAAGTAAACATTAATTTTGCATGACGCAATATTTGAAGTAATGGTACAAGTCGTACAGAGAAAAGTACTGCATTTAGTAAGATGTTCGATAACAGATAGAAATGTGCCATGATAATTGTTTACGGTGCTTGCGATTAAAATGCTGCCAGAGCTAAAATATGATGCGTAATAATCATATGAGCCGCTTATTTTTAAAGTAGCACTTTTTCATAAACATCGAGCTAATGATAACATTAATTACAGTTTCACCGCATCTATTTACTTTGATAAAATTTGCAATCAGAATGATGAAAATAACTTAAACTTTAAAAAGAAAGTTTTCTAGTTAACGGTATAACAAACATATTTACTTTGAAAATGGCGGAAGTCACCTGACCGTAATGAAAAGTGGTGATGTTGCAATTGTTATACAAAATCATTTACACTGAGAAAAATATAAGTATCCACGATAACAAGTACAAGTAAATGTTCTTGAAAATTGGCAATATTTTTAAACAAGTTAAAATGCCAATCCTTAACCTTTTGCACTCCTTCATTTTTTGTCACCTACCAACAATACCTTAATTATGTTGCAAAATATATAATAAAGGGGATCTCAGTAAGAAGTTGTATTGCAATAGAAATTGTTATTACTATATTAATATTATTATTGCTATTATATTAGAAATTGCTCTGTGTAAGGGCGAGTCCAGCTCGACATTAAAGTTGGCATAAGAAATGTAATGTCGAGCCACACTCGACACAGAAGTGCTAAGGGTTAAATATCTCGATTAAAAAAGAAAGTGACCTATGTCAATTTCAAAATACGCGGCTCATGTTATTATTAAGCATATCGTTAGCTGACATTTCACATCGACGACGTCCAATTCGTAAGAGCGTGTTGAACAACACTATCTGTCGTCGTAAACAAAGTTGTTCTTCAAATTGCAACAATTCTGTTGAACGAGCATGTCTTGCAATGCAGGATGTTTATTTTATGAATATCTCAGTAATTATTTGTTCTAAACCCTACATAGTATGAATTTTTATGCAGAATTCGAGGCCTTACTAGAATTTAGAAAGAAAATATAGGCTACCCATACAAAAAATGAACGTGACCTGCATATCTCAATAGAACAGTATAAAATCCATTTTACTATTGATTGTCCCCTTCGTAACCGTGCTATATGAAATATTTCATCATACAGTACATATTTTATGAGTTAATGAGAATCGTCACGTTGCGTGATTCACCCTGTAGGATTCTGACACTATAAAATTTCTTATAATACATTGTTCTATTCGTCCGCTCGATTTAACACTAGAACTACCAAACCAGTCAAAATGACTGGTACACAATTTTTTCCAAAAATTCTCCAAATTTATTGAAGAGTCTTAGAATGAATATCCTACGACCACCTTAAAAAATATAAATCACCGAATCGATTATCTTTTCCGCCTCTTGATTCCTCCTTTTTCAAAGTACTTATTTAATATTTTGAAAAATGATAGATTTAATGCCGGTAGTTCTAGTGTTAATGCTGTTGCATACAATTGTTTGTAATTGGTTCATTGTTTCATTTGGTTCATTGTTATCTCTTTCTGATAATGAAAAATATCAATTTTCTTAATATAATTCTCTTGCACTAAAAAACAATTGTCCTTTGAATGATGCTTCTTTTCAAAGGCTACGCTTTTTCACTAATTACTATATCGGCGTAAAATGTATGCTTCAAAATAATACTCTTTAAAAATCTCGGGTGCTACTCCATTCGGTCTATTTAATATCTGATCATTAAGAGAGGGTCATTACTGTTACAGCTGCATTTTTGTTTTGTTTTTTTATACTTTTCGACTTTAACTATTATAGTCATTTCGCCAAGTATCTGCTGTTTCAGGTGAATTTCGAACTGTCGAGGCTACGATAAATTAATTAATAAACTAGGAAAAGTCTCCCTGAGGTGAGGGAGGAGGGTTTCGACTCTGGCCCAGTAATTGCAAATCTTATTGCGAGCCTTTAACTTCTTATCCACCTTGCATATGCTTATCTCCTAGATTAACAAATGAAAAACAAAGTCCTTATTCGATATGCTTATTTCACTTTCATCTCAGAATGATAATCAATCATTTTAACTTTTCATATTCTATTCCACTGCAATATAATTGTCCTCCGAATAATTCTTCCTTGCTAACTTTTGAGACAACTCTTGCCTGTCTACTTCATTGCATCTAATAACTAAAATATTATGGAATTTCCTACACTGTACTGATCATTTATTTCAATTAATATAGGATTCCGGAACGCGATTGTGGGGGAAAAATAAAAGAAAACGGATATACTTAGCTAAAACTATATTTAATAAAAATAACACGTAAAACTAGAGTTAAAACTAAACTGAAAATAACTATAACTACGTCTTCAAAACTCGTCTTCTATTCGTCGAGCCTTAAAGTCTTCTTTTCTAACGTCTCTAATCACTCTAATAACGTTTTTAATATCGCAATAACCGATTCCTATATTAATAATACTAGAACTACCGGCGTTGTATTTATTATATTTAAATATACCAAATAATTACTTCGGAAAAAGAGAAGTCAAAAGGTGAAGAAAATGATCAATTAAGTAACTTAGGTTTTATAAAATAAAGGTGAATTATTTACTTCTAGGCTCCCCTATCAAATTTCCGAATTTTTCGAAAATATTGGCAACCGGTCATTTGACCACCTTGGTAGTTTTAATGTTAATCATTTTATCCATCGTCATCCCTTATTATCAATCAACAATATTACTTCTTCAAAGTGAATACCATTACTTTAAAAAATAGTCATGCTCCAAGAGATCTGATTTTAAAATTTTGAAACGTTACTCCACACATTCCATTTATCAGTAGAATATTTAATAACTTTCAAATACCTTTGAATTCATAAAATCCCGCGTATCGTAGCATTTATTTTCCCTGAAGCTGTATGTTTTCTCTGTCCATATATTCGTGAGTATTGAAGCATCGAGGGGAGTTCTGCCAATACTGTAGTCGGATTGTAGAAAAGAGGATCGAACACGATGAATCGCTGGGATACGAACGAATATGAAGGGAAAAAGCATTTACAGGATATCCTCCTTCTCATAGCCCCTCGTTTCTGTATTGGCCATTAAACTTGTTTGAAATAACATTTGTGCTAGAACTTTCCATTATTCCCTTGCATTCATTTAAGAATAACATTGAACTTCAATGAACGACGGAAGGAAACTTAAGCTTGAGGACCTTAGGCGAAGAAAAATCGATTTAAATTTGTAGAAGACATAATTGGAGAGCATGTACAGAGAGATTAATTGTATCGACGTATAGATATGTAAATGCAGAAGACATACGATTGGAACATTCAAAGACAATGTTATTGTTGTTGGTAATTCGAACTAATTATTGGAGAGTGAGATATTTCTAATATTGCTATAGCTTCTTAAAGAACTATAATTAAGTTCAAAATTTGAATTGCACTATGGAAAGGTTTACTAAATGAGCCATTCACTTGTCAAATCGATTAACTCCATAAAACCTAAAGTGAAGAAACGTGATGAAATAGTATACACTCCTTTTCAAAATTCCCTTCAAAATATAAATACAAATAAGTATTGTAGAATATATAATTGCATGTAGCTTTCCT
The DNA here is from genome assembly GCA_963989415.1 of Cerceris ruficornis. Classification (NCBI taxonomy): domain Eukaryota; kingdom Metazoa; phylum Arthropoda; class Insecta; order Hymenoptera; family Crabronidae; genus Cerceris; species Cerceris ruficornis. Next base: position 12,606,832 of record OZ022521.1, read on the forward strand.
TTAACACTAGAACTACCAAACCAGTCAAAATGACTGGTACACAATTTTTTCCAAAAATTGTCCAAGTTTATAGGAGCGTCATAGAATAGATATTCTACGTCCATCTCATTAAATATAAATTACTAAATCGATCAACTTTTCCATCTCTTAATTCTTCTTGTTTCAAAGTACCCATTTAATATATTTAAATATAATGGATTTAACGCTGGTAGTTCTAGTGTTAACCAAGTATAAAATGAATAAGGTGGAATAGCCTTGGAATTAATTAGATTGACTTCGAAATTCAATTGTTTATTATTCGATGGCCAAACAAACTTAGTCATTTAATGGTGTTAATCGTTATTATTGCGAAAATTTATTCTAAACATAAAAAGTAAGGATTCCACTAAGTGCTTTGAGACTTAAATTTAAAAAAATTTAAAAAGTGGAGTTAATCAGTTTGTGCCGTGAACGGCTCAAATGGCTCGGAAGTCCGAAACATCGTTTATACTTTCTCCTTGCAGTTGATATCTTTGCTGTTCACAATAATTAAGATGCAGTTTCAGCTTTACTACAAATACTTTCAATACACTTTATTACTTTAGTGTTACCATCTCTTGTATTGAAATAGGGATTGTAGCAATCACGTTCCCCGACAGCGCTTAATTGCAAAATTAAAATCTACTCGTTTGCGGTCTATGACGGGTATGTAGTTGAAGATCCGGATTCCCAATTAATGAGTCCGAGTTCAATTTCCACTGCCAGATTTTTTCCTATGTGATACGTATATTCCATTTTCGATGGTTCGTGATCCACCCAAAACTGTAAGTCCCATGTTGAATTACTGTGGCAATTAAAACCTAGGAATACAAGAAAAATATTTTTTCTGTTCTTCATCCCTTTAAAAAATTATCTAAATGTCTCCGTAAATTTTGTACAAATCTCCGTGCTACTGTTTCAAACGTACTCTTTAACACTAGATTTACGGGCGTGAAATCTGTTAACACTATGACGTCCGGCGACACCACAGTGGTGACCTTCACACAGTATCGCTCGGCGGCCGGCGACACCACAGTGGTGATCTTCGCAAAGTATCGCTCGACGGCCGGCGACACCACAGTGGTGACCTTTGCTTGGTATCATTTAACACTAGATTTACGGGCGTTAAATCGGTCACACTTAAATATATTAAATAAGAGCTTTGAAAAAAGAGGGATCAGTGGGGAACGACGAAGATCGGTTAAGTAATTTGTATATTATAAGATACAAGTGAAACATTGACTGTACCACGTCTCTATGAATTTGGAAACCGTTTTTAAAAAAGTAGGAATCCGTCAATTTGACGGCTTCCGTAAATCTAGTGTTAAAAGAGAAATACTAAGTATGTACCGAAGAAAATATAATTAAAAAAATATATATTTCAAAAAAATTTTACATTTATTTACATATGTACAGTTTCATAAGAATATGTGAGGCGGATTGAAAACTCGTGAGAACTACCGACGAGATTAGAAAAACTTGAAATTTATCATCTCCCAATAACCTCAAAAACAGCCGGCGACAAGCGAAATAACAGAGTTAGTGGTGCCGGCGCCAAGCGAAGAATTGTTTAAAAACAGTGCGGCCGGCAAAGTGTTAAATTGCAATATATTTAATAAGGACTTTGAAAAAAGAGGGATGAAGCGGCAAAGATGGTAGTTCGTTAAGTCATTATTGTATTATAAAATACACGTGAAATATCTAATGTATAGCGTCTCTGTAAATTTGAGAAATGTTTATAAGACAAGCAGGAACCCGTCAATTTGACGGCTTCCGTAAATCTAGCGTTAAAAAGCCCAAATCGTTCGATACTATGTTAGCTTCAACCATAGCATACTCTCAGTTACATCAAGCCGAGCTTAAAGCTAAAGTAAACACGCCAAAGAGAAGATCCAATTGTACAACAAATTGCGTCGATTCGCTGGAGAGGCGAAGGTGAAATGCCCGAATTTACAGAAAGCCCAAGTTCCCTCTTTCATTGATGACCGGTATTGTGCACTTATTTTTAGCTAATTAGTTGTTATATTCATTTCGTCTAGAACTCATAGTTTTAGATGGATTGCAGACCACCGAGTCTATCATCTTCTTACGGAAAAAATCTCCCAGAGATGATAGAAATCCGAGTATTCCAGCCCGTTAATTGCAAATAGGGGCCTCTAACTTCACACCCACCATAGCTCCTCAAAAGTACATTTTGCAGCTAATCCAACATTCCAACTTAAACTAGCTCAATCTCAAAACTTTCGATACTATAACAGCTTCCGTCATAGCGTACTCTCAGTAGCATCAAATCAAATCAAACTTAAAGCCAAAGTAAACACGATAAAAAGACGACTCAACTACACGACAAATCGCGACGATCCGCGAAAGAGACGAAGGAGAAACGTTCGAATTTACAGGACGTTGAAGTTTCTTCCTTTGTCGCTGACCGGTTCAGCGCACTTATTGTCGGTACTTTCGAACGTCCCCTGAGAATCGTTGCTCGATTCTGCGAGACCCGTGATTCCGGGATACCCCAATTTATCTGCCATATTGCCGGTGAACGTACGAACGAACTGAACGAGCAAGAATCGCGAAAATTCGCTTACCTTGCATCCGCCTCTCGTTTCTGCCCGGATTATCGTGGACCCAGCGAGTTTGGATAACGAGAATATCGTTATGGTCGTTCGTTAAACATTAATCATTCGCGGTCGCTAGCTTTTTTTTCTTCGCCGGACACACAGGTGCAAAGAGGCGTGTTGATTTTGACGGAATTAGATGAAGTATCGATTCCCCCATAGGCTCGATGAAGGGAGAATTTTTAATACCCTTGTGTCCTGCGTGAATGAACTTTTGAATCTTTCACCCCTTCGCGTACAATAACGAGTGACACTCGTGACGCGATAAATGGAATAGGAAATTTTGAAGTTTTCCAAAAATTATTAAATTAAAAATATCATTGGGTCAGGATAAAATAAAATTAATTCTACGGTATTTAATATTGCATTAAGTTAAACGTTATATCGGAAATCAGGGACAGATTGTTATTTTAGCAATTAAAGCTGAGTTATTGCGATTTCATTATTTCATTAATTTCATTAACACGTTCCGTGCCAAGCCGTTTTTGCCCGACTTGTCGTTCAGGCTATTTGATGTTTTTACTGAAGAATGATATATTATCACACAATATTTCATTACATTATCAATTCATAAGTAATTAGCTTGTTTAGACTAGTTATCACACCGTGTACCATTTATGGCACACGTGGCGCTGCAAACAGATCGATTGTAAAATTCAGTCGGATCGAAACTTTCCAAACAAAATGTAAAAAAATTCGGTAGTGAAGTAGCAAGACAAGAAATTAGAAAAGTAGTGACGTTTTGCAGCGATTGACCGAACAAGCCGATTTTACGCATTTACTTGCTTTAAAAATGGCAAACATTACATGTAATTATTAATTATTGTATATATAACAATTCAACAAATTTATGTGCTTTGTTCTACACTGCATTTTTTATACTGTCCCATTCTTTTGGTGGAAATAAACTTTACAGAATTAAATTTGCCATAAATTATGTGTTTTCACTGCATTAAATAAATACGTTTGCGTGTACCATTTATGGTACACGTGGCCTGAAGGTCAAGTTTAACGTGTACCGTAAATGGTACACTTGGCACGGAACGTGTTAAAAGAAATGATACTGCAAGGGGTTAATCTGGTTTTATGAAATTATTTCGGGGGCAGCTTTTAGCGTTGTTTCATTTTTACTGCTTAAAGGTATTAGAATTCTTTCATCGTACTTTTCATTGGACGTATTAAAATTGTTTCGATTATCTTTAATTGCATAATTACGCTTCCTGCTGTAGGTTTTACTTTCCAATTGAAAATCAAGAAGAAACTATAACTGTGCCGTTTATTTTGAAAATCGCATAAGTCACTTTCCGTAATGAAAAACGATTTTTCAATGGCTGTATGAAATTATTTATACTGAGAAAAATAATTCGATTTAACGAGAAAGTTACTTATGCCGCTATAAAAATAAATGGCTCAACTACAAAATATAAATACATAAAAAGTAGTATGAGAAATATCACAGAATAATTGAACGAAGTTTTAAAGGATACCTAATGATTTTTCAAACTTTTCACTCCCAAATTTGTACCTTTATGATTTGATTCTTATGCATACCTGTTTCCCGATTGGTTTAAACAGAGACATTGTATAATATATTTTCAGTTCGTGGATTATATGTCCGTTTATATCAAAAGCGTTAATTATGCCAATTATTAATTTCAATTGATATTCACAATTTCACGTGGCTTTTGTTTGTTATTTAATTGATATTCATTGTGTGTTAATAATAATGGCACAGAATGCGGTAAATATGTCACTGATTAATGTAACAATCATTTCTACCACATTAACTTCTTCGTTGCTCGTTGAATGCACATCTAATTTACCTCTTTGCATAGTGAAACTCTTGCTGGTATCGGATTTATATTGGCATATCCAATTGAGATTAAATCGCGGCTAAATGAATTTGAAAATTCATGAAAGTTATGCAAAAAAACGGTATTTTCAGGGCGGCAACTTTTTAATTTATAAAACGCGGTTTACGTCGCATCGGTATACGTTTATTAAACTCGGAACTGTTAATTATTTGATTAACGACTAAATTAGCTTTGAGTTGGGTTTATTGTAATTCAACGTTTCCTCATTTATTACTGTGATTGACGTATACATCGTTCCCCTGCAACGGCAAATTTGTTAATTGGGAAGGAGCCCAGAGTAATTAATTATTCATATTACTTTCATCATAAAATAAAGAATTGAGAAACGAAGTATACAATTCCAACGTTTTTCTCTTGAAACTATTCCGACACAAACGTAAGTGCCTTCAATTAAATTAAAAGCTCAAAGTGACTGAAAAACTCTCGTGTTTAAAACGAAAAAAAAGTCCAATACCTTTCTGTGGTTTGAAGTACACGTTTTATTTAATGCGTCTTTGAATTCATGCGTATTCGAAGTTTAAAGATTCTCGTGTTGTTCTTCAAGAAAGTAGCTGTGCAAACTGTTTTTTTTAACACTAGATTTACCATACCAGTCAAAATGACTGGTACACAATTTTTTCCAAAAATTCTCCTTTATATGAGAGTCATAGAATAGATATTCTACGTCCATCTTATAAAACATAAATTACCGATTCGATCAAGCTTTCCACCTCTTAATTCCCCTTTTTTCAAAATACTTATTTAATATTTTTAAATATAACAGATTTAACGCCGGTAGTTCTAGTGTTAAATTGTGTTATTTGAAAAAATTTTAGAAATTTCTTCGATCTCTTTATTAAATAACAAAGTCATGCTATACATTGTTATAACGATGTCACGTGGAAAAAACTTCGTCTCTAGATTGGTTAACTGAGTTTCAAGTTTTGAGATTCTACTCGCAAAAGTTAACGGCGCTTTAAATCGTCCTTCCGTCGATTTCAATCCCGTTTGATTCTCATCCGATATCTATTTATGGCACGGCTGTATTGGAATCGTAAATTCTTTCCTCGTGCTTCTTTTTATCAAGTACAGTAGATTATCACATCCTCTTTTTCGTGATAACGTACTGCGGGAACTTACGTTTCTAGAAAAGATGTTATTTTTCTTAAATGGACGATTCGAATATTCGCTGATGCTGCAGTACAATCAATTGCTAATAAAAAATAGTAAAAACGAAGTGTTGGTTTATAAACAAAGTCATTCGTTAAATTAAAAAGTGACACGACGTTGAAGTGAAACTTTTTAAATATCATGAAAATATAAGGTCCGCAGGATACTGGAACTGAATTATTTATTTTTAAACTTTTCAGTAACTTTTGTCTTTAACACTGGTATAGTGTTATATTCTTCTTTATCGTATGTGTCTATCCAAAGATAAAATTAGGATGAAATTCGTAATAATTTATAATACTGCATTGTACAAAAGTGTAACTTATAAATAACTGCTTCTTATTGAGTCGACGTTTTTTAATATTTTTAATAGAAAGGAAATACTTATTAAGTCAGTAGTTTTTGACAAATTATCAGTATTTGCACGATATGGCACACTTTACTATTTTTATGTTAGATTATCACATTCCTGACTAAAGAAATGTGCACTACCGGCCTTAACCCTTTCGCTAGGGGCTGAAAATCCGAGCTGCTTTGAATGTTTTCGAAGGAAAAAATTTGTCTTCAAAGGGGGTATTAATAACGTCTTAACATGCGCACTTTCATTTACAGTATGAGAACAAATAGCATTGTGCAATATAATACAATAATATAACATTGGCATCTTATGGAGGGCGACTATAGTCGCCCATAATAGTGAAAGGGTTAAAAGATCGGAAGACGCGCGGTAAATCAGTGCGGCAAGACGGGCATGTTGCTCGCACTTCCTATTTCCGTCATATCGTTCTTGGAAATCTTAAGCTCGGTTAATAATAACCAAAACCAAAACACCTCTTTCATCGTTCGCATAACAACATAACGCTTCGATAGAATCGAAAATTACGTGTGAACGTAATGTCTCTATCCACCTGGCGAATCAGATCCAAACACTTGCTTCACGCCATCAGATCGTTTACGGCCGGTATTTACATTTTCCGTAAGTTCAACCAGATGCATCAGCATTTATTGATATATCACAACATTATACGCTGAAAATTTGATATAAATACTTATTATTTTTTGAAATGTTAAAGCCACTTTCGAAACTGCCGTAACTTTCTTAGTTACACCAATGTTATAACATCGACAACGAACCGATAAATTCTGCGCATAAACAATGCGTCCTAACAAATCAAACTGCACATTCTTGAAGCCGTAACATCCGCTTAACTGATACAACTACGTAAATTCTAAGCGCAGGTAACCCCTGGAAACGAAGCAGCGTGGACGTATAGCGTCGTGTCGTGTATTATTAATGCTGATATAATTAATCAGGTAGGAATCGATAATATCCGTCGTGAATACGCGAATACCGGGCAACCGTGAGGAAAACCGGCAGCTGTTTCAGATGTGGAGCGTTAATCCGTTCCTCGTGGCTTCTCCCTTTACCTGACGACGTTCCCATTTCGCAGTTCTGCTTTATATTGTTCCTCTCGAACGGCTAATTACGTCATTTATCGCCGGTTTTAATTAGTCTGCCGTGTAGAGCGACACCGAGGCAAACGTGAAATTCACCCCTTTATGACCGTGCATTAACGAGAGCATAGTCTTTCAAACTTTTTTTCATTTCTTGTTCATCCAATTTACTCGAAATGGAAAATGAGAGAAAGAAGAAGAGAGAGGCGATGAGTCTTCGAAACGAAGACGTTCTTTCGTGACCTGAAAACGTTTAAATTCAACGCCCTGGTACTCGTGCTTGAGCATGCTTTTTGTTTTCAATACAAATCCCAGAGACGATGAATTGATGAAGAAATTGGTATTGCTACTTGACCCGATCGCGGGTTTCAAAGCCCTTTTGAAATGTATCGTTGCCTCAGGGGGTTTACATTCGATCCTCAATTAACATGGTATATTGGTACCGTGTAAATGGAGAGTAATGTATTCACGAGGATGAAAAGACGCGTGCGTATTACAGGCCGATGAATTTGTATTTACGGTGAATATCATTGGATTTTGTAAAATTCCTTCCACTTTATTGAGTCAATGTATTATATGTTTTCGAACTTGAAATTTAGCGGTGGTCAAACGAAGTAAATCTTGTCATATTTTGATGTTCATTAAGTGTGAATCGATAATTGTGTATATTAAGGACCGGAGAAATTCGTGCGAATTCTTTAGTCAAGATTCTAATACATCGAATTTAAAAAAAATAGTTTTGTTTTACTATACTGTCACCATTGACTTCTATTACACTTTCGAGCGTTCCTCAAGCTTATGCATCCCTTTCTTGAAAAAATAGGGATTCTTCTTCGAAAACAAAATGAATTAATAACTATTTTAACCTTGGCAAGACCTTTGAAATTTTTATTGGCAATGAAATTTTATAAACATAAAAGTAAATGATAATTAGAAGGAGACAGATCTGGAGTATGAGGAGAATGGGGCAGAAGCTGCTTGAAGCCGTGCGTTTTCGTGCAAAGAAGGTTTCAAAGAAGGCATCCATTTGTCCAATATTTTATGGAAGTTCAATGAGAGCAGTGTTTGATGAAACAAATAAATAGCTTTGAAATTATACCTTTCAACAAACTTAAAGACATTTTTGAATGAAAACGCTTGAGAAAATTTATTAATAAAATCGAACATTTCATATGTAACGATCTAATTTTCAATATAATAAAATAGATGTATAAAAAAGTAGCTCGCAGTGAAACAAAAATAATCGCAAGGGAATAACTAATCGAATCGATATATTTCCACGTACAACAATTCGTATTAATGAAGGATCATTTTTTGCCACAATTAATTATAACCGCATCTACGATAAAGCAATTAAGAATTTCGTAATATACTTAACAATTTGAAACGTGCCGTGAACGAATGACGCGCGCAACGTTTATCATATTATATTTATTAGTAGAATTAATCTTATTTCCCCAGCGAGATGGAACTTCATGTTATATTAATACTTTGATTCTCATTAATAAAATATTAACCCCCATGTCAATCCCTATTAATTTAGCGCGCTATTTAGAGGGAATTATGCGCGGTAGGTCGAGCCAAATTTTCGACGTTTGACGTTCGCTGATTTATTTTATTGCGCGCCATTCATGAGATCGACATTATCGAGAAACGGTTATCGGAATTTTCGCACATTTTAGGAAACGTCTGTTACAGCGTGAAATTATAATGAACGATGAATACAGTAATTTGGGCAAATTGTAAATATAGAATGAAATAAATTTTCAGCAATTGTAATGAACAAGGTGCCTAGAATCGTTAACATATTTTTAATTCTTTGCCCTAGGATTTCTTTTTGGCTTTTGCGTGTTATAGTTCAAAAGTAAGTTATCAAAATAAGAGCTGAGACATATTAGTAAGTTGATAGTGAGTTACTAAATTATCCAGCTAAAAACTGTAAAATTAGTTTCAGTTATGATGTAAAGTTTATTATTAAACTGATAAGTGAGAATGTTGCATTAGCGTTTTATCTTTTCGAAATTTAAAATTTTTTTGGTTTCATTCGCTTCTACACGAGTCTGGCTCAATATTATAAGTCAATATTATATTAGGTTGGTAAGAAATTAATGTCGGTTTTCGAATTTTCAAACTTTGGCGCTTAATTTTGAGACAGCCGTTCATTTTAATTTGTTTGTCTTCTTATATCATTTTAGAAAAAAAATGTTATTAAAAAACTTGTTTCTCGTTGGGAAAAATGTGTAAATTGTGACGGAAATTATTTTTTTGGAACTTTATAAAGATTGAAAACCGACATTAATTTCCTACCAACCTAATAAATATAAAGAGTTTATATATGTAGGTTTATATATTCATCAGATCGCTTGTCAATATAATAATTGTAGATTGAATCGAGGTATCGTCAGACTATTTTGATAAATTGTTGAAGAAAGATTGAGGGACTGCTTATCAGAATGTTTATGCAGATAAACATTTCTGCGAACATAATTAAAGAAATAGAACGTTAGTGAAGATCTGTTTCAGGTGCTAAACATTAGAGCTATTGAATATTATGTAAAATATTGAATATTACCCGAATCCTGTGCATTTTTGGAATTTTAGAATTTCTTGAGATGCATAAAAATCCGTAATCTGATAATTGTAAAGTACCGCTAGGGTGCGTAAAAAAATATGAACAAAGTTAAAAGAGGATCCAGTAAGCTATAAATCTCGGATATTCCAAATGTTCTTAAAATTAAGTACGTCGGAATTTTCGCAATTTTCGCGGAATTGTCGCAATCGACTGATATATTAAACAAACACAGATCAATTTGCCTCAACAGAAAATGTGATCAATGTTAATTTCGGAGAAATCAAAAGAGACTTTCCGCGTCAACTATTATACAATGGATGAAATATCTCGAATGGCTCTGCAATTCGAACAGTTTGTATATGTACTGCATCAGCAATGAAGAGTCAGTCGATATTCTGATAATAAATATCCGATAAACGTCGAGCAGAAAGTTTCGGGGTTCTTGGTGTTTTGTTCCGCCACATTCAATCGACCGTAACTGAGAGATAGAGATTACGGGATGCGGATTATATTGCTATTTTCACCGATATCGCCATTTTAAGTTTGAATTCCAGCAGACATAATAAACGCCGTCTCTGACATTCGTTCGAAGAAAGTTCCAAACGTTGTTATATCCGGATATTGTGCATTTCACAAAGAAATTTTATATCGAATTTCGACTATCTATTTAGTGTGTACAATTTATATTGGCAAATGTTGACGTTTGAAAGTCTTTTGAATTTTTCATTAACACTAAACGTACCGGCATTTTTCTATACCTAATCTTACCAAAGGGGGTCAATTTGACCCCTTATGAAATAAACGTAGATTTTTCGTAAAAAATTCTTTATTTATTAAAGGAAATAATTTGCAACATCATTTCTGATTTGGTATAAAATTAAACACATCTTTTTATTGTTATAAACAAAACAATCGACTAATTACATTTTTTACATACGATGGGTTTCTCCTTCGTACATTTCCCGCAAAAAAATTTTCTACACATTATTGTCGAACTTTATTTCTTGTAGGCTCTGATATTTACTCTGCAACTCTCAGTATACGACTGCATCTTTTTTAGCTACAGAGAACTTATTGGAGGGAGTGTTGCTTGTGAATCTCCTATAAGAATCCGTTCTGTTTATGCGTTACGTCCTACGGACGCGATCGTGTTGTTGAAATGCTCACGCCGAAATCAAACACACATATCAGGTTCCGACAAATGAAAGAGTCACTTGAGAAGTGTATCTGAATTTAGAACTAAGGTTCCAGTTGGAAAACTGCTGAAAAATACGTAAAATTCGTACGGGGTCAAAATGACCCCCGTGGTGCGTAAGGTAGGTAAAGAATTTTCGTCGGTAAAAAATAAGCTACGAGAAAAACGGAAAGCGGGAAATTGAATAATCAGATTATATAAGAATTTACGGAAAGTCAGATGAGCGGAAGAAGTAACAATAAAAGTACGATTTTAAAGTAAACTTTGAAAGGGGTCATTTTGACCCCGCTTGGTACGTTTAGTGTTAAAAATTATCACGGCACTACACGGTAGGATATAATTAATTATGAGTCTTAAAATTCTATTTTACTCATTTCAAGTGAAGTTTAGAAGACTAAGAAAACGCGAGTATCTTTGGCTGATGACAATTTTGTCGGAGATGATATTATTACCGGCTTTTCAAAATTATATATCGCTGGAGAAATATTTATAACGTTCGTAGTACAGATGGTAGTAGTCTTAGATTAAAGGGGTTGCTGTGGTTGTTTTAGAAAATGTATTGCAAGTGTATTTATTCTTATGCAAATTGCAAAATTATCTATTTTAATGTATGAGCCATTCATTTCGAAAGTGGTATAAGTCACTTTATCGTAGTGGAAAATGGTGATTTTTCAATGTCTATACGAAATTATTTATACTGAAAAAAATATAAGTATTTATGATATCGAGTGGGAATAAATCTTCTCGAAAACTGTCGCCAATAGTTTTAAACATGTCAAAACACGGGTCCTAAATAATTCGAGTTAAAAAGAATGTGATGTATGCTACTTTCAAAATAAATGGTTCATATAAGTGTGTCACAACTGAAGGGTTGGGAGAAGTGATTATTAACGCATTTGCATTACAGCTCACATTGTGTTACCTGTCCGTTATGACTCCAATAGCATCACTCAGAAATTCATTTCATTTGAATATTTATAATTCTTCATTAATACAAACTATATACAAAAAACAGAAAGGTATAACATATGTTAATAAATACAAAATTATCAGTAGACATATTTTAATTGCGTGCCGATTATTCCGTGTTTGGTTATTTAAAGTATACCGTTTTCGCAGAATATTCCACTTCGTGATACAAATGTATTGCTTTGTAAATCTTAAATCATCTGAAAGCTTACAATTAATATTAAAATTCTACTTGAATGTGTTTCAAATCTAGAGCATTCATAAGCTGAATTACAATTTTATTGAGGCCGTTATGCAAATGTAAAAAACAGAAAACAGAGTTTTTAATAAATTTGGTTTTTACCTTAATTAAAATTTGATAGTTTGAAAAATATCACATTGTAAAAAGCGAAAATAACAAATCCCATAATTTGGAATATCACATTATGGTATTAAAAGGAATTTCATTTATCTTTCTAAACGTAGAACGTTCAGTCTGATCATTGATCGACCTATTCTACTTGATAGATTGCTCACAGTAATAACGGCAGATAATACTCGCTATGAAATCCCATAAAGTATATGAATAACGGAGCTTGAGCAGGGAATTTTCGTAATGGGTCTTATGATGCTAAAAAAATCATGAAGAATAATATTTTTTGTACTCGTGACAGCTGGAATTTTGTATATAATTATTTCATCTTCTTGAAAAGGCATTTACATAAATTAAATAATCAAGTAGTCTCATTTATTATCCATATAATGCAGAGAGCTAAAAACGTTAAATTCCTACAACTCATTAAAAAAAAATACTGAGAGCAGTGACTACGCTGCAAAGCGTATGAAAATTGCGCGAGAACCTGTCCTTTTTTCGTAGCTACTCTAATTCCCTACTCTCATTCTACTCTTACGGTGAAATCAAAGTGATTTTCCTTTGTCTTGTTCGCCTGTAGTCTTCAGCTGTCCGCACGATATCTGAAAACGATTAGTCCTGCTCTGGTGAAAAGAAGGACGAAAGTTTCGGCGTAAAGTAAAAAATCGCTTTCCCTGCGGACCACGGTCTCCACATTTTAACGGGAACGTTCTTTCGTCCATTACGCGCGCAGATTAGTTTGCAGTAATTACAGGCAGATAATATTGTATACTGTTACGACCTTGCTTTAATGGCTGAAGTGCACATCAAGTTTGCAACAGTAACTGCGAGGTTTTTGCTACTTTGCAGATTAAATATTGCGTACAACTCTATTTTAAATGGAAACTTTTTGCCATTTGGTATCGTAGAACGATTGAATTTATTTTTTGTTTAGACTTTGATTATTTATAGTATAGACGATTTTGTAGAGCGGTGCTCGTACCAGGTAGCCGTTTGCTTGGCGGACTATTCCTGCTTAAGCATCAGTCCTTAATGACAATAAGCCTTAATGAAAAGTAGTATGCATGATGCATCTGAAAAGTCTTAATTTTTCTTATTTCTTAATGAAATGTTAATAATTTATTCCACTCCATAGTCCAAGCAATGTAAGCGATCTTCAGATTTTTGCAATTGTAACTTCTAATTGCTGCAATTTCTTTGCGAAAAATTGTAAATTCTTCTTTGTCACCCTTAGTATATTCATACCAAATATAATAATATCTGTATTATTCTCATTGTTTCGAGATTTAAAATTCACAGTTTTTGGCAATGCTGTCGAAGCTGTTAAGATCGAAAAATATTTCAATAGAAAAATTTTGTTTTCGACGTTATTACGATTCTATCGCTCGCAAACTCACTGTCGTGAGATATTTTCACCTAGAATCGAAAATGATCAGCATGCAAAAATAGTGAAAAATTTCTATACACATTTTCCTGTGTTTACTTGTCTTTTTAATACGCACGATGTTTCACTATATGCTTCACCAGTCGATATCTGTGAAACCATTCATGATAGAAATGACTTTTATAAATTTCAGTCGTACAGAAAGTCATTTCATGAACTACCATCAAAAGATCTGGGCTAAAAGGTTGTGAAATGAAAATTAATTGCAATATTTGTTGTATCAATGAATAATCGACAGAAGTAAAAATTTTATTACACATTTTTGGAGATTTAGAATTGTTGAAAGAAGACAAATCTTTATACAAATTTCCATTTCCTTTCAGCCCCCAAATACTATTTAGAAAGTTTACGTATCAAAGATTATGGTGTTTATCATTGTAATGTAAATTGAATCCCGTTGATTAGTATTTCTAATTACTGCCAAATAAAAGTAAAGCGATATGCTTCGAAGACAAGAGGACAGGCCATCAAATTATAAACATGCTGCCTCGTCGGACTTCAAAGTAAGCCGTTTCTTTATAAAAAACTATGTACGCAGAGTTAGTTAGCGAATTTAACTGTTTGATATGCGTGTCAAGTACAGTGAATACGGAAAAAGCGAATAAAAACATGGGTTTCCTTTTGAAATACCGACTGCAAGAAACATTAATGAAGCAACATACGCGGGAAATCGGAACGCTGTTAAATTTGCATTTTCTAGAACACGATGCGGAATTGTATACGTATGTGCCATTTGGCGAAATTTGTTTTTTATCTCGAATCGAAACTAGTGTCTCTAAATGGAACGGAAAGAATAACAGATTAGAAATAATGAACGGAAGTCGATAAAAATTTGCAATTCCCTCAAAAATGTACAACCACAGAGAATTACAATATGGTAAACTATTTGGAAAAATAAACTTGACTGTAAATCACTTCAACTTTTGATTATGCATTTAAATTATTGCTATAATATTATTCTACAGTGTGAGTAATTATTGAACTAAGGCTGTTTATTGGAAATTAAAATTTGTTTGAGCAATATCAAAAAAGTAGAACACAATCAGAGATTTGTATCACATCGGTAATCATGGCCAGTGCCATATTTTAGATGTTATTTTAAATATTCTTACTTTGTGCGTATGTTTGCGCTTTTTATCTTACATAAATGCCTATAACTTCACAATATGGTGATTGTAGTCCTCGTAGGATAAACACAAAAGCTGATGAGTGAGCGAATATAATTATAAACGAAGTAAACTGCTTAAAGAAAAATTAAAGTCCTGTAGATATTATTAAATATGTTTTAATGTATTATTTATTTTTCATATATACAAATTACAAATTTTTATGAGCGTTAAATTATTTGATAAAAATATAGCTTTTTATTCCTATCACTTTAACCCTTTTCGTGCTTAAGATTAATTATAAAGGATAATTATAACCAGTCATTGAAATTTTTCAACCAGTAACGAAGTTACACTATTTGCCTCCTATTATTAATACTATCTCATTTCTGCCATATCAGTCTGTAAAACAATTTCCCTTTATCCTATTTTTAATTGCAATAGCTTCGTTGATTACGGCTTTAAAACTCATTTTCACGGAAACGAAACTTTGAAGAAAAAAATCTTATACTGTTTTATTTATATTTCTCCACATTATAGGACCTTCGCTTCACTGATTGATTTTTCCATAATGATAGGGCTCCGCTATGTAGATACATCCATATAATAATATTATATATACAAATACATAGCAAAGTATACTTATTCATGTCGCTGTGTATTATCTGTACGACATCTTTCGCGCGATATTCTGCGAAAACTGGTTTGAAAGGCTGAAATCGCGAAGATCTGCGATAAAACGACCCCTCCGAGCCCGAAGTTTATCGCCTATCATAAGCATCGTCGATCGTTCTACATTCTACCGTGATAATGTTCATTCTGATATCGCTACTCTAACGAAGATGTAATACTTCGAAGAAGAGAATGTTTTCCGAATAACATGGAAACGGGTTGCAAACACGTAAATGTTACGTTAATGTTGCGTTAATGTTGCGTGTTTATGTTGCGTTAACGACTTGTATTTTCACGGTAAAATATTTGTTGCTCTACAGTGGTGGATTAAAATAATTTATTTAATCAACTTAAAATGAATCTGACAATGAGATGTAAAGGTGTAAATACCAAGATTTTAATGTTACAATTATATTTTCATATGTGATGCATTTGCACATATTAAATAAACAGCTCGAAAGAGGAGAAACAACTGAGGGAAGGAAATTGAGGAATTAAATTGTTTACATTATATCGCATAAGCTTCAGAAATCAGTGGATTAATTTCGTGATCTGCTATAAATTAAAGAAATTTATTGAAACTGTAGAATTCATTGAACTATGGGATTTTTGTTAAGAAACTTTGGAAGTAGTCATCTTCATTGTCTTGGTGGATTTAGTGTTGAGATCTTACTTAATTTAGGAGCTACTTCTTATCTTTTGGCTGTCTTCAAGCAGGGAATTATGATAATATTTTGCACGAGTAGACTTAAATCAGAAATGTGATCTTTTAAATTTCAAGCTCCACTGTAATTTTATTTGCTCGGTTTAAATTATTTTTCGAATTAAACGTTACAGCTTCTGTATTTCTTTAACGCGTTATTAAAAAAGTGTGAAATTACCTTTGAATATTAATATAGAAAGATATTGTACGTTTGATGACGAGTTAAGCAGGTTCATTCCTCTTGATCTCGTAATTATCCGAAATTGGAGGAGTTATTTAAATATCGATCATAATTTATACATCAGTCAAATAGCCCATTTCGTTGTATTATATGCAGACCTTTTGGATTTGAGTGTAATTTATTATAATAGTGCAATATCTTTTTCCCATTGTCATCTGCATTCGATCCGAATGCTCACCGTAAAACAGCGCAAAATATTAACGAGAACATTTCCTGGCCTAAACTAAGCTCACAGTTTATCAACTCCATTATTAGCACAATAATTTCTACCATTATTATTTCAGAATCAGTAAAAAATTCTGAAAGTTTTTCCTTGTTCGTCTTCATTCACTATGCGTTTAAGGAACAGTATTTACTAAATATTTTATAGGAAGGAATAAAATGAGAAAAAATGCGATACAGTTTTCATAAAAGCTCCACTTACTGTCTTCGTTGCGAATGAAAAGAGGATTTGACGAAAATTACGTTTCGCAAGAAGACGAGAAAAACGAAACAGTTAAGCAGAAGTTTAATCTTTTACGTGGAATTATTTGTCTCTTTCTATATTTCGTCAAGAGCATCGGCTTTACAAGCTTCAAGCTTAACATCAACATAGTACATCAGCATGTGACAGTAAGAGGGTTAAGGGATTAAAGTAGGCTTAAATTGTTTTTTTTTCCTCAAGAATGTGCGCGTAGTAGAGAGACTCGTTAAAAGAGACGATAATACTTGAAAGCTCAGTAACACTGCATATCCTCGAATCCCCAGCTTTCGATTTTAACGAAGCTTCGTTGGCTTAAGGCTTGCAAAGTTACCGAGTACCGTGAAAGAAGATCTTGTATCGACGGTAATTTGAGTTTAAGTGTTAAAACTCTGCTTCTAAGGTTTCTCACCTCGGTGCTGCATTGGAATTTAATACATGTATTGTATAAGAAGGTGGTGTGAGAATTGCAGGTGGATTATCGCTGAACAGCTTCGATATTTGAATCATTTTCTTTGTATTTTATGTTTAATCAATGTGAAAGTTTTGCAGGGTATTAAAGATATGAAAAAGTTGGTAAGTGTCATGTAGGTGTTTATAGGATTATGCATTACGTTTCTATTTGTTGTAATTTGAGGTTGATGGGAAGTTACTTCCGGACCCACTTGTTGGCAATTCAAGTCTGTAACTTCATAGCCGCTGTTTTGTATTTTGCTGGCTTTACAATTCAGTGCCAAAGTGAAAATACGAATATTGTATCGTCCAACTCATCGGAAGAAGCAAATTCTCTTTAAAAAGAAAGCAAGAGTACACCATAATATTGTAGGACTATAAAAAGAACGCGTAATTATGACATTTGCAAAAAAAGGATAAGGCGACTCATCTCGGAGATCATAAACAGAACAATGTCGCTGATTTTTCCCACATTCGGCTCGTATTTTCGATAAACAGACTCCTTGATGACGCATATCATTTTGAAAGCAAAAACTTTATGATAATGCTCATCGCTCTCGGCAACTCTTTCTCAATATGCTCTATTAAAATTGTAAGAAAAAATTGTGCAAGCCGTGTCATCCCTTCTTTAATTCGCAGAATATAATCGCTTCCTATTTTCCTTTATCAGTCCTCATCTTTTTATTTCGATGTACTTTCTCCATTTGTCAGAAATCGAACCCAATCGTAAATCCGCTCGACCTCGATTACACGCGTAATCCAAGTCGATTGGAATAAAATTGAGTTACGTGAAAATCGAAACCCTATTACCGAAGGTTGAATACATAGAATAAGATAGGAGATACTGAGAAGGGATAGGAGACAAGAGAATTGTATAATCAGCTCGTTTTACAAGAAACTGTGGTTTTTTAATCAATCTCCGATATTAATTTCCATGGCTGGAATTGCGTGCTTATCCGATATAATGCAAAGAAATCTAACACTCTGCTATTATCTGAAACGAATCTGCATAGCACTGTATTAATACAAAAAGGAGATGTTAATTATATCAAATTATAGTATTATTTAATTCCTAGCATGTCCTTATTATGTTGAGCATGCATAACTCAATTTTCTACCGAATCTGAGGTTTAGTTACAAGATAACGCCCTGGGAAATGTTAAAAAAAGTATTTTAATAATCTATTCATCTTCATTTACAAGCATTTAATTCCAAAAAAGGTTAAATCTTTCAAGAGGTAAATTAAAATGTTTTGCAAAATGAAAAGAAAAGGCGAAAGTATCTAACGTTACTCCGCTGTTTATAAGAGCAATACAAAAAGGAAACGTTAATTGTATCAAATTATAATTTTATTTAATTCCTGGAATTTTCTTATTAGCATAACCCTCTACAGCCTGAGATTTTTACAGATTGTAAGGAATAGTTGGAAGATAGAGCCCTGGGAATGTTAGAAATAGTACTTTAACCGATCGATTAGGTTTAATTTGCGAGCATTTAATTCCAAAGAAAGATTCTAATTTTCAGGAGATAAATTAAAATGTTTTGCAAAGTAAAAGAGGAGAAAGAAGTATCTACCTTGCGTTACCTCAAAGTTAGAAAGTCTCACAGGGAGTTCATATATGTACTTCTATAATATTATTTATATACTGATTTTATTTGATAAATTAATCGTTATTTTTATAACATTTTTTCTTTAATTATTATGGATTTCGTTTTCATTATTATCTTGTTAAAGTTCACATTTGATTACGAAGTCTATCGGCATATGATACCCTAAGAAATTAAATAAAAATTTTTTGTGTGAAATTTTTATAATTTGACAAATTAAAAATAATTTATGAAAAAACCGCTAACATTTCCAAACACAGGAAGTCCAAAAGAAGCATTTATAATTCGACAATAATCCTTGTCTGACAATGAGTAATTATGCCGCGACAACCGTTTGTCATTTTCTAAATTAGCAGATAAGCTTGCAAAATTTTGCCACGTATTTTTAGGACCCTCTATACATACTTTGACTGTGGCGCATAATAACGTTTTTAGGAAATTGATACATCAACGTCATTCTTGATTAGCATATACGACGTGTAATTGCACAATCGAGGCAATCATTAAAGTATTTGATAACAGAGTTCGCGTTGCAAGTGTAATTCTCAACGAAAATGTTAATAGTCACGCTAGTAACGTTGAGATTATATAGATGTATATTTTTTCTTCTTAAACTGTAATTTTATTATTGTCACGGCGTAATTAACTGTTGATAAATAGTTGATTGTTAGTGATGAACCAATAATTATATAAGTTTTAGGTAGAAAGTAATGTTCAATTCGCTTATTTTATTTAAATTGTACAATTTCTGCAATTTCTATTAGACATGCGTTTTGTTATTTCTGCAGAATTTGAATGAAATATTTTTGTCAAATTAAGTAGAATATTTCAATCAATCGCTGTTCAGCGACGAAATAATTTTTTGCATTTAGTTATTTTACATTTTACAGATATTAAGAACATGGGTAGTGGAAAAACAGCATTATTGAATAAAATATAAGATTCTTACCAGCTGACAGGGCATTTATTAAGAAAATTGTCCAAATATCTTATACATAAACATTACGTTTTGTAATTGGATATTATTTCGCGTAAAATTCAAGGCTGAAACACAATTAAAGTTCTAAATCGTTGCCCAGAATTTTCTCCGCCATCTCTCTGCCACGATATGCATTAGTCCATTCAACTTACATTAATGACTGACAATATTATTAATTTATCCCATTATCACAATTATCACATCAATGTATCAACGTCCAACATATTTATTCTACTCGATTATGATTAAAATTTGTTGCTAATTATCACGTCATCGCCTACTTATGATGTTGCTTTTAATAATAAGCTAGGTAATTGCAACTATTACTTTCAATATTTGATAATAAACCTGATATCACGTTTGATTAACGATCGATAGATTACCAATTGTTTCTAAACTGCACAATAACCGATGTGTTGCATTCGTGCGATAATACTCGGACCTAGTTCCATTTAGGCCGACAGGTTTAGATGTGGTGTAGCGGTTGACCTGAATTTTAGATGCCTGAAATTCGTGGTTGGTCCTTATCTACACCCCCTTCGTAAGTTATGAGACTCCCCGATGTTTTAGTGAAAATAGAGATTCCGATATAGGTTCAGCTGTTAAATATTGATACCAACAATAAAAACGGGAAAGGGGATCTAGAAAAATGCATACGAAAGGCTACGACCTTCAAGTATTGGATCTGAATTCGAATTACCTTTTGTTGGTGACTCTGAGGCTCTTAAACGCGGAGACTGGTTTAGGTTTTTTTCTTTCGAAAGAAGAAGAAGCTCCGAATCAAAGTATAAAAACGGACCCAAAATCTCACTCATCACTCAGCAAGAAATAGAACATTACTCTAATAAAATCAGCTGTAACGTGTAAACCCATTATACTGTTACGACGACGCGAAGCTACCGTCGAAATTAATTAGTTAACAAGTGTATTGTTCGAGATATCGAGAGTCGAAGATGTTAGGACAACGTTTAACAGGATACAAACAGAAAGAAAGGAGATTCTGGAAGAGACTGCGCTAGAGTAAAGAGTCTCGTGTCTGTTTATCTGCGAATCGTTGTGACTTTATAATAAAGGACCCATTCCTTTATAAAATGTCGCGTGGTGAATCTCCCCGTCGCAACAATACTTATATCCACAATTACAAAAATCTCGATAAAATTGTGAATAAGTAAATCTGTCTTCTGCGGCGTGACGACAGCATCGTCTATTCCCGCCTTGTCGTTCCTGGAATCCTTAAGCTCAGCCTCTTGACATAACACTTCGCATACCAGGAGCGTTTCCCGCGTTTACACCATGCATACATACAATCTTGATACATTTAAACTGTCGATAGTGTGGGATTGGTGATACTAGATGTTATAGAATAAAGTAAAACTAAGTTTATTATCTAAAACTATATACCAAATGCTAATACAAAAATGAATATAATAGTGAACTGCCTCGTGTGATCGCTTATAAAGAACTAAAAAGCATTCGCTCCGCTTAACCGCTTAATGACCGAATTTATATTCAAAATTATGTCGAAAATTTTCCTTTGTAAGGTGCAAAAATGTGCCTTTGTAAGGCACAAAAAACAGCAATTCTTTCGAGAAAATACAAGACGTTTATTATGCTTCATGACACAACCCGAGTTAACTCGGGCTTCAATGAAAAAGCTAAAAAAAACATAATCTAACCAAAAGTAATACAACACTGGCGCCTAAGTAATAATAGGTAATAAGAGCTAAAGTAAAAATCAAGTAAATATATTTTACGATCTATAAATATCATTGACAGTATGGTACAATCTGAAACATGGTGTAACACATAAAGGCACATCACAGTCTGGACAATAATACCTGGTTTCTCTACGAATTTCCTTGCCCTGAGCATCACGTTTTTTACTACATACTCCACATTGACGAGTTGGGTTTTGTTTTTTCTCAGTAGCAATATTTCAGGCGATGGCATTAACACTAGAACTACCGGCGTTAAATCTATCATATTTAAAAATATTAAATAAGCATTTAGAAAAAAGGAGAATTAAGAGGTGGAAAAGATGATCGATTCGGTAATTTATGTTTTATAAGATGGACGTAGAATATCTATTCTATGACTCTCCTAGAAACTCGGAGAATTTTTGGAAAAAATTGTGTACCAGTCATTTTGACTGGTTTGGTAGTTCTAGTGTTAAATATCTCTAAAATTTTCAGCGCCCGAGTTAACTCGTTCATAAGAAAATCGAAACGGCATCTATGCCCGAGATATCTCGGGCAAAAACAACTGGCTGGCTAAACAAAAGATTAATAAGGTGTTGTATCCCACTTCTGACACCAAATTTATGTTGTATTCCGTGGGGAGTTTTACAACAGTTTTATTTAACGAAGAATTACTTTCGCGTTTGGAGTTTTTACAAGTAAGGATAACGTCGTCGCAAGATACCGACTGTCAGCGAGTCAAGGCAATTGATTATGAATTCTGAAGATTTGGAAATGTGCCGAGGTTTTAAGGGCTCCGAAACAGCGTGGTGGGAGGTTCGGATAACCCCCACTTCTCGTGATTAGGATTCCAAAGAGCGGCAGCTTTCCCTGTGACTCTTGTTAAGACTAAAGGTCCTTAAAATATTGTGGGATGCGAATGTATTAGAATATGTATTTTATATGTAGCGTATGTGTGAATTTGAGTGCCGATCGCACTTTGTTTTTCGAGAGGCCAACAAGGCACTCGCCGCATCGAGGCAGTTTGTCATTGGAATCCTGTGTGGATACACTGTGTGTTGCACTCTGTCGTTGGAATCCTGTGTGGATACACTGTGTGTTATATACTCTGTGTTTAGAATCCTGTGTGGATACACTGTGTGTTATATACTGTGTGCTTGGAATCCTCAGTGGATGTACTTTGTGTTATATGTTTAATCATTAGAATCCTGTGTGGACAGATATTATTTATCCTAATTTTATTCTTGTTTGTCTGTGTTTTACTTTATTTTATTTGCATTATTATTATTATTCAATAAACATTTATCGTATTATTAAGAAATCCTACAATATGTTTAACAGGAAAAGCGATAACATGTAAATAAGACTTCCTGTTTGGATCCTGAATCACGTTTGACAATATTTGGCGTTCTATCTTATAGAATTAGGTCGGTATCCAACAAAGGAAGTATTGTAAAGCAAAGGTTGCTCCGCATCTAACAGTCCGAGTGCCCGACTCGCTACCTGACCCATGCTGTCCTTCCGTTCTATACTATACGCGATAACTCCGCTAATATTCAATATTTCGGGTTTTTCTTTGGTCAGTATATTCTGTGGGTATTATACTTTCGAAATTTGTAATAAAAAAAACGATTTTCTGAAAATTCTAAAGGGATTTCTGGCCTTAAGCGGTTAATCATTCGTTCGTACTCATACATCCATGCACTCATTCATACGTACACACATGCGCTCCTTGGCATAGGGATCATAGGGTCTCCGCAGCACGCATCTTATAAACAACTGCCTAGACTAACACTATCCCTACCACGACCGGTCAAATGACCGTTCTTAAAATTTCGTTTAGAATTTCCTATATACAACGTAATTGAATCGCCCTTAAACTTCACGACTTTCCCTCATATATACGTATAATACATTTTTCAATATTCACTTCTTTTTTTACTGTTCATTTTCTGAGAAAAATTTATCATTTGACAAATTCACCGGTTGCGGTAGGAAAAGGTATACGTGAAGTGTCGGTAGGAATAGTGTTAAACAGTCTAAGCGGTCGCGATGAGGCCATACCTCGATTCTCGATACCACAATACTAATATTCTAAATCCGGTACATGCATATTCACTTCCCATTGATTCCCATTCGAATCAAACTTCCAACAGCTCCTTGGTACAAACACCACCCACGAATAACTGAATAAAACAATTTGTCCGCACATCCTAGATTTGTCATTATGGAATTCCCTTTCGTATCCGGTGAAGGATCACTCGTAGAATAAAAAGTTATTCCCGGTGGAAGGTGGACGGATATGGCGACCGGAAGAAGAAGACTGCGGAGGCAAATGAACAGAAAGCAAGATAGATAATAAGGAATTACCGGCATAAAAGAGGATGGGCAAGGGATAGAGAAAACCAAGACAAAGAGAGAAAGACGGCAGATGGTGAGAGAAGAGGGAAAAGGGTGAGATGGTGAGGCAGTGCGAGAAAGAGAAAGAGAAAGGGAGAAACACAAAAAGTGGGCTGAAGAGGAACCTCTTTCCTTAATAAGTGGCCCGGCCCAAGAGGAGCCTGGAGAGGGACAGAAGAAGGAGAGACTTTCACGACACTCCGCTTTAGCAGGGCGAACCATCTTATACAGAGAGACCGAGGCAGACTGCTAATTACCGCAGGGGAACTTGGTCTCGATTTCTTGGACAACTCATTAATCTTAATTAGTACTCGCTGAGCGTGGAAAATCTAGCATGGCTTGGTACACCAATGCACGTGGGCATTTCATATAATAGGTTTCGATAACAAACTTGCTGCGAAACAATTGTCACGGATATTTGCAAATTTTCGAATGCAATGGGGAACGAAGAGAGAAAGGAAATAAGAGACGCAGAATTATCTGGAAAAATGCATCAAGATTTGTGCGAAAATGGGACTATTATATAATTTGTTTGGGCTGCTTTCAGCTGCTCGATGAGATGGGAAATTTTGTTTTATTTAATATAAACCGAAGTGGAACTTTGATCCACTGGAAAGGAAAAAATCATTTGGCGAAGTATTGTAAAAGTTAAGTAGCGAAACGTAAAACGCTTATGGACTGAAGAAGAATTAATGGCAGTTATAGTTTGGTTAATTCTTCCGCAAGAAATATCAGTATGAAAGTACAATATTTTTGAAGGGATGTCGAAGAGAACTGTGAGATATCGAAAACAATACATCAAACAATTTTTAGTATGTACATGTACCAATATACAGCGCATTTTGTGAAATTGGAAAGCCTTGAATATCTCGCCAATTTATTATTGTAAAAAAATGTTTTAACAAAATTTGTTTGGTATGAAACGAAATATCATATTTTTCACGTAATTTATTAACAGGCTGACTGGTCACTGAGTTTTTCAAGTTAGCCTTGTCCTTTGAAATAGAACGATGTAATTTTGAATACATCAATAGATTTATGGCGAGAATATTTTATAGAGATATATCACTCTATTTATATTGAAAAACCACTTACTTAGGAGACATTTCACTTGAAATATTCAGGAATTAAGAAAATAAAAATTACTTGCATGGAAAAATAGTTTTATTTCTTTAATAACTTGAATCTGTCGTGAGATATTTAACTGTTTCCAGTTCAACGAGACGTTCAGCATATAGTACACTATTGTTATTTTTATAAATAGAATTATTACAATACAATATTTTTATTTGCATAAAATAGTTTGCTATAAAACTTTTATGCTATAAAACGGGCTAAGAAAACTGTCGACTGTAGGACAATTCAAGTCTCATTAACAGTCGAAAAAAATTCTTTAAAATTCTCAAGGTATCCTCCGTTTCTCTCTCTCTCCACGCAATAATTTCCATTTCTACGCGAACATAATTGCCGGAATAGAACCCTAGGTTCCCCCAGCGGTAGAAAATCAGCATCAGCACTGCGATTTACATTTAATAATTCGAAATGATCATATTAGAGCGTATTAAACCGGAGTAAAGTGGCTCAACTTAGACTAGTTAGAAATACGGTAGTTAGACGTCTTCTCTGTTCTTAAGTACTCCGCAGAACCGAATACTGTAGGTAACAGCTCCTTGAATTTTGCAGCTAAAATGGTGCGTGAGGATCTCGTGATACGTTAATATACCGACAATTCTAATGGTGGCCATGATTGCAGGAGTAACACGCTTAATGCACCCGGCATATCTTATCTTTCGTTGTGCACAAATAGAATGATAAAAGCTTAAATAACGGCAATAACTCGTTCCATAATTTCCCACCTATTGTTCTCTGTTATACTGTAAGCCTTATTAATCGGCAAAAAAAGTGTGCTATTTTAATTATTGTATACCCACTGAAAAATATTGAAATTTCAATTTTTAAAGCTTAATCGTCAGATAATTTAGAATTAGGGTCTTTGCATTTTTTTCAAGAGTGCAGAAAATTGGGTAACTACTTGTGAACAGTAAATGTAGTGATTTATATGTTGGCAACGTTATTCATTTTTTGATGTTAAACAGCACATCGTTAATTAAATAAGGTAATAGGTGAGAAGTAATTAATCATTTCTTTATCGTCAGATTTTATAAATCATTCGTACGACGTAACTTGTTGTTTCTCATTATTTACAGTCCCAATTATTCTACAGATCGTTTGGTATTGTGGAAAAGATGCACAATTTTAATCGTGCCTGCTGGAAAAATTAGAAACCTTAATGTTTGAATAACCTTTCTCGTTTAGACGAGTTACAATGTCATGTTCCTAATTTTTCAAGAGCGTAGACAATGGACGATGTTTCTTAATTACATGCTCCACTACGAAACGTGTGACGTTAAATAACACCCACTAATTAAATAACGCAAAAGTAATTTTGTAAATTATTATTCCAAGTTTATCGTCTAATTTTTTGAAGCAAAATTGACAAACGTGGTTCTTGCAAGACGAAATTTGTTGATTTGCCCATACGCAAAGATTTGAGAATATCAAACATTTTATCCGAAGTCGTAGTTCGAGGAAAATTGGCCGGTCGATGTACTCGGCGACAGAGACATCGTTAGGGCGAGCAAATAAGCCCTACACACCATCCTTTTATAAGCATACAGGGTGCTCCAGAAGTTCAATGTAAAAATTAATTATTACATCTTACATGTAATGAAATTTATTATTTTTATAATCCTTTTTACATGCAAGTTTTCAACGTTATTCATACAAGACTTTCATTTCTCGTTTGATTTCACGAAAAATATTACTTCACTGCGTAAAATGCACATTTTTCTGGTATAAATTAACAGTAAAACTACCAATCCGATTAAAGCGAGTGGTTCCTAGTTTTTTTCTATAAATTCCCCAAATTGATAGAGGACACATGCGGCGAATATTCCACTTCTATCTTGTAAAATCGAAATTACTTAATTGATCATCTTTTTCACCTCTTGATTTCCGTTTTTCCAAAGCACTTATTCGGAATATCTAAATGTAATAGATATAATCAGTGGCTCTAGTCTTAAAATCGCAGTATGTTGAAGGACAATATGGAGGCAACGGCTTGGAATCACAATCAATAGGCCCCAGTTCAAATAGTTTCAATAGTTTCTAGTAAATATTTCCTAAGGGTGTTATGGTGGGTAAGAATGCAAAGATTCAAAGTCACAATTAGTGGGTCCGAGTTCAAATTCTTGTCCTTCACCTTTGGGAAACTTTTCGTAAATTATTATCTAATATATCATAGTCTCCGTGGTTTTGAATCCACTTATACATGTAGGCTCTTGGCGAAATGACCATAACGGTTAAAACTAAAAAAATACAAAAGACAACTTTCTATGTGATATTTATATCATAGGCTTGATGGTTCGGAACTCACATAAAACGATAAATCCTAATCGGAATGACCATAGCAGTTTAAGGTGAAAGAAACGATACTAGTACAATGACACGATTCTGTGAGGAGTCTGTAAATAATTGACTTCATACAAGATGTTTTGTTATTACGCTATAAATTTATTCAAATCGATAATGTTTTGTGACTCCATCTTTGTATTTTTTTATATTTCTCAGATATCACCTCAAACAATTTTTACCTTCTATGCTAGATTGAACTTTAAGTTATTCACAATTTTACCTTTGTAAAAGAAATATATCAAAATGTTTCCACACATTAGACTGTGAAAAATTGTTAATTTCGTATACCGTTTAAAGTGAATGTATCCTATGACCAAAATTTAGAAAATTATCTTCCATTAATCAAATTCAGCAACTGAAGCTCAGTTTTTTTGAAATATTAACACTAGAACTACCAAACCAGTCAAAATGACTAGTACACAATTTTTTCCAAAAATTCTCCAAGATTATAGGAGAGTCATAGAATAGATATTCTACGTCCATCTCATAAAACATAAATTACCGAATCGATCATCTTTTCCACCTCTGAATTCCCCTTTTTTCAAACTACTTATTTAATATATTTAAATATAACAGATTTACCGCCGGTAGTTCTAGCGTTAAGGAAACAATAATTCAAAAAAATCTCAAAACTCATAAATGTAAGTATAAATAACAGTAACGATACCGATCAAATTTAATTACACTGTAACAATAAAAAAACTAAGCAAATTATGTAAAAATAGACGAACGCCGAATGAACACTTTAACACCAACCTCTACAATTATAACAGAGCCTTCTTCACGAGCACCCTGTATGCAAGCTTGCACCCTATATTACACTTCGAATGCACGCACAGCGAGTACACAGTTCACTGCGGTACGTTCGTTCGTAAGTGCATGCTTTCCCACCCACATGCCTGCATACCTGCATACTAGCCGGTCTTATCGTAACTATACGACGCTCTTACTAAATCGTGGAATCCAAAGGCGATAGCACACTATCACGTAAAGGCGGGCCTGCTACATTTTCGACAGAACTGAACCTTCCTATCTCTGGAAAGGCTCACTTTTAGAATTATAGCGATTACGGTGAAACGAATTTTCGTGGAAGTTATTATGTAGGTGCAGGTAGACTATGGATTATGACAAAGTAAAGGTGGGCATTATTGAGTATATTGCTTGCATGTAGAGTTGTCAATGTAAATGTGAGGTATTGTTAGACGGGGTATTTTAACACTAGATTTACGGACTGAAATCTGTCACCCTGCAGTATATTAAATAAAGACTTGGGAAAAAGAGGAATCAATCGGCAAAGCTGATAATTCATTAAGTAATTTTTGTATTATAAAATACACGTGAAATATCTACTGTACTGCTTCTCTATATATTTGAGAAATGCTTATAAAAAAAGTATGAACCCGTCAATTTGACGGCTTCCGTAAACCTAGTGTTAAATCAGTTAATACTTTATCTATTGTTCACTCTTTTGGGTACTGCGCGGGAGTGCGTGCACTTTTTTGTAAAGCTCTAGAACGTTAAAAACAAAACAGGAAGAAACACTTGTTATGTCGTTTTGATTTTAGTCGTTTAACGGTAATGGAATTTTATTTTATTGTTATTTGTTATTGACGACTAATAGGCTATCGGTCGATCAGTGTTAGCAAACGGAAAGACTTTTCATAGGGTTACAGTAGATAAAGTCCTAAGTATTTAATATTTTTTAGTAGTTGAATTTTAATATTACCAGAAGTTATCAGTGTTTTACGAGGTTACTGTTGTTCTATCGTTGTTGGGGGGCTTTGAAAATTAGTGAATACAGTTCAGAAGCTTTTGGAGTTAGTACCATGTATCCTTTAACACTAGAACTACCAAACCAGTCAAAATGACTGGTACACCATTTTTTTCAAAAATTCTCCAAGATCATAGGAGAGTCATAGAATAGATATTCTACATTCATCTCATAAAACACAAATTACCGAATCGATCATCTTTTCCACCTCTGAATTCCCCTTTTTTTAAAGTACTTATTTAATATATTTAAATATAACAGATTTAACGCCGGTAGTTCTAGTGTTAATGGCGCAGGTTTATATTCTGCCATTAAATGATGTTGTAATTTTGATTTAAAAAATAAAGTTTAAAGAGAGATGAATAGACACAGAATTATAATATAGGTTTAGGGAGAGCTACAAGAATGCTAGAGATTAACCAAAAGGTTCAGCATTATTGCGAATAGAATATGAGCTATAAATAAGTTAGATTACCCTTAAAGCTTGACATGCTCCGCATTGCCAGTATAAGGTAATGATTCAAAAAAACCTGCGTGATGTTGGAACAAATTGTAATACCTTCTACGATTTTTCTGCATTCGGTATCTTTTATTTTTAATACGCTTTACACCCGAAGATTTAAATTGTTAAATGAAATTGAAGTTGAGAATAGCTTTGGGTGCGTAACTTTCAGAAAAAGTCCTAATTTACCAATAACGTGTGTTCGTAGTAGCATCTTTCAAAGAATATGTAATAGTGAATGATAATGTTTGATTATTGAATGATGTAACTAGTATCATTACGTGAAATATTACACCAATAACAGCTCGTATCTCTTCGTTACGATTCTTATGCAATATCCGATAACTTCTTCCAAAAGGATTTTTTATCGAGGACAAGTCTTTGTCACAAGAAAAAAGATCTGGTGTAATTGATAAGAAAGGTTACTAAATAGTTATGTAATTTGAAAAACCATGAGCATTACTAGATAGCTGTTAAAGTTACAAAACGCTGAATTCGAGAAAAATCTTGTTTGTTATCATTGAGTGCGGCAATCGTTTCCTTTTTTAAATACTGCAATTACGAGTTTCCTTTGTACTCATACAACACACAAAACAAAAGTATGGTCGCATTTAAAATAAGTCGCAAATGAATTATTATCAGAGGATTTGAAAATAATTTGTGCAAATCTTTCATTAACTTTCTTCAACGGACTTGAATCTTTATACAATGGTAATATATAGTTTGAACAATCCAAATTTCAAGCAGGTATTTTCATTTCGATTTAATTCATACACTGATCGCAACTATTTAAAGTCCAAGGGAATTAGCAAGAATGTGCAATATATTCTATTGTAATTTTCATGAGGTGCATTCATTAAAGCCTATGCATGAAAGAGTAAACGCTGCAATGAAATTAGAATAAGTAGATACGTATGGAAACGTAAAGGCTATAAAATACATAGATAATATTTTTGCTATTACGGTTTTATGATAATAAGTCGACGATTTTCTGCCTTTGAAATAGTGGCGTTTTAATGGTAAAAGCTTGCGGTACCTCGATAAAATTGCTATTTTTGTATCGCTCGAGCGATCCTTTCGTTTTAAATATTTATACCCTTCATACCGCGATATATTCGACGTGTTACATGATAAAATAAGTTACCAGTGTCGTGCAAAAATTTCCAGCGTGCAAAAGTTTTCAACTTCAGTTTAGGAAAGTTTAATGTCTGTTATAAATATGCAATGAATAGTGTAGCGAATGAGCACCTTTTTATAATTTACGGAGAGACTCATGCAGAAATTTTTTTGTATGGTGTTTTTTCCCCTTTTAGTCGAAAGTTCATTAGAATAGATAGAAACAATGTCTTTCAAAGGATAAAAAAATTGGATGAATTTAAACTTGCTGCTGTCGCACTTATACCATATTTTATAATTTGATTATTTTAGCGGGGTTGCGATGTTTTTATTACTGCAGCCCTTTGCAGAGAAATAAAAAATTACAGAGTAAAAGTTCCACCCTGAAAGAGTTAATAATACTGTATCAAAATGACTACATAGAAATGGTAGTGCCGTCAAATAAATTTGAACATGTTTCGCATTGATTCACAGTAAATTAATGTGTAATAACTGCATTTTTACATTGACAATTTCCTCACGCAATTGTACACCTTTTTAATCGGAATTTATAAATTTTCGAACTTTGTACAGGTTTCACAAAATCGTAAAAAGAACTGAAAATGTAGTAGTTCATTTGAAATAATTTATAAGTAAGTTAAATCTGCAAACTATCTTAATAATGCTACTAAGTTTTGTAGATCAAATTAATAATTGTCAGTTTCACTTTATGAAATTGACAATTATTTAATAATTGAAATTATTTCTTGGCCTATTACATTATCGGCAAACAATTTCTAGTATTCACAAACAAAAAGAGTATCATGATAATATACACTATATTTCTTTCTCATTATCAAGTTCACGCCGATCTTAATAATAGAGATTTCAGCAAATTATTGATCATATTTTATACATAACCCACTCGGTCTTTAATTCCCTCGCATTATGAAAGAGCTACAGCGTTGACAAATATCCGACAAAAGCAAGGAAAACTCGAGATAATCAAGATCTTTAAAAAATCACTCAAACGTGTTTTAAAATGAGACACTTCGCAAGTTATAATTCGATTGACAGGTTCAGAAGAATCGACGATGTCGCATCGTTAATTGTGTGTTCTGCAAGGTGTTCGTTAGTGTCAAGAGTGTTCGGAAGGGAAACTGCAATGAAGTAGAATCGACCTTCGACCTCATTGAGAGTCTACCACGAGTGTCAAGCATCGAACACACTTTCTTTCTGAAACTCTTCGTTTCACCAGAGACATTTTTTCTTAATTAATATTTAACATATCATAGCTGCGGTGGTGGAGAATCTAGCTAAAACAGCAAAATGACCATAGCAGTTAAAACTGAAAAATTACCGGAGCAGAAGGAGAATAAGTAAAATTTTATTGTCAATTTTAACTCTTAACCTCTTGCTGTACAATATGAAATCACAGCGATGTCGCAGAAAATGGAGCGAAAGAATATCGCATTTTGAAAATTGTCAAATTGAAAATCGTAATACGTCATGGGAAAATGGAATTATTTCCGTGGCGTCAGATTCGTGTAAAAATTCACAATATAGCTGATGGTAATTACTGAATTTTTATTTCACTAGTTCAGTGCTTATAAGATGCATGGAGGTCGAAAAGAACAAATTGTGAAGTAAATTGGTTAATCGACTTTTCATATAAAATGCGTAAAACAATGCATTTCGAGTCCAATGAAATTTCCTATTCAACTTCGACATTTCATGACCTTCAAATTTCATCGCAGACATTATCTTGTTACGATTTCATTTCAATGCGAGCATTCGATTAATAATTAGTAGTTCAGCAGTCTATGAATGTGGGGTGGATCTGTATTCATCGGAAAACCAGATGATTTGATTGGTTAGCGGTTAAACATGACAGTGTTCAATCAAACACTAACTTCCTGCATAACTGAGTTTATTAATAATGCAATACGGTTTTAATAGTTCCATACTGACGAGATCGTTGTCGATAAACCCGGCTTCTAGCATTTATTATTAAATACTAGCAATGCTGCGCTCGCATAATTATTTTCAAATTATTTCCAAATTATAATCAAATTATTTCTGTAATATTAATATTGCGTTAAATTGTATGATATATAAAGAATGATTAATCTTTATTTTAGTAATTTAATTCTGAATTATTGCGGAGACGGTTACAAAAGTAATTGTAGGGCAAGGGGTTAACCTTCTAAATGGAGAAATTGTTTGAGTACATAACATTTACAACCGGTATCTCTTAATGTATTAACAGGCATAACGTATTGCTAGTGTACAATTGAGAAATTAAAAACACTAGTATTTTCGCATACAATAAATACGGGAAGAGGACAGTTAGTGCAGAAAAAGTCCATCGATGACCGTTTGTACAATATTGTTACCAACGCCCGTTGCGATCGTTAATAATTCTCAACATCGTGAATGAGGCATGACGAGTGCAGTATCCTTGAATTCGCGAGCTTTCAGACACAAACGTGACTGTCGAATAACAAAGGAGAAAAGGAACGAGCCGATGGTAACAGGAAGGGCAGAGGATGGAAGGGAAAAATATCCACATTGTTACAAGTTGGCATCCAGCCCATACTCTGATAAGACGGAGAAGAGGAGAAGGAAAAAAAATATATCCTTGAGATTTGTTATAGGCAAGCGGTATTTGTGTCATCGAAACGAAAGAGGGTCTCGATATCCCTTTTACTTCTGAATTTATTCCCCCTGCTTTCTTGGCCGTACAATGAAGCCATAAAAGCAACTGGGAAGCAAAGATAACAGTAAAAGCAAAACCTAGAAGACTTAGGATGTCCCTTTTATCGATCGGATTTAAAGATACGATAATAATATTTCTTCTTTTGGAATACACTCTATTCCTTCGTCCTAAGCTTTAACATCATTCTTCCCCAAATTCTCATAATTGTCACTTTAAACGGACGCAAACCCAAAGCACTGTGACGGAAAGAAGTGAAATAATTGTTTGGGGAGTTCGTTAAGGAGGCTGTCGGGAAGATAAAGTAAGGACTTTAAACTTGCACAGATTACTGGGAATAGATGTCTCTGTAATTTTTTAAACATTGAACGAACATGAAACTCTTCCTCTTCCTTCACGTTCTTGATAATTTACTCAGTGTTTTAATAATGGTTAGCGTTTAATTCACAAGTATTTTAGAGCTAGTTGCACTATCAGCTTTATATTACTCTGCATATAGAATATTTATTTTTTCTGAAGTATGTTGTCATATATGTTGATTCCTGTTTGAATGTTTAGTATATTTTTTATTATACACTTCACCGTACAAAGTTTTGTGACATACGCTTTTTCTATCATAATACTTAATTAAATAATTCATCGTCAACAAACAGTTCGACTTCGAACTATACCTTGTTGCTTTAACTCATTGACTGCCGATCGAATTTTGCTTTTCATAAGTATCGATGCAAAATTTTTACTATTAATACCACACGGTTATAAAATAGAAGTATTAAAGATAAAAATAGTTATATCTTCAGTAGTACTCTACTTATTTTATACTGATATTTCAATATCGTATATGTCAGCAAGTTCGTAAGTACTTTCCTCCAAAAGTTATAAAAAGCTTCACGTTTGACAACGATGCTCAATTTTTTCGAAAAATTCCCCAAACTGATAGGAGACCTATGTAGTTAACATTTCACTTCTATCTTATAAAACGTAAATTACTTTTTTTACCTCTTCATTTCTCTTTTTCCAAAGTACTTATTCAGTATAATCAAATATAACAGATAAAGCGCCGGTAGTTAATTTCATCACAGTAATATTTGTATTTCACTAAATTGATCTGATTTTCCTTTACTCGAATATCTCTTCTTGTTCTTGTTCTTCCACCTCTATTTTTCCTCTTTGGCTGCTATGGTAATTTCACCTAAAACCCACATTTTTAGATGGTTTCCAAATCACCGAGGCTAATACACATGCTACAACGTAGGAAAAATTTGCCAGAGCTGACGTGGATTTGAACTCGGGCTTACTTGCTATAACTCCGTAGCCACCATACCCCCTAATCGCAATTTTATGAAAAATGTTTCGCCGCGAGATATTCGAGGTTGTAACCATCGTATTAAAACTATATTTCGCAAAATTAAATTCGTGTATAGTTTTCGTTTACCTGCGACAAAGTTAAACTTCTTTGAGTTATAAAATATCACGAATAAAAATAACACATGAAAGATAAGCAAGTAAAAGTGGACTTTATAAATAATAAGGAACTTGATTTGAAACGATATTAAAAATATGGTCTGATATATTTTGAGCTGTAAACATATACATGTGCATATATCGTTCAGTGAATAAAGATATCGAATTCTCGTTTCTTAAGCAGGTCAGGCGTAACGATTTACACGTCGATATTAAAACACAAATAGCTCATTCGCCTTTTTTAGTTTAAAGATATTTAATGCATTTGATGTGGCGGCTGTATTTGTATGTCAATTTTAAAGTGAAAGGAAAATTAAGCGACCGGAGATTAACGTCATTTCTATGACACTTTAACATTCAAATATTGCAAGAGAGTATTTTAAATATCCCGTACTTCTTTTTAAGTATTGACATATTTGAAATAAGAAAAAAGAAGAAAATTCATGGGTAAAAATATCTATTTAAACATTCTTCCATCAATTTCTATACAGGCGATTAATTTCTGTTTATATATTTATCTTTTTACGCCATTACAAAGACCATTTTTCCTTTCAAATATGTTCTACACCGAAATCTTGTTTTGCAAATGTTAATAATACCTTAAACAAAAGTTGCAAAACTGCTGTAAAATTGTTCATCTTCAAGTGTATGATTAGATGGGATGAGAGAAAAGGAAGTATAATACTTTTGAAAAAGTTAATAATGTCATAAACAGTATTTGCCATATTATTGCAAAATTATTCGTTTTAAATGTATTATGAAGAAAAGGGGCTTTCTTCATCCCTTTAATTCTGATAAATGCGAAGTGCACCCAACGATATGCGAACGTTTTGCGTGAAACACTTTAAACTTGCTACTTTTCGCCTCATTTATCGAACAATTAAGTGAATTAACGATTAATAAAATAGCACAGAGAGAGAAATTGAGGAATGGAAGTATTTCGTTACTTCTGTATCGCAATTCTTTCAATTTCATTTCCTTAATACCGCGAAAGAATAATGTATTACGGAATTCAATAAAACTGACAGTCTGCCCCCGCGAAAAAGTCGCGGTCTGCGAAAAGTCAAGAATTTTACTATTCGAGCTGCACACGTGTTCCATTTCGTTTGGTATTTTGCCAGAGTGCTTTTAAATGTTAAGATGGAATACTATAATATTCTTGTGTACTCTTTCCTAGGATTCTCGCAAAGTACGGACTAAAATTTCGATGCCTGTGGCTGCTCTTGCGTGGAAATTTGTTTCAAGCGATAAAAATGATACACCATACTAAACCTTTTGATATTAATCACAGACAGGGATAAAAAAAGTCTGTATTTTTATACAAATTCTATGTTCTACAATTTTAATCGTATTTTTAAATTAGAACATTCTTTTTAATGGATTTCTTCTTTAAGAACTTACTGTTGTTCGAAATAATTTGCAGGTATTTTGCCAGAAGTAGTTAATTTGGGCGGATAGTAGTACTTTCTATTTGTTGCTCTGACATGAAGAACGTAACCTTAACTTCAACGGGTTTTTCTAGATGAGATAGATGTATTTATTTATTCATTATTATAATTTAGATGTTGAAATACTT
The DNA here is from genome assembly GCA_963989415.1 of Cerceris ruficornis. NCBI lineage: Eukaryota > Metazoa > Arthropoda > Insecta > Hymenoptera > Crabronidae > Cerceris > Cerceris ruficornis. Next base: position 12,643,395 of record OZ022521.1, read on the forward strand.
AAGAAGCAGCTGTTGTGATTGCCAATATACTTGTATCGTTAGCGTCAAAATCAACTTACATTTTTTTAGAGAAATAAATATTTGTTCTAATATGATTAGAGTATTCCCCGAATTAATATTTTTTCGACGGAAATAGGTTAGTAGACTTTTTCGGAGATACTGAGCTGCATAGATTATTTAATTAAAAATGATAGGATTTCTTTGAAGAAACTCTGTATATATTTATTTAATCTTTTCGCATTCACCTACCGAAAGACTAATTTAATAACTAATTGCTTTTTAAAATTCGAAGCCAATATGTCTTTTTATCTAAATAAATTTTATAACAACAGCTGGTTCCATAGTAACTTATATTAGTAGATTAAAAGCTGATACTCAGCTTGTACAACATTAAATTAACACTATAACTACCAAGGCGGTTAAAATGACCGATTCCCAATTTTTTCAAAAAATTCCCCAAACTGATAGGAGAGTCATACAGTAAATATTCCACGTCTATCATATAAAATAAAAATTACTTAACTGATCATCTTCTTCAGCTCTTGATTCCTTTTTTTCCACAGTACCTATTTTGTCTATTGAAATATAATAGATGCAAAGCCGGTAGTTCTACTGTTAACTCATTTCTCGAATCTTTTTCTCCGAAAACGAAGTATCAAATGAACAAATTCTTTTTCATATTGTCGACTTACTTAATTATTGCAAAATTATTAATTATATCTTCGCGTAGAATGATCTATATTGTTAAAGTATCTTTTTTTTATGTATACTTTCATGTATTACATTTGGATTTAATTTGAACGTTTAATCAAATATTTACAATCGATTGCACCATTCAAGATTGTATCACAGTCCGATTTCGTTGTTTCACAATATTTCACAAAAACGCGTAGCACAAGGAAGCGCGCGAAACGCTACAAAATACAGACGCGTCATCGTTTGACACAGAAGAAACAAAGAGTGCGTGAGGTAAATATACAAACGTATTCGTAAAATGTAGAAAATACACGCAGTCCTGTGCTCAAACTTTCACCGAGTGAAATAAAAGACCTAAAGACGGAGAGGAGAGGTTCGTTTAACAATGGTGCATTAAACAAGTTGGCAACAAGCTCGGGAGGGAAAAAAGTAATAGCGAGCGTAGAAGGAAGTGATCGCTGGAAACATTAAAAACTTTGAACTATCAGTCATTTAATTTTTCATTTAAAAATTCGTAGTTTGCATTAAAAATACGGTTCTCTTCTCTTCATCGTTAACGGACAATTTCAAAAGTTGGTAAATGAAATATTCAATACCAGCAACCGCCATGCTGACAGATAACGTTGAAGGGCTGAAAGACAATGGAGTGGAAGAATTTATACTTGAATGAAGCTCCAGTTTAAACTGGGTAATCCAATAACAATTGATTGTGAGTGACAAATATCATAAAAGATTTTTTTGTTTCACCCTAATCAATTCTTTTATAGAAAATTCAGAAAGAATTGTAGACCCCAATATCGCAGAATTATCAATTTCCATCACAAAATAAATATTTCACGAGAAAATTGTTCTATTTCTGGAGGCGGCGGCGATGTTGATTAGATTATAACCACGAAGATCGTCTCAAAGTGAGATGAAAGTACAAATCCACGAAGAAAAACTTGCTGGAACAAGATAAACAGATTAATCGAATTATTTATTATTCTAATGTCCATATACAGTCTTGTCCTTCAAAGTAAAACTAATTCTAGTAGTAATCTCCGAGCATTGTATCCAAAGATATCCTTACACGGACAATATTGTACACCCCCCGAATATATTATAACTCCATGGTCCAAAATGGACCTGAAACTATAGGTATACCATAAAATGTCCACAGCAAACAACGCAAAACCACAGAACCAACTATTGCACCCTTATTTAAAGTATTTACGCTTGAAGTAATACCAGAAGATTACAAGAATAGCCGTAATAAAGTTGCGGATTCTCAAACAGTGTGTTCATCATCACCTCTGGGAAGAGGCGATGAACTTGTAAAAATCTGAAAAAATTACACATTAATAATCAGGGTGCTATGCATGTTACTGTAAAAATATAAAAGTGGTCACTTTATATTTTCAATAAAAAATTAATGTTTATAAACTTTTTTAATTTTTCAAAAATTGATTTTCGAACCAAAAAATCTGAAAAAATTCTAAAGCATGTACACCATCGGGCATAATGTCTGTGATTTTTTTCAGAATTTTCTATCAAGCCAAACGGGAGATATCGAGCATAAACTGTAAAATATGTTTCACCCTGTAACTACCCCTACGGTAGGGGTAGCGAGTTCATACTTTGTATTAAGGGTTTTTCCAAAGGGCCCTATCGAATGATGTGCCTCACGATTAATTATCTTTGGGGGCACCTTTTCCATCCTTATCCGGCTAGGCCCTTTCTTCCACACGGCACGTAATTATAGCCTTGTAGGTTCAGGACCCATCCAGAACCGTATGTCGCCAATAAAATGAGGCTATGAAACAAACCTAAAAAAAAACTAGCAACAACAGTTTCCTTCGACATACGTAAATACAATACCCACGAGCATCAATGTAAACATATTCGCTGAAGCGCAGAGGTATTGCAATCTCGTAGGGAAACAGCATCGACGATTTCCTCGTAGGGCGTAACAGGGCGCCCTTTTTCATAAGCATCGCGTGCACGCAATAACCATCCACGTGGCGATGCAAATTACCTCCGGAAACTTTCTTTCTCGGCGAAGCAATCACAGGGTGGATGGGCGCGCGTTCTCGGTCGTTTAATTAAATGATAAAGGTAACCCGGCCGGCTCGAGGACAATGGAAAAAGGAAGAGCGAAACGTAGCGATCGTTCGTAGTAACCGCGCCGACGCGATTTCCATACGAGAATACCACCCCCTCATCCTCTTTCGTCCGCAGTTTCTTTTTTACTTCCTTTTTCAACTTTCCCGCTTGGCCGTCCCTTTCTCTCTTCATCGACTGGGTTCCCTTAGGCTCTGACCTCGTTGCCAGGCGGAAAAGCCGTTTTCTACGTACGTCGTTATCTGTACTTTGCTATACAAGAAGGTATAACTGTTTTAACGAGTTCCCTTGCCCATCCTCCTCGCGGAATTCAACGCTCCCTCGAAACTCTCCGCCGGACATCGTGATGGAGATTACGGGAATGATGGCGCGTGTGGATTTTTCTTTTCTTGTCCATTACGTTCATCTGAGAGGGGTGATTTTAAAGTACATTTTCATTCTCGAAACACGAATTTCGAGATTTTGTTAGAGTATGTGATGCTAGAGGGACTGTTTTGAATGATGTATTTTGTATTTGATTGTCGGTTGGAGTTAGGGAGATGATTTTGGGGATTTTTTTGGTTAAATTGTCTTTGAGTGCTGAATAATATGATGTCATGTATTTTGATTGTGATTTGTTAGAGAACGTTGAAATAAAGAACGTAGAAGAAGAGCTTAAGTAGAATGAGCTAAACTAGGTCAGACGTAGAACTGAGAAAATATTTAATAAATGTTCAAGTGGTATCGAAAGTTTACTGCAAGTAAACTGAACAGAAATTTCATCACCAGCAGTTTTTATCGCTAATTGTCTACTTTTTTATTGTCAGTGTCGTTGTTTTTCTATTTAACACTAGATTTACTGAAGCCGTCAAATTGACGGGTTCCTACTTGTCTTATAAACAGTTCCAAAACTTACTGACAATGAGACGCTGTACAGTAGATATTTCACGTTTATTTTGTAATACAATAATGACTTAACGAATTACCATCTTTGTCGCTGGATCCCTCTTTTTTCAAAGTCCTTATTTAATATATTGCATTTTAACAGATTTCAGGCCCGTAAATCTAGTGTTAAAGTCACAATCCAGGAGTCAAGTAAGACTATCAAAAGGTGTGCGGAATGATTCAATTATGCATTGTCGATAGAAAAATTTAATGTGCTATCACATTAAAACCTTAACTCCAAAAAAATCAGAAATACACTATACTTTTTTCAACGATAATAATTCATGAGCAAAAACTTTTTAAAAAGGAAGTTTAAAAATTTTCTTAAAAATTCTTGAGAAAGATCTCGAAGAAAATATGACCGATTAAATCGAAGAGCGAAAGAGGTGTACTACAAATGAATTATCCTGCAAAAACATTAAGAGCTCGGATTGATGGCGATTTTATTAGTAAAAACTGCAGCGTCAGACTAAAATTATTCCTCCTAAATCTACATACTTCGGAAACATATTCCAATCATCGTCATTTAACGTCAACCTTTCATCTTTACTAACAAAATGTATCTAATTAAATATTTTAATTTCACCAAGAAAATCCAATGCTATAATTGTTTAAAAGCACTTTCTATGTACACTTCATATATTTCCCGATAAACCACTGCGTCCACCGTCGGAAAAACATGAAAATCGTTGTTTGGATCCGATTTTAACGGCGTCGAAGTAACCTCGAGTGTAAATTATGGAGATCGGGGAACGCGAGAGTAAATACAGCACTTAGGGTTGCGGAGGCTGCTAAATTGTTGGCTGCCACGGTGAATTTACTCTGGTACTTCGAATCTCCATAACTTGCGATCGGTTTATTCAAATGGTGACAAATCGTCGAAACGTTTCGATCTGACGGGCCCATTTGTCATGGGTAAGTAGTTACACCGATAGAACGAGCTTCGGGGCGAGTAGGTTTGATAGATATTGTAAAAAGATTTGAAGTAGCGCAGACGTTTCTTCGCTCAATTTTCGTTTAAAACGTTTGAGATTATGTTAATGTTAGAGAGATTAATTTTACTTCATGCCTCTTATGCCTGATATATTAACTTTATTTTATACTCAATTTAAAAAAACAGCACGTATTTTGTGAAGGAAGATATTTGTGTATAATTTGTAATTTAACCAATTTTATATTGTTTTAAAATTGAATTAACGTACAATTTGCTTAATATAATTTGGACATGGAAAAATGGAATAGAAACAAGTTTAATGTTTACTCTCTTACATCAATTTTTGTCTGCTGCAGTATCTTGTATGCATATTAAAAATTTATATTTATTCCCAGTAAGTAGATAAACCCGAGATTTTGTGAATTCGCATGGCATTTTGAGAATGCATACCGGATACAATTTCCGTAAAGTAAAATAGATCCACGAGCCAATTTTCTGATCTGCGCCAGTTTACTTGCCCTATAACGTAGGATACAGAAACATCAACGTTCGGGAGGCAAAGACGATTTTCCTGGGAATACAAGGACTCAAAACGTCGATTAGACAATTTTCATAGGCTCTTCTACAAAAAATAAAAATATAATAGCTTTTTCTAGTAATTGGAGAAAAATTTATAATATTCTATCGATATGTGATAAGTCCTTCTAAAAAATCGTATATTCCAAAGTGTTAATCTTTTTCCTGATAAAATATTTGACGCTCAAACATTGTTTGTGCCAAATAAATTGCACAAACTTTAGTATGTGCAATAGAACTTCGATGTTTGTGTGAAAACGGGATTGAAAATGAATCCGAGTATGATAAGCCATGCACTTAACGAGAAAATCAGGTTATAGGATGCATATACCTGACTATTCGCCGACTATGCTACTTAGAATCTTCTACACATCAGGAATAATTACATGTTATGTACATTAATTTGTATTTATTAACATTAATTTGTAAGTAAACATTTTAACTAACTAAATCAATTTAACTTTGCCCTTTTGAACTGCGCAACAGGGTGAATCCGATAAGCCAATAAAAAATTACCTTAATTTTTAAACCTTCCGCGAATTTCGCGGCAGTTCTTTTTTACAAATGTCCATCGATACAAAAGTGTAGAAGAACGCCGGTCGGCTGTGACAAATAGTTTTTATACGCCCTGTATGTACAACATTCAAAGAATTTTTTTAAAAAGATATACACATAATTAACTAGAGGTTATATAAGACTCGTTTTAAACCTGTTAGTTTGGTAAAAATATTGTGTCATCATGAATTCGGTTTTTTTCTAACTAACAGAGCAGTAATAAATTAAAAGTTTTAGTAAAAGAAACAAATCTCCACCAAAATTTACATTCTAAGTGATTACACTTAAAAGAGTAAAATCATGCTTATTAAAGATTCCTTTGATAAATGTCTTATTCTGTTGATGGTAAAACTAACAACAACAAATAATTCCTGTATATTGAAACATTGCCAAACCCGAAGCTTGTGCTTCCTGGCAATCGCACTTCTCCACATCAAGTGTCAGAATGGAAGCAAAGAGATAAAAATGCCAGCAGATTCGCAGTGTTGCAGAAAAAGCAATAAACATCGCTGAATGCAGTCGGATGTGATCGAACGTGATCGACCGATGCCGAAAAGGGCGAATGCAGGAACGCAACATGGCACTAAAAAAAAAGGAAAAAGCTATAAATGGATTTATATAAAATATTAACCCTTTGCGGATAGAGACTTTTTCAATGTTGAGAAATAAACATTTCTTTGGCGATTAGAAACAATCTTTTTATCAGAAAGTAAAAATGTTAATGTATAGACGGTTATATTTCAATTTTTTAACTCTAGCCGCGTATACATGCACGGATAAACTATAATCACATTTTTTCTCAAAAGACGAACATTTCTTTGATTCATCCCATTACTCCGGCATTAGATTGCAGGTTTCGCTTTCCAAAGTATTCTCAACGACCTATAGCAGCTGATACCTATCATAAACTCATGCCACGGGTTCAAAAAGTGAATCAGTACATTAAAATAAGAAAGAGAACATCATCCTGAACTGCGTATCATCTACTTCAATTTTTGAGTTATAAATAATTAAAGAAATTTCTTTAAATGTCAGCTTAGTGTCTTATTACACGCTATTGCACGTGTACTTTCGTTTCGTACTTGTTCAAAGATACCTAGCTCGTAACGAAGTGTGCTGATTCTGAAAATTAGATAAGCTTAAGAAGCATTGAGACGTGTGATAGTGTGCGCACATTCATTTAAAATAATTTATACATCAGTATAAATAATACAGTGAATATCAACGATGTCTAATGCCTGAGAACGTGTTTAACGACAATATCTGTCGTCGTAAACAAAGTGGTCCTCCAAATTATAACAGTCCTGTTGAATGTGTATGTCGTGTAAAGCAGGATAATTATTTTGTGAATATCTCGGTAATTACTCATTCTAGACTGTACATAGTATAATGATATTTTACGCTGAATTCGATGCTTTATCATAGAAAGAAAATCTGTGCATTCCATTTTAACACTAGAACTACCGGCGTTAAATCTGTTATATTTAAATATATTAAATAAGTACTTTGAAAAAAGGGGAATTCAGAGGTGGAAAAGATGATCGATTCGGTAATTCATGTTTTATGAGATGAACGTAGAATATCTATTCTGTGACTCTCCTATAATCTTGGAGAATTTTTGGAAAAAATTGTGTACCAGTCATTTTGACTGGTTTGGTAGTTCTAGTGTTAAAAAAATGATGGTCACCTGCATGTCTCGATAAACCAATAAAACAGAACAAAACCGGTATTACTATTGAACGCCCCGTTCGTAACTGTAAAACTTTCATCCGAAACATTTTTTCGCACAGTACGTATTCTAAAGTGAAGGGCCAGAAACAAGGCCCTTGGGACGGAAGGGGAATGACAACAGAAAATAAAACACTCCTTTCGTCGGTCGCATGACGACGCAACGAATGTCTGGGTCTCTCTTGCCAATAGCGCGTCAAAATCGAAAATGCGTGAGAGAGAAGGATGTCCCTATCCGTCGGGCGAATCAGAGCAAATTACCCCTCAATTGCCTTGTTTCTGGTCCCTCAGTATATAAGTCAGAGGTGCACGAGTTTTGCACACCAGAGCCGTTTTTCGAGAAGCGCCGCCTACTTCTCCCAACTATACACTCGAGATGTCACAGCACCTCGATGGCAATAATGTATTTAACCCTTTGCACACGGTTGTCCCCTCGGAAGGGACATCGCAAGTCTAGCATATCACTCGGATGTCTGCTCTGAGGGGACATCAGAATTGATTAGTGATTACGAAGGTTAAACGTATTCCACCGTAACTTTTTGAGAAATGCGTGCTTCCCTGAAGTTTTCCATTGACATGACATAAGAAAGCAAATCAAAATGTGGTACAATTACCAAGATATATAAAAAATAAATCAGGCGGTTTTACGTTGGAAGAGAACGTGCGATGTGCGTTCGCCGAGAATGTCATCTTCGTCGGACAATAGACTAAACAAGAAGCGACATATTCCCAATGTAGAAGAAAGAAAACGAGACTGCATTGTTTGTTCTGACAGAAAAACGCCATGTGGAAGATGTCAAGCTCCTTATTATTGCGAAACTTGTACAAACCACCCACCTATGCATATTGGGGATTGCTTTAAAATGCATTACACCGTAGACATTTGTAAGAAACAAAATTTTGATTATTCTGCAAAAAAATATGTTCCTCAATGCCTACCAATTGATATAAATCAAAGATTATTATAATATATTACTTGGTTCCAACGTTATACTATATAATGCGACACAAGTCCTTCCAGGACTTTTTCGCGCCAAAGTGCCATCGAGTTGCTGGCAGCTAACGTCCGAGAAGGCGCCGAGCGCAAAGGGTTAACGCGAGTCAAGTATTTTTTAAATACGAATGTCGCCTCAATACACCACCATGCTTGTGCCGATAGATTCTCGCCTGACGAAGAGAAAGTATTTGTGAATCAGTGACATCTCGGGTGTGTGGTTAGGTGAAGTACGCGGTGCTTGTCGAAAAACAGCTCTGACGCGCAAATGTCGTGCACCCCTGCTATAAGTTATTTAGAATCATCACGTCGCGTGACTCACCCGGTATAGAGAGGACACGATGTCGCGTAAATACGATTCGCGTTACAGAGTGATGTACGAGTACATATTTTCGTTTAACACGCGCTGGCGAGTACCGAGCACGTATACGACTACATTATGTGGGCCAGTGTAAAGCCAACGGTGTTATGCGAAAGCCGCGATAGTGCTTGCGCGACGGACGGTGAAAATCCCTGTTTTCCCTAACTGTTTCGCTGGGCAAACCGTCCTCGTAGGCTACCATGGACGAAGGTGTTTCACGATTTGTCTCCGGAAATGGAAATTTAATTACATGGAGTCAAAAGGCTCAGTCGTATTTGAACGCATTTAGTATTGATTGTGGTTATACTTGGCAGTTTTTTATATTGTTTCGCAATTTGTTTTACTATTTACATGGTTTCTTTAGATTATAATTTTTGTTTCGTAATTCGTCTTCGATAGTTGTGGTCATTTCACCTAGGACCTACAGTTTCAGGTGCACTTTGAACCATTGAATGATGCTAGTTACGCCGTTGAATTTAATTTGGTAAAATTTGCTATTCGTTACTGGGATTATTTAAAATTTGCTTAACACTAGATTTGCGGATTGAGCCAATTTGAGTCATTTAGAATTTTATTTCTATATAGATAAAATCTTTCTCCTCATATAAACTTGTGAGTATACTTTTAAAACGTTTTCAATAAAGTTCTTAATAACAATGTTAGTGATAGCTCTTAATTATTCTTCATTTCAATTGAATTGGAATTATTTTGTGCGAAACATTTCCATTGTCTTGTATAAGTCAAATTTACTCACTTTAGTAAAAATATTTATACAATCAATACCCATAAATCAAATGTTAATATTGTCTGGAATTGAAAAGGACAATTACATTTAAGTGAATATAGCATTGGGAAACAATACAACAATTTAAAATATTTTCCCAATTTGCCAGTGTGTTGAAAATAACTCAATAGAATATTTATTCTCGGAAACGCGATTGCTTTTATATCTTTTGAAACAGGCACAATCGAATCCACTCTGTCTGAAATTAATTTGGCAAAAGTTTTTTTTTGACACATTGATTTAAAAAATCTTTGACATTCGTTATTTTACGATAGAAGTAAGTGCAATGTTGAGGAGTAGTAGAAGTAGCAAAATTCGTCGCTCTTTAGATTCACAGAACTAAAAATTTCTTTTATACTAACCCGTCGTCATTTGCATCAGAAAAACGCGACGATGCTTCGCATTGTACGACATGTCAAGGTCAGAAGCAGAAGCTGGTGTTTAATTAGTACCTAGCTATTGATACGAAATCCTGCATCTTCTGGATGTAACTAATGATATAGGTTTAAGATTAGGATTTGCAGTAATCAGAATGTAACGGAAAATTTAATGAATTATCGAACTAAAGAAGGTAAAATACAGTTGATTTACAAAAGTTCGTATAAAATGCAATAGCATATAAAAGATTTATCGAAATTGAACTCGTATAACTCGCACAAGTAAAACTGTAGTTTTCGCTAGGGAAAAGATATTTTTCGAAATTCCCTTCTCATCAATTTTATCTTTTTTATTATACCGTGAAAATTTTAACTCATTTATTTTTTCATCGTTTAGAGGTTACACGTAAAATTGTCGTATCATAACAATGGAGACGCGTTGTTTTCATTTATCAGGGAATTAATAAATATTATTAATGATGATTAAAATTTTTAGATTCATTACGCTTTAATTAAAAATTTTAAGAAGTTAACCATCAGTTATTTCACCTTGCAGGCGTTAATTATTATTTCATTAAATAGTAAAATTAAATAAATATTTAATGAGCTGAAAACTTTTTTACACATTGTTGATCGGTAATTTTACATAGAAGTTAACTCATGTCACCGGCTACCTTTTCCATAATTGAGTATGAAATTGGAAGAATCTAAATAAACTTCAGTATACTTTATTTATACATAAAGAATTTAAATTAAACTTTGTATATATCTGCTATATATTGTAGTTTATAAATATTATATATTTTAGTAATTTTTTTGGTGTGGTCAAATTGAAATAGCTAATGCAAGTGCAAGCAAGAGTTAACTCGTAAGCGGTCAACAATGTATTAAAATCCAACAAATATATATCTTAATTTAAGTACCGTGTGTTCTATATATTTCGAACCATTTCAAATAATTCTGCAGCACACATGCAAATATTATACGTACAGCGAGCAAACAATGTATTCATTGCAAAGCGTTCATTTTTAATGCGAATATTTGTACCAAAGACCAAAAAGAACAGCCGTTGATAATGTCCCTCGTGCCGAGAAGAAAATAACTCCATTCGCTGTCTCGAGAAAGCTTTCGCGAAAAGGACTATTCGAGCATATCTGTGCTCGATATCGAAGAAAGTTTTCTCCTTTTCTTTCTTCTTTTTAAGCGAAAACTCTTACTGACATTCGCCCGGGATTTTTGCATCCCATTTTCCGTTCGAGTCTTCGAGCAACTTATTAATATACAAAGTTAGAAAAATGATGTACCTCTTAGTTAGAAGTTGTTTTGAAATATTTGCAACTCTCGCTTCGAAGTCTTACAGTATTTATGTAATCTTGGAAATCGTGACTGTTACAACGTAAATAAGTTTATTAAGTATTCTATGTATACATGTTGATCATATTAAAAGTATATGTCTGATGGCATAAATTGATCAAAGTCCTTATCTTTCATTTCAATTTGTTATGATATTTTATTTTCTTCTTTTACTATTTCGTTACGATTTAGTATTGAAATCTCACAAATTATTTAACAAATAAGTGGAAGTTCCTTTCGATGCAAAAGTGTAGCCGTTGAAAATCTTGTTACCGGACTGCATAGTTCACAAAATAAATAATTATATTAAATGCTGGGGTCATAGTAAATACCAAATAATTAAAGATTCGAATTCTCACTTAGCGGGCCCAAACAGGAATCCTCATTATAACTGGTGTTGCCGATATTTTGACCATGGCACTCGTTTCAGGAATTTAGTTTTCCGTGCCGAACGATACCTGGCTCGAGCACAGTTAGAGAAATTAACAAAGTAGCTGTTAAGCACATGTTCTAAAGATGGCACATTTCAAGCAAAGTATTAAAAAAATAATAAATTGAAGTTCAAATATGAAGCAAACAAAATATGTACATAAATGTTCATCTGTAATACACTATAATTAAATTATGCAAATTTTATCATTCTGCTTAGCATTGTTATGCATATCATAAAAACTTCTTTGCACTTGGATTTATAAAAATTGTACAATCTATACTTACTCGATATCAATTTTATCTATAAAAATTTGATTGAGTTAAAAGTCTCTTTAATATAATAAAATGGTGCAAATTCTAGCACTCTAATTTTCATTCAACATCAAAACAAATTACTAATATTTCAACATATATATATAACGCACGTAATCCATCGCGAATAAGCTTTTCACGATATTTGCAAAGCCCGCCTCAAAATTGTAAGCCTCCATGGAAGTTACAAACACTGAACAAATACCATGGAGTGCTTAAAGCAACATTCTCCTAATCAGTAATACAAATAATTACAACAAATATATTATTCACACGAGTTACATGTTAAAAATCGCTCTCTGCTAAGTTGCAAAATTATCGCAGATAACAGTGCAGGTTTATCATTGCGTAAACTTCGCTTCTCGCATTTTTTTGTTTCAAGCATTCGCGAGTATGACGTTGCATACTCAAACATTTGTTAGATCGACTCTTTGTTTATTCGACACGCTTCTCCGAGTTTGACAACGAACTAATTGTATTCCTGTAGGCGCTGTATAATTAATCGATCTACATCCGTCTCTGTAGTCACAGCGAGTACTCCTAGTTTTGCGCACGGATCTCGGTATTTCATACAGTCGCGAATATATGGTACTTGTTTCTATTGACATATCGTTGCGAAATTGCACGTGTTGAATACCGAAGTGTATCTTCTGTGTTTCTCGTGAATACAGTGTTACGAATATAATTTACACGGTTGGTATTTCCTGCAGGAGTTCTGGAAGGAAATTAAGCAAGAAATAAGAACATTATTTAACACTCAAGCTACCGACGTTATATCTAGTAAAATTGAGATGTACAGAATAAGTACTTTGAAAATAGAGAAATCAAGATGTAAAGAAGATGATTAATTAATTTATTTAGGTATTATAAGATAGAAGTGGAATATTTACTTCATGGCTCCTCTATCAATTTAGGTAATTTTTAGAAAAAATTGGGAACCGGTCATTTTGATCGGCTTGGTAGGTTTAGTATTAAGGGAAATTCTAATGTATAAATACAAATAAGTACGTTTTGAAAGGAAGAAAGAATAAATGACGATCACGGATCCAGATCGTATCTGTGGCTAATGTCGCATTCATATTCAGCAAAGAACTTTGTCATACACTTTGGTCCCCCTTTACATAATGGATGTATGCCATGTATAGAAACCGTGGAAAAAGAGTTATGAAACAGTGATTTGTAACAAAGTATAAAGCTTATGCGGAATTGAAAAGAGAATAAAAAAAGTAATGTAAAATGTAGCACTGTATTTGATAATATCAAGTTTCAAAGAGAGCAGACGGAAGAAAAAGTTGTGTGTTCAGTAAAATCTAAAAAAATAACGTTTTAAATATAGTGCTGCGCTTCATAATAATTTTAATAACAAATGGATGCAAGAAAGTGTAATATGTTCGGAAACATCTAAAAGGAATGCAAACCGTGAACATATAAATCAAACGTGTTATTGTGAAAAGAAAACATCTGGTAAAAATAGTTGCAGATTTAATCCTTACTTGTAAACCTATTAAGCTACATTGTCGCAGTTTCTAATTCTGTTTTATTATTTTTGGAAATTGTTCGAACTCATTGTTGTTTCCTCATTCTTAAAAACCTTTTATTCCCATGGTAATTAAGATTTCCGAACGCCGTTGTCGTAATCAATCAATTAAAAATCAACGAAAATTTCGTAGACACGCTGTATGTACAAATGAGTCGTTTATTTTGAAAGTAGCATAAGCGCCTTTAAATCGAGATATTTAAGAGTTTGCGATTTAAGATGCTTAAAAATATTGACGCCAATTTTCGAGGAGATTTACTTGTATTTCTTATTTGAGAATACTTATCTTTCTCGGTATAAATTATTTCGTATAGTCATTGAAAAAGGACCATTTTTCATCATGGTAAAGTGACTTATGCCATTTTCAAAATAAGCGGCTTAGATAATGTAAAAGAAAATTCGGAAAACCGTGATTTCTTGAAACATCAAGAGATACATCAAGTATAAAACTCGATGGAAAGTAATACAGTAAGACAAAATACTTACTGTGCTCTTATTACCTCGAAGAGATTAATGATAACGAAGATGTTGTGGATAATTATGAAATTGATTAAAGTGTCCCTGGAGTGGCGGAATTTAAGCTTCTAAAGTGAGTCTCTGCCTCCTGTAAAGCATTCATTCTTGCGGAAGATTCCTGAAATCCCGACGACCTTGATAAGAGAATACCAACTCTGACAATGAGTTACTTTGAATTCTCACGTTTGTGGCTCTGAATAGTTCATTCTCGTGTAAAACGAACAATATAACGCTGTTACGTGAGTACTTGATACATGGAAAATGGGTAACATGTATTACTGAATTTCCTTACGAATCTTCAGTCTTTGTTTAAGAGAAATTTTGCGTAATAAAATATTTTAAAAATTATTACGTAATAAATGCCGAATTATACTTTGAATTTATAATTTTACAACGGTTTACATTTTTCTTTAATTTCATTCTAAGACAGATATGATACTATAGGAAATTAAAATAAATGGAGTTACAAAAGTATTTGTCAAAGCACCAAGTTCATGGTGCCACAGATGTCACACTGCTGTTTTGTTTTGGTCCTCTGCATATTTCACGGTTTTTCCTTTTTAAGATTTCAAGAAATAACCTGTAGTGGAGTTGCTTTTGGTGGAAATTCGGATGTAAGGCTCCCGTGAGGATGCCGGTGAAAGCGTAAATGGAAACACTTTAGTATTCAAATTTCTGAAGAGCGCGCTCCTGGGACAGTTCGTAAATTAATTAAAAACACTATACCATTTGCGATGGATTGCGTCGAAATTTTCAGTACAGTGTTACTCCCTGTAGCAATTCTACGAATGATTTTCGTTACTCACTTGAGGTGACTGAAAGGCAAAAGTAGTTCTTCAAGTTCTTTATTTAATTTGAAAACATGGAAGTGTTCCCATTTTATTTGTAGCGATTTTATGAAACACGGATAAAGAATTAATTCCTATTTAGTTATTTTATTTTGTGTAGATTTTTGTCGTAACACATTATTGTTAATCGCATTTTTGTTAATTACATATACTGGTTTATATATTCTATATAAAACCGATAACCGGACATATTAAATTTATGAATAAACAAAAATCTTATATAAGTGTCAGAAGGAACTGATAAATACAAATATTAATCTTCATTCGTCGATTAGGGTCTCTTTGACACTAATCGAGATAAATTCTAAACACAGTGAATACATACATTTTCAATAAAGTTATTATAAAGAAAAAGTAAAACAAACTTTGTTTTTTTTTTAAATAGAAAATAGACTACATGTCACAGAAGAACGTAGTGGCTTTAATGTGTTTTTTAACACTAGATTTACGGGAGTGAAATTTGTTACACTGCAATATATTAAATAAAGACTTTGGAAAAAGGGGGATCAAGCGGCAAAGCTGATAATTCGTCAAGTAATTTTTGTATTATTAAATACACGTGAAATATCTAGTGTACCGCTTCTCTGTATATTTGAGAAATGCTTATAAAAAGAGTATGAACCCGTCAATTTGACGTCTTCCGTAAACCTAGTGTTAAGGAGCAGATGAAGGTTAAATATAAATTCTAATATAAACAACTAAAGAACAGATAAAATTAAGTAAAATATTATAATGTAGTTTAACTAATGATATAATTACCAACGGCGAGAGTAAAATGTGTGTTAAGTCCCGCTGTAATGAATTTCCCTAAAACGAAATTTCCAGAGTAACGAACACCTTTCTAAACTTCTAACGATCCATTATCCATGCGAGTATAGATACAGTATGGCGAAGCCGTTTGTACGGTTTTGTGAACTTACTTAAAACTTGTACTATGACAAACTTCCACCTTAAGTCATCTGGAAACAAACTGATCGCTTTACAGTTAATCTCATTTAATACATGTCACTTTTGACACGTTAAGCGCCACGTAGCACAGTGGCCCAGCGCGAGAGATTAACTGCGCATTTGCCACAAAATGAGTTTCCTCGTATTGATTTTTTTTTACTTTTATATCGATCCCTAAATCTTTATCGATTTCAGAAATGAAATGAGAATAAAATTTTAGTTATAATGAACGCTTAAAGTTGGAACTTTTTCTTGAGACCATTTTTGTCGAAAAAACACGTGTTCTTCAAGAAAGTCTGACGAATCTATCCTTTATTTTCTAATGATTTTTCGTCCCAATTGAAGAGCATTCCTCTACGATAAAAATTCACACAATGAATATAAAATTAGTCTTTGTAGTTTATTAAAAAATTAACGTTCAATGAATGTAAGAAGATCATCGAAGTATTTCATCATTGACAATGAATATTTCATATCTAATAATTTCCATAAACGAGTGATTTTGTAAAAGAGGAAAACTCTCGTAACTTTGCACCGCCTCCAGACACTCTGCCTGATTTTGACAATTATCACCGATCATGATGAAATTTATTGAACGCTGATCTATACAAATCGCTGTCCACAAACTTAGTCTAATTATATCCTCTAAAAAAAAACAACCCTTCGCCCCTGTGTTTTTATTACAGGAGCAATTCAATACCGTTTTCTTTTCGGTAACACAGTTCCCTCTTTTTCACGATAAATTCTCCTCAGCGAGAAGAAGCATCCGTAATGCGTTCTACCCAAAGAACAAGGATCGATTCGCGTAGCAAGAAAGAATACATACACCGCTGTATTACATCATATCCCGATTGGAAAACATTCAAATGGATCTCGAAGAATGGGGGCAGGCTATGCATGGGAATCCGCCATCAAATCAGAGGCGGTGATGTTTTGTCCGGTGGAAAAGGGAAAGACGAAAAGAAAGTCGGAGAAGAAACTCCTTTGCCGGGAGAAACGATATCCGCGCGTCACACACAGGGTTTATGTTTTATTTCACGTTGATATATATCCTACGTGTACCTGGCTCTGACTGCTGGAATGAGAATATCTTTCGTCGGAACAGTTTTGTCTTTATCGAACTCGCAACGAGGTCGCACCGATGTCTCATTGCATTGTTGCATGCATTGACGCGTAAATATTCACTCTCAAGAGGTGGCGGAGAATCGTTCAGATAGCATAGCATGCATAACGTTGTCTGTATATCGGAAATCAACGGAGTAGAGGAAGAAGACTACTGGACTATCACTCGTTGGAGAGTTGTTTGACTCTTTACCGTGCGATGCCTTTGATCAGTAGGTGTTACAGTTAAATATTAAAGTTCTTCTGGTTAATGGAAAGGTGAACATTTATTTTTACCGTGTTATATGCTATCAAGCAATAACGCCAGCAGTATTAACTCTATACGCTCCTCAGAAGTAGTTACAGAAAACGTCTTTGGATGATATTTCAACCGCTTTTCCTCTAGGCTCTAATTAATGTTATTTGTAATCTGATATACTATATTTAAGTGAATCTAAATCAAGTTACAGTTTATTAAAAAGAAATCAGATATTCTGTAGTATCTGGAAAAGGAGATTGAGTGAGATTTCACCCGGAGGAGGGCACAAGAGTTACTGAACACGTGCTGTGGGGGATCAATTAGTTAATTCATAAGCTACTTCTGGGTGAAAATAGTAAAGTATTAATAGTTTCATAGTTTCGAGCAGTGTATTGGACTTCAAAACAATTTGGTGTAAATACCGTGTACAGGCAAAGAACTCCTTCGTAAGGAGTACGTAAGGAGAAACATAAATATTGAATACAAAATTTCTTAAAATATATAAAAAAATGTTATACCCCTTATTTTACTTTTAACACTGCAAATTCAAGTGAAAAGCCAGGTAAATTACAATTGCTGGAATCACTTAATATCAAGGTCTTAAAAATGTTAAAATATTAAGAATACTATCGCAATAAATAGTAGCTAATTTATATTTTCAATATTTGGAATTAATTTTACGCCTTGGAGTTTTGTGCATGTTTCATTTTGTGTCACTATGATCATTTCGTATAATTGTTTTTGGGATCACAGAAAAAAATAAACCCAATGATGCCATGTAAAATGCGAATGTTTCCACATACTTGAAGTCTTAACATAATGGAAAAAGCGGAATCTAAGTAGAAATTTGTTTCAGTCGCTATCATAGCAAGTTCATATATTTTTTTATATCATAGAAATATGCATTTTTGCAATATTAAACTTTCCATAAATATATAATAATCACCAGCCTGATGATGGAAATCAGAACTCAACGTCCCCTAATTAAGAATTCAAGCTGCTACCCCCGCAACCACCATAACCTCATGCGTGTAGCTCAATATTTAATGCCAGTGGTTAAGACGTCGTATATTTCTCTCTCAAATGCTGTCTGAGAGTTTAATAAAAAATACAGTAAAAATTCTTTATATGGAACGCTTAATATTCAAGCCGGGTGATCTATTCGTTTATTTATCGGTTTGGTATTAAAAACGGAAGATTCGTCTTTATGCAAGTGCTTGGCCGTCGCCGAATCGATGATGAACTTTCTGGACGGGGGCTTAGGGTGGTCGATCCTCACCCCCATCGTAAATTACGCTGGCTATAGAATATTTCATTGACGGCAAAGCGCGACTGTCTTTCTATCCATAAATTTGGTCATAAAAATTAACTGTAAAATCTGGCCAACCTCGTTCCGCTATTAAAAGTATAAATAATAAAAAATAAGTGGGGCTTCCTTTTTAACAATATTTTAGGAATTCACTTAAAATAACTGCCCGATCGTGAGACGTCTACTAACTTATGTGCGATAATTAAATTCTACAACGGAATTAATCGCTCTGTTGTACGTTATTAAAAGCTATTTTATAATTGTCGCATGATAGATTATTTAACCCGAAAACGTGGCTAAAAGTCCTTAAAAATAAGGTTGCTCGCGCTTAAATCTAATAAACTGTTAAAAAATTCTTACACAGAACATCCTCACGTGATATTTCACCCACTTTCCTTTTACGCTTTAATTATTGTTATTTGCAATCTATTATACTATGTGTCACTAAAATTTAATCAAGTTACAATATATTACAAAGAAATCAAACATTACGTAGTATCTGGTATCAGAACTTGGGTGAAATTTCAGCCGCAGGAGCGTATGAGGGTTAACAACATTTTCTGAGTTGCAAAACTTTTGCTCTCTAACATATAATTTCTATTATCTCCTTCGTATCTGCACCGAGGTACTATTTTATGTAATATCGAGGATAAAGGAAGAATTGAAGGATCTCGCAATTTAAGATTCAATAAAGCGTAATTAAATTATTGGACGTTCAAGTTATTATCTTCTATTGTTCAAGAAGGGATTGCTATGCTCCAAGGGGGTCGAGATGCCGTAAAAGAATCGTCAAGGGAGGAAAAAAGAGTGCATTTGGCTGAAGCAAGGAATCAGAGGTAAATGCATAAATGCATATTTGCATGCGTCGTCGGTGTATGATGACGCGCGTGTCGTCGAATGCATTTGAGTATACGTATTTGTCCTTTGAAGATTCAAATTCAGGCGTCAATCAATGAAAATGGAAATGCTTCTAATATTGAGATGCGAAGGATACGAAGACCTGAAACGATCTGAACAAAGAGGAAACAGAAAGCCAAAATTTATCAAAATTGTTGTGAAATAATTTCATCAAATTATCTTGAAGATCATGACCATAAGTGAAGTGTCAGCTGTGCAAATGTACAGGGTGTTTTATAGAAGTTCTTTACCTGAAACTTTTTGTAAGAATTAAAATTTAATCACAATGTTTTTCACAATAATTGCATGGTTTATGGTTACTTACGCGCAGCGGCAATAGCTTTATAGTTGAAAATTATTAGTAATATGATTTAAATGAATAACTACAATTTATTTACATATGCAGAAGGAGACAATGAAAAACAAATCCAACAATCAGTAATATTGTGTCCCTTGAGGTTATCACAAGAATAAAATTATTGCTATTATACGCTGGCCACCATAAAGCTATGCAACTTTTCTTGGAAATATTTTCATGACATTTTAATTACTACAGAAATATTATGAGCGATAAGTTTGCGTAAATACTTAAATATTAATCATTGCACATCTACTGTTTGAAAAAGTGATTTTGCGACTTACATAAGATCGTTAAAATTGGCAACAGTGCTATTACAAATAAATTTTATTTTTGCAATGTTTGTGAATTTTCAGCACGTATTCCGTGTACGGAAGCATAAATACCCTTTTGTAATAGCTATCAGATTTTGTGCATCAACATTGACAAATGTCGGATTGACGTCAGACTATCGAACATGCGGAGATTTTATAGGAAATCGATGAAAAAAGGTACTAGATGGGAAAAGAGAATATAAAGCTGATTTTGTAAAAAGATAAAATTGAGAGTCTGGTAACAACATTCTTTGAAGCATAACCGAAGCTGACACTTTAAAGTTGAATTTAAAGATAACTTTAAAACGACTTTTTAAATTTGTTTGATTATTAAAACGTACACTGTTTATCAAAAAAGAAGTCGGTAATTATGCTAATTCGTATAATCTGTTATATTCCATATTATGAAATGTTTTCATATTTGTATAAGAAGTTTAATGGTTTTATCACTTTTCTTCAAATCTTCAAATAATATTCCTTGGGAGATTATTCCCACAATAGAATTTACTGAAAAAAAGACATTATGAACGTTTGTCTGCAAATAGTTAATTATAGTTAACCCCTTAGCTTACAATAACGTGTGACACACGTGAGGCGATAAATGGAATACGAAATTTTGAAGTTTTCCAATAACTATTAAACTGAAAATATCAGTCGATCACAAGACGGTAAAATGATTTCTATAATATTAATATTGCAGTCAGTTGTGGCAAATGTTAAAGATCAGAGAGAAATTTTTATTTCTGGAATTAATTCTGGGGTATTACGCACGCTGTCAAAATAGAAATCGTAAGGCAAGGGGTTAATAGAATAGTTCGTGTCAAATAGAAACCTGTTGTTTTTTCATGTCATAATTCAGTTTCAAACAATGAAATTGTCACTAGACGAAATTGCAAAATTTGATGTACGGCAAAATATGTCAAAAGCGATGAGAGATATTGAAAAGAAGTTAATAAAAAATTAGTATATTTCTCAAGTTTAAAGACGTGCTAAAAACGTTTATTTTTTTAAGAGCTAGCACTGCAGGTTATTTAAATAAATTTGTTTTTTTTTTAAATTCTTTTGATCAGATTTATCGTCATTCTTGACATGTATGTACAAAGTATGTATGTGCAAAGCTATAAAACTTTTCCTTATGGCATTTTTTGGTACTACGACAGTTTACGATTACTGCGTCGTGGCGGATCTGCACGACCTACGGATTGTACATATAATAAAACAAAAAAAAATGTAATTTTGATTTTTTAGAAAAACAATAATATTCTACAGTACAAGGGAAGCATTTGTTGCATAATACATTTTTTCCATTGTCCCTCGTTTATCAGATATAGTAACGTAAAGTGCCAAAACCAGCAAAAGAAAAGGGTTAATTTTACGACTCCAGAGTAAATTACGGAAAAAGACAAAAACATGTAACTTTAATTTTTATTGCTCTATCATTTAAAAAAAGTTTGGTTAAAATCGTATCGCAAATTTTAAAGATATAACGAAAAACTTGGCATTTTTTAATAAAAAATTAAGAAAAGATCGTCAAATAAAATTTTAAATTCCATAGGCTTTTAGTACACATAAAAGCAAATATTTCGTACATTTATCGTAAATCTCTATCATTAACCGTTTTGAAGTTATAAACGAAGGAAGAAAAAATGTCGAAACTTTGAAGGGTGGTTTCACCCCCTAAACGTGCGACTTAGCCGATATAAAAAAATAGGTATCGATTATTTTCACGTGCTTAACAAATCTGCAAAGTTTCATTAAAATCAGAGGCGGACACCTCGGGTAGTTCCCTTGTTAGCAGATAAAGCCGAAAGACTACAAAGGAAGAAAGAAACGAAAGAAAGTCAATGAAGGTAATGGGAATTTTACCATTAATTTTCACGAGTGTCTCATTTCCAGACCATGGTCTCGTTTAGACTTTTTACCTGGGCGAGGAGACGAATACAAAATAAGCTGATACAAAAATTTGCCCCTCGATTTCAAGGTCAAGGGCAATTTTGTGGCGGACTCTTTTACAAATCGCTATCGGTCCACAGGTGTAGAACAGTGATGGACAACCTTTTTTAAAAATGAGCCAGGAGAAAAATAATACATTTTGGCGGGTCAATATAATTCATTAAATATTTTACTTGCTATGGAAGATGTTGCATATGCAAAAAAGGAACACCCTCTTAAGTGAATTATTTTAATACACTGAAAATGAAAATTGCAATAGTATTATTTTAATGTCTGCGGCGGGCGGTTTCCCACCACTGGTATAAAATATCACATGAAAATCGTTACAATTGTTTTTGAAACACCCTGTACATCCGGTGTAAAATCTGCTCAAGCGCTCGTTAGACATCCAGTGGTTAGATGCATTGCTGAATATGTTAATGCTTAAATATTTGTTCCCTCGGAGACGTTCCAGAGGAGTTGGCGATGAGAGAAATTGCCACGATGCTGGGGCATGAATGACGTGAAGCTGTTATAAAGGACTAGCCGAGGAGAATGGGTTTAGAAGCGGAAATTATACTTGATCCATACAAGCGACGAAATTCAGGTTTAATAGGTTATTATGCGTACCACAAAGTGGATGAGCATTGCGGAAAGATATTCCAGAATGTCCATTGTACAGAGTGTAGTTACTTGGGAATGGCTCTTGGAACAAGTAACAAACTCGTTGGAAAGTTGTTTAATGTTATACGGATTCTGTAGAATTCCTTTGTTCGGAATTTATGAGAAAAGTCGTGTTGCAAGCTGTATCTATGTGATGTTGACTCTTGCACGGCCAGTTTTACAATAGTACTTATTTATGTTTGTCAATAATGCAATGTGGAATGGTAGAATATTGGTAGCTTCTGAATGCAATTTTATTTCTGTCGCAACAAATGGATCAGTACTGTCGGTACATGGATACTCAAATGAATATAGTAGTCATCCTTAATGACAAATTAAAGTTTTCAATTTTCTACAGATGTGGACTCACACTGTGTAAATAGTACTGCAATTACTGGTAGCTCATCGTAAAAATGAGTCGGAGTGCAAAGGGTTAAAATAAATAATAAAACATTTTCTTCCTACTCTTTTATACATTTTATTGTACATTGTAAGTATAATATTTGCCATTGCCCTACGCAGAGTAATCTCAGTGCATGAAGTCTTTTTATCCTTAAACGTTATGTAATTCCGATGAACATTTTAAAGCAGTCGGTACACCTGTTCGCACGTGTCTGAGATTCTCATGATTCTCGAGTAAGTGCACGTACTCTTAATATATGTATCGTATCCTCTGAGGCGAAACTAAAGGGCCGCCGTTGATAAAAGTTTCTTTCGTATGGCCGCGGGAACAATGTGAACTTCTTACGTGAAACTGACGGCAGGCGAGAGATGGAACGGAAGAAAGCTGGTGAACGAAAGAAGACGTAGAGACGGAAATTATCGGCGGCCTAGAGCGATAAAATTGTCCGACTTCAACTTAGAAAAGTATCGCAAAAGGCTTCGAACTTTAACGGAGATCTTGCGAATCCGCAATTTTATTTTGTCTCGCTGTGGGAACATTTGCAGCGAAATTTCTCTTCACATTTCAAGAGGTGCTTCTTTAAGGGTGCCCATTTTTAATTTTTAAATGGCTATTTTAGTCAGCTGCATCAATTGGTTTAATCTTTTTGTTTTTGGCAAAATTACATTTATTTATTATATATTGACAATAACGAAGGGTGGTGAAAATTGTGTAGAAACGTAATTTGATAATTTCTAACAAAAAGATAATTGTTATTAGGTTTAGAGTTAATGAACATTTTAAAGAAAAATATTACTCTTAAAGCGATTTTTAATAATCTTCGTCACACTAGCATTCAATTCCTTGTGTTTGAAATTCCACAACACTTTATTTCCTATTTGAAAATACATCATAATTCGTACTAAAGAAATTCAAAAAGCACTATTTGTTTCTTTTTCAGAGCGCTTATTAACCCCTTCCCGTGCTATCTCTTTTGTGACTGAATGTGCAATAACTCTGAATTAATTGCTGAAATAACAATCTATCCCTGATTTCTAATTTAGTGTATAACTTAACGCAATATTAAATACCGTAGAATTAATTTTATTTTATCCTGACCCAATGATATTTTTAATTTAATAATTTTTGGAGCACTTCAAAATTGACTATTTCATTTATCGCGTCACGAGTGTCACTTTTTATTGTACGGCAAGGGGTTAAAATTTTACTAGCATATTAATTTCCCCATACAAACCCTCCATTTCTAAGAAACCCAACAACAATTTCAAAATTGCAAACTTCATTGTCTCTTTGTCGCAGCCTTTATTAACACTAGAACTACCGGCGTTAAATCTATCATATTTAAAAATATTAAATAAGCATTTTCAAAAAAGGGGAATTAAGAGGTGGAAAAGATGATCGATTCGGTATTTTATGTTTTACAAGATGGACGTAAAATATCTATTCTGTGACTCTCTTAGAAACTCGGAGAATTTTTGGAAAAAATTGAATACCAGTCGTTTTGACTGGTTTGGTAGTTCTAGTGTTAAAATTCTTCCACCATACAAATTACTCTGCACACCTACAAATAAAATATCATCGCATTTTTTTTACAATCGTCAATTCAGATTACACTAAACCAGGCAATTTAATTAATCTTCTTAGCCCACATTCTACTAATCCGCGCTTCATATCCGTTCATATCTTCATGTTCCTTCGAGTTAGTCAGATACATGCTAGAATATGTTAACTAAGTTAAGCGTTGCAGTAATTACTCAGGATCCTCTGTGTAATTATCCTGACAGATTGCACGCCACGCACATTGTTTCCGACCGAGACACATGAAATTTAGTCCTCGCGTGAAACCGTAAAGTCAAACGCTTCGTAAAAAGAAGGCGTAAAAGATGGGAAAAAGGGAAGAAGCAACGAATAATTTAAAGCGTTCAAAGGAAAAAGCTTACGGAGTTAATCGACCCCCTTTTTAATCTGACCCCGATATAACGTACCGTACGTACACGAGCACATATACAGGTGTATAGACATTCTTAAAATACTCGAGGAAAGTCAATGCTGACAATTTTCTCATACGTCGTCACCTGAGATTTCTCGCGAAAAGTCCATGGAGTATAGTGACCTACTAAGCTCAAAAGGGTTGACTGAAAATTTCACGAAATATGAGATACGGTGGGTGAGTGGTTTTCGCCGACGTTTTGTAAGTTAGAGGATAGAGAATTCATGCGTTTCCATTATGAAGCTGTAAAATGTATTTTTGCAGAAAATTGAACCGCATTTTGTCAGGTGAGGGATGTATTAAAAATCTCCTGACGCCTGTTGTATTATATTACACTATTATAAGACCGAAAATTCCCCATATAGATATGGAATATAGGTACATGTACACCTATCCTCTGATTTACACTTTCTTTTGATTTACAAGAGACTTCGTATTTATAGCTCAAAGTAGAAACTCTGTAGCCGGAATTCGTTGAGTTTTTTTCATTAAGTAATGTCTCATTGATAATAAAGATGATAAATTGAGATTAAAATAAATTAACAATCAGTCGCGTAGTTTTCTCCTTCGATTGGCTGTGAATTTGCCGTTATAATTTTTTACTGACTCCGTGAGAAAGTTATTACTTAATTACCATTACCAGAGTTCAAACTAGATATTTTTATGTCGAAGTTTTGCAAACACCGCACTTTTTATCCATGGTGGCACTTTGCCGCCGATAACGAGTAACTACGTAACGATAATAATGATGAGTCATTATCACTATTAAACATGGCAGAAGAACCGCGATGTTTGCACAGCGCTGGCAGAAAATTTCTGCTTACAGGAAACTAAAAGGAACGAAATATTTAGCGTTTGAAAGTAAAAGACTGAAAGTGCATCGATGAGAATTTTGAACGAAAAGGCGATGAAAAAGTAAACATCTGACGTTAACCAATCAACGATGTAAAATGCAAATATTTTAAATTGTGAAATGACGAAATTAGGTTACAATAATTATTGAACGTCTAATTAAATTCCATGGAGAAGTTATCTTTGTCTTATAATGATACGGTAACAAATTATAAGTTATAACATGCAAAACATTTCATGTCTTCTACTTCATTATCTGTAGCTCTATAGTTATAGGAATAAGGAAAATATTTGGCAAAAATTTGTATAAAAAGAAAATCTCTTTGAACCTTGAACATCTTGCAAAACGTGAAAGATTAAATTCATAAATTTTCTATCTGCCTTTTTTTCCTTTCTGCATATCGAAATATTTTTATTTATCATCAATAGTCCTAAATTTGCACACAAAGGTCACATCTAAACGCTAGAAAATATTTTCCAAAATCCTGTTTTCTATTTTACAACGAAGCAAAAATAATCACCAAGTTTATAAATGATTACAAACTGCAGACAATCAAAACATTACGTCATGCGATTAATATTTCTTTCAACTTAACAAATAAAGATAATTGATAAGTATAACACAACATTCTGCAAAAAGTCTACCTATTGTTATTCTACAAATCGATTATATTTTTATTCGGACGGACGCACTTTCCCTCGTAATGTCAAATAAAACGACAGAAATTATTCCAAAGCCTCGGTATGAATAACGTTGCATTGTTTCATGAAAACAGCGAGCAGGGAAGAAGGGGACGAAAGAGGAAAGTCTAGAGGAAAATAGACGTAGCTCCGGAAATTATGCTGCATTTATGACAGCCCCAAGGTTTACTCCTAATAAAGAACCGGAAGTGTAGAAGCAACACGTTAACGCAGCAGGAGAAGCTTAATTCTCAATTTATAATAAAACGCCACGACATCGCGCAAACTATCACCTAATTTTAAAGCATTTGCCGTATGTAATTTCGGTGAAAAATCATCGTAGAATTTGTTTCCGTTTGCGCAAACATTTTGCGTACACAATATTATTAGTTGCTGACGGAAGTTAAATTAATAATCCTGATTACCACAATAGAGCTACGAAATTGGCTGGTATGCTGTTTTGGCTGAAAGCGTACGAAAATTATTTAAACATTATGTAGATTACCCTTAGCTGTATGAAGTGAATTTAATTAGTAGTATATAATTTACTCGTTAATTTATTACACGGGTTGAGCACATTATCGTGAATGTGCAATTTTGGCGAAAATAAGAAAATAAGTTGATGTTGGTAATTGTAGTTTTTAGTATAATTTTTATCATAAAAAATACCACACTTTAATATTAGGTGCATTTATGAAATACAGCAGAGTGTCACATGAACTAGAAACGACGACATAATTGTTTTTTACTGGTCAATTTATGAAAACAGAGCTGTTTCAACAAACTTCCTACAACATTTTTATAACATCTCGATAATCACATTTTTGAGATGTGTCAATTATTTCCTAAAGGTGTGATATGTTAACCCTTTGCCGTACGATTTCTCTTGCGACTGTCTCTGTAATAATTTAGAATTGAATTCGTAAAATAAAAATTGATCGGTGATTCTTGATATATCGTACAATTTAACGTAATATTAATATTACAGAAATAATTTTGTCGTGTCGCGACTCACTAATATTTTCAATTTGATAGATTTTGCAAAACATAAAAATTCCCTATCCAATTTAATGCAGCACGAGTGTCACCTGTTATTGTACAGCAAGGGGTTAATGAACATAAATCAATATAATGTGCAACTGTAAACTGCAGTATTCTTTTAAACATTTCCCTACTTAGTCTACTATTTTTCCAAAATATGTTCCCTGGGATATCATATTTTCGAAGAATAATCCTTGAGCTAGATTTGAATTAGTTAACATTACAATCGTAGAAGAAAAGGAAACAGTGATAATACAATAGAGAAAGACTAAGAACAAGGTAAAAACTGTATCAGAAAATTGTCAGTGTAATGAAATTATAGTAATAAGGCTCAAATTCTAAAGCAGTTGGACCAAACTTAAATTCCTATAATCGTTGAAAAATATTTCCTATGTGATATGTCTAATATTATAAATTTATATGTCTAATATAATTGGCATTCTGCAAAAACATGAAACTATATATTATACATTCAATAATTTGTAATCCATCTACAACTGCAACGCCAATACGAAACAATCATACGTGAAATATAGAACAAGAAACATGAAAAAGCATTCCCGGGAAAGAGAGACGAACAAAGACGAATGTGAAAAGAGCTAAAAATATAACACTCTCTTGAAACGTCTCGGTGGTACTTTCTGTGGCCTAAAAACAGGAAGCTCCTTCTTTCATATTTACAGCTTCTAAATTAACCTCCTACCTTCGGATCCTCGATCACGTATTCCCTTTTTCCCTTTCCATCCGTACGAGGTCCTTAGGGATACGTCCTAATTGTAAGGGTCAATAGCGGCAAAAAAGCTGTTCTCATGGCACTGCGTGAATGTGTTATAAGTGTCGATAAAAAGCTGAAAGTAGAACGAGGGCGGGATAAAAAGGGATGGAGAGAATGAGTGATCAGAAATAGGTACAAGGGAATTATGTGCTTTTTGTGTACGGCAATATTCGAGTTGAATCGTTGGCTGGCACATTCGTGGAAAAAAGTTTTCCTAATATTCTGCTGACCTCGTTATTATAATATATTATCTTTTTGTGGAACGGCTATTGTCATTAATATATACAGGACCATAAGGGGTTGTCTGTTTGTCGAGGGAGAGGAAATTATGGGAGTTAATTCAGAGCTCCATTTGAATATTTAATCTCATAAGGAAATGAAAATGTAAGATACGAAACGAAAACAAGGGGAGTTATGTTAAAAGAAAATGAAGGTATCAATTGCAACAGCGATTATTGTTTGATTATTGAATTGTAACAACGAAATATAGAATATGAAATGTTCAAGCCATTGATGTCTTATTTTGCTAAAGTTTTCAGTAGAGATCAATAAGTTCGATACATTCTCACTTACAGTTACGCTGAATTATTTGATAGCTAGCGAGCTATTTGTTTGCTTTTCTAAATGGCAATACAAAATCGTTTATTGCGAAGAAATACTTAACTTCCTTTTCTTGGTAAATTAATATTACATCTGAAAAATGTGCAGTGCATCAGTCATCAATCTAATTCATAATATTTCCAAATACAATGCCTTAAAGTATGAAAGTAAAATTTATTGCAAAAAATTAGAAATAAACAATTCAGCATTTTCACCAATTATTTCTTCTATTCGACACTTTCGTCCTCTTGACACTTTAATTATTTGTAAAAATGATTATGGTTTGATAAGTAAACCGGTTCATCTCTTTAATTTCTTTATAAACAGTAAAATCAACATACCCAAGAGATACGAATCGATTTTTATGTTCAAAAGAATGAGAAGAAATCGTCGAAAGAAAACTGCGCGAGGAAACCTGCACCCCTTCTCGAAAAGAAGCACAAATGGCGGAAAGTCTTATTTAATACAGACTTTGTTGACTACTCGGTTAACCAAGTCGGTCATTTGCCAGTCAAATTAACAGACTTGCTACTAAAGTTTTCGAGCGTTAACTCGAATTAGTTCATTCAACATTGCTGCTTAAGGCAGATTTCTAAAAGTTACCTCGTATCATTTTCTCTATCCACGTCGTCATCGACGTCGCGCATACTTGAATCTGCAAAAACTGACGAACTCACAATTAGAGGGAAAAACTGTTCCAACATTCAACTGCCAACAGCAACCAAAAACATCATTTATAAATTGCGTTGTGTATCAGCTTCTCGACCATCTAACTTTTCTGAGGATAATTTTCATCTTTATTACCCTTATTTTTAATGTTATATTCGATATAAAGAAGATTTTGATAGTGTGTTATATTATTTTTTATTGTCGTATTTTTTTCTTTAAAGTTTGAATATTAAGGACTTTAAATACCATTAGAAATTATTTCTAAAAATTTTGAATGTTACATAAAACTTTCTACTATCGGAATTATTGAATTATTTAATATACTGAATTATTGTCAAAAACTGAATATTACTTGGTAACTGTTCCTCTGAATATTACTTTAAGTCCAAAGACGTATATATTTCCGAGATTTCGTAGTAAGATAACTAATTCAAGCAATGGAGAGAAAAGTTTGATAGTGAGAAGTTCTTGATAAATACTTGAGTACGGTGATAATTAAAGTACAATTAACTGGGAATAACCTGCTGTTGATTTGCTATAGTTGAAGAGTTTGTAGAACATTTCGACTTCCTAGCACTGCATCGTGCAGAAAGTTATTATTTAACGAGGTACCTTGCGACATATAGATCGCGACACTTGAGAGACAAGTTCAAAGCCTGGGAAAAAAAGATATGTAGGTATTACGTGTCAAATAGAATTAAAACTCAGATATCACTGTAGTATTTGTGTGTTATATTACTTGACTACACAATTCTCGTAATTGTGAAATTTGCATTTCACTCACATTGCACAATGGCATTTGAAAAGCCGGTAAAATCGGTTTTAAAAAATTAGTAAAAATGTTTAAAACTATGAAATTTATGTAGAACAATGTGCAAATCTTTTTTCCATTTGTACACTAAGGAAGTACTAAAATACTTCGGATGTTCAGAGAGTTTGCGGTAGACATTTCTTCGTTAACTATATTGTTGAACATCGTACATTTCTCGGACATTTTTGTTAAAACAATTGCATACGTTTCTATATTGAAGAAATTTTCCAAGTAAATTGAAGTTTCAAAACACAGGATTGTAATGACAAAAAAGCTCAATGATTATCAATATATCAAAATTTACGTATCGGTGTAATTTTATTAAAATTACAAGCGTTAATCTTAATTACTCAAGCTTCAATCTCATTTATATTGTAGCAAACTTTTCTGCATTTCTTCCTTCGTAGCAAGTTGAGCTTAATTGTTCACAAACAATACTCAATATCTTTGATGCGATCGTAGTAGCTGTAGACTAACCTCGATCTCGTGGTGCACGATACAATTCGACAGAGTTGTAATAATTTATTTAAGTGTACACATGCCCAGACTGTACGATCCTTCAAACTGTCTAGTTTCTTATTTTGCCAACGTTGCTGGTTTTGAACGTGCTATGAAACAGTGATGGATTTTTAATACTTTTCTGAGAAAATATTACTTTTTATTCCAAGATTACTTCTTAACCTTTTATTATTTGCTTTGAATTTACCGGCTTTCCTTATTATGGAAATGTCCTTTGCCTAGGACATTTCGCCTTATTTTAAATAGGCTCCTTACCCACCAAAAATCCTTTAATTGATATGGTTATTTCGCTTAGCACTTACTGTTTTAGTTGGCTTTCGAACAACCGAGGCTATGATGAATTTCATAGGAGTATTAAATTAAGAAAAATTTCTTAGAGTTTACGCGGGGTTTGAATTAGGGCTTACTGATTGTGAGTCCGAGCCTTTACCTCTTTATTTACTATAGTCTCTCCGTCATTATTTATCTTTTTTATATATTTAACCCGTAATTCCTCTATATAAATGGCAAAATCGCCTGCTACGTTTGAAAAATAATGTCGTGTTTATTAACACTTAAGTATCCGGCTCTTTTAGATCACATGTTAATTGTATACCCGGAAAAAGTTGATGTATTACACATTTCTCGTAAAAGAACTTTATTTTTGTACAAAATATTTCCCCTACAATAATTGTTAGCTTATTTCATTGATATTATTGGTACATATTGAAACTTAAACTCATCCACACTCACACACAATTAAATACATTCTCTAGATACACACACACGCGCGCGCGTATGTGTATATATATATATATATACATATATTATTATATTATTCAAAAAGTAACTTGTAATGCCGAACGAAAAATAACCACAGTGGGTACGCTACAATGCAAGAAAGAAGCGGAAGAAGATGGCGATGCGCAAAACTGTCTACAATAATAAAAAAACTAAATTGCTTGCACACTCAGTTTAAGTTCATCTCTTATTTATTAGCCTGAATACTGAAAAACGCAGTAATGTGTTGCTGGCCGGTTAAGTGTTTAAAATTCTGTTCTTTCTTACATATTTTAAAACATGTTTTTGTCATCTCACGACGAACTAGAAATGGAAAGATGAATTATTGACAAAGTCGATGACTTGAAAATGAAACAATTTGCGTCGTACAGAATTACTGCAACTTTTAGAGATCTTATTCACTCCTCGTACTTAATAAGGAGCGGGCACAAGTAATGCAGCGTTTGTACGGGGATTCTAGATACTCTTGCTGAAATGAAAAGAATACAAAGAGCCCAGAAACCTTTAGGTATTGCGTCTACATGCAGAATATGAGCACACACTCGACGTTTAGTAAGTTTAAAAGCATTTCTCTCAGAATGACATTTTTCAAGGCGCTGGCCGTGTCAAGGGCTTGGAGAAACGAAGAGATTTAACTACGGAATGATAATATACTGTTATAAATCATAGTGCGGATTCCGGATCTTGTAGCGAATTTAGAAAAAAACAGAGAAGAGCTAACTGTCTGTAAAGGAAATACGTCAAAATCAGTAGATCAGTGTCAGCATAAAAACACCTGATAATATATTAACTGCCACGAAAATCCTACAGTTCCTAGAATTCTACAGAATTCTTAAATTACATCTACGAAAAGATACATTATTAAATCAAAATACAGAAATCAGCTGGAATCGAATTTATCGGTGGATCCCAGTTTCAAATATACACGGTATCTCCGTTCACTTATATTTATTACATATTTACATTTTGGCTTTCATATTGAAAGAACACACTTAGGCGTCCATAAGTCTAATACAAAATTCGCAAGCTTCTTTGCTACCACTAAATGATTTACTTCACAAATATATTGCAAGATATTAAGTTTACATATTTATATATACAATTTTTCTCAGATCTTCTGTTTTTATTAAAATCACTCCATTCTCTTAAATTATACCGCAAGGAAAGAGTGATGTCCATTAGAAAGCACAAAATGAATTTTCAAATTATTCAGTCAGAGATGAATCTTTAGTATAGTTACTTATATTATATATTTTTTAAAGTCTTACATTATTTGGATAAGTGTATAGTACAAACAGAGCATAGAGGAATATTTTGTTGTTGCTTGCGCGTACATTTTCCTTTATGTTAGTTTCGTACATATTTTAGAAGGACTACGTAACTGGAATTACGTACGTGAAGTTAAATAGAACTAGCCAGTTTCTGCAGCAATATATACAAAGATTATTCTAAACGATGTATGTTATCACGAGCAGTACCATGCATTATATACAGAATGGTCAGTTAGCTCTGTTTACTTTAAACATATCCATTGTTCTGTGTAATGGAATGAAATAGTATTTATAGAATTTGTAAGGCTCTGAGGGCGATGAAATATTATAGCAATAATATATGTTCGAGGTGATTTGTAGATAATGTAATATAACATATTTCGATAGCAAATATAAATTTTGGATATTGAAGTACGTTAGGTTCTTATATAGAGTCTAAAATAATATTTTCAAAGTTTCTCAGGTTCTAAAACTCTAATGAACAATAATTTAATTATGATTAATATTAAAACCTCAAAGCCTCGGTTAATATTAAAATCGTTGTTCTAAATTGTTCATTCGAATATTTAGATTATATATTAAATCGTAGCCAGTAATCGGTTTCCTCTATTATAACTACAGTACGTGTAGAAAGTACACCGACCAATTTCGAAATATATATTGTGAAATTGTAGTTTATTAACTAATTTTTTATAAATAACGAGTTTGTCAGGAAAAAAACGAAATATTATCCGAAATATAAGAAATATAAGAGCAATAAGTAACCAATAAGCTCCACCACAATCTCCTGATATTAACCCCATCGAAAACCTATGGGACTACTTGGAACGTCACATTAAAAAACATCACATATCCTCTAAAGAAGGCTTAAAAAATAAAAAATATATTTCGGACAATATTTCTTTTTTTTCTTGACAACTTTGCAAATTATTCAACTAATTAATTCTTTTTGCACTGTGTCTGTTATAGAAACTTCCGAGAATATGTACACACTCGTTGTTTATAAAAAATTGGTTAATAAACTACAATTTCACAATATATTATTCGAAATTATTCGGTGTACGAATACTTTCTACACCCACTGTATGTAAAAAACGCTAACTTCAAAGTTTTAAATACTTCTAAAACGGTAACCTCGCAAAAGTCTTAAAAATACTTAAATTACAATAATCATCGAAAGCATTCAAATTATACATTTATCACTCGCCACGCCACAAATTTTGAAATAAATTGAAGAGTGACGTTTCAAACCTATCGCCGTTTTCTCTGAAAATCATTTACCAAAACTATATTCACATCAGAGGCAAAGAAGAAAGCACAATTTTACCGATTTGCCCGGCGAATCTCATAATCGAAAACCGATACAGAATTTACAGCGAAACCGTCGAATCATCACGCTGCATCTATTTCGTGATTTCTTCGTTCCATGGGGTTTGGTCTTCGATGCGAACCTATCGCGATGCATGCAGGATGCATTGTGCATCGACGCTATCAACAATCGGAGCTGTTGTTTCCGCGGTACAATGAGAAGACCGGGTCCAACCAGGACTGTTTGCCGGTGTTTTGAAGCTCAGAGACGATTTACGTACTCGATCGTCGACCGAGGTACGAGAAAAGCGTCGGATTAGAGTGAATTAACGTCGGCACGCCGTCGTGGAAGCTTGCAAATGCTTTCGGGTTACGTTTCCACTGGCTTCCATTGGCGTTTCTTCTCCTCCCCTATTACCAGCCCCGCTCTCACCCTGTCGCTTTTTTTGCACCTTTGTCCTTCGTTTTTATTAACTTGGCAGGTTTTGTTCCTTCTATCGGAACAAGCCATTTTTATTCTCGGTGGTATATTCTTGATATACAGGTCTGAAAAAGAGTGTACGAAAAGCGCTGTCGATGCGATCGCGGAACGTCCATTGTTGCTTGGCCCTTTTTTTGGGATCTGAGCCGGTGGTATTGACTTTTTTCAAATTCCTAACGAAGCGACGTGGTTCAGACAATAGCAGTCTGCCGTCAAGGGTGCATTATTGCGGTTACGAAAAATAAATTATTTAAATACTTCAATATAGTGGAATCGGAGGGAAATTCAATTTTTTGACGGACAATCAAATCTGATTAATGGTGTTGTATTAAAATAATATTACTTTTGCGGTAGAAAGTTGTTCATAAAGTTGATGACGTAAATGAATTGGAGAGCTTTGCTATTCGGAGATTTGTCAACAAACGAGTATTTCAGGGAATTGAAAAAATATAGTGATATTATAGATCAATTGACCTCGTTCCGAAGTTAAACAGAGGGAAGGAAATAAATGTCAAATGAAAAGCTCTCAGATTCTGTTAGTGATTTGATTGCACATTTTTATGGTTTAAGGAAGAACATAATGTGCTCTTCTAAACGTAATATACATGAAAATTATTTACCTCTTTAACACAAAGTAGCAGCTTATCATTTGACACAAATTGAGAGATTGATTTCTTTCGAATGTAAAATTAAACTTCATGTCGTTTTCTGGAATAATGTTATATACTAATTGTAAGTGTAGAAACGTTATATTTTATTATGAAAAGTTCCTGTACTGAAATAATATGAGAGTATTATTCAGAATATTGATAAGCTTATTTATTTTCTTAACTCTGTGATTGTTGTCTATTATAGCACCTCCCTCCATCTATTGTAAAGTAACAAGAACATTTAATATTATTTTTTTCCACAGTTTAACAAACGCTAGCAAGTGTAAAAAACAAACAGTTTTGGTAAATTATAAATATTCATATTCCGTTGGTTTAATAAATACTTCCTGTATTAAGTTTACGTGAAATGTAAGTCAATTATTTCATAAGGCTGATAAGACTAATGCAGGCATTTTGTATGACATATTACTTGGCAATTTTCTAAAATTTCTCTCACACCGTCACGTGTGTGAACTCTTGTAAACCAGAGACTGCTTACCTTTGCAAGTGCATGCATGAAATGCATTGAACGCACAAATTGATAGATGCAATCGATATCCATCAGAAACTGTCAATAGTATCAATAGTGTCAACAAATAGGGTTGTAGTAGTTGGTGAGCGATATAGAACTTCTATGAAAATTCAAAATCCACCTTTTTAAAGAGATCCATGAATATCGTGAATTTACTTAACATTTCAACGATATATTATATAATATAATATTCCATGGCATAATATAAGCGCAAAAAAGGTGTATACGAATGAAATTCGAAGCTATATAACAAAACATAATTCCTATAATTCGTTTTAGCTCTTATTGTTTTTATTAATTACAGATCGTAATTAACGCAACGTTAAAATTTATTTAAAAGAAATTTTAAAATAATGTTTTAAATCGCAGAATAAAGTAACATGTAGTTTTGTAATCACTCTCGTTTATAGAGGAGGGAAGGACGAATTATACGCTAAATTAAAATAATTTCTCGACGATGCTTTTTTGCAGATTTATATGTGGGATTCACATATACTTTTGTGAGAATGCAAAAAATTAATGCAAATTCGTGTTATATAATTAAAATGAAGTTGCGATTACTAGCTTTTAATCAGACATTAGCAAGAATTATTCAATTTCTATATAATATTCTGTACTTGTAAAAAAATGATTTATTAACAGAGATATTTTTAATAACTTTCAGTATTATTTTCGCTAACATCCTTGGATTTTTATGACGACTATGCAAATTAACAAAATTCTCAGGGTTAGTCTAACATTTTCTCGAAGTTGAGCGACATCTTGAAATTTAAACGAATACTTTTAGAGTACAAAACACACCACATTCCATCTTTTTCTGACATTATGAATTCGAAGTCTACACTTGAATGAAACACTTTGTTCTAATTAATCTTCACTCCGTTACTTGGCTCTACCTAAATACAGAAAACATTCTTTTTCCGGAAACAATATAAAAAGGTCTTTCTTTCTACTGTTCTGGAGAATACACTTTTATTATAGTTCATCTCTCTAGAAGAAGTCTTTTAATATTTCACTGTTAATTTCGCGCGCAATTTTTGAAACATATGTAAACTATAAAATACCTTATTCTTCTTGTAATAGTGATATTTTAAATTGACCGGTCCAGAAATATTTTCCTCCGCGAAACTTTGTTATTCGAATATAATTATTACTGTAATAAAAACAGCATCACAAATTCACTTAGTTGGCTCAGTATTTCAAATAACTATTACATCTGTTATAGTATAATACTTTACCAAACAATTTACTTGTGTAAACAAATTTTTCCGATAATAATTTTCAGATAAAGTACTCTTTCATTAGCATTTCACATGGTAATACTGTCTAATCACATAATTTCAATTGAATGTATGAAGTATCAATTATCTGATTTTCAGTTTAAAAACAAATTCCCAAGTTTGTGGATTTGATGACAACCAGCTTAAAGTTTTATATTTTTCTACAATTATTACTTAAATAAAATTTCATAACAGCATGAAATACTTTATTCGATATATTGATTAAGTTTTACACCTCTTACAGGTGAAGTTTATCGCACAATTTATAAAAAAATATGTTGCGTGAAAAAATTGTAAATATAGAAATTGTAAAATAAAGTTTATTCTTTATTTTATTCTAAGACAATAATTTGCACTTCACATGTTAAGTATCGACTGTCTGTAGCCTACTTTGAGAAAGATTTTCAAAGTTTACTGAACTCATAACATTTTCAAGTTACCTTGAAAGAAAGTGCAGACGAGTTTTATAGAGATGTAGCAGTAAAAGCGAAGTTGTAAATTACTCTTTGCCGTATTTCCCTAGAAAGGTAGTCACTTGAGAGGTCGGCTTTAATTATTCCCATAACCTTTTCGTCATACATATGTACATACATTTATTGCAATGATAAAATCAAGCAAACTATACATGTAAAGCCTCTTTCCTCTTTCAGATTTTACGAGGAATTCTTTTCGATCAACTGATCAATATCATATAAATTAATACGTTTAAAAAATTGCAATATTATTATTTGCAAAACTTGTTTTAGAGAAGCTGGCTACTTATTTTCAATAGCCTTCAGATTTCTTTTCAAATTTCACGAGTCAATTTAATATCTAGATCCCCGTTTGAATTGCCATCCCAATATAGAAAAAAATTGCGCATCAATCGAAATTTGAAAAGCAACATTCATAAACACAAGTTTGCAAATGCCTGTATACTTTGCACTGAAATATATTCCTTTGTGGCGAGCAAATTAGAAATTTTTTTTAATTTGTCCAATACATCTGTTATTCCTACCTTTTTTTCTTACATCTTTCATCATTTTCAGCTACTATTATGCTTTTGTCATAACTTTTTCCTATTCGCATATTTTTTAAATTTTATTCTACATTTTCATAATTATACATTTTTTCTTGCAACTCCTATTACAATTTTATTTCGAGCACTTACAGTTCTGAGTGCGTTTTTAACCACTGGCAGTTATCATGTACATATCACAAAAATAATTCTCCATTTTGATGGAGATACGAATTTAGACTCGCTCGTGAGGAGTCCAAACGTTCAAGTTTGCTTAAACCGCCATAAATGAATGATCCTATACGTGTATATAGGATATTTTCTTTAAAACATGTGTTAATATCTACTTATTTATTAAAAAACTCGGCCTGGATCTTCCTCTTATTTTTAACGATTTTTTTTACTTACTTAATTGGTCGTTACCTTTAATTAATTTTCCTCGTGAAATCTAGAAAATGAAGTGTACTTTAAAGCAAAAGTTTCTTCACTTTTCTGTCTACTTCATGATAAAGAATTATGTGGTAGTAACGGTGCTAATATACGATTCTTACTACGAAGTCTTCAATTAGAAAAGTTTTATCTTAATTATTCGTTGAGTCTTGAAAACGCGATAAAGGGAACTAATGTAAACAGATTTTTGCAAGAAAAGTTTCTGTTCTTTTCCCGAACGATGGTATCGTCTCGAATGCTATCTTCAATGATATCCCCGGTACAGAAAGTTGCCTCACGTAATGTACCTTTTTCCTTATTTTCCATTGTTTTCTTCTCAAACTACGACGAAACAATTTCTTTCTTTCGATCTAACATTTCTCTCTACGTGACAGTATGGTCTAATGTGAATTTTTTATCTTTGGAATGAAATTTTTATTTCAATCACATTTCTATCTGAGGCCCCCTTTGCAAAATATACGCAAGAACATAAATCTATGTAGAAATTGCAGCGATACTAAAGTGCATCACTGTAACATTTTCAAGAACTGCACATCGGTGATTCCGTGCAAAATGCGCCTGGTTTTTCTGCAATTAAGCTTACTGGCACGATAAATAAATTAATGAAAAATTAAACACACTGCTTCGTTACACATAGCATTTTGAAAATTAAACTAAATACCTGGTTTTCACTTATTGTTTTGTAAGTTGGTTTTATTTTGACCTGGTAATGCATGTCGTTTTGGAAGCTAATAAACTGCATGGTAATGTGCATCGGTCGTGAGAAATCCTCTACAAATTTTAAATACAGTAACATTTGACATCCCCTTCAAAAATGCTTCTTCGTTTCTAACTTAGATAGTTTTTGCCCCAAAAGCATAAAGTAATAAGAGTTATAATGCGCTATACAGCAACGTATTTCCTCAATTAATGACTTGAGTGGAAAATGCGATGTCGCCCGTATGAATTTTCCATTCCAAATTTCATCTGATAGACTGCATTCATCTGATGTCTTGCAATTTTTGTTTAATAAAATTCATATAATAATTTAAACTAATAGATGCAATTGTAAACTAACCATTTTAAATCGACTCAATGCAATGCAAAATTAAATAGTACATTTCAGTACAAAGCCTCTAAATCAAATTGTAACGCAAGAGCTTAATAAATTTAATAAATATTATTAACACGTTGGACGCCACCAACACTTCTTACTTCTCTGTTTTCATCATTTTTACGGAAGTGAAACTTTTTCAATTAAAACCACATCTTTACAACGCAGAAACCTTGAAGACACAAATAGATATATAGTCAGCATGACCTTACCTTTTTAATGCCAACACTTAAATATTCTGCACCGTTCCGTTAGCTCGTTATTTTGCTCCTCATAGAATAAAACGGCTCGTAATTCTCTCTTTTTTCTCTTAGAAATTTTCTATTTTAACGAACAATTCAGGAACTTCTTCCTTGCATTCAATACACTCGTGTTTCGTATCTATTATTCTGCCCGATATTGGTCTTTACATTTTTATTAACAATTTCTCTTTACCTCCTGAAATAGGTTTTATTATTTGTACTTACTTTCGTAATTTGTAACTCATTGCCATTTTTATTAGCAATTTCTCTTTATCTCCTGCAACAGGTTTCATTATTTGTATTTATTGTCATATTTTTTTTATATCCCTTCCTTGTTCGTTTCACTGTCTTTTTTTATGTACACGCGAAATATGATATGAGATAATTATTCTTTTCACTGGGGCTGCTCATTTTTGTGCTAGTTGTAAAAATGTTGCGGGTTTTATGCGAGTTCAAAATGAATCAGTAAAATATTTTATGGTTTCATTTACCCATTTACACATTTACTCGGAGGTTACTTATATGGAGTTGCGACTATATTATAAACCGTGATAAAATTTATACTCTAATAAACGTATAACAAACGATGGTAAAATTAAGCCCTTAGTACTTTACCATACTTTTTCGTAGAGTCATTAACTTTGCGGTTTCACGAGATAACTATCTGCAAGAACTAATTACCGGTTAAAGCAATTTCCATTTTAGGGTTTGATAAATATTTCCTATATTTAACCCCTTGCCTTACAATAACGAGCGACACTCGTGATGCGGTGAATGGGATAACAAATTTTCAAGTTTTGCAAAACCTGTCAAATTGAAATTATCAGTGAGACGCAACACAATAAAATGATTCCTGTAATATTAATATTACGTTAAATTATATGATATATCGAGAATCACTGATCAATTTTTATTTTACCAATTTAATTCTGAATTATTGCGGTGGTAGGCACAAAAGAATTACGGCAAGGGGTTAATGACGTTATTCTGCAATATCAACATCTACTTCTATCGTCAACGAAACATAGACATTTAATTAGGAAGAAAAGGTAATATCTAATCAGCGAAAATTACAGTAATTGATTTTCCAAAAATGATAAGCAGCGCTCAGCAGCATATAAAAAAATTAACAAAGTGTTCTTATTTTTATATTTTCTTATTTATCTGTGTAGAGGAATACAACGAAGTTAATATTACACTGATACATACTAACAATAATTTTAATCATTTAATAATTATTAAAGGATTGGAATGACATAGAGAAAAAAGAATCAAAAGAAAGGTATCTCTTTCTCAAGAGTCGAAATGTCGATTAAACGACATCTGTTACAATTATTGTATCCCTTGCAGTATTTCAAAACATTTTTATTATAACACAAGCTTCGCTTCAAGGATAAAAAAATAATCCTGTTATTTTTTTATAACCCTTTACTTTTTATTGTCGCAGAGAATACGATGAATGCTGCATTTAAGTTTACGAAGTTTATTACATAGCTTTTCGCTGCGCTGTCAACAGGTACTGTTATTCCAGAATATTAATTATTCTTCTCTCCGACAGAAAATACTTTTCTTGCTTTTTTCTGGTATTTTATAAATATTTACTTGCTGGCATTGCGTATATTTTGGATCCAATTTAGAAATTAACGTTTTCCGCGATGATCTTATTTTCTTATTGTCTTTGCAAAAATGTAAGAGATAAATGTATGAACATTTATATTCGTCGTATTTTATACGAATATTTATCCTGTTTGTCAAATTCCATTATCATAGTTTTCAATATAAAGTGATGGACTTCGTTAAATAAATACTTGCATATTAAAAGGACGAAAATTTCCCAACTGAATCTTAGTATAAAAATTTAATGAATATACTACACGTACAGAGTAAATCATTTATAATGCTACGTCCCTCTGGCCTTTTAATCTACGGTTCCAATTTACGCAGGAATTTACAAAAACTAGAAAAGTGATCTTGTTATTACATTTTACCTTTCACGTGGCACGCTGGGATGCTTTCGCAAAAACCTTCGCACTGTTACTTACCCTTTACCGAAGGAACTTTTTATTTGGTTAGTTAATTAATGTGGCACTGGCTTTTTTTAATTGAAACTGCAAGCTTTGAGAGTTAAAATGATGCATGGTTGCATTTCGAACTTATATTACTAAATGATGCCTTGATATGCGAATATTTTGTAATTAGACGATCAAACGTTTTATTTTCCTCTGAATGGTCTTTCATACATTTGAAAATGTCTTGAAATGGAAATGTGCTAAATAATGAAAATGTCTATTAAATAATTAGTCGTTCTGTCTGCAAAGCGTTGAAAAAGTTACGTCAGTACTACGAAATATTAATTTCCTTAAAAATATACATTACCTCTCTGTTGACCTAGATTTTAATATCTACAGTATGATGTTAATTAAAAGCATTAATTTTCTATATTACTTTATTCCACTTATAACTCATTTAAGAATTTTATAATCGGATTTGAATAAGGGGAAATTGATCAGGAAATGAGAAAATTAATTAAACTGCATTAACGAAAGGTTAGAATTCAAATTTACAGAAGAATGCAATATAATTGGGGGAAAAAATATGTCTGTAAACTTTCAATCAATTTTTTGTCTTTATATTGTATTATATAAGTGTGATTACATTTTTTTGTTAACATTCCAATAACTGTTTTTGGGCTATATTTTATTATAAATGCCATTCAGTATTCAAATTTTTTCGTTGAATTACCAAATTTTTATCTTTGAAACATTTTTCCGTCCAGTGTCCCCTTCTGCAATTACAATTTTAACAAGAATACTGTAAGAAGGGTCCCAAGATGTTCTATTCACAGGGCTATGCACCTTGTTGATTTGCATAAATAAGGTTCGCGCAACACAATTTAATTTGACACTCATATGGTCGGAGTTACGATGCATACCTCATTCACTTAAAATGGTATATTTTTCCTGTGCCTTCGTAAACCAAGCAATATTTACTTAAGCCACCAAAACTCTGTTTTGATGATCTCATTCGAAGAGATTCCCTGATTAGATCCCAGCATCACAAAGGAATTTGCCCGGTAAAAGTCGCAGCATAAACAACGTAAACATATACAGTGCATGGTAGACTCTCAGCCATTCAGGAGCTTTTTCAATAGTTTCGCAAGACACGTAATATTACGTGTTTTACGGAGCGAAAGCGGGTTGTTACTGACATAAAATTAAACCTTGATGTTGCTGCTAGTTTTGATGACGAATATTGTCAGCAGCTTACAGCTACGTAGTTGATTACTTATGAAGCAATATTTATTTTTACACGCAGCTTTTGAAGACATTATGTCTTCCTGCATTTGTATGATACAAATACAGATAACAACGTCTTTGATCATTCAAAATCATTTTTTCTAATTTCCTTTCACTTTTTTGTTGCAGAATCCTGTACCAATCTGCTTCAAACTATTATGAAACCGAACTCTTGTCTGCAAGGGTGAGTTAAATGATCTCGAAATTTACAACGAACATAGAAACATTTCGATCCATAAATAATAAAATTTAAATCAAAGCGATCTAACAGTCGAAGTAGAAGCAGAAAAATATCTACTGTAAAACCACTTTGTTAGTATTCAGAGCGGAAACGATAAGAATTGCGTTATCTTTCATTTCAAGAATTAGAATTCTACTGAAATGTCTTGAAAGAACGTAAGAAAGGAACGAGTACGTCCATACCTTATTGAATAATGGTTGTAACGAGGAAGTTGTTAACGCAATTCCGTTTACTTAACGCAAAACGGGCCATTTCATGAAGTTCACGATCTTTCCTCGTTACTTTTCACTCCGTTAAATCACCGGATGGTGGTCCTCATAATATTCCCTTTTTAGCCTCCTTTTATTCTTCCCCTTACACAATTCTTAACGTTTGTTCTTCCCGTATTTCAGTCCCACCCTCTATGTTTATTCTGTACGGCTTAGTTGGGACAGTTATAAAGTGAATTGGGTTTAAGGGACGTGATATCTTAGGAAAGAGATTACCAGTACGGCATGTTACAGGGAAATAGAGAGCATTTGCGTGCATACGAATTAGCTTTGCATATTGTTTTATTTCGTAAACGAGGGAATTTTCAAACTTTTACATTTGAACATCCCAATATCGAATTTTAGTAGTAAAATAAATATAGGCAAATAGAAAGCACTGTTCTGTGCTTTTCTGAGTACTTTGAGGAGAAAGTAAAAATTGAATGGATTAAATAATGACGATAGTTTCGAGGAGCATTTACTAAATACAATTTTGTACTTTTAACTTAACTTTATACTCCATTCGTAAAATCGTAGCAGAATCGGAAATCGATACCTTTTTAACAACTATATGGTCACAAAAAATTCACAAATTTTTTATTCACAAAAATTTGAAGAAACATCCCTTTCAATAGT
The DNA here is from genome assembly GCA_963989415.1 of Cerceris ruficornis. Classification (NCBI taxonomy): domain Eukaryota; kingdom Metazoa; phylum Arthropoda; class Insecta; order Hymenoptera; family Crabronidae; genus Cerceris; species Cerceris ruficornis. The sequence continues at coordinate 12,688,049 of OZ022521.1, forward strand.
CTACTCAATTATGCAACTACAAGTTATTTTTTACTCCAATCATACAAATTTCACTGATCTCATAAAATTTCTAGAAATATCATGTGAATTTTCAAAGTTATAGAAATCAATGATTGCAAAAATAAATAATTGATGAACAAATTGTATGCAGAATGCAAAAGACCGATGGTATTTCACGTTAATACAGATCAATGGATACAATTTTACTATGAAATTCTATCCCTGCATAAGAAGGATCTAAAAAGAAAAAAACAGGCAGACATTAAATTGGACATGAAACACCCGCATCAGAGAATCAATACTCCTAATGAATTCAGAAACAGTAAAAAAAAACGATACATCACCCCCTTTCCTCGACGAGGCTCGACGTAACGTTGACGTTAAACTTTCGTATTTTGCCTCTTCTCCTTCCGTACAAATAAGGCCAATCCGTGAGCATTTTATTCCGTCATGTAATCACAATGACGGAGAGTTTATCTGAATAGCAGGAGGTATCTACAAAGCGCAAGGAGCGAGAGAAAACGCGTATAATACCAGCAGCTCGTAAAATTCACTTTCCACGGCGATATCGCAGACTCTGGGGCCCCTTTCCACGACATTCTCGACTACTCCTCGTTATTTTTCCTCCCACTGAACAATGTAGCAGTTATCCCCGAAAGCGACTACTCCCTCTTCCGTCCCTTTATTTCCACGGATTTTTCACCCCGATTCGAAGCTCCATCCGTGTTTACCGAAGAATTCCCAGCCTGTGGGTCCTCTTCTGTTTTCACGAGCATCTGATTTTCCGCATTTTGTCGTTCCTGCGAATAGAAACATGATGCAATAACGGGAAATGTGTGGCTTTATCAGTGGGTTTTGGGGTGACAGAGATATTGTAAGCTGTAATTAAGCAGCTCCTGACTTTAGATCAGTTCTTGATTTCAACCGGCCTACGTATGTTTCATTCATGGAAATTCATTCCAGTTGCGATGAATATATGAATCGTTGATTTCGAGAAACCCCTGCAACTGCGTCAACTTCATTTTCGATGGAATTTACGGGATTTAAGCGATGGAGGAGGATATACACGCTTGTTTCTTCGCGGGGTGAAATTAGGCTATGGAGGACAAATTAGGGGTGTTAATTCTTAAGCGGATAACTACTTTCGTACAAACTTGAATCACACTGTCGGCAAAAACAACTGAATTTTAAAAATTTCATTTTTCATTAAAAACAAGTAAATGTAATTTCTGTAATTAGCAATATTTTTTATAGAGTTTTCAGAACAATTTAAGACAACTTTATAATTATGGAAGATAAAACAATTCATCGACATAATTTTTGTTCATTTATATTAATGTCAAAAATAGCACTTATGTGCTGCTGGTCGATTAAGGATTAATAACATGTTGTGAAAAAGAACATTGAAAGTGATTTTTTTAAAGGCAGAATAACGCGGACAGTCTGTAATGTGTTATAATAGTTATTCGCTTCAAATCAATGCACAGTAGAACGAAACGGGTAACCTAGAAATAATCATGTCAGAGAATGGAATTTTAATAATTGTACCTTAATTTAGAATCTCTGTTGGGACCAATGACAGGAATAATATTGATATGGCAAACATTTAAGCGCAGAAATCAATGCATAAAACCACCGAATCGTAACAGTTAAAACACTTAATACAAAATTTTAATCGAGCAATTAATAATTTTGTTAGAACTTTTACATTTCGTGGAGTGCATTACCATTAGTTAATGTTTAAATATTTATATATGAATTTCTTGAATGATAATTTTTTCAATAGCTTTAAAGGTTCTTATTAAGTACGCATTTTTCGTGTTACATCGTTCGCTTCATAATTGAGTACCTAAAATGTACCAAAAATACCATTTTCAAACCTTAAGGTGTTTAGTTTAACCTATATCTGGGATTATACTGAGCAATTAGGCTAAAATCGATAGCCCGCGAATCGTGCTTATTTTTAAACTTAAAAATCTACTCTGTCGCGTCGTTCCGTTCTCCGTAATCGTTCTACCCCGTGTCTCCGTTCGTCCGTTCGTCTCCATACTCGTCCAAAAAGTCTCTCTATCTGTCTGTTCGCTTCAATCATCGTGTCTATAGTGAGGGACTAGAAACAACGCACTCGAGGGGCAATTTGCTCTGACTCGCCCGACGGATAGGGACATCCCTCTCCCTCACATATTTTAGATTTTGACGCGCTATTGGCCGAGAGACCCGCACATTCGTTACGTCGTCATGTGAATGACAAAAGGAGTGTTTTATTTTCGGTTGTCATTCGTCGATCTCAGGTTTCCAGGACGGACATGACGGGGATAGGCGGTGCGAGAGCAATCTCCCCTTCCATCCCAAGCGCCTTGTTTCTGGTCCCTCACTATATATATTTCCGTTCGTGTGGCTTTGTGTTTTTCGTCTGTCTTTGTTACTCGAGGAAAAACGGCACGTCCGCCCCATTGTGCGTGCACCCTGACCTCTGGGCCTCATCTCCGGGAAATTCCTGGGCCTGCCAGCCACTTCCACTTTCCGTTATATGTGTACTGTTTTCCCTTAAGACGTCCGTCCTCGTCCTTCCGCCTACCCGTCGCCGTGCGTCACCGTTAGTTTGTACCGTTATTAACACTAGATTTACGGGACTGAAATCGGTCACACTGTAATATATTAAATAAAGACTTTGGAAAAAGAGGGATCAATCTGCAAAGCTGATAATTCGTTAAGTAATTTTTGTATTGTAAAATACACGTGAAATATCTACTGTACTGTTTTTCTATATATCTGAGAAATGCTTATAAAAAAAGTATGAAGCCGTCAATTTGACGGCTTCCGTAAACCTAGTGTTAATAAAATCGTAAATGTCCCGTCCTCCGTCCTTACTTTTCTACGTCTATACTTAAACCTAAAAATTCCCGATACTACATATATAAAAGTAATTTCCGCAAAAAATTGCTGAGCTTACCGGCGATTTTTGAATATTAACCCCATGCGTTTTGAATAATTTTTCCAATATAAACACCATCGCTTTACGGAACAAATATTTTCGAACTAAATATTTGACGATGATCTACGATGAAGTTTGTATGCTTATTGTAAAATCAAGAAGTAAATAGCTTTGAAATAGCATACGTATTGATCACCACAAGTAGTACGTTCAGCGCGGAAACATTATCTCGATTTTACAAGTTCTGTTTCTATCTTGCTTTACGTTTTCTCATCTACCAAATGACCTCTGATGACGTCTAAACTGGTTTCCGTTGATGGTAATGTAGTGTAATATCATGTGTCAACTTCTAACGTGACACACATCACCAAACTACGACTCTTGATCACCTTCTTTGCGATTCTTGTTTCAAAGACGGACGTGTCACATCTTAATTCTTCCTCTCGAAAGCATCTTAAAAATTTCATCGCAAGTTCTTGAAAGTATAGTATTGAAAATTCATTTCATATCATATAATTTTCTCTGTCTTTGGTTTTTCTAAATACGCTGGCATTTCCAGAAAGTATTCAACCCTGTTGACTTCAGTGAATCTTGTAACGATGTAAGACATATGTTTTTTTTTCATATTTAATGACAATGAATTGCACGATCACAAAAGAAGAAATTTATTTTGGCTAATTAACCCTTTGTAGCCCTATGTGGAGTATAATTCGACGCAAGTATACGTTGTAATTAATACCCTATCGCATTAATTTCGATTTTCGATACATCCAGTGACTTTACATTTTCGTTTAAATATCCATTAGGGCCTATCGTTTTTCATCATCGTCTGATATCAATGAATGACCTGCGGTAAAAAATTTGGCTAAATCAATTTCACTTATTGTTATCTAACGTAAAATTGACAAAGTATTTCAGGCCGCTAAGGGTTAATAGTTGAATCATTAGGGCACCAGTTTTAGAGTTTGTAAATACACTTTTAACTTACTTCACACTGATCAATTAAATAAATACGTTTGAAATAATTCATATGAGATTTATTTTACAGCTTATACTTTATAACAGCTGCGCGAATAAATGTATAAAAATAAAGTGACTTCTTGTTAACATTTGACGGCTGATGAAGTTTGTTTTAATGACAGGCAACGAAAAAACCGAGAAAGCATGCAATAATGTATGCACAAATAAAATATACCGTGTATATTAACGTCCGCATCATATATATCGAACACATGTCAATTATTTTACGAAATTTGTTTAAGTACTTCTAAATTTTCTACCGTCTGACGCCTAGATATATATATTATTCGATAATTTTTATTAAAAATATTAAAACATTATTCTAAGAAGATGTATTTCGAAAACAGTGCATTATTGCCATAATAGCAAGTATTTTGTACTTCCTTTTGTATATTAACTCCGCGTTATAACACTGCAAATGAATGATTCAATTGGCATAAAATATTTTCAGTTACATTCAATGTGAAGACAGACGTTTAAATACTACTTAAATTAAAATTAACAGTTGAACAGTATAGTACTTTTAATTCCACGTAAGCACAGAAAGAAACGATGTACCTCAGACACAAATAATCAGTGTTTATGTCATTAATTACCAGTTAAAACAGAACCAAAGAACAAATTAATGCATAAAGAATCAATGAAAACCTTAGTAAAAGTCAATTTACTTTCTGACATCTGAAAGAGAATGCATCACGAAGAGTGCGTGAGAAAAAGCAAATACCTTCAGCCCGTTGTTCATCGTTACCTGTGCCAGTGGACACGTTACATATATATAAAAATTTCCTCTCACGAATCATAATAAAACGGCAGAAAATTGTCCTTATCCTAATGTATATCGCGACTCTGGCAGGAACAACATGGATGACAATGAACTTCCAACAACGTATGCACCGTGTACATACACGATCACGGTGCATTATTTTCTGTCACGCCAAACTATCTTCATTATTTCGCGCTTCTCCGTTCGATGGAGTCCAGCTTTTCCCTCCAAGAAGCTTCTGAATTTCTCGGAATGTCCTACCCTTCGTTTCCGGCACATAAAACACAACCATGAAGAACGCCAGGAGGCAGGACGCCGAGAAGAAGAAATAAACAGCATAGGAACCGAGGCTGTCGCCGATCACTTGATACAGTTTCGAAATAACGAAGCCAAGTATTCCGTCGAACACTGTAACGATGGCACCAGCGACGCCCTTCACTTCGGTCGGGAACAGTTCCCCAATGAGGGCGTTGGGCAATGTACCCAGACCGATCTGGAAAGCCACTTGAAAGACGATCACGTCGACGACAGGTAGAAGATTCACGACGGAAACGTCGACTCCTCTCTTGTCGAGCATAAGGTAGACCGCCAGGATGGCCAAAGTAACGAAGGATCCCAAGGTAGAGGCGACGAGAAGCGGACGTCTTCCGGCGCCCTCTACAGTAGCGGTAGCTAAAGTGCCTGATATCAATCCAACGGCAAGGACCAATACCGTGGCTAGATTCGAATCGATCCCAACGGCTGCCTTCTTGAAGAGTACTTCTAAATATTGCATCGTACTGAAATTCCCGCTCAGCTGCTGCGCTGCTACCAAACCAAGAATTATGCTCAGAGCTCTTGCATTGCTTGGTAGCAACATCATTCTTAGCTTGGCCGACCAACTGTGCGTTACTGGCTCCACGTTGCGCCTCGGAGCTGTCGATGGTGGTGTATTGTGTGATTCGTCCGCTGGTACACCTCGTAGAGCCAAGTCTAATTCTCTTCTGGCTTCGTCTCTGTCGCGGATACCTTTGAAGAAGGCCAGTGACCTCGAAGCTTCCGCTCTGCGGCCTCTGGCTGCGAGGAAGTGTGGACTTTCCGGGAACCAGCAGAAGCAGGCAATGAAGAGGACAGGGATGGCTAAGAGTATTATTGCTAAGACTTTGTAAGACACCCAGGGACCTATGCCGCAGGTTAGTAAAGATCCCGTGAAGACGTTCACGGCTATCAATGTTCCGAGGGCGCCTCTTATGTTAACGTCCGCCACTTCCGAAACGTACATAGGATTCGTAGTGTAAGAAATGCCCACGCCTATGCCGAGGATTACCCGGGAAACATAGAGAGACATTACGTCTGCTGCGAAGAGTATGATAAGCCAGCCGGTTATGTAAAAACAACTGGAGAACATGAGACATCGTTTACGACCGAATCTATCGGCCAGGCTGGCTCCTAAAAACGGCCCGATCATTGAGCCGATTACAGTCAGAGAAACGATCCATGAACACTCGTCTTCGGTTAATTTCAATGGAACATCGGGATCACCGGATGTCAGGCGGGAGAGCGAGGTTGTCGTCCATCCGTATACCGTGCCAACCGCTACCATGGAAAGGGTTGCTGCAATGTTAAAGTATTCAACATTATACCGACATAACGCTGATATTTGGCATTGGATCCTTTTATTATAATTTCATAGTTATATCAAAGATTTTTAATTATTTGTAAGACGTGTCACTGACTGTCTGTAAGATGTACACTCAAACCTGTTTTTGTGCGGTATATGAAATATGAAATTTTCATATACCGCACAAAAAAAATCGCACAAAAACAGATTTGAGTGTACTGATAAGAGGAAGTCCAGTTTCTACCAGGAACAGCAAAGGAAAGGGGAAATTGGGAGCAACTACTTCCAAACTGTTGTCTTTGGTTCTTAGAAATTCATTTTACGGATTCGATTTCTACTCGTGATCAATTCGGCTCATAATGACAATGTATTTAAATAGAAATTTCACCCTTATGTTAACCTTGGATATATCAGGGTGGTCAAACATGACTTGCCTTTAACTCCTTGCGGACGGAGACTTTTTGGACATTGAGAAATAAACATTTATTTGGTGATGGAAAATCACGTTTTTATCAGAAAGTCAGAGTGTTAATGTATAATGCATATTTCAACGGTTATATTTTAATTTTTTTCACGCGTAAACATGCGCCGATAAACTATAATCAGATTTCTTCTCAGACCACATATATGCACTCGTAGTCCTCAAAGGGTTAATTTTATTTACATGTTACTGATGTAAATAAAATTGTTCTGTTATGCTGTTACTTCTTTAAGTCCTTATGGCTATCTTGCACAGTGTCAGCAATTTAATTAATCAATTTTCTTGACTACACCTTATCATCGAACGTATTTATTTACAATTAGTATTTCTTCGTACATTGCATTATTAATCATCGAGGCTCTAAGATGAAAATGAGGAAATCTAACGAACGTTTCTTTTTTCCGTTCTCTCTTGTGCCTTATACAATGTGGGGCTTTATCGGGAGTACATGGAATATTTCAAACTTAATACGTTTTACTATTGGATTATTAATTTCCGATAATTGTAGTGTGAAAATCAGGAAATGAGGTGGCTTGAATGAACGTTCCCTTTCAGCTTGTACGAAGTGAGGATTTTTTTTGAGAGCACAGCGTATTTACAAATTCTCTCTGAGAGGAAATGTAATATGCGTTGCTTTGATAGGTGTAGACTAAACTAAATTTATATACGTTATTTTAAATTTTTATAATTTTATTTCGTGACTAATAGATGGGACTTGAAAAAATAATCGGGTCGCGAGGAGTTAATTTTGAAGGGAGACTCGAAACCGGGACTTTTCGTTTGCTGGCAAGTGCTCTTATCACCTGAGTTATCCAAGGCTCTCGAAAGTCGAGGAGTTCTACTCCAGCCCTTTTAAGTCTATTACAAATAAAAATACTACTCGTAGAACTTAAGTAAAGTATTTCAATATTGACGCGAAATGTGACTCTGACAAAGCAAATTACAATATCAAAACGTTGATACACTCGAAGGAAGGTTACTATAATAAATTAAGGATGAACTACGACTTTACGTTTTAGTTAAAAATATACTAATTGAAGAGACCTTTGAAAGATATATTTCGGACGTTCGCACATTAACTCAAATTGTTATTATTATTTATGGTTTATGGAATGAAGACACGTAAATAACCAAGTACAAGCATGAAATTGTTCAACTGAACAACTTACAATGCATGAAATTGTTACAAATAATATAAATTTCATCTAGAAGAATTTCATAGTAAAAAAAAGTTCTGAAATGAAATGATAATAATTTACAAAGGTAAAAATGTATTAAATTAGGTAGGATAATAAAAACGCGTATATATCGTATCTACTGTCTTAAAATACAAAGTCGTTTTTCAAACCAATCACAAAGTACGTGGTCAAAACAAAAATAAGATACTAAAAATATAAAAATGTGCGAGAATGATTTAAAGTCATAAGAACTGATAAATAATTAATTAAAAAAATAATGTTTATGGCATACAGTCAAAGCTACATGTCTTAAATAAGAGATTATACAAAGAAATTCATGCCTCCTGTTTAGTTAGTTAATTATGATAAATCTAACCGGAAATGCACGCTAGCCACTGTCGCCATTGCGTCCTTTTACTTTCGTAAAACTTCTCTCCGGGAACGTATGGCGCCGCCACAGCTTCCGGCTTCGACCCTTCTTTCGCCGTATCGATCTGCAACAGAAAGAAAAGAATAATGAGTCGATTGTAAGAAAAGAAAGATAACCTTGACTGCAAATCAGTGAGGCATCAAAACAAAGTATCTTCAGCATATAGATTACTTTATTTGAGTGCACTTTACTTTCCCTAAACGCCTAAATAAACAGCCGTTTTCCATGCGTTCATACGTAAAATATTTGAGCGATACGCCATATCAGCCTAATTAACGGTTACGTTTGGCTTTTCATGTATACGTTAAACATCTCGACATTTGTTTAGAATACAACGGAAAGTCTGTCGTGCTAATTAGTACCGTAAACGCTTTTGTACTGCAAGTGCGTAATACATCATGAAACTTAACCCTAAATGTTCTAGATATGATAAAGACTTTTCTAAAAAATGTTTTCGATGAAATACCATTCAGAGAAAAAATGTGGCGATGGCGCACGATATTTCATGAAGTGTTTTATGCAAAAAACAGGACTGCAAGTTGATCAGAATACACAGGCGAGGGTAGAGGTGGCCATATTGGAAACCAGATTCGCGCAAGCGTCATGTATTCCATCGCTGAATGACCATAACAGTTAGGTAAAAAATAAAAAGTAAATATTTTTTTAATATTTGAACAGAATGCTGCAATTTTCTGCACCAATATTTGTAAAAATAGGTACTTCACAAAGCAATTCTGTTATTTCGATCGTGCATCGAAGCCTTCGCCGACAGTAATTCAATTTACTAAATGTTCGTCTTGAACTTCTTCGATGGTTGATAGTATAAAATGCAATAAAGAGTTTACTGTATGAATAACGTTTTTCGTATTTTATATCTTATCGATGACTCTCCGCGTAATAATTCATTTACGATTCGCGACTTTGTAAAACATAATACCGTATAAAGATAGGAACTACCCCCTCCTTTTTCGCATCGTTTTATCTTCATTATCACAGAAACATTGCGATAATATCATCGATTTTCTGTTTATATCAAATATTTTCAATGGCGATGTTGCTATTTGACAGAGGATTCTGATTCGCGAAGGAAAGTAAAAATAGCTGATGCTGCAAATGCGTATGCTTCTACCCGCGTTCATTCGATCCGATGAGATAGCAGGTTGTAAGTCTGCTAAATCAACATCAGTGTTATCTTCGTGGATTACTTACCTTGACATTTTCGTAAACCCGTCTACAAGTGTTCGGTCCCGCAAGTATTTAAATGTTAATACATTGACTTATTTTCATATAGAAAAATTACAAATTAATGTTTAAATTTCTACTTCAAAGTTATGCAACAGAAATACATTCGAAATTTCTAGAAATCGGATAAACTCATTGCTGGATACATTAATGTTTTTAAATATAAATGTTAATAAATACGAATATGACTATAAAATGGCTTGGCAAATGTTTTTTCAGCATAAGTCATATGTTACTAATTTTGAGATGTTTCAATTTTTCCGTGAAATTTTATGATGCAGTTGTTAGCTCCATCGAAGTTTCATTACCGGCTATATTTCGAAAATGTTTCTATGTTATTGTTACATAAATTAACAATGGAAAATAAGTAATACGTTCTATTTTTCCGAATTATTGACTTAAACCTCTTTTATTATCGGCACCACAATGTATCAAATAATGTTATTACACATAGAGGCAAATAGTAAAGGAGGGAAACAGATTTGATACTTTCGCGTTTACCTTCATTGTGTACTTTCAGATAATTTGTATCATTAAATATTCGAAATTTTTGTTTTATTGTGGCATTAAATTGAAATTCAAATTATCCGAGCAAACAGTTGTCGTTAATTAATTCTATTTTTAAATCGAATTGCAAGTCCATTATACTCATACATTTTGACCGTATCTAAAAAAAATGTTTACAGAAAACTTTGTAATATTAACGTGGTAAATTTATTAGTCTTCGTTTTAAACATAAAATCAATTTCATAAGTGTTAAATGCACTTGCGTGATGTAGATTAACGGACTAGAAACAATCGATCGTAAATTGCTGCTTAATTGGGTCGGTTCGGAAACGGAGCGTATTTTACGGTTCATGTTTTTGTTGGAATTCTGTTGAATTCAGACCGTGTAATTGATATGTATAGTTCGTAATTACTCCCGGAAACAGAAATTTGGACATATTTGTGTAATTCATATTATTATATACAACATATAACATTATTAGCAAGCTTCATTGTTACGTTCAAACAAATCTTTAGAGATTTAATATTACTCGCTCCCTGAAAAACTGACGTTACTCTCATATAGATTTTATTTTTTTCAGGTATTAATGAAAATACATGCACAAAGTCGGTCTGGTAATTAACAGAATTCATGTACGACCGTAAATTGCTTAATTAAAAAACTGGTAGCGCGAACTATTTTTACGAATATAAAAGATTCGTGTTTACGATCATTTTCTAATTAATCATTCTTAATATAAAACAATGCAATTATTACAACTGTTATAAGTTTCATTACTACAACAAAAAGTAATAAAATTGTAATTCTATGGAAATGATTCTATAAATTCTGAAATATTTTTATCATCGCGAAACTGCCCAAGAATTTCGTAAGACATTGCATAATTTAAATTTTATATACTCTGAAGCCAAATAAAAACAGTGTTATTAATTTCACGAAATTTTATAGCAATCGATTAATTGCGGGAGATAATCATTTAGAAGAAACGATACTGGAAAATACTTCGTTATCCAACACAGAAACTGCACCAAATTAATCTTAAAATGTATCGCGATACACATCATCGATCCAAGTATACCCCGAGTATGTCAAGTGGAATTTCAATCACCGTGTAAATTCATTATCGTAGAAGATCCGATCGCTGCAGATAAAATTATATAATAATTAGGTTATTGACCCAGTGTCTTCCGCTTACGTAATCCAATTTCAATGAAGAAAGTCAAAGAAAACGTCACTGAACGTTCTACGCGTGCGTGCTCGCGAGTCGTTCGCGCGTGCGCACACCTGTCGAAACGTTACTTTTCCTCGCACGCGTGTTCACGGCTGACATAACCTAGTCGGGTCGCGTCGTGAACGGATCTACTGTGTCTCTTGACATGGGAAACCACACGTAACACTTATCGTCGTCACTCACCAATGCTTCGGTGGTGCCTGTCATGATCTTCTGAGTTTGCCTAATACATAGGCGCGCCCAAAACGGACAACGGAAACGGGCCGTCTTTGCGAACTCTCGAGGCTCGTTTTCGGCCTCTTCGTTAGCTTGTAGACTTATTTATTCGACGGTCGTCTCTACGCCCGCGGAAACCGATACACTCTGCGAAACGCCGCTAGCGGCCTTCTTGGCGTGCGTTTCTATCTATCTCTCTCTAATTTTCCCTCCTTTTTTCACAGCCTCTCCTTCTCCGTGTAATTCTCTCTCCCACTACCGACGATATTTATAATCGTCTCGGCCGCCAATGTTGTTCTCTGTGGTGAGCCGTGGAGACAACGAGCTCGCACGACGGAAGGGCGCGTACTCGGGCCTTTTCTCTCTGCGAGCGCGAACGAAGCCTTTCTTTTCGATCCTGCGATCGTGTTATCTCAAATTACCCGACTGTCGCCATTCAATGCAACTGTCGGAATTACTGAAAAATTACAACACGCCTGATAAGAGTAACTACAAGGGTAATTGGTTTCTCTCAGGTTGACGGGCGTTTGATAAATTCTCTCTGATAAGTTCTATACTTGGAAGTGGTGTTGGATATCGAGTCATTTTAAATATTTTGTAACATGCAGCCCAAAGTGACTCAGATTCCAAATGGGACACACACTGCTTATTTTCGGGCCACTTATCGCTTCCCCTATATATTTTAGACATATCAAGGGATATCGTAGCAATAACATTTGCCTTTTGGAATCCTAGTCACAAGAGTTTGCGCGTTGCAGAAATCTCTCGCCATTACTGATTTGGAGTCATTAAAAGGGCGAATTAGGGCTCGAGAAAACAGTTTTAGTATGTAATTCTTCCACGAAGTCATATTGTTGGTCAGCGTTTCGTATCTCTGTTGTATCCGAAAGTTCAGAGTCTTTTCCCTTATAACAAGAACTAATTGGAACTGTATTGCGGAATGCCACAGTGGTACAAGCCAATTTTTTCTCACGTTCAGATATTTGAGAGTTCATTCGAAAGCTTTCATGCTGTAACATGTAACAGTTGTAACTTTTTGGATGAAATCATGAGGATATTTCATTCTGTTTACTTTTCCATTTGAAATACGAAAGAAAAACACCTGTGTTTAGCTGGAACTAACTTAAACACACTTTTTTCAAAACTGGATTTATATTGCTCAAAAATAACTGGTCATATATTGCCTTCACGGGGCAATCTTCTCGAATACATATCTCGATTTCAACTGAAGATAATTGCTTTTGATCATTGTACACATCACTGACCCCGGAGGTCGATACTTCGTTTGCTTGTATTAGTGGATTCCCAGAATTCACAATTATCGACTAGATGGAAGTGTAAACAGGATTCGTTAAGCTTTTAAAGCGTTGCTTGTTGTGATAGGTACTTTAACATTGAAATATATAAAGCTGTGTTTTGAATGGTTTCGTTCAACGTAAATATTGCTCGTGTATCGAGTACTTATTGCGGGAGAAGAATTCTGAAAGTCCTCTGTCAATGAACAGAGACATGATTAAGGAGCAGAGATGACTTTTAGAAGTGGAGGTTGACGCACTGTGGTTTGTAATGGCTGCATTCGACGAACACGTATTTTATGGGTGGCCTGGGGTTTTGAGAAATACAAAAATACGTGCTCGGACCTTACGCACTATCAGTTAAATTATTACCTGATAAGACATTCTCTTCCACAATATCAGTTAAGTTATTAACACTAATAGAAACAAACTGCACTGCGTATAAACTGAAATTGACCGATGTGTCGAACGGTATCGTAGATGGCGGGTTTAATTTCCAGGTTTGAATCACGTACGGACAATTTTTAGATATTTCCAATGATAATTTCTTTCGATGAATTAAAGTGCAAGAATAGAAAAACGTTTTTTAGAATTTCTTAAAAATTGCATTGTTCAAATTCAATTAGGAAGAACTGTAATTCTTCAATAATTAAATCATGAAGGAGTGCGGTCCGTTTAGTGAAATGTAGAAAGTTAAGACTGGAAGATAAGAACATAAATTAAGAGGAATTATCTCTTGCATAGAAAAGTTGTGACATATAAAACATACGTGTTATTTAGTATTATCACAATAGTTTTAGTAGTATTATCAGCTTGTTAATAGGCTGTAGATTTTTATGCAGATTTACACTGTTACAAATACAATTAAAGCAGTAAAACCCAAGCGGAGATTTGTTCCATTCGTTAAATATTATAATAAATGCCATACTTTGAATACTTCATTTACATTTTTACACTATTTCACAAATTCTATTCAATTTTAGAAAGCCCAATGTCCCATAAATGCCCAACAGCTCGCACTATAGTTCTTATTATTATACTACGCTTATAATATGATAAAATTTATATAATAAACCCAAATACAAAGGTCGAATTGTAAAATAATAGTTTAAGCAATGCACGAAAACATAATTCTCGATCCTTCCACACAATTCGCAAATATTTTTTACCTATAGAACGCTAACTATCGAAGCAAATCTCAAGAGTAAACATAGAAGATAGTCTCGCATGAATTAATATTCATGTAAATCCGGATTACATAGAAATGCAAGCAACACGGTAACACAAATTGGACGCTCTTTCTACATATCATTTCTGTCACGTTCATTTTATTTTCTACATGTATCAAGACCCAGTTTCGCAATTGGAACGCAGTAAACTACGGTCGTGCGAAGTCGCACAGTGAAGACAACAGTCCGTGACTTACGTTCATATTGGTGGTTGTGCGAAGCTCAAACGACCTTCCGGTATCGCCAGCAATACTTCTTTCTTCGATCTTCTTTTTAACGATTAAACTGAAGAACACTTTTCTAAATGACACCAACAAGTAGCACAGAAAGTCGTAACAGATTTCATCTAAAAACTTGCAGCAACCATACAACAAACTCGTACTGTTTTCTTCGCCTCGCTTTTATGATATTTAACAACGTCTTCGTCTCGATTTTATGATATATAACGATGTCGAATAAGGTTTTCCAATGATATCGTTGAATTTGTAATTTCTTAGGATTATTCTTGGATATTTTTAATTAGGTACCCGATCGTTCCAGGACTTTGTCTTGCCAGTAGGATACATGACGCGAATGTTTTTACAATTAATTGAATATCTATAGTTGCTTCTTTTTCCTGAATAACAGAATAATATCGTGCAACTCTTTGAAGCACTTCCTTGTGAAATCGAGTACGTAACAATGGCTGTTTTATCTTATCGACGGTATAATTGAGGAGAATATGGATGTGCGAAGCATGCAAACACTATATATGCAATAGCAGTGATAACTTCGGCGACACCTGCATCAAATGATGCGATCTTGAGATTCTCTTCCACGCTTCAAATGCTAGATATCTTCTAATGCATTCGTTGCATCGGAATTTAATGTGATTTTTAATATTTCGTATGTCATCTCACTCAAGGTAACGGTCAGTTTTTAAATTCAGAGATATATATTTCTTCTGTATTTCTTCAATAGCCATCATTTTATCTTGCTTTTAAAAATCGTCTTGAACTTTGAACATTATTATAAATGATAAAGCCTCTTATAATAACAGATTATAAGTTCCAACTGAATATTTTCTCTTCAAATGAAAAATTACCGTCTACAAGTCTCACTATCTTCCACATTTTACTTCCTGCCTCTTATTCCTCGCACATCAAAGTAACCACTATCTTTCCCATTAGAAATATCAACATTTTTCCGCATTTGAAATAAAAATACCGTAATCTGTGTAAAATCGTCGCGACACTGTTATTCCTCCAACTCGGAACACTAAGTTATCACACAAGGATGATTTTCAAACTGACGGCGTCTTCGTTACTGCTTAGGAGATGACGTACTATCGTTCATTTAAGATTATCGCCCAAGTTCAACACTCGCAGCTGCTCCATTCTTGCCAACGGTGTCGGCATTCCGATAACTGCTTCCGTTTTATCTCTCCGATTTTTTCTGAACTGCAGCAAAGATACGAAATCCATGGGAAACATCCAATTACAGTTTCTATTTTCCTTATTCCGCTGCGATGCATTCTGATTTGTCAAACTGAATTTTTGCTTACAGCGTATTACAATATTTGTAAATAACATCGACAGGGACAGGCGGGAAGACTTTTGATCTTGGTAAATCACTTGAAAGTGTAAAACTCGATTATATAGGTCCAGGTGTACAGAGATCTTGGTACAACCAAGACTGTATCATTTTTGTTAGGCGATAAAAATGTCGAGAATTGTAACAATTTAATATTAGCCTTGTTGTGGTTTCGTTATTTTATTGCCACAATTTCACTTTGGTTCTAGTAAATTATAATATAACAGTTTTAGTCAGTGTTTATTAATTATCAGGCGCGACGAAAAAATCACTTTGCCGATGATGATACTTTTGCGTGCTGACTCTGCACATATTTATCAGACACTAAATGGCAGGAAAGATCACATCGCTTGAGTATTTCGAAGCTAGCATATAGTCAGTAATTTGCAAAGTATTCATCTCGACAATCGTTAATATAACTTTTCACAATCATGTAATGTGTAAATAGGTAAAAAATTACTCTTTAACTATGAAACAGACGGAAATCTGTTCATTTGAATTCTTTGCCAGAATAAACGAACAATAAAAACTCCGTACCTTAATTTCTGGGAAACCGAAAATCCCGTTCACCACAGAGGATTTTTAAAGTCGTTGCACTATCAGAATATCTCTTGCCAGTAATCGCTCAAAGACGATGAAAATCGCAAAAACTTATGGTCTTTTAAACCGGAAATGCCGCTCACCACAAATGCAAGTTCCGCATCATCGTTGCACCATCAGGAATAATTTAAACCTTTCGTCACCGCAAGACAATGCAAATCACAACGACTTCAGGTCTCTTAGATCGGAAATCCAGTTCACCACAGTCACAAGATCCACAATGTCGTTGCACCATCGGAATAATTCTGTATTGTCGCCGTCGAAAACCAAAGGAAGAATTCTTGATGGAATATCGTAGAACTACGAACCTTAGCCAACGTCCGTACCTATTTATCCTTTACTTCGTAATCAGCTTTATTCCAGTACGATTGACGACCGAGTGCTCGTGCCCAATTGGCCTTAATCGGATTATCGCTAATTGCAAGCTGGTACACATTATGGCTCGAGAACGGATGGCACTAAATCGAGCTCCGGCCGAAGGAGAGACACTCGCCATGAATGATCGCGAACGATGCGAGACACCGAGGAATTCCTCGCTTCTTACCATCGGCAAGTATAAACTTTCGTTTCATTGTCACGTTTTACGTGTTGTCCCAGGAAACACATGCTTCTGCGGACGTGAGGAGGAAGAGAAATTGAAGGATTGGTTGAATTTGGATGTTTGTTGTTTGACGGCAACAAGGAATTAAATGTGTAAGGTTGGTTGTTGGTGTTGGGAAATAAGGTAGCGCTGGTTTTCAAAAGGAGTAAGAATAAATTGTCGTACAGCAGTTTTGTCAGTTTAGATAGGTGAATTGAGTGTGCTAGGAAATAACGAGTCAAGGTGGGGGTGTCGATGTGAAGTCTTTGAGTTGGAAATTATATTTTGAGTCAATACAAGTGAAGATCTTAATTTAGTAATTTACGGATTGGCTTCTCGGTTGTGTAACTAGCAATTGATGTGTATGAAATTATTGAGTCACGGAATTCTAATATTTAACAAGGATATTCATATTAGAATAATATAGGTGGTGGCTTTAATTCGTGCAGCTAATAAATATCAATTATAATGTCTTTGAGAATTCTGCAAATTCGAAATTGTAATAAGCGAATGGAAAAATTAAAATACCGCAGATCGTTAGAACGACAACGGAGATTATGACGATTACGATTATTACTGAAATTATTTCGGAAAAGCTTTATTTGAGTAGAAGGCAAAGTAAACAGCCAATTATATACAGATAAAACAACACTGTGAAATAGAGATCATTTAAAAAAATACTTCCTAGAAAGAATTCGTCAGTTCAAAACTATTTGTACCTAAATGTAATCAAATCAGCCAGATGATTCTTTGAATACTTAATTAACACGCCGCGTTGCTATAAAGAATCACATCTGGGCAATCATGTAAACTACAGTCCAACTGTGAATATCTGGTGCCATTTATGGCTCCAAGTATGCGATCAACTGTGACGTCAGAATAGTCGAACTTATAACACGTACTCTGCCTCAACTGTGGCATAATCCTATTAATCGTACTTGTGGTACAGACTACAAACCTAATGAGACAAACACTAGTCGCACTTGTGGCCTAGATCGTAATCCAACATGACGAAAACGAATGACATTTATGATGCGAATTATGGCATAATGTGACAGTCGCTTGACACTTTCATGGCGGAAACTATATGCGAAATGAGATAGACTTCTAGTCCTGTTTATAGTGTTGACTATGGGACAAATGTGATTAACACTGCTGACGCTCGCCGACGCCTTTAACTCGATAACTGCGATGCGAATTCTGTGGAAGTTTCGCATCAAATATGTATATACAACGAAAGAAGGCGTCATAAAGTTTAAATAAAATCATCGGGTACCAATTGAAATTGGCATGTTACGACATTTTTGACTAATTAAAAAATTTCCTTAATTCTATTTACAAAGAGTGAAGAAACTAAATATGTAACACTGCCAGCTTTGGTCAAATATAATTTAATGTCACAATGCTGATTGGCGTGGAAGTCGACGTGTTGTCTTGAGAAATTCAAGTTCATTTGCATGAACTAATTGAATGCACTTGCCGTAACAATTGTATCAGTAGTCCAAAAAGTTTGTTAATATTATACAAAATCGGAGTTCAAATTATATATTTAAACACGTCAACATCATACTTTATTTAATTTCAATATTTCACGACATTGAAAAAATTAAATTAAACAAACTTACGAATAAAAAATACGATAAATACACAGATGATGGTCCGTCCCACCGATTTCAATGATTTTTGGATATGTTGTCGGGATTATATCAATCAGTCATTGAAATCGGTGAACCTTCATCTGTATAATTACTACAAAATATTTTCGTAATTTATTTTTTAACGCAGTCTTTCACCAACGATTCAACGGCAAAGGGCATCGATACAGTGCAATAGGTCTATAGAGAATACCAATCGCAGAAAAGAGCGCATTGGTATAGTGAGAGACCAGAAACAAGGCACTTGAGGGGTAATTTGCTCTGATTCGCCCGACGGATAGGGACATTCCTCACCCTCACGCATTTTCGATTTTGACGCGCTATTGGCAAGAGAGACCCGCACATTCGTTGCGTCGTCATGTGAACGGCGAAAGGAGTGTTTTATTTTCGGATGTCATTCGTCGATCTCAGGTTTCCAGTGCCTTGTTTCTGGTCCCTCACTGTACAGTGCCCCATGGGTAATGTGGAAACCTATTAACACTTTTCTAGCGGGAGACTAGACACGATTGTAAAGTATATCGATTGTAAAGTATTCTCTTTTAAAATATAAATATAATTATAATAAATATAAATATAAATATAAAATTTAAAAAAATTTTAAAATATAAAAAGCTTTTAAAATATAAATGTCGCCCCCACGCCTATGCCAGTAGATTCGGCCGTAACGCCGAAAAAGGGACTGTGAATCAGTGATATCTCGGCTGTGTACGGGTGAAGTAGGCGGCGTGTCTCCAAGGACGGCTCTGGCGTGCAAAATTTCTGCACCTCTGATCTATGTAATTACCAAGAATACAAACTTCTCTCTCTTACAGCGACACGTACTGTAGAGTGTTTTTCAATTTAAATCTACGGAGCCATCGTTCCTCAAACTATGCAACCGAGTAGAATTTTGTTTCATCCAGTAAAACAAATTTGTATCTTTTCCAACGTAGAAAATCCAATGCTAGATTACGGCACACGCAGGGAAAGAAACCATAGGACGAAGAATATTCTTCTGTAAATAATGCCGCAGACTGAGCACGTCTTATCGCGTGTGTCACGCTGCTGAAAATGGACCGCGGACAATGGTGAGTATCGTGGAAAAGCGAGATTGCTCTCCCTTTCTAAAGCGCTTCACTGAGCCCCGAAATTGAAACTCGGAATTTCTTTCCGATAAGTGAATTTATTGACACAGTCGGAAAATCCGTGCACGTGTTATTACTTCGAGAGTGACAGGCTCAAGGAGTTTGTGAATCGTCGAAGCGGAATGTTTCGCGGGACGAGCGATTTTCTGACATTCCTGTAGCTCCAAGATAGAATAAATATGATAGATAAAATTTCCGGGACGATACATTATGTCGATTTGGAGTTGGAATCATAATCTTTGAGCTGAGAAATCGATTTTAACGTTGAACGTTCTCAAACACGCTTTTGTTCTGATTGGGGAATTGTTCGAGGGAATGGTTTGTTTGAGGAGACGATGGTGTTTGAAATTTTGAATTGGATTGAAATTTTCATTTGGAACGTGGGATCAAATAATACTGTAAACTGTATTCAGAGACTGGAATATAATTTGTTGGATTTACTGTGAGACGAGTTATTGGAATTACCAGCTTTTTTTTACTGTAGAAAAGGAATATTAAATTGTTATTACATAATTACCTACGTTGAATATCGAACGGTTTTCGTCGGTCTTGGTGCTTGTATCCAAATGAGACTTTCCAGTTTAAATTATCTCGTTAAAAAATTAAAATGTTGATAATGAAACTAGCTACACATTTAACATTACTTCACGTACTTTACAATAGAATATTAATATCTTATACGTACGAAAATTTAAAAACATTATCGTTTAAAACTCCCAAAAAATATTATTCTATTTAATGACGGGTGCCACATGTGATTCCCATCAGATTCAACGTGCTGCTTTTTTATGGTCCTAATTACTTATTTTATAGTGTTTTGTAAGTTAATTGGATGTATTATAATATTTTCTACTGCTCGATCTTAATTTTTTGCGGTGGCAGCAGTAACATCAAGTAGTGAAGGAGATTTTACTGAATATTACAATTTTCTTTCAGTTAACCAGTTAAGCGCGGAATTTATTTTAAAATCTCTCAAAGGATGCGGAATTAAAATCAAGCAGCGGCGTGTATACAAGTCGAACGCAAGGCAAATGCTGCTATTATCAATTTTACGGTAATAGGAAAACAAAAGGTGGAAAGTTTATATTTTTATTCGATAAGAAATTTACAATTTACTGTTAAAAAGGTTAACGCAGTATACACGCAGTATATACACGTCGAACGCACTTAACTGGTTAAACAATAGTTCTGTTCCTAAAGTCGAAAACATTAAGAAAATTATAATAGAATGTTATATCACCGTAACTTGATTTATATTACACAATATATACATTTTTTATCTGAAGTATGAAGATAATCACTTTAATATATTTTTGCCCCAATGTATTGTTTTATTAAATTACTTAAGATTTTTTCATGGAAAGAATTTTAATCTTACGTCACTGAAATAAAAAAAACAATTTATATACATTTATTTCGTTCAAATATTCCAGGTAGCTAATTTTTCAGTTATTTATATAAATTGTGCAGAAACTTATTCGCAAGATCTCTTCATTCTTGCCGGAGAGATGGCATTTTACCGTTTCCTTCCATCAGCGCTGCCATGCAATTTAGGAAACGTTATTTAACAAGAAATTCTGGAAGTCCACGGAAGCATTCGAATAGTTTGGCCGTACTCTTGGCACTTTATCCTTCATCGAGGTTCCTCACGGCGAAATGAACCTCCTTTTCATTAAACTGGTCATTTCGAGATGAATTTTTGTCCCCTTCTCACAAATTTAATATACATCGTCAGTGATAACTCTGCTGCTTAAATTTTGAATTCACTATCTGAAGCGTCTGTGTAAATAATCTCGAGAAGATATTAAAATAATGAGAGTGTAAAAAACTTCAGTACGAAGTGTTATATAAAATGAAATTGCGATGTGAAACGTATGATTTGAAATTCAAGGGTTCAATTATCACATTCAAGCTACATGGGAATTGATATTAAAACTCATAAGTTGAATATATCTACTGAATAATTACGCATACATACATTGAAAAAGGAGAATAAACCTTATTAAAAAAGCGACATGTATATTTTTGCTTTTTGCTAAAAATTAACGTCCGTGAATGTGGTAACATTCCCCAAGCGTTTTATGATACCCCATATACCATAAATATTACCTATATAAATATAACAAGCACCCTTTAAACAAAAATAGTAAGTCATAAGCGAAATAATCACAGTAGTCAAAGCCGAAAAATACGAAAAAAAGGAAAAAAAGATAGAAAGAGGCCCCGAAGTGTGAGATCTTTCGGGCCTGGAAATGCCCTCGAGCTGGGCTACGTGCCTGGGGGTGAGAGTTTTCACGAAGAAAGCCAATTTTGAGAAACCAGTGCCAAAAGAGAAACACGAACGAGGCTCTTTAAAAAAGGGACCCACATACAGGGCTCGATTATATTATTCCGAAGAAACTATAGCGATTTTAACGGACACAATCATGAAGACAATAAACAGAGTTACTTTAAGTTCAACAATAACTGATAGGCATCACTCTATCAAGCAGCAAATAAAATGCATTATGCCAACAAATTTAAAAATTACCATCTTATCGAGTGTGCCTACCGTCCCAATTTTCCCGGATTTCTTTTATCGTTAGTTTTATCTCTCTTGTCCCGGTGTACTGACATATTCTTTCGGGACAGCTGGTTTTCCCGGTTTCGTTGAGCACTTATTATCAGCATCTTAACTTTTGTTTAACATAGAATTAAGATGTGGTCGTGTGTTTTGTGATTTTTCACACTGAAATATACAGTAATCTGTTGCAATAAAGTCCTTTTCTTCACCGCGCTTCCCGCTTAGGTCCTGTGGAAGTATGGACACCCTAATCTTATCTTGTTTCTCTATTTCTACAATATACACAACTAAAAATCTACATCTATGACAAGAGATTTCCAGACGCGAGATCACTTGACACAAAGGAATGCAAGGAATGTCTAGTTAAAGAAATGCTCTTAAATTGCGGGGGAATGGAATTAAACATTTCCTTCTTGCCACGCCTGGAATCCTTTACGAGGAACGGATGATCCTTTATAAACCTTTATAGGCCACTTTGAGAATTGTCCCCGGTGTCGTTCGTCATACGTCTACGATCTCGAAATAAACTCTTACAAGGGGCAAATGAATTTGCAGTTTCTTCGGGTGGAAAGTGCGAACGGTATTATCTCTTTTCGAAGTTCAGACGGCAGAAACCGAGTAGTTCTCGTCAAATAAATGTCAGTATGGATCCAATCGAGCCAATTACCTTTCCGGTTCGTGTAAGTTCGCAGGAAATCATTGAGTGGGCAAAGTCGTCGAATGCATTGAGAGGTTTTAATTGCTCGAACTTCAAAATTTCTTTAGAATGCATCTTATTAAGTATTGTAACATTTGTTACATGTTTTTAGCGAAAAAGATTCTCGTGCTCGTACAAAATACGATAATTGTGTTGTAATTCTCTTCTTCGAGAATACTTCTTCAATTTATTTTCGCGTTTTATCGGAATTTCGAGGAAATACAAAATTGAATTTTGAATTGTATGTATTTAAAAGTGGTCCTTTGGAAATTCATGAACTAAATTTCGAGATCTTTTTAATACTGTTGTTATTGGACCTAATGAACATTATTTGTTACCACCGGCATTTAGTTCGTTCTTACTAACATATTTTGTTCTTAATGTTGCTCCTGTAAAAATCTGAAATTTATTGAACAACTAGATCTTAAAATATCCTGGCAGCCACATATAATACGTCTATTTGTAATAATGAGGATTTACTTCTTGAAACATCTACAACTCGTTACTTTGACGAATTTAAATGAATTCGTTTAAAGACACATTTCAAAATGTAACTTAGAAAAATATATTTTTTGAAGTCCTATACTAAACTACCCCTTTAATAAAAAATTCAACCGTTGAGAGCTTTTGAATTCACCTCCTGCAGTGGAAATTGAAACAACTTTTTAAACATCCGAAAGTTGATAATTACGCACAATTCGACCTTATAATTCTTTTCTTTGTCAAATATAATTAACGAAGGAATAGTCTCACAAAATGTAGCCATCTCCACATTGTTCTTACCATATAATATTGTTACGCATGGTGCATCTAGAAAAATTAATTGAGTAAGTAATTAATTAGGAATTAATTCAGTTTGTCCACAGATATAACGGTGTTGTAAATTGTCACCACAAAATGAGCGTTATACAGAGTGAGTTATGCAAAGTGACGATTCTAAATAACTCGTAAAATATGTGCTGTACGAAAAAATGCTTCGGACAAAATCATTGAGTTTTGCATGAAAAATCATTATACTGTCTTATTCTGTAAATTTTATTCTCATTGCAAAAAAAATAAGAAAAACGACATTTCTTTTCGCTTTACCTAATACTTGTATAAATATTCGTCAGTGCTTTAAAATACGCGAATTCGCGACACGCGAGACAACATCGCCTCTAACGATCATGCACTTGCAATCGATGAAAAGTTAAGTCTGTTTGAACAAAAGGAGAACAAGAAAAAACATTTCCCCTACTGAAACATATGTCCCAGCAGAGTACGTATCATCCAAGTGTATTTACTGAGGACTATCGTAGCGGGAGAACGTACTTGTACATACTTGATCCTCCTTATAACCTTATTTTTGAGAGGTTGCTCCGTATTTTCGCAGGACGGGTTCAGGAACAATGGATTCGCCGTTTTCCCGACGACCGAGGAAAAGCGTCACGAGCAGAGATGCAAACGGTTTTGTCTCTCTGGAAGCAATTCCATCGAGTTTATTATTAGAATGTTCTGCGTAGAACAGGTTGTCGGATACTTCCTCGAACGAATTGAAAGGTTTCCTCTGTGAATTCGAACCTTTCCATACGGAAATAAAATCGGGTTAGTGGAGAACGGATTAGTGACACATTTTCCGCCAAATCACGCGGAAAATTCGTATCGTGAATTCGATCGTTTCGCGTCTCCTTGAATGGAGGTTCGCTTTATTCGGTGCTACGAATGATACTTTGATGTTTTTGCTATCTTATCCTTTTTCCTTTAGAATAATAAATTTGTTCTATAAGGACTACGAACGTTTATGCAGATTTGCATTTTTGTAAATAATTAGGAAGATAGAATCTAAGGAGTGTTTTGCTTCTGTCGCTGAATAATATAACATGTGGAATACTTTGAATATTTTACAGGTTTTTATATTATGCGCATTGCCCGAGTTTTTGCAGCTTTATATTTTCCATAAAAGCATGGAAATCAGCAAGCTGATTATCATTTTCACTTAATGAATGGTACCATTGCGTTTCTATTATCTAAAGTAATTATTTTTAACTTTTGGAATTGTTCAGACTTTAATCTCGAAAGTTAGAAACGTGCGCCGTAATTAAATGATTTGAAATGAAATTTTTTTAAAAATTCTCTTCTGTCGTGTGACTTACTTTCAGAGGCAATAAAAAAAGGGTTTGGTAGAAAATATGTCAGTTTATCCCTTTTTGTGGATGTTTGTTTAATAATACAATGAATTTCAACAATTTTATTAAAATATTTTAAGACTGGGACTACCCGTGTTATATCTATTAAATTTAAACATACCGAATAAGTACATACTTTCGAAAAAGACAAATCAAGAGTTGAAGAAGATAAGCAAATAAGTAATTTCAATTTTATAAAATAGAAGTGAAATAGGTACTTCACGGCTCTTCCTTCAATTTGCAGATTTTTTAGAAAAAATTAAGAAACGGTCTTTTTGACGATCATCGCTGTCATTAAAGAGTGGTAAATAAAGCGTTAACCAACATCAAAATTTATCAGTGCCTCTTCTTTAAACATGCCTTGTCAGCGATACGTAAACAAAAAACGTCAGCGCAATCAAATACAGTAATTCGCTTAAAATTAGAGAAGTCACCAAAAAAACAGCAACTCACAGCTAGTAACATTGAAAACTTCCGCAACGATAATTATTAAATCGTAAATACTTCCCTATGCTTCTAATAACGAGATGTACGCCGTTATTCCACTCCCATGAATTTTAGTGGAGCACGCTGTAATCAAACATAATTAACGTGAAATTTCGGAGAACCCAGTCCACTCTCGCAACACCATAAAGCGTCCTGCATCCCTGTCCTCAGAATATTTCACGATACGCCGTCGTCATTAACAACCCCAGAATGGTGGATGCACGATCAGTATTCATTACGACCACCTTAAAAGCACGCGGAAACTGTTGGTTGCTGCAAATTATCGTGTTACAAGCGATCGAAAGTTAGAGTCGCAATGGCCGTGTAGATGCAACCAAGCCTGAATGTATATTTACAAACCTGAAAATGTTTACCGCATCGTTGCCATTAATATTCTACGTTTCGATGTTATTGCAACGTTGAACTGATGCGAAAGTGTTGATCTACATGTGGGCTCAACAATTTATTGAGTCTTAAATTGGTAATGAATTTTTATTTAACACTAGAACTACTGGCGTTAGATCCATGATATTTTGATATATTAAATAACAACTTTGAAAAAAGAGGAATCCAAGAGGCGGAAAAGATGATCGATTCGATGATTTATATTTTTTGAGATGGACGTAAAATATTTATTATATGACTTTCATATGAACTTGGAGAATTTTTCGAAAAAATTGTGTACCAGTCATTTTGACTGGTTTGGTAGTTTTAGTGTTAACAGCGGAGAAAATGCACACAATTTTAACACTCTGTAGGCTATAGTGAATTTGAAGCAACACAACGTATAGTGAGGGACCAGAAACAAAGCACTTGAGGGGTAATTTGCTCTGATTCGCCCGACAGGTAGGGACATCCCCCTCCCTCACGCATTTTCGACTTTGCCGCGCTATTGGCAAGAGAGACCCGCACATTCGTTGCGTCGTCATGTGAACGACGAAAGGAGTGTTCTATTTTCGGTTGTCATTCGTCGATCTCAGGTTCCCAGGACCGACATGGCGGGGATGGACGGTACGAGAGCAATCTCCCCTTCCGTCCTAAGTGCCTTGTTTCCGGTCCCTCACTTTACAAACCCACTCGCTTCAAACTAATGGCACAAACTTTTAGCAGCGAAAGCCGCAATTATTTTTGCACCAGCCTAACACATTCGTGTATAATAATTCTAATAAAACGAATACATCAATTGATCTGCTCCCAACTCTTCCATTATTACTGTTTTTTAAGTCGTCACACTCCTATTATAAGCTACAGTCGACATAGCTTTCTATTCTAACTAACATTCTATCTATTAAACGTCGACTTTGAAGTATGGCAATGATATTGTATCTTCACATAAATATTTCTCCGTACATCTAATTATCTCTATTGTTACATAAAAAGGAATAATAAATTCATCAATTTGTTGAGACTATTACCGTTTAGCTGAGAAAAAATTGGAAAATTAATGCGGAGTGTAAAGGGTTAAATTATCAGTTGCTTTAACAAAAACACATACCACATTTTTCCAACGCCACACTTCAACCTAAATGGACAGAAAATCAGTAAAATTAAAGCTCGTCTCTTCACAGCCAACATTTTGTTCCATAGTTTTAAAATGCCATTTAAACTAAGCTAAAATTACACCAAGAAATGCGTCCGTTATTCGACGTTCCATTGTGAAATTCAATTTAAATAATTCCACGGTACTGCGTTATCCGCGACAACCTGTTTCATCGCTGCCAAAAATGCTTTCATCCGCGAGGCTCTCGAACATCCGGATGTCGTTGGCCAACTGCAATTTCTCGAATTTCCCAGCAGGGAAATGGCGCTAAATGGAACAGCGGCCGCACCGGCGTTCGTTCTATTATTTTCCTCGACCGCCACGGTCGCGGCTGGTGATATCGTCGATGATAACGAGCGGCACGAGAGAATTTCAGGATCACGTAAAACGCTCGTTACACTTCTTACGAATGCCTGTACGAGGTCTTACATTGCACGAGGATCATTCTGAATCGCTGTTTGCCGAGGATTTTCTCAGCTCGGGAATCGAGTACGGTTTATCAAATTACGTGGATTTCACGTTGCTGGTAATGGGACCGGTTGCACCGTGAACCGTTTACCTTTTCTCTGTTATTTAATGTGCCATCAACTTTTGATAAGAGACATCAGGGACAATCTGATAGTTCGTTGTATTGCTGGAATGTTTGTCACGCAATCTGAAATGACTTCGGAAATTCTGCGAAATTTTTTGAACGTATGAGATGCCATACTTGAAAGTGGTGCAAATCTCTTCCTTCCAATGTTGGAAGTTCGTGCAAAAGCTTTCATGTTGCAATATGTAACAGTTCTATTTACTTTGCCACTTAAAATACAAAAAGATGACACCTATGTTTAGCTGAAACTAGCATAAACACACTTTTCTCAAAAATGGACTTACATAGCATTTTCAAAAACAACGTTTCATATGATTACTCCTAAGTGAGCACAACTGATGATGAGTTTTTGCACTCTGAAATGATTTTTTAGTGAACGTATTGCATGATATATTCATCGTATGGATAAATTCCAATAAATGGGCATAAATGTTTTAATTAATCGAATTTGATACAAAATTAATTATAATTTGACATGGAATATCAAACGGTTTGGAAATAGTTCTTTATGTACGAATCAAGTTAGAACTGATTTCTTTCGGCTGTTACCTTTTGAGGGCAAATAAGGAAAATGATTTGCTACTAATTGAACATTGTGCTTATCATGCTGAGAAGTATAATAACAACCACTGTTTGATTTTTTCAAACGAATATATAATTATCACATATTTTTGCGCAAAGAATATTGCCTTTCTTTTTCTAAAATATGTAGAAATTGCATAGTACGAAAAAATACAGTAACCACCTAAAACTAATTTATAAAAATTTGATTTTTATTGTACCTTTATTTTAAAGGCACATTTTTCATTCACAGTGCTGTCGATTTGAAATGTAGTTTCGATTTTCATTCTTGGCCCACGGTACATGCAAATAAAATATTCCACGGAAAACCTACAAGTGGACGAATTCGTAAAAATAATATTTCCCATTGAATTAAAAATATTGAAAAGAATTAATCCGTAGTTCGTATCACTTCAACTGTCAACATTTAATTGAGGTCGAAGTCATGGGTTTCCTAAGTATAAAATATCTGACATGACGACGATGTACCAGAAGAGATAAGAGCTAACTCTTCTGTCACAGCAACAAGTTCGGCCACCGCTCTGTTATGTTTGCAACGTGGAAACGTGTGCTCCATTTAGGATTAGCAGTGACCAACCTGAGGAAAATTATTCCCTTAGCCTTAACAAGTGGAGATCGGTAAGCGATACACGCCGATTTCGATGAAATATTGATGTAACAGAGCAGTGTCAGGAATTGATTACCTCAGCCATTTATTGGGCAGTATATTTTAAAATGTTTAGGCAGTATTATTAACCCTTTGCGCTCCGAATTATATTACTAACTTTTCGACAGAGAAGCAAATGTAATCTCGGAAAAATGTCTACCGTTGATTATTCATTTTTACTTAATACTAGGAATAATTGTAGGTACCGTGGGATATGTATGTTAAGATGCAAAGTTATTGTTTATTTCGAAAAGTCGATAATTATTAAATAAAATGCTAAACGCCATAGAAAGCTGTGTCGAGTGTAGCTCGACATCGGAGTGCAAAGGGTTAATAAATGGTTAATGTGTAATACACTTTTAATTGCAGTAGGTGAACGATTAACTAATTGATGTTGTCGGGATTTGTAAGCAAATGGTAATAACACACACACGCACACGCACTCACGTGAACAGTTAGTTAAATATAATAAAAATAATAATATATATATATTGAATATAAAAAGAAAGAAATAAAATACTGAGTAATTAACGTATCTAACTAACTAAGAAGAACTGAGGATTATTTTTTAAACATAAGAGGCCTTCCACCTAAAGTCGAAAGAGAATATAACTAACAATAAACTGAACTAAAATTTAACTGAACAGAATGAGTCGTGAAAAGTCTGAACATTGTTACGAGAAGCATTTCACTATGGGTGCTACATCATAAATGCCCGTGCATAGTAACATGAGTTTTCAGTTTTGTTGCTTAGCCTGAAGTGTGGCAATCTAGTTTTAAATTAATAGAATGTGGCACGGCACAGAATACAATTATGATTTTCGTATTTGTATCTAAATGCACCAATTTTTTGTATCCAATTTTTGTTCATTAAATGTTTCTGTGTCATTGGGTAAAAAGTAAAATGATATTAATCAGAAAAACAAAACGATAATTTATTTTAAAAGCAATCGATATTTATAAATCAAATTGCTGGCCATTAGATAATAAAATTACTGGCCCAATTAACACAATTGGCATTCTAATCAAAATGAGCATTTGTGCCCATCCATGATTAAACTTCACTGATATGTCGTTTATAGTTAAAATAAAACCTTTGAATTTGTGATTCTTTAAACTCATTTCACTTTTTAATTAGAAACTATTTAAAATTATTCTCTAGCGAAAGATATCATTTATTAACGTATTCTAACCCTAATTAAAATAAAAATAATTTAATGAAAAGTCATTATTCAAGTGAATTCGTCACATTATTTACAAGATTGGTCGTCTTTTTGTCGGTTAATAATAATCTGCCAAGAACCAATTTATCGACAGACCGTTGATGATGTGCCTGTGATGCACTTTATTAAGTTTGTTGCACCTTGAATTTTCTCTTCGTACGTTGCCACCAGGTAGAAAGTGATGTGAAAAACACGATAAATTCACTGCAGAGATACTGTTTTTTCGCTCATTAAGCCGAAGAAACTCTCTCAATCACAGATATACCTTATATTTTTGTACTACAACGGTTACTCCTCTCAAAGTACGGTTTTAAACAGGTAATTTTAATTTTAATATTTTTTTAAAAATAGCCCACTGTGAGCTACTTGACAGGTTACATTTCAGTTTTATTCCAGTTCAAATTGCTCGTTTTAGATCAAAGTGAAATAATTAAACTGCCGGCGGATTCGTATTTCGGATGAGCAACTCTACAAAAAGTTAAAAAAGTTTAAATTTGTTGGACAGTGTAATTAAAGCAAAGCAATACACATATAACCGTGCACAAACACAGAAAAAATATTATTATCTGCATAAAAAAATGCAAAAATTATAATCAGGCAATATCATCGTTTTTGACTAACGATAAACCCAGCATTTGGTATTTCGCGAAATTCTTCACGGTTTCTTCACTACCTCGACGGTTTGCCAAACCTTTGCTTATCGATATTAACTTACTTGTCCCGTGAATCCTTTCTCACTGTCAGTCGTGGATCGCACTGCTTTGTACACAGAATATTCCGAAGATTTCCAAGTTACTCTACACGTTCCTGAAATAATGGATTTCGAGAAACGTGGACGAAGACTGCGGAATATGAAACACCGTTAATACGCTTAGCCGCAAATACGTGACTCCTGGTTATTAACGACGCCGGCACTGAGTCGGCTAAAAGAAATTCATCTTTTTGCACAGCTCACTACGGATACTGGAGAATACCGAGGACCTGGTAATTGCAGCTATGGTGATTCATTTAAGAATATTGCCAAAGCAGTACCCCAATTACGGGATTAATAGTGTAAAAAATGATACTGCACTGTTTAGGGTGCTGGTGTGTTAAAAATAATTACTTACAAGGGAAGTTCGAGAACTGATACACTCCGATTTTGATGAATCTTTGCATAAATATTTATTAGATATATTTAAAAGTGATACTGTAGTTATCAGAACGTAATTAGTCGGAGGTTTAAGTTATTAATGTGTTGGAAATAATTACTCAGATCTTTAGAAAATGGAAATTCGTATAGATTAATTATTTAAGTAACTTTGTAATTGTCAAATTAATATTTGCCAAAATGAGAAAACACTGTTTACGATAGCAAGAACGTTAAAAGTAATTATGTGGACTTTGAAATTTCAGTTATGAAAATTGTTGAAGTAATTCTGTAATTGTCGCATTTGTAGTGGTGACGATAATGCATCGTTTAGCGTAATTGGTGTGTTAAAACTAATTGTACAAATCATAAATGTTGAAATTCATTTAATTCTGTAATTGTGGGATTATCAGCATCAAAAATAATAATGCAACATTTAGTCTGATGTATCTCAAAAATAATCATTCTAATGTTAAGAAATTAAAAGTTAAATTAAGAAAATTATTAAACCATTTCTACTCTTATCGCAGCAATACTTTTGAAAAATGATAATACAATTGTGAAATACCCTAATTCGTTTAGGATATTCAAATTGTTGAAAAAACTTCAAAATGAGAACTTGAAAATAAAATTAAAACAACATTGTTGTTTAATGAAGTTAAGCAATGATTCGTAAAGAAAACGAACACTTTGCTTAAATTAATAATAATAATAATAAATAAGGTCCTTTTGCGGAATTATTAATATTAAATTACGAGTCCAGAATTTCAATGAATTTTATTATTAAAGTATATTTCAATAAAATACCATCTCGTTTAATTAAAGCTCCAGTACTCTAATATGAAAACTGCCTCATCAGTAAAGTTATTTTTCAATGGTCAAAAGAATTTAATAATCAAAATATTCTATCAAACATTTTACTGAGTTTTGTCAAATATTTACTAAACCTTTATAACTTCGAACAATATGACCGTACGAATAAATATTGTATCACCGAATTATCAACTTTATAGGAGTCCCATTGATACGAAGTAAAATATATGCTATACCATTCGGCACATCACTATTCAATTTCCATTTCAAATAATTCACGCAGAATTTTATTTCCGATTTAATTCAAAAAATCAACGAAAAACGTACATTTTCGGAAAAAGACATAATTATTCAATTCTTCCCACGAGTTATATTCCTAGCAGTCGTCTGCGCGCGAATATTCAACGGACGAATCTACTCGTTCCCCGTTAACAAATTTAATCGTCGAGCACGAAATGAAAAGAAACTCGCACTGTCCCTTTCGATTTCGAAGTCTCAGGAAACGCAGTCGCGGCTAAGGATTACCGTCGCTATCGAGCGGAAACGGAAAGTTAATTAAAGTAATCCTAGCTTAATCGACGTCGCACGGCCACTCTCATTATGTCGGTTTCGTAAGTGCTCGCCGACCCCTCGACGTGATTAAAATTTAAAGGCACACCGCATACGCCATTTGACGGGATAACGAGGAAAAATATCTATGTAACACCAACGACTTCTTTCTACGATTCTTTTCTCCTGCTTTCCTTTACTTCCACAAGAAAATACTTTTTACCTTACACTTTGATTCTTCAAATTTATTTCGGGCTGCAGGATAAGCAGCGAGCCTAAATCACTGTCTGACCACTGTCGACCTTTTCTACTGTGCTATGTAAAGACTAGTGAAAAATATATGGGATATCACGTCCCGTTGTAATTATTAAACCATGTAAATTGAAATATTGGATTCCTTCCTTTTTTCTGTTCTCTTATATTTTTTTGGAATTTAATCTTTTGGTTATTTTGCCTGAGACCCATAGTTTTAGGTGGTTTTCGAATCATCGTGTTTATCATGCACATATTATTAGGTTGGTAGGAAATTAATGACGGTTTTCGAGTTTTCAA
The DNA here is from genome assembly GCA_963989415.1 of Cerceris ruficornis. Classification (NCBI taxonomy): domain Eukaryota; kingdom Metazoa; phylum Arthropoda; class Insecta; order Hymenoptera; family Crabronidae; genus Cerceris; species Cerceris ruficornis. Next base: position 12,721,245 of record OZ022521.1, read on the forward strand.
ACTTTGGCGCTTAATTTTGAGATAGCCGTTCATTTCAATCTGTTTGTCTTCTTATATGATTCTAGAAAAAAAATTGTTATTAAAAAACTTGTTTCTGGGTGGGAAAAATGTGTAAATTGTAATGGAATTTATTTTGATTAAAAAAAGTTATTCCCATTCCCAACATGTATATTTACAGGTAAAGTTTGAAAACCGACATTAATTTCCTACCAACCTAATATGTGAGAAGAATCTACCAGAGTTCATGGGGATTTGAATTTTGACTCAATAATTGGATCCAGATTTTTGATCAGTTGAAAATTGATAGTTTAAGTGGTTATTGCATTTGTGAGATTAAATGAGAATTTATAGATTTAATGATTCTAAAGTTTTTGGAAAAGAAATATTTTTACTCGAAACGCGTTAGCACTAGGTATGCAAGCAAACAGTGACTCAGTTTGAATTTGCAACTGATGCAAATTAGGGATAAAATTACATCGATCGACAAAGAAGCAAATTATTTATTATATTACAGTTATTCCACATTCCACAGTACCCTGTTTCCATGTTACTGAACTATATATGCATTAAATATGATCTAAGACAAAGAAATATCATTTAAGTTGATGTCTATACGATTAAAGACTATGGTTTAATTAAGAATCTGGTCCAAATTAGGAGTTCTTTCCCCTCAGTATGAATTTGAAATGAGTTCAGAGTTTTACAATGTTGATTGGAAAAATTTTAACAGGCGGTTAAATAAAGAAAGAGCGACGAAACATTTTGCTTGAAGGATTACACATATTTGATTAATACTCGTCTCCCAATGGCGACCATTAATTCTCCATTTTCTTCCGTGCTTTTTCTCACCTTCCGTGCGTCTCCATCGTTATGCTCCTTAATTTGTTTTTTTTCCCGTCCTAAGCTGAAGGATAACAATCCGTTTTTCGGGCACGGAAGAGCAAACAGTGATGAACGTTGAGAAGAACCGAGGAAAAAATCCCTCCGGTTCCGTTTATTTATCTGTCCGTTCGCCCTACGTTTTTTTCCCTCTGTTAATTCACCTTTCTTTTCCGCGCTTTCGAATATGCCGTCGTTTTTCTCTTTTTGTTTTATGAATCAGAAGAGAGTTAGGTAAAAAATATCAGTTATTCGCTAGTCGACCTATCTCTTTTTAGCTTTGCATAGAATGATTATTTTTCATGAACTTCGTGATTCGTGTTTTCAATGGCGAGCAATTTTCAAATGTGAACAAACAGGTTTCTGTGACTGGTTTGTGTGAATGAATGGTGGCTATTGCACGTAAATATAAAGAGGTAGAGTATTTTGTGGTGTGGACAATGCAGAACAGACTCATAATGGGGAGAGAATAACCGTTTTTTGTTGCGACAGCTATGGCAAATTGGCAGCTTCTTTTCAGCCGTAATTAACTTTATTCTTGATTTAAAAAAAACGACTTCCTTTTAAAACCCCGTCTATTGTGTTATTTATATGCAATAAAAATGTAAAAACTTCTCGGTGCTCCAAAACGTTTAAAAATATTTTGATTAACAGCAAATAAGAGTTGTTATTATAAAAGTGCAGTTGAACTTTGTGCTCGTTCTCCTGTTACTCCTTGTGGCTTTCTTTTTGGATCTAAATTTCTTATCATTATTAAAATTTAACAGTATTTTAAAATAGCATTCTCAATGATCAGAAACAGCTTATTGTAATTTATAATGTTCGAGGTAGAAGTTATTACACTTCCCAAAATCGAAAAGATTTTATGAAAGAACAGAAAGACAAACATATATCGAGTTACCTCAAAGCCACAGGGACAGTTAGAGGAGGTATTCCTTTTTTTAAAATGAACTTTGCATTCTTTATGGTCTTTTGTTTTAAAAACATTTTGTACAATTTTCTAAAACAGATTTACTGACACGTGCCTCTTTCTTTTTTACTATACCTCGTGCAACGTTAACACTAGAACTACCGGCGTTAAATCTGTTATATTTAAATATATTAAATAAGTACTTTGAAAAAAGGGGAATTCAGAGGTGGAAAAGATGATCGATTCGGTAATTTATGTTTTATGAGATGGACGTAGAATATCTATTCTATGACTCTCCTATAATCTTGGAGAAGTTTTGGAAAAAATTGTGTACCAGTCATTTTGACTGGTTTGGTAGTTCTAGTGTTAATGATAGGAATCATGGAAATTTATATAATTCTTTCCCGTACGTCTCATAAAAGACAACAGAATTTTTCTCCCGATCGGTCCGCGCGATAATTCATATCTATACAGACAGAAAGTAAGCGACGATAAAAGTTTCATGACTGACTGCGTCGGCTCTCTCATCTGTCTACGTTTCAGCTGTTTATTCATCCATCTTCTCTGTCCACATCTGTCTTCTCCTGCCAAGCTGAACGGGATTCGATGTATCGTTTGTTTCAACCTCGCTCGCACTGCCTTTTCTAACGATTTTAAATTTCCCTCCCGTCAGAACGCTATCTGTCTTGCCACGAAACCGGGACAATTCTGTCTGAATGCCGCGCCTGAGAAAAATTAATTGCCGTTTTGGTCAGCGGGAAAATCAATTTTGCGAGACCTTTTTCGTGCGTCGATGGTGAAATTCTACGGGTAACGTGTTCGTTATCAGATAAGTACGGTGACAACGGAAGGCCTAACTGTTTACTTATTTACTTTTACATTGTCCTATTCTAATTTGATCTCAGACGAGCGACCAAAGACTATCGGTACTCGTCTTTGAAGAAACCGAACAGATTCCCTTAGAATTAAATAACAATATCGTAACCTACAAACTTAACTGAACACGTGTAATTAAAAGCAAATGACTAACTTTATTAAATAGATAAAAATACAAAACTCTTAACAATACTAAAATTACTCTAACTCTCTCCACTCACGCTATAACTCTCACTCTCTGTAATCTCCACTCAACTCTGTATCCTCAACTCAACTCAACTAGACTGACTCTTCAGTATCTCAACTAGACAGACTCTTTCCAAAATTAATAATATTTAGGTGTAGAAAAATTACGTTCCTACACTTTTTTGGCTTAAATGGGTAAGATCATTTCTTCTACGACCCATTGGTTTTAGATAGGTTCCAAACCAACAAGGCTATGGTATATTCACACTGTGCCGTCCGGTGACACCACGTTAGTCTTGTGCGTAAATATGCGGACAAATACCGATGACACCACGTTGGTATCACGCTAAAATTTTAAGACAATTGCCTATTATATCGCAAAGGCGTCGCGGCTATCTCGCAATCACAAATTGTTGCAAAGTATCGCTTGTATCCTGTACGGTTTGCAATACGCTACATATCCCCGAAGTTTCGTGAAAATTGCGGGACAGAATTATAACTTATTGTGATTAGTAAAACGCGACATTTTATGATTCCTCCACAAATTCGAAAAGCGCGGCGCCAAACCAAAGAATCTTGATTAACACTAGAACTACCGGCATTAAGTCTGTTATATTTAAATATATTAAATAAGTACTTTGGAAAGAGTGGTATCAAACGGTGGAGAAGATGATTGATTCAGTAATTTATGTTTTATAAGATGAGCGTAGAATATTTACTCTATGGTTCCCCGGTAAATTTAGAGAATTTTTGTAAAAAATGAGAAACCAGTCATTTTGACTGGCTTGGTAGTTCTAGTGTTAATCACGCGAACGGCATAGTGTTAACCCTCTATGGGCTCGTGTAACTTTGAAGTAACGCAAGACAAATCTAAGATTTTATTCTTCAAAGTAAATTTTTTAACATTGTCAGACATTACAATTTAGTTCTTAAACATCCTGAAATTCTTTGCAATTTAATGTTTCAAAATCAAGTTAAATATATCATTTATAACAGTATCTTTATCATTTTCTAGTGTGCTATCGTGCAACTGATCTTCAGATCCCACAGAAAATTCGGACTATAGAGGGTTAATATAATATATTAAAGTGTATAAATATGGTAAAAAATATAAATTAAGGGCAAATTTTGCAAAGATGGCGACAGGTTGAACCCGGGTGTACTGACTGCAAGTGTGAGCTTTTAAACCCTTAGCTATCATGGCCGCTCATTTTGTTTTTGTTTCGCATTTCCTCGCTTTGACGGCTATGGTGCTTTCGTGCACGTCGTACTATTTTAAGGTGGCACTAAACTATCAAGGCTATGGTACGTTAAATATTGAATTAAGAAAAATTTCCCGGTGGTGATGGGGAATTTGAATTAGACCCCACTGATGACGAGTCCTTTACCTCTATACCCACCATAGCCCGTAGTAATGTCAGAGATTCCTAATTAGCGGGCTCGGTTTGAAATCCTCATCAACTCTTGGCAATCACTCTTTTGTGATAAATTGTAGTTTCTATGGTTAAGAACTCACTTAGAGTCTACTTAAAATGAGGATAGCAATTAAAATGGAAAAGCTATCAAAGTAAACAGAGAGAGCAATAAGACTCTGAAGGCTGAGGTAGCATTCACTCATTGTCTGGAAAGTTTCAAGAGGCCTATGGCACTTTGCCGATGTGGAATTGCGTTGAAGGCTAGTTATTAGTTTTTACCATTGATAATACAATGAATTGCATAAAGTGTTGTAGTAGATCAGCTATTCTCTTAATTTCAACATCGTGTGTCTCATGGAAAATCTCAGCAACGGTAAGTTTTAAGACAAAACCTTAAAACTTTCGTATTCAGAATAGACCAATCTATCGAAATCGAGCATAAAAAATTGGACATTCCATTTCGAAAAACGAAGATGACTGTTATATCTTCTCTACGCCTCCACTCGTAAGAATATAATTTATAATATAATACAATATTCTTGTATAAATTTTATACCATATTATGTAGTTCCTTAACCCCTTGCCGTACGACTTCTTTCGTCACTGTCGCCGCAATAATTCAGAATGAAATCGGTAAAATAAAAACTGAATCGTGATTCTTGATATATCATATAATTCAATGTAATATTAGTAATACAGAAATAATTTTATCATGCCGCGTCTCCCTTACATTTGCATTTGGTTTTGCAAAACATGGAAATTTCTTACCCATTTACCGCACCACGAGTGGCACTCGTTATTATACGGCAAGGGGTTAAACCCTACAACTTCTATAAGTAATATTTTCTCGTATTATGTGAAATAACTAAGATATTTAACCCCTTGCAGTACCATTTCTTTCATGATTGAATGCGCAATAACTCTGAATTAATTGTCGAAATAACAATCTATCCCTGATTTCTGATATAGCGTATAACTTAACGCAATATTAAATAGCATAGAATTAATTTTTATTTTATCCTGACCCACTGATATTTTTAATTTAATAATTTTTGGACTTCAAATTTGGCTATTCCAGTTATCGCGTCACGAGTGTCACTCGTTACAGTACGGCAAGGGGTTAAGTCAACACAGTTCGTGGGACACACCGTATATCAGTGCTCTAATGAATATCACTAGAACTACCAAACCAGTCAAAATGACTGGTACACAATTTTTTCCAAAAATTCTCAAAGTTTATAGGAGAGTCGTAAGAGAAATATTCTACGTCCAACTCAAAAAACATAAATGACCGAATTGATCATCTTTTCCGCCACTTGATTCCTCTTTTCTCAGAATACTTATTTAATTAATTGAAATATAGTAGATTTAAAGCCGGTAGTTCTAGTGTTAACCTCGACTCTAACGATCAAAAATGAAATCCATCGTCCTAAGTATCTACCAGACAGGATTATATTTTCCCCGTGGAAGACTTCTCGCATTTCCATCATGAGCGCAATACGTCTCACGATGAACAACAGAAAAGTTGATGTACTACGTAAGTTATGTAACTGAAGTAAACCACATATGCCGGTGTTTAAAATATCAAGTTCCATCTACGCTTTATCTTCGCATCATCATCAGCATTCCCTCGTGCGGCATTGGTTCATGTCAAAACAACAACGTTTCGCAAGTGTTGCTGCTCACCCGACTCGTTTCCAATTTCCGCCAATTTCCCTGGCCCGTTCTCTGTCGCGTTAAACGATGCACTTAACGCGCCATTTGTTTCGCATCGTCGCGACGTATCAGCGACGCTGAAACAGATGTAATGACGCGCGATAAATCCATTTGGTGTACGAGCAGTGTAAACGCATGCCTTCGCGTATATACTCGCATCAATTCGCTCGCATTACAACGATTCTGCAATAACGAAATGAAATGAAACAGCGACACGCGGCGAAGTTCGATGGGGAAATAAATTGCTTCGATGTTGTTGATAGAGTCCATGGCAGGTGGAAAGCAGGGGTGAAATTCGGTGAAATATAGTCAACAAATCAAACTGGACGGATGGTTAATAGTGGTTTGAATTTTTTTTATCATTTTTTAATACTAGAACTGCCTATGATTAACCCCTTAGCTTAAAATAACGTGTGACACACGTGAGGCGATAATTGGAATACGAAATTTTGAAGATTTCCAATAACTATTAAATTGAAAATATCAGTCGATCACGAAACGGTAAAATTATTTCTATAATATTAATATTGCAGTCCGTTGTGCCAAATGTTATAGATCAGAGAGAAATTTTTATTTCTGGAATTAATTCTGGAGTATTACGCACGCTGTCGAAATAGAAATCGTAAGGCAAGGGGTTAATACTATGCGCGGGTTTGAATCTCACTTCTGACGCCAATGTTACTTTTGTGATAATTAACGCGCGGCATAGTGAGCTAACATAATAATTGTAAACGCAACGATTGTATTTTGCGAATAATAATATCTCGTTCAGTCTGTATGCTAGCTCACGTGCAATGCTGTTTTTTAACGTGTTAATAACGGTAATATCTCGTTTTTAGACATCAGTAAACGATACGATATAAGGGGTGTGCCAACAATTCGTAAGAGTAAATTGGGGTTTTCTAAACAAGTATTTGAGAAAAAAAGAATGAAAGGAGGCAGAAAACTGAACCGTGCAGTTGTTTACATATTACAAAATAGGTATACGAGTATGAAGTTAAAGGGCTGTGGTGACTAAAAAGATAAAGGCTTGAACATGAGATGAGTAGGTTTGAATTCAAATTCTGTGGAAATTTTTTCTAATTTAATATTTAAGAAAAATAATCATTGCAGTTGAAGCCGAAAAAGAAAAAAACCAAAAATATGAAAGTAGAAGAAACGTTAGATAGTTTAAGGAATTTTTAACTCTATATCTACAAGCGTTAAATATGTTATATTTAAATATGTTAAATAAGTACCTTAAAGAAAAGGGATCAAGCGGTAAAGCAGGCGATCAAATTAAGTCATTTTCGTATTATAATATGTACGTGAAATACCTACACTATTGCTTCTCTATGAAAATAGGAAATATTTATAAAAAAAAGTAGGAAGCCGTAAAATTAACGTCTTCCGTAGATTTAGTATTGAGCAAAGTACTAACCAGTCATTGTGACTGTTGTCAGTGGCAAGTAATAAGAAATGATAAAGTAAAACCGTAAGATTAAAACAAACTTACAATTATTACGTCGTAAATATCGCCAAAAGAATTTAGTTTAATATTCAATCCCAAAAGACTGACAATTACAGTCCAATACGATGTCAGCGCACCAAACACGTGAAACCAAACTGATGTGACAATTTCGAAGCTTCTGAAAACAGGAAATCAATTTCAGCTGAATTTTAATTCAACACGGCCAATTCCGCGTGGAATGAGTTCCCATGTTATTAACGCACTGCACAAAATACCGAAGATCCGGTAAACAATACGTGACTGGTTTTGGTTACAAGAAACACATGCTGCATTAACAGGAAATAAATCAGCGTCGATGAGAGATTACGTAAGGCATTAATCTTTTTCTAACACGTTGCACGTGCCATCGACTGGACGGAGGATTTTTCATCGTTCCTTTATTGATTTGGCAACCGGAGCTTTTCAATTCGTCATAAAGCGTACCATTAATTCTATTACGGTGACCGTTGCAGCGTTTCAATTGATTTCGTATCAACGATTTACAAGGACAGGTGTACGAATTGGCCAATTTTAACACGAAAACTACCAAGACAGTCAAAATTACTGGTTCCTATTTTTTTATAAACATTCTACAAGTTTATAGGAAAGCCGTAGAGTAGATATTCGACGTAGATCTTATCAATCATAAATTAACGAATCGATCACTTCTTTCACCTATAGACTCCCGTTTTACTGAAGTACTTATTTAATATATTGAAATAAAATAGATTCAATGTCAGTAGTTTTAGAGTTAAATACATCTGGCAACGACAAATTCTTAGTCTGCATGATTCCATATGCTTTCAGAAGTTCGAAATGAACAATTATATACCCTAGTGTTGATGAAAAAGCCGCAATAAATTAGGTTACTTTGCATTTCATTGTTGATAAACTTCACATTATTGTCTTCGTCTTTTCTGGATTATATTGCATTAAAAGTATCAGTGATTTTTTATGAGGATCGTAAAAATTTATGAAAATTTTATAAAAATCCAAGAAATTACTAGGAAAATTTTGTAATCATTCTCAGAAAAGTCTGTAACAATTCTAAAATACTCTAAGAGGATTCATTATTTTCAATTTATTTAATGTTTCAAAAATCCCTCTTTTCGCATTTAAAAAGTTGAATTCTATACCCTAATAATCTAATACCCCATGAGACAGCCAGACACAAACACAAATATTCTCACTGTTTGCAATGACTCCGAAATTCAAAAATCATGTTGCGTATTCCGACTTCATTCAAATTCGGATCGTCCTAAAAGGAACTGTTCTCGTAAATATATTAAATTGAAATTGCCAGGTTGTACCTCTATAGTGTTTATTAGTTTTGATGATGCCGGTGAACTTTCAGCTAATTAGGATTCGAAACGTGCCTGCTAAATTGTGAATCGCCGAATAATCGAGACTTGGAAAATAATTTACATTACGATTTTGTGTCACGTATATTGCACGTGAGTTGATGGCTGCCGAAGCCATGAAATTAAATAATAAAAAATTTTGTATCTTCATCGACATGTTTATGAACTTCTTGAAGCTATGTTTTAATTCATGATATATAGGCATTTTTTAAGTTATAAACGAAATGAAATGAAATTTAAAGTGGATTACCAAAATTCTTAGATTTTACTACATGCTTTAAATCTTTTCTTTTTATTTTATACCTTTCGAGTTTATACTTCGAGTATTGTGGACGCATATATGCGGTCAAAGAACAATATATACAGGTAGAATTGAAATATTGAAATATAATGGTTGAACTATGATTATACAAATAGTAATTTATAATTTTTACACCCTAACCCTCTGACTTTTTCATAAAAGGCGGCTTTCGATTGCTAAATAAATAATTATTTCTCATTGTAAAAAGGAGTCTCCGTCAGCAAAGGGTTAAGAGCTGTGATTATTTCATCTAGGACTTATTGTGTTAGGTGGATTCTGAATCACCGAAGCTTTGATATGTTAAATATTAAATTAAGAAAAGTTTGATCATTAGTTTGCGTAAATATTATTAAATTAAGAAAAGTGTCATAGAGGTGATGAGGAAGAATTTTAACTCTGTCCTACTAATTATAGGTTATTTATTATTTAATTCTTTGATATTTTCAGCAAGTCATTTAAAACAGCTGAAATTATTAATAAATATCTTTCTGTACGACTAAATTCGTTCTTGGTGGTATACTTTTAATTTACGATTAATTTTCCTTTTCAAGATATGTAAAAGCATCTGTACAATTAATTGTACGTATGCAATTACATTTTCTATGTCAATACACGTTTCAGTCAGTAATTTCTCGTCATACAAGGTTCATACCATGTAAAGAAACAATGAAATAACAATCTACTACTCCTATTAATGTCTTAATTACTCTTTTAATTTGTTTCCTCGTTATGCCGCGGAACAGGAGAATTCTCGTTCATAAAAGACACATTTATGCATCGATAAAAGAAATTCATTATTGTTCCGCAACAAAAATCACGATAAAACAACCTATTGTTATACTTTCCCAACACCCGTTTACTCCCTCGTAAACGTTCGACTGCGAATGAGATTTTCATTTGCACCATTCAAGCGGAAATGCCGTAGACATTTAAGAGACGTCTTTTTTATTGCTTCCGGTGAACACAATTAAAACGAGCAAATTACAGCTACCGATCAACGAACGAATCTATTACGGATAACTTATGGAGTATCACCGTAAATGTACGATAAACTTAAGTTAGCAGTAATTTATCGCAAAAATTTGAAGATTTGAAATAGATGGATGTTTAACTCATTAGCAGGGAGAATCACCTATAGGCTGATTATACTTTAACCCTAGATCTACGGAAGCCGTCAAATTGCAGGGGGTCCTACTTTTTTATAAACATTTCTTCAATTTATAAAGAAGCAGTACAGTAGATTTTTCACGAGTATTTTATAATGCCCAAATTACTTAACACATCATCTTCCTTACTGTTTAATCACTCGTTCTTTAAAGTACTTATTAAATATATTTAAGTGTGACAGTTTTAACACCTGTAGATGTTAAAAGTTGTATCCAACAAATAATGTTAATCCAGGTTATTTATGTTTAACTTATGTTTATTCACGACCCAAACATGTTTCTTTGAGTATCACATGATATAATTTAATTAGTATCCCAACTACTTTCGTCACTTTTCAGTGATTTGGTTATAGGATGTTACTTTTGTTGTTGTTGTTGTTTATGTAAGATAAAAATAACATAAAATTATCGTTTATTCATTCCATACGTTTTCTTACAAGTCTGTCTAATTTCATACCTGGTTGTTATAATTTTTATCTATTTAGTTTTTTACCTCTAGATTAAAGTTTAAAACGCCCTACTTACTATAAAAACTATTTTTTTAAATAATTAGGCCCTCAAGAGTGTTAACGATGACCTAAAATTCTATACACTCCATATCAGATAAATTCATGTATTGGTACAAATCCCCGGATTTAATCAAAAAATACTATTTCAATTTACCCCCGTCAATGTTTCGAAAGAACTCCAACCAGCTATTTTATGTTTCATGGTAGTTTTAGTGTTAACACTTTACAAGTGGGCTCACTTACTAAGCGAAAATTCAATCGCGAAGGCCCAATTAAAAGTCAATTTGCGAGAGAACGGTTCGTTTCTGACCCTGGTTCCTCTCAGACATTTTACCTGCGTAATAAAACGAATGCGAAAATTTGGTCAAACAAATAAGTTGAAATATTCGCTTATCGCGAATTTGCGGCAGGTTTTTTTGCAAATCTCCATCCAATCCGAGGTGTTGAACAACCCCTCCAAGCCATGACCATTAATTTTTTTACACCCTGTACATCGCCCTTTAGGTTTTCCACGTACAAATCAAGCTAATAGTTCACAAATGTTAATGATTTGAAAGAACTTAACTTTCTATTAGAATATTGCCCAGTTACATATATATTTATCTGTTACTTTCGTAAAAAGTACGTTCTCCCGCTTTCAAAATTTGTTTATTTCCTATCTGCGGTCACAGTTTCCCGCCTGCAAAATATTTTAGTCCGACCGTAGCAAAAGATAAAAATTTATATTATACGTGTGAAATTAGTTTGCAACTATACATTTCAATTTTAACCTACAACGACGTTATAGCTATCAAAAAAGATTGCACCAATAAAATAAGCCGCAAGAGACTTGGAGAACGAGTCTCGTCGCGCGGATCAATTGTGCCACGAGCAATTTGTGCGAGCGCGAATTAGTCAATTGGTGTAACGAGTCGTTAATCGAATGTAGCGTCGTCGCGTATTTTCGAGCAACGAACACCATCAATGTCAACCAGCACGACGACAAAGTGTGTACGGAAGTGTTAATATTTTAAATGAAATGTTTGTTGGAACATCGAGAGAAATTCCGAGGAAGGAATTCAATTAGCTCTTTATAGTGACATTAAACGAGTTTATATATTCGTGTTTAAAAAAATATTCATTTAAGGGAATATTCCATTTTTTGTACATGCAATGCTTTCGATAGAAATTAAAATATTTCTTTGCATATGCAGAATGTGGTTGTGAGAATTTAAATGATAGTCATCTCTACACAATCATACATACTCTTAAAAACACCTCGAGTCACTTCCATTTGTAAATAGTTTATCAAGTTAAATAAAACCAAAAAATACAAGTCCACTTGAAACTTCTAAATCTAAATAAAACCAGGGGGCGAATTCACCATACCGAAACCAAGCCCAAACAATGAGCATTTAACTTCTCTGCTCGGAATCAGTTCATTCCAGTTCGTACCTTTTAGAAATGCAGTCATAGTCTCCTTCAGCACATTAGTATTAAATAATACTTTAAATCATATTTTTTTGAGTTCTTATTGCCAACATTTTTCAATTTTTCTTTGGCTCGTTCCTAAAAGTGTTTGCCCATCAATGGAATGAAGAGGGAGAATTGAGAAATGTAGGAACAAATGGCAGTGAACAAAACACTAAAACTGCAAGTCCAGAGAGAGATGCAGAGTGCGCAAAAATGTCGTCGCAGTTTAGAATTAATCTAAATACTTTGGCACTAATTACTTACACTTGATACCATATGCATTAAATGATAACTCAGAAAAATTGCAATGATAACAAAGAATGTGAACTCTAATTCACTGATTAGGAATCCAACCATTTACCTCCTTACCCACTGCAGCCCCCAGGAGAATTGTTATTATTTCTGCATGTAGAATTATTATTGTAATACATTTTTTAAATTTATATGTTTTGAGAGAAGTAGAATGTACATGTATCATATTATGATAATAGGGATAACGAAATTTCCATTTTATTTTTCTTATTGCAAAAGGAATAGAAAAATCTTATCAACACAACACCGTTTGTATCATACAATTTACTTAACTATTCATATATTTATTCAAAAGTAGAATTCCCCGTGTAGTTTGGCGTCGACGTTGAAATTTTTAGAGCGCAAGGAAACAGTCACTCTCTCGAATTGTTTCTCGAACTCGGAGGAATTTTCTTATCAAACTTTATAACTGCAATGCAACTGAACGCGGAAGAATTTAAAATGGTTAAAGGTGATTCAGATGCAGAAGGGTTTCGGTTTCACATTTCAGTCGTCTGGTTAGCTTGATTAAAATTTAATTCAATTACGAAATTCACTTCTTATGGTACATTTGAAATTTCGAAGGTAATATTTTTTTTATTGCACAGTGTAACAATGAGTTATACAATGAGCTCGGGTTCCCATTTTACGTAATCTTCCAGTTTTTAATAACAGCAGGATTTCCAAAAAATTTAATTTTTCGCTAAAACATCTTTCTCAATTCAATGAAAATTTGCATGGTATATAAATTTTCTATTGTTACTATTATTTGAAATTTTGCTTCTCTTGAAAATTCTCTATTATTCTGTAACTCGCAAAATCGTAATATCTCTGAGATATAATCGTTTTGAAATTGAAATTTCTATATACATTTTATTTATTGCATGCATTGCATTGAAATCATTAAAATCCTACGATGAATCGTTAAAGTAACAAGTTTACACTTTCCCAAAAGGAACAATTTGTCAATAACACATTGTGACAATAATGCATGAAATTCCCCACAAACTTTCTTCAGTTGTCGAAATAAAACAAATATCCATAGAAAAAATAATGCACAAATAATCAAGTATAAAATTTAAAAGAATTATTAAAACAATCGAAAGTTATTTCGCTTAAAACGTGTATCATTATTTTAGATTTTAACTGAGGAGCAAAGGAATATTTGCAAAAGGCAGAAAAATACGGGCGGTAGAATATACAAACTAAAAAGTCAGGTACGTCGGCATTATATACAATAGACAAACAGCAGGGAATTGAAAAACCAAAGGGACATTGAATTTACAACAAATAATTTCCACGCTAACAGAAAAACAAAATTCATATTTGTCTGAATGAAAGCGTACAGCAATATTTGTTCAAACATAAAAGCAGCTTTTAAATACAATGCACAAATAAAATTGAGTGAAACTGAAACATCATTGTTTGCTAAGCTTCCATACATAGCTGTGCACTAAATGGAATAAACAAGTCATTTTAAAGAGATATATGTTTCATTCTTGATTTATAAATATTCATTATAAATATTAATATTAAAAATTAGCAGTTGTATAGTATATGATATAATCGATATTGAAGAATAGCGTGAGACTTTTTTAGCAATATAAATACATTTGCTCTTTCAAAAACATTTACATTCTTTTCCTCCGAATTTTCATATTTTACATTTATTAAAGGAATGCTTGTTATTCGTCCAGAGATAAAAGACTTGCACAAAATTCTCATAAAAATAAACGCTGCGCTTTATTGTTAAATTTTGTTATTAGTAAATGACAAGTATTATTTCTGATAAATGTATTTTTAATATAAATAATTCAGAACAAGTATTAAATAGTACTTTGCCAGTACAATTTTATTTCTTCGATGGCAGTTAATATTATTATGTACAGATATTGTATATCATACACACTATCTGATTGCAATACTGAATGTCTTTCTATTAATCACAGTAACACTGACAGTTTATTAGAAATACTAACCCAACACATTTAAAAATGCCAAGCAAAACCAAATGCAAATACTGTACAGATAATTATATTTTTCACTCCTACAGAAAACTATCGTAAAATGTGCAAAATAAAAGTATCTGTCAACAACGTAACAGTTGGACGTGTATGGATTGAAACAATGCCTAAATATCAAATTGTTCTACCATGCCCAGTTGATTGTCACATTATATCCTTTCAAAATATTGCGAACAAATTTTTAAATTTGTAATTCAACAAACACCAACGTTGTTATAATACTACAGTTACATATCACTTTATAAAGGTATATCAAGTAACAGATATAATTGAACACTGTTCTTTCACTTTTAAAGAATTTCGAATTTTTCAATTAGTTTTAATGGCTGCAGTTGCATTGCATTTCTATTAATTGCAGCAAGTATGTACTTTTGAAAATAGAATTTTATGTTCTGGTGATGGATAAAATATAACTATAAACCTGTCGCAATGTTTATACAGGTATATTATAACATCATTTTCATACAATTACATATTATCACGTTCGCAACATTGTTTAAACATAATTAATTCAGCAAATTTGACAATGAGGGATAGAAATAATTACTAATTGATTTTGATGAATAACAAATTCATCAAACTTATCGATTATCTGTAAATCCCTCTATGTAACTGTTTAATTAATAAAAGGAAGATTTCATGCATAGATACATATATATTGAATAATTGAATGAAATATAATATAATATTCATTCAGTTATTCAATATTCATCGGGAAAGCTGCATCAAATAATTCCACGATTTATAACTTTGTCAGGTTGCAACTTTAATAAAACATTTTTGTAAACCCAACGGCTAAATAAACTTTCTATGCTGAAGTGGCAATTTGTCAAAAGTCGTTTCGGTATGCAATTTATTAACGAAAATTGCTTTATCGCCCAGCAACAGCCTGAAAGCCATTTACTTTCGGTAACCCCCGGAATATAATTTTTAAATAAACTCAAAGAGGATTTGCATATTTTCCAATCCAATTTATATAATCTGCAAACAATACACAGACTATTAAGACTTACTAATATCTGACACAAAATTTTGAAATAAATAATAGGAATATTTTTATAGTCTTATAGTTTTATAGTTTTCCGTGCCTCGTAATTTTCTGATGGCCTTCAAACTTAATTAATAATCAATGTAATCTAACAATTTGAATTTATGTAATCTATGAACAGTGTAAGGATTATCTAATCGCAGTAACATTTTACAAGTAATTTTGAAATAACAGCATTTTTTCTATGCTCCCAAATTTCCTCTAATTTTTCAATATTCCCGTAATGTCATCAGTATCTCCTCTCACATTGTTTCGTTGCACAGCTCAATGAAATAGTCCTCTTTATTGTTACAATTTCCCAAACACTATTTTCCTAGCATCAGCTACAAAATAAACTGGTATTATTAAATCAACAGTTCTGCAAAAAAATTCTATCCATCTTCGTTTCTCCGTTCCATTGCAAAAAAGAGAGAAAGAAACGAAATGAACATCATCGCACCCCTTATCAAAAGGGACGATCAGAAAGGACGATACACGGACCGCGTTATGTCGCGATAAATTCGCGAAACAACATCGTACAATAATCGGCTCGACGCATTCGCGCACGCCGACATCCCCTTTAATCCGACGACGGTGTTCGGTGATAGCGGGCCCCTATTCAAGCTTGAAATGATTAAAATTAGCTTTGACGGGCTAACGTGTTTTTAAAGCGGCGACGTTCTAACCCTGCTAAAAGGTAATTGCACGAAGCCCCGCTGTCCTGTAATATTCATTCTGCCTTCTTTAACGCGCGCCCACTATCGTTAACCCTGCCACGCTTTTAGCACCTTTTCGCAAAATTGCATCTCGAGGGATTATCGGCCTGGAATGTCTCCATATATTACGAAGGGCAAAAAACTTTTCAACGGTAACACTTTCTTTTCGAGTGTTTCCTCGTTCAACTCAACGATAACGAAGACCTGGATTTCTCTTTTGTTGGATTTCAATGTTAGTTTTAAATAGCTGGTTTTATTTTACACTAACATTTAACCCTTTGAGGACGACGGGCGTATATATGCGGCATGAGGAAAACTCTGATTATAGTTTATCGGTGTATGTATACAATGTTAGATTAGAAAAATTGAAATATAACTGTTGAAATATGATTACACAAATAGTAATTTATAAGTTCTATGCATCAAGACTCTGACTTTCTGATAAAAAGGTAGTTTTTTAACGCCAAACAAATGATTATTCCTCAATATTCGAAAAAGTCTCCGTCCGCAAAGGGTTAATACACAAAATCGTACAATAATACTGTACTTCTAGACTCGTTTGGTTATTGTGGTTTTATCGATAACTCAGAATCGAATTTATCAGACGGTTTTTGATAATTCTTGAGAATACACATTTCTTACGATTTTAGAAGTATTAGGTTGGTGCATATGAAATGTCGGATTAGGTCTGTACACTACATTTTGGTCAGATTTTGTAAATAGGTAGACGTAAAATTAATAATTTTACAGTTGAAACAGGTTATTTGGTCTATATGCTCAATATTGAGATGTATTTTATTTGGAAGACGCCTAATTTCTATAAAAAAATAAACTTTTTTGTGCAACGCGAATAGTAGTGAAATACGAGTAGTAAACCAATATGAATTTAAACTTGGTAATAATGATGCAGCTGCAAGTCTTAAATTAAACAGAGCATATGGGAGGTAATTCTTAATAAAAAAATCGTACAATGTTGGTTCAGAAAGTTTCGTTCTGGATATAAGTATCTTCAAAATGCGCCTCGTGGTAAACCCACAACCGTATGCCATAATGATATCCTATCTATACATGGAAAACTGAACTTCCATTTTTCCAAGGCGTTGAGAGCATTACTATTGACAGATACTGTAAAAAAATTGAACAAATGCTCGTAGAATTGAAAATACTGCGTTCGGTTTCAATTAATCGGCGGGGGCCTACTTTATTGCACGACAACGCAAGACCATATCCGTCAAAAGTGAGCTCAGAAAAATGTCGCGAATTGAAATATGAAATTTTACGTACCCACCTTATTCACCTGATCTTCCTGTAACGGATTATCACATTTTGAAACACTTAGGCCACTTCATTATAGAAAAAAAATCGATAATAAAGGTGACAATAAAAAAGTCGCCTCCAATTTCATCGTTTCTAAAAACTCAGATTTTATTAAAAATGGTATAAAAGCCCTTGTGGATCTTTGGCAGCAGTGTATTGATGTGGATAAAAATTATTTTGACATTTTTATATTTTGAAAAATTATTATAATAAAAATTATTATAATCCGACATTTCATACGCACCAACCTAATAGTAAGAATTTAAAAGATGCAATAAGAATTTTGAAGCGTTGGCAGGATGTCTGTGCGTAAGGGATCAATGGTGGATACACAATCCAAATTTTCTAATAATACAGAGCAATCAAATCCCACACTGGTTATTTAATCTCTTTCTACGAAACACCTCGAAGCGGATAAAGCATTATTCCAATTCAGAATAACTTAACGTCACAGAATAATCCGTCCAATTGCATACCATTCTAAGGAATAAATTTACGTCATATGTAATTAAGTTTCTACGTTGCATGCATGCATTCCTTTTGTACACCTTGGAAAACGGGATATGACACCCTAAGTACCAGCAGACAAGAAAGCTTTTCCCACTCAACTCAGTTATGTCGTACATACGGCATTGTAACGCGTTGGGAATATCCAGCTAGAGAGGTTCCACCGTGTCGACTAAATGCCTACGGCATCACGTTCAAATTCTGTCTCTGTACTTACATATTAAATCTTTAGCTGCAACGCACTCCACGATGAAGTGATGCATGCTGTGTCATATACTGACAATGGACGCGTCAGCAGTTATCAGAGATTATGCTAATAATTTAGACGTTGCATAGGTCTCCTATTGCATTCGGTATCAGCCCTTTGAGTAGTACGAACGCATACATGCATTCGGAGAAACAATCTCATCCTAGCTTCTCAGTGTACTTATATGCAGTTAGGGTTGTAATTTTGAAGTTTAATCGGTGAAATGTGGTCGTGCAAATAGTAATTTATAGTTTTTACAATCTTAATTAGCGGCGGAAGTACAATACTACGTAACCCTGCTACGTGCAGGCCCGGAATCGGAAGGGGCCCATCTGTTGATTTGTAATTTTTTTAATTTTACTAAAATTGTCCCTAATTCAAATTAATATAAAAATACACTGGCGAACAAAGGCATAATTTTTGTTCACAGCTTGCATAGAGCACTTCATCACTTACAAAGTCAAATAGTTAAAGTACATACACATATGTAGACTTATTTCCTTCTGGACCTAAGTGATGCAAAGTGGACCTAAATCGCCAAACAGGACCAAAACTTCAAAATGCACTTCAATTTTTAAGAAAATGGCTAGTATTCGTTCATGCTCGTTTTCAACTTTAAGGGAGATATCAAGGGAGGCCCTTCTTTGGGAGGTCCTGTCTGTCCTGCCCATCGTGCCCAAAAAAAGTGTTTTTTCAAAAACAATTTTCGAGAAAATTAACGTCGTGAACGTGGGCTCATAATTTTGACATAACTCCAATCGTTATATCCGAACTTCCCTTGTTTACTAATGAAAGAGATGATTATTAGATTGCACGTTGAATCAAGGAATAATAAATATTAGAGGAACAGAAATGTAAAAAAATTGTATATATTTTTTAAGATAGACGATGATTTAAATCAATTTTAGGATATCTTGCCAAGTTTGTATAACTAATCCTAACTTTCTTATAATGAAGACCTGTGTTAACCCATTCACTGCCAGGAAAACTAAGCAAACATTACCTTTGCTTGTTAAAATTTGAGAAGATGACAGAAAGTTTTTAGAACATTGATTTCATTAAACAAAAATTTAATCTCGACATTTGGAATGATACGAAGAACATTTTTATTCCACATTTTCTATACACGCTCGGCCATTATTGTTAACTTATTAATTCAAACTTATATTGCAGCTACGAGATATCTCGTAGTTGGCAGTCTATGGGTTAAAATCTATATCAAACCATGGCTTTGTAGAGATACGTTACGTTGTACAGGAGTTATTTCATTGCAATATATTCCATATATTTATATATTCTATAAATATATAGAAATGCATAAATTTTACAAAACTTGTAAATTTTCTGATGTTTTAAATAAAATATTTAACAAAATACCTGGTACTTTAGATATGAAAGCAAATCCAGTGATCTTCCATAGTTAAAACAGTAATCTTTAAACTTGCACAGATTATTCAATTGCACATTAGTTTAGGCAATTAAAAATTAACTGTACTATTTACATAAAATTTAATCAGGAGAAATGCACGGAAAAAAGTAGGAAAAGCTTTCTGTTCTTTATAGATAGTGACTAACATGTGAGTATATTTCCTTTCGTAGCTGAAGGATTAACTTAATCCTCGTGTCATGCTAACTTCGTATTAACCCTCGGTGACTTAAATTTGTCGTTTCGTCTGAGAATTATGTGATAACGAAACGGTGCATTAAAAATTATCATATAAAAATGATGTAGGTACTATAGTCATGTTATTATTTTAATGTCAGAAAATTGTATGGTGACGAAGAAATAAAAATATGTATATATATATTAAAGCCGTAAATATAAAATGCTTTGTCTTCAAGTCACAGCAGACTAATTTCAATTTCGCCAATACTATTTCTGTAAAAATATAAAATGCCCAATCTTAACGAAAAAGTAATTTGACTCTTTACGTCTGAATTATTTTCCTAAATTTTCGTCAGCTAAGTGAAACCAAATGCGAATAATTCTTTACCATTGATTAATTCCTTTTATCCGATTATAGATAATCTAATAAGATTCTTTAATAAGATTCTCTAATAAAAATTGATCGATAAGGTACCTATTAATTTCAGTGGAAAATTATATCGAATATAATTCGATATAAAGCAATAAAGGATTAACATGCTTCGACAGATATTAATTTAGTTACTTCAGGCAAATGCCCTTTCTGAAAATGCCCAAGTGTTAACAGAATGATACAATTTTTATTACGTACTTACTTACTTGCTCTTCATTAATAAACTACTAAGTTAATCACTTCATTTCATTCTGTCCATAGAATATCCACGGAATATTTGTCTAGAATGTAGGAAAATATGTATATGACAAAATATTATATTATAGATCTATAAAAGATAAATTTACTTTAACACTGGAACTACCGGCGTTATATCTATTATATTTAAATGTCCTGAATAAGTCTTTTGAATAAAGAAAAATTAAGAGGTGAAAAGGACGACCAATTAAGATTTTACATGACAGTATAATTTAGGTTTTATGAAATAGAAGTAGAACATTCGCTGTATGGCTGCCTTATCAATTTCGGGAGTTTGTCGAATAAAATTAGAAACCGGTCATTTTGACCACTTTGGTAGTTTTAACATTAATAAAATACCGATATCAACTTAAATCACAAATATAGAAGAAAAGGATAAACCTTCCGTAACATTTCATTACTAATTATTGAGAAACTTTTTAACAGAAATATCTCCATTTTTATCTTGGATTGATCTTGTCCATCATAGTTGACTCGTGACGGACAAGAGCGACAATAAAATCCAAGCAGAATAATATTTAATGCAGAGTTGCACGTCGGATTTCACGTTTCACGTTTTTCAGTAATAAACTCTGCACTGTGCAGCAAGCAGTCCGTTTTCTCGTTTGACCTTATTAGCACGGCTCACTCTCGTTCTTTAATCTGACTTACGTTAAGATAGCATACCATCGCGTACGTGCTGATATAATCATGGTATGCCGGTCCCTATAAATTTCACTGTAGTCACACTTACGTCCTCGTACGTTCTTTCTCTCATTTACCCTCTTTACGTGACGTTCTTAATGACTTTCCACCGTCTCGTCCGTGATGTTATTAAAAGTCAGACAATAGGTCTGCTCTCCACTCGGAATTTTTTCTCCATTTAAGACGTTCCTCTTTCACGTGAATTTTGAATTATTATTTTTTATATCGCGAGAATGTAAGAAAAAGCTCAAGCAATGTTATTGTGATACAACAAACATCAGTTGCTGAGATGTCTTTGCTGCGACATTAACACTAGAACTACCAAACCAGTCAAAATGACTGGTACACAATTTTTTCCAAAAATTTTCCAAGTTTATAAGACAGCCATAAAATAAATGTTCTACGTCCAGCTCAAAAAACAAAATCACCGAATTGATCATCTTTTCCGCCTCTTGATTCATCTTTTTTCAAAGTATTAATTTAATATATTTAAATATGATAGATTTAACGCCGGTAGTTCTAGTGTTAATTCTAGGGCGTGGTGCTATAAACAGAATTTTATTAATTTTGGAGCGCGATTCAACAGAAACAAAGAGCATTCTTTCTTCTTACGCAGAAATTTGCCAAAGAGAGTCAAAAGCGATTTTTTTAAAATGGTATGAGTTAATTGTTCTTGGAAATTTAGAATTTTGGAAGAATGTTCAAATTAACTTTTTGTTATTCGCGTAACAGAAATAAATGCGGTATTGGTGTATTTAAGAAGTGTTGTACAGACTTATGAAATTTTTACGTGATATCAAATATAATTTTTGTCAATTTTCAGATCTTTAAATAACGCTAGGAACATTTTATATAAAAGCACTTCAAATTTCCAGATTATTATCTTGACACTTGCATTAGCCGATGTTAATCGATGTTATAATAACATTAATTTTAAAACAGATGTTTTTCACGGAAGAGTTCTCAAAATTCAAATGTAATAATCATTACAATCGACAACTAACAGTCGTCTGTAATAATCCCTGCAATTTGCATTGTATTTCTATCTGAAAAAAATATGAAATATATCTACTGATATGAAACTTCATTTAACAATCTCTCAATTGAAATCGATACATCAGAAGCTATTTCTCTGAAATAACTTTGAATTTTCATGTGGCATTGATACTTTAAATTCGGAATTATTAGACAAACGAAAGCCACGGATAAAATCTCTGATATATTCATTTATTCAGATTAGTTTTTCTCTAAAAATACGGTCTCTGCAGTGTACGTTATTCACCGAGGATATACTCTCCAATTAAGCGTGCGAGCAGTTTACTAAGCACGTACGTTTTAATTAGATTCAATGTGTATTTCATTATATACATGAATTTGAAAATTGTGCAGGTGGAATCATAAAATTAATGACCATCTCATAGAAACTTCGCACTACATATAACGCGAATGATTAGAGTGTCATTAACAACCGCGTTTTCAGTCGCATTAAAGATGAAATTCTAAAATTTATTTTGGTTCTTACATACTTCGACATTTTTCTACGATATAATAAAACTGTTCTTCGGTAAAATTATTATACCGAGATATGTAAAGCACTTCATTTTTCTAATATGCAGCCTGATTTTATTTCTTCAGACTTCTTTTCCCCTTTTTCCCATCCATAACTTCGATTAATTTTAAAGTATTCATTTTTTAATCCTTTGCACTAGGAGCCATTCCTGATGTGATCTATCAGCAACTGGGCGGTACTTTACGATTTTCTACCTTCTGCCATTTCAATAGAAAACTTCACGGAAACATGCATTTCTTCAAATGTTGCGGTGCAATAAGGTTATCGTCCGTAATCACGAATAAACTCGAATGTCCCCTCAGACGGGACATCCGAGAGCAAAGAGTTAATCAAATCAGGCTAGGCAATAAAATTCATTAAATATTTCAATTTCTATGCATATTTTTGCATATACGAAAGAAGAAACAACCCCTTAACCCTTGCCGTGCGATTTCTTTTGTGATTGCCTCTACAACAATCCTGATTTAAATTGGTAAAATAAAAATTGATCAGTGATTCTTGATATATCTTATAATTTAGCGTAATATGAACATTATAGAAATAATTTCATTGTATAACAACTCATTGATATTTTCATTTTGATAGGTCTTGCAAAACTTTAAATATCCTATCCCTATATCGCATCACGAGTGCCACTCGTTATTGTACGACAAGGGGTTAAATGAATATTTTAAAACACTGAAATTAAAACTTTATATTATTATTCTAAAACCTGCAGCGGGTTTGTACTTTATCTACCAGTGCTAAAGATTAATTATAATTAATCATCTTTCCCTCATGTTACCAAACAAAATCAACAATTACACGTTTACGCGTTCCATATCTTCCTTACCTTTTTCCTTATTTACGTCGAAGTTATCTCAACGATGACCCAGGCGTAATTAGACATCATCGACGCTGAAACTTAATGACGCACCAGAACGCGAATGGAGTTATACTCTTTCCTTATTGTCGCTAGAAAAAAAAGAGGAGAAACTTTCCGAAAAGTCGGAGAGGACAGAGGAAAGGGAGTCAACTTCGACAGCGAGAACTTTGAAGAAAGGCCACACCTCCGGGGAAATCAATTTCGAACGGGGCCGGAAGAAGTTTCAAAGAGCCACGAATGAGATCAAATACCACGGAATGGCACGCGTGAGTTAGCAGTTCGCGAGTCACGGATAATTCGATAACAAACTCTCCGGCACTTGCCGCCTCGCAAACTTCTATTCTTCTCTCCTCGTCGACTCGCGAGAGCAGCGTTCGTCCTTTGTCTCTTTACTTTCCAGTCGCGTAGTGATATATAGTCAATTTTTGAAGGACGATGAGAACTTCTTGCTTCAATCCTGCCAGACTCGAGAATCGTATCGATTATTGCCGATTATATACGGAAGTATATAAGACAATTATGTAATATAAAATAGTTGTTTATAGTTGCGTGAATGGAATTTACGAAAATGTTTTCCACGATAATAGAAAGATTTCAGAGTTTCTTTTATTTTCAACGGACAGTATTATCAATCATTGTGACAGGGATAGCGACGAGTGTTGTTAATCACTTTTGTACGTTATTTATCGAATAACTAGCGTTCTCGGCTTTTTTTAGAACCGTTTACAGAAGGATTAAGGTATTTTTAATGCCACTTGTTTCGTTATTTTAAGTATTCCGCGCAGTCGATAATGAATGAGGATTATAATGATCGTTATAATATTCCTTGCGGATTTTCTTTCCTGAGTATTTTGAAACTAAACGATTACTTTTCGAAATCGAACAATAAAATGAATGCCTTTATACGAAGATATTGCCTGATAATCGAAGTACGTTTAATAACGCAATATCTTTAGATTCGACGCTAAATAAACCAATAAATTATACAAATCCATGAGTCGAATTTAAACATAAGTATATATTCTCAACGAGAACATAATGCGCACTGACCAGACAATTGAAATTAATCAAGAACAATAATTTCTAACAAATATCTTCTCTTCTACACACAAGACATGAGAACGTCAACGCAATACTCGCAAATATATCTTTTATTACTTTCGCATATTTACGTACTCTTCGATCGGCCATTCGATGTAGGCGAAAGAAAAGTAAGAACACTACGACACCCTTGAAAAATCGACTTTACATCACCGTGCGTCGAAGGGATTTTGCAGGTAAACGAAAAGTCGTTTGCGATTAATTAAATAAGAGATCTGCATTTTACAAAGCAATAAGTTACACGTGAATTCTTACACGAAACCAAAGGCCCGAATCGAGTCGTGGCTCGTAATCTTATATATCATACAAATTGTAAAACTCAGCCAAACGTGGCCCGGGTGTAGCGAAGTGTAAAAAGCGCGGGTTATGCTTCCCTTCAGCGAGGAAGTTAAGGCTCTCATAACTTTTCGATCTTCGTTCCCGCCACCGGAAACGCTCACGGGCGTTTTACGGGGATGTACGATAAACGCATCCGTCGCCACTGACGCCATAGCGTCGATAAAAGAAGGCTCGGGTCCCCCTGGAAGACTGGAAACACGATATCGTCCGTCGGCGGAGACTACTGTCGGACAAAAGTAGCACCAAAACGCGCGCGTTAAGAAGCAAGACACAGACGGCCACGACATCGAACTTTCCTGGGAATTATACATAGTTAGCACCTACGATACTCGCTGTCGTTAATTACACGGCCAGGAGAGGAAGCCGCGAGTGAGATCGTCTTTGGAGTTCGAACGATTTCACTCGTACTTTCGACACGCATTTAAAAACTTTGATTACAGCGACGGACCGTCCGATGGACGATCCACATTTTGATTCCCATCTGTTGATTTCAACTCGCTTATTCCGATGAAAATAATACTTCGTTTGCGATTCAAACGGTCATGACGAATGACTAACAATGAGAAATTATGTCTAGGCGATCTTTTTTTCTCTCCAGTCTGTTTAGTGTTCTTTTAAAACGACGTTCACTTTGCCTCCGTAAAGTGGTTTTCTCGTTCATTCGTCCCAATTCTTCTCGGTTTAGTCGTCGAGCGGTTGTATTATTGAGGAGGGCGACGCAATCGGTGTCGATTCGATTTGCGACGATTCGTCAACGGTATACGGAACGGGATTCTCGATTATGTGGTGATCGGCCCGTTCGTTGTCGTCTCCTTCGGACTCGAGGTCCGAGGATGGCTCGGATCAATCACTGTGAACAGAAACGATTTTGTTTTTATAGCGGATGATCTTTGCTGAATGGGTGCCTCGACTTAACCACTTTGGTACTATTCTAACACTTTGGTAACCGAACGTCGACTTTAGCCACACTTTATCTGCCAAAAGCCTTAATCTGTCAAAAGACAACCACACTTTATCTGCCGTACAGTTGTAGTATGTCTATTAACTCATTGCATGCGGGTATATTTCGCCGCGGGACTTTGGTCATTCAGTAAAATCGCAATAAATCGAAAACTACTTCCTTTTTCTCAATAAACCTTTTTTTTATTTTACACTTAACACTAGAACTACCGGCGTTAAATCTATCATATTTCAAAATATTAAATAAGTACTTTGAAAAAGGAGGAATCAAGAGGCGGAAAAGATTCTCGATTCGGTGATTTATGTATTTTAAGATGGACATAGAATATTTATTCTAACTCTTCTATAAACTTTATTTTTTATGGATTTATGGAAAAAATTGTGCACCAGTCATTTTGACTGGTTTGGTTGTTCTAGTGTTAAGAATGTGCTGTATGATTATTCAAAAAAACGAAAAAAACGACAATGTTTTGAATAGGTAATGCCCATCGTATTTAAACGATAGCCGCTCTCCAGCACAAATCTACTTCAAATCAAATATGTACTTTTACGTAACCCGTGCTCCAGCGACAGACTGCACAAATCGTAAAAGTACGTTTCCCGCCTGGAATGAGTTAAGTTAACGCTATTTCTTAATTTGGTATTTCTACCTGTAATGAAAATGAAGCTTTCAGAGGTATATCGCGCTACACTTGCTTTCGGCTGTATTTGAGGCTACGCGGACGACGTGCGACGTACCGAAGTGGTTAATTCGGCTATTATACCTATCTTTCTACCATATGTAAGAAAAAATGCCCTTTGGCAAGAGTGTAATAACATTTTTGCTGTTACTAAATGAAAAAGTACCGGACAGACACTTAAAATATAAGGAATTTTGCATTTTTTGAGAAACTTTAAGTCTGAACCTACACGGGAAACGAATTTTCTTTCCTTCGAAATTTATAGAATTTTTAAAATAATAAATTAGGCATAATGATCGATATGAGGCTGTAGATGATGTAATACTTGCAAATACAACAAATTGCGGAATTTTATTATCTACGCTTGGTAATGAAATGAACTGTAAGTTTATTATTTATCTACAATATTTCATAAAAAAACTACAACACAGCTGAAGTATATCTATATGTAAGCAAATAGAAGATTTTACAAATTTTCTGATTCTATTAGCAGTACCGCAAAATCTCTCCAATTATCAATGCTTCAGAAGCAAAAAATCTCTGTGTACATTTCCGTAGTTAATTAATGAATGATAACTTAAAGATCTCGTTTATGGAATTAAGATAACCTAGAACTTAAGATCTAAGCACGAATATTTCGAAGACATTAATTGTGCTATAACACAAGAACCTAATGCAATTAACAATTAACTAAAGCTTCCGACTGTAAGTTGCGCCTGTGGTTTGAATAGCATACTTTCTGCGTAAATAACTTAGTAATAACTGAATTAATCGCAACCGACTGACTCAACTAAAACCTAATTAACACTCAACAACTAAAATCTTGGCTGATCTATTCCGGTAAACAGTATCATTTGTACCGGAAAAAAACTTAGCAGGAATTTCATTATCAGACCTGCTTTAAAGCCAGGTGCAATATTAATGAAACTTCAGTTCAACGCAAACCACGGATGCAACTTCGACTGCCGGTATTCGCAGGCCTCTGTGACATGACGAAAGCCTGAAGTCTTTAAAATACTGAACGTTATAATCAACACATGAGATACTAACAACACGTGTTGCAGAAGAGGACATCAAGTGCCGACAACTCGCATGTGCGTGCTTTCAAAAAACGTGCTAAAAATAAAGAAATTTAATTACGGCAAAGTCTGATGCAATTATCATACATACATTTATATGTTACATATCAAATATCTATACGAAAAAAAAAATATATATATGTATATACTGTACGAAACTGTAGCGTCAAAAGCAGATATTTAACCCTTTTAGTGTGTAACAGCAATATATCGCTTTTTGGATGTACTTGCGAAAAGTGCTAACAACAATAAATCGATATGCGCGAGTCATAACACGTTAGCGCTTGCAACCGGCAAGTATTCATTTATTAGACGCTTTTATATAACAATAATTTAACTTAATAATAAAATATTTAATATTACATATTAATCTAATAATTAACACTGTTAGTAACAAAGTATTTTATTATTGTAAGGGTTTCTGTAAAAGATGGTTCTCGAAAGTTAAAATTTTATCTGAATTCCGACAGCCCCGATCATGGATCGCTTATTTTGCGGTGTTTGTTTAAAAGCAATACGAATTTTGACTTTCAGGCGCCTTTCATTCATAGTTCTTTTAAAAACAATGTTCATTAGCCTTTTTCGTCATATACTAAGTTACACCAGTAATTGGTCTAAAATGTGAATCGAACTACTTTAATTCAATTGGACACTTGTTCGAGTGCGATAACTTCAAGCAGCACTAAAAGGATTAATATCACAATATACACAATTGGTACAAACGTTAAGCGGGAAGAAACGTGAAGTTTTACCTATCGCTGTTCTCGCTCGTCGCCTCCTCGCTACAATCCAAATCGAGTTCACCTTGTATAGCACTCTGCAAGTCGTCAATTCGTTGAAGAGCTAATCTGAGATCGTCTCTGGCGACTTTAGTCTCCGCTTCGGCGGCCTCAAGGGACTTTTCTAACTCGCGACGGCCACGAGTGGATTCTTGTTCGCGAGCGAGAGCCGAACTGGCTTCCTCTCTTGCATCGCGCAATGATCTTTGCAATCTTCTTGCTGCGTCCTGGGCAGTCTGTTCCTTTGTTCTGAGCAATGCCGATTCAGTTTGCAATTTGTCAAGGTTCTCCTTCAATCTTGCTATCTGAGTCTGTAACAATGAAATTTGTTGTACGCTGTTAACGCTTACGGTAAGCCTATGACTCTTAGCATACAGTCCCTGGTCATCGAATTAGGACCACGTACAAAAATTTCACTTTTTTGGTTATAATGTTATATCATATGTAGAAAATTGTCTTTGGTCATTCAAATTATTACTAAATACGTTGATAACAAAGTATACATAGCTATAGATTTGTTACTGTTGTGATAATAACAGAATTGTGTGGACAATTCTCCCGACTGGAATGCCATAGAAAATGTTTGGAACCTATTCAAACGACTTGTTTACAACTCTCCAAGCACCATATTATCTGAGTTGAAAACAAAAATTACAGATATTTGGGAAAATAACGAAGATATAAAGCAATGTATACAAAACATGACGGAGAGGATACAAGATGTCATCAAGGCAAAGGGTGGAATTGCGAGATATTAACATGCGTTCATAGTATGTACAGTAGTAGTGTATTGTGTTATTAGTTAATAAACTAGATCATTAAAATTTGAACAGGCCATTTAATTTTACGGAAAACATGAAAAATACTAAAAGGAGTGGTCCTAATTCGATGACCAGGGACTGTACAACTGGTATACGGATATTTGAATTGTGAATAGATACTGTAGCAGAGAGAAGGTAATATTTGGTACTTTGTAAGACAATGTAAACATCGCTATACTTGAAGCGATATTTGAAAATTGAACTGCAAGAAAACAGGAATAATTACGGAACAGATATGGACAGGTGACTATGATGGGTCAGGAGGTAAAGGTTTAGAATTGCTAACTGGGAGTTAGAGGTCAAATCTCTCATCACCTCTGGGAAATTTTTCCTAATTAAATATTTGATGTACCACAGCATTGGTGGTTCGAAACCTACCTAAAATGGGTCTTAGGCAAAATTACCGTAGCATTTAACACTAGATCTACGGAAATCGTCAATTTCATATGTTCTTACTTTCTTTATAAACATTTCTCAAATATGAGGAATAGCAGTACATTTGATATTTCACGTGTATCAAAACACAAATTACTTAACTTGATCATCTTTATTTCTTGATTCGTCCTTTTTTAAAGTACTTATTTAATATATTTAAGTATAACAGAATTAACGCCCGTAGATGTGGTGTTAAAAAATGAAAAATTCTGATAAATGTACCTCCAGACGTGCCCTCGTCGTTTGTTCTAGCTCGAGTTTGCTTTCGAGTTCTTTGGCACGGAACTCGAGCCGTCTCGTTGCAAGGCTGTTTGCCGTGGGATCTCCAAGTTGCTCAACTGATTCTAATCTCTGTGTTAATTCCAAAAGTTGATCCTTTAGCGACGATTTCTCATCCTCCAATTCGGCAATTTGCACTTGCGCTTCTTGTAATTGTCCCTGTTCCGCAGATACTTGTTGAACCGCCGCTCGATACTTTTTCAGAACCTGTTTTAAAAATGAGACCGTAGTTATGGCAACGAAATTGTTGTACATTATGAATGCGAATGTACTTTATGAGCTGAACAATATTTCGACTTGTTTTTTAATATTAAAACGAAGCTATTCTTATTCAAAGCACATTACGCAGAGTTCAATTGTTAAGGATGAGAGCAGTTACGCATTCAATGGTACTTTATTTTACGGCAATGTTTTAATACTAGAATACACTGGAAAATTTATGAATATTATTATTTTGAAGTATGGAAGAAATTTTATCGAATTTGATAACATTGATCACCGTTATTTCGTTGGTATTGCAAATTTCAATGCAGTCTCTTTCAACACATTCGCGACCGGAAAAAATTTTGCTTTTCTCTTTAATTATAAGAGTGAGCACAGTCAAAATATCACGCAAAACTATATTATTAAATAATACTTTGAGGCTTTTGCGGCCAAAGTGGTTATCAATTGACTTGGCTTCCGGGTTGGAGCCGCGTTGGAGATTGGAGTGAATCCAATAAATAATATATTATAAAAGCACATTTTGTAATGGGATTTTTTGAAATACCTAAAGTTCTCATTAGTTATGCGTTATACGTATTTCAACTTGAATCGAGAGTTAATAATCTACATTACATAACTATCAATTAAAAGTTACGTTTTACCCACGGTGAATTATGTGCATTCGCGCTGGGAACTCCAACACAGTGATAGCGCATTCACGAGTAAGCTCTTCATAACGAAAAGATTGACAACGGAAAACAGCAAACACCTCAATGAAGGATATAAAGCAATTAATTAGTGTACTCACTACTGCAAGTTCCTCCTCATTTTCTTCCAGTTGTGAAAGTAGCTCAGTTCTTTCTCGATTGGCGACATTGGCACGCTCCTCGGCTTCCGATCTCTGTCTTAAAGCTTCCTCGAGGGAAGCCTGAGTCTCGTTCAATTCCTGCTCCAAAGCTTGTTTCGCTTTCACTGCCATTGCTCTGGCACATTCAGCGTCCTCTAATTGGTTCTTCAGTTGGCGTAAAGCTGCTTTGCCAGTTGAATCGCCCTTGGATCTTTCGAGCATGGTTTGAGCGTCTCTGAGCAGAGCTCTTGTCCTCTTCAAATCTCGTTTCAACCTGACGATTATATTTTGGGTGATTAGAATTCTGCATTATTTTGTTACCCGTGTAGAAAAGCGAGAAGCTTGGAAGTCTTGTGCCTGCCCTGTATGTTTTTTCCAGCAAAATTTACATGCAGCTTTGCAGATCTCAAGAAACCGTATAACTTTTAATTCAACCATTTTTTGATATCTTCTGTTATTTACGGCTTATAAGAACGTATGTAGAAAGGGTAGTTCTGACAAAGGGGTTGATATCTCCCTCAAAGTTGAAAACGGTCAGAAAGGAATTACAGCTATCGCCTTAGATAAGTTTAATAAATATTTATGCAAAGTTTCATAAAAATCGGGGTGCATCAGTTCCCGAATTTCCCTTGTAAATGTTGCAGAGGATAATTATTTCCTTGAAATCCATCAAATGTATATTGCAATATCGAATGATTTTCGAGTGATCGGGTTTCATTTAATATAAGTTACAAAGACGTCAAGAAAAAACAAAGTATGATCTCACGAGCCTGGCAAAGTCCTTAACACTTTACCGACCGGTAGCCTATAAATAGACTTTTTGTCACCAACGCTTAGACTTTTAGTTTATTAATCGGTTCCCACGGCAATCACTAATTTGTTATTTATTATTGTAGTGGAAGTGTGTTAAGGAGTCAGTGAGAATCATTTGTAACTTTCAATGAGATTGTAATTTTCTTTAGGCAATCTAAGCCGAAACAAATCCTTTAAAAAGGGTAGAATGTTCAAACAATAGCGGTCGGTAATGTGTTAAGTTGACCTACGTGCATGGGAGTGAGGGTGTTGTTTTTCCTCTATTGATGGAGGCAATTAAAATATAAAGCCGTACAAAGACAAAGTTCTTTAAGAATGAGACTCGCATAGGAGCAACAGATTATATTATTACAGAAAACACTACGTAATAGTATTATCCGTCGTTCGTGCGAGTACATTTGTCATGAGAATAAACGGGCGAAGTTAATTTAAGTTTTACTAAGAAGTAGGCGCGCATAGGAACCAACTTATAGAACAGCAAAAGGTTGCAATTTTCCACTGTGAATATTGTCATTTGTCTGCCTCTCTATATTCATATATTAACACTAGAACTACCGGCGTTAAATCTATCATATTTCAAAATATTAAATAAGTACTTTGAAAAAGGAGGATTCAAGAGGCGGAGACGATAACCGATTCGGTGATTTATGTTTTTTAAGATGGACGTAGAATATTTATTCTAAGACTTTTCTATAAGCTTGGAGAATTTTTGGAAAAAATTGTTTACCAGTCATTTTGACTGGTTTGGTAGTTCTAGTGTTAAATGCAATTAATAACATACCTCTGCGTGGTATCAGCTTCAGCCGCGCGATCAGCACGATCCTGCTCGTCAATAGCCACAAGGCGACGTTCCAGCTCGTGCTTTTCCCGTAGAAGTATCGTTCTTTCCTCATGCTCGTTTTCCAGCTGCGATTCCAGAGCTTTCACCTTTTTCAGCGCATTGCCTCGTACATCTTCCAGTTCTTCGTCTCTCTGTTGCATCTCCTTTCGCATCTCCTTGCGCTGCTGTTCGATGCTCATTTCGAGCCTCAGCTTCGCTTGCTCAAGAAGCTGCACCTGTCCGGCTAGATCATCGAGCTCTTCTTCCTGGTCTTTAGTCCTCTTCTCTAACTCGTGCTTTGCTTTCTTCAATTGCGCCACTTCTTCCTCGGTTTTACCACCGAAAGTTAGTTCCTCGAGTTCCTGGCTCAAAGTGCGCAATCTTTCTTCTTTTAGCTCGATTTCCAGCCTTGCATCCTGAATTAACAGAGGATAGGTTCGTCGATGGTCATTTCATTGTTGCTTTGTATTGTGGAGAGAATTAATGATTTTCGGAAGTTCGACGTCGAATTGAATTTGGGTATTGCAGCAATGGAATATTTGTATGATGGAATGGAACTCTAGTTTACGAAGCTTCGTATGAGCAACTGAAGATTTTAGATATTTTCGAAAATTTTCATTAGATGCTTTTTTTCAAGATTCCAAGATTTAAAGTACATGAAATGAAGCGAAAATAATGGCTTCAATGTCAGGATAATGTAGTATTTTAAAATGAAAAATGGCAAAAACTACGAAACATTGTTAAATATATTTGACCTAAACAGTTTGAACATATTTCGATCTTATAATTCTCCGTTTAAATCGAGAAAGTAAAGACAGAAATTTTATTAAAAATTGCAAGAAAATACTTACGCTAAGATTCTGCTCGATCGTGAACTTCTCTGCAATTGCGATTTCTTTTTCTCTAGCCAATCTTTCGCGCTGTGCTTTCTCTTGCCTAAGATCGTTCATTAAATTCTGCGTTTCCGAATCGAATCTAATTAAACAGATCAAAAAGGTACCTTGTTTATAACAATTTTTACATTGCAACATATATATTGGAAAAAATTTTAAGATAAATTACATTAAAGAATGTATTCATATGAAAATAATAAATGTCTCGGTATCTTGCATTTAAACGATTATTTTAGATAACACCTTAATTTAAATTTCTAATTAGTTAGCAAAGCAAAGGTAATTCTCTTCAGTGATCTCAAATAATTTAATTTTGATGCAAATTCTACTTTTCTTAAATGCATTAATATTTTGCCTAATTCAAGTGCTTCAAGCTTTCTATTCTAATCTCTGAGATAAACAGCGAAAGTAAAAAGCTGTAATAAATGTTAATTTTAAATCCAACTGACATTGTTAATTTTAGATTTCTTATGACTTAATAATACATATATAATAATGTTAAAAATATATATCCTATCGGTAATGAATCAACGTTAACAAAATTCTATAAACTGAAGTCTATCAATCTCACAACACCGCCACCGAACTTTCAATTGTAAATACCCTATTTAACGTAACGAATTATCATGAATCCCGCTAACAAATTAATTTTACGCAACATGGAACAAATAAGTCCACACAATTACATTACTCTCTTTTCCAGCCAGTTCATTCCTGGATACACTGAACACAGTGTAAAATTGCAATAGCAGCGAATACATCATTAATCTCCAATTATTCGTCCGTATTAATTGGCAACGCATCATGAACTTTATGTCTTCGCTCTAGCCGGTAATGAAGTCCTAGTTTTAGGGTGTTCGCGGTGCTATTTTGAGAAAAGTCAATCACAACTCGCGCACCCACTGAATGCACGACTAAACGCTGGTGTCGCCGGTTTCGCGACTTTACTGGCCTGGCAATTTGCCAGAAACACTTGTTGCCGCGGATGAAATCAGAATAGAGCTCCTCCCAATACCCTGTCGAAGATTCCCAAGCAGATGGAACAATTTGCGATCTGATACTTTGCGAAACTCACCAAGAGTCGGGCTGACTCTTTTAGTAAAGAGTATAGAATAAAGTATAGAGTAAAGAATAAAGTTTTCTAACTTTCAAATGTAAATGGGGGAAGAAATACTTGTTGCATTTTAATTTCAGTTTTTTCACGGCAACGTTATTTTACTTTATCACTTTTAACAGTCGAGTAATCGATATACCGGCTGTCGGCAGGTGAATGTTTGCGAATGTAAAATCTATGGATAGGCTTCTAGTAGATAAAATGTTAATAATCGATTTCTCGAAGTAGCGGATACAATTAATCCTTTTAAACGATGTTTGAACATTTTTTCATCATAAAGCGTTAATTTACTTTTAATATTTTAAGAAGCAGATTTTTTAAAATATTATGAGGTAGACCGGAAATCGGAGTTCGGCTTGAAAGAATAGTCGCGGTATGATAGGTGCTGGAGTTTGAAATTCTGGAGTTTGAAATTGGCGTTATGAACATTTCATATTCATAATATTGTTATTGGGATTTAGAAGAAGGCTACGATGGAAATTAAGAATCTAATTAACACTAGAACTACCGGCGTTGAATCTATCATATTTAAAAATATTAAATAAGTATTTTGAAAGAAGGGGAATTAAGAGGTGGAACAGATGATCGATTCGGTAATTTGAGTTTTATAAGATGGCCGTAGAATATCTATTCTATGACTCTCCTATCAATTTGGAGAATTTTTGGAAAAAATTGTGTACTAGTCATTTTGAATGGTTTAGTAGTTCTAATGTTAATTATCGGACTATTGACATGTCTTGAGATTCTGTTTAAGGAATATAATAGAGCAGAAACGAACTAGTAAATTTTTATGGTAGTAATTGAAGGCTTAGAAAATTTTAGACATAATAACTTTTAAATAATATTTCCCAAGTCTCGTGTAAAGATGATGCAGTGTGAAATATTTTCATATACACAAAATGTTCTCTATTTCTTTGCACAAATCCCCAAAGATTCTGACTACTCTAGGGAACTTGAAATTCGTTCACTTTTAGTTCAAGCATTACAAGGGTAAAAAAAAATACTCACTTTCGCTGTTTCTTCTCCAGCAGATTGTTTCTGGCTGTTTGTTCTTCCAGTAGGAGTCGTAGATCGTGCATTTCACCGTTGAGCTTTTGTACACGACGTTTCCATTGGCCAACGACCTGACGTTGTTCTTCGACTTCCTCGTAGGCATCAGCCAGCTGAAAGATCACAAGAAAATCGTGCAGTGATATTTTTAGTTTATTAGGTTCGTTTTCTGTTCTTATATAACACAGTAGAGTCTTTTAATATTCGAATGTTTTGTTATCCGAACGGTGCATTTTCGGGCAAAGTATTCGACAGCGGATAAAGTTCGCGCGGTTTTATTTTTAGCAATGAATTTCAATCGGATTTTAATCAGTAATCCTGTCTTAATAAGAACGGAAGTCGGATGACAAAAGAATTGTACGGATGCTCGACTTGTATCAAATAATGTAAAAATTAATTTATAAGAGTTATCGTATTCATATAATTCCAATATTATTCAGATGCTCTACAACACTTTCAAATACCCTGAATACTATTTTTATTTTACATAAGTCCTTCTATCGTGCTGAGCATACTCCAATAATTATTTTAATGTTTATGAAAGTAACCTAAACTATTTATTTCTCGTTTCAAAATATCAAAACTTTTATCCGACAAGTATAAAAAAACAGTTCCACGGTAAAGCAATGAAAATCTACCCGAAATAAACATTGGACTGAATTTTCAGACTTTTCACGCAGGCCACTCTGCTGACCAATACAGCTTCCGGCTGCTCTAACAATTCATGCGATACTTGAAGTTTGACGTATCAATCGAACAACACTAAAATAATCACTGACGCGTATCATTACGCAATGAGAAACAGATGTTCGACATACCTTCTTCTCCAGTTGCTTCTTCAATCCGACCAACTGCTCAAGGTCGTCCTCGTGCTGTTGAGCCATTTTCCTCTTTGTAAATTCGAGTTCTCTGATAGCATGTTCGTATCTTTGCCTGTAGACACCACCATCCTCGCCCTCTTCACCGTCAGAAGCTACTCCGTTTAGGTCAGCTGCTCTTGCATACAGAAGTTCCATTTCCAACCTCTCGGTCGTCTGTTGAAGATTCTTGTTTGTCTCGGTCACATCCTGGAGCTCTCGTTCCAGCCGCAAACGCTCAGATGTTTCTGCGTCGATTCTTTCAGCTGCCAAGGTCGAAGTTGAATGCTCCTCCGCGAAATCAGCTGTCATTTCGCTTAGCTGAAATAAGGAAAATGTAATGTTATCACATTGTTCGTTGAAAGACTATTAATTCTTGGGATGCTGAGAGTCCGTGTCGTCTATCGTTGCTGGGAGATGCCTGTATAAGGAAAATGATGATGGTTATGATAAAGTGTTATGAATGATGAATATGGTCACCTGCGCTTGACAACTGCATACGGATATTCAAACGATGACTATGGTCATCAGTAATACACTAGGTGACTATGATTGTCTGCGATTGAATTTTATCGGTATACAGAAGATATCTACTATCACGGGAAATTAAGAGTTGTTTCAATGCAAAAGATAATTATGATGACCAATGACTTGTATGTATACAAAGGCCGACCATGATTGTTCGTGGTTGAATTTATCTGTAATTAATAGATGTCTATTACGATCTCAAACTGGGGTTTACAGTCAGACGAATGATGCCTATGGTGACCTACAGTTAACGATAAATGCTACCTGTATACGAAGAATACAGTACCATTTCTTTTGTGATTGAATAACTCTGAATTAATTACTGAAATAACAATCTATCCTTGATTTCTGATACGGTGTATGATTTAACGCAGTATTCAATAGCACAGAATTAATTTTATTATATCCTGGCCCACTGGTATTTTTAATTTAATAATTTTCGGAATACTACAGAATTCTCTATTACATTTATCGCGTCACGAGTGTCACTCGTTATTGTACGGCAAGGTGTTAAAGGATAACTATAGTTACTCAAAGGTAAATATCATTGCAGTACGAAGAATGATTATAATGACCTATCTAAGTTATGAATCTTGCGACAAACCTCTGTTGTTTTCAATAAAAAAATAAAATACTAATTTCGAGTACTTCAGTTAAACATAGAAAATTCTAGAAATAATTTCGATAATCATTTCAATGATTGGTATGAACAACGAAGGGTAATAACAGTTTTCCACTGTCTGTCGACGAAGTAAAAAAGTAAAACTTCTGATATATGATTTTCTTAGCTGCGCTGGCAAATATTATGGTGGCCTATTAACACACTGATCCACCTGTTATTTATGTCTGATGGTACTCTCGGCTGGATAGAAATCGTGACATTTGAAACAGAGCAGTAAATACACCAACTAATTTATCAATTTATTAAGAAATCTCACGTAACCCAAAGCGTAGTATTTATTGACAATGGAGTTCGTCGTTTGTTTCTCATTGCAAAAAGGTCGGGTTTTAAATTCGGAAATGAATTAACGTATATTTTCCCCCCATCGAGAGTAGCCATTAAAAGAATAGTGCAAATTTTAGTAGCATACAAATTCCGCACATCTAAATTTTCTCCTTAACTGAAAATCTTAATTAAAATAACCGCCCAGCAAAGTTTCGATTGAAGAAAGAAAATAAAGAACATTATTCCATACTCTGCATACAAGAAAAGACGGTACACAGAAATATGCATGTTTTATTCAGCGTGATTTAAAGAAATGGAAATATCTTATTTTGAGAAATGATTCACGCCGATTTTTCAAAGTTAGTGACACGAGAAATGCACACGAAGCTGATTCAAGATAGTACGAGAACCTTAAATATTTATACAATGGTAGTCACTGACTGCAATGACTGTACCTGCGTAATTAAACGACAGCATACATAATTACCAATTCGTTAATTCAATTGATTCTAAATTACATATCTCTTCATAAAACAATTACAATAGCATACGAAAATTAGAATCCAATGACGTTAATTTCATTTTACTCGAAGCAAGAGAATTCACAAAAGCATCAATAAATACCAAACATTCAAAACCAACAGAAAAATAGATAAAAAGCTACATCAATATTTTCCGAAGACATTTACAAAAACCTTCGAAACCTTTTGACACCAAACTCAACTAACCAGAAACTTTCCAACGTCAGCCTAATAACCTAAATAAAATCAGCCCACGATTAAAAACGCAAACGGCTCCATCAAGTTCACCGCTAAACTTTCTGCATCCATTCCCACGTTTCTCAAAAACCTTCCCCAAACAGCTCAACAAAAGCAGCGTTATTTTAAGCACGTATATACCTCTTGGCCGCCGCTGTCCGAAAGAGTCCTGTCTTCGGAAGCGCGAGACCAAGATCGCCTCGAAGAGCAATTCTTCGTGACGCTGTTCGATCTGCTGTAATATTGAAATCCACGAATCATGATATTGGTAGCGCTCTGACTTCTTCCCATAACATTCCTACGTCTATCCCGCGTTTCCGGCATGGACTGCAAGCTAATATCGTCCTCGCCGTCGTCCCTGTGACCTAAACTTCTCCACTCGTCCATAATATGATCCGTTCTCTTGAGGAATTGCGATATTTTCGAGGTCAAGTATGAAGAAGCAGTGGTCGGTTCGAGATGAGAAGCCGTAGGTCTAAAGGATTGCCTGACACGTTGTTTTTCGCAGCCCAAAATGAAATTTAGACTCGCATCGAAGACAACAGGGGCTTGTTCCTTCACGGCGACATCCTCCAAAGTAGCAGAAGAGGCACTCTCTATGGGAAACGTTCTTCTCGGTGGAGTCGAAAGACCCGTGGGAGAATCAAGCCTTGAACGAGACCTGGACAAGCCGATCGAGGGCGATCTGGTGCCGGATAAGGATTTCGCGCGAAAAGACAGATTCGAGGATACGCTGCATGGCGATGGACTTCTCGTTAGCGAATTTGGACTGAGATTGAGTATTCTGTTCGGTGGTCTCTTCAAGATGCAAGGTGGCAGCGGTGGTCTCTTCATTAGGCTACTCGATTGCAGAGGTTTCGAAATGGTTCTCGTGTGGAGGCCATTGGAATCGTTGGCTTTAGATTGTAACGTTACATTGTAGGATGGCGATTCTCCAAGATTTTGCAGGGTGTCGTGGAAGCCGGAAGTGGTGGCGGTCGAGAAAGTCGTTGGTAGCGATGGCATTTTTCTGAATTACTGCTTCTTTAATTGTTTTATAGCCAATATCGATCCAAGTTCAGTGACATCGATGGTTCTGTGCGAGAGAAAGCGGCGTTTGCTTTTTTTTTTGCTCGAATTGGGAGAGATGGTTGTAACCTTTGGGTTGGAGTTGTTTTTGTTTCGTGCAGGAGTATTTTACGTTTCTAATTTCGAAATGTCTGATTGTGTAAACACCGTGGCATCTCAAAATTAATCTTGCGAATATAGAGGATGATAAATTATACCTGTTTAGAATGAAAGCTCGGTGTTAGCATTCTGACAGGATGAAAAATCATGTACACCTGTTTGACACATATTCCGATTTGAGAATTGAAAAAATCGTGCTACTGGCACGCGAATTTTATGGTAAAGTACTTTCCGTTCGCAGGTGCTCATGAAATAATTAATGCATTAATAATTGATTAATAACAAATACAAACAACTTCCGGTAAAAACTTTGAAAAATCTTATTTCCTCTTGCGTTATTTATATGCTCCCGTATATTCACATTTATGGTGTTAAACACTAGCAACATCGTAATATACAAAGTTTCTTGAAAAAATGTTACAAAGTGAAAGTGTAACGTGATTCTCGCGTAGAATTATTTTAAATCTCGTTGAAAGTTATAGTTCTATGATATTGTGCATATCTAACTCATTTCAATTTTTAAAGATTATTTAAATAAAAGATACATCAATTTCCTCTTTAACACGTTGAATGCCATATGGGTCACCGGTGACCGGCGCTATTGAATTCAATGAAATTTCGTATGACTTTTAAATTGTAATATTTACGAATTTGTTAATTCAGTCAATATTTACGCGTTGGTATCACAAGGGTAAAGTACTGTTGTCTACATAACTCGTTGTGTCTTTAAACTTTCTGCTTTGTAAAGATGTGATTTTAACACTAAAACTACCAACGTTAACCCTTTGCAGTCCTATGTCGAGCTATACTCGACATAGCTTTTCATTTAATTTTATTTTCTAACGATTTAATATCTACTTTTCAAATTCATAATGATTTTGTAGTATCACCTAAATATCCGTCGGTACCTATAGTTATTGCTATCATTAAAAAAAATTAATAACCAACGACAGAAAATGTCGCGCAATTAATTTCATTTAGCTCGCCACAAACTTGAAAAAATAATTCGGAGCGCAAAGGGTTAAATCTATCATATTTCAGTATACTAAATAAGTACTTTGAAAAAGGAGGAATCAAGAGCCGGAAAAGATGATCGATTCGACAATTTATGTTTTTTGAGATAGACGTAGAATATTTATTCTGCGACTCTTCTATAAACTTGGAGAATTATTGAAAAAAGTTGCGTACCAGTCATTTTCACTGGTTTGGTAGTTCTAGTGTTAAAAGAAAAAGTTTCACTTCAGTAGAAATGAAGAAACTAGGGAAATGCCGGTGGCATCCAACGTGTTAACCTGCTAAAATACGCAAATCGCAGAGAATAACCCCTAAGCTACCCAACCAAATCCTCTCAGAATCTCGAACATCAACGTACGTAACGTTCTATCATAACAGCAGGTAATATAATCTTCCAAAATGCTGTACCATTTACACCTGTTGCATTGTACTATCCATTTACAAATACAAAATCTCAATCCGCGACAACAACCACCCATAAAATTTCAGGGCATCGTCCGCAACAAACGGCACACGGTACTTTACCATAAAAAGCAATTTCCGTATCTACATGAGCAAGTATCACTTTATAAGCCGGGCGCCGCTTTCTATCGCACGGAGGGTACGCAGGTGAACTTAAAAGGGTCATCGATGTGCGTCGTTCCTCGGCGTCATTTCACATTCGTTTAAAATTCGTCGTCTCCATAGGGATACGGTCGAGTCGTTAAGGTGGCTCGTTACGAGCGTTAATTGCGTAACGTCGAAACGACACGAGAACGCCCGTATCGAGAGGGAGTCGCGGTGCAACTGCCTCTTCCTGGGTCAGCCGATACGCCGCCGGTGGCGTCCGTCGGAGGAGGCGGTCACCTCTGAGTTATTCTAAGGGAAACACCGAGAGGGAGGAAGAGGGTCGACACCTCGGACAGCCGGCCAGAGCGAGAGAAACGAGAGAATAAGCCTCGAGGCTCTGGACGATCGCCAGATCGTAAGCGAAATTTGTGAGAAAAGTGTCGGGCGCCGGGTGAAAGAGGGATGGGGACGATGAAGAGAAGCGAGGAGCGAAGAGGCACGAGAGAGGAGAGACCTGGGCCTGAAAAGAGCACGGGGAAAAAAGAACACTCGGCCGGAGAGAAAACAAACGACCTGTCGCCGGGGAAACTTGGTAAACGGCTGGATACGGTTCCACGGTGTTCGAGGGATTCCTCTCCATCGGCGCGCAATGCCAAGGTCGAGAGTGGAATTTTCATATAACGCGAACAGGAGCGCGTCCGAGTAAGAGAATGTCGGTTACTGGGACCGACTTTTATCTAACGACGAGGCGGGTTACGCGCTCGCCGCTGCCGCGAGGATCCATAATGGATGAACGACCGCTTCGGCACACGCCGGCTGCCATGTTTAACCCAATTGCGCGACACGCGTATCGCGAATAATTAGATGGATCGTCTGGACTTTCTGCGGAGACGACGACTAGTCTGGCTGGATGGGGAATGCGGGGAAGTGTTTATGAGAGATAGGCAACTTCTGGTTTGTTTCCGGTGAGGCGACGTGGTTGCGGGTGGTTACGGCAACTTTTGATAGAAATAGACGGGGAACTGTATCTTTCGGTGTGTATGACAAATAATCTGTGAGTCGATTTTTAAAGTGTGGAGAGATAGAGAGTAAATTTAAGGAGAACATGATAGTATTGTGGAATTATTATTTAATTTAACTAATGCTGGTAGAAGTATGTTATTGCAAAGGAAATACGCGGTGAAGTATACGAGAGATGTCTTCGTTAGCCACCTTTTTCTCTTAGAATACAAGTTTTAACACTAGAACTACCGGCGTTAAATCTGTTATATTTAAATACATTAGATAAGTACTTTGAAAAAAGGGGAATTCAGAGGTGGAAAAGATGATCGATTCGGTAATTTATGTTTTATGAGATGGGCGTAGAATATCTATTCTATGACCCTCCTATAATCTTGGAGAATTTTTGGAAAAAATTGTGTACCAGTCATTTTGACTGGTTTGGTAGTTCTAGTGTTAATATGCAATACCGGTCATAAGTCTTTAAGCACTTTCAATAACGGCATAAATCATATAAAAACTCAGGAAAAATGTGAACATATTTATTTATTACTAGCTGCACTTTGCGCGCGCAGCCACACCTACAAAAATCGAATTTAAAGAGAACTCGTTATAACATTTCTGTGCTCATTTTCTTTTAGTGAAGTGCTCTTGGATATACAATATTTTTGTTGTACTACGTCAGAAACCTTCGCGGGCATGCGCACAATAACATATCAAAGTTTCATCGCAATCGGATGATCGGTTTAGGAATGCATAAGGGACAAATAAACAAACATTCATTTTTATATGTAAGATGTATGTCTACACATACATCTATAGAGATATAGTAAATAAATGGGAAAATTAAAATACGTAATTTAAATTTTAGTAATAAAAAATATATGAAAAGAGGAGTGGCTAAAAACATATGAGCGATAGTATATTTAAATTAAAAGGTAATGCTTAGCTGTCGAAGGATTGCATAAGGCAATGACTGAATTATTTTTAATTCGTTCGTGACACAATCATGTGCAATATTACTTGAACTGTATTTAGTCTCATTTTAACATCGGAAACGCTGTTGTCTCTATACTTGTTAGGTCTGCTATTTTCTTCAGAGCGTAACAATTGTCACGTCTAACTCTTCAATTTTTCCGTTAAATTTGTTTTAAAAGAGTAGAAAAAATAAATTATTTATGCCCTGCAATAATTATTACTTTCTTCCCTTGTAAAAATATAACAAAGTTCCAAACTCTTCCTAAATCGATAACACATTGTTAAGACTGCGCAAAATGTAACAAAGTATAATTACAGAATGACAATTCCATACATTTAGAAACTGGCTACTTTTCGGGAATTCCTCTGCACACAAAATCGACCGTTTTCTATCAACCTCGCCAGCAACTCTCTTTTAAGTGTGTTATTAACAATAACAAATCGTAACTAGCTACATATACATCGATACC
The DNA here is from genome assembly GCA_963989415.1 of Cerceris ruficornis. Classification (NCBI taxonomy): domain Eukaryota; kingdom Metazoa; phylum Arthropoda; class Insecta; order Hymenoptera; family Crabronidae; genus Cerceris; species Cerceris ruficornis. Next base: position 12,765,530 of record OZ022521.1, read on the forward strand.
GTATAACGGATCAGCTAATAATTACTAACAATATACAGAGTTTTCCTCCTAACTTGACCACCATAAAAATGCCCGAGGTGTTAGAAACTTTGAAGAAATATTTCCTGCTAAAGTTGTACCGTTTTATGGAGGCCAGAATATAATGTCAATCACTGAACAGTGTATTCTGTACACTACAGCAGTGATGGGCAAGCCAAGGCTCACCGCAGCTTCTAATGCAATGGTATAGAAATTTTCAATCTCAGTGTTTTCTAAAAATTCATTTAAGTGTGTGTTCCTTTTCTTGTTATGCAATTTTTTCCGTAAAAATTAATATTTAACACTATTTCCACCACGACCAGTCAAATGACCGGTTTTAAAATTTCGATTAGAATTTCCTATATACAAAGTAATTGAATCGCCTTTAAACTTCACGACTTTTCCTCAAATATACGTATAATACATTCACATTGTAATACATTTTTCAATATTCACTTCTTTTTTTACCGTTCATTTTCTGGGAAAAAATTATCATTTGACAAATTCACCGGTTGCTGTAGGAAAAGGTATACGTGAAGTGTCGGTAGGAATAGTGTTAATGACTTATATCGGCCCATCCAAATTTTTTCTTTTTTTCTGGCCCCATTCTAAAAAAGTTTGGCCATTGCTACTATGTACCATCTGGCTATGTATATTTATAGATCGTATATCTTCCTCTATGGCACACTATTGAACCACAGGTAACATTACACATCTTTTTTATTAAAGACGTGCAATCGAAGGCGATCCGAAATGATCATATATGTACATAATCCCAAGTGAACCGAAGCATCAAATCGTCATTACATGAAAGGGTATTTCAACCAAAATGATATTCACCCGTAGAGAGGAATCATTACGAAATTAAAAAGAAATCAGTAGAAGATGCGAGGTGCGAGAATAAATTGGGAGCTATTATTAAGCAATCTCGTAATCGAGGATTCAAATTCAGGGCATATGCGTGAAAATAAGAAAGTTAACGGAATTCGTTTTTTATGTCGAAAGAAGGAACCTCCGGGGGAGAAGAAAAAAAGAAGAGATAAATTCAATCTTACCTTAGCCTCCAATTTGTCGTTGTCATGTTTCAGGTGGTTGCGTTCCTGCTCTAATCGTTCAACCTTTGCCCTGAGAATCTCCAGTTCCTCCTGTTCGAAAGAACATTTGTATTCATTAATTGTAAATTAAGCGAACGGTGTTAAAAGTTTTTCTTATCTTTAATTGCAAAGAAATATATCTCTCCGTAAGACCGAAATCTTTTGTGATTTAAGAATACACAAAAGTGTTACAGTCATTGAGTTGAAAATATTAACAAAATCGAACGCGATAAATATAAATACTGTCATAAAAATTTCATTACAAGTATTCAAATGTTTTTTTTCCTTCTTAAATAAATTTTTTGGCAGAAATTCGACAATTAATTGAAATTAACACTTTAACGACAGGGCATGCTAATTTACCAATCCGCATTTTGTGTGATACACGAAATGTACGCATCGAAATATGATCCAATAGCTACGGTAGTTAAAAAATAACGATACAATTTTCCTCCTATTTGTTTTTTAAATTTCCCGGGTAATTCATGAAGAAATCGCCACGATTCAATTGCTCCGATAATTAAAAATAAGGATAAAATTTTCTCCCACTTTTTTTAAATGCCGTCGATAACTTAAATAAAGTTCCCCATCGGCAAAGTGTTAATGTTTACTTTATAAAACATAAAATATAAAAATGAGCTTTTCCTACCGTCTTCGTCTTCAACAGATCCTCCGTCCGATGAACATTCAATAAGGGCGCGACTTTCACGTACAGCCTCCACCATGGCCATTCTCTTACGGACATTAACTTTCTGACGTTTCTCTGTATGCATCTCACAGCGAGATCTTGCAACTGCAAGAATTTAGAAATTGCCATGGAATCAGTATAACTGGACGTGCAGAAAATATCAATATCTTAGACTTACAAAATAGTTCTTATATTGATAACATTTTCGTGCTGTTCATTACTTTGTATTCGTTGATATTCCCAACGGAAGGTCCATTTTGTAAAATTACCGTGCTAATATTTCTCAAGATTGAAAGTCTCTTTCAAAAGTATGTATAATATAAAAGAACGTTTCATAACACAGAACGTGTTATGCGCATTGACACTAGAACTACCAGACCAGCCAAAATGACTGGTACACCATTTCTTCCAAAAATTCTTCAAGTTTACAGAAGAGCCTTAGAATAAATATACTACGACCATCTTAAAAAACATAAACCGCCGAATCGATTATCATTTCCGCCTCTTGATTTGTCCTTTTTCAAAGTACTTATTTAATAATATTTTGAAATATGATAGATTTAACGCTGGTAGTTCTAGTGTTAATTCTATTTAGAGAAGAACTAAAGAAGGAGAATTAATTGTAAAACCGTCTGTTCGACTACGAAAAATGTTTTCCAGATATTTCTTAAATTTGTAACAGCAAAAATCGAAAGTATAGCCGATTCAAATTTCTGCTACGGATATTCTTAACGATCATTTTGAAAATATCAGCCGATTGACATACGATAAACATATTTACAACAAAATACACGAGAGATTTACTGCGAATTTCATCAATCAATATCCTTCGTTCAACGTTATTAACTCTAGAACTACCAAACCAGTCAAAATGACTGGTACACAATTTTTTCCAAAAATTCTCCAAGTTTATAGAAGAGTCTTGGAATAAATATTCTATGTCCATCTTAAAAAACATAAATCACCGAATCGATTATCTTTTCCGCCTATTGGTCCCTCCTTTTTCAAAGTACTTATTTAATATTTTGAAATATGATTGATTTAACGACGGTAGTTCTAGTGTTAATAAATTAAATCAACAGAACCGTGTTATTCACTGAATCGCCAATTCATGAAGTACATTTTCACCAGAAACATTATGGCACATTTCTCATTACAAATTCCATCCAATAAATCTCGCACGTAACACTAGAAACCCGAGTGAAAACACGTTCTCTTAATCATACATCGGCAGATATTTCCCGTAAAATAAAGAGGCCCATAATATCGAGAAAAACCGTGGTACGAAGTGTACGTGTATCATCGTAAAAAGCTGAAGAGAAGAGAACGACATACTTTCAAAGTGTTGAGTTTACGACGTGCCAGATAACCCCTGCACCTTGCTTGGAGGAGAATAATGTGTCCAGTCAGCTTCTCGTCTCTTTGAGCCTCCAATCGTTCCAAAGTGCCCGACCTAAAGAATATCTGCCGGAAAGAAAGAAGAGAGGTCATTGAACCCGTGCACCAAAATCTCAAACGTACGAGGAATTCAAGCTGAAAGTAATTCCTCGATAAAATGAGACATCGACGTTGAAACATTATCGTAATATAATTGGAAGAAAAAAATGTCAAAGGGAATGGATCTCATCTCGGTCGATTGGAATTTATAATAGACATTGCAGAAAACATATCACGACTTTGAAAATAGAAAAATACTGAGTAAAAGGTGCCAAGATATCCCTGACACGGTTTTCCAACGTTTTCCATGCGTTGAAACCGTAAAGAGGCATTCTTTTTCTACGGATTAATTGTACAATGGAACGCTGTATGGGTTGATTACGTCATGGGATTGTATTTTAGCGCATCACTTGGAGTCTCGTGAAAGTTTTACTTCGAACGCGCTAATGGGTACCGCCGTAATTGTACGTCGATCATTATCGGATTATCGATTATCCGGTTCTACATCAGCAGGTCATAAATCATTTGGAGAACTGTTATTGGTAGAAAATTTAATCGTAGTTTCTATAGCTACCATTAGAAACGTGCCGAAGTAAATCTTCGTAAGATTAGTGCTTTTCAATTCTTAATTCCCTACGCTCTTTGTATCGTTAATGAATGAGAGAATTAAGAGAAATATTTCTTGCTGGATAATTGACATCTAAAATCAAATATTTTACGAGAATTCTAATGGCAAATTCGTCTTTAGAATGCATATGATTCTACTTCATTGATCATGATTAATAGGTAATAATCATTAACACAAAAATAATTAGTCAATGTTTGACATGAAATAGATGTATATACCTCTACAATCTTATGACGATGTATCAAAATTTATCACCTAACCGGAAGTATACGTTACTGTAAATATTTACCATTCTTTAAAAATGACTGATCAATAAATTAAAAAAAAAATCTGCCGAATAAACAGCGCTCACCTGAATTACTAATCAGTGCCTCTACATTTACAAAAAGGATAATACATTCGGAAAAATTAAAAGTGAATCTACAGATACTCCTCCTCTCTTAGATATGCAAAGATAAATTCAGTTCAGTGAGCAAGTATTTCCAATGAAAAAAGCAACGCCTAAAAGACCTAAAAGCAATAATCAATCGGACCTGTTCGTTGTCGTAGCATCTGGAAACATTCCATTGATCTCTGCCGATGTACTCGACGATCTTCGAGTGTTCCTCTTTGCAACTCTCGATGCTGCTGGCTCCGCTGGAAGTGGATGGGCTGCTTCTTGATACCAAAACCTTCTTTTTCTCCGGTTCCAGTCTTCCGACGATCGTGGAATCAAACGTTTCGATCGTCGGGGATTCGTTGTGCTCGATCTGCTCGAAGTAACGTTCTTTTCCAAATTCACGGCTTTCGTTCTGAACTCCGTCCTTCCACTCGATCTCATTCTCATTGCTCATGTGGCCACTGTCCTCCGAGCAATTCCCATCCGAAGCGTAGCCATTATAGTCGCTCGTACTCTTAACGTCGACGTTCTTCTTCAAGGTGGTCGGAGTTTCGACGACCGAAGAATCCGCGGTGGATCTTGGCTTGATCCAAGGATCTCTGGATTCTCTGGATGCCTCGGCATTCTTGCAGTTGAAAAAGTTCACCAGGTGTTCGATATCCTTGGCCCTTTTGCCGGCTGACTGTTTCTTTGTTGCTTCTTGACCGACGTCGTTCCTCCGACGTGTATCTTTCGAAATTTCTGCATCCTGATTAATCACCGCGTTGCAGACCACGATGGTCTTCTTCTCGATTTCCTTCGTGCCTTTACTCTGATTCTCCCAATTCTTCCTCAGCTCCTGAATGCTCGACGTTTCTTTCTTCTTCCTCGACTCCTCCACGTTCTCCTCTGATTTCTGTTCCACGTTCTCCTCCGATTTCTCCTCATTTTCCACTCGATCTTTCTCTTTCGATGTAACTTCCGTCTTCGACACTTCGCAAATCTCCACTTTCTCTATCTCCCTCCAATCTCGCTTCTCCGGCTCGCTCGAGATGCCGCTCGTCCTCTCCTTCGCGCAGTCCTCGATTTTAATAACCGTAGCATGATACTTAACCGTTGTTTCTTTCTCCACCGATTCGTCACGTCTCTCGGTACTTATCTCTCGAACCTCGTAGCAAGAATTCGTTCTACGAGGATGAGCAGCATCCACGAGATCGATGGACTTGATTCTCTCCTCCTCCTCTTCGTCCTCCAACTCTGCCATCAATCGTGCGGCACGTTCCTCGAGGTTTCCGGTGAACGGTCGCGGCTGGTTCTCCGTCGACTTCCGGCCGTAAGAATCACGGCAGTTCTCGTATATCCTCTCGTCCATCGAACGATCAAGATCAACGTCGATATCCAACGATATCACCTGAATTGGCGACTCACCAACGCGATCTACCTGCGATAGATCGGCGAGAGATCGACCCATGCCAGGATTCCGATGAGCCAACAGTGGTATCTTGCTCGGTCTCGTGCTGGAATTAGATCTCGACGATGCCCCAGGTTGCTTCCTAAGCTGACCATCGTTCCTCGGTATACTCTGCACGCTCCAGAGACTCGTAGATCGATTGATCGGGGCCAATTTTCTCCGAGGTATTTCGTGCTTCTTCTCCGACGTAATCACCGGCTTTTTCGTATCCGGGGATAAAGAGCCCCTCGATGATCCTCCAGGATTCCCTCGAGCCTCGGAAACGCTTCCCAGGCTCACCGAACGATCGAGAGCAGCTTTCTTCCTGAGCACCTCCGGTTTCTTAGGCAGCCTCTCCGGAGTGTACGTTAGCCCCTTCTTCAGCAGGGTCCTATCCTCGAGGATCGTGCAGGACGACGGTGAACTGACTGCCTTCGAGGCCTGCTTCTTCTCGTTCCGCGTCGCTGCCGACGAACTCCTCATCGTTTCGACGCGATTGTCAGCGATCGACCGACGAGATTTGCTCGTCGAGGAAGTCCGCGTCTTCGTGAGATCCGAGAGACTCGTACGAACACTGGGCTGATCGTTCGCGGCGATCTTGATGGACGGTTTCGAGGGAGAAGACGTTTTGGTGGCTCGAGATGGCTTTACAGGTACCGAGCCGTTCTGATCGATCGGAATCGGCTTTTTTGAAACTGACAAGGAAGACTTCGACACGTTTGGACTACTTCGGGCTTTTATGAGGCGCGAGCCTGTATTGGCTGGCCATTTGGTGACGTTGTCGAACATGGTGACGATGGAATGAATTTTCTAAGTGGAGATGCAAATCCAAAATCGATGAATTCCTTCCTTTGGATGGTACTTCGACGGACTTATATTTCTATATCAACGGCAGATCAAATTTTCCTCTTCGTTTCTCATCTCCTTCCAGCGTGGAAAAATGATCGCTTACAACGTCTCTCGGTATGTTTTCGTAGAAACGTCCATCTACATGATTCATAATCAGCGATGGAACGTCTGCGGTATTAATAACAGGCTGAAAATCGTAGGATTCTGTCGTCTGCTAATTAGCTTCGTATGCTAATCGACTGCCGACACGCTCGAATAACCATGTTCCCAAGAACGTGGGTCTTCCTTCTGTAATACCAGGGAGACACTTTGCTCCGTCAAACAAGGCGATTAAGGAGCACCATCGTCTTTCCAGAAACTTGTCTCGCTCGTTTCTTCGACGTTACGAATACTCATATTTTCAAACTTTAAAACAGCAAGAAATTCCTCCAAGTACGTACACAGTTTCTAAAAGAACCCACGGCAATACTCTCGATATCAACGATATTTTTCTTCACGACTTCAATTCTCCCCTACAAACTGTCCGTTTCGTTCAATCGACGAAAATCCGTTTGAAATCCTCTTCGCTTATCCTGTTCTCCATTTTCCTCGGGGCTCTCGACTTATCACGGGGTACGTTCCGGTATCTGTTTCCCTCCTGGCTTCGCAGTCACCTGGTAGTTGGATCCGTAATTCCTGCACTTAAACACGCTCGAGAATGGGCCGTCGTCTCGGCGGAGCGTTTTTCTCTCTTCCTGCGCGGAGAACGAGCCACGACTAAGTACCGTAAAAGCCGCATAAAAGTGGATACGCGTTTGACGGCTCCGAGAGAGAGAGAGAGAGAGAGAGAGAGAGAGAGAGAGAGAGAAATACAGAGAACAAGGAGAAAGGGTTATAAAGTGGAGAGAGCGTCCCAGGAGGAAGAGAGACGGAAGCGAGAGAAAAATGAACCTCCGGAGAGGAAAGAGGAGATGCTGGCAGTGGGAGAAGAAAGAGAGTGTACAGGGAGATCACTGGTGAAGGAATAAAGAGACGTGAGGAAGAGAGGGCGCAAGAGAAGGAAGGGAAAACTATCTTCGAGCCGGTTGTACGACTGGAGGAGGTTCCACACAGGAAGATGCAGCCGGTTGACGCTCGAGGAGCTCGCCTTATCATTTTCATTCAGGGAGGTTCTCGCTGTACGCATGAAATAAAAGAGACCACTGTGACCCGCAATTTAGCTCAATGAGCAGTGAACTTTTATGGGATTACTGTTACCGCGGTAATGGAAACGGACCTAACGATTATTGTTGTGGTATTAGCAGGCCCTGATTGCGGTAGTTTTACGGGGAGACTTGATAAAATGGGATTTATGGTGCGTTACGATCGTTTTAACACTAGAACTACCAGCGTTAAATCTGTTATATTTAAATATATTAAATAAGTATTTTGAAAAAAGGGGAATTCAGAGGTAGAAAAGATGATCGATTCGGTAATTTATGTTTTATAAGATGGACGCAGAATATATATTCTATGACTCTTCTATAAACTTGGAGAATTTTTGGAAAAAATGGTGTACCAGTCATTTTGACTGGTTTGGTTGTTCTAGTGTTAAGGATGCGATTGTTGAGGTCATTTGCTCGGGGTTTTCTGTTGTGATAGAGGGGACGAGTTGAAGTAGGATAACTTAGAAATTGAAATTGTAGGGAAAATATCAGTACGAAGTCTGTCTGTCTTTGTTGATGTTGTTGATAATAAGATACCGTAGCTTCGACGTTTTCTTTACATTTCATTTTCTCGAACTTTTGAGACGACGATGATTTGTTTTGAATGCCAGCATCGAATATTATGGAACTTATTGGGTAAAGTGCGTTTTATACAGACGAAGATACATTTTTGTGTGTAATTTAATAAATGATAAATAATTTTACTGCGTCAATGTTCATCACTGTAGAGACTGACAATACAGTATGAGTGTTTTCATTGCACGTGATTCCAGTAAAATAAATGAACATTCTCATGTTAAAGAGGTCATTGTTGTGCGAAAAAAACAATAAGCCACGAAGAAACGATCATTAATTAAGCTTCTTTCCAACATTAAGAAAATGGTAGTTTCTTACAGACAGATAATTGGAATAAAACAGTTGGAAGAAATTAATAACAATACTGTCCGTAATAAATTAAATATTTGGAGATGAATCTACTACTCATTAATTATATAATATTTAATCTGTTTCTAAAGGCCACTAAAAACCTGTAAAACCAGCGTGAACTCCAGCAAACAATCTCATCGAAATCCTCGACTTCTTTTCCGTACTTCTAAATACATTCTTTTAACACTAAACCTACCATGGGCGATCAAATGACCGCTTTCTGATTTTTTCCTAAAAATTCCCCAAATTGATTGGGCAGCCATTCAGTAAATATTTTAGGTCTATCGTATAAAATAAAAATTACTTGATCATCTTTTTCACCTCTTCAAATCTCTTTTTCCAAAGTACTTATTTCGTATATTTCAATATAACAGATATAAAGCCGGTAGGTTTAGTGTTAAACATACCTCTGACAATAACAGTACTGATAAATAATAACAACATTTCCCATCTATTACTTCAAACTTCACCTATTTCGTTTACTACAATTCCACGAAGATCTTGCAAATCGAATTTTTCTTTTCCCAAGCAGCCCATGCATTCGACGCATCTACATCTTCAAACCATCCTCCTCGCAACGGCATTAGCCGTAAAAAATAATAATCTCTTGCAATCCATTCCTTAACTCTTCGTCTTCTCGTAACACGCATTTTGCATCCGTTAAATCTTTTCTACTGTTCGTTAAACTCACTCGACTAATAGACATATGCCCTCACACTTTTGACGGTAATAATATCTTCTTGTCGAGAATAAAATGAAGACGCGTTCAAGCCTGTCATGAGCAAGGCGAATTAACTTCCTTTTTTTCTTATTATTTAATAACATTCAAACGAGAAGCACTTCCGAATGTCTTTAATCGTCGATTAAAAGGTTAATACACCGGTGTAACGCGTTTGTAACGAGTACCGTCGACAACCACGGAGAATGGAAAAGACTGTAGGAACCGATTGATATTACTTAAGCGAACAAAAAGTGACATTCGTAATGATACCTTCAACGTCAATTACCAGCTTATCATAAAGCGACGTAGCTCGTGTGTCCAAGATGTCGAGTTTAATTAGACAAAAAATGGCATTTATCGATGAACACGAAATGGACGTTTCCTATAACTGCCGTCTTTCGTGTTTAGCGAATGAGACTTTAGAAGGTAGAGTAAAAAATGAGATTAGATATCGAGAATCGCTGGAAGACAGCAGTAAAGGGAAGTACGATTTATCGGGAAATAAAGATATTGAAATGTTTCAAGTTTATGAGGAGGACCGTCCGAGAGATGCTCTATTTTACGCACTTCGTCAATTTCGTTTTCGATTAAAGGACTCTGCGAAAATTGGGAAAACCCACCGTGCTATTAACTCCTTGCGTTATTATATCGAGTCACAATAGTGTGGCTGAAAATGCTAACTGTAAAAATTACTAACCATAAGCTGAATTCAAGGACACAATGTTATAATGTCATTCGCTGTCAAATTTGTACGACTACTAATGTTTGAGCATACTAATTTGTTTAAATAAGCTCATAATGACCAGCAAGATTATAATCATATTTCGAATTTATTCTAATAAAAATAATTTCACAATGACAAGACATTTTTGATCATGTGTACGTATAATGGCGAGAAAAATTTGTACAGGTAATACAGGATGCCGTTAAAAAATCCAACGCATTTCAAACAACAGAAACAACTTTGTATGCAAATTTTTAATCTATTTTAATACAAGAAAATTAAGCCTGATTTTTGGAGATTTTTTAATCCATTCACTACCAGGAAAACTAAGCAAATATTACCTTTGCTTGTTAAAATTTGAAATGATGACAGAAAGTTTTTAGAACATTGGTTTCATTAATCAAAAATATAATCTCGACATTTGTAATGATACGAAGAACATTTTTGTTTAAAAATTTCTATACACGCGCGGCCATTATTGTTAACTTATTAATTCAAACTTATAGTGCTGTTAAGAGATATCTCGTAGTTGGCAGGCAATGGGTTAAACTTATTTACGAAAAATGACATCATGCAAGTGACCTCCATTATCACAGATGAAAATTCTATGCATTTTTTAAATCGCAATACAAATAAAATCACATTTCGACTAACACTGAATGAATCAAATCCTTGTTACCTCATCACTTTGACGTTCAAATTCACAAGTATATGAGTTGAAATAAATTACAGAATTTTTAATTCGTTGATTCAATACTTAAGTATAGTATTTGTAGGGAAAAAAGACATCGTAAGGCAAGGAGTTAAGCAATAAAGTACAGAGGAACCGAGTCCCATTATGCAGTCCTGTGGGATAGATTAACCTATTGTAACGCACCAACAATCTATAGTCGCTGTTATCTCTCACGTAGCGGGTGCATTGTTCTAGGTTGATAAGCCTGCTTATTATTCGGATCGAAAGTACACTCCGCTTCTCAACATGGCAACGAAGAATCGCTTCGTTGCAGATCGGAAGATTCGCAAGAAGGAAGACACTTGATTGTCGTCTGAATTCTTGGAAGGTGGACTCGTCAGACGTCGAGGAGTTTTAATTGGAAACAAAATTGAATGTGATGCATCGATTTTTCGATTGATGAAGAGGAAAAGCGATAAACAAGAATAGGTATGTGGTTTATTTTATGGAATTAAAAATGATGTCTTGAATCAATGGATTTTTGGTACCCGCATTCAATACTTGTAATAGGAAAGTAATAATTTATAATGTTATTTTCGTGTCAGAAAAAGGTGATTCGTTTAAATGCAAAGTTACAAAAGATAGGAGAGCACTTGAAAAACATTGCGAATTTGACAACATATACATTCGAATGTTAAAGTAACTTTTACGAAAGATTAAGAATACAGCAATTATTCTTCTTAAAAATAGGTGCAATCAGTTAATACTTTATTTACAAAATTTTACTAAATTTTTCTCCGCTATTTCTTTCAAAATGTCTCATTATGGTTACTTAAACGACTTTTTTGTATGGCAAAGAAAATATGCGAGTTAATTATTTCTGAAGTAGCCTGTACCTAAGAAGACACAATAGCAATTCAACTGACAAAACTTAAGTGATTTTATTTCAGCGATATCGCACCATAAGTCCAAAAGGGCGGCAAAATTCGAATGAAATCTTTACGAATATTTATACCGTAATTTCAAATAGTTTAATTTTCTGAATCAGTTAAATCAAATTACCTATCGCGAAACCAGATAGGCGTATAAATTTTCGATGTTTCACAGTACAATTTTTCATTTTCTTCTCAGATAACAAAACAACCCGACCCGTAAGTGTTTTTTCCCAATCGAAATTCCCCGCCGAGTACAAAGAGGAATCTTATTCGCGCATAATACAATCTCAAACGATACAAATCCAAGATCCGTGTCATCAATCGTGACTAAATTTTCGTGAGCCCCGAATCAAGCGACCGGAAAGATCGCGGAGATCAGAAGCGTTCCTATTGTCGTCTCCTCGGTGAATAAATCGTTTTATCGGGATGACTCGACTGAACAGCACCGAGAAAGCCCTCGCCTGGTCCGGTGCTTTACTTCGAGCCCGATCGTGTTTACCGTTATCGAAGCTAACAGGTACCAGAGGCCATAGACTTTCTCCCTCTCTTTCTCTCGCGGTTTAATTAAGAAATCGACGACTTTCTCTCTCCCTCTTTCTCTTTATCTCTTTTTTTTCTCACTCGCACATACATTCTCTCTCTCTCTCCTCCTCCATCTATCTATCACCCTCTCTCTCTCTCTCAACCGCAGACACAAGGAGTGCATAACGAAACATCATGCGACTCGTTGCAATCTACAATACTAAATCGCAACGAGTTCTCCTACGCGTCCATTATCTACTGATTTAAACACTTACGATCCGACGAGACTTAAATTACAGACGATCGAACAGCTCAGAGATCGATTGTCACACGATGCAACCACTGAACACTCGCGTATACACTTCAATCTATACGATATTAAAGCAAGTACAAAATAGAGTTCTTCCTTGGCTCAACTCTCCTCTGCATTATTCCCTATTGACTCGATGATCGTAAGAGACACCGGTACTTAACGATATTTATGCTCGAAGGACAATGCAGACGTGGATGTAATTATGCGACGAAAGTAGGCAGTGAACTGGTTGTATTGTTGTATTGTTGGGACGCGATTTGATTTGAAAAAGTCCAAGTTATAACTGAAGCTTCACGAGCGACGTTGGAAGGTGTTCTGAACACGACCGAGACCAACCACGAACTGATTGGAGCGCAGGAGTGCTCGCATCGTCGGAAAGCTCGTAAGCGTCAGGTGCGCGTCCCTCCATCTCCCACCACTGCACTTTTACGCGTCGTCCTTTCGGGGGGATAATACCTGTCTGCCGTTTTTTCGTGACTTTTTTCCTTCATCCACGGAATATCGAGCGTGTCTCGAACCCGAATAACGCGGTAGGATGTGTCGAAAGGTAATAATCGACGAAATTTGTATTTTTCTTCTTAACCCCTTGCCGTACCATTTCTTTTGTGATTGAGCGCGCAATAACTCTGAATTAATTGCTAAAATAACAATCTATCCTTGATTTCTGATATAGTGTATGACTTAACGCAACATTAAATAGCATAGAATTAAATTTATTTTGTCCTGTCCCGCTAATATTTTGAATTTAATAATTTTTGGAACACTTCAAAATTGACTATTCCATTTCTCGAGTCACGAGTGTCACTCGTTATTGTACGGCAAGGGGTTAACCTCTGACCATGAGTCTCTTTTGTGATTGTACATTCTAGGGGTTGGTAAACTGTTTTTTTTTTACTACGGAATCAGTTTTTCTTTGATTTATTTGGTGAATTCTACGGAGAGCTATGAACAGCCAAATAGCGAAGTATTATGGTGTGAATATTAGCTTGAATGTTAGATCGAAATAATTTAAGATTATATTATTTCAGTTATGCCGAAGAGTTAGATATTTTAGATGAAATTGCCGCGGGCTGTTGATCACTGGTTATATATCATGGCTAAATTTAACAATGGCTTCTATTGTATCGTACAGTTTAGAATAAAATTAACAGGATGGATAGAATTTTTGGCGTTGATGAGGCACAAGTTGTTTTAAATTGGCAGTTTTTACAAAAACTCAGTGTTTTAAATTTTATTTTCTACGCCATGAGTGTCACTCGTTATTATACAGCAAAGGGTTGATAAAGTTTATTAACGTTATGTGAAGTTGATGGGGAATCTAGTGGAATAAATGTTCGAATAATAATTGACAATTTCTTTAAATGAATATGCATAGCAAGAGTCATGATATCAGAAATAAATAAAGGATTAGTGCGAGACTGAAGTCGATAGAGAAGAGCATTAAAGTATTTGTCTTTGTTTAGTCTCCTTGCTATTTTTGTGTTGATCTAATTTTACTTCCGGTTTAACAATTTTTATTGAGACAAAATGCGTGATAAACAGAAGGTATGTATTAATTCATTGTTATAACGAAATTGCTAGAGCCTACAGCCTTCACCACTGTGCATGGCAAATTTGAAAGACATACACTTCTTTGTAATAATTATAAAATTAATTACTGTACAAAAGCTACAAATTACGTTAATATTAAATTGCTGTAATTTTTCTTCTTCACTGTGTTAAACCAAAAAACGAGTAAAAATAATATTTGTATTACATTAACAATATGGAATACCGGCGTTATATCTATTACATCTAGATATATTGAACAAGTACTTTGGAATAAGAGAAATCAAGAGTGAATGGAAAAGATAATCAATTAAATAATTTAGGTTTTATAAGATAGAAGTGAAACATTTACTGCATGGCTCTCCTATTAATTTATAGGCTTCTCTGAAAAAATTGAGAACCGGTCATTTTTATCGCCTTGGTAGGTTTAGTATTAATCAGTTATTATCGAATTTCGGCTTTAACTGCTTTAGCTATTTCACCTAAGACCTACTGCTTTATGTGAGTTGCGAATCAGTGAATCTATGATAAACTTATCACATAGGGAAAGTTTTCGAAAGGTGACGGGTAAACTTCAACTGCTTCACTTATTTCTCCTAAGACTTACTATTTTATGTGGCTTCCAAACTACCTAAGCCAGTGTTCAGCAAACTCGTTAATCAAAAGAGCCAAAAATCAGCATCAGGACGATTAAAATTTATTTGAAATCAAATTTCTTTTCAAGAATCTGTCAAGAACCATGTTTTTCGGAGTCGGTTTAAACCAGCTACTAAACATTAACACGTTGAATGCCACCGGTATTTCGCAAGTTTCTTCACTTCTACTGAAGTGAAACTTTTCTATTAAAATCAAGTCTTTACAAAGTAGAAACTTTATAGACAAAAAGAGATAGCAAGACTTTACCTTTTTGAGACCATCGCGTTAACATTGACTGAATTAATAACTTCGTAAATATTACAATTTAAAAATCGTATGAAATTTCATCAAATCCAATAGCGCCGGTCACCGGTGACCCCCATGGCATTCAACGTGTTAAACACAACAAGATATAATAATAATCTTATTTATTAACAAAATGTTTTGTGGCCGACTGACCTAGGCTACTATTTAACATTAAATGTTAAATTAGTAAAAATTTTCCAGACCCGACTAGGAATTTCAAATCGGGCCCATTGGTTTAAACCCCGTACCTTTGCCCCCTTTCCCACCCACAGCCCCCCTGCAACTGTTGAAAACCATTAGCTTAAGCAGCCTATATCTGAATATACAATCTCTATAGAATAAACTCTTTGAAGAAATCGTAAAACCCAAACCCATCCTCGCGACTGTGTTAAAATGCATTATAGAATGAACTCATACTCCCAAGTTTCCCTCAGTTCAGGTAACAATTCCCACTCGATTAAATCACTTATCCCGCCAGCTCGCAGCGGAAAAGTCCGTCATAAATGCTTTGCCTAGGACATTGCAAGTTAATCTTCATTCATCGCGATAAAAGTTACAATGACCAGCGAGCAGAGTGCACCATTAGCGCCGTGTGGGTTCTTTTGTTTCTTGATTCAACGCAGACGACAGGTATACGCGCATACCTGCGCCTAAGCACGGACGGCAATGAAAGCAGTAATTTACACCGTTAATGACACGTTCTGAATACGCGGCCCGAATTACTGTCCTTCCTCGAACATGATACAATGTCACGGTAATTTCATGGAGCCTTTTCATTTCGTGGTGTTCCTCCTTGGAACGTGTCCTTTCTATTGAAGTTTTTCGTGGATTTTTTTTTGCAAGGGTAGGGGCTATGGTGGTTAGGAGACTCGACCATTGACTAGGAACCACGTTGTAATCTCTATTAGTGGATATTTTTTACGAATGCCTGTTCCTTAGCCTCGAAGGTTGTGTAAAATTGTACATTCTAAGCGAAATGATCATAGTAGTTACAGAGGAAGGATGTAGAAAGAAAATATAGCGGACCAAATTTCGAATTTCTGTCGTCTGTGTGATACTCTTGTTTTGTGATTTGTTCCTTGTGGCTTAAGTAATTATGTAGCCGCGTTAAATTGTAGATTCTAAGCTATATGACCATATTAGTAGCGGGAAAATACAAACGCAAAAACTAGTGGACTCAATTTCGAGTCCCTTTCACTTCTAGATACTTTTTCTTACTGATATTTGTATTACGACTTTGCCGGTTTAGAAACCATCTAATCTGGGAGACTTTGGTGGTATAACTGTAGCAGTTAACACTTTTCAGTCCGAATTATTTTGCCAGTTTTGTACTGAGCTGAATGAAATTAATTTCACAACATTTTCTATCGTTGGTTATTCCTTTTTTTTAGTGATGGCAGTAACTGTAGGTACTGACAGATATTTAGGTGATATTACAAAATTATTATGAAATTGGAAAGTCTGAATTTAATCGTTAGAAAATAAAACGAAGTGAGCAGCTATGTTAAGTATAGCACGACGTAGGACTGCAAAGGGTTAGATTGGAAGAGCATGAAAATAAAAACCAAGGGGTCCTAGATCGGATTCCTTTCATATTTGATCACTTTTTCTTAACGTTACGTACGTCATGGTTTAGAAAATTTTTAATATAGAAAAAATTAGACGAAGAGAAAAATGAAAAGAAAGCTGCGTTACGTCACCATACACTTTGCACAACATATTATTAACAACGAAGAATGAAAATTCCCATTATAAAACCTAATTCCGTTAAATCATCTATTTTTCATACATCTCTAAGTACACCTCAGGTTACCTTTTTAGCACAATTATTAACACGTTGAATGCCATGGGGGTCACCGGTGACCGGCGCTATTGAATTCAATGAAATTTCACATGACTTTTCAATTGTAACGTTTACGAATTTGTTAATTCAGTCAATCTCTATGCGTTGGTCCCCAAAAGATAACGTCCTTCTGTCTATAAATCTGTTTTTCGCTTTAAAGTTTCTGCTTTGTAAAGATGTGGCTTTAATAGAAGTTTCACTTCAGTAAAAATGAAGAAACCAGCGAAATACCGGTGACATTCAACGTGTTAATATAAATAATTTATTACAAAGTGCCAGATCCATGATTCTTGTTAAATACAAAATTCATGGAATATCCAAATTGTAAAAATCCCGCGTAAAAGGTTCCAAGCTTCTAAAATAAATTCTTCTCGGGACAATTACATTTCCAGGAAAAACGATTTCGGAAATCGCACAGCGGAAACGTCGAATACTTGTGCACTCAGCTTTAACTGAGATTACTAGATAATTAAGCCGGGAAATAGCGCTGGCAAGAAACAAATAATGGCATTTCAGTGTCTACGAACGTAAACATGAAACAGCAGCCCATAGACACATCCGTTAACTATAAATCGAAACTCAGTGCATCGCATCCTGCAAATTGAACGACTCTTTTTTCTAAAAATCGAAACGTCGTACGAACAAGCATCCAATTTCCATTTATCTCCGCGTTAAGAAAATCGCCCTGAAGAAACATCGTACAACGAACATTCATCGAATACCTTTCAAAAACGCGACTAACAATAGTCCTTGCCTATCAAGTAATTTCCCATCGAAAAATTCGAACACGCAACAGCTCATTCTGAAAATGGAGTAAACGCTCAAGTTTCTAGTGCATGCAGTCGTTGCACAATGAAAAGATAGCCATCCCGCGGTGCAAGTTGCAAGATCAGTCGAGCAGCACCAGCCGTGTACCGGTACTCGTTTGCAATCGCATCTTCTAACGATCGAAAATTCAACGGCGACGTTCACCAAACTGTAAACGGGCCATACGTGATTATTCCACCAATTACCAGCCGCAATCCGTACAGGCGTAAACAGAGTATCGACAAACAAACGTTTCCACTTTGGTGATTAAAATCACGGCAAGTTTAATTGCACGTTTGCGGAATAATAAAAATACTTAGACGAACGGTAAACAGACTTCCTCCGTTGCCGTTTGCATAGCGTGGCACTTCTAAATCGGCAAAACAATAAAATAAACTTCCACGCGGAATGTTTCAATCGAATGGTAATTTTACGATTAACAGATAGACCGTGGAACGTGTGAAACGACCATTCGCAGCAAGATTCACGTACTGGCGCACGCAAGAATAGCTGAATCGAGCGTGGAATTGCCGGAACCCAAGTTCAAGGCGAAACGCCATGGGGATAGGTTGGTAGTTATCCCAGAAAATGCTATTAACGTTACCCGCGTGTCCTTTTCCATGCTCGGTGCAATCCAGGAAGGGACGAAGCAATTAGATCGCTAATAGCACGCTCCGAATAGCCGCTCGGAGAAGGCTGCTTCTTAAAACTTAATAAAGGACAGTGTAACCCTAATACGGTACGCGAATGGCCCTTAATTAAGAGTACGGCTACGTGCTATTTGGGACGGTAATGTTGAAGAGATTGAGAAGTTTTTAATGGTCATAAGTTTATGTACTTTCGGGTTGAATTCTTTTTTGGCAGTGAAGTGAAATTATTTTGCTTATTTATTTTTATTTGATGAGGGCGATGGTAGCGGCGATGGGGGATAATTAGCAAAATATGCAATATTGGCAGGAAATTGACAACTGTGTAGAGTTATGTTGAGTTTTTCTAGATACAGAGTTGTAAAGAGTTAAAAAATAATGATTTCTGTTAGCCATTTTTTATTTGCTGTTTTGCAAATGATTATCTCATTGCGATGTAATTAACACTAGATTTACCATACCAGTCAAAATGACTGGTACACAATTTTTTCCAAAAATTCTCCAAATTTATATGAGAGTCATAAAATAGATATTCTACGTCCATCTTATAAAACATAAATTGCCGAATCAATCAAGTTTTCCACCTCTTAATTCCCCTTTTTTCAGAATACTTATTTAATATTTTTAAATATGATAGATTTAACGCCGGTAGTTCTAGTGTTAAGAGAATCGATACTTCTAACGATTCTTTATATAATTCATTCTTAAATTCTTAAATAATTCGTAAGTTGCTCGATCTATTTGTAATATAAAAATATTGTAATATAAAAATATTGTAATATAAAAATATTACAAATAGATCGAGCAACTTACGAATTATTTAAGAATTTAAGAATCAATTATGTAAAGAATCGTTAGAAGTATCGATGCTCTTAATTACATCGCAATGAGATAATCATTTTGCAAAACAGCAAATAAAAAATGGCTAACAGAAATCATTATTTTTTAACTCTTTATAACTCTGTATCTAGCAATACTCAACATAACTCTACACAGTTGTCAATTTCCTACCAATACTGCATCTTTTACTAATTAAAAAAATGCTATAAAAATAGCGAAAACAAGTTTAGTTTATGTATCTGCTTCTGTTGAAGAGAATATTTACTAGAAGCTCTACTATAACGGTTATAAACTCGATTCGAGCACGCACGCAGAAACTCTCGTGAATTTGCACCAGGCATTTAGTTTCGCTATCGTAAATGGAAGATAATAAAACAACGACGTTGCACAGTCTCTCACGCTAAGCTGATTATGCACGGATAACACGGTTAAGATTCAGCTTCGAAATGGAATAAGGCTACTTTCGTAATGAGATAAACAAATAATTATTTATAATTTCATTCACTTTTCGGAATATCTCCTTTTCATATCTTTCTTCTTTGGAAACTTGAAATATAAATTATTATTAGTACTGTAAACGTTCTTGCATTGTACTTGGAATTGGTAAAAAGACAAATTCTCTGTTGCGTGATATCGAAAATGTACAATGGAAATTACTTTTGTTGATCAATTAAATTATCTTAAACCTCTTTCGATACAGCAATTTACTTCTTTATGCTAAGCGCAGAATTTTCTCTTACGATGTTGCACTTCATTTAAAGCCAATTTCGCGGGTGCTTTGCCTAAACCACAGATTATACCGTGTTAAATTTGTGAAACGTCTTGCCGTTATTGCATCTCATTCGAGGACTTATTATTATGCATTATCGCGCACTGGTCTCACACGAGAAAATTGTACTTTCGCGTGAAATAATGCGTTTCCTAACTCAACATGGTGCCATCCTGATTGCAAGGCAGCTGAGTAACAATTCTTTCAAACTCGTTTCTTAAAACCATAAATAATGCTGGGTCTCTTTGAAGTACTGATATGTCAATCGAAATTATTTTGAAATATTCAAGAGTGAAAGTTTCTCTCGTTTATGTATCCGCAATATCGATGAACAAATAGCGACATACTTAATTTGATATGAAGTAATAACAGCAAGTATACCATCTTTTTTTTAAATAACATTCGCAGTTTATATTATTATCAACCTATACAGATAATTGAATTAATATTTATAAACTTATTCTTTGTCTATAAAAATTGAATTTCCAACAATGCCCAACAACTTTGTAGCATCACTGTTATACAGAAGTGGTGATTATTTTTAACGACATAAACTTTAGTAATTAAAAGCGCTAATATAAAAACCAATAAAAAATTCTCCATTAACGTTCAGAAAAAGTCCAAATTTCATTAAGAATATTTTTCTCCAGTTTCTCAAGAAAGCTCCTCAAATTATTGATTTCTTTGGCTTCTAACAAAGGAAGTTCGGGAACTGATGCACTCCGATTTTGATAAAACCTTGCATAAATATTTTTTAGACATATTTAAGAAGGTAGCTGGAATTCCTTCGTGTCCGTTTCCAACTTTAAGGGAGGTGTAAAGGGAGGACCTTCCTGTCTCCTGGCTATCCAACCTGCCTCTGCCATCCCCAAAATGTTTTCTCAAAAACAATTTCCGAGACAGTTAGCTCCGATCGTATTTGAGTAAAGTCACATTTTTATAACGCCGGCCGATATCTCTCGGGGATCTTGAAGGTCAAAGTCTAAGCTTTAAAGTTCAAGTATCGTCGGACAAACTAAAAGCTCAATCCGATTTTCGACTAAATTCCAAATTTACTCCATCGAAAATGAGCTTTTGAGCTATGAGCCCGCAGGCACTGAGCTTTTGAGCCACTTTTCCAAGATTTTCGCGAAATTTCGTCAAAATCCGAGTGAGCTTTTAGTTTGAGCAACAACAACTGCGCTTACAAGCTCAGATGAAAAGCAGGACAGGTAGGAGATATACAGGACCTTCCTTAACACTAGATTTGCGGGCGTTAAATCGGTCACACTTAAATGTATTAAATAAGTGCTTTGAAAAAAGAGGGATCAGCGGGTAAAGCCGAAGACAGGTTAAGTAATTTGTATATTATAAGATACAAGTGAAATATTGGCTGTACCACGTCTCTATGAATTTGGAAACCGTTTTTAGACGGTTTTTAAACCACCCTTATCTTGATGTCTCCCTTATAGTTGAAAACGGGCACGAACGAATTACAGCGATCTTCATAGGTAGGTCTAACAAATATTTATGCAAAGTTTCATCAAAATCGGGGTACATCAGTTCCCGAAATTTCCTTGTAAGTGAGGTATTGCAGTACAATAACAGAAATAAAAACATGTTAGAAACATGATAACAGCAAAAAAAGGAATTCTTTGAGGAACACGTACAACCCGAATCACCTTTCGACTTACCTACCGGAAACCTAACGGGCCATTCGTAAAACTGCATTTGGCCGTGTCTCTTTCGATCCACCCAGCAGTTTTTCAACGAGTATACCTCCATAAGGTGGAAGAGAAAGCAATCGTGGATTTCGGAGACGATCGCGACAGCTGGAACCTGAATGAAGCATCAGACCACTGCCAAATGGACCAAAGACCGGTCTTCGTGCATCCCTTTTCCTTTTTTCCCCCTTCTACACCCTAATAAGGCACTTCGCCCGCTCATCTCAGCTCCCTTCTTCCCTTACCCTCCGCGTCGAACAAGATACTCGCTCTCTGCTTTTGTTTCTTTTTATTCTATCATTCTCGTTTCGTTATTTTTCCCCCCATCCGCCTGTTGCACCAACCGTATCGTACAACTGCAACGCCATGTTAATTGTAACGGAGTATTTGTGTCGTCCTGCCTTAATGCACTTTGTGCTTTTTTGTTTTGGTTGGATGCGTTTGAAATTAACGACACGTTGCTACATTGCATTATATAGAATGATTTGAGAATTTTATGACATAGGGGATAATGGTACTTTTATTATGATTTAGGTACTGTTTAACGTTTTTTTATGGTGAAGAAGGGATGAAAATTATTATTATTATGCCCAGACTGTAGGAGAACCTGTTTCAGAGCGTGTTTTGTAAATAAGGTCAGAGTTTGTCGAATGAGTGATTATTTTTTCAGTGTGCGAAGAGCTTTGGATCATCTCGTTTAAAATATTCCAACTTATAATCTACGGTACAGGTTATCAGATTAATTTACAAGTGGATTAGGTAAAAGGAAGTGGGAGGCGTAGGCGTAAAAATGAACGTTAAAAAATATTTTCGATATTTTGTCTCTGCAATATGTAAAAACTTTCTCTAAAACTACATCGGATTAATTTGCCAGATAAAACTACTTCGGAATAATTTGCCAGACGTGTTAAACGATTAAGTTAAATGTAAAATGAACAAGGTTAGATCAGAAAAGTGCTGATCAAGAAAAGGGGAACTTGATCAAGCAGAAAACATACATATTAACCCTCTATGGGCCCGTATAACTGTCTACTTCGCAAATTGTAATATTTGGCAAAGTTAAAAAATTGACTATGAAGAATAAAAGCTTAGATTTGCCTTGTGTTACTTACACAAGACAAATCTAAGCTTTTATTCTTCATAGCCAATTTTTTAACTTTGCCAAATATTACAATTTAGATCTTAAAGATCATGAAATTCTTTATACTTCAATGTTTTGTTCTAATATTGTAGTTATTTTTCTTTCTTATTCTTTTGTTAAATCATAACCAGTTACGCGAGTGCGAATATATTAAGTTGTTTTATATCATAACAAATACAGATTTAGACACAACAGTTTGAAAAGCAAGGTAAATCAATTATTTATAATAGTATTTTTATCATTTTCTAATGTGCTATCCTGCAACTGATCTTCGACACAAAGGAGAATTACTGAATTCTCTCACAGAAATATTAGGGGGACCGGAAAGTAATGTCGTATCTCCAGATATGTTGTTCAAAATCCAATTGATTTTCATCGATCCGTCATTGAAAATTTGCACGCTAGATGACAAAAGGTTGTTGATAACCAGGGTGATTACATCATTCATTAAAAATAGAAACTTGTTACAAATTTATTTGTGTGAATTTAATGTAAAAAAACGATATTACTTTCCGGTCTCCCTAATATGTACAAACATTTTTAAACCAAATTGCCAGGTTATCCAAATTTTCTATTATGAAAATTATGATATTAATAAAACAACAGAAGCCAGAACGCAGAAAGTATGAAAAACAAGCTATTCGTCTTAGTAGCACGAATCTCAAGCTGAAATCCACCAAACGAGGGAGAAAATCTGCCCTAGCAAAGATCGGTATTCGGCGCGGCAATCGAGCAAAAGCACACCGACACGGAAATTCGCCGATTTCCTCGAAACCACCCGTGGAAGGTGCGCGAAAACGGGGTCGCCGGGCCGTTCCCCCCATGGACGTAGAAAAGATCCCTGCATCCAGTCCGATCGATAGATCTCGCGGCGATGGCAGCCGCATCGAGAAATTCGAAGCAGAGCCGCGAGCACGTTGGAAAGCGGTCGTCGGGAATGTCTGCTGGCCTACTGACGAAGAGGAGAAAGGAGACGAGGTGAGACAGGCGAGAAGAGAGAAGAGACAGAGAGAGAGAGAGGTGAAAAAGAAAAAGAGAGAAGAGTTACCAGAGGAGAAAAGAGCCCTGGCCGCGTTATGAAATCGCGAGCTTCTTTTCACACCGTACATCCGCGGTGTTTTACCTGACGGCGAACACTTCGTTGCAAGATGATGTTACTGCTGCACTTCACGCAACCGGTTACAGTTCGGAAGTGCACAGCTTCTGCGGTGTAAAGATATCGCAATGCATTTGTAACGAGCCGATAGTTGGATGAATCTCTAGCCGACGCGAGCTACTTTGGGTCTGGCTTCTCGATGCTCGAAGAAAAGATATAGTCTTCAGAGAAATCCGCCTCTTAGGATGGTATCACGTAGGGGAATTTTCACGGTATGGGAATAGGCTTATTTTGATATAAAATATTTGTTACCTTAAAGGCTATTAGACTTCCTTACATATAAAATATTCAAAGTATCGGAAACTTTGGATCTGGCTTCTTGGTGCTCGAAGAAAAGATATACTCTTCAGAGAAATCCGCCTCTTAGGATGGTATCACGTAGGGGGATTTTCACGGTATGGGAATGGGCTTATTTTGATATAAAATATTTGTTGCCTTAAAGGCTATTAGACTTCCTTAGATATAAAATATTCAAAGTATCGGAAACTTTGGATCTGGCTTCTTTGTGCTCGAAGAAAAGATGTACTCTTCAGAGAAATCCGCCTCTTAGGATTTCTACGTTTTTTGAAGGGAAATTCACGGCATAGAATTGTCATGTTTGTGAACTCGAAGTTGAAAAGTAAGCTTACTTGTTTTAGAATCGAGTGGGATATTTGTGTATGGTATGTAGATGTGAATTTATTAATTATTGTTTTAATGAGATCGTCGGAATATACATTTCTTCGTCAGAGTTTGTCAAGAAAATATAAAAATATTCGTTTGCAAAAGTATTTACTTCTTTGTGGGACACTTAAAATATTTATCTCTTGCAAATTTGCTGAAGTTAAATTACTTCTTTCTAATTGTAAGAAAAGAAAGAAACGTGTATTGAGTTTATAGAGATTGCGAAAGATTGTTAAGCAACAGTGAAACTACAGTTAAAAATTAATCTACTGTCTGGCACGTACTGTCCAATAATCATAACTAACTTTTCCTACGTTTTGTGCAATATTTAATACCATCGTGTACTAAGTGTATCATCTAACCTTCCTGTTGCAAGTACACGTGTAATAATTAACTTTTAGAGATATTACTCGCAGGATGCGAATGTTGTAGACAGTAATTAGAATATAGACTTACATGATTTACGATCGCCATGGATAGTTATCCGCCGTTATAAATCTAATGGCGATAATGCATGGTCGGTAATAAACTGACATGAGTAACATTTATTATTTCAATGTTCCGGCGATAAGATGTTCGTTCTCATTAAATAAATTAACTACCAGCGTCCGAGTGACAGATGAACATAACGAAAATATTTAAGATCATTGGAAAAGAACTAAACAAAAAAATTGTTTGTAATTATTAAAGCATGGTCCAAGGCACATCAAGTTATATCACTTATTAATTTTTGTTCTTTGCAAACATTTAGGTGAACAGTGTTACATGCAATGATTTACTATCGGCAGTGTATCAAAGTTTTAGAATTTAATTAGATTTATAGCTGTAGATAACAATTAAGATGTTTTGTTCCGTTCATCTATCGTCTATTTAATGTTATTCGTGTACAGAACGAATACATTTCAGCGTGGAATAGCGAAGATCTTCCTCTGAAATTCATGGCTGATAGACGCAGATAACATTGTACTGTATTACGAAAATTACGGTGATTAAAGTAATTCGCGAGTATCTTTTGTAATTATATCCCCATTACGCCACGTCTGTTACATATACCTTTTAACGATCGTGAAACGAATAAATGAACAGAATATGAGAAGTTGAAGATAATGAAGTATTATAAATGCTGAAATAGCAGGCGATACTTTTAAAAAGATAAATTCTATATATTTGGCATGTGTAAAAAAGAGCATGCTCCGGATTGAACAACATTCCTCTGCCATATTTAGTGGCTGATAATTTTTAAAATATACTGCCGTCAAAGTATAAAAGTACAAAAAATACTTCGTTAACCTTTTACAGTTCCGTGTCGAGTTAAACTCGACACAATTTTTTTGTAGTTGATCTCCTCTCGACTTTGGAATTCGGCAAGAATTTTATGTTTATCTAAATATGTCCCGACACCTGTACTTATTGTTATCGTCGAATAAGAATAAATAAGGAATAATGTATGAATAATACTACAAAATTAATTTAAGTCAGCTGGCAAATAATTGGAAATATAATTGGAACCGCAAGTGCTAACACTGGAGCTACCAATGTATACATATCTACGGTATATTTACGCGGAATTACAGAACAGAAATGTAGAAAGAAAACAGGTGAAGGGAGCAAGAAAATTAATCGGTTAACAATTTGAGGAATTTTTCGCAAAATTTCGAAACAATCATCTGGACTGCTTCGATTTCTTATTAAAACAGCAACCACCCTTCGCTTACTAAGAAGAGAGTATCTTTTAACCCCTTGCCGTACAATAACGAGTGACACTCGGGATGCGATAAATTGGATAGAAATTTTGCAAGTTTTGCAAAACCTATGACATTGAAAATGTCAGTGAGACACCACACGATGAAATAGTTTCTGTAATATTAATATTACGTTGAATTGTACGATATATGAAGAATCTCTGGTCAATTTTTATTTTACTAATTTAATTCTGAATTATTGCGGAGGCAGTCACAAAAGAAATAGTACGGCAAGGGGTTCAAGATTTCCTCTATGAAAAAATATCTCACCTCAGAATCAACGATGCGAGAAGCACGACAACATTATAAAAAAAACGATGTTAAATAATCAGTAAGTCACGCCATTCAAGTTTGCAGATACATATTTATGCACATATCATAAATTCCATGTCAGACGAAGCACGTTTCTGAATAAATAAGCATTTTAACTTCGAAAAACGGTCCTGATGCCAGCAAACATCCCATCGAATGCCGAAAAAGTGACGCAACTTTCGACGTAACCATCGACAAGACTACGATGGTAGCTGAGACAGCATCTCAGACTTCGAAATAGTGACCACGAGTTCGAATACTTTCGCTGTCATCTCTGAGAAATTTCTCTCCCATCATCTACCCAACCTTAATCGTTTGGCAATCTAAAACTAGCTCGTCAATGATACCACCTCAGCGATGGAAGCCGGAAACAAGAATGGCGAACGATTAATTGGAGAACGCAACCACATTCCCATTCAGTTTCGTTCCGTAACGCAACGTTACCTCTGTTCCAACGTTTTTCCTTCTGCAATCTTCATTTCCATCGAACATCCACGTTCTTGCCCCGTTTTTCGTATCGTCGAAAGGGAAATAATCTCGGGTGGACGATGTCGGCACAAAAGCATTGTAACGCGCGAACAATCAGCGTCAAAGGAGAGGAACTTTGCAGCCGAAAGCAAGGTTGCTTAATTAATTAGCGCTCGACGCTCGAGATCGAAAGAAAAGTACGAGGAAGTTACGTCTCTCTTTCTCGAGGCAATTAGCCGCAGGGTGGAAACAAGGAATCTGACCCGCAAAGGCAACGGCGAGGTTGAAAGGCAACACGCGCTTCCACGTTTCCGCTTCCCCACGAGGGGAAAACACAAGCGTGTGAGAAACTTCTCTACTTCTGTTGCTGAACTCTTTACACCAGCTCTATGTTTCTTCGATATTTCTCTCCCGTTGCTGGATTCGTTTATACTGTTAGAATCACGCGCGTTACTTCCTCTCTTATCTGCTGTTTTAATTTCAAACGTGGCGAATCGGGTGGATAAATGTTTTAACACTGTTTCTTCGGCGCTTCCGCCGCATACGCGGACAGTTGGATGAAATCTTTGAGAAAAGCTGCTTTTAATCGCGAAATTATTACAAAGATAAATGACCTGTTTATTTTGAATGTGGCACAAGTCACTTTCTTTTTAAACTGAGAAATTTAGGGTTTGCGTGGTTAAAGATATCGATGCCAATTTTCGAGAAGCTTTAGTTGCACTTGTTAGTTTGGATATTTGTATTATATTTTTGTCAGCATTAATAATTTCGAATAGTCATTAAAAAATCATCGTTTTTCATTGGAGTAAAGTAACTTAAGCCGCTTTTAAAATAAACGGCTCAAATGTACGACATTTATTGAATTTTCTATTATGAAAATTAATCTTAATTGTCATGATGAATAAACGTACTGTTGTAATTAAATTATGAGCATTAGGATGATTCTGATTTGTGCAAATAATTGAGAAGCATCAGTGATTACATTTGTGTACGATTTGCCTTCTAGTTTTTTATACAGGTTAGTTGACTCACCACAAATGAAGTAAAGAAAAATTGAAATCTCTTAGCTTTATTCGAAACTTCCCAGTTCTTATATTTTCATTTGTAAAGATTTTTCTTACAGAGCAGAAGGAAACGAAGAGAATTTTTCCCTTGAAGTATTACAGTTTTTGAGTTATAGGACTTCTAGTTTTTAAAACAGGTTAGTTGACTTACCACAAATGCAGTAAAGAAAAATTAAAATCTCTTAGCTTTATTCGAAACTTCCCAGTTCTTATATTTTCATTTGTAAAGATTTTTCTTACAGATTAGAAGAAAACGAAGAGAATTTTTCCCTTGAAGTATTACAGTTTTTGAGTTATAGGACTTCTAGTTTTTAAAACAGGTTAGTTCACTTAACACAAATGCAGTAAAGAAAAATTAAAATCTCTTAGTTTTACTCGAAACTTCCCAGTTCTTATATTTTGAATTTTAAAGATTTTTCTTACAGAGCGGAAGGAAACGAAGAGAATTTTTCCCTTGAAGTATTACAGTTTTTGAGTTATAGGAATTCGAGTTATCAGGGTACAGTTGTACATATCGGTGAAAAAAATTCTCAGGTAACGCGGGAAATTTGAACACGGCACCAGTAGTTTGAATACCGTGACTTTATTGCCGTAGCTACCGTAGCTTCTGCGTGATGAGTGTGTAGAAAATGATGTAAGCAACAGGTTGAGAGACAGGTACGAATGTCTGAAGCGAATGATAGTGCGAGTTTGGAGCGATTAACGGAAAGCGTGAAGCTGATAGGACGAGGATGGCAAGAACGAGTATGACAGAGAGAGGAGAGAACCAAGACGAAAGCAAAGATTGCACGAATCGTCAGAGAAAGCGATTAGATGCGACAAGAGCCGCGAGAGTTTGCTATTAAACTGCATTTTTCACATTTCTGAGAGATGAATGATTTTCCTTAACGAGCCATGTAACGCGAAATCGCCGCAATTCTTGGAAAAATTATTTTACGGGGATTCTTGCCCGTCAAACATTTTATTCGATTTGTCATGAGATTTAACAGTTTTTTGAGAATGCGCGAACGTTTGGAAATGAAGTAAAAGTATTGTGATTTAGCATGGCATGTAATTCATGCGACTAACGAAGTGCTGACTTGCCAAAATGCTTTGAACCGACTTCCCACTTTCTTCTGCGGATTATTCTTTCTTTTATTTCGGATTATTTTTTGTGTCCGTTCCAACGGACGATCTGCACCTGCACCGTGACAAACGTGGAATTATTTGCACGACATGCGTGACAGTGAATTCCTCTGGGACGACAAATGCAAGCTTTAAAAACGGACCGAGTCCAAACCACATTTTCTTCTTTATAATTGATATTTATGCTTTTAAATTAACATTTTAAAAAACATACTACGAAATTTATAGGAAATATTTTAGAATAAAAAATTAGATTTCTTTCGATTAATAAATTATTTTTGAATATCCTCATATTTGGGCATGCTTAAAGACGTTTAATCATAAGACCGTACTTCATTCTAAGAGGTTTCTACATGAAATAGATAAATATAAGTAATATACTCGCAATATAATTTAATTTTATAATTTTTTAATTTTATAATTTAAATTGATAAAGGACAAATTACCAGTAGCAATTTCAATAAAAGAATACAATTTTTGCAAATCATGCAACTGCCAACATCATGGGAATACGTTGAAAGTATTAACCGTGAAAATAATTTAACTGTAATCATTTACTTGCCGCAACATACACGTATTTTAAAAACAGAAACAAAATATCCGCAAGATTTTGAGTTTTTAATCTACTTAGCACAACCTTCCAACTTCAAGTTCAGTCAACGAATAGAAGTTTCGTGAACTGTATAAATACCTCATAACTGTTAAACGCGAAGGAAACCTAAGTATAATCAACTATTTACTACAAAATTGATGTCTGTCAATCAGTAGATAATTATCACACATCTACAAAACGGCGGGAACGTGAAGAAGTTTAATTAGAGAATCGTATTTGATTTTACGTCCACTAACAAGTATCCGAAAGCTATGTTGAAAAAACCATGGTTTCTCCATCGTAAAGAAGAATATATATTTTTATATATAGCCAATTATATCCAATTGCTTGGATTCGCAATCAGTGGAAATCCCCTGTCACCTCTGCGAAATTTTTTCCAATTTGTTATTTAATATATTGTAGCCTCGGTGGATCGGAATTTACCTACAACAGTAGCTCCTAGGAGAAATGGCTGTAGCTGTTGAAATCGAAAAGATATACAGCAAAGCAAAAAAAAAAAGAAGACCAAGACCTACGGTGAGTAAGGGGGTACATGCTTGATCTTGCAATAAATGGGTTGAGTCCTAATTCAGACCTCCGTCACTCCTGGCAAATTTTTCTTCGTTTAATATTCAACAAAGCTAGCTTCCGTAGCTTGGAAGCCACCTAAAATAATAGGTTCTAGACGAAATGCCCATAACAGTTGAAATCGAAAAAGTACGAGCAAAAAACAAAGTCAAGGGCTCTGGTGGTTAACACTAGATCTACGGCGGCCGTCAAATTGACGGGTTTTCATTTTTTAAAAAATTTTTCTCAAATTGATAGAGAAGCAGTACAGTAAATATTTCACATGTATCTTATAATACACGAATTACTTAACTGGTCGTATTATTTACCGCTCGACCCATCTTTTTTCAAAGTACTTATTTAATATATTTAAATATACCATATTTGGCGGCCGTAGATCTACTGTTAAACAAGTAAATGTTCAGATTCGTAATCAGTTGGACCAAGTGCAAATCCTCGGGGAAATTCATCCTAATTTAAAATATAATATATACTAACCACACTGGTTCGGTACCCACCTAAAACGGCAGCTCCTAGACTAGATGGCCATAGCAATTAACCCTTTCGATACTACTGGTAACTATAGTCACCTGCCGTCTGACACTGGCTGGGTACTATCGGTGACTATAGTCACCGTCGAAATTTAAAGCGGAGGATTAATTCCTAGTTCTTATTTTGTAATTGGATATTTTTTAAATACCATAAGTGTTTAGTTTCCATATATTATATCCATTACAACTTCAATAAAGAAGTAATTATTTATATTACGCCACGAGCCATTAAAAATTATTCGTCCGCGCCGGGATTGCTTCGTACCGTGTTAGCAGACTCGCGGAAAAGCATTCCGTAGCGAAAGGGTTAACACTATTCCTACCACGACCGGTCAAATGACCATTTTTAAAATTTCGATTAGAATTTCCTATATACAACGTGATTGAATCGCCTTTAAGCTTCACGACTTTTCCTCAAATATACGTATAATACATTCACATTATAATACATTTTTCAATATTCACTTCTTTTTTTACTGTTCATTTTCTGGGAAAAAATTATCATTTGACAAATTCACCGGTTGCGGTAGGAAAAGGTATACGTGAAGTGTCGGTAGGAATAGTGTTAACACTAGAACTACCGGCGTTAAATTTATTATATTTCGAAATATTAAATATGTACTTTGAAAAAGGAGGAATCAAGAGGCGGAAGAGATAATCAATTCAGTGATTTATGTTTTTTAAGATAGTCGTAGGATATTTATTCTAAGACTGTTCTATAAACTTGGAGAATTTTTGGGAAAAATTGTGTACCAGTCATTTTGACTGGTTTGGTAGTTCTACTGTTAAAGCCCCACAGATACAACAAGAAGCAACACCCTCGCAATATCTCGAGATGCAAATTGATCGTACAAACCTCTAGCACCGGGACGATTGTAAAATATAGATCGTACAAATTTTCGTCAATTTTCTCGTATTTCTGCTCTACAGGACGGCTGATAAAACTCGCCTAAGGTGGCACTGGTTCCGCGATCCCGATCACGATCTAACAAGTCGCCGCGTTTGTCGTGCGAACCTGACCTAGCGCGTTAGCTAGTTAGATAACTAATCGCGTTTCTCCATCGGTAGTCTACGATGGGTTCCCGTGTGCGTTAATGCGCGACGTGCCAGTACTTAAAAGGTAAGCTTCTCCGATATAAACCCCTCCCTGATTCCGTTGAAATGTCGCCAACACACACGGCGATTCGCTATTTAGATGAGAGACATTTTTTCTTCTTCTTCATTTCAAGGAGAAAATTATTTTATGCGTTCCATCTTGAGAAGCGAAGGAACGAGAAGAAACGTGGAAGTGCGAAGGTTGTAGATGAGAATTAATTATTAACGGTTTTAACTTCCATGTGAGTTTCGTGGAATTTTTTTCGTCGGATTCGTTTAATGAGATGTGGCGTTACAGTATTTAATTATGGGAAATTAACAATTTCTGTATGATCTTAACACTAAACTTACCGGCTTTATATCTGCTATATTGAAATATACGAAATATGTACTTTGGAAAATGAGATTTGAAGAGGTGAAAAAGATGGTCGGTTAAGTAATGCTTGTTTTATACGATAGACCTAAAATATTTATTGAATGGCTGCCCAATCAATTTGGGGAATTTTTAGAAAAAAATCAGAAAGCGGTCATTTGACCGCCATGGTAGGTTTAGTGTTAAGATGGCTGCTTTTACTGGGTCGGTGTTTCTTTAATGTTGTTGTTCAGGATTTTTAATGAATCGACATTGATTGAAGGGTATCCAACGTGCCAATTGACAACTTAATCTGTGACACGTATAAAATTATGACGCTGAGACATGAACAAAAAGTGTAAAATGCTTTTGAAACTTGACAAACTCGTAGTTCACTTATGAATTCTCACGCAATGCATATCTTCGAACCGTTGAACAGACATTGTTTTTTTATGATAGTTTCTACATACTTAGAATAATTGGCGAGTCATCAACGTATAACACATTCTGCGAAGTGCCTATATCGTAAATTTAATGTATGCTTTCTTAATCTTATAGCAGTAATTAGGTTGTTCATAATTTCTGCTGAAATAGGATGATTATCCGGTTTTGATATTTTTTCTGATTCTCTTCTCTATTTGTTCTGATTCGGCTAATTTCTTCCTTCGCTACCAGTATTTGCAGGTCTTTGCGTGCACAGCAGGATAAATGTGAGCGGATGAACGGTAATGAGAGAATGAATGTTGCAATTAATGCAGTATAATTTAGCTATGCGGTACGCTAGAAGCTTTGATGTCCCAATTTAAGTTGTTTAACTTCCATAAAACTCCAACTGAGACTTTTCAACGGTCTCAGAAGAGATGATAATCTGCTTAAAAGGAAAACTAGTTTATTTAATTATTACGGATTTTACGGTGTTTTTTCAAAACCACCCGGCAAATACAGTAGAGCCCAGCAGTCTTAACGGTAAAGTTTTTTCATTTTCCGAATTCCTGTCACGTACTCTGTCCTAGTATACTTTTTGGTACTATATTTTCTTATGTATCAACTAACTGATCGTAAGATGAGTCTGAGTAAGTGTCTGCGAGTTCAAATCCCCCATCACTTCTGAGAAACTGTTTTCAATTGAATATTTAACACTAGATTTACGGATGTTGATTGCATACCTATTTTTACTGAATTGAGCCAATTTGACTCATACAAGAAAATTGAAGTTTTCTGCAATGAAAATAGTTCCACATCAATTTTAATGAAAGATTTATTATTACAAAATTCAGTGAAAACATTTTTTCGAAAGAAGGATTTTATAAAATTATATTATTTCATTAAAAATGCTTTGTTCACATGCGATGTATAAATCGAAATGATGACAGAAGTGGGTAGGCAAGAAAAATAATGTAGCGGAGTAGCGAAAAGAAGTGAGGATGATTGTTCGTATGTGAGGAGAGACAAATTAGAGGAGAAACAAATCACGTGAGGTTTGCAAGCCACAAGTTGCCCAGGCCTGTTGTAAGCTATAAATTTCATGTGTTATGCGATTAACACTAGAAGTGCCGGCGTTAAATCTATTATATTTAAAAATATTAAGTAAATATTTTGGAAAACGGGGAATTGTGAAGTGAAAAAGATGATCGATTCGTTAATTTATGTTTTATAAGATGGACGTACAATATCCCTTCTATGAATCGGTTACAAACTTGGAGAATTTTTGGAAAAAGTTGTGTACCAGTCATTTTGACTGGTTTGGTAGTTCTAGTGTTATCTGTTAAATCATTTTATGAGTCAAATTGGCTCACAACCGTAAAAATAGGTATGCCACATTCGATAATGCGAAATGAAGGGGTGTGCGGGGGAGAGGAATCAACATTTACGTATATTTTATTACGTAACTAAAAACCAACATATGCTTTTAAAAAATAATATTTAAATTTTATATATATCTAGTAATCAAATTTTTAATGAGTCCAATTGGCTCAGTCCGTAAATCTAGTGTTAACATATCCTAGTCTCAATGGTTTGAAACCCAGCTGAAACAGTATGTCTTAAACGAACTGATTAACACTAGAACTACCAAACCAGTCAAAATGACTGGTATCGAAATTATCCAAAAAATTCTCCAAGTTTATAGAAGAGTCATACAGTAGATATTTTACGTCTATCTCATAAAACCTAAATAACCGAATCGATAATCTTTTCCACCTCTTGATTACCTTTTTTCAAAGTAATTATTTAATATACTGCAATACAATGGATTTACCGCCGGTAGTTCTAGTGTTAAAGCAGTTGGAACCGAAACATGCAAAACAAACAATAGCTAGCTACGGTGGGTTTGGAGGTAAAGGCTCAGACTAGCAATATGTGTGTCCCAGTTCAAATTGCTCATCATCTGTGAACATTTTGCCCCAAAATTAATGTGCAATATTAATTACTTTTATAATATTAATGCTTTTACCGGGTCGGTGTTTCTTTAATGTTGTTGTTCAGGATTTTTAATTTATATATTATATATAAATTATATATAATAAAATATAATATATAATTGATATATGTAATATATCCTAGCCTTCGTGGTTCAGAACCCACCTAAAACTGTAGGCCCTAGGCGAACTGACCGTAGCAGATAAAAATGAAAAATTAAAAAAAAAAAAGGAGGAAAAAGTGATCCCTGATTCTTTCGATATTTCCACGTGGAATGAACTTTCCTATCTGGCGCCGTCGCCTATCGATTACAAGCGGAATCGAACGGCGGATTATTTGCGATGCTAGACGCGCACGAATCGCAGGCACGCGCGATCAGCGGTCACATTTCCGCCGTGGAAACGTTACTCCGGATATTTCGGGAGTCGAGGCTCACAGCTGCGCGTTTAAACAGAAACGATCGTGTTCGAATAACTTCGTGGATCTCTATCGGCTACACATTGTGCCATTTCGAGTTCAACCGGTGACGTACAATTATCGAGGAATATTATCATTCGATATTCCGCAACTCGGGGATCGGGAAAAACGCGATTCTTTGAAGCGTTGCGTAACGGGGAGACGTTCGACTAAATTTAGGTTTTGAGAAATTGGACGGTCGGGATTACGAGTGTGATTGTAATTGAGTTGAACACGACTTTGGATTTTAGGAGTTCACGTGATTTTCAGTTCCTTTCGAGCTATCTTATTCGATTTTTATACTGTTTGAAAGGTACTGGAATTTGTTGAAATTTTAATAAAGAAAATAACAGGTCATCGATGAAAATATAAACAATTACTTGAAAGTCTGCTGCTAAATTCACTTTAAAAGCGATCAAATTCCAAGTTTGTTTTAAAATTGCAATTATATTGTAGAGTATTTTTATAAGAAATTAATTTTCTTAGCGCAGAATAATATTTCTATGATTCAGTTATGAGGAACAATGAAAAAAATAGAACTACGAGAAAAAACGAAGCTCCTCAAAAGTGATGTTTTTATACGTTACATTTTTGTGTTACGTTATTTTAATTTCTCATTACTCATATTACCTATTTCTGTCTGTTTAAATTTATGTTATCCAGAAATCTTGGTTAATGAGTTTCTCAGGATTGCAAATTTGTCTCCTCCGTCTTTTTCAGCAAAATTTAAGATTCTGGCAACGAATGTGTGGCAGCTGAAATAACATGTTTCCCGTGAAATTGCTACTACTCTACCATTAAAATATAATCTCACATAATCTTTTAGTACAGTTTTTATACTTTTTCTCTTTTAAAACTAATTGCAATAATTCCTACTACCGCGTTATAACATTCGATGGAATTTCCTATAAGTCGTTAATTACAATACTAATAAATTTTTTGACATATTCCTGGTCAAATTACTCGTATAGAATGAATCAAAATACTACTATATAATTAATGTTATTTTTTACTTTTATAATCTATTAACGTCCTAACTATAATAACTGTTATTAATTATCTGATTGGTATCGTTAAATACGGCGTACAGACTATCTTCATTATGATAATTCAAAAACCATTTTTTTTAATACGACTATAATTGTTAAAAATCATTTCGCAATTTTCCAACACTTTTTAGTATTTCGTCTCTACTGCTTTTTCGATTTTTACTAATTGAACATTTTTATATCACGCAAGTTCTTCGGACATTCAGCAGGAGAAAATAGTTGAAATCTGGTCATAAGGTAGCAAAGATTAAGACAGCTATTATGATTTAACATTTTTCTTGTTAATATATAAAACTGTAAGTGCAAATTTCAGATTTATACGAATTAATTTTCAACGTGTTGCCATTTCATCGGCGAACAATGAATATCCATGGTATGCTAAACAAAAACGACGCGATTAGCAATCACTAACCATTAATTAGAATTAATACTATCGTCTCTATGCAAATTAATGCGCGTAACGGCAAAGCGTGTCTGTAATTCGATAAACGTTGCAAAGAACAGTAATTCCTTTGAACTCTAATTGTAATTAGCATCGTTAAGAGTCTGCTAGCGGCGTAACCATTTTACGGGGAAAGAAAAATAATTGTCGTTTCTTTACGACAATTCAGTATGTTGAAGCTATGTCATTAAAGTAACGGGAATTGTTACATCACTCGAATCTTATATTTTAAACGATCGCCGCACAGTAAGTACTGAAAGAAAGTACGTGAAGTTTAATCTTAGCTTTATTTTTAGACTCTAATGTTTGTAATATAATTTAAACATTTCTAGACACCAACATTAGAGAAATATTTGATATATTACTGCACTCTAATACTTCTAATATTTCTATACTCGATACGTAATTAAATGGGAAAAATAGATTTCCTTATTCGAATAAGTAATTGTCTTTAATTCTTACTTTCATTTTATACACGTCTGTACTTTTTTGTAGCGGGTAACAATAACAATTCAATTCTTCGAAAATTACTGTTGAGGGTGTTACTTAAAGAAAAAGAATGTGACCCTTTCACCGCCACCACTTTTCCTCGACTTATTGTAATTGCACTACATTTTACATATTTACTATCTTCTGCAATTTAAGCTCTGATTTTCAATTTATTCGCAAAATTTTCTTTTATGATGGAAATCCAGCGATATCTGAAAAACCATTTTTTAAATACAAAAGGTGATAATCTCTCTACTTATCGACATATATCGCATTTCATTTTCTACCTCAATTTTTTTTCCAATTTGTAATACGAAAATTTCTCACATTATCAAGAAATCGTACAAACACACATTGAGTTCTGATTTCAGTGTAACTTGAATATAATTTAGTTTAATTTGCGTTGATAAAACGTGATTCGATAAAATGTGTTGCAAATAAAACTTCAAACTGAATTTAAAGTTTCTACCAGCATATAACGTGCTTAATTTTTAAGCAAAATTCTACTTAGGAGCTATTATAGGTAAAAAGGTGAAGACTCTTATTCGCGATCGATGTGCCCGCATTTAAACACCCCATCATCTTTGTTAAATTTTCCTACTTCCATATTTAATATATCACGGAATCATTCATTCGGAACCCTGCTAAAACAGTAGGCCCCGAGCAAAATGGGTATACAGCAGTTGAAGCTGAGAAAATGCAAAACAAATAATATGGGCCTATGGTGGATATGGTGGTAAAGGCTCTTACTCGCGATCAGAGAGTCCGAGTTTAAATAACTCCGTCACCTTTGTTAAATTTCTCCTAGTTTAATATGAGCCGTCCAGTGCACAAATCGATTAACTCCACTTTTTGAATTTTTTTGAATTTAAGTCTCAAAGCACTTGATTGAATCTTAACTTTTTATGTTTAGAATAAATTTTCGTAATAATAACGATTAACATCATTAAATGACGAAGTTTGTTTGGCCATCGAATAATAAATAATTGAATTCAGAAGTCAATCTAATTAATTCCAAGGCTATTCCACCTTATTCATTTTGCACTTCGTTAGAGGAAAGCTAAATGCGATTATATATTCTACAATACTTATTTTTATTTATATTTTGAAGGGAATTTTGAAAAGGAGTGTATACTATTTCACCACGTTCCTCCACTTTAGATTTTATGGAGTTAATCGATTTGTGCACTGAACGGCTCATATGTAATATATCATAGCCTCGGGAGTTTAGAACCCATATAAAACTCCCAAACGGAAATGACGAACGCAAAGAAAATACAAATAAAGTTTCAATTTTCATATCGTAACCCAGAAGAGACTCACGTTAAATTTTAATTCATATCCTTTCGAAGTTTTAATATAAAATAACTTAATGTTGTTAAAGCATGCAGTAAACATTCACTCAACATTTCTACACAACCTGCGCTTCTTTAAAATCCATGCCACTTTTACTGCGGTTCTGGCAAAAGAAACAACATCTTCGCATGCCACATGTTGCACGCTCGTTAACCGAAGGTGCATTTGAGCGCATTCAACGAGCGTAAGTCATGTCACACGTAACGTTAACGTGACATTCCAAGAAAATTACATCGTATATCTTGTAGGACAAGTAGAAGTGATAATGCACCGTCGGTTGGAGAATTTGCATTTTACAATTCGACGGAACAACGTTGCAGAAAGGGGTATTAAGAGTAAAGAAATATTCTGCTACCCCGTTGCAAAGGAAGTGTATAGATAATTACTGTTAACTATCTGTTATATAAAAGACGTTTCAGATAGAAAGCAAACGGTTTCCAAGTGGTTATGATCTGATGTAATTGCCTCTCCTGTGGATGGAAGCATAAAGGTCATGGGGTGATGTTTATTTTCGTAAGAATGAAATGGAATTATTTTTAATTTAATCATTTTTGCCGCTCATTATTATCTAAACAATGATATCACGCTACTTAAGCCAATGAATTATTTAAACAACATTTTGATTACAATATTGCAACGTGGTAATAGTGCAGCTTAATAACTGTTCGTTATATAATAAAATAGCTATCTGCTTGCCTGTTGCTTCATCTTCTTTGCAATTAAGCCAATACATACAGCATACTTATCCTTATATTTTCTGGTACCATATTTTCATATTTATAAAGTGTTATAAGTTCATTTCCGCGTCTCACAAACTTTCGTTACAATAAAATTGATCTTTAATATTTGTATTGCAATCTTTTTAATTCCCTGAGTTATTATAACTTTATTTCAGAAACTCACAAACTTCCTTCCGGGTCTAAATGCTACAGTAATTTCGTCTAATGCTTACTCTTTTAAGTGGGCTCCGAATCACGGAGGCTATAACCCTTAGCGGTCCGAATTTTTCGTCAATTTTGTAGTGAGCTAAATGAAATTAATTTCACGACATTTTCTATCGTTGATTATTCTTTTTTTTTAATGTTATCAATAAGTGTAGGTACTGACGGATATTTAGCTGATATTAGAAAATCATTAAGAAATTGGAAAGTCGATATTAAATCGTTTGAAAATAAAATGAAGCTAAAAGCTATGTCGAGTGTAGCTCGACATAGGACTGCAAAGGGATAATACATTAACCAATTCGAGACGGATTACACACTGTGTGTGTAATGCATTTCCTGGCCAAAAAGACACATTAGACACACGACGTGTAATGAAACCGGCGATAAGAATTTTACTCGCTACTGGTGATCGTCTTCAGAATAATTCGTCTCTTCGAATGGTTTAAATATTAAATTAGGAACAATTTCCTAAAAGTGATGGAGGACCTGAACTCGTGCCCATTTTTTGGACACATTTTTTAAGGGCGTGCAAGAGCTTATTTTCAGGTTCAAGGGAGTGCTGACTACTATAAATGTTAAGAACCGCTGGTCTATAGCAATGGTTCTCAAACGCTCTAAGGGACAGCGAAGGAGTTACTTATTGTTAGCTGAAGTTTTGAACGAGTTCAGGCAAAGCAGATGCTCCCATCCTATTCAATGAACATTTGACGACTAATATTTGCCACTTTGTGAATTAATAATTGTTTGTCAGAATATGTTTTGGTAACAGTAGCCTGTATGTTAATTGTAATTCATTTTAAAAGGTCCGCGAACGACCTAAAAAACTGCAAAGAGAATTTTCCCACCAAATTATTTCTCTCCGTAAGTACATAACATTCTGCAGCAGACTTGATGTAAATCAGAGTTCCATAAATCACATTTACTATGGGGAAAATTACAACAGTGAAAAGAATGGGAAGAACGAGGTTTTGAAGATGAAAGGCAATTTAAACGTGAAGCTGAAGGAGAAGACGGAAACAATGCAAGAAACGCGATGCGACGAGAATCCGAGAAACTGACAGCAGTGGGGAAACAACCTGAAAGCAGAGGAAATTAAAGAACCGAGAATTATCAGAAAAAGTGACAAAAGCGAACGAGATAAAGAATCGTAAGCCTAATGGTGAAAGGAAAGGATGGAAAAAGATCTTTAAACGCAGGAAATAAAATACATAAAGAGAAGGATTTCGTGCACCTTGAAGAGACAAGTTGAAGATGACATATGACACGTCGTTTTGTGCAATGGCCAATGTACAACATACATATTTTAATGTAAAAGGACTTTTTACGTTTGAGTGTCTGTATTCTACAGATTTCTTTCTCTTTGAGATCTGTGAAATTTGATTCGTATAATGAACGTTTCTTTTATGAATTATCAACGCTACTCAAACAATACGTGCGTTTCTATTGCCGTTGTATTTTTCTGTTTCGTTTTCATCGCTTTGTCAGAAAACGATGTGTTACACAGGCATATCGTAACTGATATAATCAAAGATGAAATGTAAGATGTTATTTAAGGTTCGGTATAAATAACTGATAAGTAATTTTACAAAGAATTTCTATGATTTACAATAGTGCAATTATTTAAATTATTCTGTTTCGTCTTCGCCGTTTTGTTAAAAAACGATGAGTTAGAGAGATAGCAACAGTTGGGATAAAAGGTTAGATGCAAGATGTTACTTA
This sequence comes from Cerceris ruficornis, assembly GCA_963989415.1. Classification (NCBI taxonomy): domain Eukaryota; kingdom Metazoa; phylum Arthropoda; class Insecta; order Hymenoptera; family Crabronidae; genus Cerceris; species Cerceris ruficornis. The sequence goes on from OZ022521.1 coordinate 12,806,851, forward strand.
AAATTCAGCATAAATATCTGATTCCTTTACCTTTTTTTGTTAGAAAAGTCCTTATATAATTACATTTTCTTTGAAAAAATTCAGTGTAAATAAACGATCCTTATTTTCTTTTAAATTTTTCGGAAAACTTCCAATACAATTAAATTTTCCAATAAAATTCTCTTTCTCGTTGAAACAATTCAGCATGAACAAGCGATTCTTATTTGCTTTTAAACTTTGTAGTTTAAACTTTAAACGTTTAAAAGTTTAAACTTTTCGCTAGTATCATGATTTCCACCGAACGAGACTGCTTCAACTAAAATCACATCTTTATCCTATAGAAATGTTAAAAGTCAGAATACTTATGTACTCGGTAATACTTCCCCTTCCTAACAGAAATATTTTAATACTGAATACATTACCACATCCGTGAATATCGCAATTTAAAAATCATAAGGAACTTCATCCAATTCGACAGTGCCGGTCACCGGTGACCCCATGACATTCAACGTGTTAATACAATTTCATTTTCTCCAAAAACAAGTTATTTTCTGATATTAAAAGGAAAGTTTCCCAATTATTAACCCCTTCCAGTGCGATTTAATCATGAAAAATTGTGTATGGAATAACCATTTAATTTTTATTTAAATAAAATAAGATTTCATTTTATAATTCATACAGGCTTTTAATTAAAATCATATTGTTGGTTCGGATAGAATTGTAATTCATTGTGGAATATCAAAAACGGCAAGAATTACGAAAAAAACTGCAAGTAAAACTTAAATAAGGTATGGCTAATACGTGACAATGACCCGTGATATTTATAGAAGTAATAAAAGGGGCAGCAATATTGCCAGATTCAATACACTAGAAACTTTCAACTAAATTAATTATTATCATATTCAACGGTAACTTTAGTCACACGACGAGTGTAGCACGTCATTGTGTTATTGAAACTGATAATTAGATTAAGCTTAGCATAGTACACGAGCATCAATTAATGTTCTTGTTTATATTATTACTTTCTTAGAATAAGTCACTTAATCTTTCCTCCCATTGATCTAGTATAGTTCATAGTTTATAACAAGTACCGTTACAAATCATTATTCTTGTTCTGTTTTTTTTTCCAATCGCAATTTTGTGTCATTGTTCCTTTTTCGCAAGAATTCTTTTCTTATTTAATTCTTCGTTTCCCTTACATCTTGACCACTATTCTATATCTGTTTAATTCAATTTATTTCGGTCAAGTTGTATATATTCTTTGCGAAGTTTAAATGCTTACCTGTAACTATACAATATTGTAATATTGGCTCTGCCAATACTTTTTCCCCCCTTTTTCTCGTAATTGTCTTGTCCGTCCTGGTTTCTTTTCGTTGGCGATCTTGCCCTTTTTTGACTTTTTTTGGGGCTTCTTTTGATATGTTATTCAATTACTTGCGTATTTCGATATATTCTCTTTTATTTCACTCAGCGTTGCTTTCTTGAGACGTCGTTAAATTACGGCCATATGAAAGTTTTATACCGAACACTTTGTATAATTCATGTATAAAAAACTCTATGCTGAATAAACGAATTTAAGCACGTCATTGTACGGTATGGCATGAAAAACCAATGACGAGTTAAACTCGTCAATTTACCGCAAACGGGTTAAAAAAGGTACCCGTTGAAATATTTTGCCGTAAAGCGCACCATAAAATCTGTAATATTCTTGTTAATTTCCTAGCAGATTTGTAAACCGTCCAACACGAGACTCAACATTTGAAAAGTCTTGCACTTCGCAAAGATAAAGCACATTGTATCGCATTTGCTTGGCATACTGCCTGAAGGTACCGCGATGCAACGGAGGATGGAGCTTCGATAACCGGCGAGTCGTCGGAAAAGGATGGGGGAGAGCTAGACGGAAGAGAAGTGCACCTTCTCGGTACGTAACTTCGAGAGAGATTAGGAAAAACCTCGTTCCGCCGGTCATTCTGGTTTTCAAATAAAACTCGCCGCCGGCATCGCAACGGGCTGCGCTTTTAAACCAAGATACATCGGCAAAAAGGAGCGTTGCAACGGCGAAGAGAATGGTAGAACAATGAGGAGAATCTTGGAAAAACTTCGAATCCACGGATAGCAACGAAATGTGGGAATATCTTCACGTAACGAACGGTCATTCTGCAGTGAAAATATCAAGCGGGTGTCGATGGATCACGAAACAGGCGTAGAAACGCTATCGTGTTTCCCCGAAAATAAGATCTGCTCTGAAAATAAATCATACTACAATTTGTAACACTAGAACTACCGAACCAGTCAAAATGACTGGTACACAATTTTTTCCAAAAATTCTCCAAGTTTATAGAAGACTCTTAGAATAAATATTCTATGTCCATCTTAAAAAAACATAAATCGCCGAATCGATCATCTTTTCCGCCTCTCGATTCCTCTTTTTTCAAAGTACTTATTTAATATATCGAAATATCATAGATTTAACGCTGGAAGTTCTAGTGTTAATGTAAGCCCTACATCGAAAATAAGACCTAGTGAAAAATGCATACACCATTGTTGTATGTCTAGTCATGCGGTTACTAAAAACATGGATTTCTACAATTACTTCCTTTTATGAGAACATAACACTTTGTTTTATCTTTTTGGATCTTTTCCAGCAAGTATTTAAGCCCAAACCCGAAAATAAGCCCTTGTGAATTTTTGGGTGCAGAATTAATGTAATATCGGGTTTTATTTTCGAGGAAACACGGTACTTGCTTTCATGCTACGTGTGAAGATTATCGGAATAAATAAATAAAGGAGATACTTGCGAGGTCGTGTTTTTAATGGAATTATTATCAACAATAGGAATACCGGCGTTGATAGCTATTATATTTAAATATACTGAATAAGCGCGGTGGAAAAAGAGAACTCGAGAGGTGAAGAAGGTGATCAATTAAGTAATTTACATTTTTTAAGTTGGAAACGGAATATTTAATACGTAGCTGCCCGATCAATTTGGGGAATTTGTACAAAAATTTGGGAAGAATCGTATTCAAGATGTGACTGAGAAAGAAAAGAATATTGATAAAACTATATTGTTGATAAAATTTGAAAGGAACGAGAAGCTTCGTATAAAACTGAGCAGCAAAAACAAACGGAATTGGTGTAAGTGTATATAAATAAATATTCTAAATGTTCTGTAGTGAAGTTAATTTAAAAAATATTGAATTTATATGTTAGAGGATTAGTAACTTATTATATGCAATTTTCATCGAGTAACGAAGGTTGTGTATTTCGAAGCTGACTCTACATATTCCAAAATGTCTCATACTTGCGAATATGTTAGTTTCCATTAAAATTTTAATTCAAATAGCAAATAGTAATGTTTCACTCCCACAGTGACTACATTCGTCGAAATCCAAACAGCTACTATTTCAACACAACAAATATATTCGTCATATGCAATCATTGAATAAACAATCCGTGCGAAAATTTCTTATACTGAATAAATAACCATCGAAACAACTAATTGTCTTTCTCAACACCCTCAACAAGCAATGAAACCCGACATAATTAAATTCCAACGAATTCCTCCAACAAAATAAAAATATGACACAGACCCCACAAAGGAAAACCGCGCAACCACAAAGAAACCACCTGCTCCACCATCGATCCTCACCATCGACACCATTATTGGTCGCAATTACGTCACATAATTCCGTATCCTTGGAATGCACCATTAACACATTGTTGACCGCTCACGAGTTAACTGGTGTTTACACTTACATTAGCTATTTCAATTTTTATTACAAAATTTTTACTACAAAAATCGAGATTCCGTTTCAAGTGTGAAAATAAAAAAAAACGTTATGTTTAAAATTTTTCTGTTAAATGTAAGCTAAAAATTGTTATTTTCTTGAAAAAAAAATTACTGAGATATATAATATATATAAAATACAATATTTGGCAGATATGTACATCGTTTCATTTAAATTCATTATGTATAAATACAATTCATGTAGATTGTTCCAGTTTCTCACTCAATGACGAAAAAATTGCCTGTGACATGAGATAATTTCTGCATAAAATTGCCGGTCAACAATGTGTTAAGTCTCAACAACCAGAAAAGAGAGCGAGATAGAAAATAAACAAAAATTGCTTATCAACCAAATGACCTGCGTGCTCGTAATTCACGTCCCGTTCGTTGACGATCGCACGAAAAATCTCTATGCCAGGTATTAAGCCGAGCAAAGAGGATAAAGGTATTTACAACGACACAGGGCATACGCTATTCCGTTACTCGAAAGGATTTAGCCCGCGGTCCTAAAATTAAACTGACAGCCGGCGATAAAAGGAAAAGAGGAGCCCGTGCAAGGTGAAATGAGGGAACACTTTCGCGATGCAGTGGCCCCCGGGGGAACACGGCTCGAGTGCCGAGAGGTTGCGTCGAGTGCAACGATTTCTATGTGGGCCACGAGAAAGTCACAAGTGCGTGCCTCGTTTTTTTTCTTTCCTTTTTCTCAGAGATATTCGCCCCTTTTGCACTTTCGCGGTCAAACGTACGTGCCGCGTGTACTTCCGACTATGTTTGGATCATATTATTTAACCCCTCGTCCCATAATACGGAGTGAGACTCGTGGCACAGAAAATGAAATAAGAAAACTTGCGAGTTCGCAAGAACTGTTAGGCGGAAAAAATTAGTGGGGCACGATAACGTAAAATTATTCTCATAGTATTAACTTTATTTGTATTTATAAACCTTTGCACTCGGATGTCCCCTCTGAGGGGACATCAGAATTGATTAGTAATTGCGGAGGTGAAACTTATTCCACCGCAAGTTTTTGAGAAATGCATGTTTCCCTGAAGTTCTCTATTGACATAATGTTATATTGGTATAATGTAATTGGTCACAAACAACATTAATTACAGCAGAAAGGAGAAATGGGCGAAATATGACCTCAGGATGTTTCGGCTAACTATTTTTGAGGTGTGTATGAAGATTAAATAAAAATTTGTTTGTTTCGATGGGTTAAGGGTCAAATGTAGCATGTGTGTTTACAAGTAAAATCATAGGGCAAGAAGTTAATAAGATTGCACGAAGGAGTTTCATGATGTTGGGGCGGAGTTGAAAATGCGATGTCAAAGGGGAGGTTTAATCGCGCATATTTGTTACCGTTGACAACACAGGTGAAAAGAGTTGCTCGTAAGTTTTAGTAGGGGCCAGTAGATATTTCTTCAACGGGACATTTTGAAAATATAATATCCATTTTGTGAAAGTATGTAGTCATATTACAAATGTAACATTGAAAATATATAGCTTATGTTGACGCAGTTTTAACTCAAAATTATCATTTATTTGGCAGACAAATCTTGTAATAGCGAATATATAACTTGTAATCTAAAAATGTTCAAATTATTTCTTCTCACCATATAGAATTTATTTCTGTTACCCTCATAGATTAAACAAAGTTGAAAGTATTTAAAAAAGTCATTGTTGGACTCCAAAAGCAAAAGTTATTATTCGAGAAGACTTCACAAAGTTCATCATAAAATACTATTTTATAATATTATGAGCAATAATAAAAAAAGATATAACACCAGTGCACTTTACAGAAAGAATTACAGAAAATTTCAATAACGACTAATGTCTGCTTCTTATTAGAATCCGGTATCAACAATAGAACTAAAAATACTGTGCGCTCATTTTTTAATATTAAAATTAATCCTTAGGTGCCAAAGCTAATTAGAGAATTCTTATCATAAAAACATATCGATGCATTAGGTATTAAAAGGATATATATTTCCTGTGATATCGCAATAGGTGTATTCGCATTAAAGTTAACGAGATCTCGTAAATCGGAATTAATCCTTAGAATAACAAAACTTCGAATGCTCTATAATTTAGTAAATTTAATAAAACATTCCCCACGTTTACTCCGCGATAAATAAAAAAGAAAGTATCATACAGAGAGCCTTAAGCAACGCAATACTTGTCAGCATTCCAAAATCTAATTACCTTTCATTTAAATCATGTTCAATCAGGATAGACGCAGAATACCAACGAGTAGGCTATAAGTATACCATTTATCCACTTTTTTGTCGATAACGCGCTGCTCAGCATGACTTCGACAGATAGCAGCTGCCTCGATTATGATTCCTCCGAGTCAGGAAGAGACGTTCCACAGGAAGAAACATCTGTACAACATCGTGCAATCCGTCCTTTCGCGGATTACCGATGTAAAGCCCGAGGAAGAAGCTCTAGACTTCAAATTACCTTCTTATCGGTATTATGAAACGTTATGCAGAAGTGCATTGCAGCACAAGTGGAGGTGCTGCATCTTATAGGGTGTTTCATAACACATAGGAGTTCAGATGAACTCGAAACGCGGAAATTTCTATTGTTTTGACAATAAATTCAAAAGCAAGTTAACCCTCTCGCTCCGACGGGCGTATATATACGCCCTCGAAGACTGGCCATTAATATACGAAGAGCGTACATATACGTTCATACCATATATACTTTTATTTCATGCTTTACATGGTTGTGAAGAAAGCATATTGTTTATACCAATCAGCAACTGCGACAAAATTACCGTTTGCCAAAATTCATTTAACTCTTACAAGATAATTATTGCAAAAATATGGGAAACAAAAATCAGATATGAGATGTTTAGTTGCACGAAGTAGTAACAATCCTGAAAGAGTTACGGAAAGACATTTTCCGTCTATATATTCGAATGAGGCGTCAAAAAAAAGCAAGTTCGAAAATGTGTCGTCTGCAGTAAACAAAGAAAAAGATTGGAGTCGAGGTACTATTGTTAACGGTGTGATGTTGGGTTATGTGTGGTTCCATACTTTGAAGTTTATCATACCAAACTTGATTATTAATATTGTGTTCGGCTTTAAATACTTTAGTAATTTTGTTATATTGTATTAAAAAATATTATATGAACATTATAATATAATATTAAAAAAAATAAATTATGATTATAAATTTTTATATTTTAGAAAGTAAAATGATATTACTGAATATAATAAATATCATTGTAAAATTTAGAGAACAAGAAACGACTTCTAATTACATCGTAGCATTCCGTACCTCAGTGTTAACTACTCAATAATGCGCTCCGTTCACAGCGATCACATTTTGTCACAAGCTCTCCGTAGCGAAAGGGTTAACACTAAGGTTGCTCGAATTACAGCAATAATTGTTAAAACCTGTCTCTTTGCCCGTTATATACATTATGTATAGTTTGTACAAGATTCCAAGTTGGTTGAAGTATCTAAAGTTCTTCAATTAATGCTTGGTTGTGGTGTGCATTTGTTTTTCAATTTTCAGTTGTATCGCAAAAATGTTTTGGTTGCATCATTTTAAACTTTCTTAACTGATCCGTTTTCTTAATCTCAAAAAAAAGCGATTACAATAGCTGCTTTTGTAATATGTTTACTTGGTTGAAAAGTTTAGAAACTTTATCATTGCAATTGCTTTAAAATTTGAAAGAGATGTTTCTTTCTGAAATTAGTCTCGATAAAATGAGTATCAGGTGCGACAGAAGAAAGCGATACATGTTTACGTGGATTTAAAATGTTTTCCTATCTCAAGTCCACTTCTGATGCTGGTCCCGCATGTTATGAAACACCCTGTACGTGTGTATCAGCGGATAAGCTACGGTAGAAAGTTGAGGAACGGAAAATGATAGTAACTAATTCCGATAGCGTATTTTACGGTTGAAAATAAAACGGGAGATCTTGTAAAACTTTCAAAAGTAGCTAGTCGACGTGAAACCTATATATTTTTGCAAGCTTCGTTATTTCTTGAACTGACACGGAGGAAAAGTGCAAACATCAATTTAAACAAGCGCGTTGACTCCTTTCTCATTTACATTATTGGCTCTTCTGTGAATTATGGAAATTTTCTGGCAATATTTAGCATCGTGATGTAATTCGTAGCTTTCTGTTTATTCTACATTGTTAGCTCTTGCGGTGTATATTGCTGTATGAAAAAAATTCTTGAAGTCCCACTTTGAAAATGCACATTAAAATATTGCAAGAAAAATATATCCTTTTCGCTCGTTTTAAGTTGCACAAAGCTGAATTACTGTTATGTTGAAATTTTTCACATCATTCATTTCTTATTAATCTCGGCATGGAGAGATGAATTTTATCATAAAGAAATTCTCAGAAACTCTATTGTAAGTATTCATACTGTGATTACGAGAGGAAGATAACAGTATAAAAAGAAAATTCACGCCAATACAATTTTTCGCGTTATCCATTTCGTATTAACCCAACGTGCAACAATGAATTCCCACATAAAAATTTGTGATACATTCTACAGCAGGGGTTCCCAAAATGTGCGCCGCAGCGGCCTGGAAAGTCGCGGCTTCTTTACAAGTACGTCGTCAAATGCTGTAGAATTTTCAGAATTTTCTAAACCGTTGAGTCTCCAAGTAGTCACATTTGCTCAATTACATTTTTCGTGATTGAAATTGCGTTTTATTTATTTTCACTTAACACTAGATTTACGGGCGTTCACACTAGAACGACCGAACCAGTCAAAATGACTGGCTCACAATTTTTTCCAAAAATTCTCCAAGTTCATATGAAAGTCATAGAATAAATACTTTACGTCCATATAAAAAAACATCAATCACCGAATGGACCATCTTTCCGCCTCTTGGATTTCTCTTTTTCCAAAGTTCTTATTTAATATATCAAAATATCATAGATTTAACGCCGGTAGTTCTAGTGTTAAATCGGTCACACTTAAATGTATTAAATAAGTGCTTTGAAAAAAGAGGGATCAACGGGTAAAGACGAAGATCGGTTAAGTTATTTGTATATTATAAGATACAAGGGAAATATTGACTGTACCACGTCTCTATAAATTTGGAAACCGTTTTTAGAAAAGTATCCGTCAATTTGACGGATTCCGTAAATCTAGTGTTAAACCCTGCAAAAAGTTATTGGCTATTTTGCATGGCGCGCCATGGTGAATCTTTCGAATACTTATTTACAACAGAGGATTAACTGTTTATCCTCTTCTAATTCAATCAATTCATAGAAAGATTTCCTTAAAGCTGCTGACAGACTCCAGCAGCAGGTAACCGCTGGAGTATCGTTAAACAATAAAAAATCATATCAGTGGGACGAATAGGGAAGCTTTTTTTGCAGGACCATATAGCAGAAAGCTTACAGAAAAGAGTCTCATTGGCAGAAGTACGAAAAAATACGAAAATAAAAAGATATTCATTGTCAATGATAGAAACCTTTGATGATTTTCTTTCATTCACTGAACGTAAATTTTTTAATAAACTACAAACACTAATTTTATATTCAGTATGTGCATTTTTATCGTAGAAGAATGCTCTTCAATTAGGAAAAAAGAATAATTAGAAAATATAAGATAGATTCGTCAAAATCTCACAAAGAAGACAAAGTGTTTTTTCGATAGAAATTGGTCTCGAGAAAAAGTTCCAACTTTAAGCGTTTGATGTAGCTACAATTTTTGTCAAATTTCAATAAGTTTGCCACTTCTCAAATACATAGACATTTAGGAATCGATAGAAAGAAAAAAGAGCGATACGAGAAAATTGATTTTTTGGCAAAAGCGCGACTAATCTCTCGCGCTGGACCAATGTGTGGCGTCAAGAATCGAAAAAATTTGGGAACCACTGTTCTACAGTGAATATACATATTATAATATCACAATAAAAATAAATCCTTTTATCTCTTTTTGCTGTGCATAAACTCGGATTCCTGTCGCATCCAAACACTGCACATTAATTCTCCGCTGACCCTAACAACACAGAATTAATTCCAGCACAAAAATTATAAGTTCCTCTCTAAATACGCATACTGCAATACTCCAAGAAAAGTATATCCTTTCCACTTGTTGAACTTTCAACAAAACTGCATTCCCATTAATCCCAAACCCTTGGAATCGTGAATCGTCTATGAACTTCAGAATGAAACGATTAACACTAGAACTACCGGCGTTAAATTTATTATATTTCCAAATATTAAATAAGTACTTTGAAAAAGGAGGAATCCAGAGGCGGAAAAGATAATCAATTCAGTGATTTATGTTTTTTAAGATAGTCGTAGGATATTTATTCCAAGACTCTTCTATAAACTTGGAGAATTTTTGGGAAAAATTGTGTACCAGTCATTTTGACTGGTTTGGTAGTTCTAGTGTTAATGCAATGTTCTGCACCATGAAAACTCGCCCGAAACCGTCCGCAAGTTCACAGCTTCACTTCCTCCGTGTTCCGGATCCGAACGGACACATTTTAACGATACATTACACAATGTAACGTCAGGTATCATTATGCACCGTGTGTCTGGCGTGTCAACGAAAGTGCACGATTCCCAGAAATCCTCGAAAGCGGCTGAACAGGTCGTGCTCGTCGACGTCGCCATCGATTTCGCTCCTTCGGCCAGCCGTCATCAACGAAATTGTTATCGAATTCAGGGAGAAAGTCTGTCTGGAATCGCGCAAAAGTGTCTCCTCTCGATGAACCAAATACGGGCTCGTGAATGCAATGTCACCGAGCTCGTTCCAACTGAAATCCGATGATTTCGTAGAGTTACTTCGACGGCTTCCGCCAGGGACTTCCCCGTGTCTTTCGTGCGCGTTTCTATCGAAGCGACTAGTACACCATCGTTGCTCGTGCTGCACGACCGATCGTACAATTGACACGAGTCTTGAGAATTTAATAAAGGCAATATTTCATCCTCGCCTCGACTCCGACGGGAGAGAGAAAGAGTTTTTGTCACGGTTCGTGCGTCCTGCTCAAATATTTCTTCTTTTTTAACGATCATCATCATTTTTTTGTGATGCAGATCGTCTTGAGTGCTGTAATGCAGATCGACGCGTTTTCTTAGTCGAGCATAACGGATCGAATGTATGGTCGGGAATTATATACCGTCGTCATTGCATATGTTGCTCAAGACGATGAATTATGCGAAACATTACTAATGCTCTGTGGCGGAAAGAAATTTTTCTCGATATGTGCAATGTTTTTGTAATGCTTTGCAGTTGATATTAAAATATTCAGCGTTTAGCGTGAAATTTACGGATCGAAAAAATAATGTGGTTCTTTTACTGGAACTTTTCTCCTTTGGTGAAAATAACGGGAATTCGTGGGGAAACACTGGACGATTAGAAAAAAATTGACGGACGTTATCACTGAAATGTATTCGTACATTAAGATTCAGGATAAATATGGTATTTGCATTCATATTAATTTAAGTACAGCTTGTATCAACGCGTCCAAAGATTGGCATAAGTGTAGGGCGCCATAAAATGTGTATTTATTGGGATTACATTTGTGTTAATGGTTTAGTTTAACATGTACCTTATAAATTGGATAATTACTAATTAAATAGAGATTGGAGTAATTGCTCTCTAAATATATCCATTTGCAGGGAAAATTCGGAAACGAAGCCTATAAACTGCTGTTGCATTTATCAATCGTTTGGAATTTAAGGGTGTCTTTTGGACATTTTTTGTAAGCCTCACTTACAGATTCTTTTTATTTATTTCTATATTTAGTTACTAGCCACCTGTTGGATTTAGGATTTCTTTAACAAGAATCAAGGATCTCACAATCCCGAAAAGTGGATCAATACTTCCGAACGATTTTGCGGTTTCGTTTACATTATCTTCAAACTCTAAAACTTTCTATTCTGCACGCGAGTAGAATAAAAATGAGTCCAAACCGCTAGTCGCCTCCGGAGAAATTTGAAAAATCCAAATTACTGACAATTTTTCAAATGCCAATGTAATATAAAATTTTATACTCACAGCGAGTTTCTTTTACACAGAGATTTATAATATTTTTAATGATATCATTCAATGAAATATTCGATATAAAAAAGTTGGAGGTGTTCGAGGATCATAAATAAGGGACACTAAATTATAGCAGGAAATTTTCAAGCTGATGGGTTTTCAGCTACAATTTATTTTTGTGGACGTTGTGCGAGGGATATATGTGCACGATTTATCATCCTCAGCGTAATTGTTGTATACGCATCGATGATATGTTGCCGTATGTTGTCTATAGCCGTTGGAATATTCTCATAGAGCAGTGATTCTCAAACTGTTCCGCATAAACGAAACTTTTAGAATGTTAGAAAATTTGGAAAATGGAGAGTATTGTCATGGCAGGATAAATTACAAGAATTTATTAATTACAAGACGTTACCTACAGTTTAGTTCAGTAGTGATACTCTTTTAACACTAGAACTACCAAGGCAGTTAAAATGACTTGTTCCAAATTGCTTATAAAAATTGTCAAAATTTATAGGGAAACCATGCAGTGGATATTCCATGGCTATATTATAAAATATAAATTGCTGTTTTCATCATCTTGTTTACCTCTTGATTCCTCTTTTCCCGATGTATTTATTTCATATACTTAAATATAATAGATTTAACGCCGGTAGTTCTAGTGTTACAGAGAAATGAAGATAATGATAGAAGTGATTTAGAAATAAGACGATTAGAAACAAAGTAGTAATAATAATCTGATTCTAATAGACCAAAGAAATTATTGAATTAATTGCGATCAAAAATAGCAGAAAGAACATCGGAAATTGATAACACTTTAATTATAAGAGAAACTTGAAAAATCAACGTTAATAGTGCAGTCAAAATACAATTCTTTCGATTGTTCTATTAAAAGAATGTAATCTAGGAACAGAAAAAGGCGAATCTTTAAATCTCACCAACCTCTGTAAACACGCTATCTTTAAAGTTACAAAAATATTAATATCACCCTTGCCACTTGTTCAATCTCCCGCTGTCTAACGTTGAACTATGTCTGACATTGCATCGCATACACGTAATTTTCTCCCAAAGCAATTTCTTTCTTAATTCATTTTCTACATTTACCGGAAGTACCCTTAAACATCTACAATTACTATTATCATAAAAAAGAATAAATAACACACATTAGAAAACATTCTTAACACTAAACCTACCATGGCGGTCAAATGACCGCTTTCTGATTTTTTCTAAAAATTCCCCAAATTGATTGGGCAGTCATTCCATAAATATTTTAGGTCCATCGTATAAAACAAAAATTACTTAACTGATCATCTTTTTCACCTCTTCAAATCTCGTTTTCCAAAGTACTTATTTTGTATATTTCAATATAACAGATATAAAGCCGGTAGGTTTAGTGTTAAAGTAATATTGACCTTACAACTCGTAGTCAAATGACCGATTCACTGGAACGAAAATTTATAATTTTTTGTATTATTAACTAAACGCTGTTTTTTGCGATGATTCAACTATTAAAATTGACTACCTCCTGAGTGTTTTTGGGGGAAATATTATCGGTATTTTATAACAAGTCGACTGGTCGGCCCAGGTAAGCATAGACACACGTAAAGTGCCGGTACGCTTAGTGTTAAATCTTCCAATTAAGTAATAACCGACTACAAAAACAATCCAAATGAAATAGTTAATAAGACCATAACGAAGACAAAATAATTCCACAATTACAGTCAAATAAGTACGGGCGGAAGTTTCTTCATCCCAATCGCGAAACGAGACACTTGACGTCGCTTCCGTAACGCGTCCTCGACAGAAGTATAGTCGCAAGAAATGGCCCTAATGTAACAGGTTATTTGTAACGTGCAAGTCAATAGGTAAAAGCGAGATCAATTCTCCGTCCAGGTTTCCCGTTCTTATGAATATCACCAAGGATTTCCAAGAAACATAACCCCATCGCCATTTACGTCGCCTGGCATTTCTCAGCTATTCGCATTCCGAGTGCCTCGACAAGTTGATCGATATCTACGGTCACCAAAGAGTTCGTAATTAAAGAAGACGCTGCGTAGTGCCGCGGATTAATTACCGGTGGAAAAAAAGATCGGAGATTCTCGACAATCGGAAAGCAAGAATCGATAATCCGAAATCACCGATTTTTAGATTTGATAGGTATGTAGATTCCATCGAACATCGCCGATGCTGCGAAGGAATTTTATAGGAATTATCCAATCAGCTCGGCTGTTTTATGTCGCCGTTTAATTTCGATTTCTTTCGAAATGATTTACGTTCTGGACGAATGGACATGTTTTATACGATGATATGTGTAATTATATACCGTTTGCCAACAGGTTTCTCGTTTTACGTGACACTTTAACGTGATTCTTAGGATAGAGGAAACAGTGAATCTACGGGATCGTAATGAAATGGAGAAAATATTTGCAATTTCACGAGGAGTTTGATGTTGGGATGTGCTTCCGCTGTAATAGTCGACGTGGAAGTTTTCGAACTACGGAAGACTTTTTCTTCATTCGTTCTTTACAGTCTTTTATAGATGAAGTTTCATCCTGAGCGAATTTCTCTTTTAATCATTTCTATTTTATCGTTTCTATTTAACTCTCTATGAGCACTTGTGACTTTGAGGTAACACAAGACACATGAAAGTTTCCACCCCCCAAAGTCATTTTTTCAACTTTGCCAAACATTACAATTTAATTCTTAATAATTATGATATTCTCTGCAATTCAATATTTGAAAATCAAGTTAATTCCATGATTAACAATTGTATTTTTATCGTTTCATAATGTGCTAGCCGGCAACTGATCTTCAGATACCACAAAGAATTTAATATTAGAAGGGATAACATTAAAGAGTTAATATTAATTTCTAACGTATAGTTGTAGCTCCGAAGGGTGCTTACAAATGTAGAAAATATCGCGAGAGGTATTATATTCTATTTATACGTTTTTGTTTTTATTTCTCGCAGAAAAGTTATTATTCAAAAAATTGTTGACACTGATCTTAATACTTGAGAACTAAATCTTTTATTTTAACTTTTAACTTTTCTATCATTTCATTTTGACCTCAATACTATTCCACGATAAAATTTAAACCCTAGATGCAACAGGTATTATGCGATAGAAGAACAATGTTTCTACCGGTCTTTAAAGCTCAATGATTCTGCTGTCCCACAAGTTATCTACTTCCCACAAACTTTTTTTAAACCTTTTGTGAAAGTCTTCGATAGATGAGCATTTATCATATAGATGAGGCCTGCGATTTTTCTTTAATATTAATTATTACTGCAAAGTTACAATTCCGAAGATAGAATATCTACAAATATATCAAAGGAAGGAAGAGCCGTCTGTTTCTATTTATATGTTTCTTTCATTTTTATATGAAATATTATTATAAGAAAAATTGATAGCTGCTCTGAATACTTGAGAACTAAACTTTTCTATTTTAACTTTTTATCTGCCATTTCATTTTAACCTCATTACTATTCCACGATAAAATTTAAACCCTAGATGCAACAGGTATCATGCGGTAGAAGAACAATGTTCCTACCGGTCTTTAACCCTTTGCAGTCCTACGTCGAGCTACACTCCATATAGCTTTTCACTTCGTTTTATTTCCAGACGGTCTAATATCAACTTTCCAATTTCATAATGGTTTTGTAATATCTCCTAAATATCCATCAGTACCTATAGTCATTGCTATCATTCCAAAATAGTGAATAACCAACGATAGAAAATGTTGTGAAATTAATTTCATTCGGTTCACTACAATGTTGAGAAAATAATGCGGTCCGCAAAGGGTTAAAGCCCAATGATTCTTCTATTCCACAATTTATCCGTTTCCCACAAACTTTTGCTAAACCTCTCGTGCAAGCGATATCTATCGTACAAGAAGTTCTGTTCGGAATTAGATATACACACCGCGACATAACAAACTAAACGAAGCGAACAAAGAAACTATCGCCTTAATGAATACGACTTTAATCGAACCGACGCGCCGATAAATTGCAATTAAACGTAACAAACGACAGGATCGGGCTAATGCAACTATCGCGCATACTGTTCGGTTTGTTATCTCCTTCCGCGGCGCATGAAACGACGTTCGAAAGGTGGAAAAGGAAGGAGGTGAAACGACAAGGCAAGACAAGGCCAAGGTAAAGGTAAAAGGTAAAAGAGGGGCATCGAGAATGCGAATGAAAGAGGAAACCGACGCGTGCACGAGCCGTGCACGAGTCAATGAACCGCGAACGACAAATACGGTGTATCGTATAGGGAAACCAGCCGAGGATTCTTTCATAAATTATTATAATCAACCTGTTGTATCTGGGTAAAGCTCAATTAACTTCGAATGTTACTGTCAGGAGGAATTAGAGGCTATGATTCAATATATTAGGGGGACCGGAAAGTAATGCCGTTTCTCCAGATATTTTGCTCAGGAACCAATTGATTTTTATCGATCCGGCATTGAAATTTTGCATACTAGATGACAAAAAGTTGTTGATAACGAGGGTGATTGCATCATTCATTAAAAATAAAAACTTGTTACAAATTTATTCGTTTGAATTTAATATAACAAAGCGATATTACTTGCCGGTCCCCCTAATACTATACTTGATGTTGATTTGCTGTGTGGATCCTTGAGATTTAATGCCAAGCTAAGGATTAATTTTGCACAATAATTTGCACAGAAAAAATAGTTTAGATATTGATGATTTCTTTTTTGTTGTAAGATTTTTAACCCCTTGCCCTCCGATTTTTGGTGTGACTGCGTAAGAAATCATTCAGAATTAAATTGGTGAGATGAAGTATTTGCCAGTTATTGCCGATATAATATATTTCATTGCAACATTAATAGCATGGAAATAACTCTGCCGTATCGTGTCCCATTAATATTTTTAGTTTGACTGTTTTGAGAAAAAGTAAGATGTTCTAGTTCATTTGCCATTTATGTCCGGAGTGTCACTCGTTACTGTAGGGCAATGGGTTAATGGCTTTTATATATTTGAGACTAACAGCAAGTATCAGTGTTGATCTACTTCTCTTACAATTAGTAGATTGTCGAAACTTAACATATCTATTTGATAAAACAATTTGTTCTACGTTACAATGTATAATTTATGATCTTTTCTATTCTTAGGGATGCGCTGTACTTTTAAATGTTAGAAAAAATTAGAGTTTATCGTTCAGTATCCTTATTTTCGGTACTATTACTATTAATGGACAATTGAAATTTCATGTACAATTATGGATCAATTCTACAAAAGAACTCGCTTGAAAAACTTATTTAAATAATAGTAAACGAAACAATAGAAATAGTAGACTAAATATTGATGTTTTCTTTAACATGTAAGCTTCAGGATGGAAAGAGCACTTTGATATGAAAGGCACCGTCTTTTTTCTTAAAAATGCTCAAAGTGTTTCCTTAAGCGCCACTTCTTCGTAAAGTATAATGCTAAATTTCCAGAGAAAATTTCTCAATTATGTATAGTCCAGCAGCAATTTCTCCTATTTTCACACATGCGGGCGCGTATATATCATTCGTTACAATCACTACACGAACGTTTATTAACGACGACTAACTGTATGCCGATTTCACATTTAACCCGTTGCACAGTGTGCAATTTGGCCGATCTAGAATGGACAAAACTATTTTTTAAAAGAAATTGCGGTTTTCATTAATTTTACTGACTTTTCTACTAAGACGTAACATAATCTTATTTTTAATGTTAATAACAATATATATTTTAATAATTATTTAACATTTGTACGTAAAATAAGAAACTCTAAACTTTAACATTTTTTTGTACTTTAACGGTAATAGTTATTTACATTTTTTCTGCTCAAAATGATTCTACAAACTATCGCGAATACAACGATGTATATTATTTTAATGTTATACAGATTCAAATATGTTTAAATAATGTTCAAAGCGGAGCAACCCCCAAAATGCCTCCATTTTTAAAAATATTTTCCAATTTACCCTAAAAACTAAACGTCTAGGGATAAAATTAATAACAGGAGGCGAGAGGGCAGACATTTTTCTTGGGAAAGCATAAAAAAAGTTGCAACAAAAATTTTGTTTCCGGGTGAGAAATTAAAATAGTTCCGCAAGACATTTAGTTGCGTCCGCTCACAAGGCACAACACAATACTCTTTCCCCGCAGCTAGAAGAAGTCGCGTCTGTTCGTTTCAAACGGAGCAAAAAAAAAGAGTAGATGTCGTCATTTGTCTGCAATGGCTCTTTGCACTTTCAATTGTTTATACCTTCAGCTTTGAACACACAAAATTGCAAAAGTGTAATAAATATTACATTGTGCTAAAACTTAAATAACTTTCCCAAAACGGAACCGCAATGCCGAGCCGCGCGGAATAAAACAATGAAAAAATGATAGATGTCGTCATTTGTCTGCAATGGCTCTTCGCATTTTCAATTGTTTATACCTTTAGCTTTGAACACACAAAATTGCAAAAGTGTAATAAATAGTACTCTAAGTTAAAAGTCTACATACCTTTCGAAACAGAATTTAAATAACATGTTAATTGTTAGAGGGGTTTAAAACGGTAATAAAAGATCGTTCGGAAAAATCAAAAACTGTAAACATATCCCAAAGAAGTGAAGATAACAATACATATACACAAATACCATTCTCACCTACCGGTACGAAACAATTGTCGAAAATGTCTAGGGCATGATATAACCATGTAAAAACAATGTACGGGAAGTGCAACGTTGAAGCTTGTTAATTAATTATTGCAGATCATTTTTTGGAATAATTTTTACATATTCTGGTTATATGGACATTCTACTATTGATTTATAATAAAATTTTATACATATGGTCCATTACGAAAATTGACTTTTGCCCAGCTATATCGGCCAAAATACACACTGTGCGTCGCCTTACAATGACAAGTTACACTCAAAGTACAAATAATGGTCTTAATGCAATAAACATGTATCCTGTACAGGATCCACAGTAACAATCCCAATTGCTGATGATTAATCTTCGCAAAAAAGGAATATAAAAAATAATATAGCAAAATTGTGCAGTCCAAACGACGCTCAGCGTAGCTTTCCATTTTCTTTTTATATTTTAAAAATATTTCTATGCTCTTTATCTCCTATTTTTCTACTTTTCTATTACAGAATGGAAGCGACTATATTAACACTAGAACTACCAAACCAGTCAAAATGACCGGTACACAATTTTTTCAAAAAATTCTCCAAGTTTGTAGAAGAGTCTTGGAATAAATATTCTATGTCGATCTTCAAAAACATAAATCACCGAATCGATTATATTTTCCACCTCTTGGTCCCTCCTTTTTCAAAGTACTTATTTAATATTTTGAAATATGATTGATTTAACGCCAGTAGTTCTAGTGTTAAGTAATTTTCTTACCCGCGCTTATTTACTTTCAAATTTAATCCAAAAATCTTTCTTCTTCCAACTGATATCATAAACCAAAAATAAAAGAATAAAAGTCTTTGCCATTTACTTGCTGCGATACGTAATATTTTATACTTCATTGCTACCTCACACGTTAAACAGTTCCCACCAAAGTACACGATCGCCAAAGAAATCGTAAAGGAACCAGTTGCTGCAAATACTTTACGACTTCACCGTTGAAAGCCGGTTGAATCCTGTGTAACGAAAGGAGCAACGATGCCTTTGAAATCACCAGCACTAATTAATTCGATCATTCTATTTGCAATGTCGCTTACGTGATGTAACCACGGCTGAAAATAAGATAAATTTTTAACAAAACCCGCAACAAGCAACGAAGCAAACACATTAATTTACCGGTCGCGACGAAACTTTCCCCGATACCAACGAGGCGGTTCGATCGTTGCGCAATAAATTCGAGTGAAAGTATTATCATTTTTAATTGCATCATAAAGAGAGTCCACGGCATTATCTTGCAACCGATGCACGCTAAATTAAACAAACGAACGGGAAACGAATTTCATTGCGCCTCTTCGTCCTGCCGTCGCAAATCCTTGTACTTAACGGTCGATTGCTTCGAACACGATGTAACATTATTTTTATCTCTTTCTGGCGTGTCTTCATCCTCGAATAACGGGTCTTCGCGAATTCTTTTGAGTTTTTATTAATCGTCCCAATGGCTGAGGCTTTCGTGCACGTTCAAACGGCTCGCGGAATCTCCGACTTTTTGTTTGACGTTCTAAACGTTTGTTCTCGGAGTTTGTGAAATTTCTATCAACAGGTGAATTCTTACGTAGATGTTTTTCCTGACAAACTCGAAAGTACTGACATTCTCATGCAAGAATGTGTATTGAATTGCATCGTGAATGTTTAATGATTGAATTTGTTGTTGGAGTTTGTTGGAAAAATGTCAGGGTCAATTTAAATTCTTGTCGCTTTTAACGGTAAATGAATGATTAGCAGATTTCTTGTGCTGTGATGTAGTAAGAAGTCCTAACTGGAAGTTGCTATAATCAGCTAAGTTTCAGGTAGGATATAGCCGTTAGGTATTCGATACAATAATATATAATACAATCCTAAATATAGGATTGTGTTATTTAGCGTGAAGGCCAAAATAATATAATTTAGCGTGAAAACATGAATAATATGAGCTGTTTTCTTTGAAAGTGCTGTAAGTCCACTTTTGACAAAAAATTAGCTAAAGAATAATAATGAATGCAATCTTCTATGAGCTTTTTATCTATAAACAGTTACCAAAAAAGATCCTTCAAAATTTGCATCATTTTGTCAATATAAATTTACGTAGTTAATGAAATTAATAATATAATTACTTTGAAAGTGGTGTAAGTCCAGTTTGCGCAAAGACATAATATTTAGTTCAAAAATTATACTACATAATTTCTTCAATTCACTTTTAACTAATACTTTAAAAACGATCACATTATAAACATAAATCAATTTGACATTTAATAAACATAAAATGAACGTATTACATACACCAATATTTTTCAAACCATTCAAATACAAATACTTAAATATCTCCATATAATATAAAATGGACTCACACAACTTTCAAAGCAAACGGCTCATATCGAAAGTGACGAACAGTATTAGTTTCTGCCCTGGTTTTGCTTGCAATTGTTTAACACACTTCTTTGTTATATTTTAATAAAACTACATCGACTGAGTTTCAGAACGTCAAGTGAGAATTTAACAATTTTCTTATGTTTATTTCATATTAAAATAAAAGTACATGATTTTACAAACAAAAAATTTCTTTAAGGTGCTTCCGTTACTAATAATATGATTAGACTAGAAACTTCTCACCATTCAATTCCAATCCACCATGCGAAATATTTTCAAATAATGTAATTCATATCAAAAGTTAAATTAAATGCAACTTTTAATAAACTGAAATTCACCTTCTGCTGTTCTCTTCACTAAAGTTTCAAATATCTGAAACTACATTTTTCAGTAAAATATAAAACGAATCACGCTTTAAAGAGCTAATTACCAAATAAAATATTTTGTTTAATCTTAGCCACTACACCAGAATGCTACGGGCATATATATGTGTCTGGTGAAAGCCAGCTGTACAGATTATGGTCATATATGTATATATATTCTGTAACAGTTATCAGTAGCCTTAAGATTATTATGCATTCCTGTTGAATTCTTCAAAGTTATAAAGAATACATATTGTTACAGAAAGATATGTAAAATATCCAAGGTATATTATTCGGTATTTGATGAATAAAATAAACCTGACTACATAGCATAATTTATTAAATAATACTTCTGCCGGGAATATTCGGCACCCAAAGAGTTAAAAAAAACTCTGGTCACAAATGGATCAAACTTTTACCACCCGCCGAATAAAAGTAACAATAAGACTGGACTACCAAGGCAGTCAAAATGACTGGATCCTAATTTTTTATCGAAATTTTCTAAATTTATAGGGAAACCATATAGTCGATATTCCACATCTGTATTATAAAATATTAATTGCTGTACTGACAATCTTTTTCGCCTCTTTATCTTATTTTTTTCAATGTACTTATTTAATATATTTAAATACAACAGATTTATCGCCGGTAGTTCTACTGCTAAAGTTAAAAGCAACTATACCATGACGTTTCAACGAAATAAAAATTTGCAATTTTTTGTAGTATTAAATGGACAGTTTATTTTGAAAGTGGTGTAAGTCCATTTATGTTCGAATCGAGATATTGAAGGGTTTGAGTTGGACTAAATTTAAAAATATGGGTAACAGATAACATAGTAGAATAATGTTTATGGGTTTCTAAGGGTGTCAAATTTATCATCCCAATTAGCATAATTAACATTATTTAAGAAATAATATGTTCATGATGGGTATGAATGGACTTACACCACTTTCAAAATAAACGGTCCAAATAATGACTGCTTTCTGCGTTCTTTCTAACATTAAATTAACAATCTCCCACATATCTTTTGGAAAAATATTATTATTATTTTACAACCAGTCAAATGAGTGACCCCGGTAAGATAGACACACGTAAAATACCGATACAGTTAGCGTTAATTAAAACAACCAATTTATCGCCACTCAATTTCAATAGCAAAACCCGATCATCAATCTCGTGCGTGCAATGTGTGCAAATAACTCCGTTTTCACTGTATACAACGAACCTTCGCGAGAAGGCAGATTTCTTTATTGTTCTTTATGTAAATTCCAAGCATGGACTACGAGGATAAACGGCAACCCAGTTGGCGCGTGACCCGCGCGTTTCTCGAGCACCTTCCCTTAAAGAGAACAGCGCTGGCCGAGATTTCTTTTTTCCATTCGGCACAACCTTCACCCAATTTGACGCTTTTACGAGATTCACCGTATTCGCATTTCTTACTCCGCGTTTTCACTGTTCTTCCATTGTTCAAATTAATAAATTATTAATGCCCATCGTGAAAGTGTTCTCTTCTTCCCAATGATGAATATCCGCGAGGTGCATCTAACATTGCATCGTTTTGTATACGATGGCATGCATTTTGTTCTCGCGATGCTTACGGAGATTTTGCACTGCTTGGAATTAACGTGAAGAAGTCCTTAATTATACTAATTGGGGATTAAATCTTCGACAAATAAGGTTGCGGAATTTACGAGTAAATTTGTGGTTCAAAGATACTATTATAATATTCAAAGATATAATGTTCAAAGATAATATTATGGGTTTTATTTATCTTATAGAACGACATTTTCTATCGTTATTATGCTTTCTTATTAGATCATTAATTACACTCCACTGGCACAATAGGTGTTAGATAATTTCTAATTTGCTTTTATCGGTATTATTAAAAAACCGTCAGTATTATTTGTAGTAAAGAATCAGTACGTGGTATAAGTCCGTGCTTATACTAAAATATCAGTCTATAATCATTTTTGGAAAAAAATGCAGATTAATTAAATCTATTACTAATTGAAAAATATTATTGCAATTGTACGTTCTAGAAAGGCGAAAAATTCAAACTGTTTCGACTAAAAAGCAGCATTATACTATTGAAATAAATAAAATTGCATTGACAAAATTTGTTTTGATACTGCCTCTTGCCATCCATCGAATTTAAAAGATATCTATCACTAATGAATAATAATACTGTCTACAAAAAAGCTAAAGTGGTCTAATTTATTACAGTGACCGATTGAAAATTGGAACACCTCGAGAGCAAAATATGAAACCCCCTTGATTCTTGACAAATAGTAATAAACTTCATCGTCCCAATAATTCAGCCACCTGTTACGCGGAATTTCGGAATTTCCTTGGAAATTTCCAAGAGCCCGCTTACACATCGCAATGCCAAAGGAGCAAAATATCCAACACGCGCCCGAAAGTGATTACGATGCCTGAAAGAAAGTGAAACACAAAACACCGGATCTAGTTCTCATATCCTCGGTTTCTGTTATCACTGCTTATTTTTCATTACCCGACACCAACGAAAACCTCTAGTGACATTTACTTTCTACTCGAGTGCAATGACAGTACACCCGTTCCATCGTTGAAATTCTACCTTTCGTTCTACATCGACAGCCCAATGGAACAAACGTAGAAGCAATAGAAGGAGCTCTCGAAGCTACTACTTTTGATTTCGTCCCCGATAAAACGGACAAGGTACACGAACGGAGAAATCGTATCAGTTGGGAGGACGTAGACGCGTGTAAGGTTGGCATTCAGTGGCACCTGTACGAGAGAATACGATCTGTCGGCTCACGTCGAGCTTTGGAAAGTGTCGCGTTATATCTCCGCGGGCAAAACGCCCCGAAGAACGATCGATCTTTATCCTACTTTCCGGGACGATCATCGTTAGAATGTAGTCCGACCTCGAATCGGCAACGTTTATTGCCGGTGTTAACCCTTTGCACTCCTATGTCGAGCTACAGTCGACACAGCTTTCTATGGCTCTTAACGTTTCATCTACTAATTATCGACTTTTCGAAAACAACAATAATTTTGCATCCTAACATAAATATCCTGCGGTACCTGCAATTGTTCCTGGTATCAAGTAAAAATGACTGATCAACTGTAGACAATTTTCTGGTACTATATTTGCTGACAAAAACTTAGTAAAATAATTCGGAGCGCAAAGGGTTAACCCTTTGGGTACGATGAACCCATAAATCGCGCTTTTGCTACATTAGTTTGGTCGATGGAGTTAGGTTGTGCCGGTAATTATGAAAGCGGTCTGTGTGGGAGAGAGTTAATGAAAATTGTACTCCTTCCGTTCCAAATGACTGTTCTCATTAGCTACTTATTTTCATTAAGAAAGAATTACCTTTATCTACCGATAACATCTAGGTTTGACGATTTTCATTACATTAAGGTTCAAAGGGAATTAATTGTAAAATAAAAGGGGCAACAAAACTTTGTCGAATTAATCGGTTACAGTTTACAGGAGAGATGTTGGACACTCAAAAAGACAGAGCTTTGGTAGTTCTGAGAATACTTACAAAGAAATTTGTAACAAGTCATTTTGATCGCTTTGGTAGATCTAGGAGTTTTGTTGAAAGGAATTAAAAATTGAAAAGTGTAACTACTAGAACTGCGGATGATTAGTGTGATAGATTTAGAGATATATCAAGTAATTGTCTGGGAAGAAAGGAACATAGGAAAACAGGGAGCTTAGGAACTCTGTTTTTATTTCGTGAGATAAGCAAACAAAGCTGTGAAATTTCATCGTTATAAATTTATGAAATTTTTCAAAAAGTTACGACCCAGTTATTTTTTAATATGTTAGCAGATGTAGTTTATCTTGGTCGACCTAGACGGGCATTATTTCTAGTGGGGAAGGTCACAAATTTGACCTTTAATCGCTGCCCAGAAGTGTTTTGCTAAAATGGAACGATTTAATTTTGAAAAGGAAATGATTTTTGAAAATTTTTTACCCACATTACGCAGGTCATAAGAAATAATAGGACATTGTAAATAGGAGACTATTCCTATGAAACTTTAGAAATATACTTTGCTTTTAAACATTTATTGCTTTCCAAGCTATCTAATAAATAATTGATCCTCTATTTACAAACATTTTTAACAAAACAGAGCAAATAATTTTCATATGAACAAAATAGATTTCTTCAATATGAGTAACGCTGCGTTAGTTTCCTACTTTTTGTAATTTCACCGACAGCAAAAATAATAAAGAATATTCGCAAATAGACTAAATTTCCTATTATACTTCTTTTGAAAAGTAGTACCTTTAATTTTGTGCTATCAAAGATTCCTTGCCGTATGTGGACGATAAAAACTTCCAGTACAAAGTGTGCCAGTCTCGTAATCGAACGATGGAATTGTTCGTCGAAAGTAAAATGAAGAAATTTCCGATTTCACACGTCGCGAGCATGAAGTATTCTGGTTCATTATCCCAGGAATATCGCGGAGGAATTTCAAGCAATATAACGCATCACTTCTCCCGTTAATTCATGAGCACATCGGTCTCTCACGACTTTGATTACGGCGCCTTTAATGAGTCGATTGCAATCTGCATTCGAGGAGGAAAAAAGTTCAATTTCACGAAGGCCGGACAGGCGTTGAAAATTGAGCATCGAACTAAGATGTGTACTGGAAATAGCAATAACAGACGGTAATGCCGAGTGAAACTTGCGAAAGGATAATTGAATAATTTTCATCCTACGTTTCACGCTAATTGAGAGGAAACATTTTTTTGGTTCTTACTATGTTTAATTCGTCCGTTGGTTAATTACGAGGAAATGTATTTCATCGGAGATTATCGGTTTTTACGCCCGCGGTGTTCATTATTGGCTTGAACATTTTAGGATTAACATTAGAAGTACCAGCGTCAAATCGATTATATGATAATATGTTAAATAAGTATTTTGGAAAAAGGGGAATCATGTAGTGAAAAAATGATCTATTCAATAATTTATGTTTCATAAAATAGACGTGAAATATCTATTGTATGGCACCTCCATAAATTTGGAGAATTTAAATAAGAAATTAAGGAGCAGTCATTTTGATTGTCTTGTTAATTCTACTGTTAAATATCAAAGTTCTTCATTAGATTAAAAAGTAAACAAGGTATTGTAGAAGCTAAATGTAAGTGGCAGGTAATTATTTGTATGCAATTAAGCCTTTCTAACTGCTCTATATTTATATTTTAACGTAACACAGCATTTATTTGTGTTTATTGTATATATAATAAATATTGTAAGTTAGTTGGCAAAACTCCTGACCCTTTTTTTGATAAAATGTTGCTAAATAAAATTTGTTTTTTTACTATAAACACTGTTATCAATAACACTTCGTGCATCTCTCTATTTTCTTTGAAAGCACCCAAATTGTATCGCGCAACCAATTTTCACGAAAAACAACATAGTAGGGTTACGGTATAACAAATGAAATTTATATTTAAATTCAGTTTGCTTTTAAATAAAGAAACTGCAAGTCTACATTGAGGGCAAACTCTAAACAAGTTTACTCTAAAAATCAAAAATTTAAATTGAAACGGAACAAACTTATAGCCAGCACAAGAATATTATTTTTAATTGCAGTTGCGATAAATTTTTCTGAAATAATGTCATTCGCAAAAGATTAAAAGTTTATTACATAAAAATATTAGTCTTTTCACCAGCATCGAGTCTGTCTTTACCATTTAACTGCGTTCAACGCGTATATCCGTCAATCAAAAACTCTATTGCGGTGCTGTTGACGTGTATACTCGTCGTTTAAAATAAAAAATTGCCATTTACTATAAAAAGTTAAAATTTCAATAAGATGTAATAAAAATGTTATTTGATTGTATGTTTCATTTATATTACCAATAATACTGCTATGTATTTTATAGAAAAAAAAATGATTATACTCTTTGGTATATTAGAAATTCTGTGTACAATGTATTACTTTTTCTGCAGAAAGCGAAGAAATGTGCCTCGCTTTTTAACATCTCACGAAAGCAAAATACCTCGCCCTAATCAATCGACTTTCTTAAAACTTTTTTTATTAGTTTTTCTTGTTTATGAATTTTATTATGTTTGACAATTTTTAAGTTTTCAATAACAATAAACGTTTTGGCACGGAACTCTTAATTTCTTATCGAATAAAAATGTAATCCGTCAACGTCTTTGTTTTACTTTTTTCTTGAAATATATAATAGGAGCATTTTTCCTGCGTTCAAGATGCACTGCTTGATTTTAACCCTCTATAGCCCGAATTTTCTTTTGCTTCTAAAGACTCGGTACGCGATAGTATATTGATAAAATATTTGAAATACAATTTAAAATAGCGGCTTTCACTTAATTTCTAAGCATTTGATTTGGAAGGAAGTTGGTCACTTTCGAAAATTATAGTTCAATAATTTTCGAAGGTCAAAAATGAGTTTAACACATGGAAACTCAAATGTACCTTATGTTGCATCAAAGATACAAGAGTCCTTAGAAATTTAATTCCGCAGCCCGTGAAGGATTTTTAAAACTAAATTTCGCAGTTAACTTGTTAACGATCAACGGTGAATACAGGATTAAACAGTAAATAAAAGTTTCAAACTGTTTCTCATAAGAAGATTTTCTCGGTATTATAAAAACAAGTTAAACGGCGACTCCGGAACATCCGATAGAAACGCATGGAGCCTATGCAAATAGCCATTTCGTCTTCGTTTCCCCTCATCCGTATACGCCTGACTCGGATGACTCTGTAGAGAGTCGACATTCCCGCATTTGTAAAGGCATTTACGCATACCCCATGCTTTTTATAGTAAGACCGATTGTCGCTACGCGGAAACGTTTGCCTGCCGATGATTTGCACGGCGATGCAGCCGTGTGGCATCGCCGTTATTTTCTCCTCAGAGTCTCTGTAACGATTTCTTTCCTCGTCAGCGAAAGTACCCGTGTTAGCTCATAAAGACCCGTGACGGAAGTAAGCATATAGCAGCGTGGACACGAACGCCGAGTCGTAAAACGATCGTAAGAGAAGAAGAATGGCACTTAGGTTTCCCATGGAAAAATAGGAAAGATCGTAGGATCATATCGGAAAGGAAAGCCTCCAGCATCTGTCACTTATGGGGAAGGTGTTCAAACTGTGTGGACGGACAGGCAAAGTGTATACTTTCGAGGCACTGTTAGGGATATTACTTTGACAGATGCGTTGATGTTTAATAGATTTAAATTGAAATGTATGGGATATTTTGTTAACAATTGCGTTTAAGTCTGCTTGGATATTCAGTTGCATCGAGCATTTCACGTGTGGGTTTAGATACATTTTGTGATGCTGATAGGAAGTCGTGTAGGTTTCGTATTTGATAGCTAAAACGATAGATAGTACTGTGTAATGAGTTGCTGATAGTAGGGAAATTCAGATAACTGCAGAAATGCATTGATATCAGGGATTTTAGACGTCTGCTTAGATACAGTTTCAGGCACAGATAAGAGTTGATGCAGTTTCGTGCTCTGTCTAAATATTCAGATGAAACTGTGCAGTAAATTGTTAATAATAACAATAGCGTTTATGCAACTCTGGGAATTTAATAATTCAGAGCAATTTTGATACTCTGTTTAAATATATTTGCTAATATGCAAATTTCGGTCAATTATAAACTATAGAATAAACAGGAATATCTTGGCACGTTAAGACTCAGTATTTTTACCTCTGACCATATAAAATATGATCGCTAAAAAGAATAAGTTTTCAATGCAATTTCAATGACTATTAACACTTTCACTGCCACATCATTACTATAAAATTTCATTCCAAAAACAATCTAACAAAAATCAACTTATAAAAGTACATTACGCTATATTTTCAACTTCCTACACATCACGATCATTTTACTTTTACTTTCTCAGGTTCTTAATACAGCACGTTAGGAGCCATCGTAGAATGGCTTTTAATAACAAATGATGTTTGATATAAAAAGATATCGATATAATAATCAAGTGCTGACGGACTGGCAGTCAACGTGTTAATAACAAACGGAATGAAAGGGATTTCGACTTACCTGGCTTTGGCCGACTCGATACAAAGCTGGATCAACGTCGACAGTGAGCAGCATATCCTCTACGGCACGGCGTTCATCGGCTACCGGGCTACCTGGACGTGCGTTGACATCGCTTGACAATAAATTGAATCGTCGTCTGAACTCGCCCAAGGCCATGTGTTTCGGAAATCCGACTTTATGTAGGCGGACAGCGTCGATTATTTGACTTCCGCGGACCTACGCAAGAAACGTCGATAAGATTTATAAAAAATACGAGACGTCATTACAATTAATACAGGACTTTGGAATGGAAGATAATATTGTAAAGAATACTACTTTAGGTGAATATTAATTTGATATGTATCATAGAAATTGG
Source organism: Cerceris ruficornis (assembly GCA_963989415.1). Classification (NCBI taxonomy): domain Eukaryota; kingdom Metazoa; phylum Arthropoda; class Insecta; order Hymenoptera; family Crabronidae; genus Cerceris; species Cerceris ruficornis. The sequence goes on from OZ022521.1 coordinate 12,836,373, forward strand.
AGTAAATTGTGAGATATAATAGATTTAAACGTAGTCTTATTATTCTTCTAGTCATTACCAGTCGCTATTATTCTTTCTTTACATTTTCCTTACTCTTCGTATCAGTAACATACCCACGTTATCTTTTAATGTGATCAGTGAGAATTTTTTTTATTTAAATTAGTAATACTAATTTCTCGTTGAATGTTACGGTCGCATAAATACTCATTACGTTTCAGTTAATTGAGAATTGAGAGCAAAAGGTTTAGAACATGAAGTATAATAAAAACTGCGTTTGTGTACTTGTGAGAGTAAGCGATAAAGTGTTTACCTGTGATCGCAGAAGCGGAACGTTTATAACGCTGTCCTCGCTCTGATTTGATTTTACAGACAGTAGGCTCTTATTGTCAGTGCAGCCGGCATTATGTTGTGGCAGTATGCATTGAACGAATTTGACTCGTGTTCTTCGTAAGGTCTCGACGAGTCCGTCCTGCAATCAATTAAGTGTTGTGCTCTATTTACAGAATACAAGTGGATAAAAGTACATGCAAACGGGAGCAAGTAACGATAAAAGAAGAATCACTTTATTGTTCTTACAATGTGCAAACAGAGAATGAGAAGGAACGAGATTAACAAAAGGTGATACCAAAACACCGTGCAACACGATTCACAGAACATTCTAAACTCATAGTGTATCTCATTTACACTGCGAAGGTCGATCTCGTTTTAGTTACGCTTATGTAGCTGTCTCGCTATTTAAAGATAACACGGTATGTAGTGCCACAGATAGTGACCTGATCTTTGACACGTCAAGAATGACGGTAACTCGCGTATGAATTAAGTGGGTTAATTAGACTATGGTCAAATTGACACATTAGAAGCCTAATCTTTTCTATTTCCTATTAAAGCGAGGAGTTCCTTTATACGCTTTCAAATATTTCGAAGGATATGAAAATAATTGAATAAATTAAAAGCATTCGCAAAATGCTTTTGTACTTACGACAGTGAATTTAACTTGCAAGCAGACATTTTTTCTCTTAACGGCGGTAAACGTTCGCCGTATACTTGAAGCTCTTCTCAACGATTGCGAGCCTTCTAGGCCAGGCATAGAACCGCATAATGCACCAGAAACTCCAGCACCGCGTGCACTCACAAATAACATACTAACATCTTCCCTAAAATCAGAATAAAATCACAATTGCAACGTATATACGTGATATGTAGTATTAAATTAAAAGTAAAGAATATTATAAACATTACCTTGTACTTTCTTGAAGTATCGTAATGGCACTTTTCGCAACGGGATTTTCTCGCGTAGCTTTAAGCCACCCAGTTGCTGTGTAAAGAACAGGATTAGTACCCAATAGATGTTGCAAAACGAATTGATTGTTACCCGGTGCCTTTCTTAAAAGCATTTGATGATCTGCATAAAAAAAAATAAAAACAATGAGAATACTGTTTCTGAAAAATGTTCAATCCACAGTAACTGATTCATGTTAAACGTGTTTGCTTACCTCGATCTCCGTAATGAGAAAACAATCGATCTAGGAATGTCTCGTCGCTACCTCCGGGACAAACCGTTTCTTCGTCCAGTAACCACAAAAGACCCTTTCGTTCCATCTGTCTGCTCCCACTAAGGTCACTTTGACTAGTTCGTAACATCGTCGCGCTTTGCGAACTTCCTCGATCCAACAACGAAACTAAACCCTGAGGTGATCCTATGCCGTCTTCGTCATAATCCTCCTCGTAATCAACGTCAATACCTTCTTGCACATACCTGAAATTAAAATTTTAAATTGTACGAATTTATTCGACCATTTCCAAACACTTCTCTTTGTGTCGATTACAAATATGTATCCACTACTGAGTAAAGTAAAAATGAATAATAATAATAATTGGTGATAATGTACCTATCCTTCGGTGCCACTAAAGTAGTGTGATGAAACAGCAGCTGCATTCGTTCCTGCAGATAATTATGACAAAGATCCTCAAAGCAAGCACCAGTTTGCCGTCCGCACGATGCAGGATTCTGAAATCCTGGAGAGTCGCACAGTAGCAAAGAAGACACTGTATGCACCGGGGATGATATGGATCTATCAATGAAAACGAAACAAATTTATTTCTCTGTTCTATTTTGCGCTATGCAAGCAAAGACGAAATTTATTTTCTTAAGTACAGCTGACTTTGAATAAATATTCTCGCTTTTCTAAGTTGAGCTTTCAAACAACAGTAAGTTTGTATTAATTTAACCGTTTAACCGGCGATGATGACTTAACTGCTTTGTCATCTGAAAATGCTTCTCTACTGGATACAACGATTTAAATCATCGCATACATTTAAACACCGTGCGCGTAAATTTAAACCACATCGATCGAGTGTGCAATAAGGATAATTTTCACTTAAATAGTTTGCAAACATCTATCTTCAAATTTTCTGTCGCGCAGCAGTCATGTAAAATGCATTAATGAAATTTCATATTTAACCCTCTGACTACTGAAAGCGCCATATTGGTCTCAGAAAAACTGCGCTTCTGATACTCAAAACGCTTATAGGCGCTGAAGAATATTGCTTTCATGGTAGTCAAGACACCTTAACACTTTGACTGCCACGCCGAAATCATATGCTTAGTCCAGGACGTCACGGGTGCTTTAACAAAGTGCACCGTTAGATGCAAGATTTATTCTAATATTCTCTTTAATTGATGTTCTAATAAAGAATTTTTACTGTTCAATAGGGCAATTTTTATTTCAAAGTATCTTCTATGTATCGGTCATATTCAAATACACTAACTCTCAATTTTCATTTAGTTTTTTACAATTGTAAAAAGTTCAAACGCTTCGGACACCAATGACCGGTCATATATGAATCCGTGGCCGGTCATATATGACCAACATGGCAGTCAAAGTGTTAATAAATGCTTCGATAAATTGTAAAATACATTAATGTCAATGTTAAATTCCTAATATGTACACTAACAATTCAAGTTTTGAATGTTTCCAATGTTTGGAATTCAGTGTTTTCATTATTTAAATACACTTTGCTCAAAAATGCACGCCTTACGAAAAGTTTCGCCGTTCTCTGTGCACGTTGCGACTGAATTCGATCGATGCGTCTCAAAGTCTGCTGTAGTCGAAGAATTAACACGGGTATTAAAAGTTTCGGTAAACGAACTCCGGTTAATCGGTTAAATACTCTACAACAACAAATAAATAATCTACACATATGATACTTTTCAAACGCACTTATTAATAAGAGCAGCAACACAGTGGAAGACTTCGGAATAAAGCCCAACGAGGAGGCCTTCGAGAGCATCAAGACCCATTACGTCTTTGCCCTGTTCGGTAGGGCTAGGTGTCCTAAGTGCAGGCCTAGGAGTGCTCGGTGTACCAGCACCGCCTCCATTGGAAGAAAACACTATTCTACTCAATTCCTCGACAGAGGTGCCCAACAATGTGGCAGCTTTCTCTGCGCATTCTACTCTCGCAAATTGCCAGCGACTCTGTGAACTGGTGCCTGCTTTTACTGCACCAGCACAGCTCAAGTGGTATATGCCAGCGAGCACCAGCCAAATAACTTTTTCGTCGGCCTCGGAAACACCGAGGATTCGGAATGCCGCGACGATACGATTGAACTCGACCATGGCTCTCTGCTTGTCCTCGTGCTTCTGCAAAGGCGTCACGAATGGATTGTTTTCTGCGACTAGATTCGTGAGGTGGAGCTCTTTCCTTAAGGCACCCTCTGCGCCCGCTAGCAAACGATAAACAGCGTGGAAGGTCGGGTCCCCGTTTGCTCTTCTGCCTATCCGCGACTTCTCTAAAAGTAGCACCTTGCAGCCGGATAATTTAATTAGTACGTTGATCGTAATGGAATTGTTATTTAAATTAAATTCTATGCTTGATATTAGCTTTTATCGTAAGCATATTATGCTATAGAAAGGTTCATTTCAGACCGTTTTAGTGATAGATGAAACGGTCTTTGAGGGCTTTGTTGAATTGGAGCTACTATTTCTGTGAAAGGTAAATAAATAATGTGCATATAGAAAATTGAAGAGGCAATCAATTTTGCAATCCTTAAGCTATGCAACAGTTTTTAGATAGGACAAGAAAGATTCGATGCTGGGATGACATAACGTATTTATACTACTCGTCGCTTTTGAACTATTTTAAAATTGTCGTCAATATTGAAACTGTGAAGCAGTTAATTTCGCCATGAAATCTATGTAAAAACAATTACGATGTTTCTTATTACCTGCAACGACGCGGATGCAATCTGCCCTGACTGATCGAAATCTAAGCTGAAGAGCTGCGTGAAACGCGTTGCATTCGAATTCATATGTGTCCTGCTGTTTCCAAAGGCTTCCAGAACGGTAAAAAGCGCATTGAGTTTCTCGATAGTCAGGATCTTTAACATTAAAAATAGAATCATTAATAATTATTAGAACCATTGCCGTCGATGAGCTATTACTCATTTGCAGTCTTATATCGAGTTGTACTCAGCATATTAAGTGCGCAAATAATTTCGGTGCCCTCATTGATCATAACTTTGATTCGAAATTGAAAATCTTCAAAAGGTTTGCCGCGTATTATAAAGTGTTTTTAAATTTTAAAGTATCCGCATTTACGTTTTAGGACTTTCAACTTAAGTATTACCATATTTATTGAACATGCAGGAGGCAACTACTTGTGAAGATGTGTCATTGTGACTACTGTAATCTCACCATCTAATATTTAATGAACCTAATTGTTGTTTTTTAATTTAATTTGATTTAATTTCGCCCTTTTAACTTAGTTTCAATAGAAACTTCCGCGCAGTAAATCCGTGGCATTGGCAAATTAACCCTGAAACTATTTCATACGACTAACGATACAGATTTCGACCATTAGGCACATGTTATACTGAGAAATTTATAATTTACCCAAAATATAGGAAAAAGTTATAGAAAATAATGGAGAAGAATTAAAATCGCCGACAAAGCCGCTGAACTTATTTGCGCACGTAACATTGCTCCGTTGAAGTTAATCCTTCATCGACTTCATTTCGACTTTGGACTTTCATAACAATTTGTTATATTTTCTTCAAAACACCCTTGACAACCGTATTATTGCTATCAAGGAAGAAAAATGAAGAACCGATTGTAAGGAATGTTGCAAAATTACTTTCACCTAGGCTGACGAAAGATCGGGAATATAATCTGGTCTGCGAACGGTCAAGAAAAATATGAATTCACCTTGTTAACTGTGCCTGCAGCTAATACGAGATAGTGAAGAGCGTGTTTAAAGTTGGTAGTTTTTCCTGCACCGCTGCGGCCAAGGAAAACTAAAGAGTGGTCCCTTCGCGTTGCTAACATTCCTCGGTAAGCTGCCTGCGCCATCGCGTAAATATGTGGCGGCATGTCCTCGCTCTTGCAGCCTCTGAACATATGTGCGACCTAAAACGACGAGAAAATTTATGTTACAAAGATGCTGCACGTGGATTTGACAAATTTAAAATATGACAAAAAAAAGGCATCGAGTTTGAGTGTAACGTTTCTACGCGTTTGGAAACGGTTCCATGCTGCGACTCGATATTTTCATGGTTTTTTATTCGAGCTTCAGCAAGTCTTTATTATCTGACACTGTGTAGAACAAAAAGAAAGTAGTGCACGTGTGTAGCACGTGCACAGTGCTAAGTACAGATGTATCTTTTTACGTACTGGAAGATGTGCAAGTAGAAAAGATAGTTCTCGTGTGACAGAAGAATTATATGTTTAGAATTAGATAATTGATCATGATTTTTTAATGTAAAATAAGTTTTACTCAATTGTCAATGATTTCACTAACTTATATTAGAAAAGATTGACATAGGATAGTATTTAGATGAAATTTTTGAATTGTTTTGTCACATAAGAAACAAATGGGCAGTTTAATTGTGAGTTCTTTGGATGATTATTACAAAATAAAATTATACAGACGGCCCCCGACTTTCGCACATAATTGGTTCGTGAAACGTGTGCGAATGTTGAATGTTTGAAAGTAGAGAGATATGAAAAAAAACATTAAAAATTGCATTCTAAAATATTTATTTATCAGTAGAAATAAGATAATGAGGAATGCTTAAGCGCTTTCATATGTTTTTTTGTAAAGTTGAGATTCTGTAAGCTCTAGTAGGCAATACTAGAGACAATACTATAATATTAGAGAACCTCTAGCAACAATATGAATTGTTAGAATTGATTTTAGAATTGAATTTTTGCAATATCGACAATAATCTTAAAAAAATTGAGTTTTTAAAAATGTGCGAAATAGCAAATTGTGCGAAAGTAGAATGTGCAAAAGTCGAAAGTCGCTTTATCTTGTTTTTCATTTTTCAAATATGGGGAAGAAAATGATCGACAACTTTTGAAATCGGCTTGTAATGACTGGAAAATAACGTTTTCTGCAAACTTCTGCTATGCAGATGATTTTTTACGTTATTACTAGCTGTACCTAGTAATCTGTTCAACATGCAACATTTTGTACGGTGACAGTAGTTTTTTTACAGTGACGACCTTTGCAATCTGTAATATTGTTCTGAGCCCATAATTTCTTGCTGTTTACACATCTATCGCAAGGAATGTAAAGAAGTACGGGTCGTACAATATTTCAATACTTCTATTCATTGAAGAGACTACTGTTTTTATCGAAATAAAATTAATATCTTCCATTATGATTGCATTAATCCACTTGTATGCATGTCAAGACCAATCAGCATATTCATGACATATTGTGTCCACATTTCGTTGAAAGAATTGGAAAACTATAACTGCAAAATTCAAAATTTCGTGTACACCGTGTTATTATGAAACACGAATATTTATCGCATTTCGAAAACTGCCCGTACCTGTTCAACCTTATCAAAATGCAGGAATGTAATATCTAAAATTCAAAATTGTCTTTCTCCATTAAAAATTCGGAAACCTCCTTTGTAAAAAGAATCAATATCTGTATTAAAGATCAAGTACTAATAAGTACTTAATAATTACTTAATATAGTGCCAATCCTCATACCCTCCTCGAGTAAAATTTAACCCAATCTCTGTTTCCAATTTTCACTTTTTTTTTCAATTTTTGCCAATTTTGTATTTCCTTTTAAATACGTTCTACCTTGATTTAGTTTCTGTGAAATATAGTATAATAGAATACAAATAAAAATTCAAATTAATTAAAGTGTAAAAGGAAAATCGGTGAAATTTCACCCGAAGATATATTGCGTACCTATTTTTGACGAGCGTATGAGGTTTAACAATTAAGCATGACATATTAATAATTAATGCTCGCTAATCAGTAGTACGTATTAATTGTAAATATTAACCGTTTGAGTCTCCCGCGCCGCTTTCGCGCTCTTCAGATTTCATGTCGAAAAAACCCAGCGCATTTGAACGATGCGGACAACCGACGGCGCACGCACAATCTAACCAAGCGCGCGCAACTTTTCAAACGCATGTGGCTACATTTTTTTGTATATAAGTAATCCAAGTAATACATTTTGTATTTTGTTGATACCTATTACAAATGAATACTATATATATATTTTTCATAAAATAAGAAGCTACAAATTAACACTAGAACTACCGGCGTTAAATCAATCATATTTCAAAATATTAAATAAGTACTTTGAAAAAGGAGGGACCAAGAGGCGGAAAATATAATCGATTCGGTGATTTATGTTTTTGAAGATGGACATAGAATTTTTATTCCAAGACTCTTCTATAAACTTGGAGAATTTTTGGAAAAAATTGTGTACCAGTCATTTTGACTGGTTTGGTAGTTCTAGTGTTAAAAACATGCCAAATTTAAAGAATAAACAATATTTAATTGCAAATAACATCTACAATTTGGAACATTGGTGTTTATCAAAACATATTAGATGAACTCCCTTTTTTCATTGTATTAATTAAATATTAAAATAAAAGAAGCGCTATCGCGGCGCTTAGGCCTTTTAGGCATGAAATAAAAGAAGCGCTACCACGGCGCTTGGGTCTTTCCGGTCGAATTTTTTTAAAGACATCTGAGACTCAAGCGGTTAAGATGATAGAAAAGATAGTAGAAAATATAGATAATAGAAAAGATTCGCAGAAATCACTTGCCTTCTCTGAATAGATCGCCAGTGGCGACACTGGATTGATAACGATCATACTATCTCCGGCATAAGTGTGGATTAAATTGCTGGCGTAACGTTGCCTCAGCGTATGGAGAACAGAGGACTCATTGAGGAATCGTAATTGCGAGAGTTCCTCGGCCTTGTCAAACTGCGGGGGATTGGCCTGCAAAGAAAGCACAAGAAAGATTTAATATTACCCCACTTATTGCGATTCATCTTCGATCAGATATACATTTTGTCCGATTGATTTCCACTACGATTTTTCACCGTGACATACAATCCTTGACTTTAATTAAGTGAAAGCTGATGACTCGAACGTTAAAGGATGAAGTGAATAACGAAAGCAATTTTAAACCTATTTAATTATCATATTTGTAATAGCATAAATTATAATTATAATGTAATGCACGATTGATGCGTGACTTGTTTTTTTTCTAGTCTTTATTATAATTGTATCTTATCTCTGCCTTATCTTGATGTTGTCTGGTCCGAATCAATTTTTTTCTTCATAGGTTGTAATTACTTTTATTAATGTTATGAAACGAAATAATAAATCTTACTGAAACAATAAATGAAGGAGAATAATTCATCAATTCATGGAATAAGAAATGCATGTTGAATAATAAGTTTTATAAATACCCTCTTTATGATTAACGTTAGAATGACCGAAGATTAGTCGTATTTAATCCGACTGAATAAATATCCCAGGAAAAAAATGAAGGTGACAAGTCTGTCTAATTTAATCGATCACATTTTGCAAAATAGACATATGTACAAAACAAAAAAATGGATTTTACAGATTGATGGCAACCTGTGTTTCGCGAGTTTCATTGTCTTTACTAAAATGAAACTTTTGCTACTAAAACTACATCTTTACGGGGCAGAAACGTTAAAGGTAAAAATAATTTTTTGTAGCAGCAGTGCTTTACCATCACTATTTAAATATTAAATATAATAAAAATTTAAATATTGCCAAATTCCAGAATATTGGAACTTAAAGATCGTAAGAAATTTCATTACATAGCGCTCTTTCCTGGGGCCCTCAACAGCATTCAATGTGTTAAAATAATTTATTTCTGGCATAAACTATACAGGGTGTTCCAAAAAAAAAACATTCAATATTTATATGGTATATAGGATACACTGTACTCAGTAAAAAAGCTTTAGTAACTGAGATATAAACATTATTCGTTTCTGAGTAGATTTAGTTTCTGACATATAAACATTTTTGTTCGTTATTGTCATAATTGACTTACTACTGAAGTTGGTGAAGTCGGTGAAGTTTTTGAAACTGCATGTGAGAAGGAACCCTTCGATTGGAAAATTTTTCCGCGTAAAGACGTCGTGCAGCTAAAGCACTCCCATTAGCATAGCCATACATAAATTTCATTTCTGCCATTTCTTCATTCAAATAATACGCTGGCATTGTCACGATACTTTGTAACTATGTAATATCTACAATCACCGATTCACAAGTGACTGATTCTCAATGATATCTACTGTCGGCACTTGAATAAGAACATTCAGAACGCGGTTTATAAACACTAAAGTAAACACCGCACGCGATGAAAGTAAGTCAATCATAATACCAGCAAACAAAAATGCTTATATCTCAGAAACGGTTGACCTTTCGACCTATGTTTACTAAAGCTTTTTTACTCAGTACAGTATATCTTATATACCATATAAATATTGAATGGTTTTTTTAACACCCTGTATAATTTAGTTTATAATGAATTAATTAAAACAGCGTAGTTTCTGATCGAAGATGAAAAATCAATAAAGAAATATGTAAGGACCAATAATTTCAACTGTATCAGTACACCTAGCTTTAATCTCGATAAATAAATTTATAAGTTTATTTCATAATCGGATTTTCGTATTTATCAAAATTTAAGCTTCTGTTACTTTTCAGCTAAAATTACCTTCTCGACGTCCTCCTCGTCGACGAGGAGTTCTTCGCCGGAAGTGGATAAGCGGATCCTGAGTTTTCCTGTGTCCGGATCCGCTGACCCACATCTCGTTGCAGGAGTGAAGCCAGCTCGATGTAACAGCCAGACCCTCTCGGAATTCATCCATGCTTGCTCTTGCGCCAAGTGCTCCTCCGATCGCGCCTGTTAAACAAATATTACAAATTCAGTGGCATTTAAAAGAACGACTCGTGTGAAAGTTATTTGAATGTTGTAACACCTGGCTATTATTGGCCTGACTAATTACGTTATATTCAACTAATTATAAAATTGCGTTTTCACATTTTCCTGAAAATTATAAAATTATTATATTCTGCAAGGAATGTAGAATATTATTAGATTTATAAGGAAAGTAAAATTCTTTCATAAGAATTTGTTTTAATATACTTGAGTGACCTAGTACATATGAGCCGTTCAGTGCACAAATCGATTAACTCCATAAAACCTAAAGTGGAGAATCGTGATGAAATAGTCTACACTCCTTTTCAAAATTCCCTTCGAAATATAAATACAAATAAGTATTGTAGAATATATAATCGCATTTAGCTTTCCTCTAACGAAGTACAAAATGAATGAGGTGGGATAGCCTTGGAATTAATTAGATTGACTTCTGAATTCAATTATTTATTATTCGATGGCCAAACAAACTTCGTCATTTAATGGTGTTAATCGTTATTATTACGAAAATTTATTCTAAACATAAAAAGATAGGATTCAATCAAGTGCTTTGAGACTTAAATTTAAAAAAATTCAAAAAGTGGAGTTAATCGATTTGTGAACTGAACGGCTCATATATGAGTCGTATAATATCCCACCGGTTCTTTTTTCCTTTCTGTTTTAATCTCTTCAACTTTAACTGCTGTGGTCATTTTCACCTAGGACCCACTGGTTTAAGTGGGTTCCGAATCTCCCAGGTTATGATATAATAGATATTAAAATAGGACGAATTTTCTAAAGGTGATGGAGGCATTGAACTCGAAAATCACTAATTGTCAGGCAGACCCTTATTTTTTTGATTACTCCTTTAACTACTATGGTCATTCACTTAGGACCTACTGATTTAGGTAGATTTAGAATCTCCGAGGATATGAAATATTAAAATAGCCAAATTTTCTAAAGGTGACGAGGGAGGACTTGAACTCGGGGCCCACTAATTGTGAAAGACCTACCATTCTTTTTTTCACCATAGCTCCTTTGATTGGTACGGTCATTTTGCATAGGACCGACTGTATTAACACTAGAACTACCAAACCAGTCAAACTGACTGGTACACAAATTTTCCCAAAAATTCTCCAAGTTTATAGAAGAGTCTTAGAATAAATATCCTCCGACCATCTTAAAAACATAAATCACCGAATCGATTATCTTTTCCGCCTCTTGATTCCTCCTTTTTCAAAGTACTTATTTAATATTTTGAAATGTGATAGATTTAACGGCGGTAGTTCTAGTGTTAAGTGGGTTTCAAACCATGGAGATCATGATATATCAGATATTGAAATAGGAAAAATCTGCTAAAGGTGAGGGTAGAAGATTTGAACTCTGGCCAACTAATTGCGAGTCTGAGCCTTTACACCCTTACTCACGATCGCCACATATCCCATCCATTTACTCGTCGACTGGGCATGTACGGCAGATATCAAATGCTTCTTTCAGGAAATTGAAAATTCTTCGATATTTTAATTTTTCGTATTCACTGGAATTCTATAGATGTGAATATGATAAAACTGATAAGAATTATATTTTGAATCTACTAATAACTGCATTTAAATAGTAATAATAGAAATCATTCGTATGTGAGCAACAAATTGCTTTGCAAAACAACTCGTGAACTGTTCTACATAAATTAAATGTAGATCTTATTTGTATATCATATCCGATGACAAAGATCCATTGCCACTAGTCTTTTGCGCAAGTGCCAACTTTGTTGATTTTCACTATTTCTCTTCTTCAGCCTGAAATGCAACATCCCTTTGGGCTGTCCTTCGCTTCAATTTGAATCGCAATATTCATATATCTCTGAAAGTCCATTTTCAGAATATGCTATTTTTCATTCATGAGTAACTAGAATTAGGACAACGCTTACTTAACATTTTTGAACGAATAAGACTTATATCATAAACACCTCAAAATTTCCCAGTTATAATTCCCCAGTATAATTACATTACAAATTGTTAATTCATTCGAACATATGCACTTATTATGAATGTGCTATTAACGGCATCGCAAACACCTGCATCTTATTATGTACACGCGTTTCAAATGTTTACAGCAATACAAGGATTAATGATTCCGTAGCAGAAATTTGTGAAAGGCATTATCGGAATGAAAATGGAAGATTGTCATCTGCATGAACGGCATTCTTTAAAATATCAGCGTGCTTAAGAGGACCGGTTTCGCATGGTTGGTATTTCAATTTTCATACCTGTTTAATATTCTTGATATCAATAAATTAAAACATTTTTAGAATTCCAGTTTCATAATGCTCTGATATGGTTGGTACCGCTCCAGGCTCACAATTGATACCAAAATGAATATTAACTTTTTATTCTTTCTACGAGTTTAGACCTCGAAAATGCCAGGAATTTGTAGTAAAGTTCGTAATATTTAACAAATTACACCTGTAAATTTTACATAATTCATTTGAAGAGAAATCACAAAATTTCTTTTCGAAATTGAATCAACTTGAGGAGAGTGCAAGACTGCTTGTAAATAAGAATTGTAATGAAATTAAAAGTTCTGTTTTTCTTAATGCCTTTGATGTATAAGGTACTAAATATATTTATGATTTTACATAAAATGTCATAACTTTTTGCTAATTTTCTGTAAAAATAATTTGGTTTTGATCGAAGTATTCTAATATAACATTTGAAATTCCTTTTGAATTCAAAGAAACGTAAAAATTCCTAGTAAAAAATATTGACAAATAATTTCAATTAATTAAAAATAAATCACACAATTCTTTCACTAGCAGATAGATAAAATTACTCAAGAATTATTCTACAACTTGCGACAATTCAATATTTTTAAGCTGTCTTAACACGCAACGACTGTAATAAATTCAGATTTCATAGAGTTTCGCATTTACAATAATCATGATAAACTAAAAATTGACTATGCTGAAAAAGGAATAAATAAATGAAAATTGTGTACAGTCCTTTTAATTTACAAAACTTGGGGTAAATGTGAAATACGCACAGCCACTTGTGAATGCGAATCATAATAAATTCACACTATTTAAGCTGTATTTATCTTTAAGAATTGTAGTAAATTCAAAACTTTTGGCATTCCAGATATACAATAAGTACGATGAATTGCAAATTTACATTTGACTCAGGTGTTGAACTGAATCGAAAAATAATTCACTTTCACTCTCTTTAAATAAAGTAAATATTTTATATAATTTAACAAATATTTCGGCCTCAAAATAGATTTTAACGATGCAAAGCCTTCCGCATATAAGGGTCACATTAAACCAAAAATTTTAAAGCTTTCATCATCCGTAAGGATTTTGTAACATTATACTCAAATAATGCGGAGTACGAGGTAATAAACATGAAAAATAAAAAATGATGAATCGAATGAGTGATATTTTAATAAAGTAATTATAAACCAATTCGTTTAAATCATAAATAAAAAGTATGCGTCATTCTTCGCATATGAAATATACTTGAAACGAATTTAACACTAAACCTACCGGCTTTATATCTGTTATACTGAAATATACGAAATAAGTACTTTGGAAAAAGTGATTTGAAGAGGCGAAAAAGATGATCAGTTAAGTAACTTTTGTTTTATACGATAGACCTAAAATATTTAATGAATGCCAATCAATTTGGGGAATTTTTAGAAAAAATCAGAAAGCGGTCATTTGACCGCCCTGGTAGGTTTAGTGTTAAAATGCACATAGGCCATCGCCAATGTGAACCACATTTAGTTCAAAATTTCTAAGACATCACAGATAAAGATAGCAGTAAATTCATTACAGCATAAATAATAAGAGAGTCTCAGGCATCCACGTACGCGATTATCGCGGTAAATGGAAAATTTATTCCAGTGAATAATAGCCATAATCAGGTCTTTATCAAAGCAATCGCAAGATTAATTTCCTTAATATCCCATTCGTTTACATCAATCGCACTACATTCAAATAGAGAACACAACAACCCACTTTACAGACAGGCAAAACTGGAAAGGAACTCGAGTGCATCACCGAGCATTTCACAGAGCGAAGTGGTAAAAATCGAAACGGTACCGGTTGAACGACTGATTTCTTCCTGGCCCCGCGAGGACCTTAATTTCATAACAGCCTACCGACTTCTGTCCCCTTTTTCATTCGAGATGAAGCGATTGCCGATCGTGGCGGAACCTTGGACGTTATTGAAGACATTCTCTCCGTCTTTCGTCCCACACCGGCACTTTAACACCCACTGCACGACCTAGAGAGGCCACGCAGAACACCGATGACAATCCTACATGTATGGAGATGGAAGTCGATCGTTTGGAGAGTACTTAAATTTAATTAAAAAGGGTCTCTCGACCACTGGGAATTTTTGTAAAACTGAATCGCCCGAATTCAAAGACCGAACGATTCTTTTCCGGTGGTTTAGCTCAGTAGGAAAATTTGGTGAGGAGTTTGTAATTTTCTCATCACAAAACACTTATCAGGCTCGAAGGACTGATCTTTCGACCACCGGAAAAGAATCGGCCTTCGAATTCGGGCGATTCAGTTCACAAAAATTCCCGGTGGTCGAAAGAAACGGGGTTAACTACTCTTCGTTAACCCCAGATCTACCGACGATTATACCAGTATATTTAAAATTGCCAAATAACTATGATAGAAGAAACTATTTAAACTAATTTTTTTTTAGATTTGATAGTAGATTTAATTGCTTGCAGTCTATAAGATATATGCAGAGAGTTGAGAAAGAAACAGTGTTAGAAATTTTAGGAATATTTACAAAAAATTCGGGACAAGTAATGTTGAACATCTTGATAGATCTGGTGTTAAGGCTGAATGTTAAATATTAATTAAATTTAGGTAATGAACTTTGCACCTTTCCTGAATTAGTCAGCGTTATACTAACCGCTTATATTAACTATTGCCCATTTATTGAAGATACTGTTCAAAAATGTTAAATAATACTGACAAAGTAGCCAAGCTTTAACTTTTTCTAAATCATATTCAAAATAAAATGCAAAATACTGCAACTTTCACAGTTCTCTTAATTATGGTAATCTTCGTTTTCCTAACATTTCTCATTTTTTTATGATTTTATCAATTCTAACGTTTTTTAAATCCCTCGAGGAATTTCAAGGATCGAATTCTACTAAGAAAAAATTAATTTCCGAGTGAGATGACCTAAGAACCGCTAAGGTTTTCTCAATCAGCGCTCCAATTGCTCATTGGCAAATATTCTGACTATTAAGAAGCAGAAGCAGGTTTGACGGCTGTCGGTCGAGCAAGATAAAAAACTGTATCGCACTCGGATGAATTGGATCGTTCCATTCGAGATGTCAGAGACCGCAATTAACTGCTCTTTCGAACTAACATTTCAATCACTCCAAATTTCTCTCGATCGTTCCGATCGTCCTGATTTTCTCCGAAACGTCGAGCAAGCCCGATAATTCACCCGAAAGCTACTAAATTATTTATAGATCTCGTAATAAACAAAAAGTGTGCGTATTGTGTTACTTTCTCTTACAAAGTTTACTAAATTATTATTAAATTGTGAAAAATGAAAGTAGAATGCTGAATGTCAAATTGGTTTCTGATGATTGAGCTATAATCAACGATTAAGCTATATTTAATTAGTAATTTAGGGAAACTAAATTCTGTAAGCTTAACATTCGTCAGATGTTCTTCGAAGTATAGCAAATCCGAAAAAGTTCTTAATAACTGTTGGCTGTAAATTTCGTTTGAAAAATGAAAGTAAAATTAGCATAAGAAATTTTTGTCTTACTAATTAATGAATTAATTGAACCTGAATTGTTGCCTGTCATTCATGCTGAAGTATGCCACTCGCAGCGGTAAGAAATATGTTAATTAATTATGAGTAACAGTGGTGAACTCGATTGGTCGAACCATAAATTATCATGTTTAAACGCGGTTATGGAACAACACTTCATCTATGAGTAATACAAATATTAATTGCCGGCGCATGAAACGTTCTTGCAATATTTATATTTCCTCAGCGGATGTTGTCTGTCCTCAAATTTTTTTCAGATTCGATTACGCCATGACATCGATATAAAAGTATAAATTACTCTTTCTTAATACTTTCAACGTCAAATAAGGCGTTTTAAAAAGTTTGTCAATTAAGAGATTATCAAATACTTAATTGAGATGAGTAAATTCTACAAAAAATTTTCATTGCTAAATTGAAAGTCGGACAAATCCAATTCTGGAAAATGATTTAATGTAGGACACTAGGATATCGGTACTTATCGTTAAGCACGATACCATATTAAAAACAGTACGAGTCATTGATGACTTCTAACGTGTTAAACACTTCAAGGATGCCACGCATGTATTAATTTTATACTGTAAGTTTTCATTACATATTCTAAAAAAGAAGTAAACGGTAAAGCTATGAATAACTGTTCAGAAGTTAAAGTTTCCATTACCGCACCACGGCAACATATTTCTGTACATAGAAACCACGATATTACAAAATACAAAAAAGATTTTTGTACTTCTTTATATACCCTAACATTGTATTGTATGTCTAAATAGCACCAAAGGGTTGACCCAGTAAATTAAATTAAATTTTTCTTTACTTATTTAATACGTTTACATAACATTAAGTCGAAGAAATGAAAGTTGAACGCGAAAGAACATGCAACAATCGCCTCGTAATGGATACAGAATTATGGAAGTTAGTAGAAAATAAATGGCTAATTAATATATTGAAATAGGCTAATAGAAAATAAGCTAATATAGAAAATAAATGGCTAATAGCTTAGGACCCATTGTCTTAGGTGGATACCAAACTGCCAAGACCATGATACATATATTCCATGGGGCAATTTTTTGAGATATGACGGGGAATTTGAACTCGGGTCCACTAATTGCGAGGCCAAACCTTTACCCCCATACCCACCCACCATAGCTCTATCTGATACGTATATCGTAACATCGGTGATTCAGAAACAATTAAAAATCTTTACTGTTCCGTAAAAAATAGTCTACGGCGCCCAATATTTTCTGGGCAGATGTTCATGTGCATTTGCCCAATTAAACTTCACACTTCCCCATGGCATGCACGAGCTTGAAAAGAACGTGCACGGGGGTAGAACTTTAAGTACACTTTATATTCGATCGTTTGAATCCCATGAATCATGGGGCGTTACAGCTGCAAATCAAGTGGCCGCATATCGGGTTCAAGAGTAACATCTGTCGGATTAAAAAAAAATCTAATTTCATGAATGTTGCGGATAAAATTTGTAATCATTATTCGTCGTAGAAATTTTCTTGGATGTCCTTAATTGATGAAATATAATTATTGTGCAAAAAGTAACTGTGTTTTGTGCGATTGAAGAATAATAAAAATAGTTATCTTTCAGATTTAACCCTTTGCAGTCCTATGTCGAGCTACACTCGACATACCTTTCCTCTTTATTTATTTTTCTAACAATTTAATATCGACTTTCCAATTTCACAATGATTTTGTAATATCACCTAAATATCCGTAAGCACCTATAGTTATTTCTATCGTTAAAGAAAATGAATAATCAACGATAGAAAATGTTGTGAAACTAATTTCCTTTAGCTCATTACAAAATTGACAAAATAATTCGGACCGCAAAGGGTTAAAGGCTTAAGTTCTGTAGTTGTAATCGTCCAGTCTTTAAGTTTATCTTCTACATTTCAAAATTTTATAATGAGAATACCATTGATTCTTTTGCTGTATGTTCAAGAAATAGAGCGAAGTATTTAAAAGAAAATAATGTTTTATGTAAAACAGCGATTGAAAAAGGTATATTTTATAGTCAGGGCATTAAAAATGCATAACTTATAACAGAAGGTATAATAGAGTTACGAGAATACATCTATAAGTGAAACTTCTTTGCAATTTTGGGTTGCATTAAATTGCAATCGTAGAAACTCAGTATAGAATTTTATCTAATGCCTCCCACAACAAATACCTTTAACATTATAAAATCGTAGTTTTAATTCAATATTAACTTTAAATTCAACGTCGCTAAGTAATCCAAAAAAAATGTTACCCCGCAATTAACACTAGAACTACCGGCGTCAAATCGATTAAATTTAAATATATTAAATAACTCCTTTAGAAAAAGAGGACTCAAAAGGTGGAAGAGATGGTTACTTCAATAATTTTTGTTTTATAAAATAGACGTAAAATATCTGCTCTATGACTGTACTGTGTACTTGTAGAATTTTTGTAAAAAATGAGGAACCAGTCATTTTGACTGCCTTAGTAGTTCTAGTGTTAAAGTTGTGCAAAACCTATTCCCCACCTACTAAATTTCTCACCATCGCTAAAAGCAGCCGCGAAACTTCAAAATTTGAAACATTCAAAACACATCCGTTTAACGATTTAAAATGATTCGATCGTCCTTTCTACCGTAGTCATTACAACACTAAAATAAATAATCATCCAGCACCCAACCTCATTAAATTACCTCTTCACTAAAATGCACCACTCTTCCCTGCAACCCGCAAACGGTATCCAATTAGCCAACCCGTTCCAACCGCTATACATCAAATCCCGTCTCTCGGCATAGTTAATTCATCTCCAATCGGTACTTAAATCACCTAGACGCGGTTGCTCTTTAGCGCACTTAACTAGCAATAATTCCCCTTAATTTCGTGAATCACATGTCGTTGCAGCTGCGAGTGCACGCGTATCGATTTCCGCAATCGAGAGCCACCCGTTGCGGCGTGCAAAGGCGCGGTGGTGCCGTTCGATTCTGCCAGGTAAGGACGACGTATCGCGAATTTCCTGGTAATAAATTACCATGAATCAGGCTGAGAAGCCCGATAGGTAGTAGCGTACAAGCGCTGTATTGTTTCGGGACGAAAGGAGGCACGTTGTTTATCGTGTATGTGTTATCCGTGTGTGCGTGTCGAACGGTGCAACTTAAACGGGAAAATTGCATGATTACGAGAGTCTGCCCTTTTGGCTGCGTTTCGCGGGTACTCACGCGAGGTCAACACGTTCGCGATCGCCGCCGAGTTTTGTGGCGTTGTGGCTTTAAGGATAACGCGCACGTTTCATGAGAAATTGACGTTTAACGGACGATTATATAGGATCGTGATCGGTGGTAATAATTAAACGAGATCGATGGAGTATCGCGGATTGTGTGATTCATTTGGTGGACAAGCGGTTTGCTAGACTCTGACGATCTCCCGGTTTCCTTGGCATTTATGCCGAGAGATTTGACGCTGTGTGGACGGAGAAGGAGGGATTCTGTCGAGGATACTGCGCAATGGTTATGAATGATTGGGAATCGTTTGTGGTAATCTAGCATTAGCGCATTTGCTGTTACTTGCGTTTCACTGGAACAAATTGTAGGTTGGTATGATTTTTTTGTAAAGTGGTTGAATGTCATTTTTTAAATTGCATGCAATTATATCTACTTTGATTTGCATTATTGGGTGATTTGAAAAACGCGTATCATTGTATTCTGAACTTTGTATCAACGTTAAGAGAAGGATGATTCGTCAACTTGTTGGTATGTTCAAAGTTTAAAATACTAAGAAGTACATCGAATCTGACGACTTCAGAGTGGATCTTCTAGCGATTCTTTAGAGATGCTTATTTTTACCAAAGAATATTTACGTGGAAACAACCTAAATTGTGCGATTTCCAACTTCTACGCGATTCGAAACCTTTTTCATGCCTTAATGCAAAAATCTTGGAAATACTTAACGGGGCCAAATATTTGCGATATAGAAATTGTAAAAAGCTACTATTGAATCAGTATTATTTTCGCATTGTTCATTAACATTTTTAATAAATGGTATATACTACTGACAACGTTCCAGCATGTGATATAAGGTATCAGAATAATACGGCACATTTTTTATCATCTGAATAATCAATTTCTTCATATTTTTAATACGTCTAATTAATCTGTTCGAAGTAAGAGCATTTACTAACGGCCTGTATTATTGTACTCTGATGTTTTATTAAAATACTACACATTTATTTAAAATATTATCAAGTTATTGCATTTACAGATATATCAATTGAAACACTGACAGCTTTTGTATTAAATAGTGAAATAGTGTCCATCTGGGGAAATGCTAATAAAAATATTAAGAAATACGTCCGACAAGAAAAGAAAAAGAATAAAAATATTGATTGCAAATGCAGTGATCAGTCAAACTAAAATTGGTCAAACTTGAACCAAATTTCAATTGAAACACTGACTGTTTCTGTATTAAATAGTGAAATAGTGTCCATTTGTGGAAAATGCTAATAAAAATATTAAGAAACACGACGGACAAGTAAAGAAAAATAATAGAAAAATGGATTGTAAATGCAGTGATCAGTCAAACTAAAATTGGTCAAACTTAAACCAAATTTCAATTGAAACACTGACTGTTTCTGTTTTAAATAGTGAAATAGTGTCCATTTGTGGAAAACGCTAATAAAAATATTAAGAAATACGACCGACAAGAAAAGAAAAAGAATAAAAAAATTGACTTCAATTGCAGTGATCAGTCAAACTAAAATTGGTCAAACTTGAACCAAATTTCAATTGAAACACTGACTTTTTCTGTATTAAATAGTGAAATAGTGTCCATTTGTGGAAAGTGCTAATAAAAATATTAAGAAATACGACGAACAAGTAAAGAAAAATAATAGAAAAATGGATTGCAAATGCAGTGATCAGTTAAACTAAAATTGGTCAAATTTAAACCAAGTTTCAATTGAAACACTGACAGCTTCTGTATTAACCCTTGACACTCGAAGTACTCCTCGCAGGCCCTGCCAAAGTTTGACGTTGTACTCGAAGTGTACCTCTAAGGCACACCGACAATATACTGCACTGAAGATCAAGCGATCGTCATTTACAGCTAAATTTTAGTTGCATGCGATTTAATGTTTCGTTGATTTCAGTATTTAGTCATTTGTTTGGCCGATAAAAATAAAAAAATACCATGGTGAAAAATGTGATGGAAGAAGCGTTGTTTCAAGATAGCAGTGATGATGAATGTAGTGTGGATGAATATGAAAGTAATTCTGATGACAACGACATTATTCCACCAGAGAAGAAAAAAAGAAAAGGATTGCAATATAGTGATCCTAGTGAAAGTGATGAAAACATGTCGGAAAATTTAGGTAGCGTAAGCGAAAATCGTCGCCTTAGTAATTGGCAACAAATCATTGAAGAAGACACTACTCCTGAACGATCTGATTTTTCAACTGGATACAAAACATGTGGCCCACAGATAAATAATTTGAATGAACCCTTTGCATACTTTAATTTATTTTTTACTAGTGATTTGATGGACAAATATCTGGCATTTTAAATTTTATATGCAAAGTTTACCTTCAAATAAATCACACATTACATAACCAGATACAGCAAAAAAAAGTCCGAGCTGCTGAAAGCTTTAGGCGAGAAAAAGTCCGAGTGCAAAGGGTTAAATATTGAAATACTGTCCACTTGTTGAAAATGCTAATAAAAAATATTAACACTATGCCATCCGGGCGATAAATCAAGATTCTTTGGCTCGGCGTCGGCACTTTTTGAATTTGTCGAGAAATCATAAAACCGTACCGCAATTTTCACGAAATTTCGAGGATATGTAGCGTATTGCAGCCTGTACAGGATACAAGCGATACTTTGCAACAATTTGTGTTTGTGAGATAGCCGCGACGCCTTTGCGATATAACGAGCGACTGTCTTAAAATTTGAGCGTGACACTAACGTCATGTCACCGGATGGCATAGTGTTAACACATTGCTGACCGCTCACGAGTTAACACTAGAACTACCGGCGTTAAATCTATCATATTTAAAAATATTAAATAAATATTTTGAAAAAAGGGGAATTAAGAGGTGGAAAACTTGATTGATTCGGCAATTTATGTTTTATAAAATGGACGTAGAATATCTATTCTATGACTCTCATATAAATTTGGAGAATTTTTGGAAAAAATTCTGTACCAGTCATTTTGACTGGTATGGTAAATCTAGTGTTAACTCGTGTTTTCATGCCCAAACGCTGTTGACCGGTGACGAGATAACTCGTCTTTGCACTTCCAGTAGCTATTTCAATTTTACCGCAGCAAAGAAATTACTAAAACATATAATATGTATAAACTATAACATATAGCAGATATGTACAAAGTTTCATTTAAATTCATTGCGTATAAATAAACTATACTAAAGTTGATTTAGACTGTTCCAATATCATACCCAATTACGGAAAAAATAGCCGGTGGCACGAGTTAACTTCTACGTAAAATTGCCGGTCAACAATGTGTTAAGAAATATGAGCGACAAGCGAAGAAAAATAGCTGAAAAATTGATTGCTAATGCAGTGGCAAGTCAAACTCAAATAAACAGAATTTAGCAGAATCCGACAGGAACATTCGCGGGAACCTAATGAAATCCCAACTGCCTCCATCGCGCAACGATTCTCCAACCCCCTCGAGCCGCGACAATCCTTTGAACTCGAGGCGCGACTCCCCCTCCGCCCTTACACTCGCAGACCTAACTCTCGACGCTTTTCAAAGCGTCTCGACGACCTACCTCGACGGTTTGCGGCGGCAGTCTATTCTCTAGGAGAACCTCTAGACGCTTCATGCATTCTCCGGCGTCCTTCGACCGATCATCTTCCCTTCTGCTCTCGGCACCCTCGTCCACGACGTCCACTCCACCCTCGCTTCTCCTTTTACCCTTCCCCCAGCCAATTTTCCTCGCCATCGCCATTTCGACGATCTCCTCCCACTCAATGGTATCGTAAATCGGCTTCGAGGACTTCTGTAGTCCATTACGGTTCCTCCTCAGCATCTTCTTCGCGTTGTTATTCCAGTTCTTCGAGGGTGATCCTCTTAAACCAAGAATCCGAAGACCAGCCTCGACATTCGGTACCCTCTGCTCGATATCCGCGGTGATCCTTTGCCACTTTCTTTCCTTCGGTGTTCTTATCACGCTGCTGTGGTCCCAACCTTCCTCCATTCTTTTGATCTTATCATTCAATGATCTACCTCGCAAGGTATCTGCCCAGTTCTCCTTTTTCTTCACATTCTTCGAAGTCTTCGGCAAACAGGAAGAACCGTGAACACCACGTCCGGACACCTTGTCCTTCATGATGTTAATCATCCCATGATCCGTGCCGCGAATCGTTGAATTCATGATCGCGGAACGATTGTCATTCGCTATCGCAAAGCCATTCTGTCCGGCTTCGAAAGAGTGCATGCTGTCGCTGTCGCTGTATTCCCATGAACTCGTGCTATTCCTGCTGAACTTCCTGCAAGCCGGCTTCTCAACGGAGATACCATTGCTGACTGTCTCGTTCTCCCTCGGGGAGACATTCTTCAGGATTTTCGGCGACCTCGTAGCTGGAAGGGAGACGGTCGCACGACGATTGTTTTGCTTCGCTATGCCACTGCCATGAGCCTTGCCTCTGCATGATCTGTGAAGCAGATGATGCGCTCTCAGAGGTTCTTTGTCAGGGTCGTTCTTCTCCCGTGGCATCGCGAAAAACGTCTTTACGATGTCTTTGTGCTGTCGCTTTCTCAAGATAATTGCTCCACCTTTCTCGCGGATGACCGAGTTTTCGAAACTCGCGTGAGAATTCCCGCGCGTACAATTCGTTTATTAGCGCACGAAATTAGAGTTTCATGGGGATCTCGGCGATAGCGATGATTTTCTCTTGGTATTCGAAGATTTTTCTTCAGTTTTCAATCAAATTTCATTACATTTTTGGGCTCAAATATTCATGTATTTCGTTGATACATTGGTTTCATATATTCTTCAATTCAAAAGTGTCCTCCGATGTTTGAGTATTGTTATCCTCATTATTGCAGGTGCACCAAGTACGAAGATTGGTATATTCTTTTGCGGCGATTTTGCCGCGTTCGCGCGAATGTTTCGTGCTATTAGGGCACTCATTCAAGGCGGAGAAAATTGACTACACTCGATGTAAATGGAAGTGTCACCATAATCATCACAGCGGGATGTTTTAGCGAGGATAAAATTACAACCATAACAGCGCCAGTATCTGAGAATCTGCAAGTTTTACCTCGCGATTACGCTATTGAGGTCAAATTCTCGAAGAGTGTAAGAACACCGACTTCGGTGCGTCAGTTATCAGCATTCAATTATAATTTTTTGAGAATTTCAGATCGGCAAGCTGTAGCGAAATATTCCATCCTTTTTATGCTAGGAAACACAATTATACTGATAATCTAATCTCTTTTCAAATTTGACAAAGAATACGATGGATGAATGGTGCTGTTTAGCATTAAATCTTCGATTAATTTCTTCACTTGAAATTTTAAGAAATTTCACCTCGCCAGCTATATTGAACACCTCAAATTGGAATAGAAGCTTTTTTCTATTTTCGGTGAAGTTCGAAAAGTATCTATTTAATGGTGGATACTTCCAAATACCAGGGCGTATGATTTCTTTCCCAAGTTTCTCTCATGACAATGACAAAAAACTAGCGAGAAATATTCTCACAAATTCCAAATACTGCGTCCAATGAATATTGCAAAGGATTCATTTCACCACCCGCATTTGTAAAAATTGAGATGCAGGATTTCCTGCCAAAGGTCCCTCCTCAGCAGGAGAAAAACACAGGCGAGATACGATGACGAGAAATACAACTCGAGTACCTGTTTTAAGTGGAGACTCTTTGTAGCCCTCGCTAAATTTGACAAAGAACTCTTTCACGATAAGCACTTGTTAAAGATTGGAACTTATGGCTTCCTTCCGGTGATGGTATCGTGACAAAAGGACACCCTCATCCTGGTAAGAGATCTCACCTCCAACACCCCAAAACTGAAGTACAAACTCTCTATAATCCTTGATAGAGGTTACAAAGGAAAAACTGAGGCTTGTGACTTCCTTTCGAAGGTCCTCTTGTGATAAGAGAGAAACAGAGACCAGTCCACTTGCGTGAAGTGTGCCTCAGGTATCCAAAAATTGCACTACAAACTTCGCAGTCTTCGACGAATCTCGTAAACGATTCGTTTCACAATGTGCACTTTGAAAAATAACGCCTTGTGACTCCTTTCGTAGTTCTTCTTCTAACGAAAGAGAAAGAGACCAGTTCAATTATCTTACGTATACGGCAAGTACCTCAAAACGGATTTACGGATTCTGCAGTTCTCAGTGAAAGTCACAAATTCTACAAAATCTTCAATGAAATTTAAAACGGACACGTTTCACAACGCACAGTAAGAAATACCGCGACTTGTCACTTCTTTCTGAAGTTTCACTCGTGACGAAGTAGCCTCAGGTACTTGAAAGGATGACAGAATACTTCAGGTATCCTAGATCCGAATTATAAACTGTGCAGTTCTCAGTGAATCTCATAAATGACTCATTTCACAAGGCACACTTAGAATACTCAAACCTTCCAACTTCCCACCGTACTTTCTTTCACGACAAAGAAAAAAACACAAATATTCCCAATTACGTAACCTACACCTGATGCACTTCAAACCGAATTACAATCTCCACAGTCCCAAATGAATTTCACACCGCGCACTCGGGAAACTCCAAACTCGTGACTTCCTCCCGAAGTTCCGACAAAACGGAAACAAAAACTAGTCCAATTACATGAAACGCACCTAATGCACTTCCAACTAAACGATAATCTCTACAGTCCACACTAAACCTTAGAAACCACACATGTCAGAACGCGCACTCAGAAAGATCCCATCTGACTTCCTCTCGAAGATCCTCCAACACCGCGAAGGAAAACAAAGAAACAACCCAGTCCAATTGCATGAAGTTACCTCGAAATCACGCTACAAACCCTACAGTCCCCAAGTAATCTGACGAAGGACACATCCGCCACCTCGCACTCGATAAATATCGGCGACTTGAAACTTCCTTCCGTATTTCCTCTCATGACAAGAGAGAAACAGACAGACAGAGACCAGGTCCGATCACGAGGAGTACACCTCGAGTCCCCGAGTCACGACTGAGCGGAGGAACGACGGTGTCTCGAGATCCAGGCAGCTCGGAGAGGAGAACGAGAGAGGCGTGTGCCCACGACTGGAGAGCGGCTCCTTCTCCTCCGTTCAAACGTCTTTCCCTCGCTCTTTCGACGACGTCTTTACTGTTTCTTCTCCGTTCTGCTCTCCCCGTGCCACCACTGTGTCATGCCGATCGCATTAGCTCGCTCGCTCCGATCGCCGAGGACCGTGTTCTCGTCCTCTTCCTCCGCGATGCCGATTTTACAAGATGCAACCAGTCGGCCAGTAGGCCGATTCATTTCCGTAACAAACAACGGATAAAAGAGCGAGGCGATCGGTCGGGAAATATTTTGGAACTTTACACACTGGTCCGGCTCGAGAGCTGTTAATTTGTTGGAAATTGAATCTTCTCGCACCGATTTTTGTTACTTTTATGTCGCTTTCATAAATGGATATGTTAATACTATTTCTACCGACACTTCACGTATACCTTTTCTTACCGCAACCGGTGAATTTGTCAAATGATAAATTTTTCTCAGAAAATGAACAGTAAAGAAAGAAGTGAATATTGAAAAATGTATTATAATGTGAATGTATTATGCGTATATTTGAGGAAAAGTCGTGAAGTTTAAAGGCGATTCAATTACGTTGTATATAGGAAATTCTAATCGAAATTTTAAAAACGGTCATTTGACCGGTCGTGGTAGGAATAGTGTTAATGAAGTTTGTCGGAAATTGTAGGTAGGAGCACATTATGTTGGATCTTTTGTTGGGACCATTTTTTATCGAAAATAAAACATTTTGTTGTACGTGGCAGCCCGGCGAATCTATTTTATATTTTCCATTCCTTTTTTCCTATTTGAAGAGCATTCTTCGAGTATAAAAATTCCCCTTTTTGAAATTTAAATTAGTGTTGGTAGTTCATTAAAACCTTATTCTTCAATGAAACAAAGAAAATCGTCAATTTTTGTCACTATTGACAATGAATATCGTTTGAGTTCCAAATTGTTCCGCATTTTTACAAATTAAAACATTTTCTGTATACTTTTTCCTATATGACTATGCAGGAATGAATTTCCACTTCAACCCGATACATGAATTATTATTGTTTGACAAGTCAGGTTCACTTCAGCGAGAACCTTCCGCTAGGATCTATGAGCGATCGTAACACTATTTCTACCGAAGGTGTCAAAAGACACCTTTATATATTTCATTTATAACGCTATTTGTTACTCAATAATGGTGCAATGTTGAATTAATTTTCTGATAGAATACAAAATGTTAAACAGAAATTAGTTTTTAACAATTATTCCCAAGATATTTGCATTGAAGCGCAAAGGTATCAGAAGACACCTTTGATCGAAATAGGTGTACAGAAAACTGTGGTAGAAATAGTGTTAAGAAACTCTTTCTATGAATTAGTTAAATTAGAAGATCGTAAAATGTTAATACTATGCTGCAAATAAACAGTCGAACTTTCTGTCTACATGGAAAAGTGTCATATACGGAAGGAACATTTTTACGGATTGTTTCTTCCATCTTTCTATCTGCGGATTTCGAAGAGATCGAGAATAGGGGGAGTTTCTGAAAATAGAAATCTGGCGAGGAGTTGAGTCTGTGTTCGTGGATGGATATGCGGTCGATGTGTTTTTTGGAAGGCAGTTTTAATATTATGGATTCCTGTGTTGAGCTTTGCTTGATCTGGTTTATTTTTAGCATTGACTTACTGACAATTTATTTAATTTTTATATGTAATGTACCGACCCTTCGTCTAACACTAATAACATCCTTACAAATATTTTGTACATCCACGTAGTGAATCGATCGTCAGTCATCACTATCATTATTCATCTCCGAATCACCGTTCCATGTTCAAAATCCTAATTTTCCTATTTTGACCATCGACCCCCAAACTCCGTCATCCTCCACCTACTTTCTTAAGTTCTTAAAATTCTCCTTTCCTTAAAGTTCTTAACCCCCTGATTTTTTTTTGTGACTGGATGCGCAATAATTCTGAATTAATTGCTGAAATAACAATCTATCCCTGTTTTCTGATATAGCGTATAACTTAATGTAATATTAATAACATAGAAATAATTTGATCGTATCACGACCCACTGATATGTTTAAATTAATAGTTTTTGGAAATCTTCATTTATCTCGTCACGAGTGCCATTGTACGGCAAAGGGTTAAAACCCTACGTCCCTTTCCGCAGACTCTCAGTCTCATTCTATAAGATCATTCTACAAGTTCAATTCTTATTCTTAATTCTCAATCTCAATTCTCACTCATTCACAACTCATAATTCATACAATTCTAATTCCATCGAAATGTACAATACATCGAAAACCAAAAAGTTCTCTGTTTCGGTGATTCCTGCAAAACTGCGAGATTCCGAATTCGCATTACAGATATTTGGAGATGATATCGCATCGCACCGCATCGCTGGCTAAATGTTTCTGAGGAATTAGAATTATTGATATCGTTCGATAAAAACGAGTAATGAACGGTAGAAAATTTGAGAAAGTATAATTCAGAGTGCTAAGGATTGAACATTATAGCAAGAATTTTGAATCATGGCGGTCTTTATACACTGAATCTTGAATTTTCCTGTCAGTGAATGGGTTAAAGAATAACAAATGATGTAGGGAACACTACATATCTATAATCACATCTTCCATTTCTTTTTAAGTTTAATACTGCAAGTGCAATCGATAACTGCATTATTTTGATAAATATTTTTTCACTTTGACTAAATCTCTTACAAGTATCGTTCTTCGTTTAACCGATTAGCCATCTTTCTCTAATCCACAGACCCATTTTTCATTCTCTGCACAATTCCACTCCACATCTTATTTCCCAGCAATGTAAAAAACAGCAATTAAAAGTATACTGTGAGAAAGTAATAAGTAGAAAACTGGGATGCATCAGAGTGAGACTCCTCGGAGAATTCCACGCGAATTACCAACTATCATCGTCGCTTTAATCTGTTAGCAACTCGATCTACGAGTAAACGGCGTCCTTTCCTTTCGCGGATGATTTACATAAGTGTTGCTAACGCTTCGCGTAGACGCTGTTTCCGTGATAAACAAGGCAGAAACTTTGCACGCGAGGCCGTAATATCATCCATACATATTGAAGAAGTTGCTTGCTCTTTCAGTTACTTCGCCGGCCTCGTGCTCTTTATCTGCATACGCGTCTCTTCAGGAATACGGCCGGTAGTCGGTCCATAACGGATGAATTTTCACGCTGAATTTACGTGAAATGAATTACAAGCTACTTAAGTACCTAAATTACACCCCCCAACGGCTGCTTGGCACATTTTCAGTGTATTATTATCTGATTTGCACTTACTACGAAGTAAATGTAAGAGCAGTGAGATTTTGTGAAAGTATTAGCGATATTATTGAGAACAATTCAGTAATAAAAATCAGATATAATTCTTTAATGACTGGCAATATTCATAATAACGATATGGTATTATTAGGTACTTTACAGGTCAATATTCAAAGGGTGAAGATAATAATTCGTTACAATGCGTATACAGGGTTGTCCATGAAATTGTTTCAAATTGTAATTCTGTTACTGTTGTAATTAACATTTCCTGCCAATCATGGTGTATTTATAGTGTACGCTATGGGATTGAATTAATGATGGTAATAATGACGGAGATTGAGCAATGATCTTAAAAACGGAATGTTCTACGTGCAAATGTAAATGGCGAGATTACATTTTCAATTAATTATCGTGTAATTTTCTGAACTCTGTCTTTTCCTTCAATTTTGGCACTCACGGTAATATTTCCTTAACCCTTTGCAGTCCTATGTCGAGCCGTACTCGACATAGCTTTCCAGTGTATTTTATTTTCCAACGATTTAAAATCGACTTTCCAATTTCTTAATGATTTTGTAATATCACCTAAATATTCGTCAGTACTCGTAGTGTTGCTATTATTAAAAAACAATGAATAACCAACAATAGAAAGTGTTGTGAAATTAATTTCATTTAGCTCGCTACAAAACTGACTAAATAACTCGGACCGCAAAGGGTTAAGTTTCTAGACGGTGAATGAGTTAAAGAAAGATGAGTGGTTTAAAGAACACTACATTTCTGTAATCACTTTTTTTAAGTGTAATAGTCATGTGCAATCAATAATTGCACTGTTTCTTTAGATAGAAATGCATATCTTTTAACATAAAAACGTGCCTCTTGTTATTCTGTATAAAATGGGATTGAGGTGCACTGGTGAAAATTCTTTGTTATAGAAATACTTAAAAAAAGAGTCTTCATCGAAGAAGTGCAATTAGCTTTTATTTTATCGAGTCATTTCATTTGCAGGCTAATTCAATCTTACCGTTCGGTATTGCAAAATATATCTCTATATATAAATGTCACCGTGCAACCTTCGAGTTTTTTGCGTTATTGCCGCTGATACTTTCCTGGAAATCGTTTCGAAATTCATAAAAGGAGATTTTCTTCTTCGAAAAATCAGGAAAGTAGAGTTGCAGTCGATAAGATCCTTGATAATAAGGAAGAGAATATTTCTACTTTTCTACCTTGTGGAAAAAATATAAACGGTGCCAAAAAAATGAAGTGTTGCTTCGTTTCGACACATCATTGTTTCGGACGCAACGTTGTTTGAAAATTTCTAAAGGAATTCTTGCTATTCCGGGTAATCAGAAAAACAATATATAAATTACTGATATGCTGTACAGAAAATGAAAATATTTCTACGTAACTATGACGTGGAATAATTTTCAAGCGTATCGCCGGAAGACATAATATTGCATCGTTCTGATCTAACGTCCTGTACAATAATACCGATATTTTTCTGCAAGTTCTTTGGAAATTTCTGAAAGAATATTTACCCTTCCGAGTAATCAAAAAACAGACATTGGACCATAGAAATAATCTGCAGGGAAGATGAACATTTCTAAATCCCTATGAAATGGAAGAAACAATCAATGACACCGTGAGAGACATGGCGTCGCTTTGTTTGGCTCTAATTACTCTACATAGTAACACCGATATTTTTCTGCGAGTTGTTTCAAAACTTCTGAAGGAATATTTGCTCTCCTGAATGTTCGAAAGAACAGAATTCAGATCGTTCGCTTATTCTACAAAAAATGTGAATACACCTAATTCTGTTTTTACACGATAGATACGTTCCCGAAGAATGCGTGTAAAATAATTCGTGTAAAAAAATATGTTGCATCTGTGGAAAAATAGAAGATTGGTTCCAGTCCTAAGAAATCAGCAAAAATAATAAAATAAACCATGTGTTTTCATGTTAGGATCTTAAAGATTTTATTTCATAAAGATTGCACACGTATCATACAAAGTAAATTATCATTTGGCAAGGAAAAAAAACATGTCACTAATTCATGAACACAAAAATTAGGCAAAATAATATGAGTTACATATAAACAGAATTTATTCGTTGTCACTTTCTGACAATAAACCCATACGTTTGCGCAAGAGTGCAATATTACTGCTCTCACTAGACATGTCTTGGTTATCGTCTTCGTGTTTCATTAGTGAAATTCTTTCTGCAATCTCTTGAACAAAATTAGGACCAGCCTCCTGTGGTGCCGATGTTTCAGTGGATTTAACACTAGAACTACCGGCGTTAAATCAATCATATTTGAAAATATTAAATAAGTACTTTGAAAAAGGAGGGACCAAGAGGCGAAAAATATAATCGATTCGGTGATTTACGTTTTTGAAGATCTACGTAGAATATTTATTCCAAGACTCTTCTATAAACTTGGAGAATTTTTTGAAAAAATTGTGTACCAGTCATTTTGACTGGTTTGGTAGTTCTAGTGTTAAGAACGAATTCAGTAATTAATCGTTGTGTTTGTGTTTTGGATAGGCCACAGAAAAGCAAAATTTTCTTCGCAGAATTTCCATCGATCGTGTTGAATGAAAATAAGTCGTGTAAGAGGAGAATTAAATTTTTTTCTAATTCGTGTTAAATCAAAATCGCGTAAAAGAAGTTCGTGTAAAAACAGAATTCGGTGTATTTCTACTTCTCTATGAGGTGGAAAAAATAATCAACGACGCCATGAAAGACGAGGCATTGCTTTGTTTCGGTCCAACATTCTGTGTAATAAAGGTGATGTAATGTTACTCTCGATTCCTTGCGCCCAGAGTGCCAAGTTCCTCTTCGAGGTCATGGCACTCCACCTACGTGAAACACCGTAGGTAAAAGCAATAGTGAGAACGCCTCTCGAGGGTCCTCGACTCGATGCTTTGCCTTAAGAATATTGTTACCATTTATAGTTCGACGCTTCTGTCCGAGAGCCTCAAAAACTCGTGGAAAAAGAGGCGAGAGATAGCTGTTAATAAGGAAGTCAAACTTTGCAAAAATTTACGCTAATTATCGAAAACTTGTAGTGGTAATGTTAATGACTTCGCCCGGAATTTTGTAAAATTCTTTCAGTAATGATGAAATCGAACGAACTTTAATTTTTGTCCGTAGTAATGATAATTTTGTCATGAAGTTTCATTAGTATTCTTTTATTATTCATAGACTCTTTGATTTCGATTTTTTTTAATGATAATTAAGGTAATTCCAGCTTTGAAATGATGGATTTAACTTGACTTCTAGACATTGAATTGAAAAGGATTTCATGATTTTCAAGAACTACAATAAATTATATTTGGCAAAGTTACAAAATTCTTTTTGAAGAATAGAAACTTAGATGTGTCTTGTGTTACCCTTAAATCACACGGGACCATAAAGGGTTAATTAATCCCTAACCGTACAATAATGGGTGGCACTCACGACGCGAAAAATGAAATAAGTAATTTTGAAGTTTTCCGCAAATTATTAAATTAAAATTATCAATAGGTCACGACACGATCAAATTATTTCTATGCCATTTAATATTGCGTTAAATTATAAGCTATATCAGAAATCTGGTATAGATTGCTAGTTCAGCAACTAATTTTTAATATTGTGCATTCAATCACAAAAGAAATTGTACGGCGAGGGTTAAAGTAAGTTTGCTAACATCAAAATAATTTCGTTGTGTCCTGCTCCTTACTTCTTTCAACTTGACACTTTTTTAAACATTTCAAACTTCTTCATTTCACTTTCTGCGCTACGAGTAAGCGAAAGGGTTAAAGGCTCGAACTCCCAATCAAAGAGTTTCATTAACCCTTAAATGCATAACGTTGCAAATTTGCAACATGTTTATTTTTCCACGTCTAAAACACTCAACCTCAAGAATAATACACAAAGATTCATATTTGCATTTTTGCGACTACGAACAATATTGAAAGTAAAAAAATTTTGTTCATTTTTATTTTTTGTATTATTCTTTCTCATTTCCTGAGATTATATATAAAGAAATTAAATCAGAAATGGAAAAAAATCATGCATTTAACACGTTGAATGCTATGGGGGTCACTGGTGACCGGCGCTATTGATTTCAATGCATATGACTTTTAAATTTTAATATTTACGAATTTGTTAATTCAGCCAATATTTACGCGTTAGTCTCAAAAAGTTAAAGTCCTGCTGCCCATATATATCTTTGTGCCTTTAACGTTTCTGCATTGTAAAGATGTGATTTTAATAGAAAAAGTTTCGCTTCAGTAGAAATGAAGGAACTAGCGAAATACCGGTGGCATTCAACGTGTTAAGGGTAAAAAATCACAAGTTGCCTGTGGAAACTTTTCTACGTGATATGTAAATCACAGACACCATGATTCAGAATCTACCTGAAACGATAGATTCTCGAAAAAATGGCCATAGCAGTTAACACGTTGCTGCACACTTTTAATTTGACGATCGTGCTCAGAAACACATTTTTTTTGTCCCAAGCGGTAAAGCATGAGAAAACGCATAAACGAACAATTAATATGCTGTCTGGCATGCTATACCTTCTTTTTCGATGTATTACTCAATAATTAACAAGTGTATGCGTTAGTACACTTCGTACTAACGATGTTCTTTTTTTTATTGATTAAAATGTGCACGACGGCTATAGCCGTCATTTGCGGCAACGTGTTAATGCCGAAAAAATAATATGCATGCAACGACTTATGAAATAGCCCATATACCGGACGCAGAGAGTCACACATGAAAAGGAGCCCGATGAAAACAAACTTTGCGATGGCAAAAGGAAGCATTCGCAGACTCGTCACGTGCGTTGCGTCCCGGTAATCTCGGTGCGTGCGATGCACGTGCTGAGAGCACCAGAAAGAACCGCGGAGATTCGAGAGAAGACGCGGCTATTTTAAGAAGAACGTAATACGCGAGATTGCGTCCGCTGGAGATGGCCCCTCGGGGAATTTAGGCCCTTACTTGAAAACCTCGTGTTACCTAATAATTTCAAACCTCCATTCACGTAATGTCTTCTTTAACACTAGAGCTACCGGCGTGAAATTTAATAAAATTAGTAGGTTTTAATAAAAATGAATAAATGACCTAGAAAAATGTTTATAAAATTCTACGGTAAATAATTGCCAGAAATTAATGTCTCTGAAACGGCGAAAAATTAGAAAGGTGATTCAAGTCAGAAACAGAGACAGATACGCAATCACCATTTCTGATCTACCGGAAAGAAATATAGGAAAGGAGTTGATGTTTCCGCATCATTAGATACCAATAATAATACGAACAGTGATAGAAATGATTAACAAAATTATTGATCATCACATTTCTATGAATCTGCATAATTGCCCCTTAACCCCTTGCCCTATAATAACGAGTGACACTCGTGACGAGGTAAATGGAATAGGAAATTTTCAAGTTTTGCAAAATTGATCAACTTGACAATATTAATAGGACGCAACACGATAATGCTGTTTCTAAAATATTAATATTACGTTAAATAATACGATATATCAAGAATCGCTGATCAATTTTTATTTTACCAATTAAATTCTGAATTATAGCGGAGACCGTCGCAAAACAAATCGTAGGCCAAGGGGTTATAATATACAATATTTCTTTACAATTATTATTTGTGTATTTAACGCCAGTTCAAACTCTCCATTCACGTTCCAACGTCGTATTCAAAGCCGTGAGGCTTAAACTTTTGTGTAATATTCTTTTGTAATTATTATTTATTTATTCACCAGTGAAACATCGTACCAAAGGCCGCGGGCAGTCAAGTTCTGCACAATGTTGTTTTTGAATCATTGTATTTATTTATTTAACCGTACGAAACTCCTTGAAATATGTTGGGAACGAAACAACGGCAGAGATGTAAAGAAATGTAGGCAAATACGAGAGATGTTGAAATAGTTCTCGGAATCGAGACGTTTCTCGAAATTGGCAAATAAAATAAGACTACCTGTGGTATCATTTAGAATTCGCGAATGTTCTCCACACCACAGAGGAATACAAATTCTCCATTCTGAGACTCCTTTCAAGAATTTTCAGTTGTGATATTATTTGGGTACCTATAACTTCTACACGAGAAAAACTGCAAGACTTAATGCCAAAGAAGAAAATGTGTTTTTTCTTACTACCATAATATTTAATATAACAAAAAGGAAAAGAGAAAAATCGATGGACATATTGATTTAATGTTTAACAATTTAAAGCCGTCAATAACGTTGTGCACATAAAAAAATGAAAAGTATTTTTAAAAGAATTTTCAGAAACTAGATCTGGCCACAAAAAACCCCTAAGGCATGAGAAATTTTAAAATGTTTTTGCGAGTCGAGTTCTAAACCTAAGTTCTATTTTCTCGAAAAACAATCTTGCATTGAATAATTCATTTCAACAAATGGGATTTATTATTTTGTGGGGCCTCGAGATCTTTTCAATTTCAACACAAATTACAAGCCACCCTGTACACCGTTTGTTGGGAATATGTACTTTTGTTTTGTCAAGGCGCAATTGCAAAAGAGGCGAAGCCTTGAATGAAGAATCCTAAATAACACGACGAATGGAAATGTCAAGCGGAATGTATTTGAAATTTATGAAGGCGTTTTGTCCGCCGGTTAAAACGATATTGATAAAACGGAGGTTGCTGGAAGGAATACTATATTCCGAGGCGCTAAAAAAGGAAATTGGTTCTAGAAGCGTCGGCAAGAGCGATGATGAAATTAATTAAATTAAAACGCCGGATATCTCGTAAATCAGAAGCGTGCTACTTTTAATTTATAATCGGATGACTCATTTTCCTTTTTTTTCGCCGGGTGTTCACGGTACAACGCGAATGGCAAAGAAAGTGCACGATGCTCGAATATTCGCCAATTAATTTACGCTGAAATATTATGGTGCGTCAAATAAATGTATGCTTCAGAAAGTCTTGTTAAATGTTATCATTCCACACTGTTCACGATGTAATTAAAGACTATTATGATAAAAACTAATTTGCAAATTGTGTGTGAATTTAGCAAAGATATATACACCTATCCCACAAAATAGTGCACTTTATTTATAAAACAATCTGTTGAAAATAAATATTTCCAAGCGTTAAATCGGTCAATCTTATGTCACTTCTCCATAATAATTCCACCGTATCGCAAGATAGATGGGGTCAATACGAAATAGCCGATGGATTCTTTTAGATGAAGTCAATATTTTCCAAATATTTCATTTACAATTAGACCGTTTTAACAATCAATGGTACACTTTTCTAAATTTACCTTCTATTATGCATCAATCATTTACTAAAAACCTCAATTAAAAATACCAAAAAATACTGAGCCAAATAACACCAAATCTCAGCAACCTTTTAATAAAATCTCAAGCAGTTAAACCCTTGAGTGGAAATGACAAGTGTCATCCCCATCGAATCTTTGTACCAAACACTTTGTATTCAACACTGTCAAGCTACGTCCGCCCCATGTCTTGCAACAGACTTTAACTCATTTTCAGGTGTTACTGCTGTCCTAGTGTATGCAAATTATACTTATAATTCACCTTCTAATTCACAAACGGAAAATTAAATTTTTTCAATTGATTTTTTTTAAACTAATATTCCACGAAATGGCACAGAACTTTCCAGTAAATTAAAAATTTTGGGAAGAAATTGTTCGATAACATCTGGGATTAACAAAATTCCACAATTTTATCGATGTATCGTAAACTGATAGATATAGTAGTCACCTAATCGTGTCACGTCGATCCTGACTGCCAAATTAACACTAGAACTACCAACCGGTCAAACTGACCGGTACACAATTTTTTTCCAAAAATTCTCCAACTTTATAGAAAACTCATAGAATAAATATTCTACGTCCATGTCAAAGAGCATAAATCACCGAATCGATCATCTTTTCCGCCTCTCGATTCCTCTTTTTTCAAAGTACTTATTTAATATTTTGAAATATGATAGATTTAACGCCGGCAGTTCTAGTGTTAAATAACAAATTTAAGTTCAAAAGCTTGGAATTCAATTGTGAGGAAAAGGGTTAACACAAACGCCAAGTCCCGACGCGGTTAAAAATGTTGAAAGGAGCGAGAGTAAATTGCTAAGCGTGGGAGGTCTTGTTTTCAATCGCGGAAAGGTATTTCACCGTACGTCCCGTTTTAAACGGATGAAATATATTCCTATCTCTTCTATGCTCGCTCCAAAATCATCCTGAATCGATGATGCATCGTCATCGTTCTTCGACTCGCGAGATGTATCGAAGCAGAGGCGAGAAATGGCAGGAATCAGCATCGAGTAGGCGTATTGCCACATAACAATTTCTCCGTTCTATGCGAATGCTAAATGACGGTGTTTCGTGGGAAGCCAGGCGACAAATTAGAGGCATACATGAATCTCCAATGTGTCTGCGAACAAAGCCTCCTAAATATGTGCCTCAGACATTGGGAGTAGAAAATTACGAAACACAATTGCATACCTTCGCAGCGAAGAAAGTTTCTCGTATGGCATCGGCTAGTTTTAACGCTTTGTCTGTTGGCTTGAATTCTGGAGAGCAGTGATTCTTAATCGTTTGCACCTGGAATGCCAGCTGTGCGGGCTGGGAAAAGATTCGAAAAGGAATGGTGGAGGAAAGTATTTTTCTAGACTTTTGAATCGTCCATTGTTAACATATATGTGTTACACGAAGAATGTGCAGTAAAAGATAATGATACACTTGTAATTCATCTGTAGTTTTGATGCTGTTGATGGAATTATTTAGAGAACTTCGATTATTTTAAATTACAACTACTGGCCACAAAAGATGTGATGGCGCGTGGCAAGTGTTTGGGTCTGATTCGCCAGACGGAGAGAGACATCTCTCGTTCACACGAATTTTCGATTCTAACTCGCTACTGGCCAAAAAAGCCGCACATTCGTTATGTCGTCATGTGAACGACGAAAGAAGTGTTTTGTTTTTTATTGTTATTGTTTTTGGCTGCCAAGAATGATATGGCGGAAAATGGAGGTGCGAGCGACGACCACTCTTGCCGCACTGATTTAGCGCGCGCCATCAGATCTTTTGCGGCCAGTAGGATTTGTATGCGACAAACAACAGGGCGCAGTCAAAATAACACAATTTCTGTTTTCGGGTATATGAAAAGAAAAGTACTTATTTCATGGGGATGTTTTAACTTTCACTCGTCCCTAGAGCCCTTTGATCCACAATGGAATTTAATTTGCTCTGAATCGAGATTTAGTTTGGCCCAAATCGAGAAAAATTGGACACAGTTAACACATCTTAAGCGGGTATTTTCTCGTCAAATTCTTACCATATAGCGGGCGATTTTCTGTAATTCGCGTGCAAAATTACTTGTGCATAAGATAGCTATAACTGTTGAACTATGGGTTATTTTTTAATATACTTTCAGTTTCTTTTTAAAAAATAATTCCTTTGTTCACTTTGCTTTGTCTTCTCCCGCGTTTTAATAATAATATTCACGAAACGAGTTTAGACGTTTCCCGCTTAAGATGTGTTAATGCATATTATTCTCGATAAAGTTATTGTAAAGAAAAAATATAAAGAAATCTTGTTTCTTTTAACAGAAAAAGTACTACCAACAGAAAAGACCAAAGGGGCTGTAGTGTGATTTTTTTAAAAGAGCGGATGAAGGTTAAGTCCAATGCCTCCTGTGAAAGAAAGGGAAGCAGTTACTTTTGCATCACTTATTGTTAAAGCAGAAGCCTGGTTTCTTCCGAAAAATAATTTCAGAAGGTTCAAACTTTGTCAAGTTATAATAAATTTTATCAATGAATTTACTACATTATTTCTCTTAATGCGTATGTATTTTTTAAAAGGACGACCAAGGCGTTCAGTGAATGAAAAATAGGAAATTCTGAATTTTCTTTCTGCAACGTTTTTACAAAAAGTAGAATTGATGATCATAAACTAGAATTAATGAACGACATATTAATTCGCTATCCAGTAATTAAATCCCATACAATTTCCTTTACTAAAAAACTGGTACGAAAAATCGCAAAATGAAATTCAATCATGAAAAATTATTAATTTCTGTTATATTTATAAAACGTGCATATTCACTAAATGCCACGGAGAAAATAAGATTACGTAATATGCTTTATAATTGGACACAATAGCGATAATGAAACATCTTACTTCCGCGTCTACGATAGTTATTGTACTAAAAAGTATAAAAAGCGATTATCACGTAAATAATGAAAGATTCAATGCCTAGTTTAACGAGCACAATTTATTAAAAATTATGCACATTCATAATTTCGATAACATTTTTCAAAAAAAACAATAATGCCATACCATTATACGAATACCGTAACGTATCAATACACTAGTTTGCGACTGAGAAGAATGCTAAACTGTAAAATTATTGTTTGCCGTCGGTGCTGAATTGTCATGTATGTTTAATGATGTGTGAGAAAAAGTCATGCATGGAACGTAAATTGCGTTTAACCGAGAAAACTACTTTACGCGTCTATGCTGCAGTGGAAATTTTTATGATCGCATATACACAGTGTGTGCCGAAGAAAAAACCGGTGCAAACAACGTGACTGCTGCAATTTATCCAAGGAAAATAACGTAAAACAATTTCTCGAACCGTTTAATGATAGCGTTCCCATTGTCAGAATGTATTCGTACGATTTGTTTAATTTATTAACTCGCTATCTTGTAAGAACGATACCGCAGTCTGACATTACATAGTATTGAAACTAAAAAATACTACTTAGTATTTTAGTTTTTGAAACTGGTACCTTAGAAAAGTGTATTAAGTCCATCTTAACATTATTTTGAACTTCATCAGTTTACATGGAACAAATTTTGTACTGCAATTCTTCGTGGAAAATAGTTCATGGAAAAATCCAAAGAATTTACATGGTATTTAATTTTAAATCGGAAATTAGGAATTGTGGTTGTTTTGAAAATTTGATTTTTCGATATTGTTACTAAACATTTGATGAAATTAATTGAATCTTATTGTATATTTAACACACCGTACTTTCAATCTTTCATTTGGTAATAATTTTGATTATTGTGACGTAAGATTGTAATATCAATGAAAACAGAAACAACGTGAGAGGTCTATAAATTCCTACTGAACAGTTATTTGTGGACTATCGAAATTCACAAACCAGATTTCAAATAAAGAAACTTCGTAGATATAGATTAACCTTTTTCTCGAAATTTAAATCGACCCTTAATCGTATCTTTAATACCCATTTTCTAAAATTAACTTATTCGATAAGAGAACGAAATTACTTTTCATATACTGAATTCCTACAATATTAAATATCTCAGAAATTATGTATTTCATTATCACATTTACCGTGATACGAATGCATTTCGGTGCATTGTTTAATCAAATAACGATAATGAACATTAACTACAATCTTTTCACAATCCACCGCTAAATTATTTAATTGTAAAATAAAGAAAATTTTATCCCTCTAATCTGTATCACTCAGCAATTACATTATTTAAAAGCACAGCAAATAAACATTTGTCCACAATTTCATCTAACATGCCTGATTTCCAGAACAGGTTTACAATCGCAATTCCAAACACATTCCAACAGACCGTACTTCCAAAGCCTTAACGACAGTCATTCCTCCTATCATTATCCTACGTTTCACGCACGCAAAACCACCGACTCATTCCAAAGGAAATCTCCAATCCTTACAATCGCAAATTCACCGTCTCTATTCCTGCTACTTTAACAATAACAAGAGTACAAAGCCGAACTTCAATGGAGTCGCCTATCATCGTGTTTATGGGAACCAGGTGTGACCACCGGTATTGCCGAGTATACATGAGGTTTATGTGACAATGACGTAACATTGCACAGTTTCGCAGCACGTGCTAATCCATATTCAACATTCATCGCGGCCACGAAGCGTGTTTATTAAGCGTCATTTAAAGAGCGGTGTCAGAGGATGTTCTTTCACTCTGTACGCAAATCAGCCTTAATTGTGGATGACCGACTTCTGTAAATACGGCTTTAAATAACTCTGTGGATACTCTGACGAAATTTTGTTATCACAATTGATCTCTTCCTTTTCCTATTTTTTCGAGCGCGAATTCAAATACGCAATATGGGGAGAATGATTCTCGTTAATTTTAAACATTTCGATGGTTTCGATTTTTTTGGGATTAAATTAACACTAGAACTACCAAGGAAGTTGCTGCAACTAGTTTCTAATTTTTTTGAAGATTTCTCCAAATTTGTAGTGGAGCAATACCGTAATTATTACACGACTATCTCATAAAAACATAAATTACCGAATCGATCACCTTTTCTACCACTTGATTCCACTTTTTCCAAAGTACTTATTCGATACATTGGAATATAATAGATTTAACACCGGTAATTCTAGTGTTAATTCGATTTTTAGGATAAAGCTGAATACCTAGAATGTACTTAACACTAGAACTACCGACGTTAAATCTGTTATATTTAAATATATTAAATAAGTACTTTGAAAAAAGAGGAATTCAGAGGTGGAAAAGATGATCGATTCGGTAATTTATATTTTATAAGATGGACGTAGAATACCTATTCTATGAGTCTCCTATAATCTTGGAGAATTTTTGGAAAAAATTGAGTACCAGTCATTCTGACTGGTTTGGTAGTTCTAGTGTTAAGGATTTCTGAATCTTGGATTTTTTAACTCTGGCTAGTCGTACAGTACGACTTTAGAATTTTTTGACGTCTCTGGAGATTAATTAATGGATAGCCCAGTGAGAAACGTTGAAAATAATAACATAATCTTGCAGATGTGGTTGATTCAGCCAATAGGGACGAAAACCGACAAATACTTGTGACTGTGACAGGAAACCTAATTTGATTGGCCGGCAACTTACCACCTCTGCGTAGACGTACAGTGCGGCAAACTAGAGAAGTCTACCGGGACGGCACATGCGCAGAGGGAGCGTCTTTCTCGCCCGCTTATTCCCACCAGATTTGAATGTATAAAACTCTTTCAACAAATAACGGGTTAGAATCGAAAGTAAGTATGAGCAGAGACATATCTCTTGGTCGTCTGACAAATAAGAGCCGTATTCCCTTCGTTCGTCAACTCTCAATTGCCCAACTGTACTTGCCACCTTCTCAGCTTACCCTATACCAAGTAAACCTCGCAAAAGTAAAGAAGTCCTCTGGTCTGTAGTTTATTCTGATTCGCCTGGCGGATAGAGACATCCCTAGTTCTGACGTCATTTTCGATTCTAACGCGTGACTGGCTGAAGCTGCGCATTCGTTGCGTCGTCATGGGAACGACGAAAGAAGTACATATTGCATTTTCGGTTGTCATTGGTCGATCTCAGGTTTCCAGGACCGACATGGTGGGGATAGGCGGTGCGAGCGGCACTTTCTCTTTACCCCGTGCCTCACACCGCGAGGCTTCATATCGTTTGCCAGGCATATACCGATAGAATATTTACTTGGCAGCTGAGGGGTAATTTGCTCTGATTCGCCCGACGGATAGGGACATTCCTCTCCCTCACGCATTTTCGATTTTGACGCGCTATTGGCAAGAGAGACCGGCACATTCGTTGCGTCGTCATGTGAACGACGAAAGCAGTGTTTTATTTTCGGTTGTCATTCGTCGATCCGAGGTTTCCAGGACCGACATGGTGGGGATAGGCGGTGCGAGAGCAATCTCCCCTTCCGTCTCAGGTGCCACGGTGCCGTTCCAGCATTATACTGATGGAATATTTACTTGGCAGCTGAGGGGTAATTTGCTCTGATTCGCCCGACGGATAGGGACATCCCTCTCCCTCACGCATTTTCGATTTTGACGCGCTATTGGCAAGAAAGACCTGCACATTCGTTGCGTCGTCATGTGAACGACGAAAGTAGTGTTTTATTTTCGGTTGTCATTCGTCGATCTGAGGTTTCCAGGACCGACATGGTGGGGATAGGCGATACGAGAGCAATCTCCCCTTCCGTCTCAGCTGCCAAGAACGGTTCCCCAGCTCTACCGAGTTGCACCCGGACGATTTCGTTGCTGTAGAACACTATTTCAAACGTGCCAAACAGACCTTTCCAGCAATCCAGCATTATGTCATCGCATTGCACCGTGCGAAATAAAGCCATCGACTTCCGTGGCTCTCTACAATCATCGCGCCCGATTACATCATTTCGCGAAGCACGTGGATAATCTCTCACAGGGGCGGCGAGTTAAAAAAAAAAAAAAGTAAACGCGCATCGCCCGAAGGAGTCACGCTATCGGTTCTCGAGGAAATCATCGAGCCCGATCAGAAGACACGAAGTATCGGAGAGAACGTATCTTGCCGTGGGGCTGTAAGGCGAAACGAACGGCCATTAGAATTAAAAGCGTAGGCAGAAAAAGCCGGATCCTTGGGGGATTGTAAGCGTGCACACGTCCGAGTTGCCGCGGCGGCTTAACACGTACCGGGGAACAATCGGATTTAATTAACCGTTACTTTCTAACGCGATTCGATGCAATCGCTTCCCGTTACTGGCAACGGCTATGAACGGGCAATGAGATTGCGATCGTCTTCCAGCTTCAAGGTAAGCCGAACAATTAGTCACACCTTTGAGAATCGAAGAAACGTATAAGGAGATTCGACGGCTTTAACTTGGCCAACGGGAGAACATACACGGGGTATGTAGGGTAATAGCGGTTGCACAATGTCGGATAACATTTCGCGATTGCACTAATGAGCCGTTTCCGTGCTGCGAGATTAGACGTTTTTTTTTTTTAACATGAAGTATTTAGAGGAAGAAAGAGATTGTGGAATGGCTTTTTATAACGCGCGAATGCATCTGCGGACGATCGGTGTCGATAATGGATTTTGCGGGGGTGTAGAGTTACAAGGTTGCCACGGCAGATTGAAGAGGACGAAGAGAATAGAACTTCCTGTAGGTGTAAAGCACTATTAGAATATTTGGAGATTTGGAAGGGCGAAAATATTGCACTTGAAATGTTGTTCTGCAAGGGATGAATGTGCCTCTGAATTAGTGTTGATGATAATGAATTTCTTGGAGATTTATCGTGCGGGGTTCGAGACGACAACCAAAGAGGTGAAAACATTCTCAGACTAGAATTTACTGTTGGAATGTTTGAAGAAAAGGATGAGAAAAATTGACGCTCTTAACACTAG
Source organism: Cerceris ruficornis (assembly GCA_963989415.1). Classification (NCBI taxonomy): domain Eukaryota; kingdom Metazoa; phylum Arthropoda; class Insecta; order Hymenoptera; family Crabronidae; genus Cerceris; species Cerceris ruficornis. The sequence continues at coordinate 12,881,055 of OZ022521.1, forward strand.
AACTACCGGCGTTAAATCTATCATATTTAAAAATATTAAATAAGTATTTTGAAAAAAGGGGAATTAAGAGGTGGAAAAGATGATCGATTCGGCAATTTATGTTTTATAAGCTTGACGCAGAATATCTATTCTATGACTCTCCTATAAACTTGGAGAATTTTTGCAAAAAATTGTGTACCAGTCATTTTGACTGGTTTGGTAGTTCTAGTGTTAAAAATACGTTCTGCAACATGTCAGCATGTCTGCAAATGATCAGTCTCGATGACAATCAATTTCTTGGGGGTGTAACCCTGTGCAGTCCTATGTCGAGCTATACTCGACAGAGCTTTTCACTTCACTTTATTTTCTAACAAATTAACATCGACTTTTTAAATTCATAATGATTTTGTAATATCACATAAATATCCACCAGTACCTATAATTATTGCTATCATTAAAAAAAATGAATAACCAACGACAGAAAATGTTGCGCAATTAATTTTACTTAGCTCTCTACAAACTTGACAAAATAATTCGGACCGCAAAGGGTTAACGTGGAAGTTTGAAGAGAAGAATCAAAGATTCCCCCGCAAACTGGAAAACTTAACTCCACCTTCGCACTTTATCTTTTCACCATCTTGACGCGCGTCGACTTGTCAATTTGTCACACGCATTTAAAAAGACCATGTGTTTTGACTGATCTTCCCGGTTATTCAAGCAATTGTACGTACAGTGTAATCCCACCGAACGGATGAAATGTCATCTTTCATACAAGACACGTTGCCGATTCTCTACGGTCGGTCGAGTCCGAGTAAAATGACGGAGAAACAAGGAAGAAGTCCTCTATTCGTACGTGCTGCTCGAATGAATAAGTCGGCCTTGCCGATTGTGAGAATAAGCGTGGGCGACGCGAAGATGAGTGAAAAGATCGAGGGTATTAGTGTTTCACCTCAGTCAATCAAATACACGCCATTCAAACTAGTTAAGCCGATGAAACTGAAGAGCCGGAGACAAGTTCGAAATTTGTTCGGGGTATCTAATGTGAGAATACACGATAAAATCTATTTCAATTTGTCGGCCCATCACTTTCGTGAAACCTGACAGCATACTTTAATCTCTCCTTGTCTTTCGTTCATTTCGGAGGGGACGGGTTTCCATATGGAGTTTGTGTACTCAAAAAATATACATTTTGATATTAACACTATTTCTACCGACACTTCACGTATACCTTTTCCTACCGCAACCGGTGAATTTGTCAAATGATAATTTTTTCCCAGAAAATGAACAGTAAAAAAAGAAGTGAATATTGAAAAATGTATTATAATGTGAATGTATTATACGTATATTTGAGGAAAAGTCGTCAAGTTTAAAGGCGGTTCAATTACGTTGTATATAGGAAATTCTAATCGAAATTTTAAAAACGGTCATTTGACCGGTCGTGGTAGGAATAGTGTTAATAAATGGAAACATTAAATGGGAGGAATGAATTTGTTTCATTATTGAAGGACTAGGAAAATCAGTTGAATTTTGGAAATTTTTATTGTAATTCTACCGATGCAGCGATTACTTAACAGATTATTACTAATTTTTCTTGTGAATTTTTACAATGCTCAAATGAAATAACCGTAAATGACAAACTACCAGTTCCTATGTAATTATAACACCGACTTTAAATTATTTAGAAATTAAGATAATACGGAAGATTGGACTACGAGTACTTTTAACACTAGAACTACCGGCGTTAAATCTATCATATTTAAAAATATTAAATAAGTATTTTGAAAAAAGGGGAATTAAGAGGTGGAAAATATGATCGATTCGCCAATTTATGTTTTATAAGATTGACGCAGAATATCTATTCTATGACTCTCCTATAAACTTGGAGAATTTTTGCAAAAAATTGTGTACCAGTCATTTTGACTGGTTTGGTAGTTCTAGTGTTAATTAAACATAGTTTAATGTTAGAAGCTTCATCTGACAACCAACGTGTTGAAATCATTCTACGCATATACCATACATGTCTCACGATATTTCAGAACTTAATATTTCAAAAATATTTCAATACGAACTAAACTCAGAAATATGAAAAAAAAAAGAAAATTTATACAGCTGTTCGAGATTTCGGAAGAGATCCAACTCCGTTGTCGCTGCAGGAGAAAGATCCATATCCGCGACAAATATCGAATGTCGTTTGCAAGAGGATAACGCCGATGACTCATATCAAGCGACAGACCGGACTAACTGGTATCGCTGTGGTATACGCGAACTGTAAATCTATAACACTGCACTTGGAAGTGCACCGGTGCGACTCGCTGCATGTTACGTGCACAGGTATACCTATGGCAAAACACACCGAACGTTTCGCTCGTCCGCGCGAAAAGGCGGTATTCGCGTCACGTTTGCGAGATTTTTCGTTGAAAATACCACTCCTCGTTCGCGTCCATTCAGGTGGACGGATTAAGCACTGGGAGAATTTCAAAAGGGGAATAAAGACGTACAGTGAGAACCTTTAAGAGAGAAGCTATTTCAGCATCGATTTCGCGGGAAGAATGGTCTTCGAGGTGAAGCACTTTTTAAGTGATTCCCCGAAATTAAGGAAAACGGAGAAACGATAGGAGAATTGGTAAGGGGCCGAGGAATTTATGTAGACTTTCTGTGTGGAATGTGCATATATTTTTTATGGAGGAGGATCAACTGCTACGATTACTTCACCTAGAACCTACTGTTTTAGGTGGGTTTCAAACCACCGATGCTATGATACGAGCCGGTTATTTTGAAAGTGACATAAGTCACTTTCTTTTGAAACCGAGATGTATAGTTAACCCTTTGCAGTCCTATGTCGAGCTATACTCGACATACTTTCTCACTTCATTTTATTTTCCAAGGATTTAATGTCGACTTTCCAAATTCATAATTATTTCGTAATATTACCTAAATCTCCGTAATTACCTATAGTTATTGCTATCATTTAAAAAAAATTAATAACCAACGATAGAAAATGTTGTGAAATTAATTTCACTTAGCTCACCACAAAATTGACAAAATAATTCAGACTGCAAAGGGTTAAAGCGTTTGCCTTTTAACGTGTTTAAAAATGTTGGTGCCAATTTTCGAGAACATCTACTTGTACTTGTTATTTTGAATACCTATATTTTTCTTAGTATAAATGATTTTGTTAAACCATCGCAATATCACCATTTTTCATTACGGTAAAGTGGCTCATGCCATTTTCAAAATAAACATGTTTGTTATGCCGTTAACTAGCAACATTCCTCTGTAACGAAGTTTAATCGTAATTGATGTTATCATTAATTCGATTTTTTTGAAAAAGTGACTTATGCCACTTTCAAAATGAACAGCTCGTTATAGGATGCGGCGGAATAACATATACAAGCGGGCATGAAGTGATTCCTTATGAAGAAATAAGAACAAAATATAGAATAAGCTTTTTTAACGCAAGGCTTAGTTTTCGAGAAAATCGAGTTTGAAAATTCAAATTCTGAATGCATTATTTACATAAAGAAATATGCGCAATATTTGTTATGCAGCTAAATTCTCCGTTTAAGAACATGCAATTAAAAAATGTATTTTTTTTGTCCTCTGAAATTTTGTAGCAACGTTTGCATGGAACACTTTGTACAATTAGTTCATTAAATGTTCAATTATGTGATGAATTCTGTAAGTATCCACATTGTTCAAATAAGAATGCATTTTAAAGTAACCAAAAATTTCATAGTAAATCTTACATTAACCTTAATTTTGCAATTAACTGTTTAAATATTCATTGAAATCAGAAATTCCGCAAGAATCCTTATATTTCGAACGACAGTGTATACCATAATTTTATGAAAATTCGGAAAAATACTTAAACGGAATATTCTTTATAATTAGTTTGCAAAGTGTTGATCTACTTTATTAAGTCTATAAGTATCCACATACGTGGAGTGGAGGTGTATATCGTAGCCTGCAGCGGTTTCGTAGAAATACTTATGCGGAACATTCCTCGTAACTAGTTCACCAAGTATCCATCTACCTCATTATTTCTGCAAGTATTCGTCTATTTAAAACGAGACTGGAGTATGTCAGTGCCTCCTGAATTTCCTGGCGACACTTACGTCGAACACTTTCGAAAATCACTTCGCAAAGTGTCTACCGGTGTTACTAGTTCTCCCAGTGTACTTATATTTATAATATAAATATACATTACAAATCCCTTGCAACTTCGTGACAAGATCATTTGTACATGATACAACTTGCACAGCTAACTTTCAAACTGTCCATCTACATCTTTTTTCTTTTATTTGTATCTTTTCGGTTATAATTGCTGTTACTAATTTTCTCTAGGACCTATAGTTTTACAATAGCTAAATTCTAAACCACCGAGACTATAATTTATCTTTCTTCTTCTTTAACCCTTTGCGCTCCGAATTATTTTACTAGCTTTTCGTCAAATAACCAAATATAGTCTTGGAAAATTGTCTAACATTGATTATTAATTTTTAATGAATATTAGAAACAATTGTGGATACCGCGGGATAGTTATGTTAAAATGCAAAATTATTGTTGATTTCGAAAAGTCGATAATTAATAGATGAAACGTTGAGTGCCATAGAATGCTGTGTCGAGTGTAACTCGACATAGGAGCGCAAAGGGTTAAAAATCATCTTAAGATGAAGTTTCCAAGTGCAACGGAGGATTTAAATTGGAGCCCAATGACTGAGAGCCCGAACCTTCAATTCAACACCCACTATAGTCCCCCAGACGTACATCTGTTGCATACCATGTTCTGTACTTCAGCTTTAACAGTTGCAATCAATTCACCTACGGCCTATTGTTTTAGGTGGATTCCAAACCACCGAGGCTATGGTGTACATATCACTTATGACAAATTTATGTGATAGAGAATCTGATTGAGATAAACCCATCTACATTATAAGTTCTAAAACTCTCCTTATACCCCATACAGAATCTAGTCATCATACATCTGTTGGATACCGACCTAATTCTATAAGATAGAACGCCAAATATCTTCAAACGTGATGCAGGATACAAACGGAAATCTTATTTAATTGTTATCGCTTTCCCTACAAAACATATTGTTAGATACCGACCTAATTCTATAAGACAGAACGACAAATATCTTCAAACGTGATTCAGGTTCCAAACAGGAAATCTTATTTACTTGTTGTCGCTTTCCCTGTAAAACATATCTTAAAGACCTTTAGTCTTAACAAGAGGCACAGGAAAAGCGGCCGCTCTTTGGAATCCTAATCACGAGAAGTGGATGTTATCCGAACCTCCCACCACGCTGTTTCGGAGCCCTTAAAACCTCGGCTCATTTCCAAATCTAGAGAATTCATAATCAATTGTCTTGAATCGCTGACAGTCGATATCTTGCGACGACGTTATTCTTACTTGTAAAAACTCCAAACGCGAAAGTAATTCTTCGTTTAATAAAACTGTTGTAAAACTCCTCACGGAATACAACATAAATTTGGTGCCAGAAGTGGGATACAACACATCACTACCTCGAAAACTGAGAACCTCCAAAAAAATCTACCTCATTTTTCTCCGTAAGAAACAGCCATAACACCTAAAACCTAAAGATATACAAGAAATAAAAAGAAAGCGCCATTATAACATCAAAGATGTCCCGTTCTCAAACTCTTTCACCGACGTTCATGAATCGGGTTAAAAGTCAACAAACAAAGACTCCGCGAGCAAGTTCCTCGAAGTTCAACAACCGAGCAGAGAATAAGGGGCGAGGCAGATCCCCGGGAAAGAAGGTTCAAAGGTATCTCCGGCAGAGGCGGTGTTAAAGGCGCCAACGATTAACTCGAGTGCAAATGCGCGTGGCATCCAGCCTCTCGCAATCAAGATGCCTGAACGCGAGCCGTTGACGGCACAGCGCCAGAGATTGCATTAATGCAATCCTGCGAAGATGCGTCCAGATATGCACGATACGCAATCCGACTGCGGATAAGCCGGCGCGTTTACGTGCTCGACGTTTAAAATCCTGCGAATGCGTCACCGCGCTACCGATCCCCGTGCCTTTATTCCCATGCCACTCGATTGGGAGCCGATCGAACAATGGAGGATAATTAAAAACCACTTCCGCGTGATGTGAAAACACGTGCGAGTTATAAATACCCTAGTTATGGCTTGGAGTTGTTCGGAGCAGAGATTTTTCCGAAGTCCGCGTGGGATTGGAGAACAAAGGGGTTGGTAAAATTCGTGAATTCCTATAAATAGAGGTTTAATTATAATATATTAAATAAAACGATACGATAGACGAATAAAATGCCTACCTAATTTTTGTGGTTTGTGAGACGACAGGAACGTTTTATGGGGACAGCGTTGGGGAGTGTTATTCTCCTGTGATTCTACGGTTTGGCAGAATTACGTTTTAAGACTGTATGTTCGTGATGAACTATTTTATTTGTGCTTGTTGCAATGGCTGTGAACTGTATATTTTATAAGTTCTGATTTCAGCTGCTTAACCTGTTAACCGGGGAATTAACTTTTGTTCGACTCGTTTCAAACTGGAGACTTTTTTCTTCGCAGTGAGAAATAATATTATCACACCTAAAGTACCATGCTAGAATTTAATGGAAAAGAATAACGTAAAACGTAATGCGTTCAACATACCATATTTAAAAATTGCCACGACAAAAACATCGTCATACGCATTAGAGTTGTCTTCCTGGTATGACGAAATATTACGTCCTACCCGGTTAACAGGTTAATGGCTTTTATTTCACGTCAATATAAATATAAAATAAATCTGTAAAAATTTTACTAACTACGCTGTAATCAATTTAAACAATTTTTTTTTCTGTTTGCTGTATTTTCGTGTTCAACAATATCGTAGAATATGGAAAATTTAGGAATTTATCTTACTTTGGACTAACATTTCAATAACATACTATTTTAGTTAATTGTATTTTTGAAAAACTGTAGTTTCTTCGCAACGAGTATACGCGCCATATAAAGCTAAAATATTAATAAAAATCCCATGGTTCATTCTTCAATAACAGAAATAATTTATTAAAAAAATAAGGTTTACCTAATTTCCTATCTGATAGTCTATTTTTATCCAATCATTTTTTTTCAATTCTAGATTAGTTTCTGGAACATCCTAATTACCGTGAGAACTAGTTTTTCCGTGCCGAACAAATTAGGCCTGGTAGAGAGTTGAAAAAAAGAGTGTATAAAACAATAAACCCACAAAATACGCAGCGCGATAAAAGAAGACAACAGAAAACAGCTTAAATGAAGACGAAGGAAGCCTTGCAATATGACGGTACAAGTACGCTCCACAAATAAACTTTGTATACTTTCAAACAGATAATCCTATTATCATCGATCAGACACAATGAACTACGGGACTCCATTTATCTCGTTCCCGGAATGAAAAACATCAACGAAAACCATAAGACAGCGTCGGACAATCGTACGGGGGCGTAGTTGAACGCAATGTTGCGCCTTTGTAGAGGATTAGCAGTAGCACCTTTCCAAGCTTAGAGAGCGTTAAGTAGGGATGGAATCAAGTTTAATATACACTCGCAAGTCAGAATCAATTTAATACCCAGCTATCGTTTCATTGGCTTCGACGAACAGTTGGAGAAAATTGCTTTTCCGTTTGATACATTTATAGAATACCATGGACGTTCACAAAGAGATACACATCTAGTCGGAAAAATTCGCTCGCAAAATTTTGTTGAGAAACTGATCACAATGTAGCTATTACAATTTTTACGTGTTTATATTACCTTGTTATGAATTAAATCAATCTGCAGGAATGGATGGAGTTTCTATTTCATTATTTTTCTTTTCAATATTTACATATTTGGTATAATTCGCTATCTAATCACAAAGATCGATGTGGAATTAAAATTATTCATCTTCCATGGATTGAAATAAAAGGTTCTGGAAATTACAGAATTTTAATGTATGATCGTAAGAGTAACTGTAAATTTTACTTGTATGAAAAAGACTAAAAACTGGACCATTAGAAAACCCAGAAGTTAAATACCAAAATCAAGATTTATTGGTTTCGCAACTTGATATCCATGACCTCCATAAAAATTCTAAGCAAATGCCGTACAATGTGATAAAAAGGAAAGATTTGTTGTGATTATACAGTGAATCAAGTGCCCCTATACTGCAAAATTTTTTTATTTCCTTTCGCTCTGTTATAAAAACCAGAATGATAATTCGACTTGTTTTTTTTTCTACACCCTCACACGTCTCTATAAATGAGTCTTTTGTTTGTTAAGTCTCTCTTACACGAGCGCCCAATAAAAGGAAAGCTTTATAACTAGAAAACCTTGTCTTTTCCCATGAAACTCAAGATGTTAGATTCAACAGTATTGAAAATTATAGACCACTGATTTTTATACAATTCTAGTGCTCACATATGAAAGTGCGTACAACTTTCATGTAATTAATAAAATAAAGTGCTTTCAGTAAATACTATTCTTAATCCTTTGCACTCCGATCATTTTTACTATAAGCTACCAGCTACACCAGGACTATTTACAACTGTGCGAGTGCACATCTGTGGAAAATTGAAAATCTTGGTCTTTCATTAAAAACGAAGCTTATACATTTTAAAATTATGTTTTACAATATAAAAAAATATAAAAATACACCGGATTTACCTGACAACGGAGTTATCAGCTTCTATTACAATTTTTTATATATTTGGTTAACATACAACTAATTCACGAAAAAAACTAGTTAATTCACAAACGAAAGAATTATATCTTAATATTATTCCTACTTCTAATTTACACCGTACAGGATAACTGCCATTTTTTTTAAATCACAAAATCTGATGTAGTGCGTCTGTCGAAGAAATTAACTTTCATGCAAAATGAGATCGTTCTACGTAATGGGAATACATCTGAACCTTTTTATTTAATTGTACCTCGACCTTTTTACTTCTGAATAGCTACAACTTTTAAAAGACCATACACTTTTAGCATTGTATCTGAGTTTTTTCTTCCATACACCCTAATTTAGGCCTGACTTCATCTCTGTGGGCAGTGGGCACGTTTCTTAGATTTTCGATGATATCATAACCAATTTGAGGCTACGGTGGCTATGGGTATAGAGCCTTCGACTTGTAAATAATGGTCTCACCATCGAATCTGCTCGTCGATGCTTACGAACAATGTCCGGCACGATACGTTCTATGCACCAAAGTCTGAACAGCTCGAAATTGAAATTATAAATCTTCGATGAATTGACCTAACAGTTAGAGCTAAATATATACAAAAATCCTTATTAAGTTATGTTTAATAAGTATTTACTTCAATTATATATTGGCTGACCATTAATGAAATTTACCATTTAAAATTTATCCACTTTAGGTTTTATGGAGTTAATCGATTTGACACGTGAATGGCTGATATATTAAATGACAATTAGAACAAATTTCCCAAAGGTGTCAATAGAGTGTTTGAACTCGTACCCACTGATTGCGAGTCCTCGCCATCAAATCCTGACCCAGCAAAGACTCCAAATTAAGAATCTTATCACTAAACCTACCGTCTTTATATCTGTTACATTGAAATATACGAAATAAGTACTTTGGAAAAAGAGATCTGAAGAGGTGAAAAAGACGACCAGTTAAGTAATTTTTGTTTTATACGATAGACCTAAAATATTTACTGAATGGCTGCCCAATCAATTTGGGGAATTTTTAGAAAAAATCAGAAAGCGGTCATTTGACGGCCGTGGTACGTTTAGTGTTAAAGTTCTCTTACCGACCAGGCATTACAGGAATCAAGACTCCTACAAATATTCATTCGATGGTGTAAACTACAGGCTACCATTGTAAGCAAAAAAATCACAAAACCCATAGCGAACCCATGCGTTCCAGTTACGGGTTAGTCCCATCCCTAGCTGGGTGAGTTCTAGATACAAGCAGGATAAACGGCCGTTAAACTCTCGCGGCTTGTTGCAAGCGTGGGCAACCGACTTCTTTTGGAAACTCGATATTTATAGAGAGGCAATAGGCTGACGTCATTCTCTGACTGCACCCATAGGTGCATCGTTCTCAGTGCCACGTGCCACGGCGTAATGTTACTCGTTAAGTAACAACTCAATGCTCTTTTATCGCGTCCCATGAGTAATTGAATCGCTAATCAACAAATCGATACGGCTTCCGTTTTGTTAATTACGAACACGGTAGAATGTCGCTTTTCCTTGACACCTTCGTTGTAGCAAGACCATGCGGTCTCTGAGAAATTCTAAGCCTCTTAACGCATTCGCTACCTGCGTTTGTACAGGGTGACACGAAAACTGTTAGACAAACTTTCATAATTTGCTTTACAATGCTACTACTAAGGACGAAGAAACATTATTTGAATGTGGGTCCTAAAACTCAGCCTTTTTTGGATACAGGACTTTGTTATAGTGACACAGTGTAAAATTAACAATATGGGTCCGCAAAGGGGGACAAAGAGGAAACTTGTTTGAACTCGAGTAAAAGTGTTGACATTATGTCCGTAGATGTTATTGTTAACACATTGTTGACCGGTCACGAGTTAACTCATGTTTTCATGCCCAAATGTTGTTGACCGGTCACGAGATAACTCGTGTTTGCACTTGCATCAGCTATTTGAATTTTGCCACGCCAAACAAATTGCTAAAATATATAATATGTATAAACTATAATACACAGCAGATATGTACAAAGTTTCATTTAAATTCATTATGTATAAGCAAAGAATACTGAAGTTTATTTCGGTTCTTTTGAATTACGGAAAAAATAGCCGGTGACATGAGTTAACTTCTACGTAAAATTGCCGGTCAACAATGTGTTAACACATTGTATGCATGTGTTGCATGCCTCCTCTAAGTAACTTTCAAAATTTAAGGGATTAATGGTAGTAACTGTAATTTTTTTAAACGGTCTGTGCAAAGTTTTCGAATAACGTATGTTTACGTGAACCGCATACAATGTGGGAATACATATACTCTGTATGTATCTTTTGTATTAATGCAATGGTGTATCTTATAATTCGCTTGTAGGAAAAAGATGATTATATGCAAATTTATTAACTTCCACCGTCTGAAAAATTAATATTGACGCCCATATTTAATGACCTCTAAATTCAAATATTTCCGTAATAGACTATCTATAGTAATACAAAATTAAATAAATTTTAAATATAACACATGCATTAACACGTATCTAACAATAAGTTGCACGTAAGTCAATGGAATACTCCGGGGTCCTTTCGAAAACTACTACACTACTATTTCTGTTTGCCTTTTTTCTCTGTTATTCTTATTATTCTCTTTGTTCTCCACGTGTACCTCGCAGATACATCGAAGCTTCTATCATTATTATCTACTGATTTATTTTGTAATAATTTACACAGACAACCCATAAATAACAAATTTCAAATACGTACGCAAACCTCTGAATAAATCGACCGGACTTTAAAATCCGATTTAAAACTTCCAATTGAACATAAAACAAAGTCGATTGTTATCGTTATTCCTGTAACTTTATAACGGTACTACAACCGCGAAACGTTAATAACCTACCACTCTACAAATTTCAAAACCACTCGCATACACCGAGCACTCACTTATGCCACAATCGTGTTGGTATCTATTATTTATTATTCTTATTTCAGGCTAAATTTATTTCGCATTGTACCTCAGAAGTGTTACATGTCACAGCGTAATTTCCATATAACGGTACACGATTTTCCAGATTGAGAAAATGCTCGGGAAAAAACATCCTCGAAATGGTCCCCGTGAATATTTATATCGCAGTAAAACGCCGGGATAAAAAAAACTTTATTATTAGCCTACGAATTACGACACATTGCGGTATTTTCGTGCAACTGAATGTCCGTCGATACGGGTTGTATTACAACAAAATATTCATTTCTACGATTCGATTGAAATTCTATAAAGCAGACACCATACCGAGAAGTAACATGTTACGGGGGAGCGTTACATTCGACTGTTGCTTAAGTTTCACGGTACAGGTAATAATACGTTCCGCAAACACGTTAGGCTAGAAAAAATCGGGAATTGCAAAAAATGAGCGAGTATGAATATTTTTTAGGCATTCTTTTGAAAAAGATATTATAAATAGTAGAATTTGAGCAACGATTATAATTGATGTATAATATTCTTGGGAGAAGGTTCCCTTATTTCTTTTTATCAAGGGTACTCTCATTTGAAAGGAAACCAAAATTTTTTTCTAAAAAACGCTAAATTCAGAGTTCGTCAAAATTACGTGTAATGTACAAATGAAACGATAAAAGTTGGCATTCACAAAATTTTCGACTTATGGTTTGAAATCAACAATTTTGAAAATGTTTCTCAGAAACAAATTCCAAGTTTCATTGCTTTAAATGAATTTAATTGTCTTATCAATTTTTCTTATTAAATGAAATTTATTAAATTACCACAATTACTACAATGCCATTGTACTCTGCTACTTGTAACCATTGTACTAATAACTGTAAGAATTTAATCAGTTTTTTACAATATCGAAAGTAATTAATGGCAAAAAAAGATGCAGTGGAAAAACTAGAAATTTCCTGTCGCCTGCAATTCTAAAAATTTGGTAGAATGCAGCACCATAACGCCATTTTCAAGTAATTCGTTTTCTTTTCAAGCATAGAAAATGTAAGAAATCTCTTACTAAATTTTTGTTCCGACAGTTTAATTGGCTACGACAAGCGCAATCACAAAATATAATCCAAAAAGAAACGTGTAAATTATTCATTCATATTTTCCAACCTAAAACAAACTACAGCTTCTTACATGAATTTAACTTTTCAGAATTTAATAGCGAACTAGACATATCGAATTGAAAATATTTTAACAGCAAAGCTACATAATATTCGATTAAATTTGATAAACGATAATTTTGATGATTCATAATAATTACACGGATTGTGTCAACGAACATAATAAGGACGGTACTGGATAACAACGTAATGAGTTACGTGTAACACGTAATGTGCAATTATAATTACGCAATTCGACATTTACATACAAACCACGAAAGTCACATAACGAAAGTAAATGCGCCATAAATACTGTTGATTAACGTGAGAGAGCGAACGATTGCAATGTACAATGACCGCACCCTGACAATACCAGATTTTGTATTCGCAATTTTTATAACATTTACATGTTTAAAAATAAATTCTGCGAATTGTAGTCTGCCTACTTGTAATATTTCAGCAAATACATATATGTTTGTTGTTTTAATATTTATGCATGAAGCAAATAATTAATGTTACTACTGTATTGCAGTAAAATATAAATATTATAAATAAAAATAACTTATTAAGTGTAATATTTGTTGTATTTTAATATTCTCAAAAATAAATTACTGAAGTTCAAGATGAAGAAAAGTGTTATGTTTGAACCACGGTAAAAAATTATGTTGCTGTTTTACGTTATTGAAATACTTTTATGTGTTGATATTTGCAAACAATTTTGTAGGGTTTTACGTTTCAGTAGACGTTGATATTATAAATAATTAGAAACGACGAATTGCAATTATCTCATTATTTAATAACGCTGACAACTCCGTACACTATTTACTCAACATGTTAATAATTTCTCAAATGGGAAAAAGGAAATAACGCAATTATAATTACTATCGATACTCGCTCGGAAATACTGAAAACAAAATCAATTTTAAACGTCCAAGCATTGTATTAAAGTAATTAATAAAAAGAAAAATGTAGAACTATAAATATAAATTGACAAAAGAGAAATTACAAAATTAGAAAAGCTGAATTTCTTATTAATTAATGCAAATTATTTTTCCTCTCAAGTTCCTGTTGTCTTCGAGAGCAAACAACCATTTTTCAACATTTACTTAAACTATACGGTACTGCTCATACTTCTACAATTATCGAATTAACATCAATTAATCGGTGACGAATTTCAGAAATAATTATACCGCAAGGGGTTGATCAATTCCTAAAAATAAAGTAAGAAAATCTGAATCGCGAAAACAATTGACATCTCCAATGCACCCATTACTAAAAATTCGATTTCTAATAGTTTGATAAATTGCCAATTTCACTGAAGTAATTTAATTTGAAAATTTTACATTTCTCGCTACACCACCATTGGGAGTATCAACGGTGCATCTAGTAGAAATTCCATTTCGCATTCTATCTTACCGACGACAGATAAGACACGTAGATCTATCGTTACGTCATTGATCAGCACGGACGTAAACCCTCCTCAGTAAAGAAAAAAAACAGAAAAAAACGATTGCAATAATCAGCGATACCTCGTGTCACTCCACCATGAACGATGATCACACGCAAAAGCTGAAAACCCTCGATCCCTCATATGCGCTGCATTATTTCGCTATTAATACGCTGAGTGTTCCGAGCTAATGAACGTTAATCAAACAATACAGGCAAACTAATTTTCCACGTCACTATCGATTAAGCTCTTCTATATACCTCTGCATCTGTGCAAACAGACCTTTTCAAGTGATGACTACATTGCATACACCGTTTGTGTTTTATGCAGGCTCGGGTTTGCGTCTACTTTGGTGCACTGACGATTACTCTTGCATCAGGACGAAGACGGTAATCCATCTTTTTACAAGTGCCTCTATATAAGCAACGACTGGCATTGTCCGAATGAATTACATGTTGTGACTTGCTTTTTTGCTCTACGTTTGTTCTGTAAGAATTATATGGTTACCCTGCGTAGAACTTATAGTTTTAAGCAGCTTCAGAACTACTGATCTTCCAGTTATCACTGGAGTTTACCCCAATATTTTCTCTTGATTCTTTGATGCGTTGAAGATTATTCTTCGGTTAGGATGGAGATGGTAATCTATTTTTCTATTTGTATGGCTAATTCGTTGAAACTTATAAGTTTAAGTTGCTCAGAATCACAAAGTTATCACTGCGGTTTAGCCCAAGTTTCTTTTAATACTTTCCTGCGTTAACGATTAATCTTAGCTGAGGACGAATATGGTAATGCATTTTTCTATTTTCATGGCTAATTTGTTTAGACTTGGAGACTCAAGTAGGTTCAGACAAAATTTTAAAACTTTAGAAATGTCATGCTATCTATGAACAATATTTCACAGGTATAACACAATGTTTAAATAGATAGCAATTTTAATTTCAAATAAAAAATGACTTCATTGACAGACTCCAATTTATTTCGCACAAAAAGAACTATCGGGTCAGCCCACATGTTCCTGCGTATTTTATAATCTTTATATACTATATTATTTTCAATTATTATAGCATTTTATTATATCTGAATATTATAAAACACGTACGAACTAATGGACCGATCCGATATTTTTATAAATTCTAAATTCGACAAAATACTCTTTATGCAAATCTTTCATAGCTTTTAAAAAAAAACTTTTGTAAAATAACTATAATGAATCATATCGTCGTAATTGGAGTAACAAATAAGAAGAATATTGAAAAACTTTCGAAACATTAATAATACGTGAAAACACAGATATAACAGGCTGATAAGAAGTTTAAACAATCTGTTCTAGTTCATATCGAACAGCAAAGTTAATATTAATCTTGACAGCAATATATCTAAAAGGTAAACGAACTTGTTACTTTTGCTGTCTTTTGTTAGCTTTAGCTTTCAATCTTGTCGCAGTGTCAATAACGAACATACGTTATATCGCGCGACATTTTAATTTATTAAAGATGGCCTGCATTACGCAATCAACTTCCAGTGCTAAATTATCGCAAGATACGTAACACGTTTTTAACGTTAATTAATTCACGCTACACAACAATATTCGCGAAATATACATATAAAAAGATTGAATAATGCATTAACGTTTTCTACATGAACAAACTTTATCAATGTTTTATATTTTGGTCTGTTATCTCTAAGAATATGGAATAAATAAAATAGTATTAATTTGTTTTCAACGACGAATTTGATTGAAACATTGAAATGTGTCAAATAACAAATGACTCGAGCTTTTCTTAATTCTAGTGTCCGAATTGTCACTAGACAGATAAATGTTTAACTTTGTTGTTTCAAATACTGTAAGTTTGTTCGGATTGTATCGAATTTATTTAAAGTTTATAAGTAAACTGTATTGTATAAATTAGTTTAAATCATTCCTTAACACGAGTAATTATTAGAACTATCAGAGATATATTTATATTTAACGATAAGAAAAACACCTGATGAAATTCATGCACAACTTTCAAATCGCTTTTAACTTTCTAGAGAATTAATTATAAACTTCCAATTAATTCAAATTCTTCTATTTACCTAAGCACTCTTGAACATCTGTAATTATTGATACCATCAAGCAGAAATACACAATCCACGATAAAGGAAACATGTCATAAAATGTATTCCCAGTTTTCTTTCGCAGCTCATGCAACATCGAATTTACTTCAAAAATGAAATATTCCATTATTACCATCTACACATTTAATGATATATTTCTCAACATCTACAGTTACCAGTTATCAAATAAAAAGAAATATCAACCAACACAGAGCATTATCAGAACAACTCCACCAACGAACTCAGACCGCAACAGCAAAATCCGCAAACCTCTTTCCTCAAACGTCATGCTTTCCTCGGCGCAAGTATAAAGCGTGACATTTAAAAATTAATCGACCAAATGAAATTCCACAAACTCGCAACAACCAACTTCAAATCCACAATTCTCCTTTCCGCTCAACGACCATCTATTTATAACCCTCTCGATGTCGTAAGAGAAGAATCGAGCTTCAGCATTACGCGCAATCGCCCTGTTACGGTAGGGTCACGGTTTTCGGTTCGATGGAAACGCGGCATTACGGTACGAAGAAGTCGACAGATGTACCGTTATGCGATTACTATGCCACTGCTCCGCTCTAGGGAATGTGGGTGGAAAGTAAGCGCCTCTGCCATTGTCTTTCTCTTTCCTTCGACACTGCACGGTATGAGGCCCTCTCCTCACCTTCCACCTTTTTTTCACTACGGCCAGCCTGCCTCTGCCTGCCTTTACCTACCAGCTAAACTCCTGATCCCCACTGTCCCCGGGCTTCCCCTTTTCCTTCGTTCAAGTTTTTTTTTTTCAACGCACGTTAAATTACGGAATTCCATGCCTCTTACTCCTTCATTAAGCCAAGTCCACGAGCCTGGTGGTTTTTCTTAATACCTCGCGCCACATTCGCCTCTTTTTACGAATTAAAACTGAACCGCGCGAAATGTTTGCTTCTTGGCCTGTACGATGCCATCGAGTACCGCATTCGCTTATGGTGGTAACATATTTGATGCTGGGGTATTATAATATTCTGTATAGAGATTGCTGATGTTTTTGCAGGTGATTTTAGATTTGAGTCTTCGAAGGTATGTTTTGCTGGATTTGGAATTGAGATTATGGTGCAGGGGTTACGAAGGGAAAATGTAGTGAGAGTGATGATTAGATTCTACTTTAACATTAGATCTACGGGCGCTAAATCTGGTATATTTAAATATATTAAATAAGTACTTTGAAAAAGGATGGATCAAGCGGCAAAAAATACGATCAGTTAAGTAATTTGTGTATTACAAGATACACGTGAAATATTTACTGTACTGCTTCTCTATCAATTTGAGAAAATTTTTTAAGCAGTTGGAACTACTAGAATTTTACTTCGTGTTGTTGATTCAATATTGTAAGATCCGTTTTCATATTATAAATAAAGAATTGTTCCTTCGCAGAACTTGTTAGAGTTAAAGGCATAATTCATTAATTATACTATTCCTTTGGCTATAGCAAATAAAATGAATTTGGGGTAAGAAGACAATTAGGGCCCACGCAATTGCCAATTAAATGTAAATGAATTCATTATTATGTCAGAAATAATTGTAGAATAATTAAATATAGCCTTTTATGAACTGTTGTTGTAGAATGATTAAAGACAGTTTAGGCCCACGCGATCGTCGATTAAATGTCAAACTATACAATTATGGAATTACATTTATCTCATTATTTTCTCACAGACTATTGCCAAATAGTTAGTAGTCTCTTGTAATTGACAGACTTCACGATAATAATATATTTTGCGCCCATGCTTTTCAAATGGACATAAAAATTAAATAATTACAGATTCCATCATTTTAGTCCATTTTGAAGCATTCAAATATCAACGACTTGTAATTTGTAAACTTCTGCAAACTTCGCAATAAATGTGCAATTTCCTGAACTACTTCGATTATCATCGAATAATGAAATATCAATAATGTTCCATAATGTTTATATCGTGCAATAACATTGGTCTACAAAATTCAACTCGTTCTGCCCAATGAATATTGGTAGAAGTTAATTAACTTTTTTTTGCATAAAATGATTTTACAAGCTCTCTCGAATATAACCATGCATATTACTTCATTGTTATAAACATTTAAACATGTTTAAACAATGGTCAAAGTGAAAACGACGCCCAAAATACCCCATCCTTTGAGGATATTTTCCTATTTATCTCAAAAACTAGACGCCCAGGAAAAATTCTAATAGAAGGAGGTGATAGAGCAGGCATTTTTCTTGAAGAAACCATAATTACAGGTTACAACGCAAGTTTTGTTTTCGGCTGATAATGCGAAATTAAAATAGCTCCGCAAGACTCAAGGTACTGCCAGTGATTCTCAACGCAAACGTTTCCGCCGCGCTAGTATTTGATATAAATCGCGCAGAAGCCAATGCGATTAAGTCAATATTTTTTTATATTTTCTGATTTTTGTAAATTTTAATAGAATAAACTTCATTCTATTAAAATTTACAAAAATCAGAAAATATCAAAAAAATTGACTTAATCGCATTGACTTCGGAGCAACTCATATGTAGCTTGCTTCACAAGAACATTATTTATTATGAGTTATTTCATGACAATAATGCTAAATTAAACAGAGGAGTATATTTGTAAAATTTCATCATATAAATAAGAAATATTGTTCAATTGCATTCTCAAGTTCAAGATTTTACGACTTACAACAACAACAAACAAAACGACAACAAAAGAAAACCTACACGATGAAGACGAACGAATTACATATCTGAATTCTGCACAAAAACACTATGAGATTTACATATTCTTTTGTGCCAAAAGAAATACTTTACTTCTCTTCTAGTACTTTTCATTAGCCCTTTACCATCGTATTTCATTAAAAACAAAATGTGTAATCGCACTTAAAACGTACTAAAAGTACTAAAGTACTAAAGTACTAAAATATTAGTAAGAATTATATGTACCTCAGAAACGTGTTGACTGTTTGTTTTGGTGGCTGAGAGTAGATATACGATGGCAACGGTGAAAGTGTTTTGGTGGCTGAGAGCAGACAAACAACTGCTAACTGAAGGTTAATACCACTGAGAAGATGAATTTCCAAGTATCCCAGAAAAAGAGAGGTATTTAGTGATCCTGAATCTCGTCTTCGAAAGTATTACACGCGGACTAATAGGTGAAAATTCTTGAACCCGATCACGGAGCACTGCTTACTCGTCTGCGGTCGAGGGCAAACTGATAGCGAGGCGAACGTCGAAACACTTTTGTTATTGTTGCTGTATCGAGGAGACGAATATCTGGAAGGTGCGATCGCCGAGGACCGCCGAGATTGTTTGACAACAAGCGGCGGCCGTCGTACTCGTCGGTCAGTGAAGTGGAAATAATTGCTCCCGCTGCTCGTATACTTAATCGTGATATTGTAAATGCAATTGAACAGTATGCATTATTTATATGACGAAATGTTAAAAATATAATACTTTGTTTAATGTAGCGTTATTGTCAGAAAGTAACTCATAAACAATAAATGTATTTGTAAGTACTGCAAGCTACATATAATACTAGCACGGGTGAAACGGTTGCGATGAAAACCACTGTCAGTACCTTGTGTCTTGCTGAGACATTTTAATTTCTTAACCGAAAACAAAACTCGTGTTGCAAGCTGCTTTAGGCACCGATATTACGATATTAAGTATTAAATTAGAAAAAATTTACCAGCAGTGACAGGCCATTCACAATTAGGCCCACTACTTGCGTGCGAACCTGTATCTCCTTATCCACCGTAGCCTCTGTCATTACTTCATCAAAGATTTTCACCAAATAATTAACTATTAATATTCCTCCACAATCTGCAAACCGCACAGTAGCTAAACAGTTTGAACCTATGCCCGTTAACTAGACATGAAAACTCCGCAGTTACAAAATGCCTCATTCCCATCAATTATTTTATCCCACATTATCATGAAATGCTCGAATACCAACAGCCTTCTGAAGTCATTACTTCATCAAAGATTTTCACCAAATAATGAACTATTAATATTCCTCCGCAATCTGCAAACCGCACAGTAGCTAAACAGTTTGAACCTATGCCCGTTAACTAGACATCAAAACTCCACAGTTACAAAATGCCTCATTCCCATCAATTATTTTATCCCACATTATCATCAAACGCTCGAATACCGACGGCCTTCTGAAATCTAAAAGCCGCACAATAATTATACTGTTTGAGCCCACACAGCCATCGCGTCGATTAAACGCCACATTAGGCGGCAAAGCAGCCAAACATCGCGCTCTCTTGTCCCTCCATTGACATACCGGTGTGTGACGTTTCCGTTTAATCTCCGTCTCTTTCCTAGATTAAAACTGAACCGCGCGAAACCTTACTTTTCCTATTAAGTACTGCACACTGCGCGCTGCCTCCCCTTCTCGATTTCTTTGCAGAGTTCGAAGACCCCTGCTCGTCGGGCTGCATATTTCTTAGGCTTTCGTGTTATTACGTGTTGCAAGTGTTGCCCCCGCTTTTAATCTTCGCCTTTTTTGAGCCTCCGAGCAAGTCGGCCTTTTCACTCGCAACGAGAGTCATTCGCTTAATTTGCTGCATCCTAAGTAGCTCGCGCTCGTTAGCCGTTTAGTGGACGTTATCCCGGAGTAACGTTATTTTCATGCGATTCCAGAGCAAACGAATTCAGATTGCCGTACTTCTTCTATATCAGCATTTTCCAGTTACCGTACGCGGCGAATGGAAATCATGGTTTAAACGGAGGATAGCGATCGGTCGCGCAAGGAGTCCATCGAAATTACAAAGTAAAATGCACGAAGTCGGACTCGCGGAGAACGCTAATGAGCGTGGGCAAAGAGTACTTCCTCGTTGCGAACGATAGGAAAAGTACTATTAGTAATTTTCCAATTGAAATTAGTACGTATAGTCAGTTCTATAAACGTGACAGGGAAAACTCAGCTGTTATTTTGTTAACACGTTGAACGCCATGGCGGTCACCGGTGACCGGCGCTATTGAATTCAATGAAATTTCATATCACTTTTAATTTGTAATACACTCAAACCTGTTTTTGAGGTCTTTTTTTGTGCGATTTTTCATTTGTGCGATTTGTTTTGAGCGGTATATGAAAATTTCAATCAAATTGAAACATAATTGGCGAAGTTATCAATAAATAAGTAGGAGGTTTGATTGGCCATATTTTTCGATTTTTAATATGTAGTTCATCACATTACATAATTATTGCGTTAGGCGATTACATTGTATGTTATTGAACTCTATACATATCTTCAAGTGACGAAAGCGATTTTGTACCAGTTTACCACAAGAAAGTTCGCGTATTGTCAGACTACGAAGGATAATGGTTATACGTTTTGAAAAGTTTTGTATGTGTAAAATAAGTAAATATTTAAATAAAATATTTAAAAATGTTCGCATGTGCATTTTCTAAATCAGATTCCAAGTAGCTACCAAGCCTTGTGTCTTGATTTCGTTTAAAAAAACAATTCCTAGTTATTTCGTAAGCTTTGAGTTATTTTCTACGCAAGACTTTTTTTATGCGGTCCCTATTCACCGCACAAAAAAAATACTTTTTAATTGTGTTGCGAAAACTATCTCTTATAGCTACTCGTGAAGTTTTGTGCGATTTTTTTTATGCGTTTTCTTTTATGCAGTCCCTATCCACCGCACAAAAACAGGTTTGAGTGTATTTACGAATTTTCTAATACATTCAATATTTAAATATTGGCATTAAAAAGATAAAGTCCTGCCGACTACATATCTATTTGTGTCTTTAAGTACTCTGCTTTTGAAAGATGCGATTTTAGTAGAAAAAGTTTCACGAAAGTAAAAATGTTGAAACTGGCGAAATACCAGTATCCTTCAACGTGTTAACATTTTGGGGGGAGTCACAATCGATTAATCAAGTACCATTTATTGATATTCGATTTCGTAGTAGTGTTCTTTTTTTTCGACATTCTGTAACCTCGTGTGACTTCTCTGTGAATTTTGTAATAAAATTGGAAAAAATGTTTCTAACAAAAATTACAAAGTTTCACGGAGACGAAGAATTTTATGTCGCAACAAAAATTTATAAACTAATAAAGGTAGATGGTGTAGATTATATAATGAAATAAAAACACAAATATATGCCCTGACAAGTGATACAGTGTTAGTTTAAAAAAAAGAATATCACCGCAGAACCAACTATCGTTAAATGGTACTAGATCAATCGAGTCCTTCCAATTTTTCAAGATACTGAAATTTCATTCTCGAACCTAATTGCATTAAAATGCTCCTAAACTATGTATATTCGTTGTTCAAAACCCGATTCGTGTCGTAAAAGATCAAACATCTTGAAAACGGTCTAAGTACTACTTTTTACTGAATTTTCATTTGAACTTTCAGTTTCCCAGAAATTTTATTATTAAATTTAATACTATTTAATTCCAGTCTTCAATCAATTTTAAATCCGTTAATTTTCTATAATGTGAATAGTGTTTTATTCTCTATGCTTCTAATCCTCATTTATTAATTACAGATGTCGCACGAACCATGTAAAGAGAGACAGACGACATCCCATCGTCTTTCCCTTTCTCGGTTCATCGAACGGTAGATAAATAACGTCGATTCCTTTCATCACGCGAAACAATGGAATCAGGAAGCAGGCAGTAAAAGCAGCGAGAGCGAGTATAATGAGAAGGTAGTGGAGATAATAAGCAAAATGAATCGACTCACCATATTTTGGTGAAACCGCAAACTACCGGATCGGCGAAGCGTACCGCCGCGAATATTAGCAGGTGCGAGTTCGACCTGGCGTCCGTCGCTGGCACCTCGCCTCGATAATTCCGACAGTTCAGCCACTGGTTGCACCTGCAACGAAATAAATGTTAAGAAGATTAACCATGGGTTTCGTGAAACTTGGAAACCGCCGGAGATAAATGTCGATGATAGAGTTCGCAATAAAGACGGTACTTAAAACCTTGCTGTGCAATACTGAACCACACTAGTGCACAGTGGAACGGAACCTAGGTGGGGAAAAATCAAATCAGTAAATGGATTTTTAATAATTTTATCATAATCTAGAATGTTTGCTGAGGCCAGTGATAGGAATAATAATTGATTTTGCAATCACCTAAGTGCAAAAAACAACGAATTTCAGCAGCGCGAAAACGTTCAAATATTTCACTAAAAAGGAAAGCTATTAGAGCAATTAAAAACTTTATGAGAATTTTTATGTTTTGTATAGTTTATCACCATTAGTTAATGTTGGAGTATCCATAACCAATTTCACGAAAAATTATTTTTTCAACAACTTCTTGAAGTTTATTTTAACACATGTTTTTCGGCTTACATTGACAACTTCAACATCGAAGAGTTATATAGTACCCCAAAGTACCCTCTGGAAACTTTGAAGACATTTAGTTTAAACCGTATAGAATTGATTCCTGCAAAAATTAGCTGCGCCTTTTGTTGTTATGCCTCCCTAAAGTTTATGCAACAGAATGCGGTTGTCGAGTCTCAGTGAGGCGCGCGGTCAGAAAATACGCGGATTTCTTCAAGGTACCGTGCAATAATTAGAAAATCCCATTGACATTAATAAGAACGAAGACTTCTTAAACATCAGTTTTATTACTTAGTTGCTCTTATTGTTAGTTTACAAGCAAAGAGGAACGAGCTGAGTAATCTGAGTGGAAGGAAATCGTATTCTCTGCGGTACACGGTTCACTTAAAAATTGAATAACTAAAAAGTAGCGAAAGGTACCGGGTTGAAACTTTCCAGATATATTCCTTAGACTATATAGAAGTAATTTCTGCAAAGATTTCGTGCGTCTATCTGTGCTCTTCTTTGTTATACCTGCCGAAAGTTTGCGAGGCAGTCCGCCTGTCGAAAAAGGCTTCAGTGGCCTCTTTTCCATTAAATATCTTTTTAACATAAAGTCCACCAAGAAAATGACTTATACAAAAGTTTCTTTATTTCTTCCATAGAATGAAAATCTGAAAAGAACGATATAGATTTTCCAACAAAAAATGAAGTTGACCTTTAAATAACATTGAAGAAATATAACAAATAATATATTAATATTGCATCGATATTCTCTCCGCGATACTATGAAACTTTTGTATATAACATTTTTCTCGAAAATCAATGGTTCTCGAGTTATTACTTTTTTCCTCCTAGATTGTCGATTCGTTCCACTGTGTGTGGTACAAGGGACGCAATTAAGAAAGTTAGGATTTTCTAAAAATGTACAAGTTTCAAAAATTCGATAGCATCCAAATTTTCAAACTATTTTCCGGCAGTTATTTTTAAGTACTGCATATAAAAAGAATTACGCGGTACATTTTTTCAGTATTCTGCTGGCTGATTATGGCACGCAATGTTTGAAAAAAGCGTTGACTATCTAGTAATCAGCCGCGACTATTTTATAGCTTTTGCATCTGAATAATTTATACAATTTCATGTCGTTCGAATGAAATCAGCTTGAAATATTCACGTCAGATCTCTACCAGATGTCTATTTTTTTTATACTTAACAGGAATAACTATAGGTACTGCAGGACATCCTAGTTAAATGTATAAAGTAATTATGAAATTGAAACTACTTCAAAGTACTTTCATGAAAATTTACTATCACAGAAAATTTGAACTTACGTTGCTTTATATAAGAGTGCAAAGGCTTAATGCAGTGGACCCATGCTGTTCACCAGATGATCTCACAGAAAAATCGTTCAAAATGTCCGTAACCCTTTGCACTCTTACAAATTTTTATATGACCTTTCAGCAACTCTGAATTATTTTCACTATGAGCAGCGAGCTGCTCCGGGACTATTTATGATGGTGCGAGCACCATGATCAAAGATTGCAAATCTTGCGTTGTCATTAAAAAAAGGGGGTATAAAAATATGTATTGTTACGCCGATATGAAGTTGGCGTACCGAGCGAAGCTGCTCCCTCGAACCCGTGGATTCGAGGATCGATGTAATCGAGGGATCGATTCGGCCGGTCGTTGCTCCAGCGACCGGAAGCGTTTGGTGACCGGAAGTTGTAACCGAGTTGTCAGACGACAGAGTTCCAAATATTGTTATTAGTTAATAAAGTTACTACAGTTATAGTTAATAAAGTTATTACAGTTATAGTTAATAAAGTTATTAGAGAAAATATGCCGAGAAGACCCGGTCCCTCCGCGGGACATAACAATGGTGTCAGAAGTGGGATACTTCTGGATCGAGGGGAAGAGAATCCTCAGCCCACTAGGCCTGCGGAGGAGGAGACGGATCGTCTAGGGCGTTTCCTTTCCGAGATGCAGGAGAGCTTCACTATGCATCTGCAGAGACAGCAGGAGCTGGCGGAAGAGCGATGGGAACAGGAGCGCTCCCGGATCGCGGAAAAGGAGGCCAGGGAAAAGGCGGCCCAGGAAGAGAAGGAGGCCAGGAAGAAAGCTGCCCAGGAAGAGAGGTTTGGAGCGCTCGAGGCCCAACTTCGAGCGCTCATCACTGAGTTCGGCCGCCGAACGGCCGTTTCGGGTTCTGTGGGACCGGTGGAGAGTCGTGATCCGATTCCTATGGAGGATACACGGATCACGGCTCCCCTTGTTTCCCAGCCTATCCCTCCGCGTGTCCTCCCAACGGAATTGGGAGTGGTCTTGAAGCGTCCAATATGTAATGAAAAGTCCTCCTGGAAGGAAGGTAAAGTCCAGTGTGAGGCTGTAGCGAGTGTTAGTAATTGGCCTTCGAGGCGCTTGGACGCTTCCGCCCCGGTGAAACGCGGAGACACGATGCATCCCCTGCTAGGCAGCCGGATTCCACTTTCGGGAGGTCTAACGCTTCCGACGTACGCGTGTCGGCGATTTGTAGGGTCGATGCGGATTCATCGGAAGATGATGAGAGAAACGACGGAGTTCACCTCGATGGTTCGGCGAGCGCGAGAGAGCCTCGAGTACCTGAACGAGGAAGCGTCGAGGGGAATGGAGGAGGTCGCGGATGGCGTCGGAAGGGAGCTGAAGGTGACAGATCGGTTGACTCGTCCCGGCTCCAAGGTGGACCTCGCGGTGCGCAGGTTCGCAGAGCTGGAGGAAGAGGCGTTCGACCTCGCGCGGTTGGACCGCGGCAGGGAGAGCGTGACGATCGGGACACCGGCGGACGTCCCCGAGGAGATCGGGAGAGCCGTGGCGGCAGCGGCAGCGACGGCAGCGACGAGCACAGCGACGGGGGTAGCGGGCGTCGAACGGTCCCCACCGAAGGGAAGAGCCCGGACGAGTCGGCTACGACGAAGCGGAGGAGCAAGAAACGAAGGAAGAGGAAAAACCGGAACGAACGACGAAGGAAGCTCCGGAAGAGAAGGAGGTGGAAGAAAAAGTGGAAGAGATAGCGGAAGAGATGGAAGAGACGGCGGAAGAAAAGCCAGCGGAGAGAGCGCCGCCGCGAATGCGTCGGAGAGAAGCTCCGAAGGATTCCAAGGCCGTCGAGGTTACCGACGATCTCGAGAAGCTTCTGAAGACGGACCTGCCGTTCCTGACGTTCGGAAAAATCATCGACACCGTCTACAAAATGATCGAGAGCGCGCCGGAAAACACTGGCGAGGATTCGGCGACGAACGCCATACACCGAGCGATTTACGAGAAACTCGGAACGATCGTTACCCTCGAAAATCCAGACCTTCTGACGAAGGAGCTGAAGGACGCTATGGACGTCGTTTGCGGAAAAATAGCGACGTATCTGAGGAGAATCCTAATCGAATGGCAGATCGGGTTCATGGAACGATACGTGCCGGAAGTGATGTCGTGGGAAGTTCGGGACTGGACCGACTGGCTCAGTCACATCAGCAGCCTCGCCAAAGACTGGAACGCCTGGCTGCGCGGAGTCATCGAGAAGATCCTCGAGATCCGAGCAGCGGGATCGGCGAAGCTCGAGAGGATGCGAACCGGGGAGGACGCGTCGCCAGCCCCCTGCTCCTCTCTCGAAATCTTGCCCGTTAACCAGTTAACTGTGGCGCCCTCGTTTGAGAGTGCGCACCGTTTTGTGTCGCCAGAATCGAGCCATGACGAGTATACTCGTCAATCGCAGATCAACGCGTTAACGAGTCCGGCGACACGGAGAGAGGGAGAGAGGGATGGAGGAAAAGCGCAGGAAAGCGCAGGAAGAGGATGAGGAAATTGGCTTCCTCTTACGAAAGAAGATGGGAATCCGCGTGCGGAGAAGAGGCATGTCATCTCCTACTGGTCTCCAAAAGCAAGGTGGAAGAAGCGCTACGTGGATGTCACGAGGCTCCTACAGGAGGACACTTCGCTATGCGCAAGACCCTTGTGAAAGTGCGGCAGAGAGTCTTCTGGCCCGAACACCGAATGGACGTCGAAGAGTGGTGTCGCCGCTGTTACACTTGTACGGCGAGGAAAGGTCCGAAGGAGAGGGGGAGAGGACCCCTCAGGATTTATAATGTCGGGGCACCTTTTGAGAGGATGGCGCTCGACATTGTTGGACCTTTGCCGAAAACGAAAACAGCGCGACGACCATCGCAGAAGCTCTTCTACGTGAGGTGGTTGGCCGATATGGAATACCTCTAGAGCTCCATTCCGAGCAGGGTCGTAGTTTTGGGTCGACTGTCTTCAAGAAACTCATGGAGTTGCTTGGAATCCGGAAGACAAGGACGACGCCACTCCACCCTCAGTCGGACGGACTCGTAGAGAGGTTGATAAGAACTCTGTTGAAATATTTGTCCCTATACGTTGCGGACAACCAAAAGGATTGGGACCAGTGGATCCTGCTGTTTCTCTTAGTCGTAGAGCAACAGGCGGGATGCAGAAAGAAGAGATGCGGAAAGAAAAACGAGCCAGTAAAGAAGAGATGCGGAAAGAAGAATGAGCCAGTGAAGAACGGAAGGGCAAGAATGAACATAACCAACGAATTACGAATGCGATGGTATCGACTTGCCGACGCCTCACTCAAGGTTTTTTGGATGGTTTTCCCTTGAGTCGGAGGACAAATGTCGAGGCGTTTTCGTCTGATTGGAGCCATACCAGTAGACGTTTTGTTTCCTGTTGTCTACTTCCTCTGCAGACGAAGGCATTGAATCCCGGGACGATTTCAAGAAGGTTATGGAAGTCTAGTTGCCCGATTTGAAGTCGCCGCGGTCGGGACGACCGCTCTTCGAGAGGAGGGGGCAGTGTTACGCCGATATGAAGTTGGCGTACCGAGCGAAGCTGCTCCCTCGAACCCGTGGATTCGAGGATCGATGTAATCGAGGGATCGATTCGGCCGGTCGTTGCTCCAGCGACCGGAAGCGTTTGGTGACCGGAAGTTGTAACCGAGTTGTCAGACGACAGAGTTCCAAATATTGTTATTAGTTAATAAAGTTACTACAGTTATAGTTAATAAAGTTATTACAGTTATAGTTAATAAAGTTATTAGAGAAAATATGCCGAGAAGACCCGGTCCCTCCGCGGGACATAACAGTATTTATAAAAATCCAAAGTTGCTTCTAGACATCGCTGCAGCCGCGACAACGACGTTATCAGCTTATACTACAATGTTTAGTATTTAAATACAGACCAACTTAATCGTCTAAAATACAATATCAAGCGTAAATCCAGCGCACCCTCCAAACATCCTAAAAACTAAACATCCCTCTGACGCGCTACCATCCCATTTAAAAGTTCAATCGTCCCAAAAACCCCATCCTGAAAAAATACATAAAAGAAGATCCCCATCATGAGTCATCAACGAGCCAACAAAAAAGATCCCATCCTTCCACGCTCCATATCGCGCCATACCAAACACCAACACCAAAATACAATTTCCTACGCATCGTTCAAACATCCCAAAACGACAATCACCATTCCCAGTTACATCAACATAAATTACCCGTCCGAGTATCCAAAAGGAAAAAGAACATCCCCACCCGCTATCCGCGGAGGCCTAACAGTCATCGGTTTTCTCAGACCTAAATTCATCCGAGCGAAAACGCCCAATTGAGTGCCGCGCGAAAGATTCCCCGTTTAATAACTGTAAAATTCGCTCTATCCTTCGCATCGGCGATAAGCCCGTACTTAAACCGTACAGGCTTTATCTATCGGCTGTGTAACGGGCACGTGCATACACATATTCTAGGTCCGCGCACGCGCGCACGATCAAGGTGGGACCCATGTATAGCGTACAGAGAACAGGAAGCAGGATGTTGACCGAGAGGGGGCCTGTAAGCGTGTTACCTATACACAAGTATGTAAATCACGTCACGTTCCTTCTGCCAACGCCGCCTCGTCGACGGAGAAAGAGAACCGGGGCATGAACCTGCACGGAGGCCTGCGAATCTAATCGATATATCCTCCTTTTAAGCACAGCTCCAATTGGAAGTACTCCAACAACGAATACAGTTCGCGTAAATCTATTAAGATACTTCTCGCGGACTGCGATTGGAGGAAGTGTGTCGCGCGGGCTAGGATGGATGTTAGGAGAGATGCCAGGATGGATACTTTCTGTGATGTAATGAGCCTTTCTATTGTATTTTTAACCCTTTGCGGTCCGAATTATTTTGTCAAGTTTATAGCGAGCTAAATGAAATTAATTGCACATTTTCTTACGTTGGTTATTCATTTTTTTAAATTGTAGCAATACCTATAGGTACTGACGGTTATTTAGGGGATATTACAAAATCATTGTAAAATTGGAAAGTTGATATTAGAATGTCAGAAAATAAAACGAAGTGAAAAACTATGTCGAGTATAGCTCGACATAGGACTGCAAACGGTTAAAGCTGGTCGTTCGAAACTGGCGAGAGAAGTAGCTTAGCAGTAATTGTACCAATGCAATCTGCATGTTTATTCCTACCGTAGCGATTTGACCGGTTATGAAATAACAATGATAACCTTAACTGCTTTTACTTGTCGAATGCCACCGGTATTTCGCTAGTTTCTTCATTTCTACTGAAGTGAAACTTCTTCTATTGAAATCACATCTTTGCAAAGCAGAAACTTTAAAGATAAAAAGAGATTTATAGACAGCAGGGCTTTACCTTTTTACCACCAACGCGTAGATATTGACCGAATTAACAAATTCGTAAATATTTTCAATTCAAAAGTCATATGAAATTTCAGTGAATTCAATAGCGCCGGTCACCGGTGACTTCCATGGTATTCAACGTGTTGATAATACAAGAAATTACAGTTTTTATTTCATTGAACCGGTCATTCGACCGCGCATGGTACGGTTAGTGTTAATGTGTTGCCAGGGGGTTGATACTCTTTGCGCATGAATCTGGAATCATTGATTGAACTGTAGCTTTACTGCGATGGTTTTTGTTATTATTGTTACTAGAAAGTTACATGCCTCTGGTACCATTCTTTTAGAATTCGGTCCATAAAAGACATCTATTAAAATTCGAATTGTGACCAGTGGAGTTAACAGGGGATTATTTAATGATTTCAAATGTGTTTTAAAATTCTCTTCATTTTGCTTTGCTTTAATTTAATGTTAAAAACTAGCTGCATTCACAGGGTAAAAGTAGGTTATAGCGTGGAATTAAAATCGCAGAAATTACATCTGAACGAGCTAAAAATGAGCGAGTATTATTTCAGTCTGAGACCCTACCCTTGCTACCACTATAACCCCCTGAACTCGTTTTGAATTTGAATAGTCGATAGTAGCAGAGGAATAAAAGAACAACTGCAGCTGCATGAACAAACTCGTTGTTAATGTTTTGATATTTTCGGCTTTGTCTGCTGTGCTCGTTTCGTCGAGGACATAGCTTGATGGGGGTTTTGAATTTTAGAGACAGACATGGACGGACACTGAGTCTGTTTTAGATGTATATAATTATCTTCTTAGTACATCAATATTTTTCTGTACGTTTTACATTTTATAATGCGGGAGAAGTTGTCTAAAGTCGAAAAAACTCGAATACGAAGGAATATTTTTGTAATCTGAAATTTTGCACTCGTAAACATTAAGATCTGAATTATTTAGTATTATCGTGTATTTTTATGCGAACGATTGAGGAAAAATGTTGAAAGTAAAACTGAAATTAGAAAAAGATAAGTTACGTTTAACCCTTTGCAGTCCTATGTCGAGCTACACTCGACATAGCTTTTCACTCCGTTTTATTTTCCAACGAATTAATATCGACTTTTCAAATTCATCATGATGTTGTAATATCACCTAAGTATCCGTCAGTACCTATAATTATTACTATAATATCATTAAAAAAGAGTAAATAACCAACGACAGAAAATGTCGTGCAATTAATTTCATTTAGCTCGCTTCAAACTTGACAAAATAATTCGGACCGCAAAGGGTTAAAGAGGCAGCGTCAAAAGACAGAACGTAAACTGGCTAAAAATCTGCTAAATTAAATTAAAAGAGGAAGTACCATGAAAAAACCTATACAAAATCTAAATGAAAACCAATTCAGAATTCAGACTCCTACATATACATCTAATGTTTCAACAATGACATTTAAATTCTAAAATCCTAAAACAATTTTGCTACCCTTCACCAATACTTTAAAACAAGTCGCAAAACATTGTCCCATGATAAGAACTGTATTCTAGCATATTTATATCCGAAATGTTTCTACCACTTCATGATAATAAAAAGACTACCCCATTATTTCCCCCTACAAACGTCCTATTCACACTCCTGGAACGTCAGGCTCAATTCTCATCTCCTCTTTCTTCCGATACACGTCCGATGCGCAACGATGCACAGGATCGCCGGATTATCTTCGCCTCCCTTCGATAATGGTGCCTATTCGCACGATCTGCACAGTGAAGGGGAATAAAGCGAAAGAACGACACGATCGCGTTTTCCATTCTGCCCGGCGAGAATGTCTCGACATTTTTAGCATTCCGGCGCTGCGGGGCAAGGTCAGATGTCTCTCTTTCTCTCCCCCTCGAGGCGCTCGCTCGTTGCTCCGCTCGCTTTTTACTTTTTCCCCGTAAATCTTTAGCACATGCTAGTGAGAAGATCGTGCAAACTTCTGCCCGTACACTCGCGTGCCCTTAAAGCGGGCCCTTTATGCCGGCGCAGTCGAGTTTGAAATCGTGTTACGTGTATACGAGTTTACAGAGATCGATATGACGGGCCATGGGCGTTTCGAATGCGTTCATGGGAGAATAACGTGTAATCGATATGTTTTCACCACAGATCTATCGAAACAGTTGAAATGACTTGTCCGATGATCTCGTTGATAATTTCCGGTGATTATTTACTGTTCAGGAGAGTTTAGTGAATTTTAGTGACCTTGAAATACGTTGTCAAGGTCACCATGTCGAACAATTCTTTCATATATGTAGAGTAAGAATTTCTGTAATTTGAAATGTTATTTTGTGATTGCTTTATATGGAATTAAAATGTTGGAAGAATGCGCTATTGAAAGATCTGAATAGGTATTATTATAGTCTAGGAATTTCTGGTTTAAATGTTTAGAAATGTGGGGTAATGGCTTTTCTTTTAATAATCGGGAGGATGAACTCATCTCTCGGTGACCGATAATGAACTGCTGCAGCTCTTATCAGCATGTGGTCAAATAAAATTGATGTTTAAATATAAGATTCCGTTAATGTTTCTTATTTTTACCTAAACAGTTTACGTCTAAGGGAGCTGAGTGCTGACAATGAATAGGAGCTGAACGAGGCACCCTATAACTGCTTCTCGGCCTTAATTTTCAAGATATTTATAAAAACCTTTTGTAAAACGTCGTACCTCAATTTTAAATGGCAGTTATTTAAGTTTAACAGAAATAACTGCACTTTACATTAAATATTATGCAAGAAACAAGGAGGAGTTAAAATGTTGTTTGATATTTTTAACTTCAGGGTAGTAGATAAAAGTGGAGCGACTACTATAAATAACATAGCAATGCTTAAAATAATGACCCTTTTATAAACTACAAAGTATGTATGTTGCGCTATGTTATAATATTTTTATTTATTCACTGCATCATCAAGAAATAAACGACAAATGAATAATTTACGACATCTTGTTATACGCTTGACAATACAATTAACTGAATTTCTCAAGAATGAATTACTTCATTAGATATGCCTTCTACAACGAAGCGTAAAACCACAATTTGAGAAATAACTCCTGCAAAATTGAAAAAAATCATCTAAAATCGTATTTCCTTCAAATTTTCGTATGCAAATAAAAGTAACAATTTAAAGGAGAAATAACTCGTTATTAAGCATTTTACTAATAATAAAAAAAAATAGAATAATCAACGTACAATGATAGTAATTAACCCATCCCTTTGCCCTATAACAACGAGTGACACCCTTGATGCAGTTGATAGGATAAGAAATTTTGAAGCTTCTCAAAAATGATCAAAATGAAAATATCAGTGGAACACGGGACGATAATATTATTCCTATGTTATTAATATTGCGTTAAATTCTAAAATACATCAGAAATCACAGACATATTTTTATTTTAGCAATTTAATTTCCAATTATCGCGGAAGCAGTCACAAAAGAAATCGTAGGACAAGGGGTTAACGCTGATCGATTTTGCATGTACAAAGGGAAACAAAGCAGGCAAGATGTAACAATTATCATCTACAGCTGATAGACAAAACTGAACACAAGAAGAAATGGTTCTGGTAGGTTGCCTCGAATAATCAGAGCGTATCGTAGCACTTTAAGATTATGACAAATGGATAACTAGAATTAATTCCAGAGTAATGTATTGCACTTTATTGCATATGACTTCCACTGTCAACCCTTAACGATTCAATGTACCTCTTCCAGCTACTCCTATTACGCTTGGTCGACTTTAATATATTCTAAATGCTCTCGAAGGAAATTAATGTGAAAGGTTACGCGTCGTTTGCAATTAATTCCTCGAAATTTCTATGAAGCATACGTATAAACTTTCAATACGAAAGATGATAAAAGAACCGTAAAAGTAAAAGAATATTTTACGTTTATGTAAAAGAAAAACATGGCTTTATCGTCGTTAATGATCTTCTTCGGAAGAAACGAAGAAACTGGTATTTTAATCTTAATTACTTCCTTCAACTACTTCCAGATATGAGCACATATTAGAATAGAACGGAGAAATGCAATTGGTTTTAATCAGATTTCTACGTTTTAAATAGATACTGTAATCTCGGTTCAGGAGCTCTCATTAACATGTTAAACTTCCTTAGAAATGTAAATGGAATTCCATACTACTAATTGCATCGTAGTATCTCCACAAATGAATAAAAAATCGGGAATCCTCTTTGTAACATTAAAACTACCGACAATTATTCCGCTTTACTTAACACATGCCATGTAAATATTTCTGAAGAAACAGAATCACTTCAACAGTTCACATTCTATGAGACAGGCCTAAAAGAATCAAATCACTTGTACCGTTATTTTAAAGAATTCTTAACAAAAAAAAACATGAACCATTCCAATTTTATGAAACATCATATAAACAAGAGCGCCTCCAGCTTCACCTAAAAACCACAAATTGCCTACTTTAAAAATACCTATCCAACATCTCAACGACCCTTTTCTCGCACTTCCTTCGTATACCTATATTGTCAGCACCCTCGCTAAAGAATTAAACAACGCAATAAAATCCCCCAACCAACGTACCCTTAATCCCCCCCCCCCCCCCCCAAAAAAATCCAAAGGCATCCACAGTCAGAGAGAGATTCCGTGTTAAATACCGGACCTTAATCCACCGGAGGATTCTAAAGGGTTAAGGATCCCTCCGCCCGGTGACGTCGCCCAGGCCGATCTGTTGGGGCCACAGAGGAAGAATCGGTTTCTTGGTAAGAGGCTATTTTCACGCGACAGTCTCGGCCCGAGTATAGTTTTATTATGGTCCGTGACTCACGATCCCGCTATATTCGGTGCACCAGTGGCAATGAACCACCCGACATCGCTCGGGAAACACCGGTCTTCCCCTGTTGATGTCCACCTTTCCCAGCGACGCGGCATACCTGTGAGATACGCTCTCACTTTTGCCGACAACAGCGAGAGGAGGATCCTACGACAATTTTTCAAATGCCAATCGAGTGTCCGGTGAATGTAGCTTTCCAGTTGGCCTGAACTATGAGGCGCTCTGTGTCATAATTCTTGGGAGTACTGGGCATCGGTTTGCATTGATGAACAAACTAGGGCCCACGGGCCAGATGCGGAACGTATAGAGCTTCTATCCGGTCCACGGCAGATTTTAACGTTAAAAGTACCGAGGCGGTGAAAATGACCGTTTCCCAAATTTTTCTTAAAAAATTTCCCCCCGTTTTTATTTCTAATTAGCTAATCTAATTAATCGAAGTGAAAATGACTGACTCATAATATTCTTGAAATGTTGCAGTTTATAATCGTGCATTCCTTTGATATTCTTTATTTATTTTGTAAAACATAAAATTATAAATTGTTCAAGTTCTTCCTTCTTTCATTCCTATTTTATCAACACTGAAAGTACCGAGGCGGTGAAAATGACCGTTTCCCAAATTTTTCTTAAAAAATTTCCCCCCGTCTTTATTTCTAATTAGCTAATATAATTAATCGAAGTGAAAATGACTGGCTCATAATATTCTTGAAATGTTGCAGTTTATAATCGTGCATTTCTTTCATATTCTTTATTTTTTTTGTAGAATATAAAATTATACCTTCTTTCATTCCTATTTTATCAACACTGAAAGTACCAAGGCGGTGAAAATGACCGGTTCTCTAATTTTTCTAAAAATTACCAAATCAATAGGTGAACCATGCAGTAAGTATTCCATTTCTATCTTTAATAAATTACTCAAGTAAGTTACTTGAGTAACTTACTAAGTTGAACTGACTTACTTACTAAGTTACTCAATTTATCGCCTATTTCACCCCTTCATTTCTCTTATTTCAAAGTACTCGTTCACTATATGTATTTAAATACAATAGACATACCGCCGGTAACTCTAGTGTTGAAATAGTAGCATAGAAATTTAAAATTTCAGTGTTGCAAAAAAAATTCATTTAACCAGTTGAATGCGTTTGACGCCTGTACACATAATTATTTACTTAATTCTAATTCGGTATCCCGTGAGGGATTTTTAAAACTAAATTCCGGGCTAAGGAGTGTTTTTTTGCGTATGCAAAATTTTTCATATAAATTAGGAGAATTTCTTTATTAGAAGTATTTTCATTATTCGAAGTATTAAGAATAATAATACGAGCACATGAAAAGAACACCTATTTTTCAACATACATGAAATCCGAAAAGTACGAAATTGTAAGCACCAAAATCTGTGGCATAATAAAATTAGCCAAAGCTTCGAAATTAATGTCAGTAACAGAACGTCAAAATTAAATTTCCGTTTGTTAAAAAATACGTAACTATATCTTCTGTATGTACAATACTGTGATCTGTTCTCACGAATAACTTCCTTTCTATTCCTCATTGCGAAATTCGCGGATCGGGTTGCGAAGATTGAAGAAACCTCGCAAGTATTTATTCCTCACTCTCGTTCTCAAGATACCACTAATACCATTCCATCTGATAAAACACCTTGAAAATTCGACTTTCCACAAAACCAAGAAAACTAATAGAAGAAACTACAAAAGTACCACGACCATTCTATTATTGTATTAAAACACCATATAATATTTAACACTACACTACCAAACCAGTGAAAATGACTGATACACAATTTTTTCCAAAAATTCTCCAAGTTTATAGAAGAGTCTTAGAATAAATATTCTACGTCCATCTTAAAAAACATAAGTCACCGAATCGATTATCGTTTGATTCCTCCATTTCAAAGTACTTATTTAATATTTTGAAATATGGTAGATTTAACGCCGGTAGTTCTAGTGTTAAAAACACATCTTCAACAAAAGCGCAAAACATTTACTCCGCTCCAAACGTACTTCCTACTTCATCTAAATAAAATTCTTTCAAATCTTATTATTACCCCCATACGGTAGATCTGTTCAAACTTTCAATTCTTTCGAAATACACGCAATAATTACGTTGAACAATTCTAAAAACTGTGAAAGATCAAAGAATGTCTGAGAAGCTAAAAAGAGAATAATAAAGCTTCTGCTGTATTATGCCAACAGGGATATTTATATAATACTTGCCTTTCCGCAATGGTTGGTTACTATTCAGAGTGTCGTAACCGACGACTCTTAAAGAAAATCGTGAGCAAGAAACCGCTCCCGGTCCCGCTCGGGAAATTATTTGCTTTGGCAGATACCCAGGGATATCGAACGACTTCTTCTGGCGTGACAACAAAGCATACAACTCGTTGTTTTACGCCCGTGATTTCTCATTGGCCTAGACCACCAGAGAAACATCGGGATGGTGGAAATTAGAGCGAGAAACGGAAACGTACAGAGGGTGGAAATGATGGAGGAAATAGCAGCCTCTATTTCTTCTTTTACTTCTCCCATTCATTCTTTTATTGGTATCACGATGAAAGCACTTCGTTATATTGGATGTATTTTAGTTTTCATATTTGGTGATTTATTGCTATTATAATTACAGTACTTTATTATATTGAAGATATTTTATTTAACAATACTTTTTTATCTGTTGCTGTGACATCAACGGGATTTTTTTTAACTAATAAAACTGACACAAATTAAAGTGAGCTTTCTATAGTGGGGAGTTAAGATAATTTTTATTGCATTTCCTGATTGTGAGGGGGAGAATAAAACTATACTATCGAAAAAACTATTCTAAGCAATAGTTGAAACCAAGAATATCATCTACATTTGTTTTTTCATTTTTCATATTTTTTAGTCTATTATTGATATTTTGATAAAAGAACTTTATTATATTGAAAATATGGCAACACAATTGTCTGATATTCTCAATGAGATTTTTTCTTAACCCTAACTCAGCTGAAGCCTTCTATGCTGAACAATTACGTTAATTTATATAACTTTTAATATTGCAAACACACATAATTTATGATAATATTCCAGTTTGTTATACTGATAGAACTTTTAAAATATAAAACCAAACAGGAATAAGTTAAAAACAAAATTAATGCTCAAGATTAAAGCTAGTCAAATTCTATAACTATTTTAATTTTAAAAATTGTATCAACCTCGTTTCCGGCCACCACTAACTATCTTTGCAATACAATTCTTCTAAATGAAATTTACCATCTATATAAAACCCTATTATTTCCTAACACTTATTACCGTTCTATCGCGTAAACAATTTTCATTTAAAAAATTCTGGTTATGGAGGGTTAAGACTTTTATTACGTTCTCCACCAACGGAAGATTAACTAGCTGCAGATCCTTCTGTACACACCACCGAAGAAACATCGGGATGGTGAAAATTAGGGCGAGGAACGGAAACGTGGAAAGGGTCGGAGCGCAAGAGGAAACGGGAGAACAGAGAAAGGGGAAGGGATTATTAGCGTCTGGCTACCATACATTCGAAGGGGAGTTCGATTCACGGTGCTTTCTATCCTTTTCACTCTCCCCATCTCTCTCTCTATTTCGACGGAAGCTCTGCAGTCGGAATATTTCCGGTACCATCCGGTCTTCGTAGATTAGAAATGGAATCGTTCTCTCTAATTACTACATCTACTTGCTTACAGAGATCATTGCATTTATTATCGGAAAAGGAAAGTTAGTAGTTTGCAATTAATTTTACACTATCTACTTTGATCTCTATCATAATAAGACAGAAGATCTATAATTAACTAGAAACCGAATCATGAAAGCTGCGATATACGTATCACTTAAAACAATTTCATGGTGGCTACGGGGGTTTGCCGCTATAATAATCTCTCATTGTTAAACTGGAGTGACGGTTCTTACACTTCTTCGTTCTCTTTGTCGCTAAAAATCATCGGCAATCCTAAATCATTTTTGTGTATTTTATTCAGTGGTATTTATCGTGTTGGGAATCAAAAATGTTGTGAATTTTAACATCAAATATTAATATTAATAAAGTTTAATTTGGCAAAATAAATTGAACAACGCAGGTATAACTTTTTGCATGTTATGAGTGCACACAGAAATTCGACAAATATCAATTATTCGAGCTTGTGAAACCACCCAACGAGTATACAATAAATAAAATTCTATACATTTCGATTATCCAATCACCCTCTGAAGCTGACGACTTAACCCCTTCGGACCCTGTGCACATTGTAATGTACATAATACTTTTCGTGCTGTATCTTATTACGTATAGGTTTAAACTTAGTTTCAACACCTAATGTATCTACCAGTGATCGTCTGATATGAAAAAATAACGTCTGCAACGTCATCTGTTTTTTTTGTGTGCATATGAATTAAGTTAATCTCAATATAAAAATAATTTTTCTTAGGCGAAATAAAAGAATTTGGGTCTGAAGGGGTTAAAATACCAACCTTGTCAATTATACAATAATTAAGTGTCTTCTTTCTTTTTATTTCCTTTTTTTCCAACCAACGTTCATCAATCTATCATCTTAAATAACATCATCGACATAGTTATCAGCAGAAGATATCCGTTATTAACCCTTATCAACCAGTTATTAATCCTTATTACTCCGAGAACATTTCAACATGTTTGCCAAGAAATTCTTAAATAAATATTATTTCCCCCTTGGAAAATAAACATGCAACGTAATTTTCACGAAGTATTTGTTCACTAGGAACAATAATTATGAATGTTGCGTAGGCACATAATAATATAAAAAAATATAGATAAATTCATATTTTGCCACTTCATGTTCAGCAGTCGGACTATGTCGGTTGGAGTGATAATGTTTAATAGGATGGAAAAGATTGCAAAACTAATTGCAGTGTATTTCGTAGGTGCAACGAATCGAAGACCAACGGAACGACATTCGATCGACCCCTTTTCATCGACCTCTCGAGAACCCGAGGATTCCTTGCCGCCTTTCACCGCGTTGATCATGGATTTCCCTATGCGATACGGAGCGACATTCTCGGCGAACATTTTTCAAACGGCATTCTTCGGGAGCATTCTGTGTCCTCGGGGACGAATGCGAGAAATGATAGAATCGGTGGAAAGCGAGATAAGATAATGATAACAATCAATCGCGCAAATCCTGACGACGTTGCTATAAAAATCGTTCCTTTATCTGACGCGGATATTTTTAGCGCGATTATTGCAAACAAATTGGTGAATCTGACTCGTTGGTTCAGATGTACATGCGAATTTAACATTAGATCTTTAACAATAGATCTGCCCATTATTAAAGGGCAATTTGCCCGTCAATAAAGTAATAATAATAATAAAGATCTACCAACTCAATATAAATGGTTGGTTCTTAATTTCTTTGAAAAATTCCTGTTTCTATGCCTGCCTTTTGTTTATTTTTCTATGGCAATATTGCTAAATGTAAGCAATCGTATTGTTCAGTTAGCGATCGTTCTTCATTCCTTTCCTTTTAACGTAATTATTTAATATAACTAAATATAATGGATTAGTCGTTGGTAGTTCTAATATTAATGCGTTGACTGTCAGAGGGGTCACTGGTGACCGGGTTATGAAACTCGATGAAATATCTTGTAGCTTTTAAGAAATAATATTCTTTCTTCTAAATTATAAATTATTTTTAATTTTATAACTATTATAGAATAAGTAAAGTGTCCCAGAACGTATAACTATTTCTACCTCTGACATTTCTATTCTATGAATATGATATTTTGATATAAAAAATTTCGTATCAATAAATCTATAAGAACAAACGAAATATGGTCGGCACTCAGCTTGTTAAAGAAATGTGTTTGCAATTATTTCAGCACGTGTATATGAAAGTTCTTTATGTAATTGCTTATTAATACGTTGAATGCTGGACGGATTTCGTTTGTCTTGCCGTTTAAGTGAAAGTGTAACGTTTATTATTAAAACGCATTGTTACAGAATTGAAAAGCTAAAAATGAAAGTCCCTTTTATATTCACTGATATTGACCGATTTCACTGCAACGTTTCGATGCGGAATACATTTGTGACTTTATTAATATTAGAATTTAAATATTCCAAGAAATTTCATTGAATTTAGTAATCAATAATATAATTAACGGTGGCCATAATTAGGTGTTAAAGAATGTACGGTAGAATTTTAAAAGAAGTGCAAAATACTTCTACTTCTGCAAGTATAATTTCAAATAATAAAATACGAAAAGATAGTCCTAATATAGATTTATCATTGCGAAACTGTCTCTAAATCGATTAAAAGTTTTGGAGCTACAATAGAAAAGGAGACAATTAAAAAAATGCAGAGGTAGAATTAATGTGACTAACTTACGCGGCACGTTAATTGTCATAAATATAAGAAAATGAGATTCTACGGTCTTAGATGAGGCCGTGGTTCAAATTCTCAGCTCCAAATAAACATTATAAATTTTTATAAATAGTGTCGGTTCGTTGCTAATGGTACATGAAGGTCCGCAAAGAATCATTCTCTTCAAAGAATAAATTCTATAAATCAACTCGATCGGTTCTTTCCCAGAACTTTTAAATATCAACAGCTTTTAACATACTTTCACGAGAACAGTACCAATAAATCGGTACTTCACCTTTACGAATAAAAAAAGTGCCCATTATAATAACTTCCAAAAGCCTGAGCTAATAATTGCTTTGACTCAGCCCAGTTCGGATAATAAAGCCATGCTTGAATCGAATACCCTCTCGATCGATTATTCCATGCAAAGTGTCTATGGAGAGCAAACCTATCGAACGCGGAAGGATCAAGTACAGAGAGACGGGTGGAAAGGTATCTTTGCGCAATATCGACGAGAGCACGACTCGACCTTTCGGGGAGCGAACCTCTCTTTCGTTCTCCTCCTCCACCTTCACCTCGATTCCGGAGGAATCTTCCTAATAACGAACATCGTCATTACGAAACGGACATATTACAGTTAGGTCACGACTGTTGAACTGCCGAAAAATTTGTGGAAGTTGAGATCAAACATTTTAACGCTCTACGGTGTCTTTATTGTACTGTCGGTGATGTGAATTTAGATTATGGCTAATATTTGTTGAACTGGAACTTTGGGTGGAAACTTTTAACACTGGAACTACCGGCGTTAAATCTGTTATAGCTAACCCTTTGCGTACGGAGACTTTTTTGAGTGTTAAAAGATAATTATTTATTTGGCGATCAAGAACTATTTTTTTATCAGAAAGTTCAAGTGTTAATGTATCCAAAATATACATTAGTATTTGCAGAATCATATTTCAACGGTTGTATTTCAATTTTTCAACTCTAATCGTGTATACATGACTCGATAAACTATAATCAGATTTTTCCACAGGCCGCATATATGCTCTAGTACAGCTCAAATGGTTAAATATATTAAATAAGTACTTTGAAAAAGGGGGAATTCAGAGGTGGAAAAGATGATCGATTCGGTAATTTATGGTTTGTGAGATGGACGTAGAATATCTATTCTACGACTCTCCTATAATCTTGGGGAATTTTTGGAAAAAATTGAGTACCAGTCATTTCGACTGGTTTGGTAGTTCTAGTGTTAAACATTTTAGAAAGTATGATCAGCATGACATTCTGTCGTCGCTAATTTTCTGTTAAAGTGGAACTTTTTAAAGGTCTACGATGTTGTATTGAACTATCGGTGATGTGACTTTAGATTATGGCTAATATTTGTTGAACTGGAACTTTGGGTGGAAACTTTTAAACATTTTAGAAAGTATGATCAACATGACATTCTGTCGTCGCTAATTTTCTGTTAAAGTGGAACTTTTTAACGCTCTACGGTGTTCTATCGAACTGTCGGTGATGTGACTTTAGATTATGGCTAATATTTGTTGAACTGGAACTTTGGGTGGAAACTTTTAAGCATTTTAGAAAGTATGATCAACATGACATTCTGTCGTTGCTAATTTTCTGTTAAAGTGGAACTTTAACTTTATTCATAAGCACAAGAAGTCATCACCGGCGACAAAGCAATAGTTCCTTAGATGCATTATCGTTATCTGCCATATATTATTATCAGGGAATATCTTCATTCTCAATTTTTCTTACGTTACTGTGCAGCTAGTCGGTAAAAGTTTTTTCTATCTCGCTTATACAATGCAGGAGACAATGCACAATTAAGATATGGCACTGTGACGTTAAACGCATCATAAACATCAGTTTCAGAGGACGTATTATTAAGTCCATACTTCATTTATGTATAGAAAGTGTTCTACGTATTACAACGTGAAAGTAAATCCATGTGGAATGTTAAATTATCAAGTTCCACGCATATTTTTTTGGTTTTAACTTCTATATTTATTTCTCCTAGGAATCATTAATTTAGATGGATTCTGAATCACCGAGGCTATGATATGTTAAATGGAAATTTAAGAAAAATTCGACAGGAAAGAATTTAAACTAAGTCCACTAATTGCGAGTCTGATCCTTTATCTCAGAATCAAGCCCCTCAAAGTATACTTTTCAACGTGTATTAAAATGTTTTAAAAAATTGTGGTTAGTGCTTTTAACTACTGAGCTTGAAAGAGTTAACTGCAAGAAGCTTGAATAAGCTGTTTGCAATTTCCCGGAGATAATGCCACTTGTTATAGAAATGTATAGGTGTCTGGTAATTCCGCTTACGTTTTAAAAATCAGAAATAGCAAGATAACGAATTATCGTTATCTGTGTGATTCGTGCAAGTGGCGGCTAAATAAAAAGTAGATTCAACAATGTGAAACAGTATTTCGTTATTCTGTCAGCGAATACATTCTCAACTTTTTGTTGTGCAATCGGGCATTGTTTGACACAAATACTATCAATTTATAGTTTAAGAAAGTAATTTTGTTCGATACTCTCGATACTTAGTGACGAAAATATATTGTTCCGTTTGCGAAAAGAAGTAACAAGTTGCCGTAATAGTTTCCGTTAAATGCATTTTAAATTTTCGCGTTTTCGCGTTTAAAATATATCATTTTATAATGAACATCAACTAAATACCACATTAATGAAATAAACAAAACTATACTATAAAAATAATGGTACATCACCTCGGTAGTTTAATAAAAATGATTATAAACCTTCTGACATCCTTTGTTACTTTACTATTATCAAATTTGTTAACTCTTTCCAAAATATCTAAAACAAAAAAATAAACTTTTGTCATAATATAGTTTTTTGCTTTGTTCCTCTATAATACCACAAAACAAAAGTATATTTAATTACTCCCCCATCATCGATCGAGGCACCATTTTGCAATTAATATTACCGAAATAACACAAATAATTTAAGGAAAGTTACCCAACTTCGTAAGCGATATTACGTAATATCGATAAATCAGTAAAACAAAAGAAACCGTTTAAAAATTTCCTCAAAAACTTTCACTCTAATACCGTTAATCCATCCTAAAA
The DNA here is from genome assembly GCA_963989415.1 of Cerceris ruficornis. Taxonomy (NCBI): domain Eukaryota; kingdom Metazoa; phylum Arthropoda; class Insecta; order Hymenoptera; family Crabronidae; genus Cerceris; species Cerceris ruficornis. The sequence goes on from OZ022521.1 coordinate 12,925,587, forward strand.
CTTTCCAGCTACAAAACATATTAATCCTTTCGCTCTGGTGGACTTATAAAAGAAATACGTTCGGTATTGACACAGATAGATAGAAAGGAAGTAAATAATTTTCAAATAAAAAACCTTGTATTCCACAGACCGTTTCATAACAGTCAAATGCTTGAAATTCTTCTGTACTCTTTAATACAGAAATGTTACTGCCATTTTATATAAAAAGTGCGAAAAATACGTATAAAACGTTTAAACATGCGCACACACTTTTACATAATACTAATCAATGCACTAAAAAGCAAAGTCGTACCATAAGTAACGCCAAAACCAACTAATTTCTTCAAGGATAAGTCTTTTATTTCAGTAAAAGGAAATCTTGGTGTTTCAGAATCCACCTAAAACAGCGAGTCCCACGCGAAATAACCGTAGCAGTTAAAGCCGAAAAAATACAGACAGAAAAGAAAATGCAAGTAAATCAACATTTTTCAAATGCTCCCTTTATGAAATTTTGGAAAAATGAAAGGAAATTATTTGCAAATACAGTCACGAATCCTTGAGTTCAACTAGTTCGGAAAGTTCACCAACAAAAATATAATTCCTTTTATATACCCTATAACGAGAGGAATTTAGTTTCTCACTAGAAACTTGAGCAAAAGGTTTTCTTCCTAAACAATTTCGCAAATAAAAGTATTTCTTGCACAGAGATTCAACTAAATAACCATGTACGTAGCAGAAGTTCTAAATAGCTGCGAAATTTCTGCAAAAGCCAACACCAACACCATTCCATCATCAACACCACAATGTCAAAACTTACCTTTACGGTGACGCTGTTGGCGGAACCCTTGATAAGATCGATGATCTCCTCGCGCGACTTATCGTCTACGTTGATTCCATTGACCTCGATTAACCTATCACCGGGCAGCAGACCGGTATCGTTGTTGTGTTGCACCAAAGTGCCAGGCTCGGCGAAGATCACCGGTCTCATCTGCGTGACACCGTTCGCCGATCGTTCGACGATCACGGCTCGTCGAAGAGAGAAGCCAAAATCGTTTCGAGGTGGCGGTTGACGTTGGATCGTCAACTCCCGAGGTTCCGGAAGTTCGAGCGGAACGATCTCCGGAAGCTGCAGCTCGACGCCTTGTTCCTCAAAGGAAGCTGAGGACCGCCACCTCGAAAAACCCTGAGACTCGCCCACCGGCGACAGACTGAACGGTGGTGTTGCAAAACTCGAGTTCGTTGTGTCGGTTAGAGAATCGGCTGATGGACTCGCACTGGTTACGACCTGGAAGCAATGATGGGGTAGGGTTTCAGAATCTGGGATATTTGGTCCTGGGTGGTATTTATTGCTTTGGATCAAGCACGTCAAAATCGCAGCCCACAACGAATGTATTTGCGGTCCGTCAAGACAGATGACAACTGTCAGGACAAAAACATTAATTTTGCCGTTATACTTGTTCTTTTTTATTTTAGAAATAAACGTATATTTCTATAAAAATTCATCCTTTTATTTTTTCGCGGTCCACATAAACTCAGACCTTGTTTATTTGGCCCGTGTTATACTGAGGGACCAGAAACAAGACACTTGAGGCGTAATTTGCTCTGATTCGCCTGACGGATAGGGACATCCCTCTCCCTCACGCATTTTCGATTGTGACGCGCTATTGGCAAGAGAGATCCTCACATTCGTTGCGTCGTCATGTAAACGACGAAAGGAGTGTTTTATTTTCGGTTGTCATTCGTCGATCTCAGATTTCCAGGACCGACATGGCGGGGATAGGCGGTGCGAGAGCAATCTCCCTTTCCGTACCAAGTGCCTTGTTTCTGGTCCCTCACTTTACCCTGTGAGTTTGACATGCTTGCTTTGGATATACGTTAGAATCTAATATGACGACGGAAGTACAGCAGGTGTCAACAATAATTGCAAATTTTGTGGCTCGCAATTTGTTGATGGTGGATATTGGACGCATTACTGTAGGAACGGAATTTTTCCTATGCATAAATAGTATTAATTTTTGAATTAGTGAGTGTGGATGGTTTGTAAATAAGCGAGAGTGGATGTTTAAAGTACATGATTTGGAAGGCGACGGATGCCAGGGCTAGCATGAATGTTTAGTCTGTAGATAAAGAGAAAATGAGTGAGTGCAACAGAGAACGCATGCTGTGAGAAAGACGAAGAATGCATGCTGTGAGAAAGAGGATCGAGGGTGGATGCGAGCGTGGATTTTTGGGAAGAGTCAGTTCGTAGAGTCGAGTTGAGTGGAGAGTTTTACAGAGTGAGAATCATAGCATGAGTGGAGAGAACATTAGAAATAAATTCAGAGTTAGAGTTATTTAGTATTATTTAAGAGTCTTGTATTTTTATCTATTTAATAAAGTTAATCATTTGTTTTTAATTACACGCGTTCAGTTAAGTTTCTAGGCTACGGTATTGTTAATTAGTTCTAAGGGAATCTGTTCCGTTTATTCGAAGACGAGTATCTATAATCTTTGATTGCTCGTCTAAGATTAAACTAGAATAGGACCCTATATTACTAACAAGGGAACATCCCGAAGTGTAAATCACCGATATTTATGAAATTTTAGTATAATATAGTTTTTGTGAAAATATTCGACATGTCTTTTTTTTATCGGAAATCGTCCACGTTAAAGGGGTGAAAACAGCTCTCAAGAACGCTTTAAAATATAACCGGATACCGAGGAAGGCAGAGCAAATTCGACCCGTCCGTTAAGTGTTAAATTATTTTCATCATGTTGACTGCAAATTTTATCAAATATGAGATGCCGTGAAACCGTAATTGATGTTATCATTAATTCGATTTTTTTGAAAAAGCGTTATTTACACAGAGATATCGTGTCCATGATATTGCGATACAGACTTTACGTTCAGAGTTAAACGAATTTTATATTATTCGGGATCCTTCGCTTGATACGTTTTCGGTATAGCACGAAACGGACTAACTCATTTGCATCCGTAAACGGAATAATCCGCCAACGATTGTTCATCTGCATTCATAAACGGAATATTCCGTGCGCGACAACTGCTCGCTTTTAACTGTAAGCGTATTATTCCGTCACACGACAGTATCCCGTTTGCATCCGTAAGCGGAATAATTTACACTCGCCGACGTTGTTTCCCCGAAACGCGGAATATTCCGCTCTCGATAAATGTTTAACTAAAGTTACGCGTTAATGCACGGTGTTACGGGTCAAGTGTCAATTGAACGTCTACGATAAACAGCGCTTGCAGCGCATTCAAAAATGTGATGCAAATCAATCAACTGTATTATAGGAATTGATTGCAATATGAATTTTTGCGAGAAGTCGATTAAGTGAACGAAAATAACCAAAGTATTGAGCGGACGTCGCAATTTTTGGAAGCAAAGAAAAGTTAATTTAAAGTATCGAAAGTGTAAAAGGTCGATTATAAGAAGCTGGTGGTCGGCTGTTTTTTTAGAAAATCGATGTTATCCTCTACAAACTAATTTATTGTCGTTTGAAAAATAGTTAAGCGATAGAACAGTAAGGAATACAAGTAACAGAATTTTAGACGACAGATTAATTTTATATAGGACCATTTCCCTCTAAAGAAAATTCGGAAAGGTTGGAAATAAGGTCATAGTTGTTCGCAAAGTTATAAAAATTGCAACAGAGATTTAAAGTCACAAAGAGTTCCAACGGATGCTATAAGTTTACGATCGAGACGAGTAAACATTGTTGTAGAACCTGACCTTCACCGAAACGATAATTTAGATCGTTCTACGTGAAATTCCTTTGATGTTAATTATCTTGCAAAACTTTATCTGAAGAATCATTCAATTGATTAAGGATAATTCTTTAATAGTTAACTTTAACTTTACTAAGAATCCAAGGACACGAAATAAGAACGAGTACAACAATTCTTTATCCAGACTGACAATTCATTTCCTTGTTATTAATTTATCATTCGATTAATATACTGTTTCAGCACAGTACTCTGTGAAACATGTGACTTCTGCCATGACTAATTTTCTATAATAATTAATAAAGTATCGGTAATATAATAAGTAATAGTATTATATAATAAGTAATAATGTTATATTCTATAATAAGTAATAGTACCGTATTAATAAAGTATTAACACTAAATTTACGGGCGTGAAATCTGTTAAATCGCAATATATTAAATAAGGTCTTTGGAAAAAGAGGGATGAAGCGGCAAAGATGATAATTCGTTAAGTCATTATTGTATTATAAAATATACGTAAAATATCTACTATACAGCGTCTCTGTAAATTTGAGAAATATTTATAAGACAAGTAGTCAATTTCACGGCTTCCGTAAATCTAGTGTTAATAAAGTATTCAGTTACCTAAAGTTCTATCATTCGACATCTACCGTTCTTGCTATCATCAATTAACAATTATTTATCGTTACAATGAAATACACCTAAATTCTAATTCACGGTAAGCTACAAAAATATCGGATAACAAACCTTTAAAACAGAGACGCGCAAATAAAAACCTCACGTCATCAGCTCAGCCTTACCACCCAATATCTCCAAGACCTACAGCTACGACAAAAACCCTCGGCACACACGACTTCTAAGTAAATCCAATACTCTTCCCACCAACCCCGAAAAAACTCTTCCGTCACAAAAACCATTCGATTCTCTCCAAACTCGCCAAGCGGAAAGACAAAACCCATACCACAAAGCAATCGTACTAACCTGCAGTAGCTTAGCATCCGCAGGATGATGATGATGATGGTGATGGTGCTGTTGTTGATGATGCTGATGTTGATTCTGATTAACAATCTGCTGCTGCGAAGGAACCCTCCACGAATTCTGACCAGCATGCGTTTCTTCCTCGCTGCAGGCCTCCTCTTTGTGAATCACGTTACCGAACCCGGGTAAATGAGCCGGTACGTTCTGATAAGCGATCACTTCGTTCTGAAGTGTATTTCTAACTAACAAATTGCTGGCCTCCTGATAATTCGTCTCGTTCCCGTTCGGCAACGAAGTCTCCTCCGAGAGGACGGTCACCGTGCCGCTTGTGATGCTTAACCTTGGTCCTTTAAGGATCCCTCGTTTCGGAGGTTTCGGAGGCAGCGGCGGCAGATTCTTCCCCGATTGACCACCGACGTTCGTCGTGATCGTCGAGGACGTCGTCGTCGTCGTCGTCAACGAAGTCAATGACGCCTCGGAGGAGTCGCTTTGCGTTAAACCGTCCGGCGTTCTCGTTGCCCAATTTGAGCCGGTGTTTATGGGTTGACCTGGGTTCGTGGAGTTCTGCGAATTCTCCAGGAGGTCACGATCTATGTGCGCGAAAAAGGAGGCGCTGTAATCTGCCGTGATACCACTCGGTAGTTTCTCTTTCTCCTTCCGTCGACCGGGAATTTTCAGCGATCGTCGGACCTGTGATGCAACATGGATGTGTTAAGGGCGGTTCAAAGGGTTGCACTTTGCACGATGCTCGATTTGTACGTTAAATGGATAATTAACCTTCACCCGATCTTTTAAAAAATTCAGAGTGAAGTTCCTAGGGTCCTTTCTGATCCGGAGTCTATTTTCTATTGGAAACAAGACTTTTTACTTTTTCTTTATAATAACTTCTGAAGTTATTAACTTGTGAAGAATAATACGTGTTCGTTGTGTACAATTTGTCTCAATTTGGGTGAAATTAAATCTCGATTTTGATCAAAAAAGATCAATGGCACGGATGAAGGTTAAATTGTTTAAATGGAGAATATTTTCATCGAGATAAAGCACGTTGAAGAAATTGTTTTCACGATAAATATTCGTATATTTAATCGATCTGATTAGAAGGATGTGTCTGATGTTCTGAGTGTTAACCCTTTGCGATCAAAGTACTCTTTTTAATTTCTTAACGGATTATTGAAGTTTATTTCGTAATTCTTGGATCACTCTCATTAGGGATGTTATGGGACATGTTACTTATCGTTAGACTTCAAAGACCATTGTTATAATTCATCAGCGACAAAAATTGATTTGGCAAAATTCCCTATCCTTCGAATTTATTTTTCATGAAGAGTATCACTGCATGTACCATGAGGTTGTTTTAATAGATATTAATAATTATTGTACCTCTCGATAGATACTTGAAAATAATGCCAATTTTTCATTGAGGAATATTTATCTCCGCTTAAATATCGCAGTAAATATAGATATTTTAAGGTATTCTGAGTTCATATTAATAAATATTATATAACACCATAGATAATTACCACGTTAAATGCCATGGGGGTCACCGGTGACCGGCGCTACTGAGTTCAATGAAATTTCGTATGACTATTAAATTGGAATATTTACGAATTTGTTAATTCAGTTAATATTTACGCGTTGGTCTCAAAAAGTTGAAGTCACGCAGTCCATATATCTCTTTGTGCCTTTAAAGTTTCTGCTTTGTAAAGATGTGATTTTAATAAAAAGTTTCACTTCAGTCGAAATGAAGAAAGTAGCGAAATACCGGTGGCATTCAACGTGTTAACATATTGCAAAATCTGTATGACCGAATATTTATTTTTATTTGAAGGAAAGTATTGCATGATACTTCGGTTGAAAACATTCGACCATTTATAAAATAATGATTATAATTTTCCGAAAGAAATGTAGAATATTATCGATTTGATGTAAGAAACAATACAGAAAACCGTTAACAATACAAAAATGACATTTTTATTCCGTTGAACCGGTCATTTCACCGCGTATGATACGATTAGTGTTAAATCACCAACCGATAAATATTAAAGTAGTAAAATTCTCCATTTTTTCAAACCGACACTAGCAGTAATCACAGCTTATCGTCAATATTCGGAGATACTTTATTTGAATAACAAAAACTATTCTCATTTTCCCAAATTAAAGTAAATTAAATACAAAATCCCCCGAGAAGCTCTGTTTAATATGACCTTGAAATTGAACCGCAAAGGGTTAAAACCTGTTGATTTCAAATCTTACCCTCTAAAACAAATCCTTCCAGCTTTATTGCACCGTATTAAATCATCATTGTACAATTCGAGCATCGTGCAAATTCAGCATTGAATGTTACAATAATCTACTGATTCTTTGAGATGCAACATTGGTTCTCCAACTCTAATAGTCAAAATATTGGATTTAATCCTAAAGAAAAATCTTTTGTTTTATGATAAGTGGTCACATTCGGTTTTTAGGTCTTTAAAAAGAATTCTTCCAAGGAATGGCAAAAGACAAATTATTCTTGGAATTCTGACGAAGAATAGAACGTCAATGTAAACACTGATCTCGAATTCCCTGAATATTTCGATGATGACTGTATGGAATTCTTCTCCTGCTGTTATTCCGGTTATGAGTAATATTAGGTAACCAGCAAAGTTCCTGCGGTTTTCGCTAGATTTCGCTTTAGCAATCTTCAAGGAGACAATATAATTGGCAGAAAAAATCCACGACAAATTTTAATCCGTGTATGGTGGATTGTAATTGGTATTGTTTGTTATGAATCTTTAAGTCTTTAAGCCTCTCTTTAAATATTTATGTGTAACCTTTAGCCCTTTGCACTCCTACAATCCTCGTCAAAAAGATAGCCCAGGTGTGCTATCTTTTATTTCTCAATGACGCGTATAAAGTTTTACGTTTGTGAATCAAAACTCAAAACATTATGAGCTCAGAATATGCGGCTTGCTGGAAATAAGTTAGAATGTCGTAGATGTTTGTATACAACAAAGAAAAACTGCTCCATATTAAGGTCGAAATGATAGCACACTCTGTTAACCCTATTCCTACCGACACTTCACGTATACCTTTTCCTACCGCAACCGGTGAATTTGTCAAATGATAATTTTTTCCCAGAAAATGAACAGTAAAAAAAGAAGTGAATATTGAAAAATGTATTATAATGTGAATGTATTATACGTAAATTTGAGGAAAAGTCATGAAGTTTAAAGGAGATTCAATTACGTTGTATATAGGAAATTCTAATCGAAATTTTAAAAATGGTCATTTGGCCGGTCGTGGTAGGAATAGTGTTAATATATTAAGAAATTGCTCAGCATTTCATAATCTATCAACGAATAAAAATTACAGTACAATATTATATAAATTTGTAAGTATGGGACACGGAACAAAATTAAGCGAGTCTGTAAAAAAGAAAATTCTTGAAATAAAACAGCAACAGTTATCAGTAGCGAAAATATCAAAAATAATAAAAAGAAGTCATAAAGAAATACACAATTTCTTAAGAAATGTTGAAGATTATGGCAAAAAATGGCAAATAATGGGAAAATCTATTGTTAGTGCCAGTGATTCAAGTGTTCGTCGAGTTCTACTGTCCTGTAAAAATATTAAGAGGCTAAAATTGAAAAAGAAACCTCCGTTAACAACGAAACACAAAGTAGAACGTTTACGGTTAGCAAAAGAAAAAGTGCATTGGAAAAAGAAATGGAGAAGAGTATGTACTATTTTCGGACGAAAAAAATTTAACTTGGATGGTCCTGATGGTTTTCAATATTATTTTCGCGACATAAGAAAAGAGACGATGTCAGCAATTCGACGACAAATGGGAGGAGGCAGCGTAATGGTTTGTTGCCAATATTGATTAAAAATGAATAATCCACGTTAGACAATTTTCCGAGACTATATTTGCTTATTTGACGAAAAGTTGGTAAAATGATTCGGAGCGCAAAGGGTTAAGGAAACATTGCGTCAAAAACAACCAAGTTGTCGAAAGTGCAGAAGAAAAAATAATAAATTTAAAATGCTTATTTAGCTGGTATAATTGCTCCTAATTATTTTTGAAAACCACATGATCATTGCTGAAATAGAAAGTTCACTGACAGAGAAAAACTTGAAGATCACTTGTGGCATTCTTTGTTCAGAGATAGGAAATGTTAGAAAAACGGAATTTACAAACTTTTATCGCATTGGAGGAAAGTTTTAAATTGCAAATCTGGCCATTTTAATATGTGAATCTGTTTTTTTTACTAATTCCTATACATACAATTTGTATTCTGAAAAACCGTACGAACTTTTTTATTTACCTAATAGTTACATCAATATTAAAAACTGATGCAAACCGTAACAATGAAATTTCAAACTGTCCACTCTATGATTCATTACAGTTCTTTGGATTAAGATATATAATTAATGAAATAGCCGGTGCCTAAATACTGCGCTTTTCAAATTATTCCGTGCAATGCCTGTTTTCCAATCCTAACCCATTTGCATTATAAAAAACACATTAAAAATGTTCTTATTGTCATCAATATTTCTTTATACAGTTGCAATTACATCAAACATGTATGTAGAATGTAATATTTCAACGATTTCGGTAATTTTTCAATTACAAAATGTGGACCAATTATTTACAGGGTGATTCATAACGATTATGAAATGCTTGGACGGTTAGTAATAGCGGTCGTCCTATTGGATTCCTAGTCGGTTCTATTGTACCTACTTACGCAATTAGATGAGATCAAAGTTTTATTAGCTTCGTGGTAAATGCACTATTCATTATATAACTATTTTCATGGATTCCAAACTACATAAATTTCAATCGTAAATTACTTTCACTTGTAATTCGGGTCAAAGTCAGAATTCAATAATTTAATTATGTTCATATTAATTATATTCAAGTTATTATTCGAGTTTATAAATATTAATTATATTCAAGTTATTATTCGAGTTTATAAATATTCAATTATATTCAAGTCATTATTCGAGTTTATAAATATTAATTATAGTCAGTTTAACTGAGAAAACTTAATTTGCAAAAGCAACTAGATACAATATCGAAAGAAATAAGTTTGTTGCACTTGTTATAAATCTAAAATTTGAGAAGATAACAGAAAGTTTTTAGAACATTGGTTTCATTAATCAAAAATATAATCTCGACATTTGTAATGACACGAAGAACATTTTTGTTCCAAAATTTCTGTACACGCTCGGCCATTATTTTTAACTTATTAATTCAAACTTATAGTGCAGCTACGAGATATCTCGTAGTTGGCAGTCAACGGGTTAAAAAGTGTTTCGCGATGAGGAAAGTTTGGGAAACACTGACCTAAAGAAACCACAGAAGTTCATTAGTATATCGGAGAAGTTAATTGGAACAATCAAAGAACAAATATTGCATCGCAAAGTATAACGAATCAATACATAAATGAATGCTTCTCGTATCAGCGACTTTCAATCACGTTTCAGCTTGAACTTAAAGCAATGCTCTCTACAATACGATAAATGTGTAATCAATGAGCACGATTCTTGATAACGAACATGCCGAGAGCCTTTCGACGTACGACACCGAAAGCTGAGTGCAATTAAAGTGATTAGAAAAACCATGGATTTTCTTTCACTAAAAGAGATACATAATACGGCAGGTGCATGTATAACGGTACATAAAAACTATTAGAAAATTATGCAACGTTGTACGACACTCAAAAGTCTTATGTTTCGATATTACACGTAGATAGTAACTCTTTTAATAGCAACTATCAAAAGTAATCTTACGTAATGTCCCGACGACCTTGAGATTTCGATCTAGGTGCATAATTTAAGTGTCTACCACATTACGACACTTCGTCATAGCGTGAAATTCTTCGAAATATTTTAATATGTATCTCGTTTGTGGAGTGAAAGTAGCGTTAAAAATAGATGCGTAAAATAAATCTTGCAATTTCGATCGTCTTATCGAACCCGTAGAAACTATGTCTCTTTGCATTGCGAATGTTTCTTGTCGCGTTGAAGACCACATCCATCTAAGCGAGTTAATTAACCCGCTCTTATTCTTACAATTAGCAGCGAAAGGGTTAAAGAAAATATTGTGAAATTAACACTAGATCTGCCAATGATTAATCTAAAATATTTGAAAATACCAGCTAAGTATCTTAAGGGGTATTCTCATTTTGAAAATGAGATCAATTTACGCTCGAAAGTTTGATACAATGCAGTGTTCTGATTTTATAAAATAAATTCTAGAAGAGGGCCTAAAAAGTAAAACGAAAAATGGGAGTACCCCCTTAACAATACAACTACCGGCGTTGTATCTATTATATTTGGATATATTGTATAAGTGCTTAGGAAAAAGAGAAATCAAGTGGTAAAAAAAACAATCATTGAAGTAATTTAAATGTTCTGACAGAAATGGAATATTTACTCAATAACTCCCCCATCAATGTGGAGAATTCGTAAAAAACAAAATTAGGAACTGGTCGTTTTGACCGCCTTGGTAGTTTTAGCGTTAGCAAAATAACGATGAAAATAAGGAAGAACTTGAAAGATCTATAATTTTATATTTCACTAAGAAAATCAAAGGAATGCACGATTATAAACTGCAATATTTCAAAAATATTGTGAGCCATCCATTTCGACTATCTTAGTAGATCTAGTGTTAACATCCACGGCTTCCAGCGTTTAAAACAAATGCATTGTTTTCTCATTACTCGAGATAAAGCGGACTTCGCACGACTCAATGAATTAAAAATAAAACGAAGACATAATTTCGAAACGGCATTCTAAACTGATGAATGTAATACTGCTTAATTCTTCACTTTACCTGCTTCCAATCTATATGGATGGAATTCTGCGTCGCTCGATTAAAAAAAAAAAGAATTGAGACTATGATATCGTTATAACAGACACTTATCTACATCAATGAAATAATTTTATGCAAAGCGTTTACCTGGAGAAACTAAACGCGCTCCGATTTAACGGAGGGACTTCCGTTTCTGCGGGATCGCAGAAATTAACGAAGCGTTAGAACGAAACGTTTGTTGCGTGATCGGCTAATTTTAATTTACCTTGTGCTTACTGTATCGAGTACGCAAATGAGCTTCATTTAAATGTTTCGATCGCAAGGTCAAAGTCTGCAATGCGATCACGTTTTCATCATGAATCGACCGACCGTTAACACGTTCGCCATTTAGATTCGTTTTCAACGTTTGTCGCAGAAAGGTTTACTTGAAACAAATAAATTTGAAGCTATAATAAAACTACGGAAGACATCGAATTGAATTACTTCTCTGTCAAAATCGAGCAGAGAGGAGAGTTATTAGGTACAAATGTGTTCCGAGGTTCTCTTGGAAAAGAGGGGCTAAAGTTGTCAAACAAAGTAGGAAGTCAAGTTTTAACTATTTAACGCCGAAACTACCGGCGTTAAAACTGTTGTATTTAAATGTATTATATAAGTTCTTTGAATAAAGGGGAACGAAGCGGAAAATGTGATAATCAGATAAGTAGCATTTGCATTATAAGATGCACGTGGAAAATCTACTGCACTGCTTCTCTATAAAGAGAAATTTTTATTAAAAAAAGTAGAATCTTGCCCTTTTCGAGAACTTTGGTAGTTCTAGAGTTAAATAACCTAATTTAAATCCGATTATTTTTGTACGTTGTATTTAAATGAAGGGCAAAGGTATTTTGCAAAGTGAAGCATAAAAACAGCAGCAAAATACAGATTTTTTTATATTCCATCTAAAATATATATTCCGTGAATTGGGAGACATAATCATTTAAGACTGATAGTCGAATACTGAAGAATGAGAGGGTAATATTTTTGCGAGTCACCTTATATGATATAAACACAAAATTATGGCCTGAATGTTCTCTTTTATGAATCATAAATTATTTGCGGCAAGTTGCAAATGGGAGGTGCTGATGGCGAACGTGTTAATTGACGATGCAAGAATAAGAAAAATTTTACTGGAGAATACGCTTACGTCTATAATTAAATAACGGAGCAATCTTTCAACATGATTTTCATTACCTTTTATCAACAAATAATATGATAAATGTAACGAAATACTTCTTTGCGTATCAGCAACTTCAAGAGATTTGGCGATAAAATAATGCTTAGACATCTTGATTGCCTTACACGAATTGTAATTAAAACAACAAAAAATTTAAGTCATACAAGTTGAATTAATGAAAATATCTCACTTGAAGGATCATCGAATTTAAGTATTTTCTGTCAAATTTAATATTACAACAATCGTGATAATTAATTGAAATTCATTTTGCGAACTTATGCATAAACTTTTCCTCAATCATTAGAACTAGAAATACGAAAAAGATGACTTCGTCTAATATCACAATACTGCTGATAATTGGAGTCAAAAAGCAAAATTTAATATGTGAAATTTCGTGTAGTTAATTTAGTCAGACTTCATTTAAGCCAGACGATAATACTGTTACATCTTTCATATTTTGATTTCCGTTAATTATTCGTTGCTCTTCACATTCTAAAAATCCATTGTAATATTTAGAACTTTGTTATTAATTAGTAGCTAAGAATTTCTAAATTATCACTCATTTAGAAAAACCGATTTCCATATTAAATACCAATAATTGTGGCAATTATGAATCAACCACCTACCCTCCAATACAGTGATTACCAAACTTTTTAGGATTTTCTGTGTGACTGTCTATTTACAATTTCTTAGATTGCTCGAGGACCCTTTAAAATGAACTGCAATTAAAACATGGGCTACTATATCCGAAATACTTTTTGTCAAAGAATTATTTATGCAGAAAACGGAAAATCTTAGTCATCAACTTTACATACAATAGATGAGTATATTTGCTTTGTCTAAACCAACTGAAAATTTCAACTTTCTGACCCCTTCGCAGTTCAGAATTTGAGAAACACTGCTCTAATACACCCTATTTCCTAATCTATTTCAATTATAATCGATCTATCTCATTTTCCATTTTCTTTTCCTTCTAAATCCTCTAAATTTTGAAAAAATATTCTCCATTTTCCAATCTATAAAATATCTCTGTAACCTCTTATTCTCAGAACAAACATCCGATAGGATATATGATAAGAAGAAGTTGAAAGATCGCTTTGTTTCTCAACTTTTATCGGTAAGCGTACAAATCGTGCTACGGTTACATTCGCCGCGCTATTTATGCTCCGTAATTTCTACTTTCTTCCACCATTTTTCACCGAGGTGCTCCAAGACGAAAAACTCTGACACGGACACCTTTATCGTGCTTCGGTGATCGTAAATCATCAGAATTATCTGTGTACACCCACCTCGGCAACGGTAAGCACGATAAAGAAAAACCAATACACTTGAAAGTTGATATTCGATAAATCACGTATGGGCGTTGCTCCAAAGTTCCGCGTTGATGCAAACAAGCGCGCCGTGATAGTCTCCGCGACGGGGAAAAATTTGCAGACGTTGAGAAAAATCGAAAAAGTCTGATTTACTTCGCGATAAATCACTCGACAACCTTTTACGGCATTGGAGCCGAGGAGAATTCATAGTTCAACTAAATTGGGTATCCCGTTTGATGTCGCCACGGATTTCAGAACATTCATCTCCAAGAAAAAGCTGATTCGGTCTTTCACATTATTCTATGTTTGTCGGTTTTTAGGATCAAAATAACTTGACTCCTTTTATCAGGGCCGGATTAAGCCTCTGGGGGGCCCTAGACAAAGTATAAATCGGGCTCCATTTAAATAACTTTTTTTTGGACTTAGCAGCTTGAGTCATCAACTGATGTGGAGTGCTGTTATCAAGTAATTAAATTTTTGTATGATTTTATGAAGAAAATTGAAATATGAAAACTGCCTTCGTCGAATTTGAACCTGAGTCCTCGTAGTTAACACTAAAACTATCAGGATAGGCCAAATTACCGGTCCCAAATTTTTCTAAAAACTCTTCAAATTGATAGGGGAGGCAAGTAGTAAATATTCCACGTCTATCTTATAAAACCTAAATTAATTAATTGATCATCATTTTCACGTTTTCATTTCTCTTTTTCCGCTTATTCAGTATTTGCAAATATAATAGATATAACGCCGGTAGTTCTTACTTGTCTACAAGCGACTCTCGACTCTCGCACATCCTACTTTCGCACAATTCGCTATTTCGCACATTTTTAACACTTTGCACTCCGAGCAATTTTACTATGAGCTACCAGCTATTCCAGGACTATTTACATGGTGCGAGTGCACATCTGTGGAAAATTGAATATCTTGCTTTGTCATTAGAAAACAAACGCATAGATTTTAAAATTATGTTTTACAATATAAAAAATATGAAAACACCGGATTTACACTGATAATGGGGATATCAGCTTCTATTTCAATGTCGCCACCGTGGTGACAATAGAGTGCAAAGGATTAAAAATTCAATATTTTAAAGACTTTTGCCAATATTGCAAAAACACACTCACTCACACATTGACTATTAAAAGTTCTCTAATATTGTAGTATTGCCCCTAGTATTGCCCACTAGAAGTTAAAGAATCTCAAGTTTACAAAGAAAACGCATGAATGCACTTAAACACTCCTCATTATCTGATTTATGTATACTGATAAATAAATATTTAAACATACAATTTTTAATGATTTTTCTATATCTCGCTACTTTCGAACATTCAACATTCGCACACATTTTCGGGAACCAATTATGTGCGAAAGTCGAGGGCCGCCTGTATTTCTTAATCGGATCCTGCCTTTTATAAAGTATTTAATACTATTTGCAGACTGTAAATTTCTGAAAAAATTGTGCCAATAAAAGAACTACCTTGAAAGATGAAATATTCAATCCACAATAAAATAATCCAGATGAAAATAAATAATTTAATATAATTGATTGCATGAGAGAAAATCGTGCGATGATCTTTGTTGATATTTTAAATTTCGGTTTTATGTCCATTTTATTTTACAAGTTTGTAAATGTTTGAATGATTCTTGTCATTCCACATTCAATATTTATCTCTCAGTTTATTGCTTATTTATACTGTATTAGAGATCCAAAAGTTTGTTTTCAGAAAGAAAAGTAAAACTGGTATTTTAAGGAGGAGAAACAAATTTGAAACGATGATATATTATTAAACATTCGGAATAATTTTGGGGAATAGAGAAGGCATAGTTCATTGAATTTTATTTTTATTCTTTGAAATGTGAACTTTACCCTTTGCGGACGGAAAGTTTTTTGAATATTGAAAAATACTCTTATATTTGATGATCGAAAGACATTTTTTTATCAGAAAGTCAAGGCGTTCCAGAGTGAAAACTATAAATTACTACTTGCACGATCATATTTCAACGATAATGCTTCAATACTTCAACTCTACCTGCGTATATATACGCAGATAATCTATGATGACATTTTTTCCTCGACTGACTTGAAACTGAATGAAACCGAACTTTTCATTCAGCATAGCATACATGTTATATAATAGTATTAATATTGAATAATATGTAAATTTCATTGGACAATAGGCGTAAGGAGCTGTTTTGTAACCTAACCCTATTGTGCTATTTTTTGCAGTTTACCTTTATTTACAGAGTACCATTCACAGAAAAGAATGTACAAACCGCTCAAAATAGTGAAATGGGCCACGTCTTCAAAGAAAACGGCATTCCGGCAAATTGTAAACACAGAATAATACAAAAGACTGAAACATTTATTTTGAAGAGAGAAAAAGTCCTGAAACTTTGAACAGACACGAGAGACACCCTGAATACTACTCAAACACGATACAACCTTTCCACGTCCGTAAAATTCCTAGTGAATGTTTAATGAAACAGAAAACAGCCCTGGCAAGCTAGACAAAAGAATGAGAAAAACAAGTAACGTCTAAACAAAACACTGAGAAACTTAACCCTCCATTTCATCGATTATACTTCATTGTTATCAAATTATGTTTACGTTACTTGCACAAGCTGATCGATGATCAAACTGCAATTCTTATCTTAAGCCTCTATTTAGATCCCAGCAGGGAAACGTACGCGAAATCCTTTTGCAAATAATTACAGAAATACTTTTCCTCTCAATGGTTATCACGCATCGGGCAAATTGTGCAAGAGGGGATACAGAACAATAATAAATATACTCCAAAGAATATGTACCTCGTCCAAACGTAGCAATTCTTCAGCGGACATGCTACTACGATCTCGTTTCTTGACATCCTTCCGTTCCTTCTTCTCGCGCTTCCGCTTCTCCTTGTCGTCCTTCTCCGCGGCCTTCTTCATAAAGTTAAACATCTTCTCATTCACAGGGCAGGTCTCGAGTCGAACGTGAGAAAGAGATAACGCAATATATCTCCTCTCTTGATTGCTCGCGCGCGTACACACTTTTACGCGCAGTCGCGTACCTCAGTCGATTCCATACGCATAACGTGACACTGTCCATCGAACTAACACCGGCTAGCACTTGGTTTCGTACGGAGGCTAAACGGCAGACGGGATCGTTTCTATGTAATCGTTGCGCAGGTAGAGAAAAGGGGGCGTGTACGCTCGCGCACGTTGTGTACACGTATTTGAGCAAGCACACCGCTGACAGGAAATCCCCCTGTCACGAGCGATTTCCGAGTAAACAACGATACGTCACTTTCGGTGTCTCGGCTGTTCTCTTAGGCGACAACGAGCCACACGACTATGCTTCTATACAAATTTCGTATTACCGCGATATCCGATCAACGGAGAGAAAAGGCGGATACGTCACTTTCAAAGCTAGCAGCTACGTTTTCAAGCGGCATGGAAAACGATGCATCGGCAGCGTTGCTGAATTTTCGTTCGACGAGCTACGAGACGACCGAACGAGACGCGTAAAGGGGCGTGAACCTACCGGAGCGAACTGCTTCTTCATGGCCGGACGCTTCCGGCATTCGATCCCGGCGAGGTATGCGGAAACGAAGTGCGAGCCAGTTTGCTCACTGCCTTGTTTGTTATGCTCGTAAGAAACAGCCGGATATTGTGATTGTCAGGAACGGAAGCCAGGTTCGACGGGTAAGGTGATATTTCGGAAAGTACTATTCACGAATTTCTCCTTGCTTCGGTCACAATTCACGCACACTTCTTTCACTGAAAAGCATCATTGCTCACGTGAGAACTAGGAACCGACAGTCGAGCGTGACAGTAAACTCCGATCTTTCCCGAGACGTTCGTATCGCCGGTGTGTCGACCGGGGAAAGGTGAGAAGGAGAGACACGGAATACGCGTGTCTAAGACAGACAGGGATAGAGAAATAGGGAGAGAGGGAGAGAGGGAAGTAGGGGTAAAGGAAAGAACAGCAAGAGTCTACATGTCACTTTTCACCACACCTTACTTTCGCGATCCTCGGACGAATGAAAAAACCTTGCTTGCAGATATAAGCTCAAACCGAGGGACGGATTACACTCGACGTACGACTCGTTCGTCGCGACACGCTTCTGTGTCACGGTAAAAACGATCGGTGATGTCGCGTGGAACGGACGACCGGCGTGAATTCCGACGTGCACCGAAACTGACAGCCAGCGCGGCACGAGACACGCGTCACAACACCGCCACTACACTACCCGCCATTCACTACGCCGAGGACGCGTGCTTACAACGCGTGTGATCCGAGCGTTACGAGATTACTCACAACAGCCGTGCCACCCTCTCGAAACGATCGCAGACGAGTCCCGAAGAGTGTACGGTACCCTAGCCCATCGGATCGGACCTCTTGCCGGAACAACGCGGTAGACATTAGTCGGGAGTTCAACGACGCGCTCTTGCTTTACCACGGTACACTCGTGTGACACGGACGACTGTCATGGCAGATCCGCCGCAAGTTGTAAGCGAGACCGGTGGCGACTGCTAGCGCCCTGAGTTGGACCACGGCCTCCGTGCCCGCACCCTTCTTCACAATCATCATTAGTGCGCCTGCGCGGCCAGTTCCGCACGTACCGACTGAACATACGATGTGCGACATCTTGATGAACTTAAATCTTTCTTTTGTCGATAATATCACTTGATAATTTGCAATATGTCTATCGTTTATATTTCAGTTGTATGATTTCTATTTGGTTAAATTTTGCATTATCATACGATCGAGTTTTCGGATGATTTTGTACGAAGTTTTGCGGTTATTAATTAATTGGATTAATGTAGAAAGGTATTGTTCTTGTAAATTCGTTTGTATTGCATATATTTCTTAATGCTGATATAGTAAATAAAACAGCCGGCTTATCGTCAATGTTGATTAAAACCATTTGACCGACATTATTATCTCGACCAATGCCGCCGAACATATTTGCCACTAGCTGGCAGCACGGAGCAGAGATTATTGAATAAAAAGTGAAATGCTTGCGACGAAACCTAACAGATGATGCCGCAAAATAGCGTATCGTCTACGGCAGTAACCTATTCGATAGCAATCCTTTCGAGTCGCGGTAACGATATCTATCGTTCTTAATGGAACACTATGTTATTTCGAACTATCTCGAGTGCTCGTAATCTCCTTGGCATTATAGACATCAAAGCTTGTCTACGATGTTCCAAAAGCAAACTTGCCACGCTCTGTCTCACGACACGACGTCCATTCACGACGGACACCCGGTGCCCCACTGTCGGTGAGATTATCGAACAATGGAGCCGTCGATTCGAGAACGAGGGCATTCCAGAGCCCGTAGAATCGATCGAGCACATCGTTGCACACGTCATAGGCACTAGCAAGGTATCACAATCGTTAATCATTGACCGCATTGACGGCGGCTAGTAGTTGGTAGTAATAAAGTACCAACGTGATCTCGATTCTACGCTCTTCCGAAGCTGCATGCCACGGAAAATGCGGTCGCGCATGCGCGTTATGAAGGCATTCTCAAAGCCAGCTTTTCCGTTCCTTAATCTTTTTAAGTGGCTACATCGATTTTATACTAGATCTGCGAAATCCGTTTAATTGATGGATCTCTACTTTTTCAGTTTTATAAACGCTTTTCAAATTTATAGTGTAGCAATGCAGTACATATTTCACGTTTATCTTTTAATACACAAATTACTTTACTGTGTGGTGGCGAACCTAGAGTACGCGTGCCAGAGATGGAACGTGAACGATTAGAGATTCAATTTTTTTCTAGTAAATATCTCATGGGTGGAGGCTGATTTCAGTTATGTGAATAAATAAATAAATAAAAATCTTCTCGGCACGCCAGACAGTCGAAAAATTATATTTGGGAATTTTTGGCACGCGCATGTAAAAAGTTTCGCCACCACTGACTTGACTGATTATCTCCTCTGACGCTTGATTCCTCTTTTTCTAAAGTACTTATATATTATATTTAAGTATAACAGATTTAACAATCGTAGATCTAATGTTGAAAAATTAATAAATATAATTCAGCGAGTGAAAAGGGAAGAGTTTTGATAATTTGAAATAATACTTTAATCTCTGCCTATTGATCTTGTTTATGGCAAATCATGTAAAGAAAGTAAGCTCATCTGTAAGTGAAAGTCTGTACATCTGAATTTTTTAAAGTATTCGTTTGCACTGAAGAAATTCCTTCTTATCTTATACGATAAATACTGAAGTGTTAAATAATTGTATGCTTTATCTGACACATTACGGATTGTGTGCACCAACTTGTGCATTTTAAGATAATTTCCGACAAAGTCCGTTTTGTTAAAATCAAGATAAGGGGGTGTGCACAGGTCTAAGATACGACAAAATCAAATTTTGTCTGTATTAGTTTAAAATTTTCATCCACTTACAGAGAAAGTTCGTATAAAAATAAGTAGTAATTGGTAATATCTTAAATTAAATACGTTAAAGATAAGCTACTGCACGGTTAAAAATTATTTTAAATTAATTAAACCCCAGAATCGTCAACGTAAATAAATATAAATTTTCTAAAGTCCTGAAATTTCAAAGCGGAATATATAATAAATATTAACAAAAATAATATAACATTGATATTAATACGAAAATGTAATATCCATCGCTCTTTCCAAAAATATTCTTTCAGATACTAGATCTCGTAAATACACGCGATAAAATACTTACAGCTGACCAACGTGGAAAATTAGAAACATTGTGCGAATGCCGCTTGTCTAGGTATGAAAATTCCTGTCTATATCTTCGAATGCGCATAAAAATTTTTTTATGAAGCGAAATACATCTTGCAGAATGCCGGTACAGTATATAATAGGAGAATGGGATTTTCGAGACATCAGCTTAAAGTTAGTCCCCCCAGTTTTCATTCCACGACCAGAGACTGAAATATTGGTAGACTTTGTCCTAAAAAGATTAAGTTCCTCTTCAACAAAGGAACACGAAATCCTAGAAATCGGATGCGGCTCCGGAGCGATATCTCTCGCAATCGCTCATTCTTGCAAAAATGTAATTACGATAACTCTACTTGCATTATCATATACTTCAAAACTTATAAGTATGCATAACAACTAATATGTATCTGATAAAAGGCAAAATGTATAGCAATTGATTCGAATCTATACGCCTGCGAATTGACGAAGGAGAACCGAGACGATCTTGGTTTACAAGATCGAGTGGCGATTGTTCACGCGAAGCTGAACGAAGACGGGACGATTCATGCTTCGAGAAATTTGAATGGAAACGAAATTCCTGATTTGAATTCAAAAACCTTCGACTTTATCGTTAGCAATCCGCCGTATGTGCCGTCGAAGCAAATACCCAAGTTGGAACCTGAGATAAGAATGTAATTTACTTGAGTTTACTTCATCCTATATTTATTTAACCCTTTGGCTATGGCTGAGCTGGAATCAATCCATTGTACGCTTCAACTGATTATAGAGTACGAACAAATATTGATACTGTGATTTCGTAAAACACAAAAAAAATCTACTACAATATATTCTTATTTTAAGACAGCATTCTACCCTTAAGGGACAAAATAAATGTTTGGTTCTCGTGTAACAAATTCTTTATAAGGTTTCTTGATGAAACCTTTACAAATAAAGACGTAAACAACTGTAATGACAAAAATGACATATCCAAATAACAAATATCCAAAGGATTAATTAGAAATTCATTTATTGTAAATCTGAATTTAATACTTAACAGTTAATACTTGATGCCACAAATAACATCGTATCGAGTACAAACAAAAATAGTAAAATGAAAAACACCAAAGAAACAAATAGTTAGACACTGTAGGCTGCATACGAGCAACAATGTGAACATTTAATATACAAATTGTTCTGGCATTATAGAGTTATAAAAAATATTTATGATAATGTTGCATTTAATTGCGAAAACATTAAACGAATTGAATAGAAAATGCGTGGGTAGCGTTCTACCCACGCAGCGAAGGCCATGTTAATAGCCATGGAAGTTTCGAAATATATCGCCAACAATGGTGTAGATATTGACCAGAGATAAATAATTAAGCTGACTTTCTCGAAAACGTTTCATAGCTATGTCTTGTTACTTGCATGCTTTACTCGTGGTATCAAGTATTAATATGTAAAGTATACAAAAGTTCGTAACTAATACTTTTGTCATCCATTGCCACTTTGTTTCGCTACTAAAAATATGTTAAACGAAAAGTATATTGGCATAAATGTTTCTTCAAACAGTTACGAAGATTTAAGAGCACTTGACGGAGGGGACGATGGCCTGAAAATAATCAAGCCACTTCTGAAATATGCTGCCGGAGCACTAAAACCTGATGCACGTCTTCTTCTGGAAGTTGACACGAGTCATCCTCAATACATCATATTTTTTGCTCAAAAATATCCCGATCTAAAGCTCCAATACGAGCACACATACAAAGATTTCTGCAATAACGACCGATTCGTTGAGGTATTGAAACTATCATAGGTTCCTTTTCAGATTTGTATCATTTATATAATAAAGTATAGTTGTTAGTAAATCATGTATTTCTTAAAGCACCACCTTTCCCAGAATCCTACAGCCAGATTATTAACACTATTCCTACCGAAACTTCACGCATACCTTTTCCTACCGCAACCGGTGAATTTGTCAAATGATAATTTTTTCCCAGAAAATGAACAGTAAAAAAAGAAGTGAATGTTGAAAAATGTATTATAATGTGAATGTATTATACGTATATTTGAGGAAAAGTCATGAGGTTTAAAGGCGATTCAATTACGTTGTATATAGGAAATTCTAATCGAAATTTTAAAAACAGTCATTTGACCGGTCGTGGTAGGAATAATGTTAACCACTTCGTTCTGTCGGACGTGTTATGACGCGACGACGATACTGTTTGTATAAGGTCACATCAAGGTATCACCCGACGCTATGTCTCTTGTGCGATGCCACAGACGACAACACAACCCAGAGGACGAAGTCGTTAAGAATAGTTATAAACAAAATATTGACTGTAGACGATTTATTTAATTTCAATGAGAAATTAATAGTAAATGAGCGAATGACCTCGAAATTCGAATATTGAGTTATCTTATGCCTCGAATGTTCGAATTTCTTATATGTAAAATATACTTAGATGGTTAAAAACACTTAAAGAATATTATTTAAGTTAAAGAATAACTCCTCTGTGGTGTTACCTCTGAATTTATCAATAGAGAATACTATTAAGATTAACACGTACACTTTTTAAACTTGCGTTGTTTTCACGTCACATAATTGATAGTTAAAATAACTATTCAAACTGATAAGATTCGAAACAAACGAAGGATTTGCTGGCATTACTTTGTCTCACTTTGTTTCGTGAAAATAGATAGTTAACGTTTAATAATACAATTGCTTTGGAGCGTACACGAAACGGTTGCGTGAATTGCAAAGACATAAGGCGGAATAAACTACGATAAATTTGACAGTCAAGAAAGAAAATAAATCACAGTTTCTCCTCACGAGTAATTTTTAATTATTATGCTCGCTTCATAGAACAATACAACCAGTCTCTACTGCCGTTTCGGACCTTTCGTCCTACGGCATGGTTTGGAGACCGGAGTAACAGTCAAAATATCTGACTCACCAGTGTTGAAACAGCACAACACCCTAAACTGTGCCGCTGTTATTGAAGTTGTCTTGAAGTCGTCTCACGGAATGCCCGGAGTATAAACCAAAGCAAGTAGACACCTCACATTGTAAATGGCAACGTTGGTAGAACGTTAAAGTTTTTTCTATTTCAGTTTTACAACGAAATAGAATTTAACACGTTGAATGTCACCCATATTTCGCTAGTTTCATCATTTCCACCTAACCGAAACTGTTTCTATTAAAATCACATCTTTACAGAATAGAAATGTTAAAAGTAAGAATAGTAATGTACTCCGCAATACTTCACTTTTCTAACAGCAATATTTTAATATCGAATATATTAGCATATCAGTGAATATTGCGATTTGAAAATCATAAGGAATTTCATCGAATTCAACAGTGCCAGGCACCGGTGACCCCCATGGCATTCAACGTGTTAATTATAGAAATTGAAGATGAAAAATAAGTCGTATGTATATGTTACAGTTATGGTTACCTATTTAGTTTATAAAATAACGGATTTAATACCAGTTATTTTATGAAATTACTGATTCCACGCTTCAACACCAAATTTACAGGCGTTGAATTAAATATATTAAAGAAATACTTTGAAAAAAGAGGGATCAACCGGCACAGAAGATGATCAGTCAAGTACTTTGTATATTATAAGATACATGTGAAATATCTGCTGTACCGCGACTCTATAAATGTGGAAACAATTTCTAAAAATTAGAAATCCGTCAATTTGACAGCTTCCGTAGATATAGTGTTAATGGTAACATATATATCAAGAAACGTTAAGAGCAGTTCGTCAAAATTGATTAGTTTTATCTATATTTTTGAAAATTAAATATATTCGATCGCATGCCTGCCTGTTCCCTATCTGACCGCAAGGTCGTCCGAAAGGAGACTCCGAATTCTGTAAACACACAAGCCTAAGTTTCAAATACCTACGTAAAAGGTCAAAAATCCTGTATAACCATATTTCAGTATAATATTAATCGTCTTCTTCGTCAGTAAAATTGAAATATGAAATTATAATCCGAGTATTAATGTTGTAAACTAGAAAAGTAAGGCGTAAATGTCGCGAGAGTTCGTGGAATCTCGTAATTGCGTAGTTATTCCGGGATGGTTATTAAATTTGTAATTGGTATCATTAAAATTGACAGATATGGTTTAGTAAAAGTAATACCACAGACGAGGTATACCTCTATACTAATTCTATAGCTAATATACGTAACAGATAAACGAGAGTACTATTTTTTAGCGATCGGTAAACGCGAAAATTTTTAAAACTACACTCACAGCGAATTCATGTTGACGGCACCAAGCGAAGAGAGAGAATGAGGCAGGAGCTCCCTCTGACAGGAGTGGGGGGAGCTCGCGGCTCTCTGCTGCCGCTTGGTGGGGGAAACGGCGGACCAATTAGAATGCGGCTACAACTGGAAGCGACGAACTGTCTATCCACAGGCGCGCTACAATTAACAAGGAAAGTTCGGGAACTCATGATTTTGACGCAGGTTTTAATAAGACTTTGCATAAATATTAATTAGACTCAACTAAGAAGAAGATAGCTGTAATTCGTTCGTGCCCGTTTTCAGCTTTGAGAGAGATATCAACACCTTTGCCGAAACCGGCCCTTCAATGTACGTGCTTGGAGGTCGTAAACAAGAAAATGGAATTGTTATTTTAAATTAGTTGTAGGACTTCGCGTTATATTACCTTTAAAATGCGGAGTTAAATGCGTGAAACTATCGACAAATTGGGAAATAATGTTGATCATTCTTTTGATTATCTATTGATTCAATTTTTTTATTAAGGCGAGTCGTGTTTGCATAATGTTATGATATGTACACTGATATCAGATAAACCTATTATAAGGAAATCAGTTTTGTTGAATCCATCATTTAACAGGGTTCCTTGTACTAATTTGGAGTAATATCATATCGCAGTAGTAAGGACCTGTGTTAGTACACATAGTTTACGAAATTTAACTTTAAACAAAATCAAAAATTTACTCTGAGAGCTAACAATTCTTAGATTTTCATTAAAACGATTTTGTAGTTCTGATAATTGTGTGCGATGAGCCGAACAATTTTCAAAATAGGAAATTTCGAATACTTCCAAATTAGAAGCTGTGTATAAAATTATTGAGTACACATAAGTTTCACCTGATTTGAAACTTATTAGAGTTATTCTAATCTGAAATTAAATAATCTTAAACTAATAATTCTCTCACACTTATCTTTAATTATCTTATATTCGTGCTGTCCATTCCCTGATATGTAAAATACTTTCAATTTTCAAAGAATTCAAAATTTCGAATATACTGCACTAATTTCGAATTATTTTAAACTGCAGTGGTCCAATCACTCCTCCTAACATAGAATAATAAAACAAATCTTAACAAAAATTCCACATATTGAAACACGGAAAACATTCATTGCAGCATTCGTCCCATCTTTTTTTATCATTTTCTGCACTACACATTTTCACGTCAAAATACAGAAATATCTGCTTTCGACACAGTACTTTTCACATTCCTACATTCTTATCTAGCAGCAAACTCACTCATTTCATACGAAATACCTCGTACAAATTGTAAACAGCTTTGACGATGATGAGTATACAAAATTTCATGAAAAACTGTCAGAAATATTTACAAAAACTTGCTTTGAAATCAAGTCCAAGACTTGTTCCACGAATTCCTCTTCCTTAATGTCATCCATTCATCCTATCCTCTATCTAGTAATTTATTTTTGCACATTGTTATTGCGGAGAGAATTTCTCGAGTTCTTTTTTAATCGAGGCGATTAACGGTATCGCGGGATCTTCCGGCGGAAGCTGGCAATCCGTAAGTATTCGCCTCGTGTCCACTTCCGGCAGATTAGGTCTATGAAAAGGACCGGCACTGAGTGGTCTGGAGCCCCAAGCACCGCGAAGTTGAGTTGGTCCGGAATGTCCGGTTTCCGGTATATCTTCCTCGAAACCTCTTCGTGGTAGCGACGTGCGCGGTCGCGACTTCATTTCCGCTGTCGGCGATGCAACCGGGCTGAATTTTACGCGAAACATTATTCTAGCGAATTTTCTTTCCAGCATAATTAGTTTAAGTCATTGATGGGCAAACTTTTTTAGGATCGAGCTAAAGAAAAAGAAATATTTTCGCCGGACAATATAATTTATCACAATACTCTACAATAACCAAGAGAGCATTTTAATTTCTATGGACAATTTTGCATGTGTAAGAAAAGGAACACACCCTCAAATGAACTTTTTCAAAAAAATTTACATTGATAATTTCTATATAAATACTTTAACATCTGCGGCGGATCGAAAGGAACCTTTAAGCGGGTAACATTTGGCCCCCGGGCCTACTTTGCCCATCAATGATTTAAGTTATCCTAAAGTCTGTTTGATTAAAGCTGTAAGCCATCACATACATTTTAACCTTTGAAAAATAAGGAAAATTCAGGCAGTTGTTGTGCACATTTTTAGTGAAAAATCAGTATGCGAACGTTACTATATGTTATTTAACACTAGATCTACGGCTGCCAAATCTGGTATATTTAAATATATTAAATAAGTACTTTAAAGAAAGATGGATCAAGCGGTAAAAAATACGATCAGTTAAGTAATTTGTGTATTATAAGATGTATGTCAAATATTTACTGTACTGCTTCTCTATCAATTTGAGAAAAATTTTTAAAAAAATACGAGCCCGTCAATTTGACGGCGGCCGTAGATCTAGTGTTAAACAGTATGTACTGAAAATTTGAGAAAGAATACATACAAGTGCAGTTAAAGAAATTAAAAACAACGCCGTGGTTCATACCAAAAGTAAATAAATCTAACACTGGAACTTTAAAAAAAGTGATTTAAGAATGTTCATACATTTCAACGAGCTAAAATCGAAAGGCAGTTATATCGCATATGAAAGATGTTTTGGTCATCGTTCTTTAAAAATATAAAGTGAAATTTTAAAACGGTCTTGCAGAAATTATCTGAAAAATTCCTATAGTATATGGCCGAGAGCAGTTCACTGTAAGGAAGCCGCAAAACATAAAAAATTATAGTCGTAACCAACTACAGGCGACGTTAATACAAACAACAAAAGACAGCTAAAATCAACATCAACCTCTGCAATCCTATGCCAAGTATATCTCGATATAACATGTCGTAATTTATATTCTATTGCGTTAATTTGGATATCCGAAACTGTCAATGAGTTGCTATGTTTATCTAAATATCCCTCAACACCTACAGTTATTACCATCACCTGATACCGGTGAAAAGTCCATCGTAAAGAATTCGGAAAAGAAGAAATATCAGAAAAGTACTTTGGGCCGTAAACGGTTAATATTACTTGCCCTTATAAATGGATAATGATGCGCCCGTTGAATTTCCGTGCATATGTTTACGTTAATTTTCCCTGGCTTTAATGTTTCCTACGAAATAATACTCTTTGGAATTTCAATTCTCTGTTACCTGAATTTTTTACTGTGCTTGAAAATTATGTAGACGGTAGGACGTTGATAAACGTTAATATTTTCCGGAAGACGTAATGCTACGTGACTTCAAAGTCTTCAACTAATTGTAAGTACTGATATCGTAGTCCCACGTTATTTCAAAATTTGAAGAGCTAATCACTATGAGCGTCAAACTCAATACTTCTCATATTCGCATATCTACAAAGCAGACTTTCGGAAATTATATACGGTTCTCAGCAAAACATCAAGAGTTAAAACTCGGAAAGTTGGACATACTGACCATCAGACTTATAAAAACTGTCGATCATTAACCTTTAGCACTCCTATGTCGAGTGTGGCTCGACATTACATTTCTTACGCCAACTTTAACGTTGAGCTGGACTCGACATTATACAACGCAATATCTAAGATAACAGTAATGATAATAACAACAATTTCTGTTGTAATGCAACTTTCTACTGAGTCCTCCTTTTTTGTATATTTTGTAAATTAATTAAGGAGTTGTTGGTTGGGTGACAAAATATTGAAGAGTGCAAAGTGTTAGGTTTTGAAACCAAAGAACAGTAATGATAATAACAACAATTTCTGTTGTAATGCAACTTTCTACTGAGTCCTCCTTTTCTGTATATTTTGTAAATTAATTAAGGAGTTGTTGGTTGACTGACAAAATATTAAAGAGTGCAAAGGGTTAGGTTTTGAAACCAAAGAACAGTAATGATAATAACAACAATTTCTGTTGTAATGCAACTTTCTACTGAGTCCTCCTTTTTTGTATATTTTGTAAATTAATTAAGGAGTTGTTGGTTGGGTGACAAAATATTAAAGAGTGCAAAGGGTTAGGTTTTGAAACCAAAGAACAGTAATGATAATAACAACAATTTCTGTTGTAATGCAACATTCTACTGAGTCCTCCTTTTTTGTATATTTTGTAAATTAATTAAGGAGTTGTTGGTTGGGTGACAAAATATCAAAGAGTGCCAAGGGTTAGGTTTTGAAACCAAAGAAGGGATAAATACCTGACATGGGCAGATCTCCCTCTCGTCTCCGAAAGTATCGCGAGAGCATCCGCCGTGAGCGTGGCTGAAGGCGGCCGCCTTGATGACGACTGTGGCTCGCTGAGTTTAATGTCTCTGCTTCCGAAGAGGCTGAAGGAGTCCTCGAGGAGCTCGTGGAGCCTCCGCCTTGCCCGTCCCACGGGACCAGCTGTCGCCATGTATCCTGGATCGACGTCGGTCTCCGATGTACCATTACCTGACGACAGTGCGGATCTTTCGAAAGGTTGTGCAATTGCACGAAACATCTTTACGACGAAATTTCTACCGCTGTCGAACGAACATTTGTTTCCCCTATTTTCGAATTTTTTTTACGAAGCAAGTAATACAATGCAGAGATGGTAAGTTGCCGTTGAATCAAATTAGTTTTCTCGCCCCAGTCACACGTATTTGCTACCTTCCTTCGCTGTTGGCTGAGTCAATGAAATTCACAAGTTTATAACGCGACAGCAGGCTCCAAGGTGAAGCATGTACTGGGCGCAAACGACCTGATGGCGCGTGGCAAGTGTTTTGGTCTGATTCGCCATACGGATAGAGATTCGCCCGTTCACTCGTCATTTTCGATTATAACGTGCTACTAGCCGAAAAAGTTGAACATTCGTTATGTCGTCATGTGAACGACGAAAGAAATGTTTTGTTTTCGGTTGTTATTGACCGACCTTCAGGTTTCCAGGAACTATATGGCGAAAATAGGTGCGAGCGACAATTTGCCCTTAACCCTTTCGCTACGGAGTGCTTTGCCGCAAGTGTACTAACAGGGTATACGGAGCAATCCCGGCGCGGAGGAATACCTTTTAATGGCTAGTGACGTAATATAAATAATCAATTCTTTATTGAAGTTGCAATGTATATAATAATAAAAAATAAAAACTTATGGTATTTAAAAAATATCCAATTGCAAGCTATGATCTAATAATTAATTCTTCTTGTGAAATTTTGATGGGTGACTATAGTCACCGCTAGTACCCAGCTAGTGTCAGGCGGCGGGTGACTATAGTCACCGGAATCATCTATTAATCGAATTAATAGATGATAGATGAAATTATCCTTATTAATCGAAAGGATTAATAAGGATAAATATTTATTAAGGGAATAAAAATATGCTTTAATGTTTTAACACTTAGCCAACCGAATGGGGAGATCTTCCCGTTCTAATGAAAGTCGGTTTATGACCGAGCGGAGAGATCTCCCATTTCTACTTTACTAGATCGCGTTACTGCTGAAAAATGCGCGATGTATAGCATATAGTTTGTTTTTTTGTCGGCGGTTGGCTAAGTGTTAAGAGCATTAAAATTATAAAAGATTACTAACCCTTAGCAATCCTATGTCGAACGTGGCTCGACATTCAATTTCTTACGCCAACTTTAATGTCGAGCTAGACTCGACTTTATATAACGTAATTTCTAAAATAATAGTAATAATAATAATACAATAATAGCAATTTCTGTTGCAATACAACTTTATACCGAGGCCCCCTTTTTTATATGTTTTGCAAATTAATGAAGGAGTTGTCGGTAGGTAAAAAAATTAAGGAGTGCAAAGGGTTAAACTATTTAAGAAAAGAATTGGAACTTGAAAACGTGTATATCTAGAACTAAAATTATATTGCTCTTTCATATACCTCCGCGGATACAAAAGCTTTATTCCTATACGTATTGTTTGAAGTGGAGGAAATAAGGTGGGGCGCGAGGACCAATCCGCTTGCCTCTGTGCCATTCGGTTTGCTGGGATTCGTTAACTTACAATCTCTGCACAGTATACAGTAAAGCAACAAATTTTAGTGGGATACAGATAGAGATGTTTAGATGAAGATGCCGAAATTGGAAATAAAGGGTTCGTTCGTTAGCGGCTCTTTTAATCGTTCGTATTATAAATAACAAACTAAGTATTTGAAAGAGGGATATATTGATTATTTCGATAGAGTGAAGTGAAGAGATTCACGACTGTAATCCTTTACGGTACCATTTTTATTTGATTGATACCGATTTAGTAATATTCCAAACAATTAGTTATTCTTTTATTATCATGGTAATGGTTAGAGGTTTGTAAAATACTTTTGTCAAGTATGTAAAATCAGTATTAAATCCCCACGACGAAGTTACTGTAATAATAAATTAGGTACGACAAAAAGTGTGTCCTCTATACCTTATCATAAAGTCTATATAACTTATCAACTGTTATACGGATCAACAAATACATAATGAATGTTCTAAAATAGCACAATTAATAATATAACTTTGTCATTAATAACTGTGTTGTAGTAAAACACATACAGAACATAGTGACGGATCGGTTTGCAAATTTTCTCCGACCCAGAAGTGTAGAATCACACCTGGGTGCCATAACATTTATTTGTTAAATACTCTGTGCATATCCGTAAGAATAAAGTCTGCAATTTTTTGCTGCGTCATAGTTTCTGTAAGACGTTTAATAAAGTAATACCTTCAGCAGACAATCCTTGTCTTCTCAGGTTCCAGACTATTGGACCTACGACACCAGGATCTTTCGTGGCACTCGATGTTCTCGTAAGAAACCTGTCGTTACTTCTTTCACCCCTGTAACTCCCGGCGTGACCATTGTCCCGTCTCGTTAATTCGGGGGAATCTATGTCTAAGTGTCGAACCTGAAAGAATTAAAAGAAAATTGGCAATAATGACTACAGTAGTAGCTCGACTTGCGAACCGCTTGGCATACGAACTTTCCTCGATAATTCGAACCCTAAAGCAGTAGGTCCTAAGTGAAATCACCATAGCAGTTAAAGCGGAGAAATATGAGCCCAAAGGAACTCTTCGAGATATGAATTCTTTTATTTTCTTTCTTATAACTGCACGAATCACCTTTTTCCCTTTTTCTGGTATTTGTCCGATTTGAACTGCTACGGTTATTTAGCCTTGGATCTCTTGCTTTATGTGGGTTCCATGTCAACGAGGCTATGATATGTTGAATATTAAATTAATAAAAGTTTTCCTAAGGTGACGGAGGAGGATTCGAATTGAGACCTACTAATTGCGAATCCAAGTCTCTACCTTCTCACTATAGACTCCAGGTATCCTCCTTTTAGCACTATATTAGCAGTGAATAACAAATTTCGTTTTGCAATCCTAATTCTAATTTCTAGCCCTTAGCTAAACGCTAACTAAAACACGTGTTTAACATTTAACCGATTTTGCGACATCACTGTACCACTGCCGACTACATAGACTTTACTTTTAACCCCTTGCCGTACCATTTCTTTTGTGACTGAATGCGCAATAGCTCAGAAACTAATTACTGAAATAACAATCGATCACTAATTTTCGATATAGCGTATAACTTAACGCAGTATTAATAGCGTAGAAATAATTTCATCGCAGCGACCCACTGATATTTTTAATTTCATAGCTTTTGAAAAACTTCAAAATTTCCTATTCCATTTATCGCGTCACGAGCTGCACTCGTTATTGTACGGCAAGGGGTTAACACTAAAACTACCGACGTTATATCTACTAAAATTTAGATATACTGAATAAGTACTTTGGAAAAAGAGAAATCAAGAGGCGAAAAAGAAGATCGATTAACTAACTTAGGTTTTACAAGATAGAAGTGCAATATTTACTTCATGGCTTTTCTATCAATTTAGGGAATTTATAGAAAAAATTACGAACCGGTCATTTTGACCGGCTTGGTAGGTGGTTTAGTGTTGAACTATGAGTGACCTACCATAACTGGTTCCAAAACCCTGGAAAGTGGCTCGACACTTCTCATATTGGGGAACTGTTTACAGGATGGCATGGAAAGATAAGAGTGAGGGGAAGCAGTGGCTTCTTCTTGCCTGGGATACCCGTCCTCCAGTGATTCGAGAGTCTCCAAGTGCTCGTTCATCATATCCGAATCGGGAGTTCTCGGTGTGTCGATAGCATTTGATCTTGTTATTTTCCCATGTGACAATCTAAACAAGAAAAGACGTTTTTAATTAATATTTAGAGTATGTCTTTATTAACCCTTAGCGCTCCGTTGGCTCGGGTGCGGGGACATCGCTCATTTGTTCAGTAACTATGGTGGCTCCGCTGCGGGGCCAAAGGTTTTTAACATGATTACGTTTAAGATGCTGTGTCATTGTCGGCATTGACAATTGTTATCTGATGGTGAATTACAAAATTTAAAATGTATGTTTCATTTGTAAAGGGGGATATGCATATTTATAAAATAAATAAAAACAAAAACATTCACAAGCACGTGTAATTCTTTCCACACCAAATAAGGCTTCTTCTGAGATACTCCGCTGCAAAAATGTGCCGGAGTTGCTGGTAGGCAGTGGCACAAAAACGCGCAGAGTGCTA
Organism: Cerceris ruficornis; assembly: GCA_963989415.1. Lineage (NCBI taxonomy): Eukaryota > Metazoa > Arthropoda > Insecta > Hymenoptera > Crabronidae > Cerceris > Cerceris ruficornis. The sequence continues at coordinate 12,959,096 of OZ022521.1, forward strand.
AGGGTTAATTATAATAAAAATTACTGGATGTTCCTTTTAATTTATCAGTTATTCAAACGCTCTCATAAACAGAAACAATTCCGATTCCGATTAACAGCGAAATAATGCAAAGTAAAACTGAAATGCCTCTAGCTATAATTAATTTTGAAAAAATTTAAAACATCTTGAAAAATCTTCCCTTGTTAAATATCTAATCCCAGCATTAAAAGAAAATCCACCACCATACTAAATAATTTTTATAAAAGTAATCGTTATCTCATTTAATATTTTCCTTCGCCACATCTTTCCACCTTCGCTCCAAGAAGTAAAGAAAATCCTCCTGACTTTAACCTGTTAACCGGGTAGGACGTAATATTTCGTCATACCAGGAAGACAACTCTAATGCGTATGACGATGTTTTTCGTCGTGGCAATTTTTAAATATGGTATGTTGTACGCATTACGTTTTACGTTATTCTTTTCCATTAAATTCTAGCGTGGTACTTTAGGTGTGATAATATTATTTCTCACTGCGAAGAAAAAAGTCTCCAGTTTGAAACGAGTTGAACAAAAGTTAATTCCCCGGTTAACAGGATAAGAATCACACTCTGCATTACATATTCAAGAAAAGAAAAAACAAATCTGCAAAATTCGCATACATTCCTCATCATTACGTACCTGGTCCTCTTCGACGGATGATCCTGAATGCCCCAAGGACTCGATCCGCGTGGTTTCCTCTTCGTTTCTTCTTCGTTGTCACTCGAAACCTCATGAATACCGGCCTCGAGGCTATCAGGAGTTTCAGGGGTGACAGGACTCCTCGACAAACTACGAGGGGTTTGCCTTTGGCTGGTACCGTCAGTCTGCAACCAAACAAACAGAGGACTCTGCGAATTAACAAGGAACGTATATACCTCGATGTACGAAATCGCTTCGAGGGAAGGCGCCTTTTATTGGAATCAATATCATCCTGAATACAGAATGGTCGTAGTTACAGGCTTCCTCCTTTGAAATTCCGTCGTTTAATAATCGCTTGCGTGCAGTCGTTTGGTCTTGTGTTCCTTATTCTACGGTACCCCATGCTCGTTGGCACGCAAACTGAAAATTCTGGAAAAATAACTCCGTAACTTTACGTAGAACTACCCGGGGTAGGATGGTGCTTGATTAACACTAGATTTACCATACAAGTCAAAATGACTGGTACACAATTTTTTCCAAAAATTCTCCAAATTTATATGAGAGTCATAGAATAGATATTTTACGTCCATCTTATAAAACATAAATTGCCGAATCAATCAAGTTTTCCACCTCTTAATTCCCCTTTTTTCAAAATACTTATTTAATATTTTTAAATATGATAGATTTAACGCCGGTAGTTCTAGTGTTAATAGAAATAATTTCATTTGAATGCTACGAAGGAAGGCTATTTTAGAAACTGTGGTTTTGGAAAGTATGAGAACTTAATGGCATTAGGAAGAATGAGAAGATTGACATTTGAATGAAATAAATTGAGAAATTAATAGATCAAGCAGGCTAGTTCAATGGAGATGTAAATGAAGTAGAGTAGTACTTCGTTAGCATCGTGAAATTTATTGGATGTGTTCATGCAATGGAATTTCACTTCAAATACATTGTGAGGCTTTAGCGTCGACCTTTCGACACAGAAACCTTGATCTTTGACACTCTCGTTAATGAACAACGGCACATTGTGGCTTGAGTTGTGCACTTAAAATGCAAACGACACGTAGCTGCATCCGAAAGCTATTAGACTAGTATTTGTAATTCATTGCAAAGTGCATACTATGGATTTGCAAACTTTAATTCCTCGGGACTCTCTAATTTCCTCGGCATAATTTCTACTTGAAGAGAGAAGGTTTCAATTGTACTAGATCTTTTTTAATTCGCTGCTGTCTAATTGTAACTTCTAATAGAAAATAACTTTTTACAGCAATCCATTGCATACAAGCGGAAAAATATTAATACCTACAAAATTTTTAAAATTCATTGTAGTTCCTACTTTACTTCATTACAAAGATATTGCTATCTTTTGTATATTTATGTGCGGTGAAACATGAGAATAAATTGGGACATGTAATTTTAAAAGTTCTTCAAAAGACTCTTACTGAAAAGTTCTAATAAACGCTACATAATCTAATTGTTATATTAGGTAAAGGGAAAATAAATGTCGTTTCTTTTTAATGCATCCGCTGCAATATATCGGGTGCGATTAATTAAAAATTATTAAAACATCGTCAGTCTATCACAGCCGAGATCTACTGGGCACGATTGGAAAGAATAAATATTCTGTATATATAATTTTCGCAAATAAATTTCTTCGTACCGTTAAAAAGACGGTGTTCCTTTTTCCTCTTTCTATATTCAACAATTAGTGTCTAATTGATCCCTAAAATAATAGTTTCCACTTCTCTACATTAACAATGCAGTATAAAACACTAAAATACTGACATTTTCCGATAAAATGCAGTTCAACGTTTAAGCATAACAAAATATTCAATGAACAATAATTAGTCATCATTGTCTATTGTCATAAATATATGTAACGGTACCTTAATTTCTGTCTCGGAAGCTGAAAAAGCACCATTGTCGAGGCCAGGGGTGGTTGGAACGTATTCTCGTTCTTTCTTCAGAATACTGCGATTCGGCGGTGCAGCAACTGCACTGTGCGCTCTTTTTCTTTTCGCTGCAACTATCAACCCGGTGAGAACTAAAGCCAAAAGAATAAACCCGGCACCCGCCGCACCGATCAACAGCCATGCATCCCTTTTTCTCGAAAGAGCCAGAGGACGACTTTCTTTCAGGTATGCTATACATATAGAACATTATTTCTTACAAATAAGATCACAAACAAAATACACCGTTAATCCTGCGTCGAAGTACTCCACAAATATTCATATAAGTCGACGAATCCAATTTCCCTCGTCAAAGATAAATGAAGTTTAAATCAGGAACCAACTCAAAGACTTACGCTCACTCTGTATAATAACAGGAGCACCAAGTTCTAGGGCAACTTCCTGTGGCGACAGAAGAGCCATATCCCTCGCAGCGGTTTCAGCGGGCACAGGTTTTCCACCCAGGTGAACCGAATAAATTAGTCTCGTTGCACCGCCCTCGATCACACTGGTGTTTTGCATTCTGACCTGAACGATTTCTCGCACGGAACGATCCAACGAGCTCAATTTCGATCGTACACTTGCACTTGCACTTCCACTTTCTGAACCGATATCGTTCGAAATAGGTTCTCTCGGTGTCGAGACAACGTCCAAGGGGATTTGAAGGTTGTACATGATGGAAGACGAATTTAAACTTGCTTCGTTCGAAAAATACCTTCGATGGGGTAGATTGTTTTCACGTTTGTTTGGATCTGATGATTCCATCGGCACTGAATCTTCTGATGGTTCGTCCTTATGAGTCACTGAATTCTTCGGGTAGGCAGAATTATCTAGCTTGGTTGGATCGTCGCTGGATGTTGGCAAAAGAGTTCTTTTGAGCTTTAACATATCTAATGTCTTCAGGGTTTTGGATATTGAGAGTAATCGAGGTTTTAAGTCACTTTGGGTTGTTGAACCTGAGGTAGATAAATTTTCCATAGTTTTCTCTTGAATCGACATGGACTGAAACAAAATAAGTTGGATTTCTGTTTTATTTCAATTATGTTCAGATTTGAAAGCTCTCTATATTTATCTGTCGTAGACCAAAATCTAATTCTTAACGACATTTGATTAATCCGAAGATTTTCCAGCTTTTAGGAAAACGATTAGTTGGATAATTTTAATATTTCAAAATCTTAACGTACTATAGATTTACATTTGAGGCGATAGTGAATCGAAGAATCGGACTTCTCCCTCTAACCGAACACGACTTAATAATTAAAACAGTAAACTAACTTTTTCTTCGACAAGTCCCTTCTCTTTGGCGGCTCTTCGAGATCGAGGATCTGTCGACAGAAGGCCAAGGTGACGTTGCTGCTGACGTGAAAATGCTGCTCGATATAAACGAGCTAGTCTGAGCTCCACTTTTGGTGGCACGGCTTCTCCAGCGCGAAGAACTGTTAGCAGCCAGTACCTGAAATAAAATGCTATCAGTCAGAAATTTCTGGAATGAAGTATCTTTATTTATCATTTAAAATGCGTCTCTTATTCGTGATTGAAGGAAGAAGCTTCCTGTATGACATTTCTACACTTCTTATCGTTTTAAACTTATATCGGATAACTAAACGTATAAAAGACGTATAAATTCGGGTAAAGTACTTTGAGGTATTTGGAATATTTGGAAATTTTATTCCTTTAACCCCTTGCCATACAATAACGAAAAAACCTATCAAATTGGATATATCAATGAGAGGCGACACGATGTAATTATTTCTATAATATTAATGTTACGGTAAATTTTGCGATATATCAGAAATCACTGATCAATTTTTATTTGACCTATTTAATTCTGAATTATTGCGGAGGAAGATACAAAAGAAATCGCACGGCACGGGGTTAATTTCTATGTCTTCTCTGTTAAGGACTTCCGACTTTCGGGTTCCTATTGGTTTCTGCAATGGTCTAGAAGTAGTATTTTAAGCTCTAAACATAATATATATTATTTAAACATATACATATCTGTCGTTGAAGTATTAATACCACACACTTAATGGGTCATTAACCTGTTAATAGCGTACGACGAAATAATTCGTCATGCCAGGAAGACAACTTCAATGGGCATGACGACTATTTTCGTCATGGAAATTTTTAAGAGTAATATCTTGAACGCATTACGTTCATGTCCTTCTTATCCATTAAATCCTAACGTCGTACTTTACGTGTGATAATATTACTTCTCATTACGAAGAAAAAAGTCTTCATTGTGAAACGAGTTAAACAAATTTAATTCCCCGGCTAACAAGTTAAGAAATAAAATAGACCTCTATCGACGTTTATCTTTTACCAGAATCATAAGAGAGTTGTCAAATATAAACAGAAAATTTGAATCATCTAATCAATTCCAGTTTCACAGACCTTCACCTTATTTCTGCAAGTTGTTTTTCTATTTCTCATTTGATCAAACGACTTTCTCTACTCTACCGATTCTCAAATTTTCTATTACTACTATCGTTATCAATACTACTAATATCATTGGCATATTAACAACAGTATTAATTTACCACTAGTACAATACTAGGAATATTAATAGTAACCGTTCTCCAGGATCTTCTTCAATAAGGACACCAATAGAAAATTGGAATCATCTAATCAATCCCAGTTTCACAGTCCTTCACCTTATTTCTGCAAGTCGTTTTTCTATTTTTCATTTGATCAAACAACTTTCTCTACTCTACCAATTCTCCAATTTTCTATCACTACTATCGTTATCAATACTACTAATATCATTGGCATATTAACAACAATATTAATTTACCACTAGTATAATACTAGGAATATTAATAGTAACCGTTCTCCAGGATCTTCTCCAATAAGGACACCAATATTTTGATCCTCATTGTCGTCCAATCTCGGTGTCGGTTCGATGCAAGTTGTACATTCTGGATCGTAAGGAGTTGGACGATGAGGTGATATTGGTTCAGGAACGTCCTTGTCGTCTTTGGGAGCATAAACAGTGACGGTGTGATGAACCGTTCTTGTTTCATAAAATGTTAAACCCTGGTTTGGGTCCACCCATGGTGGAGCATCCTCAGCATCGGTCCAAAAAAAATCTTGAAGGTGAACTCGGCGTCCCGGAAGATGCTCTATTAAGATTATTTCGTCTTCTGCAAAGATAAGTATACTTCGTGGGCAATACTTCTTGTTATTGCCATTACAAAAGTTTTTGTTATGTATGACTCAACGTGTGGCGTAATGTCAATTTAACCGCTTGCCGTACAATAATGAGTGTCACTCGTGTTGCGGTAAATGGGATAGGATATTTCCAAGTTTTGCAAAACCTATCAAATTAAAAATATTAATTAGACGCGACACGATAAACTTATTTTTGTAACATTAATGTTACGTTATATTAACCCCTTGAACTGAAATGACGAGTCCAGCTCGTCATGAACTTTCCCGACACTAATTATGTTCTTATATGTATATATAACAATAAACATTCATATAAATGTGTGAAACAAATATTATTTTTAATAACAACAAATTATTTGAGCAACAAAACCGTAATTTTCTATGTCAATCCCTCCTCTTAAAACTAAGAAAATTAAATTGTCTTCCTGAGCAGTGCTGACTGAAAATAAATTGCAGTTCAAGGGGTTAAGAATCACCGATCAATTTTTATTTTAACAATTTAATTCTGAATTATTGTCGAGACAGTCGTAAAAGAAATTGTACGGCGAGGGGGTTAATAGAAACATCTTATTTTATGAGTGCAGCATCAGTAAACGTCGATTGGAATCATTTTGTAATTATGATATTATATTTTTATTGCAACACATTAAAATACGTTGTTGGAGTTTGTATTATTTTTATGTTTATAAGAATATTTCGCTATAGACATTTTTATGTGTACCTTTTTTGAAAATTGTGTATATTGTGTACGTTTTATGGCAGCTGGTGAAGAGAATTTCTTTATTACGTAAAATGTTTCTGTTAACATTAACTAATGTCCAATTTTTTACCTAATTTTCAATTACGAAAAAGAATTTAGTTTGCAGAAAATGCTGAAACCAAGGAAAATTAACGTAAATGGATATACGGAAATTCAACGACTGAGCTTCCTCATCCTCCAACAAGGGCAATTACTAGTAACATTCATCAATCCCTGTTCTTTCAAATTTTCAGCCGCGAGAAGGAGTTCAGGTAACAGAGGGTTAAAATTCTAAACAGTGAAGGAAAGGCTAAAATCAAGGAAAATTAACAAAAACTCAGCTGCTGTGCTTTCTTATCAGCCTGTAAGAATAACTATTATTAGCATTCAGAAGCCCATGTTCTTCCAAATGTTCAACCACCGCAAGGAGTTCAGGTAACAGAGGGTTAAAATTCTCAACAGTGAAGAAAAGGCTAAAATCCGGGAAAATTAGCAAAAACTTGAACTATGCTTTCTCATCAGCCTGTAAGAATAACTATTATTAGCATTCAGAAGCCCATGTTCTTCCAAATTTTCAAGCACGACAAGGAGTTGAGGCAACAGAGGGTTAAAATTCTAAACAGTGAAGAAAAGGCTAAAATCAGGGAAAATTAACAGAAACTCAGCTGCCGTGCTTTCTTATCAGCCTGTAAGAATAACTATTATTAGTATTCAGAAACCCATATTCTTCCAAATTTTCAACCACGGCAAGGAGTTCAGGTAACAGTGGGTTCAAATTTCAAGTACTACTATTCGGCAGAAAACATTAAACTCAGGAAAAATGAACAGAAACTCAGCTACCGAGCTTTCTTATCAGCCTATAAAGCCAACTCTTATTCACATTTACCACCGTCCTACCGACTTCCTAATTTTCAAACACCACGAAGAATTCAGATTACAGAGAGTTGAAATTCCAAAGACCATTACCTGGCAGAAAACGCTAATAGCAGGGGAAAATTAACGTAAACGTGTACGCGGAAATTCAGCGAGCGAGCTTCCTTATCCATCGATAAGGGCAACGACCGACAGTCATGCGAATTATCAGGGGACGTCACGACATCGTCGGCGACGAGTCGATGGCGAGCACCATCTTCACAAGAGGATCCTGACGTATAACAACAATGAGGAATAGAGTCGGATAGTCTTATCACGCGATCACGTGACGGAACCTCGTGAAAATTTCACGATTTCCTTGCACGCGGCAGCGAAAGGAGAGGACGGAAAAATGGTAATTGAGAAGTCATGGAATCCGATTGTCCCACGCGGATGAAGAAACGAGGAAGTCGGAGTTATGCGATAATTTCACTTTGCGTTTTGCGTTTCCCGCACGCGACATACTTGTGTTAATTTTACGAAATTCTTATTATCTTAATATCGAAGATATTTGATATACTATATATTGATTTGTATAGCTAGACTTTAGCGCTCCGTAGCAATAATTCATTTCCTACCTATTAACACTAGAACTACCAAACCAGTCAAAATGACTGGTACACAATTTTTTCTAAAAATTCTCCAAGTTCATAGAAGAGGCTTAGAATAAATATCCTACGACCATCTTAAAAAACATAAATCACCGAATCGATTACCTTTTCCGCCTCTTGATTCCTCGTTTTTCAAAGTACTTATTTAATATTTTGAAATATCATAGATTTAACGCCGGTAGTTCTAGTGTTAATATCCTAATATTAATTTCCTACCTTAATCTTCTTATCTAATAATTAATATCCTGATTGTGCTGGCTCTGTCCTGTCCTTTTTTTTCTCTCTGCCCTATCTGTCTGGGTTAAGTCTCGGTTAATAAAATTCATTGGTGCGATATATGCGGAGAATTGACGCACACGGAGAAACACACTTTGAAACTTGTAACAATTAATTCTACTCTACTTTAACAACTCTATGTATATCCCAGATTATTCCATTTGTCTATAAATCATTGAAACCTTCGTGAAGTATCCATTGAGTCGCTTATCGATAGTAAAACTACGGTTGTGCTTGCAGGTACTATAAGAAAATTACGAAGTAATAACGTCTCTATAAATAGAATTCGAAATCGTTCGTCAATTCTCGATTTCAAAGTGCACTAAATAAATATAGCATGCGTGGTGAAAATTGAATTCAAATAAACAAAGAAAAACATTTATAATTACACAGATATAAATATCATTTTACATTTGTACAAATGAAATTTTTGTGTATTTGAATTAAAAGTAGTAGAGGATTAGTTTGGAATTGAAAGTGAAAGGGAATTAGTAATGCAGATTGTATTAAAGCTATCATTGAAAGTAACAAAGTTTATGTATTCCATCGTCATAATAATCGTTAAATTAATGACTTTTCTATTGACAGCGGGATTCTTACAGAAACTGATTGACTCGACTAATATTTGCATTGTTTGAATCAGAACTAATTCTAAAAAAACGGCCATAGTCATTTATGTTATGGATTTACAAGTAAAATAAATAAAGTTCACCGAGAACTTCTTCGTTTGGAAAAGCACAACGAATTCTTTTTAAAAACGTTTCTGCCAGAAAATTATTTTTATAACAAATATCTGATTAGAATAAAGAAATCTAATAGGAAAATATAGTATCAAGCATAACCATAAATAATACAATAAGTCATTTAACAATTTGAAACTCTAACAATTCTACTCGGTAATTTAAATTTCATAAATATATTAGGTCGTCCGGGAGATCTATCTATTTTTGAATCAAAAGAAAATAGTACATTTATATCAATGAATATGTAATAAATGTTAATAAATGTATTGATAATGTACTATCTTCTTTTAATTAATAAATGAACAAAACTTTCCGGCAAACCTAATACAAAAACGTCTCAGGACGTCTCCAAATAAAAGACACGAAGAAACGTCTCAGCACAATAATTCGGTAACAAATAAATGCATAACATTTCTAATATCAGCTGTTATCGAAAAAGCCAACCAAAGGCGAAGATTGCAGAGAGGGCAGCAGCAAAGGATCGGTAACTCTACCACCTCATCGACAATCCTAATCGTTATACGCAGTTATGACATTACAGGGGACACGTTCAACTGCCATTCTTTCCTCGCACATTTTTCTTTTTTTTCACGTTGTTAGGACGACCTGGTTTCACGGTTCGTTTGCGTTTCCGGCCCGGAAACGTCGTCGAAGTTCTGCGTGCTCTGCTGTTTGCAAATTCGTGATTTGGTAGCGCGAATGAACAAAGAATACTCGAAGCAATCTCACGTACGGGATATTTTGTCTTCTCTTACTTTTTTCGTGTCGATAGAGACTGTGTTTCTTTTGGCTTTCTCAAGTTTCTTTCTAACAGATACACCACGTGATTACCTCGATGCCAAACTAAAACGGAAGTTAGCGTCATTGTTCGCCACGTGCTTTACGAGACATGTCTGCGGACAGTAACTCGTTCTTAACTTTGTCTGTACTCATTGTTTCTCGAAAATTAATTTCTTTTCGAGTCAAATTTTGGAGAATTATGATGTTATTCTTAAATCGTATCTGTCCCTTTTAATTATTTTGTATAATGTGGAAATTTATAATAAATGTTGAATATTGATTTCAGTTATCATTAATAAAATTGCTTGTAACACTTAGAATGTTATTTTAAACTCCTGAATATTTTACCTTTTATATATGAAACATTATTTACATATATCTATGTACGAAATATTATTTAAAAAGTGAAATATTTAGAATATCGATATGACTTATATATTTTTAAACAAGTAGGTATTACGAATGTACTTTGTAATGTAAATAAATACTAATTCATTAGTACAAGCACCGATATATTTATAATCACATTATCAACAAATATGGAACTGAATTTTATTTGCTTTAAGTTAAACTAAAATTCTGGTGAAACAAATAATTATTTGAAAAGCGCCGAAAAGGAAACCCAAACAAACGATGATATCGTATTTATCTGGTTGTTTAATATTTCTACGCAAGTCGGATCTCCTACAAACCTTCGTTTTTTGTACAACGGTGAGTAATCGATGAATAGCAGTGGCAAGTTCACGTTGACTATGAATATTTACAAATGAGTCACACTAGACGCATTGCGCGGTTTAACTTATCTGAATTTTGTGATTTAACGTTTGTTAATTTCGTTACAAAACGCAATGCACAACCTATTGCAACAGCGGCTGGAAATTATGTAAATTACAGCAATTATTACTTTCAATTGCAAACGAACAAGAATTTTTAAAAGTTACGTGTTGATTTTGTCAACAGAGAATTCTAGCTGCTATTTATAACAAATAAAAATAACTAACTTCAAATTATAAAGGAGGAGAGAAGAAATATTAAAAATAACATCATGTATTGTTGTTATCATGTACTGATTTTTGAAGTGTGCTTAAAAAAAGTTCTGCTTATGATTAACGAAAATTCTATGTACAATAATAATAATCGTTCGGAATAAGCAAAAATTTTTGATGGTAAATATACAGAGAACGACTAAATGAGAATCACATCATATATTAATTTTGGATCTACCTTCCACCAATACAAAATTAATGCTCTCATTCATAATCAATAAGAATTATACAAATCTCATATATGTGGTTGTTTCACAATAAATTATTTTATGTGGCAAACTGACCGATGCAAAATTATTGTATTCTTTATCGGAGTTTTAAAGAATTATACGTCCATAAATTATGAATTTTCATAAAATCCCATTTGGATGCAAAAAGAGATACATTTTGTTAAAATGCCAAAGCAGGGACTTCTTTAACCCGTTACCCTACAATTTCTTTTCTGACTTTCTAGCCGATAACTCACAATTACATTTTTAAATTAATAATTTATCGCTGATTCCTGCTATATCGTACACTTCAATAGATAGATACTTTCAATTTGATATGTTTGGAAAAATTCCAAAATTTCCCATTCCAGTTATCACTTCTGGAATGTCACTTATTACTCTATGGGAAGGGGTTGACCGCAGCTATTTCTTACGCATGTACGCAACCCTTAAAACCCACCGGCATATCTCCGGTATTTTTAGCTCGCGATGGTAGTGTTAAATCGATAGGAAACTGAGTTCCTATGGTGAGAATAAGTTAAATTGATTCAGATTAACCTACACGGGGCTTCGCCTTCGATCCCGTTGCATTCCGTTCGGTATCTCCCTGGAGTATTGCAAATCTGTCCAGTCACGTAACTAAACTCTCACCTGTTACGGAACGAAATTACATTGCAAACAGCAAAGCAGTTGAATGCGATATTGCATCCGATACAGTTATTTCAATAATCAAATTTACATCTCGACAGAAATGCTTTACTATCATGAATTGCATCGGCAAGGGCTAGAAACAATGAGAGAAATATTTTGTATGCTTCTTTCAATGCAAAGAAGGTACAGTAATTATATCCTTTCTTTTAGCTAATATCTTCATGACTGTTGGGTAAATTGTAGAAGCATACAACATTTTTTTCCATTACTGACATAAATATTGTGCCAATTTTAAATGTAATGTTTATTTGAGAATAAGATGTTTTACGTGGCAAATCTTCAGAAATAAAATTACATTTATTTGTCACTATGGAAATTTAGAGAATTCCGCGGGTGGAGGTTATCAATTTTTGGAAACTTTCATGATGTATAAAAGAAAGGGTGTGGCGAAGTTTGCGTTTTAGATGTCGCAGTACTTTTTTCTTTAGTTATGTTTCACGAATAACGTATTATTTGTAATCTGTTGTAAAGTAATATACTTCATAGTTACTGTAGAGCCATCTTTACCGTAACAGACTGTTGCAAATTATGAAACAATGCTGACATGAACAAAATATTATAACGGTATATATTTACAGTTGTTGTACATGGATTAACCATTTATGTATTCCATCACTGTTAAGTAACATTTGAAATAATTGTATAAGTTTGTATTATAGCATCCTTATAATTTGATCATACAAAATTTACCAAACAGATGAAACGTTTAACCCTCCATGATTCTTTATGACTCTGATATAATACAAGATCCATCTGTGTTTCTATCCTTAGAAATCGTTTGTTCAACGTTCACCATTATTCTCTATCATTAAATAATTTATTATATAATACATTTATTTCATTATTTAGCTGTGCTATCGTCTAGCACAGTGATGGGCAAATATTTTTATGAGCGAACGACAACAAAATTTGGTGGGCCAATGTACTTCATTAAATATTTTCATTTCTATGGGAAATTTTTCATAAGCAAAAAAGGAACACCCGCTTGAATGAATTTGTTTAAAACACTAAAATTAAATGTTTTAAAATTTGCTGCGGACAGTAGTTTGCCCACCACTGATCTAACTAATCATCAAACAAAGTAACAAAGGGTTATAGAGGGTTAACAAATTATTGTCTTCGTTGCTCTTGAAAGTCTGACCCTGCACGTCGAAAACTCCTTTTCTATTGCCATGACACCTTGCGAATGTCTCAAGTTCTACTTGACTTCTAACTGACAGACAATTCTGATCGCGTGGGAGGCGATGAAATGCAACGTAATTTTACCACTGAATCGAATCCTCCACGCGAATGGCAATAATACTATGTACGGCCGTCGACAAATATTTGCGAACATAACGTCAACCTGACGTGGAAGAAACGCGTATTTAATTGAATGAAAGTAATTTATTTTATATTTCTGATTTAACTACGGTAGTTATTTGCTCTGAAGCTGTAACCAAGTAGCTTCAGAATCTGGAAAATCACGTAGGGCAAGTTTTAGTTAAATAAAGCATTAAAATGTGCCGTGAGATCTATAAGAAAATGGGATGTACGTATTTTCATAATTGATGCTACGATAGTAAGAGATCCTTGTTATTATACATCTCTAATGATACATTTAATTCTTTTAAGACTATGAACGCATATATGTGGTCTGAGAAAAGATGTGATTATAGTTTCTCGGTGCATATGTACGCGGTTAGAGTTAAAAAATCGAAATATGATTACGCAAATAGTAATTTACAAAGTCTATACATTAACGCTCGGACTTTCTAATAAAAAGTTAGCTTTCGATCTCCGAAGAAATAATTATTTCCCAATATTCAAGTAAATCTCCGTCCGCAAAGAGTTTTAAGGGTTAAAAAAGGAAAAAGGTTAAAAATAAAATGTTTTGCCGTCAATATATTCCTACAGCCCACGATTTCGATGTACACGGTATTCCAAGCAACCGATCTTCCGTGGAAATCAAAGGATAGGTTTAACACTAAACCTACCCGCTTTATATTTATTATATTGAAATATACAAAATAAGTACATTGGAAAAAGAGATCTGAAGAGGTGAAAAAGACGACCAGTTAAGTGATTTTTGTTTTATACGATAGACCTAAAACATTTACTGAATGGCTGCCCAATCAATTTGGGGAATTTTTAGAAAAAATTAGAAAGCGGTCATTTGACCGCCATGGTAAGTTTAGTGTTAAATTCAATTTTCGAGTAACCTAATACAACGTAATACAAAATCACTGCGACTTTTTTTAAACGAATTGAAAACTAAGAAAGCAAGATTTACCGACCTGTTCGTAATACATGTCCGACACTGTACACAGGTACACACAGCATGATATACGCGGGGAAGCGTGCCGATAATAATATCGATTACCTGGCGCACACCTGCAGAGGAGCGTTGAATTACTTAAGCTGTCTTCTAGGCTGGCGCCTAGTTTCTCGAGGCAACACGATTCCGAATATCACGAGCTGGGTGCAACGGCAAGGTCACGAAGGGATGCACTTACTCTGCACCATACGGAACCGGAAGTGCCATCACGAGACGCGCGACACGGTATACCTTCTTTCACGTGCACGTGGACACAGTGGTGGAAACAGATGAGGGAATTGCGCACGATCGATACGCGCACGTGGGACAAATGTTTTTGCCATTTTGTTGATATGATAAAGTTGATGAAGATCGGGGTCGAGATTTGAATGGATATGATGCTACATTTTTAATTGAAATTCTACAATTGGGTGACTTGGTTGTGTCAACCATGGACGCCCGTGTAATTTCAATTACCGTATACTTACGCTTGGATACTTTTTAGCATATCAGCATTTCGGTATAATAAAATGAATTTACGTGTTGAGCTAATTGAGATGGTTTTAAGGTTGGAGGAAACGCATGTGGTAAATTTAGTTTTTTGTATTTAAGGCAATATTTAAGAGATACTACCAAAAAGGGTATACGTGAGGGATGGAGGCTTTTCCGGCAGATATTAGTGTAGTCGGTCAGTCCGAAAATTAAAACATTATATTTAACAATGCCGCAAAGGATAGCATATAATCTTTAATCTTAACACGCTGAACGCCGTTGTGGTCACCGGTGACCGGCGTTATGGAATTCAATGAAATTTCATGGCTTTAAGAATGTTCTAATACGTCCGATGTCAAAATATTGCCATTGAAAAGGTATAGTCCTACCGACTATATATCTATTTGCGCCTTTAAGGTTCCTGCTGTGTAAAGATGTGATCTCAGAACAAATTTTACCTCAGTAAAAATTATGAAACTGGCGAAATACCAGTGGCGTTCAACGTGTTAAGGAACACTAGAACCACCGGCGTCAAAATCTATCATATTTCAGTATACTAAATAAGTACTTTGAAAAAGGAGGAATCAAGAGCCGGAAAAGATGATCGAATCGACAATTTATGTTTTTTGAGATAGACGTAGAATATTTATTCTGTGACTCTTCTATAAACTTGGATAATTATTGAAAAGTTGTGTACCAGTCATTTTGACTGGTTTGGTAGTTCTAGTGGTAAAGAAACGTTGTATCCTTTTAATGTTTGAGTGAGTTGCAAAAGTATCATCAACAGTTACAAATTTTCCGCTTTTATGGCCAAATTGAAAAACTAACCAGCTCCCGGTGGCAAGGAGGCTTGCACCCTGGAGATATTCGAGTTCTGCAGAAGAAAAATCACTATTTGTACAACGGCGCCGAGGGAAACTGACAGTGCAACGCGTAAGACACCACAAAGCAGCATCGCGGCGGGCGCGCTGCGCTCTACTGGAAAGGGAGTCGTCGATGGTCGACGTCGAGGGTCGACGCCAACGATCGGCTACCTGGTGACTCCGGATGGGCGACGAGGGCAACGAGGTGTCGCGGGAGCGCATGAATCCAGGAGAACGCACATGCGCCTCGCTCTGTGTTTTGATGTTTGTCCGGTGTCAAAATAGTTGAGTTCATATTCTTTTTTTTAGTGGGATGAATTAGTTGTGTTACTTAACACTATTCCTACCGACACTTCACGTATACCTTTTCCTACCGCAACCGGTGAATTTGTCAAATGATAATTTTTTCCCAGAAAATGAACAGTAAAAAAAGAAGTGAATATTGAAAAATGTATTATAACGTGAATGTATTATACGTATATTTGAGGAAAAGTCGTGAAGCTTAAAGGCGATTCAATCACGTTGTATATAAGAAATTCTAATCGAAATTTTAAAAACGGTCATTTAACCGGTCGTGGTAAGAACAGTGTTAACACTAGAACTACCGGCGGTAAATCTGTTATATTTAAATATATTAAATAAGTACTTTGAAAAAAGGGGAATTCAGAGGTGGAAAAGATGATCGATTCGGTAATTTTTGTTTTATGAGATGGACGTCGAATATCTATTCTATGACTCTCCTATAATTTTGGAGAATTTTTGGAAAAAATTGTGTACCAGTCATTTTGACTGGTTTGGTAGTTCTAGTGTTAATATAGATATTTTAAAATTTGCTGGTCTCGGTAAGGGCGCATCGGTCTTGCTGGGATTGTTGCATTTATTGTACAATTATTTGAATATCCATATATTGAAATTAAGATTCTTTCTTGCACCGAAGTTAATCGATTATGTATTTTTGAATAGAGATATCTTGAGATTTGTAGTCCTGGAAGAGGTGCATCAGTCTTGCGGGTATTTTCGCATTCGCTAATTGCAGATGCCACAATTATTTGAACATCGATAAATTGAAATTAAGATTCTTTCTTGTATCGACGTTAACCGATTATGTATTTTTGAATAGAGATATCTTGAGATTTGTAGGTCCTGGAAGAGGTGCATCAGTCTTGCTGGGATTCTTGTATTCGCTAATTGCCGATGATAAAATTATTTGAATATCGATACATTGAAATTAAGATTCTCTCTGTCAGTGAAAGTGATAAGTTATATATTTTTTAAGAGACATACCTTAAAATTTGGGTGTCTTAAAAAAAATTTGCGCACTGAGAAGATTTTTATATTCATCGATTGCTAACACTTGTCCACTTGAGAATAAACATTTTCAGATTCAATGTTCCTTTTCCGCTTATTTAATTAGTTATACTATGAATATATACATCAATATTTTAACTAAAAGCCAAAACTTTCGCTAATAACTTTAATGCATAAGTGAAAATATCGTTAATCTCTTGTAACTCAGTGTAGATATAATTAAAGTGCACGCATAATAGGGAATAGTGCAGATGCTGTATTCGCCCGATATTATCAGGATGCCGCGATGCAGTTTATAATCTTCACTTAAGGCGACTTGATTCAATTTTTCGTTTTCAGATGAATATAAAAATGGAAATTCTTCCTCGAAATCTTCGTAATTTTTATATAATTACTTTATAAATCCTTTTTATTGCAATTTCATTTTCTGTAACTCTTCTCTATACTCTCTTCTCGTACGCAAAAAGATTTAGTATTTGTGCTTTAATACCTCAATGAACAACTCAAATCTTTAATGTATTCTTCACATAAAAATTCCTCTTTACTCCTTTAGTAGTTAGACTTTAGTACGAAGACACATAATTACATTTCTTTCTCCGTTTCGTCCGCTCATAATTTTTCATTTCAAAACGATATCATTCGTAAGGCGTATCAGGAATCTGGAGTTGGATGTCCCAGTAAAAAATAATATGGCAAGAGTATATTGTATTTTTTCTTTTTAATCATTACCATACGAACCATTACATACAAGTCATACTGTGATTGTGGTTTTTCTGTGGATCTGTACGTGTCTGTGTATGTGTATGTTTCTTTACGATGTAATCATTATCGTTATTATCATTCTTATCTAAATCAATAACACCTTTCATCATTATCTCCTTTGTCGTCATTATCATCAACATCATCACCATCATTATTATCATACTTAATTCGATACAGTAAGACACTATGCGGTAGTAAATAATACATTAATATAACATTAATTAAATACATGGGGGAGGGGGATGTAATAGGTCCGGCACTTCGTTAAGGCAATTTCATGCGCAACAATAACACGTCGTTTGGGCTCAATAGAACGCAACGAGACGTTTCAACGAGTAGTCCGCGCATTTTGACCATAAAAATATATTTTTAGGGTGCGCGGAGTAAATTACGTTATCGTGTCGCACAGCTTCCTCTATGTATATACATACATACTTGTATGTATCTATTTATATATTTATATTTATAAACGCGTAACCATGATTGTCGATGCGTATATACAGGATTATTTACAATTTTTTTGTCTCGCAGCTTTAATATTCCCCTAAATCTCCAATCCCTACCAGGTTCCTCGATATTCGCGTAATATGGCGTCCGTTATAATGGAGATTAAATTCCCCCGCCGTTGATAACGTTTCTGATGAGAGTGAGCATGCGATATTTTCCATTTACACATAATACGTACAATTTCCGACATCTTTTAAAATTCCGAATGCCACAAATTCCTTCGAGTTCTGCTAATCGTTCCATTCATTTGACAATTGCCCATTGATGGCCTAGATCATATAAAAAAAAATGCATCGTCGGTGCAAAGTTCCTCTAAAAGCGTTGATAAAATGTATGATTTGCTCCGAACAAGTTATATCCTTAAAAAAAAATCTCGATACACCGGGCTTGAGAGACGCTGCAAGTTAGGAACAATTCCGAAATACCGCAGCTCCATTTGGAACTTCATGTTCCTGGGAATTGTATTATACTCTTGAAGAACTGTGATACCGATGCGTAGCAAATACGAATTCAATTTACAGTGAAGAAGAATTTAGAATTCGTTTACAATGCGCACGCTTCACACAACTGTTGAATATCAGTTGCGTCGTTGTTTGTCCCGCAACTGGCAATGAGTATTTTCTACTTTTTCGTCGACAATTATTCGCAATCTCTGATCGGATTTAAAAGATGTGAACTTATTAAGAACATACCAAAACAGGAATAAATATCACCTTATCAAATGGACTTGCGACAAACTCGACGCTTCTTCATCGGCTGATTTTGATGAAATAGCTGTGCCCACGTGATAAAGCGCAATAAGGACACTGAACGACCATTTCAATCGCTGCCTGGAAGAACGAGGACCGCCGAAGTACTCCAAACTAATGCGAACACGTTACGAAATGGCAGAAACAGGGTCGAGGCGAAGTTCAGCCAACCAGGGCGACAGCCTTTCTTTTATTACACTTTCATATTGCAGACCAGCTGCTCGGTGGGGTCGTGTGCTCTGATACGCAGAGGAAACGAACGTAGTAATACGCAGGCTCGACCGGGACACACGAGGAACCCGATGGAATCGATCAATTAAATAGTTCACGGGTGAATCTCATTTAAATAATTTACGTTCTCGTATGTACAGAGCGCTTAGTTTACGCATTTTTGCTATCGTCTCATATCTGCCTACAATATTCACGGTATCGTGATGCGTCAATCGATCAATGACGTTATTGGCAGCACTTAAAAACGTTCGTTGTAATAGTCACACTAGTTACAGCAACATTATGTATTTTTACCGCGTTCGCTTAAAGCGATTCTCAACTCGAGTTATTCTGCTTCTACTCTCGAATGTTGTGCATGGCACCTAGAATTTGAAGACACGAGGAACCCTCGTTCCCCGATGTCTCTTTCGTTCCATTTCTTCGATATCGTCTCCAAAACATGAAGACTGAGATAATTTAAACTACCGGACTCTTTGTCCGTCCACGAAGGTAAGGAACACATCGACCATGCGGACATTACACCTCGACACCGAGGACCCTGTCGACAACGTACTCGTACCTCTTTGGCTCCTCGCTGCCGTTCTCCTCAGACTTGCCGTTCTCTTCTTGGCCATTTTCCGTGCTACGTACACTCTCGGCTGGCCGGCCTTTTGCGTTCACGGATTTGTTTGCACTGTTCACCAGAACCTCGTCGACCGAACCCGTAACGACACTGGTATTATTTCCCACAACACTATTGTTGGTCCTCGCGGTGGGCAAGTTACCGCTTGGAACACTGTTCGATCGTGTCGCCGAATTCGGAACACCATGAGCACCACTTTTAACGACGGTGAATTCACTGGCAACCGGTTCAGAAGCGTACCTTCTGTGTTGAGCGGATATTACAGATGACGATGGGGCACTGTCGACCGATATATCTTCCGGCGGTAGTACAGGAACGTTTAGATTCACCCGGGTGAAGAAGGCCATCTTTTCTCTGAAACAGAAAGGGTCATTTTCATTTAGACATTGTCCTGTTGGAAAAGAATTGTTGATATTTGTATGCAATTCTTGTACTCTACTTAGTGGTAGGAATAAACTCTATCGCAATTTAGTTTGCAATAATATGATTCATTTTAATATATTTAATCATACTTACTTAAATGAAATGATGTCAGGCTTTCCTTTGCCGGCTTTTGTTTTCCTAAGCTTGTAGATTTCTTTCGACGTTTTCTTCAACATCTTTTCCACCTTCTTATCCTCCGCACTTTTACCATTCTTCCCATTTTCGGCTTGCGCCATGAGACTCTGGAACTTGTGATCCTCCAGCAGCCACGATGCGAGATCGGTGTCTCCCTTTTCGCGCGCTTGTTCGAGCCTTTGCTTCAATTCTCGCAACCTGCTAAGCTCGTCTTGAAGATTATTCAGTCTAGCGTGCTGCGCTTGAAGATCAAGCTCCAGGTCCAACGAAGTCCTGGCAGTAGGTGGCAAATGAGTTGATTTCTTCGAGGTGGTTTTACAACTGAGCGCGGACGAAGGACGTCGCCATCGAAGGGAACGTCTTTCGACCGAGTTTCGCTGGAAAGGTCCGCCTCTACGATAAAGTGGCATGCTGCTGTCGCTATCACTTCGGTTGAGCTACGCAAAAGGGTAAATACAGATAAGTAACATAGAGAAATTGGACAAGAAACGAATCAGGAGCGTGCGAAAGAGTTAATGCTTACCCGACAAATATAGTGATTCTTGCTGACTGCGGCGCTGGGAGAGAACGTCTGACTTCTTTTGATTACAATAGAATTCTTGTCGTCGTGTACAGCACCAGGAGCAACACCGGCAGCTGAAAGCTTTCTCTGTTTACCCTGCTCCGGAATGAAAACGCATTCGGTGTTGGTTTCCTTGTCTTGGGTTTGTCTTGCTTCTTCGTTCAATTCTTCGTCTTCCTGTTTATCATCAAACAAAAGATGTTAATAATCATTAACAGATGAATATAATGCTTCTGCCCTTCCTTAACCACTTCGTACTCTCTTCGACTATAGTCGACAACCATCAGGTAATACGCACAGCCGAAAGTCGATTTTACCCAACAGTCACACATTTTTACTTTATCTGAGGTACAGTTGCAGTGTGTCTATTAAGTTAAGGCTACTTTTTAATTTGCTATGACTGCCTATAATGTAAATCAACCTTTCGGAAGTATATCGCGGTACACTTGCTTTCGGCTGTGACTAAGGCTACGCGGATGGCGAGCGCCCTACCGAAGTGGTTAAGTTCTCTTAATTATATGTTTCCACTTACATGAAAGCCATTATTTTCTAATTACAAAATTGAATGCTAAGAAATGATCGAAAATATGATATTAGGTAACAAGAATATTAACCTCATGTTCCAATACATCTTCCAAAATGTTGTCCTCCATCACGAATTCAACGATGATACCTTCTTCGTCGCTGTCCTCGCTTCCGCTCTCGCTACCACCATCCTCGTCCTCTTCCTCAGGGCTTCCTAGGCAATTAGCTAATTCCTCCAGCCTCAGCGAAATGGCAGTTTGCAGTTCATCGCAGCCTTGGTTCCTCGTTAAGGTAGACGTTTGAGAGCTAATGATCGTACTCTCGTCGCTGCTTTCCTCCTTGGTGTTTTGTCCTCCACGATAAACCGATATATCCGACTCTTGCTTGTCGTGTTTCGCTTGTCTTGCCACGCTGGTGGAAGCGCTATTACTATTGCTGGTACTGGTGCTAGGACTATCGGACGGTTGCATGAAGCGGAAGGAGAGAATGTTGTACCATTTCACGCTCGGCGACTCTGGACTAAAGTCTGCAAGGGAGACTTGGGCAGATCCCTACAAAAGAAGATCACAAATCTGATAAGACAAACGGCTTAATGTGGCGGAAAAGTAGAAATTGTTTGTTCGCTCCTTTTTTCTGCAATTACCGTCTTGCATGAATTTTATAAATTTCTGAAGGCTTAGCATTTCGGGAGGTTTTATATCAATAATACTGTGATATACATATTACATCCGGTATTTCCTAGCAGGTGTTGATACTCTTTGCCGATTTTTCACTTAAAATTATGATAGAAATAATTCAGCTAAATAGCGGTGTTATCGGTTTAAGTAAACAAAGGCGATACATGAAGTAACTGATACTGCCCGCTTTGTATAACCAAATATCTATAAATCTATAGAATATTTGTATTAGTCTTCTTAAAGAATCAAGAGTATGTCATCTTATCTTTAATTTGATATTCATGATTTACATATCAATCACTGAATCTCTGATATACAAGCAACCTAAACAATGCGAATCTCTGCGAATTTTATCCCACTAATTACTCCCGCCATCCCACCGCAAACCCATAAAAGAAGACAATGCACGTACCAAGCACTCCTCAGACTCGTTGCCGGTGCACCAAACGTTAACCTGCAGTGTCTTCGTGTAAAGTTTATTGAGCGGCACGGCAATCGGGAACGTTTCGCCGAAGGTTGGTTTTCGCAGGTCCACAACAGGTTTCGTACAACACATGTGATTAACGGGCGGCTGCATCGGAAGCAATGCAGCTTTTATGTACCTAAAACCAAAGATGAAAAAAGGCTGTTATTTTCAGGCATCCCGGAGCAACTTGGGATGTAAATTGCCCCTATCTTGGGCTCGCAGATTTATGCCAAGTCTGTTAATTACTTTAAAAGGATTATCAAACGAAAGCAAACGTCATGAGGCGGCCAATACTTGTTCACCGCGCATCCGGGGACGAAGAAGAGGAAGGAGAAGAAGAAGAAAAAGAAGAGGAGGAGGCGGAGGAGGAGGAGGAGGAGGAAGAAGAGAATTGGAAAATGTTCCTTTGCCACCGGTGAGGGGATGGATCATTAATCAAATGTCTCGTGTAACTATACATTAATCTGTCTTCCTGCCTCGTCCGCCTAACCGTCACGGCCTGTTCGCGAATTTATGAGCGGTGCTCGCACAATAGCCAAGGAATAAATTCTCGGGTGGCCATAAAGCTAATTGCGAGACGGTATCGCTGATAATAGCGTGGTTACGTAACGAAGGTGAGCGCAGCGCTGGTCAATGATCCATACACAGGCGTGGATTTCATAATTGCATTCCAATTTCAGACACGTCAGTAGCTCGGCCACGGACGGCCAGTCAGCTCGAGTAACAAAACGCACCCGGCGATCTTATCCAATGATTTCATTAGCAGATACGTATGTACACTCGGAGCGAGCACGAAATCCACGTTGCTCTGCAATTTTGGGCCTTATCGTGGACCATTTAAATTAACACGCGTTCAACGGGTAATATGGAAGGAGAATTTTCATGGAAATTTTATGTGATGTAACACAGATTCTGAATGTCAATATATTTGTCTTTCGATGGGGTGTAATATTCGGAAGGGCTTGAGACAATATGCTAGACAGTAGAGAGAATCGTGAATTTGAAAAGGAGAATTGTAGAAATTTAAAAATCATATGTAGTGCTTGAAATATCTAAAGGAGGCTATTATTAAATTTTGATTTGAAAATAATGAAGCTGGAATTAATTATTCATCGCCCAATTTCTTATTTGTCAAGTTCCAATTTTAATGGTAAATTAAATTAAAAAATCTGTAGGTCTTGACCCAAAAACTTATAAATTCTACGTAGTTAATTCGTAATAATTCATCGAATTTACATAAAAAAATATCTTTTATTATCTTCCATTATGCAGTACACTGTAGTTGTGCTTTTCGTGCACTGGAATTATTTAATAAAAAAATACAACAGAAAAATGATTTTTCGTTCATTGTTCATATAAATCACACTACGTATTAATAACTTTTCACTGGTATTTAAATATTTATCTTAAGGGTTTATTATTTAAGGGATCCGTAAAACGGTAAAGTTTGAAGATCGTTAACTTAAACATAGAGATTTCTCCAATCGAACTTTATAATTTCCATTGTTACTGTTCCCTGCTCGAAGAATTGATGCAGGGAGGCATTGGGGAATATTTGCATTAAAGAATCTTGACAGAATTAGGCCAAAGTTAAGTCGTAAGACAATGGTTACGCACCGTAAACACAAAGCAAGTCGGCTTGGTCGAGCGAGTCGTTTGTTTTGCGTCCACTTATGACACGAACTCATTGTTAGAATTTATATACTCCTTTCGTATAATCGAATCGTTATTATCGCAGCATGACAGAGAGAATTTGAAGGTACGTGCTGTACCCTAAGCTATCATAAAGTGTTGAGAAAATGCGTTACACCCTCGCATAAATTCAGAACATTTTGACAACGTTGGATAATAATTGTTCGTACGTGATGTATGCGAATAAATTTCATATGTTTGAAAAAATCGAAAGAAGCAAAAAAAAACGGGCAATATCACGCAGATGTAAATTGCGCGTGACATATACAGTCATTGTATTCTATGAACATGGTAGGATTTTGAGTACTCACACTTGCGCGTTGTTGGGAATGAAAAGGGCAGCCAGATTCCTTGCACGTTCTATGCCGACGTGAAGTAAACCATCGCTCACGGAATACCTGAAATATAAATTGTTCCCTGTAACTAAATAGTTCGCAAAGCATATTTGAAACTACATGTTACTTTAAATCTCGAAATTATAGCTAAACTACTAAGCGATGCAACGCCATATGGAGAACTTGCGTTCTCAAGTAACATCAATATATAAAAACATCGAATATTAAGACGATAAATCTTTCTACTCCGAAACTAACATAACACCTGCGATCGTTTAATGAAAAGGAAAGAAGGTATTAACAAGAATGAAACAAACCTGAGCTTAATTTGCACCTGCGCCGTTTCCAAGCTCATCTCCCCAGGAGTAAGCAGATCAACATCTCCAATGAGTCCAGAAAGTCTTCTCCGATTAGATGCCTCAAAAACTCCCGAATCTCCGGCGACACTCTCGTCGGAAACGGCAGCAGAGACGGACCTCGTGTTCGTACCGGAACTACTGGCCCTCGACCGGATGCCAGTTGGTGGTGGGGTCTCACTGATAGGAGAGAGCGGCGGTGGATCTTGCGACGAGACTTGATGTTGCATCGTAGCTGCAGGCCTACCGAGACCGCTGCCTTGAGACATATTCCCCGATTGTAACTCAACGGGTGGATGAGGACCGACGACCAACTTGAGACGATCCTGATGACCAACCGACGATTGATCCTGTGAGGAGGATTGCTGCTGACTAAGCCTAAGCTCCGCCAATCTGTCTTCCAACTGGTTCCCATCAAGATGGGCAACCGAAGACGCGGCAGGCTTCAGGTGTTGTCTCCTCTGCATCTCCACATGTTCGTATGCAGGCGGTGGTCCCATCGGTGCATTTTCGTACAACGGCGATACAGGTGGACTGACGCTCGAAAGACTCGACCTCGGCGACAGACTAGGCTGAGATCTACCAGGCGATGGTGTACCAACGAGATTATTCTGCTCCGATCCTCTCAACAACCTTTCCACCCGTCTATGCAAGTCTACCATGTCCACTGGTCGTTCCTGCTGCGAAGTGACGGGCCCTAGACACTGCGGACCACCGTAGATGTCGGTGAAACTCAATCCAGAGCTAAGGGAACCTTTGCTGCTGGTCGTACTGAGACTTCCGAGACTCGAACTGCTGCTCACCGAGAGCGTGCTCGCGCTCAGTGTCTTCAGCTGACCTTCCAGCATCGCCATAGATCGCAAGGCGTCTCTTAACTGTTGTAATAGCAGCTGCTTCTCCTCGTGTAATCGCACGCGGTCGGTAATCGTCTTGTTCGACAATTCAAGCGCATTGTTCAGATCTTGCTCGAGGCGACGTATCTCGCACTGAATCTTCTTCATGTCCTGCTGCGTTCTCGTGCGTGGCGTGATACTCCTCAGTTCTCGTAAGAGCTGCTCCTTCTCTTGGAAGAGGAGCAGCTTGTCCTTGTCACTCTCCGTCTGACCGGGCGTTACTTTTTCCTCGAGATCAGCGAGCTGTTGCTGAATGTGTTGTATCCTTTTCCTCGCCTCGTCATACTGCAGCCTCATTCGCGCCATTTCGGCTAGACGTGTACCGATCGGTACCAATTCACCGGAGAGATCAGTCTGAGAGGCCGTGCTGAGTTTCTCTTGAGGCAGACTGAGGGTGCTGGCTTCGGGACTACCTTCGCAGAGTTGCAATCTCGTTAGCTCGTCCTTCAGTTGCGCCAGAGACTGCATCAGTTCGGCCTTCTCCTTTTCACCAGAACTCAGGGACTTCTGAATGTTGCGAAGCTCCGTCATGATCGCCTGCGCCTCCGTGATGTTGTAACAGCCACCATGGTGACCACTCAGTTTCTGTTCCACGCTGCGAAGTGGGAGATAGTTTGAAATTATAGCGAATTGGTGACAAGACATTGTCTTTAATTCGAACGTACTCGGATGAAATAATCAACTATACTAGTTGATTATTTAATTATTTAACACTAGGTTTACGGGACTGAAATCTGTTACACTGCAATATATTAAATAAAGACTTTGGAAAAAGAGGGGTCAATCGGCAAAGTTGATAATTCGTTAAGTAATTTTTGTATTGTAAAATACACGTGAAATATCTACTGTACCTCTTCTCTATATATTTGAGAAATATTTATCAAAAAAGTAAGAACGCGTCAATTTGACGGCATCCGGAAACCTAGTGTTAATTTGAGTATTAATAACTAAATTCTAAGTATTGGGTTGGCAACTAAGTTCCCGCCGTTTTTTTAAATTTTTTAAAAGTTTACTTTTCAATGAAAATGAACAAGTAATCAATCAATAATGTATTCTCCCTTGTTGTTTACAACTTCTTCCCAACGTTCAACAAGATTTTCAATACCTCCTTGGTAGAAATCACCCGGTTTCGACTCGAAAAATGTATCCAACCAGCTCTCAATTCTGCATCAGTATTGAACGAAACTCCGCGCATAGCATTTGAAAGAGATCGAAAGAGGTGGAAAATTAAGTCGAGCAAAAAACAAAACAAAGATTCCGGTAGATCAAAATATCCTCTTTCGAATGGTTTAAAACATTATGTCGAAAACATTTAATGACATGCGGAACGTTAAAATTCAAAAAACGGCGGGAACAAAGCTTCTAGTCGCTAATGCCATTTTTTCACAATTCAATCAAAAGTTATGCTCTACGGTTTTGACCTTCTCTTAATTATCTCCAATCTGGTAATAATTTTCTAATAATATTGTTTCAGCTCTACTTGAGTTATATAATTTTTAAATGTTAATTTAGGGCAAAAAAACTGCTGGACACGTTGAATCTACGTATTAGCACTAAATATACCGTCGATTAACCCAATCTATCAAAAACTTTAAAAGAAAATTCGTTGGAAGAAATTCAACGAAGAAGGCAAGAAACTTGATTAACTTAATGTCTCGTAGTGTACGACATATACTAAGAAAATTGAAAACAACGGCGTTAGAAGTGTGAGAAATATTTACAAAAAATTCAGAACAAGTTATTTTAACCACCTAGGCAGATCTAACGTTAAAAATAAATCATCGATAGTATGTATAAGGAAAAGGATCAAATCAGAAAGTTGCTTAAATAAAATATTTTTCGTTCCGAGACATTTAAATTATTACGAAATAATTAACGCAACAAATATCAAGTTCATTGAAAACTTCTATCTCGGCTATTCTTTACAACAGATTCAATATTATTGCAAAACAAATAAGCACGAGTTAAACTAACATTTTCCATAATTTTAGAATCACAATTGAAGTATAATTACGAAAAAGTATAAAGTTCGTTAAATCTGCTACTACAAAATAAACTCTCCCGCTCCGTGTGATCGTAGAATCTCTCGTTTTAAATGGCATAAAACGAACAACATCGCGCACATGTAAACACATCTGTCTTCTACTGTTTGCTTCGTTCGTAGCGATACACATAGCATCATAAATTTTCACGTAAATCGCGTCGATTGAAATATAAATGATCTTTCAATAGCCACAGAAAACCTGTTGCCGAGAACGACATTCACGACAGTGAGTGCGGCGTGTGAGTAAGTAAGATTGGAATTCGTGCGATTTTAAGATAACATAGTTGATGCAATACCTCGCAAGAGTATCTACCCCTCGCTGAGTGCAGTTCATCTCTGCTCGTATCTGCTCGAGTTCTCGTTTCAGCCGGGAGACTCGACTTCTCGCGAGCGCCACATCGGATTTCAGGAGATCCGGATCGTATTTGGTGCTCAATGAACTCGAACTAGAACACACTAATGACCAAACAAATGTATCGCTGTTATATATTTTTTCATTCTACAGTACGACCCTGAAACACATCGTAACTCTCTTCGAATTTGAAACACATCGCTTGTCCTTTTATTTTTTTTTACAAACTTTTTAAGTTTGCGATTTTTATTTTTGTTTTTGCAGAATTTCTTTATGATGGCACGGTTCTATGGAATTTATATGTTACTTGGAATTCTGTTGTTAACATTTGTGAATGCTATTGTGTGGAAAATTCTGGATGTTTTACAAATTCAGAGTTATAGGGGATTAATGATATTGTTGCACGAAGTTCTTTATAGCACCTTGTGGAAACGATGCTGCGACAATCAAATAATGTCGATAGTGATAATAAATAAGTATAATTAATTCTTCTTAATTGCTTCATTATTATTGCCTTGGCCTGTTTTTAGAGTTCTAAACACTGAAAATATTTTTACGTTACCCATCTTACTGTATTCTTTTAACTTTCAAAGATATTCAGTGATCAAGATATTTCCCAAGAGGAATTTTAATATTCTGAAAATTGTTACGTTGACAATCTGGAATATTAATTTTGCAAGATACTTAACATAAATTCTATATTAAAGCAACTAATAAGAAATATGACAATTTACATTTTTGCTGTCGAGACATACAATTTTGTAACCAATTTGATGTACAACGTGAAAGTTCAATTCAAACAAGCTATTACGTTTGTTTTTGTTTGTTTACTATTCTTTACGTTTCTTTTTCTCAAATATCTCATTCCACTACACTATTCTACACTCTCCAAGCAAAAACAGTACGAGTGTAAAAAGATAAATAATATTCAACGTCTTAACCGGCTCTGGCTCTAATAAAACGAATCCCGTCATCCTCGTCGGGATTGTAATTCGACAAATCTCAAAATAATGGGGCACGGTTTGTTTAATTTCCTGAAACGTCTCGAAGGATGCTGGAAAACACGGAGAAGCAGCATTGTTGACATTATTAAGGTGTACTTACAACTGGTACGTGATGCGCCGAGCGTCGTTAAAGCGTTGTTAAGGTGATTGTACTCATCCTGGGCCAGACACAGCCTCTGCTGCTTTACGTCATAGATTTCCTTCTTCGCCTGTAATACAGATTGAAACGATGATCAGAAACATGAAAAGCAATTCTCCTGATTACCGAAGCAATCTAACATTAAAACAAGAATCCGCGCTCCATTCGTCGTTTCTCGCATGGGAAATATGATTTTGTCGTACAGTAGATTTTACATATGTAGGATGCTCGGTGATAATTGTAAATATTAACACTAGATTTACGGGCGTAAAATCTGTTAGATTGCAATATATTAAATGAGGACTTTGGAAAAAGAGGGATCAAGCGCCAAAGATAATAATTCGTTAAGTAATTATTGTATTATAAAATACACGTGAAATACCGACTGTAAAGCTTCTCTGTAAATTTGAGAAATATTTATTAAACAAATAGGAACCCGTCAATTTGACGGTTTCCGTAAATCTAGTGTTAAATGAGCAATGAAGTATTACTATAGGAATACATGTGAAACGTGCCGAAGACAATGTAATAGAAGCTATACCTTATACTGGCTACATAGTGTTAGAATAAAACACTTGGCGTAACAAAATAAAAATAAGTAATATATTTTTTCCGATTTTCAATTGCCATTGTAAACAGAAAAGTTTAAAGAAAAATATTGATATAATATTTACTTTTATATTCTTAAGGTAACCGTTTTATTCAAATCACTTTCAAAACCCGATTGTAAAATGAGAAAAATATGGAGAGAATTTTATTGTTTAAATTCTTCGAGCAACTGTTCAATTCTGAGAGTTCCTCATTGCCATTGTAAAATGAGAAAGTACTAGTAATATTGAGTTCCAAAAAAAATCGTGTACGCCAATAACAAGATCGGTATCACGTGGAACTCAATGTTCGGAAGTACTTCGGAATTTAAAGTGCCGCGTTGCTGCCCTTTCACCTTGGTCGTGACGCATGCTTCCGATAGAAATCGGTCCAACGCCATATAATTCGACGTTCATGGCACCGGTTTTGAACTATCACCGAATTTTCTCTCCGAGATCCGTCGATATTTCTACGTAAGCCACTCGGAGTACCGAAGGATCCTTTGGAACTTAAGATACCAGACATTATAAAGTGGAATAAGAAAAACGTAATGGTATACTGGCGGATGCTTGGAATTCACGGTACCACTTCCCCATCCCTTCTCACGTTTCTTTGGAATTTGTACCACCACTATCCTACTGCGGCTAAAGATCCTTCAAAACGTATACACAACGTCGTCTCCCGAACCTCTTACCTCCGATACATTTTTACGGAAAATTCAATCGGACGCGCTCAAAGGAACCTCAAAACTTCGCCCTGCCGCTTTTCCTCGCCCTACTCCACTTTCGGCGCGCGAGTGCCGCAAAAACAAGTGGTACGATACGACTGAAAAATGTCGACGATTTCAGTACGATCGTACAAAAGAATGTGAGATTCATTATCTTGTGTCAAATCACTATCCCCATTCTCGACGTAGCAGTAACTGAGAAATTACAATCTGACGGTTTTACAGAGCACGATCGTTGCAGCGAAATATATTACTCTAATCGCACGATTTCAAAATACACAGGGCCCAGGTATTGAAATCTCCTGGGGAATTTTGTAGTATCACTTTAAACCCTACACTATCGAGCGATTACGAAGTTGTACGTTTGAACATCCACCGTTCGACGATCCGTCAAACTTCCATCGAGACGTGGCAATATTTATAAAATATGGAAAAACACAGGCGATTCATAGACTGGAGAAGGATTATTCACTCGTTGCTACACAAAATACATAGTAATCCTCGTGTGTCCTTACGTATTCGCAATAGTAGTAAGCAGTGGCGTCGGTGTCATCGCGTCTATAACATTGCTCCCAGTAGAATCTCTGTATCTGCTCGTCGTTCTCGTAGTCGTTATGGTAGCACATCCTCATACGATACTGAGAGACGACGTTCTCGTAGATCTGTTCCTGCTGGTGAAGCTGTTCGCGGGTACGTTGCTGCTGAGAATGGTGGTGTTGTCGTTGTTGTTGCTGCCGGCGCTGATGATGCGCCTGCTGATGGTAATTGTCGACGTAGGTGCGGTACTGGTGCGCCGGTACGAGTACGCAGAGAGTGTACTGACGGTCCATGCCGGGTACACGGTGGACTGGGCACGATACGCGATGCCTTCCTCTTCTTCTTCTTCTTCGTCGTCGTCTTCTTCTTCTTCTTCCTCCTCTTCTTCTTCGTCTTCTTCTTCCTCTTCTTCCTCCTCTATCCCGTCGGGCGTGTATCTCCTCTTCTCCTCACCTCATCTTCGCGAAGGCCTCCTCGAGACTGGCCGGTTTACGGGGCCCGAAATTCCGATCCCCACCTCCGAGGGTCTCAATTTTTAAGGGATCCCACCTTTTTTCCTCTTTTTGCCTTCTCTTCCTTCGCTTCTTGCACCGCCCGGTCGGTCCTCTCCTCCCCTGCGCTCCTTTCCTCCCTGCTGCCGCCAGCCACCCTTTCCCCCACTACGAATCCCCAACATCCTTCCTTCTTTCTCTCCTCTTCTCTTCTCTTCGTCCTTTCCTTCTCTCTTACCCTCTCCTCCCATCAAATCCCACCAGCTCTGCCTCTCTCGCTCGTGAACACACGGGACTGGGCCCGATCTCCGTACTCGCCCTCCTCCTTCTTCTTCATCTTCCTCATCTTCTTCTCTCCTCTCCGTTCGTCCGCTCCTTCCACCGTCTCTCGTCCGTCTCCTTTCAACCGCAGCGGCCTCAAGCGGCTCTTTCTTACCCGGCGTAAAAAGGCGGGCCTCATCTTGGGGCCCCGCAGGACCGTCGCAACGGAGCCCTCGTGCTCCCACCACTTTCCTCTCTTCCTGCCATGCCTTTCTTTCTTCCTCTGGATACTACTCCCCCTCTCTTTGCCGTTTCACGTGGTATTCATTCCTGGCGAATCTAGTTGATACTAGGAGATACGCAGGCATGCAACGCCTGCTTAACGAGAATGAATATTTACAATGATGCATCGTCAGATTCTACTACGCCGTCTACTACGCAGATGTTGCCGTGCTTTTTAAACGCTCCAGGTACCTTTCAGACATCTCACAATCGACTACTACGATTGATACTGATATTTGACAACAGAGTCCACGAACGAATCTCGTATCTCTCTTGAATCGATTACCCGTAAACTCAAAACAATTCTTCCAGTGCCAAGAAACATTGCTACATAATAATCACTCGTATCCTATCCACGTGTGAAGATAAAACTCAAAACGATGTACATGTTTCAGTAGCCAAGGAAAACGGACGATCGAGAGCAGCCAACGAAAAGGTAATATTTCTCGTCTGAATTAAAATGAATAAATACCAAAGAAATGTTTTCAAAAAAATCAACAAAATTTATGATTCAAAATTACTATCCGTACAAAACTTCTACGTTTCAAATACTACGGGCATATTCGCCAGCGAGGCTGCCCCCGAGGGCGCGCGTTTTTTTCAGCGACACGGAATGTCCTAGCATGGAGGCTTGAAATGCAGGGCGCCGCGGGGCAAGCACACGATCCTGTCGTTGGCGGGGCCCAGCGTGTAGGGAACGAAAGGAGGTGCAGGGTAGGGACTCGAGATGCTGGAGCGGAGGGGAAGAGGGCCTGGCGAGGTCACGGTACGACCCTGCTGAACGTGGACCCATCTCGGACTCTGCTCGGTAGTAGAACCGACCTTGAGTCGCGCATTATGCCCCGTCCTTGTTGGAATTTCTGGGGCCACTACTGGCCCATCATCCGTGTCTCTGATCATCTAAGAGCAGGCCCGGTGGACCTTGGTATATGTCCCCACTCCGGCTAGAGGGCCCGCTTTGCACCAGTAGTGATGGGACCAATACCCTTGCGTGTCTTATCACATTCCTGAAGTAACCGTCGACTTTTAACGCGTATTTATTCGTCCTTATGTACTATTCCACTTTTCTACTTATTTAATTTTCAAACCATAGCAACGAATATGCACTTAAGTTATCACTGATTCAATTTCATCCGTTGATTTATAATTGTCCTATGCTATTAATGAAAAATATACTTCAAACATGTTTTAGATGGACTACAAAATATGTATATAATCCTTCAAATAATTTAAATAATTCTTATCGTACATCAAAACGACATACCCGATTAATCGTCTTACGAAACGTATTGTACTTTCAGTCTCACAAACATAAACAATCCCACGATTACTCGATGTCATACATAATGCAAGTAAATCGAGTTAAGTCCCAAAAATGGGATTGCTCAAAACTGTCGAATATTGGCTCTATCCCATCGCTATTCAACGGAGAGATGCTCTGCCCCACTCTATGGATGTTGCCTCCTACCTCTGTCCCGCCTCACCAGCCAAAACCGCCGAGGGATCCACGGGGCCCAGGCCCCAGGCCCCGGGCCCCGCGCGCATATTTCTCGGTCCACACTATTATTGTCGAAGACCCCGCAGATGCTATCGAGTACGAGCCGGTTCGCTCGCCTCGCGGAAAGAGGGCTTTATTTTTCCCCATGCCCCTCCTCCACGAGCGAAGCCCTTCTTACCTCCACCCCGGCATCTCCCTGACGTATCTATCATTCTTTTTTCTCCACTCGAAAGACCCCGAGTCTTCTTCCTTCTCGTCCTCGTGGTTACATCCCGGGGTCTCTTCCGCCTTGGGTGCTTTTTATGCCAAGGCGCAGTCAATATTTTTGGCACGAGGTGATAACTTTCTTCGGCTCAGCGAGAGAATTCCTGGTGCGAGTACTCGCATTGCCGTTCGTACCGGACGCCACATGCTTGCATTCGAGAGAGAATTGAGATGAAAAGGAACGATCGTGACGGTCCCGCGACGATCAGGCGATTTATTGGACGCGCTCTACTTATGATTTGTCATCGATGAGCAAAAAGAAAAAGAGGCGCGTGAAAATTGAGGCAGTTATCCGTTAAAATGAGCGCATCTCGTGGTCCTTAACCAGTTAACTGTGGAATTTAGTTTTAAAAATCCTTGGGGGAATACGGTATGAAAATCGAGCAATGACGTGTATATACGACGGGGTAAATGCTCCAGTTATAAATTTTACGGAAAGAGGGAAACAAAACGTGGAGGGATTACATTTTTAGTCGATAAGGAATTGACAGTCAGTGTTAAAAAAGTTACCGCGATAAAGCTTTGGATTGACGTGTATACACGTCCGACGCAGTTACAGATTATCGAGGATTTCAAAAATGTTCACGCAGACATTAATATTGGGTTCAACGATTTACGAGTTTCTTGAAGCGACGTGGAGATGGAGAAAGATTAGGTGGGAAATGGAGGGAGTAAGAAGACTGAGGGATCTTCAAACAAATTTGATCTTTTACCTCTGACATTTGCTAAAATTTGGTTGCATTTGAAAGCATACGTGAATGCAATCTCTTAATCCTGTCTAAAAGGTGTTTAATATATTGTGAGTAGAAGTACTTAGCGTAGTTAACAACTTAATTGGACATTTAATAATTAATCATCAAATACGAATTTTCAATTTGGTCTAACGATACGTACATCACAAAAAACCATTGATATTTAATTATGCAGTAGTTATTATACAAAATTTGGAATTGCACTAGATCCATAGATTTGAAACAGATCAAAGATTCTATCAGTGTCATACAGTACAATAACAAGTCTACATACTTCTCTTCCAGGAGAAGCAACCTCCGGTTAAGTGCATAAAATTCAAACTTTTTCATTCCATCTCCATTATGTAATTCCCCGTATCACGATAATAAGCAGAAAACACCGCATAACAGTGTACTTTCAGTTTACTACCGGCCACGATGGTAGGATGCAGAAAACGCGGAAGAGTCCTTGCAACGCCTCGTGTCTCTATGCTTCAGAACAAGACGAGAATAAAAGGCGCGGGTAAACCTGTCCCGCAATAGGCGCATTCCAAACGTGTGGCCTAATACCATCCATAATCTCACAAAAAGAAACAGAAGTCAGAGCCGAGAGGATGGAGAATCGGAAGAGCGACAGAAACGGCGGAGGAAGGCCGAGCCAAGATCGCAGGGTGGACGGTAACGAGAGAAGAGACGAAAGAGGCATCAGATATTCCGTACAAACGGCAGAGATTTATACCGCCAAGCCTGGCTATCCTAGAGTCGAATGCCTAACTGATTGCTGAATTCCATTCCATCGGGCGAGTCCTCCGCTCTCCTTCTCTATTCCCCTTACCAGCTTCGCCTCAGGAGTGTAGCAAAGTGTAGCAGAGAGTTGGCCACATTGTTTGTGCTCGTGCGTCGCAATATATCTCTTGCAGAATTTCAGTATGCTGACCCTTCGTTGGCCGTGAAGACCGATGTCAATTCTTATTAACCCATTTGGATTCGTAAGCGGAATATTCCGCAGATGACAAACGTCTAGTATCACCAGCCGCGGAATATTCCGCCCTGTACAATGTTAAAGTGCTGCGCGCGGAAGTGCATGGTACTACAGGTCTTCTGCCGTATTTAGAGCTATGATGCAAATGGGTTAATCCTGGGCATGGAATATAGACACCCTTGTGGCGAAGAAGATGGAATGAAAAAATATTTTGGAATGAAAAACATTTTCATGGCATCGCCTTTTGTTGAAAGTATTTAATATAGTACTTAATTTCGACTTTGGAATTCAGCGATAATTTTTTATCTTAATCCAAATGTTTATTAGATCATAGAGTTTTTGTTCCGATCGGATAAAAGTGAGTAATGAGAATTTTGTGAAATTCACCTTAATTGGTTGATAAATAATTAAAAAGATAACTCAGAAAGGGGTTAATAATTGTTAAAATAAAATTCCATCGCCGAAGGACACAAAAGAATTTCATAATTTTGATGGATGATGAGAAAACTTCATCGACGAAGGAGAACATGCCAATAGGTGATGAAAAATTATTACATACACCGTTCCTGAACAATTGCAGGCAGTAAAGGAACATATACATCTACTTTCCATAAACATCGCCCACTTTCAGAGAGCAGAACATCGCAAGGGCGCATGCCCTTCGTAGGGAAAGGGCCCTGGACGCGGACGACGGCTAAAAAGGAGAAACGAGAGCAGGATGGAAACGGTGTCGTTGAACCGTATGACAGTGAACGAATAAACGCAACCGAAAAGACTAATAATAAACCAGGAACGATAAACGACGCGTAATTGAGTAAACACTTTCTCGGTCGCGACGAAACTACGGCCTGAAAGTCACGCACATGCACGGAAACAGAGTGTTGGTCCGTGGCATGCAGCGCTCGTGTATCATTAAGGAATTCCTCTCCGAAAAATATTGTTAAGGAATTCCTTCGCGGTAAGAGAGCGGGATCTCCGGGCGAAGGGGTCAGGCAACGTATTAGGGTCGCGTATGCATTTCGATGGAGGGTCCACCACCTACGATAATAATTCCCGCGGAACGAGCGAGCATGCATGCACGCACGCACGCACGCACCGGGCATTCACAAGCCTTATTCCCGTGCATATATGTGCCCGCGCCTACCTGGTCCCTCGATCTCGAAGCTGCGCGAACAGAGGAGAGAGATACGGCGAAGTGATTCGAAAGAGGAACGGAGATGGTCGACGAGAAGGACGAAAAGAAGAGGAACCTGGAAGGAGATAGAAAAGAAGACGAGGCCCGCATCGTGCACGAGCAAGCCAGTGAAATGAATAACATCTTTCGCGGGCCTAGTAGAGAGCCGAAGGAA
The DNA here is from genome assembly GCA_963989415.1 of Cerceris ruficornis. NCBI lineage: Eukaryota > Metazoa > Arthropoda > Insecta > Hymenoptera > Crabronidae > Cerceris > Cerceris ruficornis. Next base: position 12,996,045 of record OZ022521.1, read on the forward strand.
AGAGAGGAGAGCGGTGAAGAAAACGAAGAAAACGATCGAAAGAGCGGGCAACCAACCAACGGGGAGAGGGTAGTCGAGGGAGAACAGTCGAGCATTGTACCGAAGCGATCGGAGGGTGAGACGCACGCGGGTTCGCACGTACAAAGTATGAGAGAGAAGAAACGATGGAGGGAGACGAGGAGGGAGGGAGGTCCTGAGGCGCATCGAGAGAGGTTCGCGTTGCAGAGAGTAGTAGTAAAGGAAGGAGGGTCTGCGGATGGCGATGACGGTGATGGTAGTTGTAGTAGTGAGATGGCGGAGGAGGAGGAGGGATTGGAATGCAGCCGAGTGAGGAATTCCGGCCCCTCCCGCATATTTATCTGAACGCTGTTCGCCGGTCCGCGGGGCCCCGCGCCGAGTGAGGGGCCCCTTTTATAGTGCGCCAACCACTACGCCGCTCGTACGGCGAAGAGAAATCCGAGGGTGGGAGAGATATCCACGGGGCCAGTGTCAGGCTACTATGCGTATAGACTTATTCAGGAATGCCCGCGGTGTTTTGTAATTGGGCGCATTCGTAAGATTTTCTTCTGAATACGCAAGAAGAGGGAATTTCGCAAGAGAGCACTCCGTGCTGAACGGTAGAAACGGCGGGTTAAAAAGATAGGTGGTAAATTCGATGGCATACTCTTTGGAACCAATATGAGGGATACCGGGATGTGTTCTGCATCTTTGAATCTTTCTATGATGTTGTTTGCATTGTTTTCGCCACTTTCGGCTTCAACGACTTTGACCGTTTCGAGGACTTACAGTTTTAGTTACCGGTATTGGATCAAGGTTATCATACATGTAGTTGGAGGTCTTTTAACTCGAATTCGATGTTTAAAAGTCTTCTCTCGTCGCTGTAGATCCTTTTATAGAATACTATTAATATTAAAAAATGATTGTTTACTCTTAGTTTATGTATCGGTTACTACTGCTACAGTTAATTTCCCCTATTTTATTACATGTAGTGACACTATTGAGGAATCGCCATCGTCATAACATTGTAAATTATTGTATAGCACTCCGAGTGATGAATGTCAGACTTCATCATCGGTAAGAAAGTTGACTTTAAAGCCTCTAAAGAAAGTCGGATCTCCGATACGTCGATCTACTTATCCGATACTAAGAACTGATCCTAAAGATTAACTACACAGGGGAGAAAAATAACAGCGACCTTCTAAGGCTCCAAAGTTCTAAGGTTTCCTCCGGATATGACTTTCGTAGAACTCGGTTCGCTTCCAACCGATTCAAGGCTGATGAGGGCCCAGCAGTGACCGCGACAAAAAAAGAAACAGCCACGCCAAGATTAAAATGATTAGGTTTAGGGACTCGGCAGCTACTGGGCCCTCACGTGATCGCCCGGTGGCTACCGAATTCCGTATGAAATGGGTCTCGTGCTTCACTCAGGGAACCCCTTGAGCTCTAAACAAACAGATTCCATCGGGAATGACGAGGAGCGTTGGAAATTTATTGACCCGCCTTCCAGATCCAAAATTTCTATTGCAACGATTCATCGATAGAAAGATGTAAAAACAACCATTAAACGAATAAAAAGGTATTTAAAAAAAGAGCATTTGCCAATGAGAAATGATTCATTAAATGAAGTACACGGAAGAAAAGTTCGACCCCAAAAACGCGATAAATGAAAAAGAAAACAGGAAGCTGTTTCCAGCAAATTAACAACGTGATAAAATTTTGCAAAAATCAGACGGCGTTCTCCACCGGTTTCATCGCAATTGCTACGCTCGTCGTAGCATCAATTGCGGTGTGGTCGCATCATGCAAAAACCTTGCACACTTCGCCGTATAACGCTTCCACGAAGTGATACTTCATGGTAGACAGTCATTAATCCTTTTTTATTCTTCTACGCAGCAAATTTCTTTTCGACGTGCATTAGGAGGCCTCGCTTGAAGACGCAATTACCGGATATTTCTTGGCGCGATATTTGCACGTCCAAAGCGAAGGGAGAACGGATGAGGAATGAGATTAGTGAAAATCTGATTTAGATTTAGGGGTACTGACGGAACGAAGAAAAGGAATCAGGGAGCAACCGGGCAGACGGTCGAGAAAGGAATTTCTTCGACCGGACAGCTGCTGCCGAACAAAGGCCGAAGGATATAAAAGAAGAATTTCTCGAGGCGCACGTGGCTCCCGAGAGAAAGAGAGGAGATTGGAGAAAAAGAGAAGAGAATCCATGGCTAATGTAAGGACCGGGGACACACGCGACCCGTTGCTTCGGCACCCTTCTAGGGATTCCTTCTCTTTCTACCAATTCCATCTGTCCTGTCCTCTTCGATAATATACTTTTCCCGCTGGTATGCAATATGAATTATAATTTTGTACCTTTAATGCGCGTAAATTCAAATACGATAGAACGTGGCCACACAGTGGATTCAAAAGCGTCGTTGGAGATTTATCGAATTTCGGAAAGTTACTGTGTGAATTCGATTTCTATACAGATACCATTAGCACTGTTACAGAAATGTTAATTTTATTCGGACTTTCTGCCAACTGACAACCAAGCAAGGAGTACGCGATTTTACCCATAGAAGTCGCCACGATCTGCGAATCCCAACGTGACATTAACTTGAATTCGCGTCAGTAAATCAACAGTGGACTAAAATCTGGTTTGGATTATCGTCTGCGTCGAATGCAGCAAAGGTCTGACCGAATGTATTATGTCATGAAACGTATAATGGCCCGCCTGGAAATAAATTACTTTCAACGAGACATTAAAGCAGTAGCACATCATTATATTTTGTTAGAAGTACTGCATCTTCTTTTGTAGAAATTTATCGTCGGAAGTAAAGAATCGGAACCACTTTGCATAAAATGTGAAACGAAAACATAATATTCTTGCCCTCTGCTCAAATAAAACTTTCTTCTTTTCCGTAATACGATTCCGTTAATTTCATTAAAAGGGAACAGACTTTAGACTTTGGGGTGTAAAAGATACGAAACGCAGACCGTCAGAATGAATTCGTGAAGATTGCAAACTAAAGCTGTTTCAGCGCCAGCTCTACTTCGTCCTTTTAAGAAATCCAAAATGTAATGGGAGGTTTGGACAACTCTGATCCTCGTAGCTAATGTAAAGTTCCAAAAGGCAAATGTTATTGCTATGACATCACTTGAAATGTCTAAAATATTTACGAAAAGCGATAACTAGACCCCAAAATACGGAGTATGTTGTCTTTAGAATCTGAGTTACTTTGGGGTGCGTTTTACAGAATATTTTAAATGAGTCGATATCCAACAATTCATTGCCAAATTGAAGTTACGGAAAGTACCATGTAAAGTTCTAAATAGATTCTTTTACATTTTACCGTATTCAAATTGCATTTATCGTGAAACCTTCTCTGCCACAATTAAAATTGGAAAGTCCGTTCATGTACTATAAATTTAGCAATTTACGAACGACCCTGCGGTCTTAGACTCCCAGACTAAACAAGATAGAACATTCCATTTTATTTATCATATTTTTTTATATCTTTCACAATGTTCTCCATACGTTCTCCACGACAGAAATCAAACCACCATTGTTTCATACGGGAAAAGCAAAATGCATCGCACGAAACGTAGACGAATAATTACAAGTCTATACAGCTGTCGAACGTAGTTTAATTGCGCTTCTTAAGAACGTTCAATTTTCGATTCCCTTTTGCACGAGCTGCACCTGTAAATTCAGTGCGCTGCTACAGAACGCGCAAGAACGTTTATACCGTAAACCGACTGTATTAACGTTGCATTCTACAACATTGTTTAGATCACGAAGCAATTTCTCGATCTCCCGATCCAGAAAGATACCAAGCCTTTACTTTCATCTACAGAAATTGCAACACAGTTGCATTCCCCGCGTGCCTGCGTCAGTTCGAGGACAATCCGAAAAAGTGTTTAAGCTAATGATTTAAAGGCGTACAACATAGGCGGGCAATGATCGTAACATAATCTCAGTATTGTACCTGCCGATAGTAAATACCTTGGCCTTCACTTTGCCGGAATACCGAAAGCGAGAAAATGAGTGAGAGGGTAGACAAAGAGAAATTAAACGCAATGCTGGGGAAAAAAAGAGTGGTTAAAGCGATGAGATACGCAAGGAATGGAAGAAAAAGACGAAGAGGGGCACAGAAATTCCAGAGAAAAGAGAAAAACAGAAGCAGGATCGAGGAGCAAAAAAGTAGAAAAGAGAGAGAATACGAAGAGAGAGGAAGAAGGTGGGGGAAGACAGAGGAATCGAGAGAGCAAGAAATATCGAGAGAAAATGAGACAGGGTGGGAGAAACGCACGGAGAGAGAAAGAGAGAAAGAGAGAGAGGCTGCGAGAAAAGGAAGAAGAAAACAAGAAAGAGAAAGAGAAGTACACGCAGAAAGATGGAGAAAGAAGGAGGGCAAATGAGGAGACGCGCGCAGGCACGCATGCACACACGCATGCGTAAGAGCGGATCAAGGCACTGGCGCCACACGGCGTGTGCAATTAACATAAACGCCGCGGCAAAGATGTATTTCAGGCACGCATTTAATTTCAGGATGAGGCTAAACACGCAGCATGGCTGGGTCTACTCTCACGAACCGGGTATGCCCACCTGTCTCTACCTACTCGACGGCGAAAAATTCTCCGAGACCTTGATTCCTCCTAGAAAGCGAGGGGATCCGCACCTGCGGAAAATGGAGCAGGCTTGCTTCGAAGCGCGGAACGAATTACTGAAATTCCGAGATTTCAGCATGATTACGCACTGAACGAGATAATTGAAATAATTCGTGACGATATTGTGTATTGTTTCGTAATTGGCACGCTTTAGATTTTATGCAGAGAGATTTGATAGATTAGATTCATAATTCTGCATTGACCTTTGGGAAAGTAGACAGTGTCTTTCAGAACGATAAGTTCGAAGTAAATGTTTAATGAATCGAAATTGAAACGTATGAATCTTATGATAATAGTTTTTTGATGTATTAGATCAGATAAATAGATCGATAGACCGATAAATTCCAAACTGCTTAAGGGAATACTCCAAACAATTTTTTCGAAACGGTAAAATCTGTTTATCAGCAGATATATATCGTATTGTCTAACATCAAACAAGGATCTTCTTTAATAAATTACTGCTTAAGTATAATGCAAAGGTAATAAATTATTTACCACAATGGAAACCAAGTTATTTCAGTATTCTTTAAATACCTTCCTTCGTTCTTCCCAGAATGATTATTAAATTTTTCTGTTGTGACAACATGCGTTATCTTTACCTTATAATCAGTTAGTGTAACATTCCGCGTTATCATTACTGTGAAAAACTGATTACTATGTATCCTACATACATAATTAAATAATGTTATAAGCTTGTAAATGCTATCGTCACATTTCCATGTAATATTATCAAGTAAACAAAATCACATAAAACTGATTGAAAAATTGATTCATATTGCTCCTCTCTCGTCTCATAAACGGAATCGGCGTTAATCTCCCCAACGCAAAACAATTTCGATTCGATAAACACTTCACTAGACAATCGACTATGCTGTAATCGTGAAGATTTTCCTCTATTAAGAGAAGTGGCTCATCGAAGAAGCGCAAACCGAGCTGGCGAATCGGCGCGGTGCAAAATTTATTTTCGCACCTGTTTTAGATAGAGATAACGGCTGATAGCACCAACTCGTACGATATCTTCGCGTCGCACAACATTCCAGACTGTCGCGTACGTCTTCGAACACAAAACAAGCGAAATAACGTGCGTTTCCGTCCCGTACGATAATTGCAATGAGAACGACGCTGATTCTCCTCAGCAAAATAATGCTGAATACGATAAACTACGAAGCGATGAGCGAACGATTTAATTATTCCGAAAAATCATACGAACAGGTTTAAGATATCTTTTTTTTTCTTCTTAAGTCTGCCGATCGATAATCCGGAAATACTTTCGACCGTACATATTCATAATGTCTCGTAAAAGTAGGACGAGTTAATTTTGCTTCGAAAATTACACGTATTCGTATCGGTTCGCATAAATGAGTTTAGTGTTCAAAATAAGCTGCAACCTCGTTCTAGGAAAGAAAGTTCTGACCCGATGACGAAGTGCAGAATTGGCGGGAGATTTGAAATGATTATTGGTATTGACAGCGGCGGATGCAGAAAAGAAGATTGTTTCTTCTTGTTTAAAACAATGTGCTATTTTCGCGACAATAAGGAATTTGTTGTGTGTTAAGTATTTAAAGATAATGGAACTATAAAATGAGATTACAAGCTGTCTTTTTTTACAGAAACTTCTCGAGCATATTATATAATGATACATTATGGCATTCTTTGCAAATTCTAACAAATTTCGTTGCTGCTTCTATTATCGTGCTCGTTATCAAATTATACGAGAATAGCAGGCGCCAGAACTATCGCTCTCAAAGATAAATAAATGATAGTAGCACGGTTGTTTCTACAACTTTGATAAAACGTAAACATTTTCACGTTGGAAAATCATATCGATATAATTTCATTTAACCAGAAAAAGTGTGGAAAAATCATAGGGAAGAATTAACCACCGGTAATTCTAGTGTCGAATAACCGTGTCGACGAAAGATGCTGCAAACCACAAACGTGCGAGTTTCTAATAAAGAGAAAACCCGTGAGCCGTCATTAATACGATAATACGTTAAGAGTCAGCCAAGTAAAATTTCATTTTCTGTAGATCGCTCTTGTCTTTCTACATTCCCATTCGAGTAGCACTAAATATTCATATACATATTCATTACATAAGTATTTGAATTTCTGTTCCATAATACATACATATTTCATTGCAATTTTTCTAAATACATATCAGTTTGCACTCATAAATATTAACCATTTATACAAAACATTCTCCAAACTTCGAGCTATTAACGTGCAAAGACGGAAATCAGAAAAGCCAAGGACTCCCTCTTCAATTCGTGCACTTCTCGGATAAAAGAAAGTCTACGATAAAAATATTATAATTTTCTTCCATCCTCGACTTCCTCCCTGACTTATAATTTCTTTTGACCGATACGCAGCAACTTTGAATTAATTTGCTGTAATAAAAATGTATCAGTGATTCCTGATGTACCACATGCTTCAACATCATATTTTAATAGCACGCTAATGTTTCCAATTTAACCCCTTGCCTTACGATTTCCATTTTGACAGCGTGCGTAATACTCCAGAATTAATTCCAGAAATAAAAATTTCTCTCTGATCTTTAACATTTGGCACAACTGACTGCAATATTAATATTATAGAAATAATTTTACCGTCTCGTGATCGACTGATATTTTCAATTTAATAGTTATTGGAAAACTTCAAAATTTCGTATTGCATTTATCGCCTCACGTGTGTCACACGTTATTTCACCTAATCTTTTCATGAAAAATTTACCAGAGATAACAGGGACTTCAAAAACACACAGGAAAAATTAAAAACTTCCCATGGAGAAAACTTTGCACTCAAATCTACTAATCACATGTTCAAACTTTTGTCCTCGATCCATTGCTCTCAAAATTGTCTATTTCATTTTCCGCGCCACAAGTGTCGGCCGAGCAAACGGTTTGCTCATGCGCAAAGAGGAAAACTTATAAAAGACACTTACGCCGCGTGCTGCGCTTTTAATTCGCCAATTTCTCAGATGAAAGAAAGTCGACAGATGAACCCAGCAATGCGACTGTGCGTGAATGTCTTTAAATGCAACCATAGATAAAATCATGGGACGAAAGGAGAAAGAAGATGGTCTCCACGCATGCTATATATTTATGTATACCTATACATCTATACTGGCACCGTTACCTTATCGGTAAGATACAACGAGATTTAACGAATTCCACCCGGGGAAAGTTCTCGGTACATTTTGCGTTTGTCGGCGCACGTACACGGCCAGTTTCGCCTGTGTATCATATGCAGACGTAAAATCACTCTCACAATTCGCATTCCATGTTTCCAGGTACAGATATGGAGCGCGTAGAAGCATTTTAAATCTTTTTATTCCACGATACTGCTACAAGCGAAATACGTAAAAACCGGGTCTGTTTGTATATCATTACGTAGAGAAATTCACCGGGAAATTTCAATATATTGTTGGATACCGATTAATTTAACCCTGCTGTTCTCCTCATTTATACCTTACATTCGTGTTACTTGGGGTCATAGTGACCCGATGAACAAAGGTTGACAACAAACGTAAACTTTAAATACATTGTATATTACAAAATAACTACTCAAAAACATAGTATCTGTTAAAATGTAATCTTCAGTTCGGGTTATGTAGATCCGAGGAGGACAGCAGGATTCAAATATTTTGCAAAAAGCACCACAAAGTGACTCAGATTTCAAACAGAAGATATTTCTTATTTTCGGTCCAGTTGTCGCTTTGCCTAAATAATTTATTCATACCGAGGGATGTCCTAGAAAAGACATCCACCTTTTGCAATCTTAGTTACGAGGATCAGAGTCATTTAAGCCTCCCAGCACATTATTTTCGAGTTCTTAAAAGGACGAACTAGAGCTCGAGTTAAAACAGTTTAGTTTGCACTCTTTACGAAGTCATTCTGGCGGTCTGCGTTTCATATCTTTTGTATACGGAGTATTTTCCTTTTTAACGAAACTGTTGGAATCGTGTTACGGAATACAACAATGTTTACTGTGGAATAATACGTCACGATGCAGACGGTATAGAACGAATGGATGATGCTTAATGCCCGTTTGTGAAATAATGAGAACCCCGTCATTCGAGGTTCCCTTGGAGCACTTGCTGTCGCGTGGACGACGATGCACTATGTGCATAGGAGACGTTCGGGAATGGTATTGTCGAATTTTTACTGTTTTAGTTAGAATATAAAGGAGTACCTCTTTTCAATTTTTTGTATATCGTACTGGCGATACTTCCAATATGAAGAAAAATAAATAAAGAAAAAGGCTTACAGTAGCGTTTACCAAACTTTGCTTCGCAAACAGTCAGTGAGTGTTCCGCGAAAAACTATGGAACTGAGATTAGAGAACAACGATTTAACAATGCTTAACACAACTGTTAAAAAAATTTAAAGAAAAAGCCCGAATTTACTCTAATGCACCTTGTAGATTTTAGAACTTAGAAACTGTTCCGCGGTGAGAGAAGTTTGGGAAACACCGGCTTAGCGGGTTGGAAACCATTTTTTCTATTATGCAATCTGATGCATCGATCTTTAGATTTATAAGTAAATCTAATTATGTAAAGAAATATATGAGTTTAAAAACCTATATTACTGAAAATAAAATTGTAGAAGATTCACTGGAAATATGTTGAGGTCGAAGATAATTAAATGAACATCTAAACGTTCATAGAGTAAAAGTTCATAGTAGAAAGTATACTTTGAGATATCAAAATGAAGAGACTATTAAAAATAAAAATAATAACAAAATTTAACATGATCGTAAATTTCTGTGGACTATTTGGTAGTGCCACTAGCGAGATGTATCGAACGCAAGGGGTTAATTGTAATTCGCAAGCCTGATCATGCGAAATTGGATAATTAAATTAATGGGAATAGAAAATTCACGATACGAGAGAAGATTAAAATTTCTCATTCGTCGAGTGTAAATACAATCCCTGGTTTCGATTTCTCTGAGGTACTGAAAGTTTGCATTTGTTCACGCGTCATTAAATTGACCAATTTCCGGAATAAATGCATGTGGATAAGGGGAGGGTAATTTATGTTCGTTCTCGTTTATTCTGCGATGATGTTTCTTCTTTTGTAGCAGTGGTATCGTTTAACTTGATATCGCTGTGTAACTTAAATTAATTTCTTAATTATGGCAAGGATATTAGTTATTTATGATGAACATTTTTTCATTTCCTATTGCAAAAGAATATGTGTAACATAATAAATATATAAGAATTAACGTCACCTATTTCAATTTTGTTTAAATAACGCGAGCTATGATCAGTGCATTAGCCGTCAAATTTAGATTTCTTGGATACAAGCAAGGAAGTTAGACTATTCTAATTCGCAATCGTTTTGTTGCATTTAAGATTCATTCAACCATTCCAAATAGAGTACCCAATTTTTCTTAAGTTACAAGTCCAACAAAAACGTGTTTACTTCCAATTCTTCCTTTATTTCTTTACAACGATCGTCTATTCACCCCCCAATGATTGCACAAGATTCTAGTGAAAGCTTGGACTCAGTCCAAGTTCAAATACCCTCATCTTCGCTTCCGAAGAACTTGTCTTACAAAGTACTCTATTCCTCTGCGCTATAAATCTGAGGGAATGAACGCAGGACTGAAAATCTAAAATCTAAAAATAAAACTGTCAACACGGCTCAAAGTAATGTTTCTTAAATTCCTAGTTAATTAATTACAATGTCTCTCACTTCTGATGGTTATTTCGGCTTAAAAATGCACTGTAATTATGCCATGCGAGGTCTGGCCTTCGAACTTTGATAAGGGACTAAGGCACTTCCTTTTTTTATATAATCATACTTTTAGTAAAATTTCACACGTCATGATTTAACACGTTTAATGCCACCAATATTTTGCTAGTTTCATCATTTTTACGAAAGTGAAACTTTTTCTATTAAAATCGCATCTTTACAAAGGAGATACCTTAAAGACACGAGTAGCTACATAGTCAGCAGGACTTTACCCTTTTAATGCCAATATTTAAATAGTGAATGCATTAGAAAATTCGTAAATATTACAATTTGAAAGTCATACGAAATTTCATTGAATTTAATAGCGCCGGTCACCGGTGACCCCCATGGCATTCAACGTGTTAAGGAACTTCTTCAATTCCTTTTGCTACTTTAATGTATTAATTCAATAAATACTATTCTGTTGTAATAACTTGCCTGTCATAAACATCTTTCGCAGTGGCGGAACAACAAATTTTCGTCCCTCCCACAAAATCTAATTTTTTATTTTAAATTATACCCTTGCATTTTTTAAGGAATGTGTATTATAACTATTTTATTTTGTAAGTGATGAGGGGCTCTATGTAAAACGTGAACAAAAATTATTTAGTTAAAGGAAAAATTAAAAATTTCCTTACTTACTCTCTTTCGCCAGCGTATTTATTATTCTAAAATAAATTGGAGACAATTTTAGTAAAATTAAGAAATAACAAATCAAACAAATTTCTGCCCCCGTTGTAACAAATTTTTCCTCGTTTAATTCCCAACAAATTAGCACTAGAACTACCGGCGCTAAATCTATCATATTTCAAAATATTAAATAAGTACTTTGAAAAAGGAGGAACCAAGAGGCGGAAAAGATAATCGATTCGGTGATTTACGTTTTTTACTTAACTTGGAGAATTTTTGGAAAAAATTGTGTACCAGTCATTTTGGCTGGTTTGGTAGTTGTAGTGTTAAACAACCACACTGTTCCCGTACACGTTGATAAAATTCCAATCAATGTGCCTAAAATCAATGGACACCTAATCGAATATCGATCATGGGAAATACAATAATTTATCCATCGACGGATTTCCCAAGCTCTTTTCCAGCTATCAGGCCCGCAGAAGGAATGCGCTATGTGAAACCGGCACGGCGATGGAATAAGTAAAGGTGCGTTCACAACTGCCCTACGCGTTTGCGTCTCTTGCGACGAGCACGGTGCGTGAGTCGGCAGAAGAAGAGACGACGAAGAGGAGAGAAGAGGAAAGGAAAGGAGAGGAGAGAGGAGAGTGTAGGGGAAAGAAGGGAGGGAAAGAGGTAGGCCGCGGTGGCCGAGCAAGCGATGCTGATATGAATGGAATGCGATGCCATTATCGCGGTGTACCTACCGATAACTCGGTGCCCCGTTGCGAGCGGAGGTGACCGTAGACGAGGCAAAAGGTCGTAACTCCGCATTTCTCGTACAAAACATACTCTGTCATTTCTGTCGATATTCCATCGAGTATTTTTTCGTGGGGAATTTTTATGCGACGCGACAGTCCCCGAAGAAGGCATATAATATTGGTGTATCCTTAACCCCTTGGCGTACGATTTCTTTTGCAATTGCATTTGCAATTTTTACAAAAATTTCGGGATATTATTTATCGACATCTCTTTATTTATTTATTTAAATAACTACAATCATCTGCTATCCATGAGTTACCTATTAGGTGAAAATTAAATCTGTAAATCGTTCACGTGCTAGCTAAATTGTTATACGTGATATCTCTAGTTTGCGTGCTGTAGGGACGTCAACACAGGCGTATGCCAGACTAAGTATTATGTTGTTGAAATAAAAATGTATCAATGATTTTTGTTATGTCATATACCTTAAAATAAAAGTGATATTTTGAAAATTATTTTATGATGTCGCGTCCCATTGATCTTTCCAATAGTGTTCAGAATATCTTTAGTTTCTTTACTCCATTTTCTACGAAACAAGTGTCACTCGTTGTTTAACAAAGGGTTAATTCTCGACAGCCTGTCTGTTGCATTCTGCGGAATTCTTTCATTCTTTGTATCGAAATGTTGCTGTTTTCATATTAAAATTTGAATTTTCTGAGTACGATATGAATTTTGTATTTGCACCGGACTAGTAACATAAGTTGCACTAATTCAAACGCTCTTTTTCTGAATAACTGAGAGGATCAGAGATATGTACTTCATTAGCACTTAAACATTTTTTTTTCAACTAACAGATGATCCAAAAGACAGCCGTTATTTCTAATATGTAATGGAACTACTAATAATTCGTGAAGTAGTAATAAACAAATTAAAACGCAAAAATAAAATCTCCGATCACGGTGTTTAGAGAAAGTTTTAATAGCTGGAGTTGTATTAATTGCAGTATTGAAACATCAAACTTCCTGCACAAGAAATAACGAAATGTTGCAGTTTTCCGAGCAAAAATGGAAAGAGTCTAGAGTTGCGGTATTTAAAGGAAGTATTAATAATTATAATTTGAATACTTCAAATAAGAGAGCATAAAAATTCTTGAAAAAGAGATGTTAAAATGGTATAGTTTTTTACTCAACGGTGAAGAAAGTCCGTTCGGTGCATTCGAAGAAACTATTACCAACAGGGGTCTGAATAGTTGAAACAAGGAAGCATAAAAATTCTTGGAGAAGAAACAACATAATGAAACAGTTCTTCGAGCAACAGATGGTCGAAAAGAAAGTCCGTGGCCACGGCATTTGGGGAAAAGGCTAATAACTGGAGTACGCGACCCTCCCACTAGCAGACCTTGAGAATTCCAAAGAGGCCTGGACTGACTCTTAATTTCTCAGATCCCTGACCGTGATACAAAAATGCCTCGTAAGAGAAAAATATGGTACCAAACAGACAGGCCCTTTGTGTGCCTTCTGTTAAAGTGCATCTCGCGGAGTTTTACTTTCAAACCAATTTCTAAATGCGATTCTTGTGAAATTTTATGGTACTTCATATACGAGATAGAAACTTTGTCTATCTTTAACTTATAGTTTTCCTAAACAGCAGCCATTTCTTTGTGAAGTGTCTTTTCAGATTTCAAAATTTTGCTATCTTATAACTGATAGGAAAAAGTATTACAGTGTCGTAAATATGTGACGATGCAATGTGGACTTTAAATCTGTGTCAAATTTTAAATAAAGCAGCTACAACAAAACTTTGTAATTCTTGTATTGCCATTAAACTTTTATTTTCTATTTTCGTAGCATTAATAACATTTTATCAAGCAATCCATTTTACTATATTATTTCACAGGTGATTAATATATTACAGTGGATTTATAATACTACACAGCTATCGTTGGCATCGTTTAAGGCAATAAATTACTTTATTTTAATAGAAAAATTGCGTTTTAAATTATTCCACATTTACTCACAGCCGAGGAATATAAAGTATATTTAAAAAATGTGTATGGCCAAATAATCAGGGGAAAAATAAAATGAAAATATTCAACAGAACGAACTACGTGTATAAAAGTTATTTGCAAAACCCGCTATTGTGAAGAGCACTTAACAATGGACTAGACCATTAACTTTAACGAGCGTCGTTGGATAATAATTCCTTCAATATTAATATTTATTCTCTCAACCGAGTTCCATACTATCGTTACGTAACATCATTCTCTTACATGTTTACTGAATTCTTCGCTATGTAAACACCATTTATTCCCAGCCGAAGCGCCAACTCTTTGCATCGATCGGTCTTAAATGTAAATGCTCAACTACAATTGTAAATTGCAATCGATCAATTGATACGATTTTATTTGTAACATGGAAAAACCAAGAACGAAGCCTTTAGCATATCGATAATTTTCATCGATTCGTGCATCTTGCGCACAAATAAACGCGCACAAACAAGAACAAAAGAATTTGAAATTCAATTGAGAACGAACAATTTCAGGGTGACATCGAAATGATATAAAAATTATCATCCCAATATTCATAACGTTAAACAAAAATATCCAATTATCTTCAGCGACCTTGCGATTGTACCGATCGATCGATCGATAGATATTAAATTTTATTATCATTCAAATACGGCTTAACGCAGGAAGTGGGATGAACTGGAATTAAGCGATTTTTCTTTCTGCGCGTAACAGCAACGTGATTCACTTTCTGACGTTATCAAGATTTTCTAATGCCCATTCACCAGGATCGCGGTTTTATCGACTTCGGAGATGCGTTACGAAAGAAACCATTGATCAGAGTCGATGATAAAGATTCCCGATCGATGCGTCGATTAACCCCTGTCGACACGTGTACTCGTCTCGGAATGAGTTATTGGAAAATACGCAATTTCTACTACGATTTATCGGGCAATTTCCGACAGAAGCGTTCTTACTTAAATTAAAGGCCATAATTCCCCCGGGTGATCAATATCAGCGAATTCACCAGAGCCACGTTATTATCACCTATTTTTGATCGCTATCGAAAATCTCGATCCGAGCCTCTTTTCTCTCTCTCACGCGATCCAAATGTATTTATCTTGAATAATTTTGTAACTTCGTGGCGGCGTACATTTTCCTACAAACTCTTCTGCTCGCGCGACAAAAGAATCAAATGTTACGTTAAAACGTTAACCCATTCACTGCCAGGAAAACTAAGCAAATATTACCTTTGCTTGTTAAAATTTGAGAAGATGACAGAAAGTTTTTAGAGCATTGGTTTCTTTAATCAAAAATATAATCTCGACATTTGTAATGATACGAAGAACATTTTTATTCCAAAATTTCTATACACGCTCGGCTATTATTGTTAATTTATTAATTCAAACTTATGGTGCAGCTACGAGATATCTCGTAGTTGGCAGTCAATGGGTTAAAACGCTACGCCAACATTACGTTCGCGCCGCACGATGCGTATCTTTGTTTTAAATTTGTGCAATAAATAGCATTAATTTTGAATAAAATTTTCTATTGTCTATTTAAAACCATTAATTGTAGCTCAGACAGGCAGAACAGTGTAGCTTAAATCAGAAGCCAGTCGTTGGTTTTCCTTGATCGATGTAAATGAAAAATCAACTGTCGGTCCATGGAGACCAACGTGGCGCATAACGTGTTAAAATTTGATCTACCGCTCATGCGCAATTTCGACGTCGTATTTCACCGTCGAAACTACTTGCTAGCGGCTTTCTCGGAAAATCGTCTTAGAATAGTGAGAAAAGGAGCGTCGTCTTTTGTGGAGAATAATAATACCTTTCAATGCTATCGCATTCAGAGAAATCGACATCTGATGCCCGAGCATTCCTCTAGGATGACTCGAGGGTACTATATTGAGATTTCACGAGAATTTTCTTATCACGACGACGGAGAACAAGAGACGCATCAAAACACCGAGAACTATCTTCGACGGCGAGGATGCCGGACGGTGAGGATATAAATATCTCCTGAATTCCAACTGCACTTGTCTGGAATTGCAATTTCCCATGTGAAAGTCAGAACGTGTGACGTTGAATTTGAAAATTATTTCCCGCCATAAAATTCAAATTTCACGTCGCTCCAAACGTCCACGTTCGCGATGAAAAAATTCTCAATATATATCCTACTTCACAGCCACATGCCATATGCAAAAATACATGTAGAAGAATTAACATAATATCTGGGAAAAAAAACACGACATTCGATCAAGGATGCGCATATGAAAATACGAGATTAAAAAGTATCCGAGAAATCGTTGCGTAACGATTCTATATGAATTTTGATTTGCAGAATTAATAGTCACTTTTACGAGATATTAATCCGCAGAGGCATCGGACTTTTGTCAGTTTTTCGGCAGGAGAGTATCTTGAGAACGCGGATGATCATCGGGCATTGCGCCGGATTGTAAATGAAATTATTTTCATGAAACGACGAGAGCCACGGATACGGCGGTAAACAGTAGCGTTTCGATCGAAATCTGGAGTACGGCATTTAGCTGCTCGTTATCGTACGACGATAAAACTCCGATAATCGCGCTTCATGCATTCCTACGCTGATAAGCTGCAATCGTTCCGTGACTCAATCATCCTCTCCTACGATTTAAGGCACGTACGCACCCTGGACGAAAACGCGGATGGGAAATTTCAAAGAAAACACAGGCAACGCATATCGTGGAAAGTGATATCTGTACTTGGAAGTACGGCGATTCAACCCCTTCTTTTGTAATGTCAAGTTGCGATGCGCAAATTCATCGTCGAATGAGACATGCACGAGTCGTTCTCGTTGCTGGTGGGAAGAACTTGGGATTTCAGACGACAACGAGATTCGTCGCATGTTGTGGAGAGCTTTTTCATTGGTTTTACTTATCACTAGATTTACCATACCAGTCAAAATGACTGGTACACAATTTTTTCCAAAAATTCTCCAGATTTATATGAGAGTCATAGAATAGATATTCTACGTCCATCTTATAAAACATAAATCGCCGAATCGATCAAGTTTTCCACCTCTTAATACCCCTTTTTTCAAAATACTTATTTAATATTTTTAAATATGATAGATTTAACGCCGGTAGTCCTAGTGTTATATAAGCCGTTGTATTTGAAAGTGGTACAAGTTGTTTTCTTCTTATGTTGCGATATTTGAGAAATTTTTAACGGAATTATGAGAATATTTCAGTCTATTTACTTTACCATTTAAAATGCGAAAATAATACACCAATGTTTAGATAAAACTAATTTTAACGCACATCTCAAAATCTTAAGTATGGACTTATACCACTTCCAAAAATAACAGTTCATATTATGGCGTCAGGTTCGTGGTTGTTATTAGATATAAGAGACACCTAGCAGGGAATGTGAGAAATGAGAGAATAATGAGAAATCGTAGACAGGAATTTCGCTGATTAGATTGCTCTTTGTGTAATAAATATTTGGAGGCATCTATCTCTTTATGTTTCTGCAAAAGTT
Organism: Cerceris ruficornis; assembly: GCA_963989415.1. Lineage (NCBI taxonomy): Eukaryota > Metazoa > Arthropoda > Insecta > Hymenoptera > Crabronidae > Cerceris > Cerceris ruficornis. Next base: position 13,013,336 of record OZ022521.1, read on the forward strand.
CATTCATCGTAAAATATATTTCTCCTTGCAGCCATCGTAGTGCAAAACACTGTACACTGGCATTTTTCATTAAACTTGAGGTAATGTTGAGAAACCGTCATCGTTAATAAAAAGCAACGTGTTAATAAGAAACGACTCCACACGTTGTTCCGTGTAATTTGATGAGCGTCTTACAAGAACCTATAAAAGATATCGACAGCGGTTTAACGTTATAAAAGACTAAAGTCCAATCCCATAATGGTTCTGGCTTTTTTTAAATTCCATTGGACACTCATTTTTATAAAATATTAAGATTATTGAGCCGCAAATGTGCAATTTTATGGTATCATATTAACTGTAAATCTTGTACTAACAAGGAATTAAATTTACATTAAGTTCTTGAAATTTCTTTTATGTATTTCATATAGCAATTTGACTAATTAATGGAGAAATCATCGAAGAAGAAAATCACGGGAACGGAACTGATACTAACATACCATACCATGATAAAAGATATTTTGAGACTATAGTGGCCATGGAATTCAAGGGGAAATTTTATTTAGACTACACTTAAGACCCTAAGAACCATAACAGCTAAGTATGGAATCGGTGCGAAAATTTTTCCATTTGTTTAACACTAGATTTACGGAAGACGTCAAATTGACGAGTTCATACTTTTTTTATAAGCATTTCTCAGATATATAGAGAAACGGTACAGTAGATATTTCACGTGTATTTTACAATACAAAAATTACTTAACGAATTATCAGCTTTGCAGATTGATCTCTCTTTTTCCAAAGGCTTTATTTAATATATTGCAGTGTGACCGATTCCAGCCCCGTAAATCCAGTGTTAAAGGTGCAATTTATCCTATCTTTCTAAAACGATAACTCCTACACCAAATAACAGCAGTTCAGTATGAAATGAAAGAAGTTTATCCCGTTTGTTTAAAAGAGAAATTCATCCTATTTTCCGAAAACAATAAGCCCCAGACCAAATGACAGCAGTTCGGTATGCCGTTACAGCGGGAATTTTTCCTAATCGTTTAAGAGAGAAAACCCTATTTTCCTAAAATGGTAAGTCCCTGCTGAAATAGTAGTTAAAGCTGAAACAATCCAAAAGAATGTCCTGCTCGATGGTAGTGTTATCATTTCCCTATTCGGACATCGAACTCTCTTCTCTGCACTCTGCACGCGTCTCTTAAAACTTACGCGCTACGCATCCCACGTGAAGCAACACATCGGTGGTTAATACGAAGATTGCACTCATGGGAGATACGTTGAGAACGCATTTTTTTCGAATCCACACTCGCGGCGTCTTCCGTTCTCACGTACGGTGCATTTATATTAGTTTCCACAGAGTATCCTAAGTCATTTTTCAAGCTACATTGTGACGGTAGAAAATAGAGCGCAGGAAGAATCCTCAATGGAAAAAATGCATCCTCGCAAGATCGCGTTTGACATTAATATACGGTTTGTGTTAAAATACGCGCACGGTTTGCATAATTAATTACGAAACAAGAACAATGATCGTAGAATGGTTTACGTGTACACCTAAGAAATTAGCGATGAGTCTTTGAATACGTTTTTATTAACTCCCCTGTCGTCTAGAGACATGTTTAATGCGATTTTTATAGCAGATAGTTGTGAGATATCGCTGGTACGGTGAGAATAAACATTGGAAAATTAACTTGCAAATATCGTGTCTTTGAATCAATTGTTTGAAGTTTGTAGTTTATTAGTGTGCACAGTGCGATTCTCGTGAGTGGAGAATTCGTGATTAATGTATGCGATTGAATAAATCTCTTCTGAAAATGCGATGGTATTTTATAAAATTCCCCGGTTACTTGTACTTGTCATTTTAACAAAAAATTGACAAGTCGAACTCGTTATTTGGGTACAACTAAAGTATGGTAATGAGTAGTATAGTATACCACAAACTTATTACCGCGTTATGTAAAATAACCGTGACACTAAAAATCGCAGGAACGGCCAATTCGCGATGGACCTTGACTTACAAACTGATCCCGGTATTCGCGAAAGTTTCGCCATGTTTTGTATACTACGTATGCGATGTTCGACGTCAAAGATGTATGTTGAAATAAGGTTCACGTGATCTCTGCTATACAAACTAACAACCGAAAATCAATTTCGAGGAAAAAATATCGGGGGCCGAGTATTATGCCAACGACTTTTCTCGGATCGCCTGACAATTATGATTTATTTTCCTTGTATCTGTGTGGTTCGTTTCTGTTAATTAAATGAATACATAATATTAGGACATATATATTAAATATATAATTTCCAATTATTGGGTCATTATTGAGACTAACGACAAGAGTTTGATCGAACGTACTGCAAAAGTAATGAAAAATATTATTTGACTAGAAATCCGGTAAAATAATCTAAAAATGATAAAGTCTGCCACGTCATTCTGATATATTATATTATATTCTTATATTTATAATGAATACTGGCTGTTTATTAAAAAGACTGGTTAATGATATTAAAATGACTGAACCAATAAATAGCAGTATTTAAATATACATATATGAATATTGATTGAAATTTTTTGAAAAAAGTAGTTTCGACTAAAATTGTAGATTCGCAAGAAAAGAAAGATGGGAATTGCTATGGCGATATAATAATTGTTAATTCAATTTGAACTGGTAACAGAAACAAGTCCCACCAATTTCTGTTATGGATTTACTAAAAGAAAATAAAAGCCACAACAGGAACGAAGGTTGCGACAGAAGTAGTGGGCTGAATCGAAAGGACCATCGATTCCAGGAAAATTTTCTTACGTAATACGCATACTATAGCTTCTGTGATTCAGAATCCACCTAAAACCTTCGACGGCAAAACGACCAAAGCAATCGGAATCGAAGAATTACGGAAACAAACAAATAGCGCGCAAAATTCAGTATGCCTGTGAGGCATAGTTAAAGTGCAAACGGCGAATAGACACGGAGCAGAAATTGTTGAAACACGATTGCAATGGAAATAAGAACGAAGGAGCTCTAATCGGAATACAAATTTTCCCGCGGAACTTTCTTCTTCGTTTCTCCGTGGCCTTAAAAATCGCACGGCAGCCGCGACGCGAGCAAGGAGAAATGTCAGTGCCATAATCAGACATGAAAATATGGCGAGAGACAAAACGAAAGGCGAAGAGCGGGGCAGCAACAGCATAAGCAGCAGCAGCAGCAACAGCAGCAGCGCGGCGTAGAAAAAGAAGGAAGGGCAAAGCGTGAAATTCCGCTGGGTCTCTAAAAATAGTCGGTTACAAAAAGGAATAATAACACGGGTACGTGTATATCTGGTCGCCGGGTAAAAGCGTCGGCCTATTTATGTATCGCCCGGTAGAGATGGAATCCCGATCCCTTCGCGTGGTCGTTAACATTGTTTGCCCCTGGAAGAGAGCCGTCGGAATGTGAAAAGCCACGCCGGCAAACAGCGAGCAGCAACGCCGGGAGGCCCCTCCGTTTCTCTCCCTCTCCCACTGCTCTTTCTGCTCTCCTCCGCTGGTATTTCCGAGGTAAATCCTTTCCGACGTCCACGTGGGAATTTCGCGCGAAATGACCTCGGTTCACCTCCTCGGAAGAACGAAAATAATCGTGGAAGGTCGGTATGCAGAACGCGAAAGAGTCGAGGAGGAACGAAGATTTCCTTCAGAGACGAAAAATCATCGTGAGAAAACGGATATTCGTATATTGAAAAAGGCTAGCGTGGAGGATGAAGACTCTTCCCATTTCGTCGATGAATAAACGAATCTTTCGAATAATAGAGGACTTTCAGTATGCAATAGGAAGAGAAAGGGGGCGAGCAATAAAATCGACGTTATACCTACACGGTATACCGATATTCTCGTTGCATTCCTCGACCGGCTATTTCTTTGGACGGTGCAAAAGGGCCCACGGCGTGCTCGATTCGCAGCACCGCGGGGCATCATCTCGACGAGTATCGAGGGACAGTAGCACATCCGCTCGTACACACGATCGTATGCCCTCGGGAGTCCTCGTGTCTCTTCGTGGATCCGTTCGTGGACCGCCTGGGGGCCCTACGAGCGTAACACCGGTAGCCACTACGCCAAAAGGGTCGCATGGCGCGAGAAGAGAAAAGAGAGGGACGGAGGAGGAGGAGAAGGTACGATGGAGGGAGCCGAGGACGGGATATCGAGGGCCGAGGACCGAAGGACAGGACGAACGCTCGGGGGAACCGGCATCTTTCCTTCACGATGCATTCAGACTCGAGAGTGGAGTGTGTGGGCCTTAGCGATGGGATCGATTCGCTCGCGCGTATACCTCTCGATCGATGTTTTGTCAGTTATGTTTTGAATATATGCGATGTATTTAAATTTACATTGTAACAACTTTATACAATGTTCAATAAAAATTATATTTCTCTTGGAAATTTCATATTGTCAATTTGATCGATTATTATCCGAAATGTTGCTGCATTCCATTACAGGTAGGAGGTTACAGAATTCGTATCCTTGTTCCGAAAATTTGTAATATTCAATCGCGATAAATGAATAAACAGCTAGAAAAATACAATTCCACAGATTGTTGTAGACGGAATAACATAAATACTTTATGCAATGAAATCACGAGTAGTAAATAAACATCAAGCGAGCGCACCCCATTTAGCAACATCACTAACCTACCCCAACACCTTAATATCATTCGAATACATCGATACAGTTATCATCGAGCAAGAAATACAATCCGTCCATTTCTCTAAAACAGGACACAGTTCTCTGACTAACCTGAAAATATAAAAATCCACCCAAGTCAATAACCACCGAGCAGTTTGCAAGTATAATCGTTGGTCTCGGTGGTCAGTAATCAAATTATTCCAGAGCCGGCAGGAAACATCGAATCGGTCCCATCGCTAGTGGGCCCGAGTATCTCTCTCTCTTGTTTCTCCTTTCTCCATCGTCACTACAGCCGCCACGCACGGAGCAGCCAGAGCAGCCCTCTCCCCTCGGGCCGCCACTATCGCGGGCCCAAGAGAGACCGTGGAATGGGAGAGCTGACGGGTGAAGGGAGAAGGACGAAGGGGGAAGTCACTGGCAGGGGCCAGTGCCGAGGCGAGGGGAGGGATTCGAGCGGACGGGAGACATTCCAATCTCTCGTGGCAAGCCTGCCTGCTTGCCTGCCTTGCTTCGCTCGCTTGTCTGCTTGCCCGCTTGCCAAGAGAGCCAAGACACCGTCCTAAACCCGGCCCACGCTACGTCGAATGGCACACGGGGATCGTAACCGTGTAATCTCGTGGCGCAATCGTGATAGTCGATTTTTCAGGACAGCAGGCAGGACGAGCGTTTCCTCGAATGACCCCAAGTGTAAGGATTATCGGGGAATGGTCATAAAAGGAACTCGGACCTTGGAAAAAGAAAAGCCGGAGAGTACATATGCTGATCGGCAAGGAAAACGCGGATTTATCTTTGAATTAGTGGAAAGAAGATGGTAAAGAAACTGGTCGCAAAAAAGTACGTTGTAGTAGGTTCGATCTTAACGCTATTCCTACCGACACTTCACGTATATCTTTTCCTACCGCAACCGGTGAATTTGTCAAATGATAATTTTTTCCCAGAAAATGAACAGTACAAAAAGAAGTGAATATTGAAAAATGTATTATAATGTGAATGTATTGTACGTATATTTGAGGAAAAGTCGTGAAGTTTAAAGGCGATTCAATTACGTTGTATATAGGAAATTCTTATCGAAATTTTAAAAACGGTCATTTGACCGGTCGTGGTAGGAATAGTGTTAAAATTGCTTCCTATTCTTATTGTATGTTGCACATACAGTGATCCTATCATTGAAGATGGACAGTTTTGCAAGTTCTCATCTACCCAGGATATCGTGTATGTAGGAAGGATGAGTTTATAGAAACAAAGAGATTTAAATTCGGACTCACTGAAAGCTTGAGTCTCGTGGCTGTCATAACAGCTATCGTTCTCAGCAACGAGCCCGTTCGCGTTATCCGGGAAAAAGAATATCTGGCAATCTTTAAGGAGAAAGGAACTGAGCCGAGAAATCCAGTGAAACCCGTTCGAGACGGCAGGCGCCCGAGTCGCCTCTGCTAGTCAAACGGACGCGTAACCAGAATTTGGCTACAAGACTCTGATGACGATGTCAATGACTTCGACTTCAGCCCGAAACCGTTATGATGCGCATATATACACGAGTCCTCTTCGTGCTGCACGTACGGTAAGCGCTATTTCGAGCGTGGAGATACAGAGATACGTTTTGGTATCTAATGCACTTTCCTCGGCTGCTGCATCGTTTACCGTGCCGGTAGCCAGGGATCGCTGTGGGCCAGACATTACACCTGTCGGTACGTTCTAAATTAACGACAAGCCGGTTCCTATTTGCAGAGAGTCACGACATTTCCCGTTTCGTTTCACCGGTTAACATGGACGAGAATCATTGGGACTGGTCAGTGATGAAGAACGCCACGGGAATCCACGACCTTTAGCGAATTCCTTTGGACCATCGATAGATACCGAAACGATCGTACCGCATCGCTGATGCAGGATGAATCGATGGTACCGCCATCTTGTAAGATTTTTGCAATTTCTATACGTTCCGATGTCCTTTGACGCGTGCAATGTGGACCATATTTGTGGCAAGATTGCAAATTAGACTCTTAAAAATCGGATCAACACATTTCACTACTCATCTAACTCAAACACTGTTAAATGGACAGTACCCTGAATTAGCAAAAGCCAAATGTTAGCCTATCTAAACAACTTCTACAGTTATAGATAATACATACATACATAATGAACGACTGCACAAATATATTCTGTAAGATAGTAGGACTCACGCAAGAAAGTACAATGCACAGGACTGAGTAAAATTCGTTAACGATTTTAAAGCGTTTTTTAAAGATAGTTATTACAATTAAGGAAGCGTCCGTTCGGCGTCTTTCCCCTAATTACCTTACACAGTCGACTACGACGAAGGCAAAGACGTCGGGTTAAAAAGCAATCTTTTCTCGGTAGAGATACGTAAGAACTTAATGGGGTATTTTCTTATTGCATAAACTAACAACCGCAGATGGTTGCGCCGATGCTAAAACCGATTAGATACCGTTCGAAGACGGTCATCGATCATAGCTGTACAATTCCGGCTGGCGCATCCCGGGATGTGGAAGGCGGACAATCCGCAGCCCGTCTTTCGCGCGAGATTCGAACTGTATGATTTAAAGCATCGGGATCTGCAATTTCCTCCGGCGGTGTCATAATCGGTTTTGTATCTGTCCGCGCGAGTCGACGAGCGGTACGAGCCGAGCGGGCAAAAATAAATGGCAATTAACATTCCTCTCGCATCTCGCTGCCTCGTAGAGAGCCGAGGGGCATCGTAGAGCCCAGAGCGAGGGGCAGAATGCGGAGAAGCAGGCAGAGAGAGAGAGAGAGAGAGAGAGAGAGATAAAGAGAGGAAAAAGGAGAAACTGGAAAAGAGGAAGGAGGAGGAACGCAGAAGGATAGCGAGAAAGAGAGAGAGAGAATCCGCAAGCCTAGAAGCAGCCAAAGCACGGTCCATCCAAAAAATGTCAGATTCGAGCCAGAGATTCTTGCGGCGCACAAAATCCCAAGAATTCTTGGACCGCGAGGTCGCCTCGACTTTCGGCCGGAGGACTTATTACGGTCGTACCGTGCGCCGCGGTTCTACGGATTTTCCGGAATTCTTCGTACGGAAAGTCCGTTGGGAAAAATGTCGACGTACACGCATCGCCGAGGGAATCGTGGGGCTGAAATAGATCGAATTCTATCGGCACCAAGGGAAGGGAGGGGGCTAGGACGGAATCTCTCGAATTCCATTCGTGTAAACGCGAAGCCCCGGAGACTTTGGGGATAGCCTTTAGGATTCCAAGCTGTCCGCGTCTGCTATTGGCTGGCCGCGAAGAAATAACTCTGACCTACTTGGACCGATGAATTATTGAAATAGGCAAGCTAATAGAATTATTACGACCCCGTAACATCGAACGGATATTATTTATTAAAGCTCGACCCAGTTATCACGGAATTCCTTTCCCTCCCCCTACCTGCTAGCCTGGATCTCCGTGCGTTTTCCTAGAACGTGGCAACACGTTTTTCTCGTGCACTCTCGCGCGGTCAGAAAACGGCACAATGCAGCGGGCAACCGAGTGCTATGTCGTTTCGAATTAAGAAATCGATTATACAACCTCGTAACTTTAAATAAACCTCTTCGCGCCCAAGGTTAATCCTCGTCTTCGCGAATTCCTCTCTAAACTTTCGAAATTCCACGGGATTACGTCACGGGTCCTACCACCGCTTCGTCGCCACTCCCCGGGGCAATCGCGTCATTGGAATATGAAAAGCAACCGTGAAGGACCAGCCAGTTGTGAACGTTACGGGATAGTACGTGTCGTCTGTCAAAACCGCGTTAAATCAAAACGGGGATTTAGAGACGGACAAATCCGCGTATGCTTAACGTGTAAACACGCATCAACGTGTCAAGTGAGCTTCGACGTTGACGAGAAAAAATTAGGATTTTCGTTCGTCTCGTGGCTGACCAACGGAACGACGAGGTCGGAGGACTGATGATTTTTCGGGAAATTAATATCGACGTGGTTTCACGGTCATTTCGAATATTTCGAGGGAACTTTAATAACGTGGGAATGGTAATTTGTATGAAGTTCGCGGGGAATGTTGCAGCCGAGGAAGAAAACGGAAGGCAGATGTGGAAAATTAGAAATTGTAATGTAATTATAGAGCCTTCCTTTTTGAACTTGGCTCCGTTGCTTTTTGGACGTTTCTAATGTATAAAAATAAGAGAATAATAAGTAATTATTGTTTAGAGTGGCTCCTACTTTGGTTAAAATTCTCGTTAACACTAGATTTACGGAAGCCGTCAAATCGACGGGTTGCTAATTGCTTTATAAACATTTCTCTAATTTACACAGAAGCTGTACAGCTGATTTTTCACGTGCATTTTATAATAAAATAATGAATTAACGAATTACAATCTTTGCCGCTTGACCCCTCTTTTTCCGAAGTCCTTATTTATAAAAATTGCAATGTAACAGCTTTCACGTCCGTAAATCTAGCGTTAAGAATATATGATATTAAAGTATAACTAATTATTTTTTTAATTACATCGAATTTAAAATATAGATATTGCATGTAACGTCACACACCTATGTTTCATGCAATTAAACCTTGCAAACTTTCTTCGCAATAAAATGATACAACTTAAAACACCATTGCAAATATTTCACATCCCACTGCAACCTACCTACTCCACTCGCCCGAAAAACTCAAGCTGTACAAAGTTAATCCATTCAAACATCCTCAAATTCCAATCCCCCATCTCCCCCTAAGCCCTCCAAAAAAACCTGCATATAATCCACCGAAGTTCACTCAATCGTGATGCAATTTCCTCCTTAAAATATCCCTTCCTGCGCTACAAAAAAAAAAAAGTGTCGCTTCCTTCGGCCGGCGCCATTTCCGGGGTATCGAAACTTTCGTCAAAGGAACTTTCCCGTGGCAGAAACCGAGGTGGAATGAGTTACGTGATTTTTGCATCACACACATTTCAGAGTGGCGATGAGACGCCACTGGCTACGGGTTATCCATTGCTCGGCAGAAGAGAAAAGAGAGAACGGAGAGCTTCGCGATCCGAGAGAAGAGGCGAAAGGAAAAGGGGGCTGGAGGGAGCAGAAAGAAAGAGCGAGAGAGAAGAGAGGGGAGGAGGTGAGGACGTGGAGGAGAGGGCCATTTGCATCGGAATGCAAGCCCCGGCTCAGCCAGCGCTGCGATCACGACAGCGCGTGCACGCACTGCGTACCTACGCGTGAAACTTCTCTCGGAGGAAGGAAGCCAACGTACGTTTCCTCGTGGCAGGCCTCCGAACCACGTGAAACAACTTCCACCTTATACCCTCCACCTATTCCAACGATGACGGGCACTTTTCAGATCTAACTCTGCATTTTCCACCTTCGCTTCCACGTGTAACATGGTTTCCGTTACATGTGGACGAAGTTTTTTGAGGTGCAATTAACAAAGAATTGACGAAGGTCCGGGAAGTTTCGATTGAAATGTAATTTTTTGTGGACAATAGAAGTCTGCGGTTGGAATAATTTCAACTTCACTATTCCCAGGTGTTACGCGTGGGAGATTAATTTCTATCTTTTGTATAGTTGGACTTTGAGATTTGTATAGCTGAAGTTGCAGAAAATGTTTCATTTTTGACGATCGAATGTTTTTTTTTACTCATTTTGAGATTAGTGAATTGCACTTGGCGTATTTCGAAAATTTTTAAGAGAACGAAGACGAGTTTATAGTGAATTAATTCTTTGAATTTTACGCAGTAATAATTCTTGCAATCTTTATAATACTGTACTTCACTTCTAAGAGACTATTCTTGTCAAACATAACTCTGCATTTTTCACCTTCGGTTCCACGTGTAACATGGTTTCCGTTACATGTGGACGAAGTTTTTTGAGGTGCAATTAACAAAGAATTGACGAAGGTCCGGGAAGTTTCGATTGAAATGTCATTTTTTGTGGACAATAGAAGTCTGCGGTTGGAGTGATTTGAACTTCACTGTTCCCAGGTGTTTCGTGTGCGAGATTAATTTCTATCTTTTGTATAGTTGGACTTTGAGATTTGTATAGCTGAAGTTGTAGAAAATGTTTCAGTTTTGAGGATCGAATGTTTTTTTTTTACTCATTTTGAGATTAGTGAGTTGCACTTTGCCGTATTTCGAAAATTTTGAAGAGAACTAAGTCGAGTTCATAGTGAATTAGTTCTTTGAATTTTACATAGTAATAGTTCTTGCAATCTTTATAATACTGTACTTCACTTCTAAGAGACTATTCTTGTCAAACATCAAATCACCTTGTCAATCCTTTCAGCATCAATCTTACTATTTCAGTATTTGTTAATATCCTATTTTACTGCCTCAAATATTCGTCGACGACAAATCTGCCATCGCAACCATTCAAGATTGAATATCAGCAGACAGTTCAACCCCAAAAGCTTGCTAAACCTCTGCACCTCCAAACTGCATAAAACCTCTGAAAAATCTAGCAGTCTCTTCGATCTATCCTTCAATTATATTGATGTATTGGGTTGGCAACTAAGTGATTGCCGATTTTGACGAGAGATGGTTTTAGCACTTTTTGTTGTTTCTTCAACATGTTCAAAGCACCTAATCTATAGTTTTCATGTTGTTTGAACTTCCACCTTTCATTAGTAAAAAAAAATCGCATCGATGAGTCATTTAGTTTCGTTTTTATCCCAATTTGAAAATGGAAGAACAAACCGCGCATTTCAGAGATATTTTATTGAATTATTTCCGAAAAAGGAACGCATCCCAAGCATACAAGAAGTTATGTGCCGTATATGGGAATGAAGCCTTGAAAGATAGGCAGTGTCAAAATTGGTTTTTCCAAATTTCATTCGGGTAATTTTTCACTCCAAAATGCGCAACGATCTGGCCGTCCAGTTACAGTTGATGAGAGTCATATCAAGGCTATTATCGATTCAGATCGTCATACCACAACACGTGAGATTGCAGAGAAGCTCAATGTACCGCATACATGCATTAAAAAAAATGAAAACAGTTTCGCTATGTTAAATATCTCAATTTATGGGTCCCTCATTAGCTTAAGGAAATTCCTTCTTATATAAAATCGGCAATCACTTAGTTGCCAACCCAATAGTTATCACGCATCTATCGCAAAAAATGACCGGGTCTTTTTTCAGCAGACGAACCTTCCGAGCTGTATAAAGACGATGTTTAGTCTGCGGGCCGATTTCTTTCTCGCCCCCGCAGAAAAAACGTCCCTCGCAGCTGTCGTCGAGAAGTCTCCGCGGATGATCGCGAAACTAGAATCGCGCGGCAAGCCAATCTCGAAAATCGACGATGACATCACGCCGGCAGTATTTCGACCGAAATAAATATACCGTACATCGACATTCTCCCACCCTTCTGCGCCCTCTCCCACGTGAAAAGCCACACGGCGTCTTATGCCACCGCGACAATGTACGAAATCGCGACAAATGATATTATCGTAGTTTTCATTTGTCCCGGTTAAACAATACCCTCCTCCGGCATACCTTTCAGGAACGTGCTCGTCAAACAAGCGATACGAGGCGAGGGCGCGTAGGATTCTTTGCTTTTTAATCTTTGTTATTTCGAGAACAATATAAAATATCGGTGCTCTTTTATTGGAACTAAGGATGCCGCGCGAGAATGGGGATTTTGGAGTTTAATTCTGACGTGCTAATGAATTTTGCGAATTACGTCAATACCAAAAAAATCGGGGTCTTCTTCATTTACTGGGTGCCTTGATGAAAAATTTTTTTTGGAAAGTTTTATAAGAATATTTCCTATGTTGAAGTGTAAAACAGTGTTCGATTTAACCTTCAACAGTACGTGGGGTCTTTTGTAATATTTATATATAATTATTAATAATCCTAAAACGACGTACGACTACCAAGGAGCCTCCAAATTTTAGTCAATTTCGAATGCTTATATCACAGATGTATAAATATTGTTATTTTAAATATTAGAGTATCGAATTTCTGTTACTTTCTTAATCCGCGGCATGTTTTACGAAATTACAAAAAAGAATAGTTTTCTTCCATTTTCGTCGATATTTTTATCAGAATTCCATTTAGATAATATTATTAAGAAAATATGCCGAGGGTTGAAATTTTGTGCACAATAAATCTCTGGGGTACGTTGATATTTTCATTAATTAATGGCCAAGACTTCACAGTTACTGCCACCGTTTAATGTTTCCTTTAACATTCCCAATTACTAAAGTTATCATTAAAACAGCCATGAATTCCCTGCGCTCAACCCATCGTCCTGAAATGTAATAGGAACATCCCATACCGAGATAACCATGAGGGGAGCAAAAACTAGTTAATCCAGTGTTAATCGTCGCCCTAGCTTGAATATGCGAGGGTGCATCGAGTGACCGGAAGTAACATGATTTCTCACGGAATGACTTCCTGCGCGATGCTCCCACCGTCCCTCATTTAAAAGTCCATCGATCCCTCGCTGCTCGTAATCCCAGCCGACGAAGGTTCATCGGCACAATGATTAGGAGACAAATACCGCTTATTAATGGCTTCTTAATGTCCGTTGACGGATCGTTAATCTAACAGAAAAATTTATCCCTTTCGGAGGGACAATCAGCGCCCGAAACAATTTTCAGAGTGTCCATGCATTTCGAAGTAACTCGATTTTGAGGAAAGTTCTGCGATGTTTCCGTTGTTTCGTTATTAAATTGAGAAGTAATTCTTTTTTTCACTGTTTATCGCGGTGTCTTGCGAAGAAGATGTACTTGGAGGAGATATCTGTACGGATTTAAGTCCTGCGTCGATCAAGTGCTACCTCTACACATTTGTTCAAGACTAGTTCCATCAAGGTAGTCAAAATTCCACGTCCCGAAATTGTTGTAAATGTTCATGAAATTTTTAACGCTGTTTTTTTTAACACTAGAACTACCGGCGCTAAATCTATCATATTTCGAAATATTAAATAAGTACTTTGAAAAAGGAGGAATCAAGAGGCGGAAAAGATAATCGATTCGGTGATTTACGTTTTTTACTTAACTTGGAGAATTTTTGGAAAAAATTGTGCACCAGTCATTTTGACTGATTTGGTAGTTCTAGTGTTAAGTTTTCAATGTTTATCTTGCAACGATTAAATTGATCAAGTTCTTTGGCTTCTACATTTCGTTTCTCTTAACGTATTGCATTTATCTGACATTTTTAAATAAGTGGGATAAACAGCCGGCAAATCTAGTGTTAATACAATTTATTAGGGTTAATGAGAACCGATCCTCGACATTCTTGTTTAATATTTTTATCTGATTTATTCTCCATAGTGGTTTTCAGTAGCAAAGACTGTGGACAGTGATTCTGCCTTGATTTAAGTGTCATATGGAATAATTTATGTATTCGCTTGAATAGAAAATGTATTGAATATTTAAATTTTCATCGGCATATCATTATCTGATTTGCTTCACATAAAATTGTTAAAAATAAATTTTTAATGGGAAACATACAGTCGATCAGTTCGACGGTTCTTTTACGTCGACGTAATAATCAAACCCATAACCAGATGGACATAAGATTTGCTTTTTTACCCACAAAACATGTTAAACTTCCAACAAATTATCCTCACAAACGCCATACGTCATTTATTTCATATAATATTGTTCAATAAGAAATACGCATGGAATAAAAGTCACTCAAAGAGTCTAACAGTGCTTCTATCACATTTAACCCATTTTGCCCAAATTTGTTATCATTGTCAGATTTATTAAAATCCTCGTAAGTTACACAATGAACACGTTACTACAAAAACGTATTATTGGATTTGTTCCATTAATGGAACACCCGTCAAAAAAAAATTAAACCAGTGATGGGCAATCTACGGCCCATTTAGAGGTTCTAAATTTTCAATTTCAGCGTATTCAAAAAATAATATATATTTTAGAGTCCCCATAAAGTTTTATAATAAATTATATTGACATGCCGAATTTTTTCCTATTTTTTTTACATGCCCCTAAAAAGCTTTGCCCATCCCTGGTTTAAGCCATCACATCCACAGATAAAAGCCTTTTTTCATTGGACATCCGACGTTCTCAGTTTCCTATTACGTGATATCTCTCATGTTCATATCATAAAAAAATATATCCGGAAAAACCTCCCGATAAAATCAACAACCTGTTAATAAAATCCTATCGCGACGATAGTTAACAACACAAGGGTCAAAGAGCATCCTCATATATAACACTTGTACGTCTTTCCCAAATCATACGAAATCTCATCGCGCATACTTTCCGCTAGTCCATGCAAATATTGACGAAAAAAAGAGTAGGGGAAAAAAAACGGTGTTATCCAACGATCGATTACGAACAAACGCATTAATGCGACTCGAGTCAGAGGTCTGACGAAACTCGCGGAGTATTCATTTTTTATCATCGACTCGCCGGCTCGTAAGATCGACGAAAATAATAAAATGACCTTCCGGAACTCTTACCTCAAGTACGTCCTGTGCGGTCTGGAGATATTCTCGAAGCATGGCCTCCTGAATGGCTCGCCATTCTTGCCTTGGATCCTCGAGTTGTGTCGTCTCTAAAGCAAACAATCGAGAGAAAAGAAAAAAGAAATGAAATTACGTGGGCACTTCTTTGTTTCTCTGCTTCTTTCTTTCTTTCTTTCTTTTTTACTTTAATACTTTTCGTTTTTTTTAGGGGGAGAAGGGGACTCTCTTTGAATATATACATACACGTGGCGGGTTTCCGCCATGTTGCGGGGTTTACTTAATCTACCGTTCTGGAATGCGCGTTTTCCTTGAGACTATCGATTGATAGTACAATTTGCAGAAGGATGATATAACACACTCGTGTTATCACGCGAGACCGTTTATATATAGAAAATTGCGCGTAAAATTACTTTGTACGATGCTCTTCGCTGGCGTTCTCTTATCTGCGATTTAATAGTGCTTTTCAATTCGCGACTTTTCGGGTTTCTGTAAAATTGTACGATTTCTCCCCTGCGATTTTAATCCGTTTGGCTTTACAATACCAAATTGCATTTGCCTCTCGAAATTATATGAATCCCAAAAACGGGCAAATTGGAAAATTGGGATCGAAATTTGAATTTTAGTAAAAACAAGGAAACGTTCATTAGTTTTATTTTATTAAAAAAAGAAAGAAAAATTATACTATTAACTCTGTAACAAGTTCATCAGTTATTTTATAAGATTTAATTTAAATTTCAACATATAGGGTAAAGATTCCAAAATGCTTAATGCAGCAACCCCAATTAAGCAACTTGTATATCAACTTTTATATTCGAATTCTCAATATAGCTAAAACTAATTATTATATTCTTATCTGATCAAAAATTAATGCCAAAATACAGCACACACAAAAGAGATCGTAAGACAAGAGATTAATGGATACATCTAAAAAAAATTCAATGCCGGACAAATATAATTTTTTGTGCCACTCATTCGTGCCTAAATTAAACATTGTAAACGTGAATTATGAGAATTACGTTTCATTTTATTCGGTCGTCTTATGCTGCATTCTATTAAAGCTTACATATCCTGTGTATTTATATAATGGTATAATAAAATTCCAACGTATACACAATATCGCATCTCCCTTTCACTCGTTGTACAGGTTTATGTTAAGTGAAACGTTTCTGCTATTACCACTTTGCTGTTACAACTTCGCTACTTTCTTTTGTTTCTCTTTCATTTTACCGAATGTTGTATGAATCGAACATAAATTTTAATCTAAGCACGATTAACACCAGATCAACCGAGGATTAATCCAATATGTTTGAAATACCCAAGTAACCGAGGTAAAAGAAAAAAAGGAGACAAAAAGTCGATCGATTTAGAACTACAACTACTGGCTTTAAATCTATTATATTTAGGTGTATTGAATAAGAGCTTTGAAAAAAGAGGAAACAAGGGGCAAAGAAGATGATCGGTTAAGTAACTTATGTTTTATGAGACAGACCTGGAATATTTACTGTATCGCTCTTTTATATATGATTCATGTATGGGGAATATTGAGAAAAGATTAGCAACCAGTCATTTTGAATACCATGGTAATTCTAGCGAGAAAGCTTGTAATTTACAAGATGGATGTAGAAAATTGGAAAAGAATTCGAAATGTCAGGAGCATTTGTGAGAAATTCAAAATAAGTCATTTCAAACACGTTGGCAGACCTTCAGTTAAATATTTTAAGGGAGTATAGTACGATTATTCGTACTTAGAAGATTTAAAATCGTATAAACGTGAATACTTTACTGAAGAATTTTTATTGCCGTATTAAAGATTATAACTGAATTCGCGAAATGGTCTAAGTTTACGCTCAAATTAATACCCTGCGTCTTTCGGCTTTTTTTTCGTATAGCTGTACAAGGAAAACGGCTAATTCCTTGGAATTCAAATTTTTCTGGATTTTATTACTGTTGTTATAAAAATATCGCAATAAAATTTAATTGGGATGAACAATGAAATCTTGCTTTATGAAACTTATAACTTTGTAGCGTTTTTCGTTTTTATCTGATTGTATAAAATTCTGTTCATTATGATTCCGTGATATTCGTTAACTTGTCCTCCATATAATTGAAATGTTATATCATGTGTTTTTAATATGTTTGAACATTTTATACCAAAAGCAATTGTATAATTTCGTATACAGGAAGTACTATTTGACTTTATCACCTTGAAAATTTCCATTGTAAAAATGTTCCATATTTTTATAGGGCCAGAGTAGATTATTATTATTATAATTTTACAATAATTATGATGGCATTAGGTGATACACTGTATTATAAATACCTCATACTTAAAATATTATATCTTAAGAGAAAAAGCTTTAGCAATTAAAACCAAAACGTATAACGAGTAAACTTTAATTGCATTAAATATTTACATAAAAATTTCGATATCTAATATAATTAATCACAAATAAAATTGCAAAATAACTTTAAATACAAAAGAAAAGATTTATGAAATTATTGAAACCTTCTACTCGATATTTGATTCCTTTAAACCATTATACAAATCTTATGTTCACGTTTATTAACTTATTAATGTGTTTAATTAGTAATTTATTCATATGTCATGTACGGGCAAAAACCTTTAGGAAATTACATAATAGAAAAGAAGCAATAGAGATTACTGAAGAGATATTTTAGTGATTATTAGATGTTCGAATAAAAGTGTAAAAAGCTTTTGAATTTAAACAGGGTTAATACAATTATTTATATCAAACGTATAAAGTTAATAGCTTCTTAAAATTAACACTTTAATTTCATGTTATGTTAATCAAGAGTTGATATAAAATTAATTGAATTTTCACCGTATACGCGATGCGATTCTTACAATATGAAAAACATGATGGTAACACGTTGAATGCCGCGACAGTCACCGCTGACCGATGCTATTCAATTCAATGAAATTTCTAATAATTTTCAAATGATAGTAATCACGAATTTGCTACTACATTCAATATTTAAATATTTAGTCTTAAAAATGTAAAGTACTGCTCACTACATAGCTATGATTACCTTTAACATTTTTGGTCCATGAAGATGTGATTTTAATAGATAGAGTTTCGCTTCAATAGAAACGATGAAATTAATGAAATACATGTGGCATTCAACGTCTTAATAAATATCAAATTTGCATAGCACGTAATTGAACATTTTACAAAATAACAATACTTACGATTGACATGATTGATGTAATAAGCGCCCACGTGCTTGTCGTAAGCCTCCTCCCAGCCAAGCGGGAGTTCGTTTCCGATACAATCCGCAAATGTTTGAGGTTTTGTAAACCTACAACAGAAAGAAACGATGTTTTGAAGTCGCTGTTGACACTTTTAACCTTTGTTGACGAGTTTTTGCTCGTCACCTATATATATACAATTCTTTATACGCTCTTTTTCACGCTTTTTGCGCGCCCGTCTTTATACGTGAATTATACGAGTGGAGTTTTGTGTATTTAGAAAAATAGCAGAGAGTGGTTACATGGTTTGATGGAATTTATTATTGCGAATGAAGCATTCATTGGTGAAATGATTATTCCTATTTATTAACACATTATCTACCGCTCATTCTTCTGAACATTATGCACGAGTTTATGTACCTACTTGCAAAGCTCTATAAGATTAAAATTAAAATGTGAAGAAATACTCATTATGCCGTTTTAATTTCAGTTGTTCCGAGGCTGCGTAACTTTATTTTATTATCATCTGTAATAACAGATTAACCCTTTCGCTACGGAGTGCTTTTTCGCGAGTATGCTAACATGGTACGGAGCAACTTTTAACGACTAATGGCGCAATATAAATAATTAATTCTTTATTGAAGTTGCAATGCATATAATACATGAAAAATAAAAACTTATGGTATTCAAAAACTGTCCAACTACAAAATATGATCTAATAATTCATTCTTCGCGTGAAATTTTGACGGGTGACTATAGTCACCGATAGTATCGAAAGGGTTAATAGTTTGTCGGCCAATGAGTATTCATAAACAGAAAGCCTATTAATAGGCTTCCGGTAGATGAAGTGTTAAGTGACAGTGTTAATTCAAGAACTGTAGAAGAATTCATGTTTGCGGGTTGAAACCTCCCCTCAAGATTTACCGAGGTTTTACCTGTTCAAAACCTCGACAAGGACAAGGATTGCAATATTTTAGAGAAGATTAAATTTATTCCTTAACACTAGATTTACGGGCGTGAAATCTATTAAATTACAATATATTAAATAAGGACTTTGAAAAAAGAGGGATCAAGCGGCAAAGATTGTAATTCGTTAAGTGATTATTGTATTATAAAATACACGTGAACTATTTACTGTACAGCGTCTCCGTAAATTTAAGAAATATTTATAAGACAAGTAGGAACCCGTCAATTTGACGGCTCCCGTAAATCTAGTGTTAAGGAAAAGGAAAAAGGTTTTATTTCAGTTGCAGCTCCATTGTTATTTGTCATCATAGCAACGTAATGTTACATTGAAAATGTCATAGTTGCAGAAAACTGAACTATCATTTTAAAACCCTGACATATTACTCTTTCACTCATGGGAGCTCAAAAAAATACTTGCTACAGTTTTATAGCATTCCTTCCTTAACCTTTAAATTTGTTTAAAGGAGGAAGCCTTTGAAAAATTGCCATCGATACAAATAATTACCAAACATCCCTTGAATAATTTTGATATCTTTGCATGAGGTAGATTTTAAAAAATTACAGTCAATAGAAATAAAGAAGGAGAGGGGGAGAAGAGGCAGTTATATTCTATGAAAAATACATGTCGATCAACAGTATTGTAAATGGGTAAAAACTTTGAAAAACGCAAGTAGGATCATGTTTGATCAAATTTTCTACCGAAACATACGGCAGTGATGAACGGCAAGAGAATGGAATGCAAATCTTGCCGGATGGGAACCTCGCAATCCGGAAATCCTCACACATGCACGCGATCATAAATGTCTATACGTATAAGTAACACATGACGCGCATGAAAGAGTCGTTCAACATGCTACGAAAATACCATGGATAGCTGGCACAATGCATTCCAATGATTCTCCGATAAAAATTCGATGTGATGTTATTTATTGTAAAATTCATTACCGACTCGTACCAATTTTTATAGTTAAAAATGTTCGAGTTTAATCATGGAGATATTATGAGTAAAAAAATTCAATTGATATTTACATTTTATTCTGCAATTTGGATACCCAACGAGTTTTTAATATTTGAAAGTAAGCTCAAAGTTAATTAACACGTTGAATGCCAGCGATATTTCGCTAATTTCATCATTTTTACAAAAGTGAAACTTTTTCTATTAAAATCACATCTTTACAAAGCAGATACCTTAAAGACACAAGTAGTTACATAGTTGGCAGGACTTTACCCTTTTAATGACAATATTTAAATATTGAATGCATTAGAAAGTTCGTAAATATTACAATTTAAAAGTCATACGAAATTTCATTGAATTTAATAACGCTGGTCACCGGTGACCCCCATGGCATTCAACGTGTTAAATATGTTGTCCCATTGTTTTCAAACTCCAGATAATTTTATATTGTTGACTTTTTGATATTTTCGTAATAATAGGAATACCTATGGGCGCAGAGGAATATTTATGTGAAGATGCAAAATCATTATGAAATTCCAAAGTTGAAATTTGATATATGAATCATTCGACATAGGACTGCAAGAGGTTAAACGACAAAAGAACTCTTCTGAATAGACGACAAATAATTACTACTGCAAAAATTCAAACAACAAGATCAACTGGAACGACAATAAATCGAATGTTCCATTCACAAACTCAATTTCAAAAGTCCTACTGATCGTAACACTGCTTTCAAACCAATTTACTTATTCTTTCCGTAGCGAGCACGCGCAAAAACTGAATTGGGGCTATGGTGGATTAACACTAAAACTACCGGCGTTAAATCTATCATATTTAAAAATATTAAATAAGTATTTTGAAAAAAGGGGAATTAAGAGGTGGAAAAGATGATGGATTTGGCAATTTATGTTTTATAAGATTGACGCAGAATATCTATTCCATAACTCTCCTATAAACTTGGAGAATTTTTGCAAAAAATTGTGTACCAGTCATTTTGACTGGTTTGGTAGTTCTAGTGTTAAGAGTTAAAGGCTGGGACGTGCAATTCAAATTCCCCATCACCTCAAAGATGTTTCTCCGAATTTAATATTTAATATCTCATAACCTTGATGGTTTGGAATCCACCTGAAACGGAGGTCACAGGCAGAATGACCCTAGCAGTTTACAGGAGCTATGAAAGGTATGGAGGAAAAAGGCTCGGGCTCGCAACTAAGAACTCCCAGTTCAAATCTCCGTCACCTTAGGGAAATATTTCGTATGTCATAGCTACGGAGCTCTGGAAGCCACCTAAAACAGTAGCTCCTAGGCAAAATAACCATAGCAATTGAAGTCGAAAGAAAATACAAATACAACGCAATACAAAACGGAACTACATATCGTATGCAAAAGAACCTGACCTCTGGAGGCCAGTGACCGAATGAAGTTTTGCCGTGGCGAAAGTGAAGCGGAGTGCCGCGGTAATCGTCGCTCTTCGTGGCGCAGAAGAATGCAAATACCAGATCAATCGGTGAGTGTAAACGTGCAAAAAATGAAGAAAAACGCAGAATTGACTTTTTCCTGGCATCTGACATTTTCCTCGATGCCTCAATCGTCTTTTTTCATTCCACGTTCGCGCGACGAGGAACGAAAACCGTTGACAAAGGAGAAATAAAGACTTTACGATCGCAATGAGCTAATTGTTGTATTCAATGATAATTATGGGTAATTCACTCGACTTCCTTATCTTCGTGTAATTTCCAGCATTACCATAATTTCACCGAGAAACTATAATCTCACGAAGACGGACGAACTAGGTAGGGAATGCGAACGAAGTCGGAGCATTAACGCTTGGACTTAAAAAGTTGAATGACGAGTTTCTAATTTCTGACTAAGATCGTTCGAATTTGGAGTGACTCGTTTTCCAGTTTCTTTTCTTCTGTTACCCGTAGCGTTGTATTTAAGCGATTACATTTATGGGTTCACGTTCTATGCTTGTTCCTCTTTTCATGGACGTGAAATTGGATAACGTTCATATTTTAACAGTACCAAAGAATTTAACAGTTATGAACAAAATAATTTGAAATTCCTTAGACGTGGAACACATGTTTTCATAATGAAACATTGTAATGAATATTGCATCGAGTATTGCGCTTTTGTGAAAGCAGTTTATGATTTTATAGTTAACACATTACCGACCGCTATTGTTTGAGCATTCTACCCATTTTAAAGCATTTGTTTCGGCTTAGATTGCCTAAAGAAAATTACAATCTCTTTGAAAATTACAAATGATTCTCACTGACTCCTTAACACACTTCCAATACAATAATAAATAACAAATTAGTGATTGCCGTGGGAACCGATTAATAAACTAAAAGTCTAAGCGTTGGTGACAAAAAGCCTATTTATAGGCTACCGGTCGGTAAAGTATTAAAATAATCAATTTTCTATCTCGTCGAAGACCGATGAAATAAGCACTAATTAGTGAAATACAAAATTCCTCATTTAACTGTCCTTCCGAATAAATAAAGTTGACAATACTGTATCCCGCATATTTTGACAATTGCCCCGTACTAGTTCCAAAAATGAGAAGCGTTCGGAGCTACAAGAAAAGCCGTCCGAATCGGCATTCACGTTTGAGCAACTACAAACAAATAATTCCGTGCGTCAAGGCACATTATACGATTTCAGGGACAATTTCCTTAATTCCTTTTCCGCTGCGTGATTCACGGTCTTGATGTGCCCTTGGCCTTACGCCGGTGTTGTCCTACAATAGCGAGGAAAAGGAGAGAAAAATGGGGGAACGGGAGGGAGAGAGAGAGAGAGGGAGAGAGTGAGTGAGTTTAAAAGCAGACTAAGAAGCCAAATACAATGGATTAGGCAAGCTAGAGAAAAGCAGATCCATTAGAAAGTAGAGAAAAATAGACTGAGAAGCATAAAGACATAGATCATGAAGCCGAGCACGATAAATTAGAAATAATAAAGAAAGAGATACTGGGAAATACAGAGGAACAGAAATTGAATAATGGAAAGGTACACTCTGAAAATTGAAGTATAAAGTAAAAATTAAAAACGATAAGTCTTAGAGAATCAGAGAGAATCTGAGATTTAAAAAAAAATGGAAGATAGAAAAATTGATGGGTAGAGTAAAAAAATCGAGGTAGATACATAAGTGGAGCGATTAAAGGGAGTATACCGAGGAAGAATGAGAGAGATCGGCCGGTTGACAGAAGTAGACTGACAGATTCCGATTGTGAGAGGGAGATCGAAAGACAGAGGGGCAGGGACGTGCATCATTAAAAGGAACAACACGTGGGGGGAGAAGGCGAGGGACAAATCAAACGCTGAACGTGCGCTATGTCGACGTAGCTCCGGTATGCCAAGGTTAAAGGCGACTTAGCAAACTTCAACGACTAGTTTGCTGATCTGCTCAAACGCTTCTATGGAAAGACGCGTGTCCTTTTTCGCAACTCCTTCGTCGATGCCCTTTGACACCGAAGCAATTTAACGGATGCATTCATCTACTGTATTTGAGGGGGATATTTAAAAATTAATATGACCTTTTGCACAAAAGAGAAACGAAACTGGCGTGGTAATTAAAGTACGACTTTAATTAAATGAGAGATGCTTCAAACTACTGTAGGCTGGATGCATTCGTTGGGAGCCTTTGTTGCCTTTATTTTTCGGAAGTTGTGGCTTTTGTACTTTGTGAATATGATACATTTTATAGGGAATGGCACGGTATTAAATAAATGTATTATAAAATACTTTTTAAAAGCGTTAACATTATTTGACGTGTACAAAAGAGAAATATGTTTTTTTTCAGATAGAAATTACGCGCCCAAAATTAAACTACACTTGTGCACCTTTATTCTTCAGAATTACGCGATATAAATAGTATACAAATATTTAGTTGAACGAATAAAATATTCGTTGGTGTTTTACTTACATTTTACGCAAATTCTTGCGCAAATGTAATCGAACTTATCGTATCAAATAATATTTATACTACTCCGGTAAATTTGACGAACCGAAAAAGGCAATACTCAAAAGCACGTGAATAAATCAATCCCACGATTGAATTTGCGCAAAATGGATCTTTTGTAATTACACGGACGGCATTTGTCGCGAATTTATATCGCATTCCACGGAGAAAATTCCGAAGAAGATTAAAACCTTTCGTGCAGCATGCAGACAAGCCGCGTCTGCAGAATTTGAAACCCGACACCTAAATGCACATTGTTTAACATTCCTCGAGGCACGATGTGAAACTCGCATACCACTTTTTCAGCTGCTCGCATGCTCGCTTCGAGCACATTTAAGCGTTTTCATTATTAATACAATAACCATCGTTAAATCAACCTCACGCTCGAGCATTTCACATAGAATGGACCATTTTTGCGCTGGCAAATCGACACTGATGATCATCGTACGAAAAAGTTACATTTCTGTGGAATCTACTTCGTTTTTCCTTACTTCATATTAGGTTGCCAACTAAGTTCCCGCCGTTTTTTAAATTTTAATATCCCGCGTGTCATTCAATGTTTTTGGCATAGTGTTTTAAATAATTCGAAAGAGGATGTTTTGGTCTACCGGACTCTATGTTTTGTTTTTTTGCTCGAGTTAGTTTTCCACCTCTTTCGATCTCTTTCAATTTTTCAAGTCGAAACCGGGTAATTTCTACCAACGAGGTATTGAAAATCTTGTTGAACGTTGGGAAGAAGTTGTAAACAACAAGGGAGAATACATTATTGATTACTTAGTTGTTAATTTTTCCTGAAAAATAAACTTTAAAATTTTTTTAAAAAACGGCGGGAACTTAGTTGCCAACCCAATACTTTTCGGATTCAACTAGCGCAGTCATTTCGTCTAGGATCTACTGTTTTAACACTAGAACTACCGGCGTTAAATCTGTTATATTTAAATATATTAAAAAAATACTTTGAAAAAAGGGGAATTTAGAGGTGGAAAAGATGATCGATTCGGTAGTTTGTTTTATGAGATTGACGTAGAATATCTATTCTATGACTCTCCTATAATCTTGGAGAATTTTTGGAAAAAATTGTGTACCAGTCACTTTGACTGGTTTGGTAGTTCTAGTGTTAAGTGGCTTCTGGATCATCAAATCTATGATGTGTTAAATATCAAATTAGGATAAATATCCTGAGGGACACGGGGGAGAATAAGTGTAGACAATTTCGACAGATAGATTTTCCGTTAACATTATATAAATCAGGTATCCAATTGTTTTCTTTTTTATATTTTGTTGCTATAACTTCTATGGTCAGTTTAGTGACCAATCAATTATTATTTAGTGGAATTTAATTTAGTACAATCAATTATCAATACATTGATTGTAAATTCGACCCTATACCTCCTTATCCACCATGGAACCGTTTAAGTGCTATGGCCATTTTACCTAGGACTTACAAGGAGCACGCGAGGCCATCGGATCGCCGATTTTGTTAAAATTTTTCATACCCGTACAGAAATTTATCGTGATTATGAATATACCCCATTATAGGAGCAGACGGTCAATAGTTTTTAAGATATTTATAGTTAACTTTCATTGCCATACTGAAACAGAACTGTAGAACGGAAACTCAAGCGGTGCCATGGCGTAGTGGCAACGTCCTGGATTTGTACAGTAAGAACTAGGGTTCGTATCCCTGTCGTGGGTAAATATAATTTTTTTTGTTCGGTTTATGCCTTCTAAACTAAATGAAGTAATGAGAAATTAAAATTTATATATTAACTGCACTTCTTTTGTTGAAAATGGAAGTGAAATTTGAAGCACAGTTCTGCTTAAGTATGGCAATGAAACTTTAATTATAAATATCTTAAAAACTATGGACCTTCTGACCCAATAATGGGGTATATTTATAATCAGGACGACTTACTCTAGAAATATGTAAAGTTTCAACAAAATCGACGACCCAAAGGCCTTACGTTCTCCTTGTTAGTTACAGTTTTAGTTGGATTCCGAACTACTGAGACTCTGTTTCGTTTTACTCACTCCTTTTGCCTTTGACCGTTATCTTTTTCAATCCGTTTCGCTCGATTATGGATGAATCCATTAATCACTAACACACTTCAAATATAGACGATCTAAAACAAAGCCAAACATCGAACGAGACCGGAAGATCGATGCAAACATCCGAAAACTTCACCGACACGAAATGACTACGTTGCATTCTCCAAAGTAAAATAAAGTAACGAAATAAAAAGAGCCACCATGGCTAGGCAATATACCAAGTAGTTAGCCTTCGTACGAAAATAATTCTGATCTTACAAATAAGAATTCGCAACGAAAGAGCAAACAAACGTTCAACGTAATTCTCTGCACACTGAGATTCCAGGGGAGTTTCGTCATTTCAGCCAGCCGAGATTCGACCTCTCGTCTCGTTCCTTTTCTTCCTTCGCCCGTGAATGCAACAAAGCGAAACTTCCAGAAGCTTCAACGCCCGGGCAACCCTTGCAAACGACGGTAAACTGCGTCGATCCCCCTCGGATGCTTGGGAGATGACACGTCCCGGGACTATTAAATGACCCATGAGAATCGCGCGACAATTTGAACCAGATGCCGCGTTAATGGTGCGGCGCATATTTCACCGTGGATCTGCGCGGACCTTCTCGTCGGTTATTAGCCATGCTATTTGCGGTATAATTGGCCAAACTCGATGGATTTTTGAATGCGCGCCAAATTTTTTCACTTCACTTTCTCAGCTGCTTTCCATTGTTGTCGAGATCACGGCTTTCGACGGCGTTAGACGACGATTCTCTTATTACTTTAAAACGTATTACTAAAAACGTTGGTTCGCTTGTTTCTTCTTTATTTCGACTTTAATTACTGTAGCCATTAGGCCAGGGATTTTCAGTTTTATGAAAGCTTCAAGGTCACGATAAATAAAGTTTTTGTTTTGTGATAAATTGTGGGTAAGACGAATAACGAAGTTGAACTTTGTTCCTATTTTATATTACGATTAGTAATAATTTGTTCATGATTATCTAAAGAAGCAGAAGAAAGACTCATATTAACTTAACTATATCTTCAGAATAATTTTGTTCCTTTCATTATTTATTTAAAATTGCACTTTATTTATTGTTACCATTAAAATATTCTTCTTAAATTTTTATGTCCGTCTAACGTTTCTAATTTTTACTTCTATAATTACTTACGTATGAAACTTCTAATCTTCTTTTTGTTACCGATGTTACTCTACGTAGATACGATAAAAGTAATATTAATACCGAGCTTACAAGAAATTATAATCAAATACTCTGTGAAATCATATTTTTAATACGCAAAGAATTAAATTATTCGGGCTATGGAAAGGAAATCGTCATCTTCTAGAAAACAATCTTAGTAACTCTAAAGTAATCTTAGGTCTCTATCTTTACTATATTTTATACTTTTTACTCATAGAATATAGTGAAAAACATGTTAAAGTAACGTAATAAAAAATTAGAGAGCTTTGAAAATTAGGCCAACGAATTTCACAAAATTAGATCACAACGATTGCCTTGGACTTAAATAATCCTAAGTCTATACAAATTAAACGTTTACTAATTACATAGATATAGCTTTCAAATGGCTACGGTGAATAATGAAAAACCGAACTGTTTACTCCATACGGTATGTACTTTATTTAGTTTTACACAAACGTTACGTCTCCCGGGACGATGTTATGAAACCGAAGTCATAAAGTTAATTTACAAGAGCGCACGAGTAGAGAACTAGTTACGATGCAAAAATGCAAGGTTAAATAGTATCGTTCCACGTTCGAGTTTTTCATTAAATTTAATCGCAACTTCTTTCTTTTACTCCAGCTATGATTAACTATCCGCATCTCCGTCCCATTTTATCCATTGAGATGACTAATCCCGCGATTCTCCAGCTACAAATTGCCTTCGCAAATTATACTTTGTACTCTGTACACTGTAAGCGTAGCAAGTACATTTAATGTCATTATAAGTGCCTCCAAGTATCGACGATAAGAAAATCATACAATAGCTCAATTAGAGGATCAAAATTGTGTTAACAATATCAAGAAACATGAAATAGAAGGAATGATAAATCTGCAGAATGTGTTCTGAACTAAACTTAACAGATACGATGGACAATTGTTAATACAGGGATTAATCATGCAATGGATGCATTAGAGGCTCAAACTTGTGCCAATATTCTCAAGAAACATCAAAGAGGAGGAATGGAAAATCTCCAAAATGTGTCCTGTATCAAACGTGATAAATACAATGGATAATTATCCATTATTAATACAAATCTAAATCATGCAATGGCTCCATTAGAGGCTCAAACTTGTGTCAATAATATCAAGAACCATCAAAGAGGAGGAATGAAAAATCTCCAGAATGTGTCTTGTATTGAATGTGATAAATACAATGGATAATTATTAATATAAAGCTAAATCATGCAGTGGCTTCACTAGAGGCTCAAACTTGTGCCAATAATATCAAGAACCATCAAAGATGAGGAATGAAAAATCTCCAGAATGTGCCCTGTATTAAACGTGATAAATACAATGGATAATTATTAATACAGAGCTAAATCATGCAATGGCTCCATTAGGGGCTCCAAATTTTGTCAACAATATCAAAGAACATGAAATAGAAGGAATGACAAATCTGCAGAATGTGTCCTGAACTAAACGTAACAGATACGATGGATAATTGTTACTACAGAAATAAATCATGATATGTAAACGGAAGTTCATGTTTTTCAAAAGATACTCGAGCGATTAACCTGTAATCGTTACATAACATCTCACTCGAATTACCGGCTACTTTTAATTACCGATAATTAGCGCGAAACCTCACACCAGTCGCGGATCAAGGACAGGTCGCGTGCATCGTTGTTCCTTCTGTGTACTGCCGATGGTTACTTGATAACTTTTGTTTTAGCTATTCCTCAAATTTCATCGTTGACAATGGATACAAATAAATAAACAACTACTTATTATAAGTAAAAATTGATACCTAATTAATCATAATTTATGTTTACCATACCGAATAGAAATAAAATAAATCCTACCTAGTTCAATAAATATACATTTAAATTTCCCTTCTTTGAATTTTCAACCGCACGGCAATTTTTGTAGTTACCAAACGAATTCAATGTACTACATATTTGCTGATATGCGTCCAAGTCTGAGCCACCGGTGGTACGTGCCGTCCGATGGAACATGAAGATGTGAGCCATCGGTGGTACGCGCCGGCGTAAACGTGTTAATTAAATGCAGAACGGGAACTGATATCAAGAACTCCTCGAAGTTACTTAACTCCTCGTTTCCCGGTCGCTGCTGGACCGCGTAATGCCACGTGTCCTCGATGAGCCGAACGTGTCGCGTGTGTTTAAACTGTGAGCTGTCTTTACGCCGCGCGAGACAACGCATTCCTCAATCGGAGACCGTAACGAGCCTGATAATAGTCAAGAGTTATTTGCAAAATATTTAACTTCGAGGCGAAAGCGTAACCACGTTTCGAGGTCTCAACCGCTCGCAATAGGAAAATCCTTTTATTTGCGCACAATTTCTTGCACGCTTTTACATTATACTTCCAGCCCCCCCCCCCCCATCTTTTTAATGGCTTAAATGAGTAATATTCCTGTCTCTGACAAACTCCGAATGTATTCGATTCGAGTTTTATTAACTCTTAGTCATAAATTTTTGAGGTTAAAGATAATAGGCGCGCAGTCAGCTTCGAAGAATTCCGCGAGAACATTCTTGTCGACGTATCGGCCTGTTTGCGCCGTGTAAACACGTATTTTGAAGAATATCGTGTTATTGCTCGTTCAATTGTAATACGATCCAAAGATTTAATTGGTCAATAGTTATTTTTGTGCAGGTTTCGAAAATTTGTAATTCTATACGATTATTATATTAATCAGTATATACCGTGAAAATGATTTTCTTTTTCACTTGACAAATTACTAATAAATTCGCAATCAGGGGGCCGAATTCAAATCCCCGTCACATCTGGGATACTTTTTGTAATTTAATATTCAACATATCGCAGTCTTCGTGGTTCGGAATTCACTTAAAACTGTAGGTCCTAAATGGAATGACTATAGCAATTAAAGGGACTATGCTGAACAAGATGGAAAAAAGCTTGGACTCACAAGTAGGTCCGAGTTCAAACATTCCGTCACCTGTGGGAAATTTTTCCTAATTTAACACTAGAACTACCGGCGTTAAATCTGTTATATTTAAATATATTAAATACGTACTTTGAAAAAAGGGGAATTCAGAGGTGGAAAAGATGATCGATTCGGTAATTTACGTTTTATGAGGTGGACGAAGAATATCTATTCTATGACTCTCCTATAATCTTGGAGAATTTTTGGAAAAAATTGTGTACCAGTCATTTTGACTAGTTCTAGTGTTAACCAGTTAACTGCGTTCGACGAGTATACACGTCAATCCGAAGCTCTACTTCGGTAGCCTTCTCAACACTGAATTGTCAATTCCATATCAACTAAAAATGCAATCCTTCTACGTTTAGTGTCCCTCTTTTCATAAAATTTATACAAGGAGCACTTGTCCAGCGCTCGATGAGTATACAAATCATTTCTATATTTTAATTCCGCATCCCGTGAAGGATTTTTAAAACTAAATTCCGCCGGCAACTGGTTAATCCTTTGCGGTCCGAATTATTTTCTCAATTTTGTAGTGAGCTAAATGAAATTAAATTCACAACATTTTCTATCGTTGGTTATTGATTTTTTTTATTAATAGCAATAACTATAGGTACTGACGGATATTTAGGTGATGTTACAAAATCGTTATGAAATTGGAAAGTCGCTGTTAAATTGACAGAAAGTAAAATGAAGTGAAAAGCAATGTCGAGTATAGCTCGACATAGGACTGTAAAGGGTTAATAAATAATTTATCATAGATTCAGCAGAGTCCGGAATCCAGCTGAAAGAGTAGCACATAGGTGAAACGACCATAGCAGAAGCCGAAAATAATTAAAGAAAAAAAAGAACAATGAAAATATAATGTTCTCAATGCTCGTCTTATTCATGCTGTGCACTAATCTGAGAAATACGTGATAACTTGAACAGGACAGAGCACGAAAGCGGTATCGCTTTTACAGAGTATAATAACGATGTTCCTACGCAGCACAAAATGTTTTCATTTTCGTTCTAGTAATGTAACTACGGCTTAAATCAAGGGGAGCCGTGGCATGAGGTGTGAGAAATAATTTAAAGTCGTCTCGTAGAGCTTAACGAGCTTTTAACGCCCGGTCACGGTCGTAAAAGGTGATAACGCCCGATAAGAGCGCGTTTCTTTCTACCACGTCGATAAGACGGGAATGCCGCGATCATTCATTACTCGATTCTTGATAAAGGAATGCCATATCGGCTTGTTGTAAGAGGAGCAGAGAGAACAACTATGTATCAAGTCAAATTTTCAAAAGATTCTTCAATTTTCTGCAGTTAAAAACAACATAATTTACATGTAATATTAAACGGGAATTTATTTTCATGGCGGTAATGCTATCAATTACGAAAAAACATTGTTCGTCGGACGAAAATTGGTATTGATTGAAAATGATTGAAATTGAATAAGATTATTTGGCTTCTATGTACGCGCATCAATTAGACATTATTCCTTGTAATCTATCATCTGTTGATCTTTAAGGAATTCTTCCCGTAAAGTTTATCGCGTTCTCAGAAGCGATTTCGAATTTCTTTCCTGCAAGTAATACCAGTATGGGATTACTATCGATAAAAGAACGATGTACCATTCGTATGGAATGCAATGATTTCACTCATATCCACTGTATTCATTTCCATGTTTGCTCGACCTTTATTTCGTAGAGTCACATAAAGCTATCGTACAGTCGCGGAAATTGATTTTGACCTTTGTACAGTCTTTGATGTAACATTGTCCTGTTAGAAAGCATTCACTGCTGCAACTCTTTCAAATTTTCACTTTGCTATCTTTTAGGCTAATTTTTTAGTCTATTTTAAGGTAGATCAATTTTTTAGATCGCCGATTTTAATAAAACTTTACAAGACATTACAGTAATCCAAGATACGATCTGCATACTGCCGCTAACAATACCCTGGAGGAGTGAAATTTTTCCTTAAAGTAACTGATGCACTTTAAAACCTTCCGACGTGTCTCTGACATCATAATTATAGTACCATTTGCAACAGGAATTTAACAATTTAATAACGGTTGCCAGACAAACTTAACACTAAACCTACCATGGGCGGTCAAATGACCGCTTTCTGATTTTTTCTAAAAACTCCCCAAATTGATTGGGCAGCCATTCAGTAAGTATTTTAGGTCTATCGTATAAAACAAAAATTACTTAACTGATCATATTTTTCACCACTTCAAATCTCTTTTTCCAAAGTACTTATTTCGTATATTTCAATATAACAGATATAAAGCCGGTAGGTTTAGTGTTAAACAAAACCTTAAGTCTTATTCTAGCTCGCCGGTCTTTCGCTGCAAAATTATATTATTCAAGCCTTTGCAGTGTCGCTCAATTTTTCATTTCAAACACTAAACATATCTTCTAACGATTGAAACCAAATGGAAAATTCCCAAGAATTACATAATTGCATCACGTTGGATCAAAATAAATCACCTAAAAAGGGAACTAACTTTATGTATACAATTCGTCAGTTCTCTCAAGTACTTTTCTATTCTATTTCTTTCCAAATGAAACGTAACAGAATCAGAGTAACTTTAACTTCCTCGAGCATCGATAAATAATTGTATCCGACGTATGCTTTCTCCTTTAGGTCTACAGAAACCACGTTACGAATCAATGCTCACGGCTGTACTTTAGAAAAATATGAATACGTTCTTTCGGATCGCGAAAGTAACGAAACGATCGCATACAGGTAGCGCATGCATTTGAAAGTACATTCATACGTGTGCATGTGAATGAGATTCTGAGATCTGCAGTTGCATACCTGCATTGCGTACGGAGGAACAATGGACTCGAACGACAGATTACAGTAATATCCCTTTTGCCGTTCTCGGCCGTTTACGAAAGAACGCCTACGGTGGGTTTTTGTGAATGTCGTAAACCCTGTCCTAATAGTGATGGAAAGTAGACATCGGAAATGATTGGAGGAATAGATTGCCATTAATGCTCTTACTTTAATTTTTCCTTGTTTACGAATCTAGTAAATTATGAAGAACTCCAGGACATCGGGGAAGACACAGAATTAGCGAATTGTCAACTTGAAGCATCGGTGAATAGATTGTCATTAATTGTCGTTACCGCTCTTTAACACTATAACTACCAAACCAGTCAAAATGACTGGTACACAATTTTTTCCAAAAATTCTCCAAGTTTATAGAAGAGTCTTAGAAGAAATATTCTGTGTCAATCTTTAACACTAGAACTACCGGCGTTAAATCAACCATATTTCAAAATATTAAATAAGTACTTTGAAAAAGGAGGGACCAAGAGGCGGAAAATATAATCGATTCGGTGATTTATGGTTTTTAAGATGGACATAGAATATTTATTCTAAGACTCTTCTATAAACTTGGAGAATTTTTGGAAAAAATTGTGTACCAGTCATTTTGACTGGTTTGGTAGTTCTAGTGTTAAAAACATAAATCTTGGAATCGATTATCCTTTCCGCCTCTTGATCCCTCCTTTTCAAAGTACTTATTTAATATTTTGGAATATGATAGATTTATCGTGGGTAGTTCTAGTGTTAATTTTTCCTTGTTTACGGATCTATGAGTAAATCATGGATAACTCGAGAATTTCAATTACTCAAATGGGGCAAACTTCAAGTTAGCAAATTATGAACTTGAAATATCAACGCGATGAGTTAGAGACGTACGTTGTCTTTTTCTTTTACATTGGAAATAAACTTGTATTAGCAATATAATTATATAATATTATTATTATATTAATTGTAATCATGCGGATAGTTGGACAGTTGTTGTTTCGGGGGCTTCACATGCGTTTCTTTGCTTTCAAATATTTCAAAGTTTCATTGTACTCCAATTTGTTAAATAGCAGTTGCAAAGATCGTGACAATCTGCTCAAAGTGTTCCTTTGCGTAACACCTCACAGAGCAGAGAGTTAATATTTAATATACTGAAAAATTGTAGAATAATATTTGTAAAGGATTATAAAAACTTTACAAAAATCAATTTCAACACTGTCAATCACAAACGTGGATTTTCTTCGAATTTATTTATTTATAACAACGCCTCAAAAGTCGCTCTCCAGACGGTGTTTGAGAAGACGATTGCGAGCATCGAATTAAGCGCACGTTACAAAATAAATAAATATTGTCAAACCGTAATTTTACAAATTGAATTAAACAAAATCTATGTTTAGCCTTTTTTGCCGTCCGTGCAAGTCAATTAACTATGCATGGAAGTCCTTCTCGAGCCATGCAGTAAACAGATTCAAATATCGCGCCAAAGCTCCAAACGCATTGCGTAAAGTGCGATGAAAGAATCATTCGGTGGCCGACTAAGTATTTCACATTTCTTTTCGATCGCCTCTTCCCGGCGACTTTTAAACGAAATCACAGTCGCCTAATAGCTCGTACATAGGAAATATTGATTATCGAAAGTGTGGCAATAATTGCAACGTGAATGACGATGACCTTTCCTTTCCTGAGAAAGAGATATTTGACCCGCAGCCTACGCTCGCACATGACCCGCGTCTCTGACGAAATCTCACGCGTATAATGCGAGGTGCGTTCGTTACGCAGGTACATAGACAAGGAGTCACGCACAGAAATGCAAATTACATGCAACGCGAAAGATAGTGGCCTCTATGCAGAAATAAATTGGTCCAATGGAATGTGTTCGTTTAATACTGGCTATTAATCCGGTAGTTGAACGATAATCGGAGTCTTTTAGCGCACAAATGTCATTTATGATATTCGAACGCACTTGCTCGATTTTATGACCGAATTTACTGGAGCTGTTGAAAGTAATTATCATAGAAATTAGACATAGACAGCTCATAATTTAATCAGCCAAGCTTGGTCTTTCGCCATGTTAATGAATTTTGTAAAAATAACTTTACCTTGAATAGTATTATCTTATTTTCACTTTCACCTGACGGTATCTTCAAATTCAGCTGCAATTTCGGCCTTAAATACTTTCCTAGTCGAGTTCATTAAAAGCTACTTTGCGATACATCTGAACTCGTGATTCAACCCTTAACACTATTCCTACCGACACTTCACGTGTACCTTTTCCTACCGCAACCGGTGAATTTGTCAAATGATAATTTTTTCCCAGAAAATGAACAGTAAAAAAAGAAGTGAATATTGAAAAATGTATTATAATGTGAATGTATTGTACGTATATTTGAGGAAAAGTCGTGAAGTTTAAAGGCGATTCAATTACGTTGTATATAGGAAATTCTAATCGAAATTTTAAAAACGGTCATTTGACCAGTCGTGGTAGGAATAGTGTTCAAAATGTGCCGAATAAATATTTAGATAAGCTAATTGTTCAAATACATTCTGGTTGATGGAATACTTCATCCTAATAATAATTAATTGCTACCCTTAGAATTAGCAATTGCCTTGCTCTCCCTCGAATAAAACCGTGCTCGTCTAATCGTTACAGCCATAACAACGTTTTACAACCTAAAGTTCCATGTCAAGTAAACAATCGAACCCATCCAATTCAAAAATCAACATCAAATTCCCTCTCCCACGAAGTGAATTCACACACGACACAAATTTCGAATGTCGACTGTTTTTAAATATTCCGTAAAACGCGCCCCAATGTACCTCGGATTCCAAGCAGGACATGCTGCTCATTCTCGATCCGGTTATCGTTTTCTCTAAATATTTTAAACATACAAAGAATGTCGTGGCAAAAGCATTCATCTTTTGGAATCTTAGTTACAAATATCAGAGTTATCTAAACCTCCCACTACATTATTTTAGAGTCGTCAAAAGCTTGAACTAGAGCTCGAGCTAAACAGTTTATGCAATCTTTATCAAATCATTCTAACGGTCTGCATTTCGTGTATTTTGTATCGAAAAGTACAGAGTCTTTTCCCTTTAACCCTTTACACGACTTCTGAGTCTGATTCGTGATCACAATTTTGGGCTGAACGTCGAATGTCACGAGTAAGAGTCATGGGCACAATTTTGGGGCGAATATCATTAACCCCTGCTTTAAAATAACGAGTGACACTCTTGATATGATATATACAATAGGAAATTTTGAAGTTTACCAAAAACTGTTAAATTGAAAACATTATTGGGTTACCAGACAGTCACATTATTTCTATACATTAATATTCCGTTAACACTACATTTACGGACTGAGCCAATTTGACTCATTAAAAATCTGATTACTATACAGGGTGGGGCAATAACTATTAGCACCTCAGATATCTTTGAAACTATAAGTTTCACAGATATATTTGCTGAAATAAAATTGCACAGTGCGGACGGGGCCATCCGTTGGCGATAATAGTTTTTCTGCAGGTGGAGGTACTTCGGACATTTGAAGGTCACCTCCATTTTTTGTAAATGGATCGGTATATTTTTGTTTCCGTATCATGATAGAGGATATTAAAACGAGTTCAACGACCTATTATACAAGGTCATTCACGGTCATAGAAAGTAGAGAAAGGCGATAATACTTAGGTTTTAAATGTCCGAAGTACCTCCACCTGCAAAAAAACTGTTATCGCCACCGGATGGCCCCCTTCGTACTCTGCAATTTTATTTCAGCAAATATTTCTGTGAAACTTATAGTTTCGAAGATATCTGAGGTGCTAATAGTTATTGCCCCACCCTGTATATATAATGAATCATATATGTAATGTATCACATATGTATATATATAATCATATATGTAATCAAATTTTTAATGAGTCAAAACCGACATATTTTGAAATTTAAAGCACGCCAGATAGCCACCAATAAAGAAATAAAGGGATCATACGTTTATAGTTCATCAAAAACATAATTTTACTTCCGGCGCGGATAAATGTATTAACTTTGAGATCGTATATCTCTAAGAATATTGCGTAAAAAACCGTTTTATTAGTGAACACATACTGTGTGGTATGTGACAAATCAAATGCAACTGTTAGATTTCAATTATCAATGAAAAAGTTCTTGGACTTCTGGCCAGGATTTCAGCGAAATCGTCCACTGTGCGACGCATCGCAGACGGCATCCCACTCGCATGCAATGAGAAGCCATCCCGTAAACGCAGAGACCTGAACCTGCATTTAACCCCTTGACAATGGCCCAGCCGTTCGCTCATTGCCATAGTGAAACGCCATAAAAGCGTGTAACCGCGCTCCTGTCCTTTGCTCTCTATTTTTCCGTGCCGCAGGCCGCGAAGGGCGGCACAGGTGTGGCTATTTGCCGATTGGTTAGGTGAGAGACACGGCCCTGAATAACGCTGACCGCGAGCAAACCTCGCCAGCCAGCGAGCTCCTAATGCGTGGGCATGGAAATCGCGTGGGTGTTTCTCTTCGGCTACCTGGCTCTGCCCCAAGGGCACTACTTGCGCATTAAGGAACTCGTGCACGTAGCCGATATCGCTCACGTTTTCGCACTTTTACCCGCGCGACGATCCGAGGCCACCGCGGGAAAACGAGCTATCGACGTCTCAAAACAGAAGTAAAAACCGACGTGCTGTGCACCTATCATTCACGGGAACGAGATGCTAAGTTATTCGAGAGCACGACGTTAAAATAATCCCCGTGCTCGTTGCACATCTGGAACGAGGTTGACCGTAGATCGCTCCTCGCGTCAGTGCGGTAATTAATTTTACGCGGACTCGAATCGTTCGACATTCCTTCGCCGATTGCCGTGGAAGATCGAATTCCGGGATGGTTTACGATAACGATTTAACGCGACGTGGGATGGTTCGTATTATTGGCGGTTATGGACGCTAAGTACTTCATGGAATGACATTTTCTTCTTGGGTACGTCGAGTTTGAAAGTTTGACTTGAATATTTCGAGGATTTGTAGCTTTCAGTGGGTTTCGAATCACTGAAGTTATCGTACAGATTGCGTACTGAGGAAATCAAATTGCATGTAAGTACTTAAAATTGCAGCTTTATATTCCACGCTACTAAATATGCCATGATAATAAATATGAATTAGTAAAACTAACAGGACAGATTGAACGATATTGTAATTTTCTAAATTAGGAATGCCTTTCTTAGAAAAGTTATTAGGAATACTTTATTTTAAAATCAAAGTCAAATGAAGATTTCAAAGAAAGCAAAAGTTGTCGACTCAAGGGACTATTTCATTCTCTGTAATCAGAATTTATCGTTGCACCTGGAAATAAGTAACACGATTGGCACACCGGTAAACATTAATGATAGCCCTTCAGGTAACAGCTAAGCAGATTTGATTTTGTAGTATTTTGTTCCTAAGAAAGTCTCTAACGTTAAAGAACAAAGTCACAGACGTTAACAAACTTGAACAGCCAATGTGGGAGAGCAGAAATTCGAAAAGTAGTTAACAAGGAATTGCAGATAATTAACCCCTTGCCGTACCATTTATTTTGTGACTGTATACGCAATAACGTATAACTTAACGCAATGTTAATAGCATAGAAACAATTTCATCGTATCGTAACCGACAATTATTTTTAATTTGATAGTTTTTGGAAAACTTCAAAATTTCCTATCACATTTGTCGCGTCACGAGTGCCACTCGTTATTGTACGGCAAGGGGTTAAAATAATCATAATCGCTACTACGAGACTCAGCAATTCGTGAAACCAATATCACCGTCGACCCTACATTTGCCTCAAAAACCCGCCACTTTCAAACCAACGACTCTTCCAAATCGCTTCCAAGTTACATTTATTAGTAATTACAAGTCCGTGAAACTTTCCCGTTACCCAGGATAAAAATACTACCCCATAAACGTTGAAATTACAGGTACTCTTTCAAATACAGACATATTCCGAGTAACTAATTACAGAGTACATCCAAGTATCACGTATCGGCCCAATGATCGTATAAATCCTAATTACAGCTAATAATACGTGAAAATATCCTTAACCGTGTAATGACGACATTCTGTCGAACTACGACGGCGCAGCATGCGCCGAATATTCTTACGTGGTAGCGTAAAAATTCCGAGAAAAGAAAATAATGGTACTCAGCTCGCAGGAATCTCCGTTTGCCTTCGTCCGCGGTATGCGGCTGTGTCACGGCCCAAGAATGTATCGAATTTCCAAGTTTGGGAACAGTCCTGCCTCGTAATTCGTGCCATGGCTTTGGTCACGCACGTGTATACGCAACATCACGCTTGCCCGTACGTTCAAGTCACCCGTTTACGTATATAACAAACGTATGTACAAAATGGAATGCACCCATTGGACTTTTATTCGAAGAAACCCTCGAAACACGAACGTACAGACGCGCTACGGTAGCCTACATTCCGATAGGTGCTACGTACGTGACTTTCCATGGAAACCATACAATTCTTTCGCGCGGACGTTTTGGTGCGATCGGTATTTGTGAAAATGTTGGGCCCGTGACGTAATATTTCACGTGGATTGGAGAGAGAATGAAACGGGGAAAAAGGCAGAAAAATGTTGACGTGGAAATTGTTGTTTGGAGGAAAGTCTGGGGGGGAGGTGGGTCATGTGCGTGCGTAGAATAATTTATCTGTTTTTCTGTGGATATTCGATCTGATTGAGATTGAATTGGAATGATTGATTTTTAATTCCTTTTAGTATTAGGTGTTGAATAATCATGAGTTATGGAAGGATATTTATGTAACGATTGCGTTGCATTTGTTTTTTAATGTGAACGCCTAACCGAAACTGGCAGAAGAATAGATTTGATAGAAAAATTGCATTTAATTTAGATACCTATCGTGATATGTTCTGCAGAAATTCTTAATGCATTATTGCAGTTGTAATATATTGAAAATAGAAGCAGCTATTTTTTCGGTATCACAGACAATGATTTTGAGAGTTTCATACAATGTTTCATTGTGTTATCGTGTTGACGAATACTACGGAAGAACCGAAATCGCCTGAACTTAAAATACTAAAATATATCAAATCTTTTCAATTTGGCAAACCTAAATTCTAGCAAAGCCTAATTTATGTATAAGAAAATTTTACATATTTGTATCGGAGAAAATATTCGTTCATAGTCCCGTCCTCGTTATTTCGATAACGATAACTCGCTGCAACTATCTGATCAAACTTTCTACGATTGAATTCATCCGTAACCGCTGCACGATAAAGCTAAGATAATTTATCAACTTATCGTTGCAGCAGTACTGCCCAAGAATTACTAACTCGAAGATACATTTCCCAATCGATTGTTACGTTATTTTTGACGTTTGATAAGAGGCAAGAATTCGGCAGGTTATCTCTGAAAGCGGAAAGCATGACGGTATTTTCTCAAGTCACACTGCATGACGTAATCCAAGAGCATTATTCTCTGTTCTTTCTTCGTACATATTCCTGAGGCTCTCTCTGAGAGAGAGAGAGAGAGAGAGAGAGAGAGAGAGAGAGGGGGGGGGGGAGAGCCTTTGGGATTACTACGGACGCATATATGTGGCATGAGAAAAAATCTAATTCTAGTTTATCGCCGCATGTATACACGGTTATAGTTGACAAATTAAAATATAATCGTTGAAATATGATTATGCAAATAGTAATTTATAACTTCTACACATTAACACTCTAATTTTCTGATAGAAAAGTGCTTTTTGGTCGCCAAATAAAAGATTATCCCTCGATATTCAAAAAAGTCTCCGTCCGCAAAGTGGCTCGAATTCCAAATAGGGCGCACTGCTTATTTTCGGTCCAGTTATCGCTTTTCCTAAATATTTCAAACATACGAAGAGATGTCGTAGCAATAACATCCGCCTTTTGAGAATCCTAGTCACGAGGAACAGAGTTGTTCAAACCCAGCTATTTTGGAGTCGTTGAAAGGACTTAGGATTCGAGAAACGATAGTTTTTAATTTGCAATTCTGCTACAAAGTCATACCGTCGGTCCATGTTTCTAAACTCTCTTGTACCCGGAAGTGCAGAATCTTTTTCTCATAATAAAAATTGTTGAAATCGTATTACGCGGAAGACATCATATTAAAATTGGTGTTGGAAGTAGGATTCCAACATTAGAGGTGGAAATTATGTAAATCAGTTTATGAGAACAAGTATCGATGCATTGCCTTTTGCTTTTATACAGACTTTAAAAGAGGCCAAATTCCTCTTAAGTGCAGGTCTGAAGTATTCATAGAAACTCTTAATGTTTTAATGATTCGGGGGAAATATCAGAGATCGTATGAAAATTGTCTTTTGGAAAGAGTTATGCTAAATCAATTTGTTATTAAAACTTATTGTAATAAATGAGTGAATAGAATTAAATAGAATCAACAGAACTAATTAGAATACATGTGCTTATTTAATACTAAAACTATATACCAAGGCGGTCAAACCGATCGGTTCGCAATTTTTTCAAAATATTCCCCAAATTGATAGCGGAATCATGCTGCAAATATTTCACTTCTATCTTATAAAACATAAACAACTTAATTAACCCTTATCACTCCAACTGACAGTCTCTGTTCCAAACGCAATCTAGTAAAATACAAGTTCATTTTTTATTTTTCTATCACTTTACGACTACACAACATTCATAGCTATTCTTACTGGTAAAGAAAAACGTCATAAAATATTATGTCGTATATCTATTTTCCTCTTTGAAGTCGAACAAATTGATTTGAATTAGTTGACAAACATGCTAAAATATTCTTGAAGTGATAACGGTTAATCATCCTTTTCACCTCTTGATTTCTCATTTTTCATTGTACTTATTCAGAATATTTAAATATAGTAGATAAAACACCGGCAGTTGTAATGTTAAATACCTCCATGCACCGAGTTCATCCATATCGTAACACTACAAGTGCAATGCACCGACCCTTCGACTAAGGACTAGTAAGATCTTTATAAATATTTTGTTCATCGACGTGGTGACTCGATCGTCAGTCATCACTATCATTATTCATCTCCGAATCACCGTTCCAAGTTCAAAATCCTTATTTTCCTACTTCGACCTTCGACTCCCAAACTCCGTCATGCTTCTCTCAATCCTTTCCCTAAAGTCCTTAAAACCCTGCGTCCCTTTCCACCGACTCTCACTCAGTTCAATCTCATTCACATTATTACCCTCACTGAGTTCAATCTCATTCTCAATTCTTATTCTCACCCAGTTCTAACTCAATACTAATTCACATCTCATAATTCACGACTCTCAATTCTCGCTCAAACTCATTCTACAAAATCATTCTACAGGTTCACTCTGATTCTCATTCTAACTCATTCACTAATTGAGAATCATTATCACACAAAACTCAACTCGTCACGATCGTGCTGTACAGTACAATACATCGAAAACCAAAGAGTTCTCTTGGTCGCTGACTCCTGCCAAGCTGCGAAATTCCGAGTTCGCATCACACAAGCTATGATACACCCTATCCATAGTTCCTTAACCGTTCGAGTCCCAAGCAGCGCGATCGCGCTGTTGAGATTTTATTTCGAGAAAACCCAGGACATTTCGAGCATTGTGGACAACTGACGGTGCAATACCGATTGTCGAAGTCCCGCGCTCAGATTTACTGACGCAAGTACATCACACAGCTCCTTTGAATGTAAATAGTACATTTTACAATAGGTAGAATAATACTATAATAATGCAATAATACATTACAAAATGAAAATTTCTATTTCATTGTTATCTTCTCAATTATTTTTATCGAACAAAACTTGAAATATTTAGAAATTTTACAGTATGCATATGTAATGATACATTTGCATTTTATAAAATAACGAATTACAAATTAACAATATTTTTGTGTTATGAACAAACAATTTAAATGGAGAGTAACACTTATAATTTGTAACGTCGGTGTTTATCAAAACATATTGGATGAATTCCTTTTTTACATCGCACGCAAATTAAATGTGATCTTTTTATTGCATTTGTGGTGCTGCAGACTACGCATTGACGATATAAAATAAACAAGCGCTATCGCGCTGCTTGGGTCTTTTCGTACTCACTTAGAGAAAGCGCGGTTGCGCTGTTTGGGATTCTTCGACAGTGTTTTTTCAATATCGCCTAATGTTTCCCTAGAATTTATGGTTTTATTAAACCGATAGTATCAAGAGTTTCCCGTATAACTGTTAGGATTCATCCGTAGATGTTCAACATCCCGAATAACTGTAATTAATAAGTACCCGCGGAACTGGAGACCCGTTCGGAAAACTTGTATCCCCCGCTGAAAGATAAGCCGAGGATGGAACAAACGCCGAGAGATATTTCAACAATTAACGATACATTTGGTTTTTTAAATACTTGGATCAATATTTCAATCAAATATTATCTAATCTACCCCGATGGTTATCGAGTGCACGTTTTTAGCCAACCGCTGGAATGCGGGGAGGGGAGGCTTACGTGTGTGTAACATCGCGTGCACGAAAGAGAGAGGCAACGTGAAGGGGAGGGAGAAAGAAAGATTTTTCTAAACACAGATGGCGAGCAGATGCCGCACGTTGCAACGTGCACGATTGCGTGGAGGAAAGCGCGTGAGGCGGTGCGTGCCACAAGCTCGACTCGAATTTCCAAGAGAAGCGGGAGCCCAGCAGGTTAGAGACTTCGAAGAACGAAATTTCGAGATTTCGAGGAACGAAAATCGATACGCGGAACGAGCATGCCGCTGTTGTTCGTGTGCCAAATGTGCAAACAAAAACAGGAACGAATGTGAGCCAGGTGATCTGCACGCGAATTTGTCGGGCGATAACTCGAGAAGCACTGGCATCCGCGAATCTTCAGGAGGAATTATTAATTTATCCCTTGGGAAGTTCGAACATAATTGCATCGTGAAGCAAAGGAGTTTGAATTATGCAATACCGGAAGTTAGTGAGAATGAGATATCTCGTAACATTGACGGACAACGTAATGGATAAATAGTTAAACATTTAACGTTCTCTCAAGACAAAGTTCTAATTTTTAAACCCTCCATTGTCGCAATTTATT
Organism: Cerceris ruficornis; assembly: GCA_963989415.1. Taxonomy (NCBI): domain Eukaryota; kingdom Metazoa; phylum Arthropoda; class Insecta; order Hymenoptera; family Crabronidae; genus Cerceris; species Cerceris ruficornis. Next base: position 13,057,508 of record OZ022521.1, read on the forward strand.
AGCGCTTTCGAGGGTGATTTGCACGACAGTACATATTTAATGTTATAAATAAAATTTTACATTATGAGATGAACTTAATTCGAAAGGATGTAAAACTAAAAGATTATAACTTTTGAGAACTAAGTTACAATAGTTGCTAAAATTGAAAAGCGATTTTAAAGAATATAACGTAGCTGTATCTAGTCTTATCGCCAAGTCAGAAGGGTCTATAGAAGGTTAAATTAACCTCTTTAAACACAACGTAATTACATTAGAAACCTATGCAATATCGTTCATTGAATATCTCACGCGAATGCTTGATTTTTTCGGAATATTGCAGTATGACATTCAAAATTATATAAACATAATAAATAGAACGGCACTACCATGGTATGTTTTCTCCTCAAATTCTTTCAAAAATCTACCAAATAGGTTACTTTACTAAAGGCAAATTGCCGATGAATAAAATTTACCATACCCCGTAATACCGATTCTCCCATTACATTGAAAAAGGTCGATTTTTCTCGTCCGTCTAATTAGACAGTCTCAATGAAACGGCACAATCGTACGCGAGGTGAATCTACGTTCAGAATTTGTAGTCGTTAAAGCAATTCCACCTCTCGTCGATCAACGTCTTTGAGGTTAGGAGCGTGTAACGAGAAGTTCTGGTAGGAGAAAAATAGAAAAACGGAATGCATGTTTAATGCGTACCTGTAATGCGACATCAAAATCGAAAGAGTAATACCCTCGTACCATCAAAGAATGCACTAAAAGGAGGCAGGGTCTATTTTTAGGCACCGGTCGGTTGCATGTACGTTATATACCGGTTGGCCCCGTAAGATGGTACACTTACACTACAGCCCACGGCTACGCACACACGCATGTATTTCCCCATACACGACTCGGCACGTGGAACGTGGTCCATATAAGCGTGTGTTATAACAAGATCTTATTCTTTTGCTCGATGCTGACGAGCACCATCTGCCGGACCGATCGCAGGAGCGACTTGTAAATTCGGCGATTCTTTTGCAGAGAAGCGCACTTACATCGATCGGTTCTAAAAAGACAGCTGTCGATCACTAGAGCAAACTGTGAATTTTGAACGTTTACTGCGGAAGATGTTGGGGCTGCATGTGCTACTTTGTGAGCAGCGAAAGGGACTTGAAATTCCTTGTTTGAGATGTCTTATATTGGATGAAATTGCATGAATTTAATCGAGCTTAATGGATATACTTTCGTGAAAGCTTCTTTGTTTACTGGTCTTTCTTTATATAAGAATGCTTGTGGAGGAGTAATTAGGAACGCAATAAGTGATTATCAATTATTAACAGAGCAAACAAAAGCTTTCCCAAGTTATTTCTCTGTCGGAGTTATTTCATTTTTAGTACCTATTGCTACGTCAGATCGGAAAAATATTTTGAATTAATTGTTTTATGTTTGCTCGAGTTATACATTGATAAATAAAAACATATCACTATATTACATAAAAACAGTGAGGTATTTCAAATAATGTCATAAAAAAATTGTAGAAGCACGCGCAAAATGCAACGATTTCTTAAGAACTCCATGAATATCCACAAATATCAAATATGCAGTTCATTGACCGTTCAATTAACGCGAAAAGATTAAAGAACGATTCAGGAAATCAGCAATTAAAAAAGTAACTGCGAACAACGAAATTAAAAATTGAGTTACACAAGAATGTCTTTGGCTTTCCAGCGATTTTACTAACATGATCGTTTAATCGTTAAAAGTCATTGCTGGTTGTCGATATCGAGTTCACTTGCATTATCTGTAATATCACCTCGCAGAAGAAACGCCAAGGATTGTGCACTTCGTTTACCGTTGGAATGCGCCCCGCTCATTTTCTTTTTCTATTTTTTTTTTTAAAAAGTAACTCCTCTAATTTACTAAAGCTATATTCAATCACATTTTTTTCAAAATTAACATCGATGCTGATTAAATCGTACAGCGAGAAAAATAAGACCATCAAAAGAAGCCTTTAATAAATCCAAGAACTTGTGCCGTTCAAGCAATATGTAACCGCACAATGAACTTTAAAATTTATTATTCTCCTTGCAGGGTCAAACGAAAACTTTTTCTGAATTGTGTTAACAATACAATAAACTGCTTACTGATCGTATTGGTTTTACATAGGACTTTGTGCTCCAATGTATATATATATTATAATTACAAAATGTTATACGTATTTTTGAATGACTTAAGACACGAAAGAACTGCACGACAAATAAAAGAAATTGCTTACTGCGAAAAAATACCTAATTGACCTAATAGCACTTAATACTCGACCAACCTGGTACTTGATTACGATTTGCAAACTACGCGCGAACAAATCACCAAGAACATATACTATCTATTTTTCTCGAAAGCTTCGATGACTCCAATACACAACTTACTATTTAAATAATTTTGAATAAACGAAATACAGGCCTAACAAATACACAATAACAAATTTAAAAAGTAACACTCCCCTACTTCTACCATCTACTTAGAACAGTATTCCGCGTTCCCATTGAACAGAAAGGGATTTTACAAGTTCTACAAGCTCATTCCAACGTCTGACCAACAGATCCAATTTCTTCGCTCTTGAGTCGATCCAATACAATAAAAAAAAATTTAAGAAGCAACAGTCCCTCACTTCTACCATCTACTTAAAACAATATTTCCCGTTTTGGCTGAACAGAAAGGTACTTTACAAGTTCCACAAGCGTATTTTCCCGTATGACCGATAACACCAATTTCTTCGCGCCCGAGCCGACCCTGATCGCCAGATTTCTCGGGTTTTTCGCCGAGAGCGCGGCCCTGGCGGTTGGAATGCGGGCGCGGCGAGTCTTTAGTGTATGGATATACGCATACGCGCGGATACAGACGCTCGAGAAACTTAAGGGGCGCTCACACCGAGTACAAACGGAACGTCAGAATACCTCGTGTGCCTACGCGTGCATACGCGAATAACGCGTACACTCTTAAAATCGTGTATGCGAGAATCGCAGGTAAGAGATACTATGGCTAGAAAGAGAAAAAGAGAAGGGGAAAAGATACACTAAACACGCGCACACAAAGATAAGGGAAATTCATACCAACACGTGCGCGCGTGTACGTTTTCCTCTGGAAGATGGTAAAGCAACATACCTGTCTCTAGGATCGATCCACGTCGTTTTCCTCGTGTTGTGATCGATGAAGTATACCTTTCCATCGAAGTCCTGTGCGACGTCCCACCCTTCCGGAAGCGGTATCTCCCCATTCCGTCTCCTTGGCATATTTCACTGCGCTCTAAATCCATCCAAAACTCTATCACCGACCAGTCGACAGGCGCATATCTGTGCGCGCGAGCACACACTCCTCGAGCCACATACACACTGTGGCGATGCAAGAGGGAGAGAGATAGGCAACGTAAAAGGGTTGGAGAGGGAACGTCCAAGCGGCAGAGAGAGGGTACGCGATAGCAATACACACCGTCAAATGGTACAATGGAGATAGAGAGAATGTATTGCACACTATTGCCGACGAGGGGCATGTATGCACACGTACACTGTGTATGCGTATATATGGAGAGATGTATACGTGATATGTATATATGCTTGTATGTATGTATGTATATATATTCTTGCTACTCCGCCATCATGAATACCTCATTATCATGAGCGGAGTGACGTCAGAGTCCCCGCCTTCAGATTCCTCTCGAGCGGAATTCCACCGTTAACATAGCTGACCGTCGAAGAAAAGCCCGCTGTTGGTAATCTTGTCTCCAGACGGTACAGTGGCTTTACATTCGTACGGGCACACGTATCGACACTTGAAACACAACCGTGACACTAATTTTCCGAATTTCACACTGGTCACTTTGATATTAAGAAGAAATCGAAAAATAACACACTCTCCTCGTATAGCTTTTCTTTCCTTTCCTTGCACCACAAAAACAACCTATAGAAGACGAATATCCACCTTATTTTTCTCGCATTCACTACTTCGACAAATGCCCTTTTGCGAGGATATACGGTCTCCGCGTTCACTTCTATTTACACTCTTAACCTCTCGGCTTGTCAAGGTCTTCCTTTTGCACCGTGCTCGACGTGTTGTCCTTTCAGCATACCTTGCGATACAAATATGATTATCACGTCTTGTATCTGCGAATAACCACGAAGAACAGGTTCTCCCGATGAATATTTACGGCACTGTACCGGCAGGTCGACAACGAACACTCGCCCCTGATCTCGATGCACGTTTCATTGACAAATCCCCGTAAGAATCGTCGAGACACGTTACTCTGATCCGTCGCAATCTTGTTCTCCTTTTCAAGCAACGGCGACGACAGCGAGTTTCTCAGACTGGAGACGGGACAGCATCGAGAGTCTGCGACCCGCTTTAAGCAGAGCGCACTATCGCCGGCTCCATCGAGCACATTTCACCGTGCTCCCTTTTCTCCTTGCACTAAACCCCACGGCCGTGGTATGCGAAAGGCACCGTGGATCGCCGCGACGTTTCCTTCGAGAAATGTCAGAATTCGCCTCGCGTTCCCTCGCAACGTCGTTTCGCTCCGCTTTTACTCGCGCGATGGGACACTGTTACGGTCACCACGAGACACTTGCTTGTTCGTGGATCGAATCGAACACAGCTTCACAAGAATTCCATACTCTGTCTCGTAAATTCGTCGTTTCTAGTGCCAAGTATACGCACAAACTACTCTTTCGTTTCGATGATACTACAACCTCGCACCAGCTACAAGCATGCTGTGTGTTTGAAACATGCCACTGGACGTTCATGCCGTGTGCGCTTGGCAATGCTTCTCGCTCACTCTCTTTTTCTCTTCGCCCCTCCGTAACGCGCACACGATGAGAACCGAACGTAGTCCCCTCTTAAACTATCATACAGTATCTCCCTCCTCTGACCACTCTCATTCTTTCTCTCTTTCTCCCTCCTCCTCACTCTTGGATCGCTCCCTCCATTGGCCGGCAGCTCTCGTGTCTCTGACCGCTGCGCACGAACGGCGGCGGGAACAGACGAACGCGATGCCCTTTCGAGAGTTTCGCATATTTTCCGTTACGTTGCGCCGGTGACGCCACCGTACAACATGCGACGCAGGTGCACTCGAGACCGTTGAGCATCCGGGACGAGAAGATTGAAGGCAATCCTCCGGCGCCCCCTCGGGAATACCGCATAAGCTTACGCGGTATTCGCGCGTACACTTCCTCTTTTTCTTTTCTTCGTGTTGCATCGGCGAACGTTGCGCTTGGAAGTTCCGATCGTCAGGGCCGACGAACTACATTGCGAACCGTTTATCGACCGTTGGACTCCCTAAATAGACATTTAATCTTTCGGTGATTTCGCTATAGCAAAAGATTAGGTTTTGACCTTTAATAAAATTTATCTTTAGTAGCATGAGTAATGCCGACTGCGCCGATATTTACGTTACGTCTCGAATTGATAATTTCCATGATAGTCTGATCTTACGTTATTGAATCGCTCGATTCGAAATGATTTTTGAGTTTTGAAACGTGTTAATTTGAATTCGAATATGTCTATATGGGAAATTTCACTTGTGATGATCATAGTGCGATAGATGATTAATAATATCATTGCTGTGTAAGGTTCACAATTTCACGTGCTTTTGTGTCAAGGATAATAGAAATACTGAAACCGAACGAAACAATGTTCCTCAGTCAGCGGCCCTGAACTACTCCATTCGCATGCGCAGTTGGATCTTTAATGCCACGAAGCGCATACGAATTTCACATCGTGCTTATTCGATTACAGTTTCCGAGAGGACACGTGATCCCTGTGTTTAGCAGCACATACGACTTACTATATAGTAGTGTGCGATATCGCGCTCCAAATGTAATATAAGCAATTGTTGCAATTCAGACGAGATTTTAAAGTAAACAGAGATTACATACTTTGAGATACTACTAGTTATCTGTTGTTCTTCAAAAAAAAATAATAAATCTGACGTTAACGCGTGATTGACATGGCAACGTCTGAGAGTGACGATTTTGAGAGTGCCGATGAAGAGTTAGGCCACGATACACCGCTGAAAAAAGGTGTTGAGACGCAGCAGTGGTCTTCGCCAAACACGATAGGCTCAGAATCTGATGACGATACGGAATATGTGCCGCGGACACCTCGAACAAATACAATTTATAGTAAAAGGGCAGACAGAGATTCTTTCAGTAGAGCAGCTGCAATGTCAGCTGAAAGGACACTTGTCAAAAATACAGTAAACCCGGGTGATAATACCAGTATTAAGGATTCTCATAAAACTGCGACAGATGAGAAATCATTTAGCAGTTCTAAAAAAACTACTGAAAGTACGGATGCAAAAGTTACGGATACTAATGTACCGGAAAACGAGTCTTCAAAAACAGAATGTGTTTTAAGCTCAAGCTCGAAAGAAAAAGATGAAAAGGAAAGCACGGATCAAATGAAAGCAAATGTAACGTCGGAAGATGTTTCTAATACAGAAACTCGTGCTGCAGTATGCAGACCTAGACCCCGGGAAAGAGGAAAACTTGGTAATCCTAAAAAAGCAGAGACATCTCGTCCAGCGGTGAAAAAATTAGGAACAAGAATTGTACAGAACAACAATGTTGAGCCTAGTGCTGATACTACACCAAAAACTGACGTTAAAGATATCTCTGCAGAGTTAGATAAATTATCTGTCGAAGAGCCATTGGTGGATGAATGGAATGAGCCAGAAGAAATGAAATTAAATAAGAAATTCAAAGAGGTATTTAAACCAGACGGTTGGGAAGGACTCGGAGATGAAATTGAATTACCAGATGAACTGACCGATGAAAAATTGCAACCGATATTAGACCGAATTTCATCGACAGGATATGAAAGCGAGAATTATTCTGGAGGTGGTTGGGGTGATTGGAGCAATTGGGGTGTAAGCTCCTTACTTAATACTGCTACTGCCGGAGTTTCTACTTTAACCAGTCATGTATCTCATGGGCTTACACTTTTAGAAGAGACTATAGGTGTACCTGACCCAAATGAACTTGTCAAATCAGAGGAACAGGAAACTCCTGTAGATGATGGTAGAATATTCTTTTTCTGTTTCAATTATTGTACATTGACTTCATTTTCATGATATTCATTAAGGAATGTATATAACAGGAGAAATTAGACAAACATATATAAATTTCAGATTGGCAATATGTTTTGAGTTTTGATGATGGTTAAAGAAAGTTGTAAACTCACAAATCTACTGCGTATCTGTTATTTTAGAAATACCTTAATAATAATAATAAATCATACAAACAATATAGAATTAACATGTTTGACAAATGTTTAATATGAAATAAATTTTATTTACATAATTTACAATCTTTTTATCGATATTAATTTCAGGTAATAAAGTAGATGTGCAGGAAGAAAATCAATTATATACGTCTTTTGGATTTGGAAATCTCATGTCTGGTGTATCTTCAATAACAAAGTTAGTGGAATCTACCAGTACTAAAGTTATGACTGGTGGATTAGATACGTTGGAAGCAATTGGGAAAAAAACGATGGAAGTGTTACAGGAAGGTGATCCTGGCTTAAAGAAGAAGAGAGCCTTTTTCACGAATGAAACGGAAAAGCCAATTTTATCTCACATTCTTAGGGAAGCTAAAGAGAAGGCAGAGGCTGCTGAGAAAACGCAGGAAGAAAAACAGAAAGCTAGGAAAGTTCACTTTGAAAGCCTTTTCGATGATTATCAGGGACTTGTACATTTAGAAGCGTTAGAAATGTTATCCAAGCAAAGCAACATTAAAATCCAACAACATCTAGTTGGTTTGGATACAAATGAATTGAATTCCATTGAAGAAACATTGGAAGAAGTAAAGGAATTATGCGATCTAGGTGAAGAAGACGGGAACGAAGAAAACAATGAGGAGAAAGATTTGAAATGTAAATTAGAAGAAGCTTGTAAAGACCTTGGAATTAATATTTCTTACGAGAAATTGTACACAGTCAGTAATTCCATTTTTAATAATGAGTCTCCTTGTATGTTGAACACATTTTTTTAAATAATATTCTTACAATTTTTAGGTTTGGGAAGAATGTCAATTATACCTTGCACCATCTGAAATACATACTGATCAAGAAATATTTCAGTGTGCAATTTCTACCTTAGCACAATTTACAGCACTTTCGGTAGAAAGATTTCATAAAACTGCCGAATTACTTTTAATCAAAGAGCACAGAAGTACCGTTAATGAGGCTGATGCGTTAGCCCAACTAACACGTATTTTATCCAATCATGTTGAAGTACTAGCTAGTCTGTTCTGTAGCCCTTTAAACGAACTTGTTAAAACTTCGGAAGTATCAACAAATGTCACTGCTAATATAACAACAATTTTTATGGAGGTAAGGAAATATTATGATCAGTTATACAAACTTACAGCAGCACAGAATAATTCTTAATTTTCTTTTTATACAGGCTTCAAATGCAAGTTCATATATTCAAGATGCTTTCCGATTATTGATTCCAATTATACAAGTTGGTGCTATTTAGTGGTTAATGGAGTTACTTTTTTAAATAATTTATACGCATATAATACGAAAAAATTTTGTACAATTAAATGAATAATGAGAAGTTGTTGAAAGAAAAAGTGAGAAACCCACTAAAATTTTCTCTTTTCAATAATGTATGACAAATATACTTCTGCTTTTTTTTAATGTTTCCTTCTGCCATAGGGACCAGATTGATAAGGATTTATAATACATTAATACTTTCGAAAGATTTTCTGTTGCATGTATATCAACTTGTGTACATATCTCTAACTAATATTTGTTAATATTCATTATATGTTTATACGTAAATGAAGGATAAACATGTAATGTACTCTACATTATAAATAATTTTACTAGAATAACATTGATACAGAGTATAAATATCTTATAATAAATCACAAGTTTTACTTCACCTCCGTTAGCGTTTCTACGCTTATTTTAGAAACACATGAGAACATTAATAATAAATCGAATAAATTTTTGTAAAAAAATAATTTCTCAACATTCTTTAGATAAAAGCATTTACACGTATTCCATTTGAATTATTCGTCATTGTATTAGACGAAATATGAAATCTGATTTACAATCACGAATAATTGTCGAAGTAGAAAAACAGGAACTCTAAGGTTCATCTTTCTGAATTTTCGAAGATATGTTGATATAAAACTTTTCGGGAAAGAGGCAACCTTTTACTGCTAGTTATATACAAGAATCTTTTATAAAATCTTTTGTGCTTAGCAGCGTTAAAGATTTTCATGAAAAATTAAAACAGAAGAAAACATGGGACCTCGTATGCAATATAATTCATGTTAAAGTAGTAAAAAGATAGTGTATAAAGAACATTTAATATTTCCCTCTTTTATTACCAATAGGAGGTTTCTGAAGCTGGAAACTCGAACTCGATTCACTTGTTGGTAAAGGTGCAGTGAGATTTGTTGGTGTATTAAAACTCAAACTTGCGGTTGGTGGTTTCAAAGATGGGCCTATAGTAATATTAGTAGCAGATGGTGTTGATATTGTATTTCCCCAAACTGTAACAACATATTTACTAAATTATTTCTAATCTTTTTTAGAAATATTAATTTCATACGCTCGTTCAATTGCTAAAGCTGTGTGTAATGATTTCGATTGAATTAATATTAGAATTACAGGTATGACATTATAGCAAACGTTATCACAGAATTTAATATTATTTTATTATAATGCAGGTAACCTACAATAATAATTGTTTAATTGTTAGTTAGGTCCTTGTATAAAATTTAAATGCAATGGATGATATTGTGGTATCTAATTTTTGTTCCAAACTATAGTCAATGCGAGCATTTTCCCATAACCACTGACAAGACAAAAGCAACCAAAGCACATATAAAATAGGCAGCCATACCTTAAGAAGCACAATTTCACACTTTAATCTTTACTATGTTATTTTGTAATATAAGTTCACACAAAGGATACGCAAACAGTTTTCACTGTCGTAGTTATCACAAAAATGAGTTCTTTTGAAAATACGTTAGGCAAATAAGCTTCAAATCCTTTCTTCACAGGTAACAACACAAAAAGTAACTAAAGTGAAAACTGAATACCTCATCAACTAAAATACAGCCCCTACTCTTTCCCTGGAAAGGCAAAATTAAAATCAAATCATAGAAATAAAGATAAAAGTCGAAAATTCGTATAAAATTAAAGATTATCAATAGTTTCACTATTCACATACGTTAATTCTACTTAATTTAGTAAAGGGCATTATATGTTAGTAAATCTACCTCATACTAGATCCACGCAAGACCTGAAGGTAGGAGATGTTTATGGGGTAGTTGTAACAACGAAAATACGTTGTTATAAGGACTTTTCGTTTCCAGCATGAGGATATATCGGTATTATAGGATTACTGATAACATGCTTTTTTCTATTTACCTAATGGATTTCGTGTTTCATAACTGGTAGGTCGGCTAGAACTCAGTGCTGTTGATGATAGAAAACTTTTATTTCCTGCAATAGGAATTATAAATTATTACATAAAAACTATGCCATTTACAATTTCTACGACTTATATATGTGGAAATTACCAGGTCCAAAAGGAGTTGGACCACTTGTAACTTTTCCAATACTACTTCGAGACGTTTTGCCATTTACTTTAATGTCATCGAAAACATTTGTATTGTCTTTTAAAACATATTTTCTAAAATTAAGGTATTGCTCTTTTTGTTGCTGCACTTTGGAATGTACTCCTTGCAATTTACCAGCAACGGCGACGAGTGATTCGTGAAGTTTACTCATAGCCATTGTTAACTCTAAAAATAAATTAGAAAATATAATGAAACATTTATCTTCTATATTAATGTACCATCGAATTGCGAATAAATTACCTTGTGGCGTCAGAGTTTTGGGTGTCATCATAGTTTGTATATGCTTTTCCGTTGTTTCGATCTGAGATCTGAATAACATTAAATCATGTTCAAAGCTATCAGCTAATTCCATAAAGAATAAGAGTGGAGCATTATTTTCGTATTGTAAACCCGGAGGAGTATCGTGGGTTCTTTGAATTATTTCAGCATTTTGCAGTGCTTTTGCCGTATCTTGTTTTAATTTGTCAGCGGACGAACGATCACGTTGGACAGAACCAGCTAACGTAGTTAAAATTTCCATCAACGATGCTGTATCTTCCGCGCAACGATTTAAAGGTCTAGCTGAACCTCTTGCTATATCAGAGACCAATACCTTTTGTGCCTTTACAAACTCCCTACAATAAAGATATATAATATTAATAATACTGAAGTTTTTCCAATATAATAAGATTCATAAATAGAGTCTGCAATATATTACTTGAATTTATCTATCGTTTGCATTAATTCCTGTGGCCACAGATTATCCTTAGCAGCTGCTGGACTAGCACTGCCTTGTGAAAGACCTTTACCAGTTGCAGACACATCCAAGCCACCTAAGCCTTTACTTTTACTATTTGTGGTAGTAATGGTTGTGAGCGGCTTTGATCCTAATAAGCTACCACCAGTAATAGAACCGCCAAAGAGGGGTGCTGTATAAATAAAAATGATGTCATTATCGTTAAAAGGAATCTTTACATTTCGTGTAATAATTATATGTTTAAGCTTTATTTATATAAATACTTGTTGTTGTTGTTGCACCAAAAGCCAGTCCTCCTGTTCCAGGTGCAGAAGACGGAGTACCAAATGTTAAACCAGTACTTGCTATTGGTGTGCCAAAAGAGAGACCACTAAACAAAGGTGTTGATGTTGCTGGTGCTGAGAATAAACTACCAGTAGACGTTGTCGAAGTAGCCATATTTGATCCTAAAAGTAAACCACCTGACTGGGCTTGCACCGTAGCTGCAGGGGTACTGCCAAGTCCAAAACTGAACGTGCTAGTAGTCGCCGGAGTCAAAGTGGACCCAAATGCAGGTGCACCCGATGCGGGTGTGCTTGCACCAAATGGGGTACTTCCCAAATTAAAGCCAGTCGCTGGCCTAAAAATTTTGAAATTAATATAAAGTTTTTTATTGAGTCCAATTGAGGTTGCGGAATATAAAATCATGTTTTATTTCATCATTGTTCTACAGCTATACTTTTCAAATGTAACACAACCTAAAACTTATGAGCTAAGAGTCAATACAAAGATATATTTACTTTTGAGCTCCAAATCCAAAACTTGTGTTGGCTGAAGCTGCAGGCGTTCCAAACGTGAATGTCGACATTCTTTATATACAATTGATACTAAAAGAAATATTTTATGCCACAAATTCACAACGAACGTTTGACGAATATATCAAATCACTCTTGGCGGTAAATACAAGTAAACTAAGCTCAATTAGGATCCATAAAAGCGCCATCTGTAATTCAAAGTAAATTGCTCGAGTGGCTTAAATGCATTTTCATTGCATATAAAAAGATTAAATAACTTTATCAAGTATTAATGTTTATAAATTTATATAGTTGAAATTGAAACGCATTAAATATGATTTATACATAGGAATTCATAGAGTTTGTATTCTCATATTAAAAATATATCTTACTGAAAAGGGAATATTAAAATAACGGAATAAGTTAAAATACGACATAACATCTTGAAGTTGTCGAAATTATGGATTATTTTAAAAATAACATAACGGACCTCGCAATTACAACGATACATGTACATATAAAATCTAGGTAATGTTTCGATTTATTATTAAACGTGCCTACATGATACAAATCAGGGGACAACACAATTTCATTATCGCTTTATAAGGTAGTAAATATGTTTTTCTTTGCGTGTACGTGTCAATGTCCTAATAATCATACATTTTATCTATTAGAAATGGGATTAATTCAACGAAGTTTACCAGATCGGTACACAGACTATCACAAAGTTGATTGCTGGTTCGAGTTCGTACATGGGCGTTTCTAAAATGATCACAGCCGCGCATACTAAAAGAACTCGTCTAAAAACATTTTTCCTACTGGTAGAATTTGTTTTTCAGAAATTATTTCGATTCCTCTCCACTTTTTTTTTCTAGTAATCCTTTTACCACATTTTTCATCCTTTATACCCATTGAACATTTAAATAGTTCAGTCTCATTTGAAACATAAAGGAAAATGAAATTATAATCAACGCTTGTATACAGTTTAGAATACACCCGGTACGTAGTATCATTTACAGAGTACAAGTCGCTCAATGACTATGAAATGACACCACAGTATTACATTCTATGATACAAATACAATGAGACACTGTATTTTTTTATAGTTTTCTTCACATATTAAGAATATATTCCTAGGTACTTTGCGATGGCGTGCGATTATCTTAAATATTCCATTGGATTTTATATATAGATATTAATAACTGCCGTGCTAAAACGAACGGTAAATAATATTTGACAATTTGCAGAACCTGGCAAATCATTTGTTGGCTTCGAACGTCCCATTCATGATATTTACGTATCTGCATGTAACGTTCGCAGCGAGTAAACATTGCATCGAACCACGGAAGGTTCACTGCCATTGCAAACAAGACGAATATTTACGCTTCGCACGTCACCAGCATATCTTGATCTCAATATATTAACTAACTTCGCTATACGAAAGTCGCTACGTTTTACCGTCCAGCTTAAACATTGTTTTAACAGAAATGTATAAGCACATGCAAAACATTTCGAACGTACCACAAGCGGTGTATGACTTCATTAACTTCCCCTTCCTCTTAATATAATAAATAATTCCTTTTTATATACAAATGGATTTCTTCTCTAAAACGTTCAAATCCACAGAGACGATTTGCTAAAATATCCAAACACACTTTTCGCTTATCCCTACTGTTGTGCATTACCCTACCACGATCGCTGCTTTCAGGATAACGGCATTACTGTCGCGCTTCCAAAGCCTCTTAAAGTTTCAAAGTTCAAAGCCCAAACGTTAAATTTGATGTTCCATTATTCTGACAACAGCGTTGAGACCATAGACTCCGGATTCTAGAATAGAGTCATTTTTTAAAACTTCTTCAATGTGATTATACGATATTTAAAATAGAGTATTTTCATTTTTTTTTCTTTTCTGTTTTTTTCAGAAGAACGATTCATTTATCATCATGACATGCAATTGGAATGGGCCTCTATAAAATTATCATTGGTTAATTGTCCACTTATAGTCCCTCATAACATTTTGGTACATTACTAAGAATTATGTTTACAATCTGTGAATTTGATATTCTATAAATGCAATTTATATTTAGTACAAAAAAACGAGCATCAGATTCTACTACGTTTAATAGCATATTTAGTTTTCTTAGCGTTTTATTCGTTTTTGTGCATATGCACCCGTGAGATTTACATTGAAGTTATAAACTTTAATGGCTGAAGGAAACAGATTATTATTTGAAATTATCATAGATTACTTCCAATTAAATGAATTCAGTAAATGAATATTGTAATTGAAATCCGCAGTGATTAATGTAATCTCTGTACTTTAATGCTTCTATGCTCTTTAATAAAGCATATAACTCCAATATTTTGTAACTTACATTATTGAAACTTATTTTTCTTTTTGTAAATGAAGGCCACGCACTACAGAAACCTATTGCAAACATTATAAATACTGTTAGAGAACGGATTTTTCCAATATCACGAAGAAATTATTCTTAACGCCGTATGTTATTCTGACTGGTACATAAATATTATGAGACAGGCTGTTGTTCCTATCATAGTAATTTTCTTGTCATACAACATAAGACATGCTCAAATTTTTGTATCTCGTTTACACAAAGACTGGAGGTGAAAGATATCTTGATATCCAATTATGTACCATTAAGTAAAATTTCGTAATCTATTGTATATTTTATAAATAAAAAAAAACAAACAAAACATAACTATTAAAATTTCATAATTCAATAATATTTTTTTACCAGTGTATTTCGAAAAATCTGCTCCCATTATTACAAACGCATTGGGCTTCGAACGCTCCACTTTAAAGACTGATTGCCTGGACGTATTTATCACAATGCGCGCAACATGGATTCTTAATATTTCTGTAAATTAATCGACATAAACGAATTAAAAACTAATTATTGATCATTAGGCCACATTCAGATAACTAGATCCGTTCTTTTGAGATCAAATATTAAGAAAAATCGCTTCTTGTCCGTACAGGAAGCAATCGTTTAAGTGGAACTTGTATGTACAATATTAAAAGCATGTTTTAGAAAAACTAAATATTTTAGAACCAGAATGGTACGTAAAAAAATGCGTATATATCAATGAGAATATCTTCGAGACATTACGATTGAAAAAGCGCAAGTAAATACAGGGAATGTGAAATTTGCAATGAAATTTAATTGATTAGCTGATATAGTACCGGCAAGTCTTATAATTCTTATTGTGTTCAACTCATTTCTTCCTTGTTGCATTTGAAAAAAACAAACGGGCCTGTAGCAAATGGTCATTTTGTACTATTGTTGAAATAATGTGTTTATGCTGCCTGTCCACTCATTAGGACATTTTTACAGACGTTTTATCGAGTAAAAACTCCATTAGCTGATCACAGCATTGCATATTGTCGCATCACCACATTCAATGTATACATATAGAGAGCATCAGACAAACTTTCGATCAGATCCAACTGCCATCAAAAGAATGTCTTTGTGCCAATTGTACCGTTGTCTGAAGACATGGAATATGGCAGTTTGACATTAAAGCCAAAGCATTGAGCTTTCCACAAAAAACTGGATGTTTGCTGGCTTACATAATATGTAGTACATCGAAAGAAACAGAAAAAAAAGAAAACTTCTTATCAGTCATATTGGCCGACATACACCGCGATTAACGAATGCTTGAAAATATTATTTGGAACAGCGTTTAATGATAACGACAGGGTTATTCTTTAATTTACTCTTATCGTTTTTATAAATTCTTAAACATTAAATTAAAAAGAGGATGCGATAATTTCGATAACAATCTTAAAATGCTAAATCGATTTATAATAGAGAAGAAAATTTAACATAGACGTATTTTTCAATCTTGCAATAACATTCTCGTGTACAACTGGGAATGTGATATTAAATTACGACCTCCGTTTTTGAAAGGCTATAAATCGCTAAACGGCCATTCATTTGTTACAAATCAGAAAACAATCACTGGTATATGGATTTTTCACAGCTATTCATCATAGATATGAAACTAAACTGTATTTAAATTTAAAAATAGTTGTGCACTGTTTGTTAATTGTTGCTTCGTACATGACTGTTTCAGATTCATGATTACAGAATGCACAAGATCTAAAGAACACGACTAACCCGCTGACTGCCACGCTTGTGCATGTATTCAGATTAAGACATATGTACACCGTAAAACAGCTGAACATAAAAAAATATGTAATAAATATAATTAGCGAACATGTTTTCAACATTTTGCTACTGAAGATCATAACAAGCAAAGTCAGCTATATACATTGCATAGAATGGCAGTGAACGCGTCAAGGTATTGTAAAACTTTCAAGAGAGATCTTTGGTTCTGTAGCTATGTGCTACGTTCACTTTTAGCACAAGCACTCCACCCAGTTACAAGATGGAAGCAAAGAAGGTCTGGATAAGGTAAACATTTCATCACCGTTAAGGTAAACATTATGGTCAATATTCAAAACCCCCATTCAAGTGGCCAGCCACATTTGTATTTATCCGTAACAAATATGGCTAGAAATGTGTTTCTTTTTTTTGTGTTTTAGCAATGCGGGTCCCGAATGTGGCCTTATGTGTACGGAAATAGGATCGGCGTGTAAATTTTGAAAACTGGAAACGTCTCGATCCATTATCGTACTACACTCTAAGCAATTCCAAAAACAGTGTGTACGGTGTTCACACATTCTTCATGATTTTCATCATTCTCATTTTACATATTATTATTGTATAATTTTTTACGCTTTGTCATTCCTTACGATGCTTATACGTTAAGTTGAGAAAATAATTTTTTTATATAACAAGCAATGTGTTCAACTTGTTCTTCCATAAATATTCAATTTTTTTTTAAGTCTTCTTCATAGAACAATGGCTCCAGCAGAAATGTTTAATTTGCACGTAAATTTCAAAGTATGTCCATTTTCATTAGTACGCTCAATAATCACTATCTAATCGAAAAAAGATATTCTCAGCCACTGATCTCAGAATCATTGTATATTAGTTGTAAGTTATTGTAATGTGTCCAATGTTGAATTTGTGGCAACGCTAAAAACTTCCATGGGATATCATTAGCTAGAAAGCACAAAGAGCATCATAATGACTTCAGGACGACTCGCTGTACGCTGAAATCTTTCTAGCTTGCTTTGGTTTTTTACAAGCTTCTCGATACCGTGTATATAATAAACTCTTTAGATTGACAAACACTTCTCTCAAACATTGTCCTGTTTCAATGGTAAACACACATAACACTTATTATTCTTTCACGTGATTAAACGGGGGCTATGTAAACCTTCGACCTGAGTATCAATTTGAGGACAATGTTGAGTATCTGGTGGGCCCCAATCATGTAGGTTTCCACTGTTAGCTAGTCTGTGCGTAAGTCGATGTGCTATCGAGAAACCTCCACTACCCTCCAATTGTGTTAAGACTATGATGACTTGTCTGAAATGAATTTATGAAATTTTAGCAAATTTCTTTAACTGAAATAACAAACGAGCGTGATAAACTTTACCTGTGAAGCGGGGGAACACTATCGGCAGTTCTGAGTTGTCCTCTCGTGGACACGACGTTATAGCTTTCATGGCAGTCGCATTTTACGTGTATCCATTTATTTACATGACGATTTTCGACCATTACCACGAGTCCAGCCCAACCTTTAGTTAAATAATAAGCAGTCATTCCTTCTCTACCCTAAAAATATAGATATTTTGTTAAGACAGCTTCAATACAAGGTGGTGAAATTATTTCGAATTGACAAAGCAATCATACTTCGTGCCGTTGTCCTTTTGCGAGAGTTAAACTTATGATTGCGTCAGCCAGAACAAAGGCCGGCGGAGAAATCTGTTCAACTAAAAGTCGTTTTGAACTATGAATGGCAAGAACGTATTCCGGATAGCTGGAAGTATCTTCCATTCCAGTATGCCAATGATTAAAGGCCAAGCATACAACGATATACAGATCTCTTTCCAACATTTTATGACATCCAACGAATCCACGTACTTGTCGTTTACTGTGTTCTACCAATCTTCCAACTTCCGGTGCCGCAGGAGATCGTGTACGGAAAACAACCACGCACAAATCCAGTTGCGAACGTTGCGATTTTTCCGAATTTCTACACGTATCAAAATTATATGCATATTACTATATAAGGAAATAAATGTACGGAATAGCCATTTTATTTTCATAGAGAAAAGATCTTGCATGTCAATCTGTCGAAATACGAATCAGCGTTAAGAAATTACCTTTGCCCTTCTTGAAATAATGTAAACTCTGTTTCGGTGGGTTCCAGTACCGTTAAAAGGACGCATGATAAATGTCGAAGAGAAGATAGAGGAGGAAGCGTTCCACGTAATCTAACTTCGCTCCATCCAACTCTGGTTTTACAAATGTCAATACAGTCAAAATACTTTAATACATCATCAAAAGAGATCCAAAAGACACCATCGGATGCACCATGTGGCATAAGCATTTCCCGCAGTTGTGGAGTCCATATAGGACTGTCATCGGACCAGTCACCTTTCCAACTATAATGACCCCAAGGATTACGTAGTCTCAGCAATCGTATTCCCTAGTGAGCATATTTCAATTTTAAAACTTTTACTTCAGTATCTGTATTATTAGTTTTAATTGTATTTTCATTATTTACTACATATTTCAGCAATATAAAAAATGTGAACATTCTTTTCATTCATTTTTGTCCTTACCTGAACATCCCGTACATCAAGAACAGAGTATGCGTGTCTGAAAGGGGCATGATATTATTGAGAGATTAAAATGACGAGTTCTATAAATTGTAAATCTTTTTAGCCTACCTTGGTCTTAAACCCTTACGTTGATACTCTTCTTCGTCGACTTTCATGTTACCACCTCCACAACTAGCACCCATTAAAAACATAGCTTGCCTGGAGGACAAAAGTTGTGCCCAAATTAGGTCCCTATCAAGCTCATCTTCACTTGGCAAGGCAGATGGCTGTAAAGGCACGCTCTCACAAGGGGCACCGGTAAGTGTCGCCAGACCTTCTATAGCACGTCCCGATACTAAAGCTTCGTAACAACCATGGATTTTTGCAACCGCTTTTTCAATTAACGGCACCCAAAGTTGTTTCCTCTTTGCCTGTAATACGTTCACTTCAAATTTATATAGTCTTATCTTGCCAAAAATACACGTACCGGTAATTACGACACTGATCTAAGGTATTTATTCTCTGTTTCGAAATATTCAGAGTTTTGTTTCAAAGTACGCCTTGAGCTCTGTGTAATGAGACAATTATTAATTTCGTTAAGTGGTTCGATTTGTTATCATTTCTATAAAGTAGTTGCACAGTATTTCAATGTACTGATGTAACACGAAATAAGTAATAAGATGAATTTCTCAATTTTTAGTCTCAGACCACCGTCACGATCATCGGCACATATAAATAAATAATGGTATAAGTATTCCTGGTATCGAATATACTTTTGTGTATACCTGAGAATATACTAGATGGCCTCTTTTATCACAGGGTAACAGATCATCAACAAGTACTGTGGTCCATTTTCCATCTTTGCACAACCTTACTTGGTAAGCACCTTCGGGGCAAGTTTCTCGCATCACTAGAACTCTCCTTACGAGTTCGTCACTTTCAGCTAAAACAGCTAAAGCTGAAAGTAACCAACAGTTCCCTAATACACCTTGCGAAATGTCCGAAGGTAAGGGCGTTCTGAAGACAGCCCAAGGCAGTTTGGAATCGACAGTTGAATCAACATTAATTTGATGTGGTCTTCTCCATTGAACAACATGGTTGTCTTTCGTTTCTGCTGGATTATAATAGAGAGATTTTGGGGCTGGTGGAAACGAGTCGTCAACAAACGGTTCATTTGTCTAAAAGACAAATAAATCATTTTAAAGAACGAAATATTTCTTGAACGAAGAGTCATATAATAATTATATAATCGTACCTCTTTACAATAACGAACGATACGCTCCCACTTTTCTAGTGCTTCTCTTTCTTCGAGTTGTCTCAAATTTTCCATAACTACACTTTCTTGCCTCTGTATTGTAAGTGTGCTCGTGCCTGACTCAATCACTCTAGGCCTATCACTTGGTATTTGGGATAAGGTCTTTGAGCTTTGGCACATTTCACAGATTCCATTTGTACTCTTATTTTCGTAAGTGCACAACTTACACTGCCACTGCAATCATTGAGAAAATACAGCTGTTACAGGTTATAAGTTTTATAGGACATTACACTGTAAACTTCAAGGAAATTTATTTCATCCGCGCACACACTAAATTAAAATTGATAAAAGATGAAAGTAATGATTGTGGACCTCCAAAGATTTTTCTTTTTAATAGTAGTAACAATATCTTTTTCATTAAATGCAATAGATAAAAATCATAATTGAAAATCGATCGATGTCTCGCTACATACGATATTTAAAAAGAAAATATACCTGACTATGTCCAGAATCTTTAATTCTTGAATGTCTTTTGTCTCCAATTGAAGATCCATTTCTTCTTACAGAGTTTCTATGCCTTGGTGTAACAGCTTTTGAATTTACAGGTGTCGAACAAAGTCTTGGACTTGGACTTCTTTGCCCTAAAGCTCTACTCTCTTTCGGTACATCTAGAAAATCTGCTAATGTCTTACAGGCATTACAAGTTTGTGCTGACAGTGGATTTCTTAATGTACATGATGGACACACCCAGCTTTCCCCTTTTCGTAATGTAGCGTCCTCTAAATGCATAATGCTTCTAAGTTTGGATCCACCACACGCTTCACACGTCGTTCTAGAAGCAGCATTTAATAACGTGCACTTTTTACAAGTCCATACCGGAGAAGGTGGATCAACCTGATCATCTAAATCAGATTCTGCCGTTGCCAATGTGGCAGTTTTTTGTGGAATATATCTGACACTGTCCCTTGACACTACAATTGGAGATTGAACGTGCGTCGGGCAGCTCGTTCCATCTTTCGTAACAGTTATTAAGCTAGGTTGTGTCAACGAGGGAGGTGATCTAGAGGATCCACATATGTCACAGGCCGTTGACCATAGTGGATTATAGGCATAAGAACACTTGTGACAAGTCCACATACGCTTTAAAGGGCTTATATTTGGTACATCTCCGACTGGGCTAGTTGCCTCGCTATGTGCTTTTGTGGGTACAAGACCTAATTTACTGCTTTGTTTCTTTGGTAATGGCGGTGGTATGTCAGGATCAGTAATTCCAATATAGGAATACTTTGGTCTTGTATTAAAACCGATAGAGTGTGGTGGTACTGCAGGTGGGTCATCTTCATTGAGACTTCTACGATTAACAGATTTTCTTTGAGCTACATTTGTGATTGATTCAACATCGGAGAAAGACCTTCTATAGGACAATGGACCTGCAGAAGACAAAGCTCGAGGTTCCCAAGCAGGTACACTGATAACTACACCACTGCAAGGGGCTGGACTTCTAGGAGCTTCGCATGCTTCACATTGTTCTAAACCAGGAGCATTATCAAGCGTGCAATTGTCACAGCTCCAAAGAGCATCGTCTTGTCGTGCTTCGGAAACAACTAAACTCGTTGGTCTTTGAATAGCATGTTCGGATAATTTATGTATGACAGAGCCATTAGATAGAGAGCGACTAACTTTAGATTTGACTCGCTCATACATCGAAGGACTGTGTCTTTTTGGGGATCGTTGAGAGGTATCGCTATTATCTGTGTAGGGAAGAGTTGTGGACTCCATTGTTTCGATCGGTGGTAAGGTCCAGTCTTCTCGATTGACTTGTCCCCTTTCACTGCGACTTATACTCGTTAATTGTGCCATATCTGTAGAGTACAAATTAAGCATTATATCATGCATGCAGTATATTATAATTTCAATACTTTTATTTGGCAAAATATACCTTTACTATTAATTTCCGTGTCATATGCAGAAACATTTGTTGCATCAGAACCGTCTAAAATACTGGCCAAAAGTTCAGACTTAACTTTGAGACGACTTGTTTTACGCGAATTCAATTTTTTACTCTTGCGTGCTCCTATTTGCCTTCTATCGGTTTCAGCTATTAAAGAATTGGCATCGCATGCTGCACAAATTAGGGCAGAACTGCAACTGTTGTCTAATAGGCAACGAATACAAGTCCACCGAGTCACTAAGGAAGGTAGAGAAGAAGATCGCTTAAATGGTTCTGTCTCACTAAGACTTCCGCTCCAGGAACCATGGTGTGCTTTCTTCTTAACAACATTAGGTACGGCTATACTTCCTTTAAAGCTGTAAAGCAATATTAAAAAGGGACAATGAGGTAAATTCAAAAAAGGAATAACTATTTATACAGCTAGCTAAAAATAATAGCTAGATAGGCAAATATATATTTAAGAAATATATGTTACACATCAGGATGGAATGCTATTGTTTATATAATATATTTAAATTGTTCTTTATAGCTTGTTGCAGGTAAAGATGAATTATCTTGCTACTCACAATTGAAAAAATACAAATAGAGGAATTACACTGCATGATTAGCCTTTATACTTAATATGATTTAGGAATGGAAGCAACAGATTAAAGGAAGAACAGATTGCCTGTATCCGTAGATGCACTAGTTTCTTGTTATATCTACGTTTACTCAGGCACAATATCAATAACTGCTTCTACTTAAGCTTGAAATTCAAAATGAGCTTGTATTTTCTATTGACTTTTGAATTATAAGTAGAAAGAAGATATTGCAAGTGTGTGTATATTCTTCCAAAGAAAAATAAATTTGCCAAAAAATACAGATACAACTTTCTTTCGTTAAGAAATCACGTTCAAAGAGAAATGTATTGATAAACGATTACATCTGATAATCATATTTATAAAGTACAGGAAGCAATTCATAAGGATTTCCGAAAGTCGTGCGTTCAATGTAATGTGTACAAACACGCATTACGAGGGGTTGGGAGGGTGATTTAACGATTCCCTCACCGGTGTGCAAAATTCGTTTCGTCGTGTTTGCGAGCGAGCAGAACGGTCGGACGCGCGTCGTCCGCTGCTGCTGACTTGTCAAGACGAAGCCTCGGGGGGGGAGTTGGCGGTATGGACTCCGAGGAAAGACCACCTTCCTCTTCGTCCCCTTCTATCCCCTTCTCCTGTTGCCGTGAAACTTCTTCGCGCTGGGAGCTCAGGTTGAGCCTGAGATTTGCTCTCTCATCGCTCCTGAGCCGGGAAAGGCCGCACCTGGCGCATCGCGCGCTCTCCGTCGGATTTATCAGAGCGCACTCCGAGCAATGCCACTGCAGCACCGATGCAATCGAGCCCATTCTCTACACGTAGTCATGGCTCCTTCGCTCACAGGATCACTGACTCTGGTAGCCACGATCCCCTTCCTTGAAAAATCACTGCACCTTCAGGCGAGGATAGAGCCGATTAGCGTTGCCGCGAAATACGTCGCGAGAAAAACCCTTTTAGCTGTGGCGGTTGCCCGCCGTTCTTTGTCATATGTTTCCAGACGGCCATCTTTTTTATCCCCTCTTTACCCCTTCGCCGATAGTTTCACTCTATCTCTTTCCGTCACTTCTCTTTTTCCTTCTCTTTTAACGTTCGCACAGCGAAGGTACAAATGCACAACACGCAACGTTAGTTTAGTACATTCTTCCCTGCTCTTTCCCACTTATGACAATTTTATTTACAGTTTCACTCGATACAATTTCCCGTACGGCCTAGCGTATCTTCGACGATAATTCGATACAAAACAAGCACCACTTGTTTCACCCATTCTCGTCGATTCTCGAACCAGATTCGGTAATATCAAACGTCAATCACGAAACATGCAGCTCGCGAACTTGTGGTCTGGATACGCGCCTGTACGCTGAGTTGGTTGTGTTGACTACATGGGTTGCAACACAGGGCTGTATCGCCATTACGGGCCGAATTAACGAAGGCCCCCAACGTTAAAAAATGTCTCGATAATGTTTACCATTTGTTTTTATGCATTATTGTAATTATTATTTAATCCTGCACAAAACACAACAAGAATTCACATTGCGACTAATCTGCTCCTAATATATTCACTTTTTAAATGTTCTTTATAATAAGGTGCAAAATACGTTTCCGATGGTATAAACATGTTGCTACTATTTTATATATGGAGTTTCTTCGTATCTTTAACGAAAAACAATGGCGTATCAAGATTTTAATGAGATTAGACGCTGAGTTACAAATTGGAATAAATAAAAACAAATTAACAGTAAGTATAGACCGACAACTTACCGCGTGATGAATTATGTCTAACGTTTAATGTATATTAGTGTTTAACACGTGAAACATCGAAAATTGTATAGACTGCAAATGTACACAGGAATTATACGTCACTGGTTTGCATTACATGAACGATAGCGACATCTATAAAAAAAGAATAATATGCAGTTTGTATCGGAGTAGCAGAGATGTTCAGAGCACCAAGTCCCTGTGGCGCAGAGGATAGCGCGTTGGACTTCTAATCCAAAGGTCGTGGGTTCGATCCCCACCAGGGATGCATTGAAGACGGCCGAATACGGAAACGTCCGAAACATTATTTTTTATACATGCAATAAAAAAAACTGATGAAAAATATTCAGATGTTTGATTGCATCTACGTTAAGTCTATTGCACTAAAATAGGTTGGTTTTTCACAAAGTTCCATATGATCCAAAGATTCCAAAGATCCGTTGATGCTAATTCAATATAAGCTTATCAGACCTTCCAAGATATGTCTACGTGATTATTTTCTCATTTCTCTCGTAGTATAATACTGTAAATATTAGGTATTAACAATCTTATGTCGATTAGTAAATTATTAGGCTAATGCCGACCCTTTTACCCAATTTTATGGGACTCGGATGGCTCGAAATTTTCTAGCGTGCCTCTTTTTAGTCACAGGGGCCGCAAAGCAAGCAGTTTATTTACGGAAACGTCTCTTCTTTGCTCCTTACTCAGAACTGTCTTACTTTGACTGCACTCACTCTTAAGATTGTTTTAATTTTAGTTGCTTTCGGCCTGGAACGAAAATAATACCGGAGAGAGAACCGGAGGGTCAGAAAGCGAGGTGAATAGACTTCTTGCAAACATACGCAATAGAATTTTCGTCGACTTAACGCTGAGAAGCCTTTCTTCGATTTCCAGGACTTACAATTAGAGCAGTTAGAGGATATCTTTGTGAATATCCAGGTGTTGTATTATTTCAACGGATATCGTTATATGATCATTCTACGTAACTTCTCTACAGCCCACGTTATTATGTAACCTAATAATCGATAACTTCAATTACATATCTATATTTCATCAACTCGTTGTTGTTGTTGTTATTCGAGGCTTCGACCACTATGCTCGTTAGCCTTTCATTAAATTATAAATTTCGAAAATGTATTATTATACACAGTAATTGTAAGCAGTTGAAAACGTTTAACACGACTGCACATGTAGCAGAAGGTGATCTTAAAATTAACCGCAGTGATTATTTACATTCCGTTACTTACTGACGTAAGTAGATAAAGTTGTCGAAAAGTCTTCGACGTAACTCCGCGATCGATGATGATTAAATGTTTTATTGCTCGCGAATGAAAACCGGCCACGGGGAAAGTACTTTGACCTTTCACCGAAGACGAATGATATTCTCCGGGTGGCACAAATGTCATCGACTTATCTTCTCGCAAAGAAAGATAATTTCTACGGCGCGTAAGTGCGCCCGATCAGTTTTGTTCTTTATCGGTGTACGCTTTGGACAAGAGCCAGTGAGATTCACCCACGAGACAGCTAGACGCCTCTTTCGCATTTTCACCGTATAATCATAGAATGCTCGTACAAATAATTACCTCGTCTTCTTCAATTTTGCTGCTGCTAGTTGGAATGAAATAATATTATTGGTGTACCTTTAATCACAAATTAGGGGAACGGTACTTTCCATTAAATATTTAACCTTCATCTGTCCTTGAGGTCTTTTTACCCAAATTGAGATTTAAATTGACCCAAATCGAGACAAATTATACACAGTGAATACATGCTGTCCTCGATAAAGTTATTATAAACAAAAAGTAAAAAGAATCTTCTTTTTTAATAGACAGTAGACTGTCGATCAGAAAAGATCTTAGGGACTTTAGTGTGATAGTTTTTAAGCAGCGGATGAAAGTTAATATAGTTCCGTGGAACTACTTTTAATTAATTCTAGAATGTCATTAATACTATTATTCATCCGGATATTTAAGATTAGAGGGAAATATCAGTTTTACATTTGCAATTCTTACAGACTTTATAACAAGTGACGCATGTGATTATATTTTGTTCTATTTTTAAAATCACAGCAATATCATAACGGGCTTTTAAGATCCGGATTAGTTACACACATATATTGATTTGCCCGCATACTTTCGTACGCATTATTGGAACCTTTTATTAGTAATCATATTCTTTTTATTCTTCGAAGCAAACAATTTCCATGTATCAGGTTTCCAAGAGCCGTATTAAAAATCAGTGTAAATAACATCTTTCTAGACCTATTTTTTATACATTAGTATATTATATTCGTCACGTAGCTTATTAGAATACTAAATATTCCTAAGTATACTATTTTATCCTTTAAATTTTAAAGTGGAAGTTCTGTAAAGCTTGTAATTAACAGTATATTTAAGTATTACACTTGCACTTCGCCATGGTTTTCCCTTTCAACACGGTTTATTACATATAGACACGAGAGTTCGTTGAATCTTCTGTAAAACAAGATTTTTTAATTCATTCGAAAAGATTTGCGTTAAGAGTATCCGCCATTGAATATATTTATTGGCCATATCTATTTTACCTTCCAGCACTTTAATTTAGTATATACTTATTTTACTGTTAACACTAGAACAACCAAACCAGTCAAAATACTGGTACACAATTTTTTCCAAAAATTCTCCAAGTTCATAGAAGAGTCATAGAATATATATTCTGCGTCCATCTTATAAAACATAAATTACCGAATCGATCATCTTTTCCACCTCTGAATTCCCCTTTTTTCAAAATACTTATTTAATATATTTAAATATAACAGATTTAACGCTGGTAGTTCTAGTGTTAAATAAAGGCTTCAGTCGATTCATATCTCCTGGACATTTGCATTTGTTCCACTATAACGTAAAACATCGACCAATTATTAATATCAGCATAATACATTGATACCAATTACAATTGGTAACGTTAATACGTTAATCCCTGTTTAATTATACTTGCAGTGATTCTATTTGTAAACTGACGGGTGTTTAATAATTCAGTATCGCTGTACATTAATGTCGATTGAAGTTGCCGATATTAAAAGACCATAGTCCTTCAACTGAATGGATACATTACAATAATTATGATTCATAATGAGCGTTATCCTCTTGTATTGATCAAGAGTTTAGCGATTACACGAGTGAAGGTAAGGTGACTTTCACATCATCCGCTTTCATTTATTTTCTCAGCGGAATTACTTTATACCATTGAGTCCTCTTTGACACTGATTAATCGTTGGAATTAAGTTCTTTAGGAAGGAAACGAAGAATTTGAAAACCCTCGAGACCAGAAGTTCTTAGTTGATGGAAAATTTGTACAAATTAGTAATTGACATCATGCGTGGCTGGTGTTAATTGCTCGTTTAACTATGGGAAAGTTTCAATGTCGTTAATGGAAGATTTTCTGAGTTACACGTTATAATTAAATACAGTGCACTTTCGTTTAATTTAACAGGCGGACTGCCGCGTTGGGCACGAGCAACCAGCGCTGCATTTTTGCATTAAGTTAAGTACATCGGAGGATGTTAATTGGTCATTCACATTGTTGGCTACTTGTATTGGATATTTAACATTGGGGAGGGAATTTTGAAAGTACCCAGAAATAGATAATTTTGCGCGGTGGATATGGCGCGAAAAGTTCATTCTTGCAATCAATGTGGCCAAATCTGGGAGATAATTTTTCATATTTTAACGGCGGATATTTTGGATGGAAAAATGCCACAAAATTCGCGTGGCAGTTAACGCTTTAACAAAATTAAAGTTTTTATATCCTTATAATTTTATTATTTTATCCATAAAACATTGGAGCAATTAAGTGGTCTTTCGATTGTTACGTTAAAAAATGAACGGTTGAGGAAGGATACCAATTATGTAACGTGTTTTCTAATTAGTTCGCTTTTCTGTAATAACGGTCAGGCACAATGAAAAATACATTCGCGTCATATATTTCTTTCCTCTCGGAAACGTTGTATAAACGGCTAAAGAGCAGCGAAGCGATTCTGCGCGTCGGCAGAATTTTTCTATTTTAAAATCACGAAAACAACTGTATCTTGGAATAAACAGTTTTTATCTTAGTTCCGTTTAGAAGTTTATCTCTGAAACTGAATGGAATAGATTAAGCTACATTTCGCGGTAATCTGTACATTTTGTAAATTAGATAATTGCAACACTTAATTCGTATTAAATTCGTACAAAGAAACTAAATGACTTCATCCCTTACAATTGTTATCATTTTAATTATTTTGTCTGCAAAAAAACAACACGAATTTGATGTAAAATGTGGAAAATGTATTCTTTACTTTGGAAAATGCAATTACAATTTTTACTAATCTTAGCAAAATATGTATTTACAAATAAATTCTATCATTTCATCATTTAGTTTTCGCAGTAGCCTATTTAATATCACTGCATGATTATTACATAGTGATAAAGAAATCATATTAATAATGGTAAACAATTTTTACATAGGCACTGATAAAATCAAATACAGAATTTGTCGAAAGCTCATTAAACGAAGTAAACAATTTCTTCCCGGCGGTTATAATTATGGTAACTAAACTTATGCATTGATAATCGTAATACGATAAGTTTATTTTACTTGCCATTTTTCTCACGTGTTGTTGAAATTATTAAAGAGTCATAGGTAAGTTCCATTACACGCAGTCCTTCAACATAATACACAAGAATAGATACATTCTAAGAAAACTAAATTACACGAAATCCAAGATGACAGTCTTAACAGGAACAAAATGTGGCGTTTCCTCTTTCGTTGGAAAATTGGAAACATCAAGTCATACTTACTAAAATAAGAATTAGTCGAAGAAGTTAATATTGCGAAAAGAGTACGAATTCAGCGACTGTAAAGCACAATTAAGTATTACATATATTTTATTATAATAGAACAAAACTTATTAATATATAGTCATAGGGAAAATTGGCAAGTCAATTTCTTTATTGGTAAATGTTAATTACATTATTAAAATTTTTAGAAGATGTTGGGATTTACAGTGTTAGATGTTTCCTGATGTTTTTTCAAAATTTCTGAATTTTAATTTCTGTTTAGTTTGATGAATTTTTTAATATAATGAATTTTGCTACGAAATACTTATCCCTGCTTTTTACGATAGAATTACGTCCAAGGAATTGGAAATTGAAAATAATTTTCAGGCGTAGTTTCATCCCTTGCAGTATGTTTTAGTGAAATAAATATGACGATGAGTATACAAGTATAACTTTTCTGCAAAATGTTTTTCCAGCTTTTATCTAGATATATTACAAAAATTAATACGTCTGCACGTTCTGAGAAGTGACCTCAGATACTTATTTATTTTTAAAAAGTACAACTTCGCTCTATTTCCCTAGAAAATAAATGTCGCCGTAGATAACACAATATGATAAAATTTCATATAAAACGTTGACTCTTAGCATTTACTGTTACATTAAAAATTCTAGAAATTCAGAAAACTTTTCAGTGGAATTTCAACCTTTTAACTAAACTTTCTCATATACTGCCCCCTCCCTTTTGTTTCCACAAGGGGTTGAAAAATTACGGCTCGCAAGAATTCGCTCAATATTGCGAATACATTTCAAGTACCGTCATTTTACTGTTCAAAATGTAAATATTTGCAAATCATAAATAGCAAAGTTGTATTTGTGTGTTTGCTTTTTATTTGATAGCTTTCTATTCAGCCCATATCCTGAAAAGTTTGCCGAACCCTGACCTACGCCAATGTTTCCTCGATCTCCATCATATCCATAAGAAGTCGTCCAATATTACCAATTTTGTTCAAGTTTATTCATTTTGCTATTTAAAGCATAACTATTTGCAGAGCATAAATAACAAAGTTCTATTTATTTATTTGCTTTTAATTTGATCATTTTCGTTTCAAACTCATATGCGAAAAGGTTTACTGACCCCTGATGAGCACAATGTCTCCATCATGTATAAAAGTACTAGCTATATGTAAAATTCCCAATCGTAAAATCCTCCACTTCCGGTGTGAAAAATGTGGAAATTGTAGTTCTCCAGTAACACTACTATATCCGGAAACGCGAGGAAAAGAAGAAATCCGAGGATTTTCGAGCGTGACCCCCGGCAAACGTTAGCAAAGTGGAGCGCTCGCCAATTATTCGAGGGAGATGCAATTTTTCTCGGACTTTCCGCGACACTACGTGCCATTTCTAGATGTTTACTCTTCGCACGGAGGCTGGTAGTGCGAAAATACGTTATCTCCTTGACAACTTTCGACCTCGCCGGCAGACTACTGCGACGTAACCCGATAAAGTACGCGGATTACGTTGGCTAGCGGTGGGTTATTGAACTGGATCTCCAAGACGGACTTTTCACGATTCGCGTTTCCTTCGGTGCTATAATTATATGTAAATCGATATCCCGATATCGCCGGTCAGTGCCATCGAATCCGGTTCGTGATGACAGCAAATGTGCGTTCCTTATTGATCTATGCAACGTCTTTCGTGCACGACATAGCGAGATTAGAGCCGACAGATTTTTCTCATTACATTTTTAGGATTCGAACGATATCGGGGTTATTTGCGCGTCGAGTATTTTCCTTAAAAGAGGTCGCTTGACATTTGTGAAGTTTTACATTCAGTCAGTGAGATTTTCTGTAGTAGACGTTTGGAATAATTTCTTAAATACTTATAGCATTGAATCGATGGTCGTATCTTGGTAGAAGTTTGTGAATGTATTTTTTCATTTTATGTATGTTGGAAATGTTGCAATGGTATTTATTATTAATTTAAAATTGCACAGAGTTAAACTGGGTTAGAAATATGCGGGTTGTTTCTTGATTGCAATAACTGACGGAACTTCAAAAATTATTAACGACGTTTATTCAATTTGACATTTGATTTCTCTTGGAAAATATATTTGCATAAAATGACATTAAATATTCTAGTAAGAATAATATCTAGTTAATACCTGTATTATATTATAGTAGCTTAAAGAAGACAAAGCAGACTAAAATGATCCAGACATCATAAAATTAGAGAGGGAAGCTTGATAAATCCGTCTACGCCCAACAATATGTAAACAAAATAATGTACCTTCCCATCAACTATATTTTACTTTATCATCATAGATCGCATAAAAATATCAAGTTCCAAAATACTTTTGTGTGAGAATGCCATGAAATATGAAATTTAGTGTATGAAATATCGGGTTTTCGGCAATTTTGAATGAACGTACATCTTGAAATATGAAATTCCTGTATCTTAGGTTTTGTTACATTTTATCCATTCATTGTTCCACAAGCCCGAAGATATTGCGTGCAGTTGTTTTGAGGTCAATATGATTAATTGGTATCGAAGTAGTCGAGGAGACGTCGGAGCATTTGCTTCTTTAGGCGTACATATTATCAGCCTTCACACTTTCATCTGTTCCGTGGCGAGAAGCCATCCAAATGCAGACAACTTTCTCTTCTTTATCTTATAATACAGTTATTAAGTCTATATTCTTTGCATTGTATAATCATATTTCTTTGCGATCGCCATTGTTTTGACGGAGTTCGAGGAATCGGGGAACGTCTGTCAGCAGTGTTTTTAACGTTCGAAGGGACTTGCAATGCGGCGAATATTTCGTTCTTTAATATCGTTTATCGATGGGGAAGTTTAAGTTAACATTTAGATCTCTCATTTTAAGAATTATACGGTTTTATGGTTCGAATTATTTGTGAGTGCGGATCATCCTGTATTCTTTTCACAAATTATCTTTTCATACAAATCATTCGTTTGTTTCGTATATTGATTAACGTAACGATGCAAAAATGAAGTGATTGCAGATATTTTGGTAATAAGTTAATTCATTATTTAGTCACTGATTATTATTTATAAATAATTATTTGAGTAAAACACAAATGTCATTACGCAATGATAACATTAATCTAATCTAATAAGTAGACTGAGAATTTGCATGCATTTCCGTAAAATTAAGAACTGTAAAAACGCACGTAATGCATTTAATGTAACAGAAATATATAAAATATTCAGTATATTGCTGGTTTAATATACGTCATGATATATACTGTTTTTATTCGTCAGGTAGATCCTATTTTTAGTCAGTTGCATTGATAAAAATTTCAATTTGCATAAACATCCGCAGTCTAATGATGAGTATTTCAAATTATATCATACAGTCGCTCATTCAAACTCATAAATATTATATTTAAGGCGTTACATATGAAATGTCGGATTTCTTCGAAGCGTTTTTGCATATGCATACATGAATATATAACAAATCCTTTGATACGTGTGATATCATTTTATACCTAGTCACTTGTTTTATCGTAAGTGCTCTTTATGGTAGTTTTTAAAATTTACAAATTATGATATTTACAATTTAGTAAAAAAACAGAGATCTATCCGTTTAAATGTTTCGAGAATTGAATGTTTCAAATGTAAGGACTTTAATTCCTATTTGAAATTTCAATAATTCCTATTTTCAGTATGCGGCATACGACTGGAGTTTCTTTTATTGCAACAGTCCAAAAACATACTATCTAATTAAAACAAAATCACATCTGTTGATTCTCAGGTGTTATACGCACATACATAGTAAGATTTTTTCGATAATTCGATTCTTTAACTAACCTTCAACCCTTTGAGGACGACGGACGCATATATGCGGCCTGAGAAAAAATCTGATTATAGTTTATCGTTGCATGTATACACGGTTAGAGTTGAAAAATTGAAATATAACCGTTGCAATATGATTACACAAATAGTAATTTATAACTTCTATACATCAACACTCTGACTTTCTGATAAAAAGGTAGTTTTTGAACGCCAAATAAATGATTATCTCTCAATATGCAAAAAAGTCTCCGTCCGCAAAGGGTTCAAAATACATCCATAATTTGTAACAATAAGTTTCGAGAGACTTCGCGGTAAGACTCGTTATCATTCGAGTGCAATTATGTATATACTGATAATGCAACATGTTTACGTGTAATGTATGTATGCGATTCAGTCTGAAGAGACAGTTCCCGTTTAGGTAAATTCTCGAGTTTCGAGAGCATTCGCGGCAAGATCCCGAGATCCTTATCGTAGAACGATTGCTGCAATTTATTTTCCACGGATAGTGGAAACTTACGAGTCGATGAGTCTTAGAATCCTTTTATCGTCACGGAGAAGTACTCATTTTCCACTGCCTTCGACACTATTCTTAAACTTCCTTCTTATGTTACGGTATCATCGACAAACCGACGGTATTTATCTTCCATCGCTGGCTTCTTTATAAGTTTTTATCGACCGAAGACGTAATTGTTGGAGCAATCATAATATATAATACGTATATAAAGATATATAGGCTGATTCATAATGCGTGCAGATAAGTTCTATAGTTGGATGCTTATTTTCCGTGAAAAAGTCACATGAATCGGGTAACTTATTGTTTTCTTTTGAAAATTGTCTTGTTGTAATTATTACGGTCATTTCGCCTGGAACCTACAGTGTTAGGTGGGTTTTCAGTCATGGCGGATTCATATGACTTTTAAATTGCAATATTTACGAATGTTGTAATATATTCAATCATTAAATATAGGCGTAAAAGAGATAAAGTTCTGCTGAATATATATCTATCTGTGTCTTTGAAGTTTCTGCTTTATAAAGATGTGATTTTAATAGAAAAATTTTCACTTGAGAAGAAATGATGAAACTAACGATGTACTGGTGGCGTTCAATGTGTTAAATGATAATTCAGGAAAAATTTTCCCGAGGTAAAATCCCGAAAAAAAATCATAGTAATCACTCGCTTTTATTATATTTGCTGATAATTATATCAAAATTATATTGCACTGGTACTCATTACAGGTTTGTACTATCAGGTATAATTTTACTATTTTACTAGCAGTTTGACTTTTTTGTATTTTTTCGGCTTTAACTGCAATAGTCATTTCGTCCAAGACCTACCGTTTTAGGTGAGCTTAGAAAAAACTATCGAGATTATCGTATATTAAATATTAAATTGGACAAAATCTTCAGGAGCCAATGGGGACCACTAATTGTGAGTCCAAGCGGTTACCTGCTCACCTATTATGTTTAATCACGTGATTATAAGGGATCAAAATTGTATTATTTTCATAGCGTAAAAATTGATTGTTGCATAGATTATTGTAGAGCATATGATTTTTTCTTTATTAAAGAAATCTAGTTTGACTTCGAGGACGGACAAAAAAGGGGTATTTTATATTTTTCTCGGCTATAAACTATAGCTAATCTTCTTTGCAATATAATCTTAAAAACATTTAAATTATTTGAAATGCGCGCGCTAAACTCCCTGTAAGTCTTATTTTGTGTTCTTAAGTGTCTTTTACAACAAAAATTCAGAAAAACAAAACTATAACACCAAGATTTACACCTTTTCTTTGAAATTCATACCAGCTAGCTTCGGCTGACCATATCTGATCGGTACACCCAAAATTGAATAAAGATGTCAAAGAAAACATCAAAAAAGCAAAGGAACACAGAATAGAAGAAAATCGTGGAAAAGCTAAAAATGATATTTGAAAATTCAATTTTGGGCGATAATGATTACTCGATCAAAATCGCGAGATTTATCGTGATGTGATTCGATAGATTTCTATCTGTGCGACACTTTTCCCACTTGAGACGCGCAGATCTATAAGAAATGAGGAAGTCCAAAGATTAAAATGTTAGTTAGACGTTGGAGCAGTTCGATTAAAGGAGCGATTGCGCATACTTGTAATTCAGTCCACGTCTTTTGGACACCGATCGATGGAGCATTAATTATTAATGAATAGCCCTCGCACTTTCGATCGCATGTACCGTTGAAGACGCCATTCTACCTGGCTCGGCTGATTGCCTAATTGAGCCCTGATTTTTCATGGATAGTCACGCTCGTGTTTTTAATTAAATCGAGCGACGACGCGAGAGAAAAACAGTCTTGTGCAGGCAGCTGAAAAAATAAAAAAAAAAAAGAAAGAAAACGCTGGTACCTACACGTGAAAATATGCGCCGCTATTTGCATGATTATTTTTGATCAGCTGTTACACCTTCGCTTTATTCTGCGGAGTGTTTGACATAGTTTCTCAATACAGCTCAGTAAGAATGAATACTTTGCTTTTTGGAGACTTTATTTTTTCCGTTACTCGTGAGTTACGCTGAATTGATTTGACAGAAATTAGCAATCGAAATTCGGCATAGTTTTGTAAGAATATTCATTTGATATTATTTTTTTAACTGTTGTCAGTTGAACGAATTTAATTTGTAAGAAATTAGCGATTAAAATTCAGCGTAGCTCCATAAAAAGTGAGACGTTGCATTTGGAATCCCTTTCAAATCGAGCATCGATCAAATAAAATTAATTCTGCAATGTTTTCTATTGCGTATTGATTTTAAAAGTCATCTGTAATAATATTTCTAATCTGCCGCCACCTAATTAATTAAAAGCTGTATGATAACATTCTTAGGAACCGAGTTTTTATTTTCATTTTAACGATCACGATAATAATAATAATTATCTATGTGTATGTGGCAGATACTTCAATTAAAGGCGCAAAATCGTTATCCGAGTCTAAAGCTGGAATTAATCTAATAGAAAATTAGTTATGGGAGAAACCTTATTAAAACAGAACTTATCTGCACGGAAAGTCGTTTCAACGACTCTATTGTTCACCGATAACAAATAAACTTCTACTATGTTAACTGAACCTTGAATAAACTCGGTATTTGAATAACAAACGACAAATGTAAACTTCAACAAATTCCATCCGCAGCAATCGAATTGTAAAAAAACAAACTAAAGTAATTAATTCATGTTCATACGAAGCAAAATTCAGCTTAAAATAACATTTAATCAATGAAACAAAACAGCGTCCAATGATACCTACTCCAGCATTTTCAAGAATTTCAAAATCGCACAAATAAATGAAAGAAATTATTTTACAATCCGATTTATCCAAAATACATCTAAATCTGCAAAATCAAATTCTTCATGACGGACGATAACTAAATTAAACGTCACTGTAATCGATAGCAATAAAAACGATGCGAATCATGCAAAATTCAAAATATCCTAATGCTTACGCTGCGTGACAAGACAAAGTTTACGTGCATCCAGAGAATTATTATTTGCCATAGCACAATACAATCGGTTTGGAATGCGTTTCAATCTGTCAGCATGACGGACCGTGCTGCTTTAGATGAGTCACGACAAACTCGTATCGATCTCGTTACTCCGTTATTCGATGTACTAAACGATGACCCAATGCAAATCGTGGCATTTGCCCCCGCGTGAATCACATCCGGAATTCATGGCTTTTCCCGTTTTCATCGTGGACTCTTTGTCCCTCTGCCAAGTGGAATGACCATCGGGCTATGGGAGGCTAAACTATGCACGTTGAATTTATGGGGGGGAATATGGAGGATAGAGGGAAAAAAATGAATCACGTGTCGACCTGTCGGGAACCTGTTTCACGCTGCGGAGTTTCGCAATGGTGTTCGTTGTATTATCGACAGGACTTAAAGGACTGATAAATAATGCGTAAATATGAAAGTGTTAAGCAAATTGTCATTTTAACATTACAGCTACCAAGGCGGTCAATATGACCGGTTCCCAACGTTTTCTAAAAACTCCGTAAATTGTTAGGAGTGCCATATAGTAAATATTCAACGTTCTATCGTATAAAACAAAAATTACTTGTGTGGTCATTCTTTTCACCTCTTGATTCCTCTTTTTCCAAAGTACTCATGTAATGCGTTGGAATATAATAGATGTAAAGCCGGTAGTTCTAGTGTTAATGTTAGAGTTTCTTGCCTTTAGAGGATTTTCAATTTTAATCATCCGACCATGAGAGTGTTGCTGTAATAATGCTGAAAATACCTTCAGGTGGAAAGTGTAAAATTAACGAGCTCTGCAATTATGAAGTCGTTTAGAAGGTTTATATGTGTGACGTACATACACGTACGCTTAAAGTAACGTTTTTGATGTTGGCGGATTGTGTGTTAATGCTGCTGTATGGATACACTATGTAAATGGTGGTTGGCTAATTTAAGAGAGATACACAATAATATTTAGTTCTGTGTGTTAAAGTGGTGTTTAAAATACACCGAGGTCGAGTGTGTTGAAAAAGAAAGTGGCACTTTGCGTTTAAGTAAAATGAGAAGATATTATGTACATTTAGATGTAGGTTTGAACGTAAAAAATGAGTTGATAAAAATTAATCGAAGGATTTATCGTAATATTATATTACTCCCGGTATTATTATTATTAAGAAAATAATTTGCAGTATTTAATTTAACAAAGCGATCAGATGCAATCGATGTAAGGTATTTAAATCGTTTTATTTAGGAATTAAAAGTTTTTACATATATTCTTTAATAAGAATTCTTGGTTTTATTTTTTTGTCACATTAAAAAATTGGTTTATGCATTAGGTAAATAGTTGCAGTCTAAACTCAGTCACTTATGAAGATTCAGAAAGCCTTTATTAGAAAGATTGTTTGTGAGGTTGAAGAGCAGAGAATTTTTGTCAGCTTCAAATAAACTGTGCCCCTTTAATGCAATTAATTAGAGGCAGGATATTTTTAATGTTTTTCCCAAACGAAAAGTTTGAAGCAAACGTAGCTGTACAACGTTGACCTTCATTTTTTATTATCGAACGCTACAATTCTCCGTAATTCATTTGATGCTACAGTTCTTCATAAAATAGTAACGTATGTCTGTGATATTTGCAACCATGGACCAAGCAAATGTTTATTTAAAAAATTGGTACATATAGTGTCAGTACGTAATATATGCTAATCAAAAAATAAATCATCATGTGGACAATTTTTACTTAAACATATTTTCTTTGCAGCGACTGCTAATAGTTTCCGTCGATTTCTGTATGTTATAGAAATTACTAATATATTATGTATTACAGAAAGTAATACATAATAAATAATTTATATGACTGTTATAAAAGTGAATAACACATCAAGCACTCTAAATAAAAATCATCATTGTACAGCGGCCTAAAAATTCTACGAATATGAATTTCATGAGTAGAAAAAATATAACAATTTTGCACGAATATTGGCCTGAAAACGTTTCATTAAAAATTTACAGTAAGCAACAGAATTTCACACGAAAGACAACAACTTTGCCATATATGAATATGACGCACAGTTTCATGACGTTTATCTCATCTGTTTATTTTAGTCGTTTGTGCCATTTAACATAATTGAAACTGATCAGAAAATTTGTACAAATGTTAGTAGCTCGCTGAATTTCGTGCCAAAATGTCCCCAGTTTTCTCGAAAGATACGCGAATAACTATTTCATGTACAAAAACTAATGATACTTCATTAAAAGAAATCCAATGTGAAGTAAAAATCTACGTTTCATCTTTCTAAATAACTATATTAAGTATTAAACAAATTTTCTATGAATATTTTGCAATTTTATAAATATAGCAAGTGGGCATCAAATTATATCATAAAATTAATCACACGACAAAATAAAAACAGTATGCTTTTTTAACAAATATTTTTTGGAATAAACAAATATTTTACAGAAAAGTTTTATCAAAAAAGTCAATAAAATTTTCAAAAATAGTCTATAAAAATATCAAAACTGATAACTAGTCATGTAGTAATTTCTTTTTTAATATTTTAAGACCGTAAGGCGTGGTACTGCAGTTTTACTGCAAACTCCTCAAAAATTTGAATCGCCTTGGAAAGATCGTCTGTATTGTAACATTAAACTTCTCAATTTCTCGAGGCTTATCCAGAACTGCAAACTCTCGCTCATATTTACTTTCGCAATCAAAATCTCAATTTTTAAAAGCGAAGCACCAGGCAAATATAGTCCTATTTATCAATTTCAGGGCCGTGGTGGCGAACCTAGAATGAACGTGCCTAGTGCTGGTACGTATAATAATTTAGCTAGCACGTGAACGATTTACAGATTTAATTTTTTTAATAGATAACTCATGGATAGTTACATAAATGAATAAATAAAAGAAAACTACACGGCACGTCAGAGAATCGATACATAATATTTGGCACTACTCTAGGGGATGGCGAAGGGGTTATTTATCGTTAGTTCACGCTAAGCAAACGCATCCATCCCATTCAATGGACATTTGATGAATTACTAAGATTTGCCATTTTCTGAAGAAATAATACCTTGTCAAAGAAATGATTTGGTAACAGTAGCCTACATGCTAATGGCAGTTCATTTTAAAGGGTGGCCGAACAACCTAAAAAATTGTAAACGGACCGTCGCACAAGAAATTCTAAAAAGTTTGAGAACCACTGTCCTAAACCAACGATCAATAGTATGACTAATTTCTCTCAATTCTCAAATTAAATCGTAAAATCAGCATACATCCGCACAAAACGAAACATAGAACTGTCTGTCCCTCATCAAATACATTTACAAATTGTTAACCACTTCGCACAGACATACTCTCAATAATGCAAAGGAAATATGACGATAAAATGCCAACAAAAGGCCAATAAGATTCAATCGAAGCCGCTTTAAACTTCCGCGAGTTTTCACAATGGAAATGTGATACAACGTGTTCCCTGCTTCACCAAGGAGACTTTAATAGTCGGTTAATTGTTTCTATTCGCAGAATTTTGCATGTACCGATTCGACATTGCACACATACAAACAACCGTACAAACACAGCGGCATTCAGTCGCAATTTCAGGTCACGCGGTGCGAATATACGAACGACGTGCATGCTCTTCTTGCGTAAGCTTCCGGAAACCCGCTATGTGTCCCCTATGCTCGAAAATTTCTGCAAGAGTTTCGCGATAATTCGCGTGTGCATCGATCGTGAAACAAAACGACGATGGTTTAAATAGACCGAGTATCACGTTATCCGTACGTAGAATCGGGTGGGACGATGAGTTCTTTTCAGACGTGCCAGTTAATTAAATTACGTAAGCGTTACGATTCGATCGGCTGTGTTATTAATTGGCATACAAGCCAGGATAATAGCCGAGATAAAGGGACGCATGACTGTGTTTGTTGCACGAAATCCGCATTTCAGCGATAATAAACAGTAAATACTGTTATCTACCCGGGATGTTATCTACGTCGAGTAAATAGTAAAACAAAATAAAACGGATCCTTCGTGCTAATAATAAGATAAGGTGGAGGAAGGTAAATAGTCGTAACCGTTGGATGCTTGCTTATTTTTTTTCTTCCCAACTTATTCATCGAAGAAGCGAAATTTCTCTCGCCCAGTAAGGTTTTAGGGAACATAAGAATTTGAAGGATTTTTACGATCTAGGAGTAATCGATAATTCCTGGATAACTGCGATATTATGTTTCTATCACGTTGCTTGCCGCGTGAATCATATTGAATATTTCTGCTGAGAAAATCAACTGAAAAATGTTCAACAACTTACGTCCGTTTGATCCTTTTTGTTGAAAGATTTATTGCACGGGGAAATTAAATTTTTTTAGTAAGCTCTGAGTGAATACAAGTGACGCAAGAATTTGTAGGGTCCTTGCGAGTATCGTGTCTCTGTAAAGATGATCTTTAAAGAAGTTCTTTCGCTAATTGGTCAGTGTTATTTCTATTACGTTGGTTGTAATAAAAAAAATCATCTACTACGTTGGCATTAATCGTAATTTTTTTTCTTTAAAAAAATCAAACAGAAAGTAACGTTCAGAAATTTATAAAAAAACTCGTCGATTGTTTGCGAATCTTTGAAATGGACTTCATTCATCGCCCGGCGATTTCATGCCAAATTTTATGGTGCTCTTGTATACACAATTTCTATCCTTTGTTAAATATAATTCAATGTTGGAAAACAATGTGAGGCAACGATAACAAGCAGGAATAACAGTTAATTTGTTTAAGCCATGTCTTGTATATTTTTCATGCGTAGTGATAATTGACAAATCTAAAGTTACTCTGGAGTTGCTCTTAAGATATATTTTAATGCATAATTGTAAAATTGCAATATTTGACTTTATCGTTTGATTATTATTAACACTGTTATTCGTTTACGATCTTCTTTTAGACGTAGTTAAAACATAAAATGATCGAAAGATTATAAACATATTAAACATGTATTGTCAGATTGCGCATGTTTAAGCAGAACCAAGTTTTTGGGAGCACAATTAAAGCAACAGAATCTGAATAGAGGTATATTTTACTCATTAAATGTTATTATAATCAGCACATTGTATAGGTATTTAATATTTTATTAGAAAACCATAGTCTCTGTATTATCCGACCTTTTAGAATTGTAAAATATGTCTGAGCCGTAGGACATGAAAAAAGAATAAAGAGTAAGGACAAATAATTAATT
Organism: Cerceris ruficornis; assembly: GCA_963989415.1. Lineage (NCBI taxonomy): Eukaryota > Metazoa > Arthropoda > Insecta > Hymenoptera > Crabronidae > Cerceris > Cerceris ruficornis. Next base: position 13,099,192 of record OZ022521.1, read on the forward strand.
CAACCTTTAAATTTTTGCAACATGGACGTGGAAAGTCAAATGAACAATAGCGTTAAAAATTTGAAAAATTTAAAAAAAATCAGCTCTTGACAACTGTAATGTTGAAATAAAGTTTCAATTGATTAATTAATTTGTACAGTTGTGATAATTATCGTCTTATTGGTCGTCTAACAAATGGCTCATTTTATTGTCGTATTTACCGTAATTCATTATTTCAGGCAGAATATTTGTCGTGATTCATTTCTTTAAGTAGAATATTTATCGCGATTTATTATTCTAAGTTGAATATTTATCAAAATTTATTATTTCAAATGAAAACTACAGAGAAAAGAAGGCGTATTAAAATTGATAATCTTTGACATGGAATAATTTCTGTACAGCGAAACGGTTCTGTCCGTTTTCCTTGTAAGATTTTACCTTTCGCTTGCCCTTTCTCATTCTGCAAGGCTTAAGGCTTGTGCGACGTATTGTGTCTTTCATTCACGACGACCTACAGGAATCCCCAAGCTTCCATAAAACCAGGAGCGGTTTATTTTTGGAGGCCGCATTTGGAGATTTATAGTTCCTTCAACAATGCGTAAAGATAATCAAAAATATTTGGTTTACTGTTTTTTATCGCCGAGGAATTATGAAATTCCCTTGTAGTCTCTTTTAATCCGGAAATCGAAAACAGAAAGAGAATGCTTTTATCTAATTGTAAGTGTTTTAGTGGAATCTATGACACTCCAAAAAGTGTTCCAACTATTTCAAAAGATTTGTGATTCTTTTTTTTCCATAACTAGGCCTCTTGCTAATTTCTTTGTCAAATTAATCACTTCCGTAGATGCAAACGTTAACGATACATCCTAAATGATTTGTTACAAATACATTCATTGTATTAATAGACTAAAGATATACGAAAATGTAATAAAATAATTTTTAATGATTATGTAGTTGAACGTAACCTATTATTTTTATAAATAAATATTGTTTCTATCGTTACATGCTCTATTGAGTTGTATACCTGGGGAATATTAATATCTTTTTTTAATTTCCAAAATCGTGTTATTTTGTGAGATAATAAATTCCACAAATCTCAAGTTTTGAATGTAATCCCTCGCCTTACTTTTTGTGTGACTGCGTGTGGCATATTTAAGTATTAAATATTAAATCACTGAAATAACAAATAATCAAGTGGTTTTTCCTATACTGCACAATTTTAAATAAAGCTGATAAAAATGGTTTGTTGGCGTTCGTCATACTATATTTTGCAATTTGTCGGGTTAAGGAAATTGAAATTATTCATTCTATTTTTTAAGATATTTTAAGACAAGTGACTCGGTACTGTAAGGCAACGCGTACAAAACCAACTGTTTACCGTTATAATTTCTTATTTCAAGCACGTAAAAGTTTCAATGAAGAAACAAGATATTATGTCAAAGCCTGAAAAAATCATCCGTAACATTGAACTTCAAAGCTTACTGCCCGATATACACTCGAATGTTCATATCAAAGAACGATTGCGAAATATCACTCGCAACCTGTGTGTTCAGGCTTCGCAAAATTAGCAAATTCAAAGTTCACCGCGGCTAATCGTGAGAAAAGGGGCATCAGAACGATCGAATGTCAAAGTTTGCACTGAAGTTGGAAGTCGATGGAGCTACCGATTTATTTGGGGTATACTCTGGTTTACATATTATGCAACTGACACGTTTTCGCGATGCATGACATATCCCTACCATGGAGATTGTCGAGTTGTTACGCAAGGTTTCTTCCTACGCAGAGAGTACCGGCAACTAGCAGTTAGAAAAGGTCATCCCATTCTGCAGTTCCAGATGCGCTCTTTCATCGTGGATGTACCGCTGGATAATTGAAAAAGGAGCCTTTGGAAAAAAGCAGAACTAATATTTTTGCAACTAATAGAACACAATGAGTTTAACATTAAAACTATCACGCCGATCGAAATCACCGATTTCCATTTATTTCTAAAAATTCCCCAAATTCACAGGGGACTCATACAGTAAATATTCGACGTCTGTATTATAAAACAAACATTACTTAACCGATCATTTTATTCATCTTTTGATTCCTCTTTTTCCAAAATACTTATTTAGTATACTCAAACATAATACATGAAAATGAGAGTTTTAGTATTAAAAGGATTTAAGGATTTTATTGCTTCGACTTACAATTGAATTAATTGTTTATGTCGGTGACTCTAAAGTCGCTTAAAACAGTTGGTTTTATGGTTCTTGATTTCAATTTGGATTAATTTGGATTAATCGCGAGCAGAAGGTAGTTTTACTCCTTCGGAGTCCTGTAAAGAACGCGGTTCTCCAATCGTATTTCGTCGGATTTACTTGTTTTACGCGCTTCGTTCTGGTAATCCTAGAAAACAGATTCTTACACGTAACTTTTCTTCCGGACGAAGAAAAGGAAAAAATAATGCTTGTTATTTATAGCAGATTTCCAGTATGAAAAACTGATTTTTATGAAATTATTTATTGAAGATGTGTGCATTGTTTTTCTTTCTTTGCTTAAAAGAATGAAGTAATAAGAGCAAATTATGTTTGAAGAGACGAACGATGGATTTATTGGAGCCTATTATTACTATTCTCATTCCGGCTTTATTAATTGGCAGAATTACCTAATGTAAACATTAATGAGCATATTCTTATGAGAATCTGCATTATGGTTTGTGTTTGTTACTAATTTATTCTAGGCGCCATCGGGGAGATTAGTTTAATCGCTTAATCCCATTATGTTCATGCTGTTTGTGCACATATGCTATTTACATTCAATTATTTAACGTCGTATGCAGTTCTACGGGTTACTAACAACTACAATAGTATAAAGTATTGCATAAACTTATGTAATACAGCATTGTGTGTAATATTTTAAAAAAGGAGATCAATACAAGAACACTTCGTTTTGTTAGTATTTTACTTGTATTCTGTTACGTTAAGGTATGATCAATATAACTTCCTTCCAAGTAAATTGTCTCGTAAAATAATTTCAATTTTGCAATTTAATAATTACTTCGTACATTTAACTAAAGAGTCCTCAAATAATTGTAATTATTCTCGTCAGATTTTTTAGTGGTTAGAATATAACCCATCAGTCATCGAATATAGCACAACAAAGCTTTATTGAAGAAAATAATAATATATTTGTCATGGATAATAAATTATTTCAGAAATTGGGAAAACTGATGAGATATAATGGGTTCCACTTGTTTCGATAGGCCAAAAGTAATTAGCCAACATTATTAAAACTACTTTCAATCAATCAACACTGAATCGAAGAAATTATTCGAACAACGATTATTCAACACTGCGGACGGAGACTTTTCTTGAATTTTGAGAAATAATCATTTACATGGCGTTTGAAATCCACCTTTTTATCAGCAAGACAGATCGTTAACCATCGTCCATCCCTGGGATTTTTTTCCATTCAAATCGAGATTTAATTAAACTAAAATCAAGGCAAACTGTACACGATGAAAACATAACATTTTCAATGAAGTTATTCTAAAGAAAAAGTAATAAAATCTTGTCTTTTTAATAGAAAATGTGATTTTTGAATGGTGTGCTTTTTTTAATGAGCGGGCGAAGGTTATAAATTATAAACTCATACACCATTTGTGTGATCATATTTCAATATTTCAACTCTAAGCGGCGTATATATGCGCCGATAAGCTATCATGACCTCCGACGTACATATATGTCCGTGGTACTCAAAGGATTAATCTCCGTTACAGAAAGCAGAATCAGATTCCAGGAAGCCAGGAATCATTCCGAGATGCAAGTGCACACGTCACGCGGTTTTTACAGTGCGAATAAATTGCAAAATTCGGTGAAGACATCGTGACGCGAAAGCGAGTTTTATCAGGATACGATTTGCGATGAAAATATTTAGACTCGACGTGGCATGGCCAAGAAAAACACTGTAAAACAATTGCGTTGTTCGAGTTTTGCTACGAGGAAATCAAGTAATAAAGTATATTGTTTGTGCATCTGCACGCGCAATTGACAGTGAAAATATCCGTGCACCCGTAGAAGTTGCACGAAATTTCTTGGAAGTACATTGCCGACTCATGCCGAAGATAAAAGATACTATCTCCGTTTATACTGCATTTACAATATCCTTCGCTAGTCAACTTGGAAATTTGTTTTCCGATATTATGTAAGATAAAGTTACATGAAAAATTCAAAGTACAGTAATACCTTGCATAACGTACTTTGTAAGTTCAGAGCAAATTTAAAAGTCAAAAGCAGTTTTAACCACAGCGTTTCCTTGTATATCTAAATTTCTTAGTTAACAATGCACTGCAAGGTTTTACAATGTTACTGAAAACTGCCATTTTGCCTGTTTCATTAAACAAGAAGGTTAAACATTTCGTTCTAAGAAATAATGCGTTAAATGATTTACGATTTTTTTTTAAATTAATTTACTACGTTATACAAAATAGACAGTTTTATTTTTAAGTGTAAGAAATATTAACATTGCAATAAATTCCGGGATAAATGACAATAAAAAAGTAAATTTCATAGTATGAAGACAAAATTGACGCGAAGCTAATTATGGAAGACAAGTTCATCTTTCAAATCGATTCAAAAACTGTTTAAATTCGGGCAAATCGAAATATTGAAATTTCTATGAATACTACCGAAAATCTATAATAACAAATATCAGAAGTTTAAAAGCATCTGAAAGAACAAAATTAAATTGTGCAGCACAAAGCCGAATTGATTATCATTCACAATTTACTTTCCCAGGCAATGTCCACAAAATTATTAGTAACCCGTTCTATAAATAGATATATATACTTCATTCAATTTCGCGGTTGAATGCATGAACCATTTAATGTAATGATAACAGATGAAAATCGAAATTACTTCAATATGTGAAAAGCGTTAAGAAGAATACAAATTCATATAATATATAAAAATATTGCATGTATGTGTATACATTGAAAATGAAGTTAATTTTAGATAGTCTGTTCACACAATTTATATTTATGAAAATGACGTCGTTTTAGGCTTGAACAATGAGATATCATATCGACTTTGTCGGAGCATAATGGATTTCGTCATTTTATCAGGGAGTTAAAATTATCACTTATCAAGTCATTCGATGCGAAACTGATGTTTCAAGTGCCCATGTGCCGGTCACCTTTTCGTCGATGCTCGTGCCAATTGTCCTTTTTTATTGGCACATATTATAAAAAGGAATTCCCCTATGTTTACAGGATTTAAATATTACTTTTGCGGATGTAAAAAGTACTCGTGAAATTTCATTAAGCAATCTATAAATAAAATGTGTTTAATCCCTTCCGGTACTGCAGGTATTGATCAAAGAGGATTTAGAGCCACGATGGCACTTTCGTCATAATAGAAATGATCGAATCCATATAGAAAGCTATGCCAAAATAAAAGTTATCGTCTAAAGATACAAGACTGCTCGAAATAGTCAATTGTTGCTACAAAATGGAATACAACGCGTAAAATAATATAAATTTTCAAAAGTATGATTATAAATGAATTACATAATTATTCAAACCGTGCTTGAAGAGTTATTATTAATTTGCTTTGTCATTTTTTCCCTCAATTTATTGCTACAATTCACTGCATAACTTTTGACATATCGCTTTTACAAAACTGTGCGATTTTTTCAATAACTCGTAACATTTCATTAAAAAGGAGATACTAAATCGTCATTGATATTGTCCTATGAAAATTCATCGACAGATATTTATAAAGTTTGATCAGGCACAACAGCCAAGGACTTCATATGGCGTAAAAACGTTCACCGTGTAATATCTTAATTGAAGAATACCAAAAAAAAAGATGTGTAAAAAATGTTAGATAATCCTTTGCCGACGTACACTCAACTTAATGCTTTTCGCATCGCTGGTTTGCTAGGTCTTGTTGTTAGCTCATCTCAGGTCTATTTTAGAAACGATAGTAAGACTGTTCTGAATAATAGAGATTCAAACGACCGACCGCTTTGTTAATGATTATGACGTATGACGGGGATCGTTTATCACGCTCAAAATTGGAAGATGAGAATTCTCTTTGTCCTCTCGACTCAACACATGATATTGCCACGAAGTTCCGGTGCATTTATGCAGAACCGTTATGTACAAAGAATTTCTATTTCTTTTTAATTCCTCGGATAGAAGTAGGTTATTTAACTAGCGTTAAAAAATGACAATTATGTCGTGGATAATATTTATTGGGGTCTATCTTCCATTGCTACAATTTTTAATATATTACAACGTGCATGTAGCACATTTCTCTGATACCGATAAATATAAATTCACACTCTGATCATGAACAATAGCGTATTTCGCAATCCTTAATATTCCTTAAGAATGACTGATGTTCTTCGCACAAAACGCTACATTTTTAACAGTTGCATTTACATGAAAATTTGTGTCACATGCGGGCTCATTAGATGATACGACACATAGATAAAGAAAGGATAACTGCACCGTCAGCTTAGGAGGTGACTCACGGAAAATTAAAAACGTCGTTAGTCGACATTAACTTTTTCTTGTATCCAAGTGCTTTAGTCTTTACCAAGCGCGAACTTCTTAATTAATTAGTGATTATATTTATGTGAAGGATCTTTCTATTTGTACATTACAGTATATTGGTAACTTTGAAGCCTTTAATTTAATATTAGAATTACCGGCGTTGTATCTATTATATTTACATATGCTGAATCAGTACTTTAGAAAAAGATGTATCAAGAGGTGAAAAAGATGATTAATTAAGTAATTTAGTTTTTATAAAATAGAAGTGGAATATTTACTACATGGCTTACCTGTGCATTTGGGGAATTTTTAGAAAATATTGGGTACCGGCTATTTTAATGACCTTGGCAGTTTTAGCGTTAATCAAACGTCTTTGGCAGCTAGTTTGTCACAAAATGGTAAAATAATACAATACAAAAATCACCGATTTTTTTAAATATATTACTGAACATCATGCAATTAATATACTGTACTAATATGATAATATTAAACCGAAAGATCAACGGAAAAAAAAAATTGTAACCGGCCCGTCCATATACCCGCACCACGGTAAAGGCAACGAATACTGGCTTTGGGGTTCCTGGTCCGAAATACTTCGTCGATGTTAGTCCGTTTTGACGACCATGTATTATGTAATACGTACATAGCCAACACTTGGACTTTGTTTACACGTTCTGAACTTTGTGCTTCAAGGCAGAAAGAAGAAAAAAGTCAAGTTTTCTCTCTCTCTCGTTTTTCTATACAACAAAACACCACTGGTGGTATTTTTACAAACGAAGAGGAAAAGCCCCGCGAGGGGACTCGAACCCGAGAACTTAGGTTTACCAAGCCGACGCGTGTCCGCGCTGCTACTCTGCCTGAATCGTTTCTGTTCGATTTCGAACTTATCTATTCCATCATTAAATTACACATCACTATAATTATTTTATATATAATATTATTTATTAATATTAAAATGGTAATAATAGTATTAATTTTGTTGTATTTAATTCATTGATGATTTTATTAGGAACAAATGATTGGGGATTCTTATTTTTTGATCGCTTTTAATAATTTTTTGTTTTCTTTTTCTGTGTATATTTTTGGTAGTGTGAACAAAAAATTAATGGCAGCGCGATTAATTGTGAAATTTGAATCTTCGGAAAAATTTGAATGGCGAATAATATAATGTAATAATAATTTTTATTGTAATTTAGTGAAGATTTTAAGAAAGGAAAAACGTATTTGACTCAGCAGCAAGGAGAAAACACGTTCAGGTGGAAACATCCTCTTGGAAACTTTCGAGGACGAAGGAATTGAAGGCCGACTTTGCACAGAATAAATTATTCCTTGGAGTACCATCGTGGAAAGATAAATTGAAATGGAAGGCTAAGAAGTTGGAGCTCTCGTCACATTTTTGCCACTAAATAAAATTTCTGTGCTATTGAATGAACGATGGAACAGAGCTTGAAACTTATTCGAATTTACTGTTTATCTGTCTTTTATAAAATAGAATCACTATACATATTTCTAGAAAATGAATTACATCATCAATAAATCGAGTAATATATAACGACTAATTTCGATTTCGATAACGATGATAATCATAGAATTTTTCCTTCATTCGTGTGTATTTATATTGATGTTACAAATTCACATAAAAATATAAATAATACGGACACGGATATCACAAGGCATTACCATATTCAGTGCAATGTTCTCCACTATCATTTTTTTGTTAATTCAGGAAATAGCATAATATTATGCTTTTACTCCATTGTATTATTAAAGTTGCCGAGGAGTGTCTCTATATTTTCTGTTTAATTAAACATATCATTCATTTTTCATTAACCGTCTACTGTATTATGTAATCAAGTAACAAACTTTTTTTTATTGTAACTTTTGTACGCTTTTTAAAAATATTTGTTGTATCTCGCGTAATTTAATATTATAAAAAATGAAATTTCCTATGGTAAAGGATCGGTCAAAAATGATACTACGTCGTGTTATCAATATGGAGTTTCATGTGAACCATAGTCTCGGTGATTCAAAATTCATAGGAAAATGTAACTAACATAAGCTCTGAAAAAGTGATTACAGTAATTGCAGTTGAAAATATAAAAACCAACGCGAACAATGTTATTTTTTTTATCGTACTACGGTTGACTCTTTTTCACATGAAAAGTGCACGTGCTCAAAAAGATAACGAAGCTATTGCATCGTTATTTGACGCGTGACCTTACATTTACCTTTTTCGGTCCTATATCGATCCATATATAACGTGGCATTACTTCACATCCCCCTTTAATTAAATTATATTTACCTGGAAATTTGGCAATAATTTTATATATTTCACTGTAATAATCTCCACTACCTGTCATTATTATTACCGCCGGACAAAATGAATATGCAGTGCCAGAGGGTATTGTCAAATAAATTTCAATTAACTGAAACCGGACTGGAAAACTAATGCAGAAGCAGCCAATTTGTTGTCTGTCCAACTTTGACTTTACAGTCTGATAATAAATTTTTTTATTGAGTGAACTATTTTTCAACGTTCACAATCAGTATCAATAAAAAAGTATAATTGTTTGATGCCAGAAAAAATTACCAAGTCAAATACAAGAAGATCACACCATATAATTCGACCAGCAAGAACCAAACCTGATTTCTTCACGACTTAACTTTAAATTTAGAATATGACGATGACTTTATACGTTCACGCGAACTATTTTTCAATACCCATAATTAATGTCAATGAAGAAAAAGGAATCTGTAATAATAGAGGAAACTAGTAAATAGTAGTAAATTCTACCAAAAAGAATAAAATGTAATTCCACATCCAATTTCGTCTTGATTTAACTCTCATTTCAGGATTTCAAAATGAATATCAAATATTCAAACAACATATCTTTCTATACTCATAACAAACGTCAATAAAGAGAAATAAATATTCATTGTCACTAGATATTACGAAATAAATCACAATGCACTCACGCCGGCAAAAATAATTCAACCTGCGAAGGGTAAATATAAAACCAATCAATATTATAAACCCTCTTTCATTAAAAATACGTCACCGTGGCGCCTGACGCGTCATCGTTAGCCTCAGGCAAACGATATTTCCCCTTTAATGCCAATCTCGACTGGTTTTACCGAGCATGGCCCATCTATCCGAATTCTTGGCCCATGGGGCAACGTTTCGTCGTGTCAGAGTGCGTTGCACGCATACCTGGACCGTGCCTCTGAATGTTGCAGGTGTAACGCGAAGATTCAGCACGAAAGACCTTTGTAGGATTGACGTCATTCTTCTCTGGTTCTCCAGCAGTGAAAGTGCCGGACACGAGGCAGAACGATGCGAGCGCGAACGTGGCGGAGCAGCTGCACGTTCCTGATAGTTGGACCACATAAATAACGTGATCGTGCGGACAAATTCAATCTGACCAGTCGGATTCAATTATGGTTATTTCTTTCCGCAAACTCTGCGTTTCTTCAACGAATGACCTAGGGTTTTGGGATCATGGGTCTTCGGAATTCCGTATGTTCATGCGTACTTCCTTCTTCTTTGTTACTCGATGTTACGTTGACTTTTAATGTGCGTTGTTAACGATTTTAATACCGTTTTTTAGCTGTGGCCTCGATCAGTGCTTATGCGGCACATTCTTTTTGCGATGTGGTTTAAATATATGACAATAAAGTAGTATTTCGATAAATATGACTTATTGTATTCAATTTGAAGAAGAAAGCATTGCCACTATAATTTCTAGTGTTTTAATGTTTTAATAGAGTTAATGTCGTAGTGTTCTGATAAAGTTGTATTTGAAAACTGACACGATTTTTATATATGTTATTGAATTTAACACATATTACGTATACCATTGATTGTACTCGTTAAGTTGTTTCCGGTAGATTCTTTCTATATAGTTATTATCGTTTATAAACGACATTATAGCACGTGCCATTTATACTGCAATGTTATAAAAGAAAGGGTTGGCGCTGTTTGGACTCAACGAGTTTAGTGTCCATCACGCTCCAGCGCGTGATGAATTTATGTACACATATTTAATTTAAATTGGCCTTTCGCTATAGGATTGTACCGTTGTATAGGTACTCGCGTATAGTTTTGTGTCTAATACAAATTCGTCCAACGGGCAACGAGCCTATTAACCCCTTGTCCTACGATTTCTTTTGCGACTGCCTCCGCAATAATTGAAAATTAAATTGCTAAAATAAAAATATGTCAGTGATTTCCGATATATTTTCGAATTTAACGCAATATTAATATTGCAGGAATAATATTATCGTCTCGTGTTCCACTAATATTTTCAATTTGATAATTTTTGAGAAGCTTCAAAATTTCTTGTTTCATCAATCGCATCACGAGTGTCACTCGTTGTTATAGGGCAACGGGTTAATATTGTCACATGTGGGATACCACTGTTATAACATTTTGATGCTATTCGATAATCAAACGTCCTTCGATCTAGATTCATTGTGCAATTATGCATCATTGTACAATGAATATTTAGATTCATATATTTATGCTAATGTAATATATTTAAAAGGGAATGCACGACGATATAGTCATCTTACGTGACATGATTATCAGTGTTTTCATTGTTTCAGTGGCGCAGCAACAAATTTTCGGTCCCTCGGCAAAATATAGTTTTGCTCCCCACGGGTCACTTTGTAAGTGGTAAGGAACCCTATGCAAAACGTGAGCAAATTCAAGCTGCTTCTGTCACTGTACTTTTAATCTAATTTACAATAGGGACGATTTTAGTAAAATTTTCAAAATAATAAATGAAACAATTTTGGACTTCTTCCGACTTCACCACCTCCCCCCTTCTCCGCGTTGTGATGTGCGGTATTTCACTTCCGCCGTTGCATGTTTGCATGGCACAGTAGTAAAAACTGACTGTTAAATTCTCCACACGCTCTTGCAAGGCTCGTGCTAATCATTTTGTTGACCGTCACTAACTACTCTAATGAACGTCAGTACCAGTTCCAATGCACGTGCACCAATGGTCACACAGGCAGCAACGTAAACGTAATTCTTTGTTTTGAGATTTTTGCAAATTCATTTAATCGATTCTTTGCCTAATCAGCGACACGACCGGATCCCATAAGGATCCTTTAATGTCGTCCCTCAACTTTGATAGACGTACACGGAAGTCGATCAATATTTATTGTCAACATCGTCACAGGCGATCTTTCGTTTCCGTTGGCAAATGAAGCATCAATCTTGATGGATCAATCATTATTAATGATAATACAATTATTCGCGATCAATTCTTTGAAACGCTATATAAGGAAAGTGTATGAGACTAATAAAATATTATCGGAGATTTAGAAGAAACATCAAAATGTGATTATATAATCTTAAGATAAACACTGACTCAACATGAAAAAGTTTGTACGTTTATACACTTGCAATGTTGACAATTGCAAGTTATGGAATTATTGTTCATATAAATATATTACAAATTTCATTATTGCTATTTCGCGTAAAATTTCTTTTAGGTTGCATTTTTTCACCATTGTATCATCAAAGGATCTACCTTAAAGAAAGCAGTTTCAATTAACCGTATTTCTGTTTCTTTTTTGTTGACTATGACGTACGTGTATTTTTGCCTTCATGACAGTACTCGAAGACGTGATTCTTTGACGTTTGTCGTGTATCGCGTGTCTGAAATTCTTTACCCTTCGCGAATTACCGTGGCCGAGCGAGGACAGCCGCAGTGGCAAACAATGGTACACCGGAATCACGTGCCGAAAGGAGTACAAGTTTAACGAATGTCATTTTCAACAGCGTACGAGCTGCAGCAGTCACGCTGCAGCACGTGCATCATGCTAATACGTCTCGAGAGACTCATTATCGATGTAACTCGCTTACGAAGCAGTCGCATGAAGAGATTTCTGAAAGGTGCTACGAGATTTCTACGTAATCTGATTCCATATTTTCAGAGAGTTGAAATTTAAAAATTCTAATACTCATGGGAGGTGATTCTTAACACTAGAACTACCGGCGTTAAATGTATCATATTTCAAAATATTAAATAAGTACTTTGAAAAAGGAGGAGTCAAGAGGCGGAAACGATAACCGATTCGGTGATTTATGTTTTTTAAGATGGACGTAGAATATTTATTTTAAGACTCTTCTATAAACTTGGAGAATTTTTGGAAAAAATTGTGTACCAGTCATTTTGACTGGTTTGGTAGTTCTAGTGTTAACTTGAGAAGTTTGGAATTTAATCTATTTTGTGGGAGTGCAAAGCATGTTGGTGAAGAAGAGAATAATGTTCTTTGTGAAATTACCATGTTTTTGCTGACTTTGTAGGTCTTTCAATGTAAAGAATGATTTGTAAGGGAACGGCTATCTTGTTTATGATAATTATTCTATTGTTATTTTAACTACATTTTAACATTCTAACTACAGGTATAATATAAGAATTCCAAAAGGTGTAAAAGAATGTAAATTAGCAATTTTCAAGTAAACATACAATTTTGGATGTTAATGCAGTATTTGTGATGCCAAAATGATTGTGAAAGATATATTAATTGTCTGTCAAAAATATCAAAACAGATTAAAATAGTACAACAACGCAAATAATCTGAAGACCATTCTAAATAATGACGAGGAAGTTACACTTCTATTTCACTCCCTAAAAAAATAAAGTACCTTCAATTAATTTAGTTGTTATTGAACAATACGTCTCATCCATATGTAAATACTGCATACATTACCATATTATAAAAGTTTATGTTCATACTTTGCTCTATTGCATTTGCTAATAACCGACAAAGGTGTATGAAGCAAGTCACCCAAACCGAGGTAATGTTAATATAACAATTTTCTTCAGCATTATAATATTCATGGTTAGCCATAAATATTATATACAATAACTCTAAAATATTCTACATTACCATAAAGTTTCATTAGCATCACAATTTTGGGTCTGCGATAGATCTCTTATGAATTAACACTAGATTTACGGAAGCCGTCAAATTGACGGATTCCTACTTTTTTAAAAACCGTTTCCAAATTTATAGAGATGTGGTACAGTCAATATTTCACCTGTATCTTATAATATACAAATTACTTAACCGATCTTCGTCTTTACCCGCTGATCCCTCTTTTTTCAAAGCACTTATTTAATATATTTAAGTGTGACCGATTTAACGCCCGTAAATCTAGTGTTAAGCATGAATCATTTCGAGAGACGTTACTTTGCCATGGAGAAAACGACATCACTTTCACGTTGCTGTAACAGCAATTTTTCTATGGTAACTTCGCCTAAGGTTCGAGAAAGCAGATAGTAAGGGTCGAACGATGAATGTGCGAGAAAAAGCGTAGTCGTGGTACATGACGTCAATGCAATTATTACCTAATCGATCTGTTAATGAAATTCATCGTCATCGTTCATTGACCATGTTCCGTACGTCAGAAAGACCTGTATATTTATGTACAAGATAATCAATAAATTCAATGAACCTGCCATATTAATTATTGGATTGCGAAACTGAAGAATTCGATATATTACTGTTATTAATATGCTTCTAACTCGTGCAATAGTTATACGAAATTGTGAATGTGGGATTTTAAATCTTTTTATCCATCCATTTGGCATTTTTGGAACTTGTAGGTAGGTTACATTTACTTGTAGCAATAGATAACTAAAGGTACTTTTGCACTTTCTGATTTTCTTCTTTTTTCGCTTTTTATGTAATCTTAAAACAATATCCGAGAATTTCTTCTTTATTTGTTCAGAAATTAGTGTCCGATTTACAATCATTATTTATTCATTAATACATGTTCGTTTTCTACAACGCAATTCAATTTACAATGTTATACAGCATATTAAATAAGTTTCATTTATGTAATAATTATGCTATGTTTATTATATTTATAGTTCGTCCCAAAATCCATGGAGCAGCTACCAGCAAAGGGGAGCAACGCATGACCCTTCTAATTAACACTGGAACTACCAAACCAGTCAAAATGACTGGTACACAATTTTTTCCAAAAATTCTTCAAGATAATAGGAGAGTCATAGAATAAATATTCTACGTCCATCTCATAAAACATAAATTACCGAATCGATCATCTCTTCCACCTCTGAATTCTCCTTTTTTTAAAGTACTTATTTAATATATTCAAATATACCAGATTTAACGCCGGTAGTTCTAGTGTTAAGAAGTAATGCAAAGAAATATTTACTTTATCTCAAAATAATCAACCGATTCCATCTAAACACATCTTATTTCAATTTCTTTTGCTTCTATTGCTTCAAAGTCAAGCCTTCTTTTCCTTAAGTTCTCTTAGACATTGAAAGTCGGATACTTGTTTCTACACAAAAGAAGTACTAAATGAACATATCTTATTCACAATTTTCTCACAGTGCTTCTTTTCGCACACATAAAGTCACTGCAAGTAAACTATTTCTATGAAACTAGTAATCAATCGTAATACAAAGCCGATAAAGTATATGTAACGTGTAATAGATATAACATCATAATCTAATCCCGCGAAATGCGAGTCATCGTTTCAATGAGGCCGGTCGGAGAACGAGAAAGGAAAAATACCCAAGCATTTTCATTAGCTGCAATTAAATGATGCAGATATTGTTTGCCGTTGTGCAGCAACGTCAAACGTCTTAAGAAGCCGAGTGTTACGGTGCAGTTTCAACGGAGTGGATTTAAATCGTTGCCTCAATTAACCTCGCATGAACTGAACGGACCCCCTATAAGTTTGTCGATATGTGCAAGATAGAATCAATTACCTACGATAATTGACGTTATACACGTGGACGAAAAGATATCGCGCCGCTGTTGGAATGTTCCATTAAACGTAAGAAAACTACTTATAGATAAATTAAATTACATAATTCAAAATTGTATCGCGACGTATCGTATATCACAGCAAGATCGTTTGAGATTATTATAATAATTCGATTAGATTATGAATTTTCCGCTGCTGCATACTTGAGATCTCGTTCGATTGTTTGACGTTGTAATCGACAGTTCTAAGAAGCTCTTTCATAAGATCGATTAAACTTCTTTTCCTTCTTCTCGCAGAAAAATGTAGAATTCTTTAAAAGTGTCATTATGGTACCTTGCTCTTTTGTGATTCATCTTTAAGAATTTAACTCTTCTGAGGTACACGTCGATTTGTGAAGTTTTTAGAGCAAGTTATAGACTTTTTTAGCGCGGGGAAGTCAAAGGTAATAAACCTGTGAGATTTGAAGTTAGCTTGTTCTTAAGTTCTTAAATAGATCATCATTAGTTTATTCGTTAAATATTAAAAAGATCATTATTCGATGTCTCAGTTCATTCAATTTCTTTATCACAACCTTTATACCGTCCAGATTCATTAAATATCATAAAATATGGCGGAAGAAGATGCAGAAAAAAATCCATTTCTTTTTATCCCCGCTTGGTTTAATATAAAGTTCAAAGAAAAGTCTACTCGCACGGTATGTACGCCGGAAGTAGATATTTATTCATACCACAGAGTTGTTCGGTATGCATCTTCAAAAGAATTCTCATGAAACTAAGCACGTACGAATCCTCGTTGAAGTGTTTGAAAGTGCACGAGCATTGTATACGTTTCCATTATAAAATATCAGTCTCCGTCGCGAAACTTCACCTTATCTTCCGGTTTTATTATCCTCATATACCTGCGCAGAAACCTTATATTGCCGGCAGGAAAGGTCATTATGTAAGAAGTGTACATCCCACGATAGTTAAAATTATTACAATTTCCGTACTCCCGTGAGACACTCCCACGAATGAGACTCCAAATTACGCTTTTCACTGTAAAAAAGAATCGACTCGTTCGACTGTTACTGTTCAATTTGATGTACCGTTTCGCAATATTTCAATGTGTCACTTGATAGTCATTATCAACTGATTTGTTAAGGATTCGGGGTGTAAAGAGTCTAAAATACATTGTTTTTTTACAACTATCGTAATTTTATTAAATTTTGCAACACTACCTAACATTTCAAATTTCTCAGTTTTTAACGAAAGACAAATTCGTTTAAAAGGTCTTTTAGATTTTTTCTTTTGTTAAAAATGGAAATATGACATTACATAGCGTTACAAAATTTGATGAAATTACAAAAGTTTGAAAGCTGCAAAGTTTTAAAAATAAAATTGTCGTAATTTTTATTCTTCTTCAATATTGCTCTACGATATACCATGATTTATCAATATCACCCTTTTATTATATGTTACGGAACCTGGACGTTTTTAAAAGTAAGTATTAGATCCATTGAAAATTAGCACCGGTCAATATATTCAGGTACAAATGATATTCAGAAATTTGAATTTTAAAACAAATAATTTTAAAAAGTGTCCAAAGAAATTTTCGCCCGAGTTTTATCGGTATCAGTTCAAAATATTCCACAAGTTTTGTTACCAGTCATATTTAACATATAAGCTGTTCTTGGTACTTAAACTTCATATGTAATCAAGCACTGATAAATAATTGGAAATTTGAAGTTCATTTAATAAAACGCACCTATTAACAGTAATATTCACGATAAATGACGAACTGTGTTTACAGATTTGTCTAAAGTGGTTTTCAGATACTAATATAAAGATAAATAGCGATAAAATTCACAGCTAATCAATTCTGTCAAATTGTAATAGGCGCTAGAAAACTTTTTGGCTAATAAAGATTTCACTCACTACTTAACACTAGATTTACATGCGTGAAATCTGTTACATTGCAATATATTAATTAAGGTCTTTGGATAAAGAGGGATCAAGCGGCAAAAATGATAATTCGTTAAGTAATTTTTGTATGATAAAATACACGTGAAATATCTACTGTACTGCTTCCCTATAAATTTAAGAAATTTTTATCAAAAAGGTAGGAACCCGTCAATTTGACGGCTTCCGTAAATCTGGTGTTAATGGAAAATTTCAATGGACAATTTCTTCGCATACCGAAGAAATTAAACAATATTCCAGAAATACACACTTTTTTTGTCACAACTTTCATGACGTGCTCTGCTTCCTTACAAAATCACCATTTACGATTGCTCGTTACATAGTTTTCATGGAATTCTCGTCAACGTGGAAAATAACCCATGCGGCTAGTTTCTTGACGTCAAAATTGTAAACTCGATAGAGCTTCATTGGTGGTCATTTCGTCTCAATTAAATCCAGATCAGTCTGGTTGTCCTCGGAGATCTCCTGCCTCATCATTCGCGGTGTCATATTAATTAATCTTCCAAGACGTCTGAAACGCACGTGTTTCCATCGGGTGACTGTCGTGCAAGATGAATTTGTGATGTATTTTGTTACAACCTTAGAATATGCATTTTATTCATGTTATCAAAGTTCATTGTACTTGACCTTGGAAAACTTGTTGACTTAGGTCCTGACGCTATGAATGCCGACTACGTATATTTCGCATGTCTCGTCATTATTATTGAAGTGGAACTTTTTCTACTAAAATCACATCGTTGTATATTAGGGATGTTAACGCTTTGAGTGATATTTTAGCTAATTCTTTTCAGTATCTAAAAGTGTCAAGCTGATCAACTTTTAGGGTCGATTCTACCTTTTGAATGAACAATAAAGATAGTTCAGTAATATGCATATTTTAAGGTGCAAAAGTATAGCTATAATATGGATAATGTCTTCAACTGACAAACAAAACAAAAGTATTTAGCTCTTGTAAAGAGGAAAACATCAAAATCGTGCTTTCTCATATTCTCTGATGTGAAACGAAAGAATCGCGATTACGCTCTTTGGCACTTTTCGACCAGATTATTGCAAAGATTTCTGGTATTGAAACGGTTAAAGGTAGGTAAAGATAGCTACATATTCGGTAATACTTTACGTACTTTCTACTATTAATTGTATTATAATATAATATGTGTCAGCACATTGGTAAATATTATCATTTTTTCAAAATCACATTAAATTTAGTACCAGCGGTCACTGGTGATATCCAAGGTGTTTAAAGTGTTCACACTTTGCTGATAGAGACCGTTTGAAAGTATTGAGAAATAATCATTTATTTAGAAATCGTGAACCGTTTTTCTACCGAGAAGTCAGGAGGATAATGGGAAAACTACGAATTACTATTTGCACGATCATACTTCAACGATTGCATTCCAATTTTTCAACATTTCAATTCGAAATGTGTATTGATGCACCGATAAGCTTTATGAAATTGTTTTTCCGATATATATACGTTCGTACCATTCAAAGGGTTAAATAAGTATTTACGTAAAGCAATATATTAACATATTGCTTCTTTGACGAATTTGTGCAGAATTTTTGTACTGCAAGATGTTGGAAAAATGATTGCATGAAAGATGTTGTACAATTTATAAAATGAAAATGTTACGTTGATCTTAATGTAACGTTTACTATGCTAAATTTAGCAACGCCGTTATCATTGAAGACAATGTCTTTGTCTTAATGGAATATTGATAAAGTTATTCTTAGTTCACTTTCTTCCAACGGGTTAATCTTTTGTAAAAATTCTTTGCACCAGAGGATCATATCCCGTTTATAGAACCAACAGTTAATTATAAGAAAGTATGTCAAGGTGATTCAACAGACTAATAACCTCTCAAAAAGTTTCGCGTAATCAATTACAATCATTCTTTGAGTAAAAATATAATTATTGTAAATTTTATCCTTAAAAGTAGTCAATTATTGTTGCTTTCGGAAAAGAATTTAATACTACGTAAAATTCTCAATTTTGAAATTTTCAATATAACCTAATTTTGAGAAATAGCGCCAAGCAATAGTGAGCGAGACAATCAGCATATTGACTTAATTTTTCAGGAGAAAATATATAATTTATTATTTTATGGACTTCTTATTTTTTAAATTGTAAATTGCACTAAACTGCCCTCTTTGTTCTTCATTCTATCAATTCTTACATACCGTGTGAAACCGCAAATTCGATATTTCCAACATCTAATTTACATTCAACTAATTACAAAATTCATAGCCAATTTTCCATACTAATAAAACACGTAAAATGACTAATTCATCAATATCTCCAACCTTCTTCCCACAGTGTGTACGCATTTCTCATTAAAAATAAATTAATTCAACATGATGTGGAATATCCAGGTATTAACATTCGACCGATTGGCCTTTATCGTTTGATCGATTAAAACGAGAGTTCAAATTCAATTGGATCAGAAGCAATCGCGCGAGGCAACGTAAGACGATACGAAAAAGGAGAAAAGATTTTTAACAGACCGTTATCAGACTGCTCTACGTTTGATCTTGATAAGGGGGCATACTTATGCGACGCTGTTTGCAATGACATCGAACGGATCAGACGAAAACGTTACGACATTCTGATAAGACGTTGATTACATGCGCGTGCAAAGTAGCGCCTCCTAAAGTTGCCCGTCGACGCGAGATAATGTTCTAAATTAGAATGGCAACTCGGAAATATTTTCGCGTGCATTGTATTTTGCGATCGTAGCGCAGATTAAAGGCCGAGAAGTGTTAGTCAATTTATCGGAAGGTATTAACGACGCCATCGGCTTAATTCGCGTTGAGCATTTCACTCTTCGTTCGCGTGACGAGATAAAGATTCACTTCTTATTTTCCATTAGCCGGAATTTCACAATGGAAATTCAGGGACTTTTAATTTGATTTTCAACATGCAGTAGAAATGTTATGTTTTATATGACATGTACGAAAGTATGTCAATATTCATTCATGTACCAATGAAAATAATAATTATTATTTGGAGAATTTAATTTTAACGGAGGACATTAACTAGGAAATACAGAGAGACTGATTTTATCTTGCAATCAGTGTAAATCATTTTTCAGCACGTTTGACACCGTGCGAAAACAAGTCCAAGGTGCAAATAATTCTGGAGTATTTCATTTCCGTAGGGTAATCTTTTTTCCATCTTTTCGGGGCGGAAATTTTAGGAATTATTGAATTTGTTGAGGATACAGCCCTGGTGTAATCCGAAATCTTCATATGTTAAGTTGTGTATTGTTTCTATTGATTTTTGCTATATATTAAAAAGATTGTATCATGGCAGAAGGCCCCGACTATATTCAATCCTGTAATATTTAATTAATAAATTATGTTATGTGTTTATCAAATAAGTGTGAAGTGTTTCAAGTTTATTTCGAGTTTTAACAGAATTATACTTTCAATTTTACTTAAATGTTTGGAAGAAATTGTTTTGCGCATTCTTTTTATCGTTTTCCTCGGCTTGTCAAAAAGATTGTTCCGTCATTTTTAAATTCCATATAAACATCGTCTGTGTAAGAGAATTATACAAAAATAAAACCAATAACAACTACACCTGACAAGTATTATTATATATATTAAGACTACTACCACTGGCAATTTACTACACTTGATGCATTCGCTAATATTATATACATAATACAAATATAATACAATATAATAATTACAAATCGCTAATACTCCATGTTTGTATTATAACTATTTCAATGCTATTTTTCCACTGTTTCATTTTTGAAAACACTTCCTAAAGTAATCGACGTCGAATATTTAAACTGCAATTATTATAAAAGTGTCTTTTAATATTGTCAGTAATGAAAGGTACTCTCCGAAGGCATTATGATATCATTAGAGCAATGACAATGCAATTCGTTCCCTTTGACGCAGAGAACAAGAATCCGCAGGAATTAATTGACAAGGGAAGTCCAATGCCGTTCTTTGACCGTCTTCTTAGGGTCTTTCGTTGGTCGCCATGACGACCTGGAGGGTCTATGCTCTCTCGTCCTCTCGAGGTCGACAAGAACGAGTCTTCAAGGGTTGCCAGCAACGTTTCGTTCAGTCGTCCCCTCGCAAAATTCTTTATTTTTCTTCTTGCAACAAAGATACGTGATCTGTTCTATCATATAAATACTTCAATCTGATTCCACTGCTACGGCGTGAGTCCCAAATATAATAGGAATTGTTCCCGTATTTAGTTATAATGCAGAAGTAACTTAAGGGACACTTGTTTTGTAAAAGGTAAATTATTGTGAAATGAAGTTTAAATAACGTTACAAGTTATTCTCTCCAGCAATAATATCTCATACTAAGGTTTCCAGGATTATTGAAGACATTGAAAAGTTCTCTAAGTATTTGAATATTGTTATAAGAGACGATTTAAGGGCACTTTTTTAATAGTAAGAATATTATAAACGGCGGTGTGAAAGAGCTTTCCATAAGTTGAAATTCGACTTTAAGAACACTTTGACCATGAACTAAATTCAGAGGAAAAAAAATGTTGAAGAATTTCATATTCTTAAGCCCAATCTGTTATAAACAAGTATTTGTAACGCAGAAAGGTAAATTTCTAATCTTCGTATAATTTTTCTGCATTCATACATTCAAAAATAAACGTTTCGGTCACCTAATTTCGATGCGTCCTTTATACCAAGAACCCATAGTACTTTGCATCTGAAATAATTATCCATTCCCACCCTCTTTTAGCACGATCTGCAAATTTCATACAAATGGTAGTAATTCCCACCAAGCCTTAATAGTCTCTCTCATTTTTCTTCTTAACAGTCCGGCCACGGTTGGCTGACAATTTATTTGCAAAACTTCCCAAATCTTTCCTCGTAAATCTCTCAATCCGACTGCAACCACCAAAGTTTCGCAGCTTCCTCTCTCGCCAAAGGAACCAGGAAGCACGGCACTCACTTGAGAGAGGACCGTGGAAATTTTCTCGCCGTGTTTTTATTCTTTCTTTAACCTAGAAATAGAAAGGGCCCTGACGTAAGCCTGGAAACTAGTACAAAGAAACTCGGTCGTCACGTTTGGCAAGAGAACGTTGAGCAACGTATACTATTTTATCTCCGTTTCGAATGGATAATTTTCGTGGATCTGATCTAATTCGAAGCGCAGATCGAGAGTTTCGTTTTCTACTCTGCCTGAAAAAGGTCTCACTGAATTTCGCTCAATGGGCCGTTGCGCCACTCTTCGCGACTTTTTTCATTGCAGTTCTGCCACTTTCGGGTATTTCGTCGAAGGTAATGCGTCTTTGCGCGCTAAATTCCATAATTTATTACATTTGTATATAGAATTCATGTTTCCATGAGCTCCTTCGTTGTTCTTACACCTTGAACAAGCGGTGTAACACTTTTCACGGGTTACGAAATACGTTGGATGTGTAAAAACGTTTGTATAGATTGCATTAAGCTGATTTGTTCTAAGTTAGTAGCTTTTTGCTTTGAGGTGTATAATGGAATAAGTAGAATGAATCATGATTTATTGTTGGAACTATAGACATTCTATTCTCTTTTTCTATTAAAATCTCTTTTCATTTAGATTGAGCGTTATTAACGATTTTTACACCTTCACGGACTTAAAATGCTGCATCGAATGTGAAATATGAAGAATAACGCAAAGCTTAACGTTGACTTAGTTTCTCGTATTTCATAATCCTGTTATAATCTTACACCAATTTGACCTTACACAGAGTTTAAGTAGAATAAGACATGATGTTACTGTCAGACGAGGATTTTATTCGAATTGAACTTTACAGCAATTATTGGCTAGCTTCTTAACACTTACAACGTCGAACTCGCTTTAAGGCATAATATGCAAACTATATTACTTTATTATACTCTCATTATACTCTTTATCACGATCATACGAATTATACTCTTTATCAAGATCACTAGTAATTTGTGTACGGAAATATTGTATTCACGGGAGTTATGTAACCCTCTATGAGCCCTTGTGATTTTGAAGATCACAAGACACATCTAATTGTAAGCTTCTATTCTTCAAAGTCAATTGTTTAACTTTGTCAAATCTTACAATTTAGTTCTTAAAAATCATGAAATTCTTAACAACTCAATGTTTAAGTTCAAGTAAAATCCATTATTCGAAATTGTATTTTTATCATTTTCCGATGTACTATCGTGCAACTGATCTTCAGGTACCACAAAAACTACGGACTGTAGAGGGTTAATTTTATTTGTCAAAATGCATACTTTTACAAAACTTGCAAATATTCTAACAAAAGATCCGTCGTTGCATGTGAATATAGTAAAATGGATGATTAAAGGGATAATTAGATGATTAAATAGATGAGTCAGAAGTTCTATTTTAAGTAAAACATAAATAATAATAATCCGATGTTTTATGTGCTTCTTTTACTACACGTAAGAACAATTTTTTTAATTTTTATAAGAATGTTTTAAAAAGAAAATCACACGACTAATGCAACGTTTTACACTAAAAGCATAATGTAACGAACAGAAACTCTTCAGTTCCGCCGAAAACGATAAACGTAGGTAATGGATTCTTCGAAAGAAAGTCGAATGCGTACCGCATTAGGCAAAATAAGAAGAGGATGTTCTCAGCTGAATCATCATGCGATCACCCTTTTCAAGGACACGCGTGTCAGTCCAATGAGAAGATGGAAAATACACCTTGCGTCTCGTGTATCTAAGCATGTACTCCAAAAATACACCTCTAGGGTTTCCATGCTCATTTTGCTCCCCGAAGAGAACCGCGTTATCTTCTCAGATATCAAAGTAAATCCAGCTTCACGTGAGACGTACACGTCATTATAGGAAAAAATGTCGATGTATTTTGTATTTATCATAACTTCTTAGGTAATATAATAGATTGTTTATTTAAAGGATTTAAATTTCATTAAATATAGGTGAATGGTTGAACTTTGTTATTAACGACTACGTATTATTTTATATAGTTTATGTATCTTATTCAATTTTCTGCCTCCATTGGATAATGATATGATGAATATTGAAAATGAATACAATTATTCCTGCATTATAGATTTAATACCGTATCAATAGATGTGCCATTAACAGGTATTAACTCTTTTATACTGTATTGAACAATAGAATGATTGAAGGTTTGAGTAAAAATTAAACAATTTTTTCTGCACTATACGTTCAATATTCTATCGACATTTGAATCTTTAGTAATGAAGAATCGTATAAGTAATGTTTGATTCTGTGTTATAGACTTGTTATTGAATAAAATCCGTATATTTGTTTAAAAATTTATGAGCCTTTGCATAATGCAATGTATAATTTTCTGCCTAATCAAGTTCTACGCGGCAAATATTGCTGTTTATGATCGTTAAAGAAAGCATAAAGTCATGATATCAATATTTTTCGTTACTGTTGACTGTATTGAAATTTTAATTTATAATCTCCCGAGAAAAGATGAAGCGCATATGCACAAATACTTTGCATATTAACACTTTATCGACGAATGACTCAATTACCGCGTCAAATTGAATGCCGCCATCAGCTACAAATGACGCAAAATCGCGACAAATGAACATCACGTGCAGGAGATTGCACGAATGCATTTTCGACGTCACATTCAGTTGTTATTAACCCTCTATGGGTCTTTATGACTTTGAGGTAATACAGGATAAATCTATGCTTTTAATCTTCGAAAACATTACTTCCCCTCTTTTTCTCTATTCTTCGTCTTTTTCTGCATTTCTTTAGCCTTAACAGCTATGATCATTTGGCCTAGAGAACTAGTTTCTTAGGTGGGTTCCCCACCACCGAAAAATCGTTTTTTTAACGTTCTGAACTATTATAATTTAATTCTTGAAAGTCACATACATTCTTGAAAGTTAAATGCTTTCGGATCAAAATAAATGAATTATTTGAAATTTTATTTTTAACGTATCACAATGTACTATCGTCCAACTCATCTTTAGGCCTGTCCAAAAACTTGGACTACAGAGGATTACGGATTCCTTACTTCTAATGACATATGTGACGTTGATTATGAGGACAGCGTAAGTAAAAAACTAAAAAATTTTAATGTTTTAATCACATATTTTGTATTGTTACAATATACATCATAATATGAAAACTACTTTCCGGAAGTGATACAAAAATTAAACCATTTAATTAATCTGACAGTTGTCTCACTATACAAACCTGAACGTTCAGCCTAAGAAATTATTCTAAAAAAGAATAAATTTAGACCACTGTGATAATTACTAGCAACTATATAACTGTTATAAAGAACTAATAGAGCAAGTGATTCTGAAAGAAGATATAGAAGAAAAGCTTCTGCTTTTATATCATTGGAGACTGATAATGATAACATCTATATTAATCTTACAGTACATTTAAATGCATTTTCACCTACTGTATCAAGTATAACTAATCAGCACGTTGATCCTCTTTTATAAGGTATTAAGTTTTGCCTATTCTATAATAAATATTTCTACAATAAATTATACAATAAATTTAGAAGAGCATAACGGAATTGCTGACGTACGTCTACGCAAAGATTTGAATATCTCAGACGGAAATCTAGAATTGAATTTTCTATTTGGTGACACAACAAATGATGCCTATCATCGGCTGAGGTCATGGCATTGTTAAATATACTGTAGGAATGGATTTGCGTCAAGAAATAGATAACACCAAGAAGTAGTTCATTGCACCGCGACTTTTTTGTTGGTACAAGTAAAACGTATAGAATTGACAATGACGTGCAAAGATTTAAGATTGTCTACTCTTACAGACATCTTTCACAGTACAGTCAGTTCATCTTGACGTAAAAACTTCCATTTAAATATGTTAGGAAGTAAATTTTTTGCATGAAAATATTACTTTCAGAGATGGATTAATTATCGTTGTAATTAATTTCTATTAAAAAATCACAGTAACCTTTTAAATTACTAAAAGCTACATGAGATCCCTTTTTTAAATACCTAATCTTTTTTCGGGAGTTCACGACGAAATGTATTAACTCATAGCAATATTAATAATAAATCTGTACTTTGAGTTGGATCAATACTGAAATTTATTTTCAACGTTTCCTTGACACTATTTCATGAATACGAAGTATTTCAAGTGACAAACAGTATTCGAAATAAACAAGCAAAAATAAAAAAAGAATTAAAATAGATGAAAGTACTGAAATCCAATTTGCATTAATGTGCACGTGCGTTCTATTGCTTCGCGTCGAATATATTGGATATCAATGCAGATGAACATAATAAAAAGAAATTGGCCTGCTACCTTTTTTATTAGGTCACCGACATTTATATTCATACAAGAATCGTGGGAATAATTAACTCCAGATAATTTTAACGAATATCAGGGTTAAAAATAGTTACTTTAATCACAGTAAAAACAGCAGTCGCACGTAAAACGTGCGTGCCATATTTTTATTTTAATTGTTTCAGTTTCAGATGCACTCGCCTCTTTCTCATTCTCGCTACGTGAGAAAATTCTCTTTTTATCCACTGTAATATCACGGCTCTCCGATTCTTACGTCTTTTGACATTCTCACGTTTTCTTTTGCGGTGATCTACTTACCTGTGTCTCATAAGGTGACCTAATTAACTCACATGTTACGTTTCCTATCAATTTGCGTTAGAGAAATTCCTTTCTATTATAAATACTTTTTATATTACTGCTACAGGGAGATCGAAAATTCAGAAACTTCTTTGAAATAATAAGTCTTTTCCCTTCTTTTGACGTTTGTAGTATTATGCAATAAACATTGAAGATATATATTTATTAATAGCGAAAAGATTTACTGTAGACTTTTAAAATTTATTGAAAAAAATCACTATAACTTCAAACACGTTCTCAGCTTGTGGCGTATACTGAAATGATGTCGAGTGTTTTTACGGTAAGATGCATTCGAAGTGGATAACGTTAGGATTCCTATTTTTTATTACGTAATTTCGTAGAATTCTACGATCAATGTCACTTTTTCTGTTATTACGTAACATTCCGAGTATTGTGCTTCGCTTGTTAGATTTAGATATCCGGTAATCGTGCAGTTCTTCCCATTCAACGAGAATCCGAGCGATTTCAATGGTATTCCATAAAATCGTGCATTGCTAGTTATCCATTTATCATGGAGTAAGTGAAATATCGGGAAACCAGTAAGAGTATCGCATTTAAAAGAAAAATATTCAAATGTTCTAAGAATAGATTATTTCTAAATGTAATTGCATCTCCCACGAATCGATTGTTTCCCAAAAATATTCGTGGCTTCTAGGAATCAGTTTCTAAAAGTATTTATAAAATATGCGTCTATTTAATTGTAAAATAGAAACGGCGCAAAATCTTTTGCGATTGGAAATATAGAAATGTGCGAGAAACATCAACTCTGCATTTTTTATTGCATTTATCTCAAATTGCTTGTAGCTTTTACTAAATTTTTAATAGAAGTAAAAGAATGTTGCTTCTTGGGAGCACCTTCCAAAAAAACCTGGGCATCAAGTGGGTTAACGTGTATTCTGTTGTTTAATTAAAAACAGATTAATTAAAGATAATTTGCATGTTTAAGTGAATATATAATAGACTTTTTAACTACCCTTTTTTCATTTAGTACTATCTCTTAATGAATGACTTGTTCATTGTCAGTAATGTCGATCTTGAAAAAAAACAAGTAAACGAAAGTGTAAAGAAAAATATTTGCACGTGATTGGATCACATAAAAATAAAAAAAATATTTATCAAGGGTACCCATAAAACGAAAATGGAAAGAAACAGCAAATGCAGAGTAAAAAAATAAATTGTTATTACAAACGAATGTAAACTAATTACCGGAATCACGGAAAATGAATTATTCATTGAAAATATCTTAACAAACACGATAGGAACTGATATTAACAAATGATAAAAACGTAAACGCAATGAAAATATTTCATAATATTAGTAAACTATCGAAAACTTAATTAACCCGTTGACCCGTAAAGAATCAGAAAATTTAATTGCAACGTAAACTTTTATCTATCGGGCTTGATACAAGCAACGGAAAGTGTTGTAAAAGTTTTATTATTGAAACATTAAATCTGACATTTCCACAAAATAAGGTTTCCAATCTGAATGACGTCTTTGGCATGCGTACAAGCAATTAAATATTATCAATTAATAAATAAAGATGAACCTTCATGGGACCGTATAGTGATTCAATTGGAAAAATCAGTATGTTTCACTTCTCTCTATATTCTTATACTGTAAAATAGATTTCCGTAGACAAAAGAGGAAGGTTAAATAATTCTGACATTATATTTACATTTTAAAAATGTTGTATAAACAATTTGGTACTATTTTCAATACCATTATTTCTTCCGAAAAGTTCCCTCTATTTTTTAGGTTCAAATCTACGTCTCGAACTTTGCAAATGGCACTTTCAATTTCAGAATTAATTTCACTATACTACTGTACCCCACTTTTTAATTTTAATTAAAAATTAAAATTAAAAATTAAAAATTAAATTTAATTTTAATTTAACATTTTAATTGATATCAGTGTTCTAGCTTCAAATGAATTTGCAATCTCATGCAATTTCACAAAAATTAGTTTCAGTCTTACAGGTTCCGTTTGTACAGGAAATATTTCCCATGGAAAATCTCTCTTACAAACTGTGTAAATAAACGGATATAGGAATGTAAATTAATGTGTGCATGAAATGTTAGCAAAGCAACTGCAACCTCTTCGCTCACACTCCTTGGAGTTTTAAACTCTTTATCGTACAGGTCGATTAACAATCTAACAATAAGAATGCAAGTAAAACTTCAAGATAACACTGTCTCCTAGTACAGGGTACTCGTAAGTTCTATAAATAATCAGTAGTTAACGACTTTTTATACCCGGTGTCCCTTCATCATTTTTATTATAAATAAAACATACAGTGAAGGTATTACGGTGCAACCTTTCACCTTTAAACTCTAATGGCTTTCACTACGCCGTACTCAGCGCATATTGAGGTTGGAGCATACCTTTTGAACCTAATTACTTCTTTTATCGCTGGCAAGAGAATAGACGGCAATTTTTCGCAGTGGCAAGCAGAAAAAGAATCCACTTCGAGTACTGTTATATATGTACCTGTATGTACGTCGATGTCAACGGCACCGCTTAGCTACATTTCCATTTTATGCTTTTAAGGTATAATTCTGCTCTTGACACGTATCAACATTTCATTTTAGTAATCATAAATTTTGTATTTACTCCGTACATACATTATTTACTTATTGATAATATATTATTATATATGTACTCCATGAAAAAAATAAAAATATGGCTATATTATCTGTTAATACTAGATCTATCAAGATGATCAAAATAACTTATCCCGATTTTTTTGCAAATATTCCTAAAATTTCAAGCGCTGTTTTCTTTTTTCAATTTTCAGCGTCTATCTTATAAACCAGGGGTGGCCAACTTCTGCATATACACGGTCGACTTTTGTTTCTTAAAAATGTGACGCGATCACTTATCCAAATCCTGGCATTTAAAACAATCAGACTTGTGCCTTGTCTACTAATAAGCGACACGTATGTCATAAGTGCTTAAATCCAGTGTCTGTCATTAAAACTGCATCGCCTCCTACTGGCTGTAAAGCATGCATGTCAAACTCAATGGCTAACACGGGTAAAATAAAGAAGGTCTAAGTTTATGCGTGACACATAAAAATAAATTTTGTAACTTTTATAGTAACATAGGTTTACTTGACATCTCTGTCGTGACCGGCCGCAAAGGTACGATATGTGCTCTGGGTCGCATATTTGACATGCTTGCTCTAAAGTGTCAGTGTCCGCGTTGCTAATGCAGCCCACCTCCAATGACGTCGCGCAGGACCTCTAGACTGCGATATCGACTACACTCAAACATGTTTTTATGCGATTTTTCATTTGTGCGGTATATGAAAATTTCATATTTCATATACCGCACAAAAACAGGTTTGAGTGTATACTATTGCTGCCATGAGGCCAACCTAAACCTCTGGGACAGGACTGAAGGTCCTGGGACTGATCTATACTCCGGGGGCAAAAAATTAATTCTTTGTATCGGGAATAGCACTTCTACTAGAGTGAGGGACCAGAAACAAGGCACTTGGGACGGAAAGGGAGATTGCTCTCATACCGCCTATCCCCGCCATGTCGGTCCTGGATACCTGAGATCGACGAATGAAAACCGAAAATAAAGCACTCCTTTCGTCGTTCACGTGACGACGCAGCGAATGTGCGGGTCTCTCTTGCCAACAGCGCGTCAAAATGGAAAATACGAGAGGGAGAGGGATGTACCTATCCGTCGGGCGAATCAGAGCAAATTACCCCTCAAGTGTCTTGTTTCTGGTCCCTCACTATACCAACAGCATTAGTCGGCATGTGAGCTCAGGCACCCCGGGTTCGCCAAACCCGTACCTGGGACGTTCCCAGGCCCCTGGGGGAGCTAATAATCGATAGAAAATGTCGATGGTATACAAAAAATTGCTTCGCAATAGACCGGACGATTACGACTGACTTGTTGGCCACCCCTGTTATAGAATGCAAGCGATTAAATCGATTTCCATTTTTTTTATTCCTTCCTTTCTTTTCTTTTGACGTATTTATGTCACATTTTTAACTATATTCGATTAATCGTTGGTGAAGCTAATTAGCTGAGTGTAATATGAAAATTTTGGTATAACTTTCTACAGGAACGGCGTTGGCTTTGGACAGTTTTCCAGTACTTGTTAATCAGAAATTTCTATTTGTGCTGCATCGTATGTTAATTGCAAGTTCAATATGGAAGTTGTGTAACATAGTTGAGGAACAAAGTTTATCATTAGTTGGATACAATGTGGTTATCGTTCTTCAGCTTTTTAGATAATGGAAACTATCGATCCCCATTTTCAGCTTTCCTTGCAAAGTGAATCATAAATGTTATACTGTGCATTTTCTATTTTGAAGTACAATATACAGTAGAAAATGAGCAGCACAGCAAAAATAAAAAATTTACAATTCTTAAAATATTACATAAAGTATTACATTCCCACTAGAACTATTAAGCCACTTTTAAACTGTTGTTCTGTTATTAATTTGTGAAATAAATGTTACTTTATGCTATTTCTTTGTTGTGTGCGCTAAAAAATATAGAGCAAAGCTAAGATTTACTCTATTATTTTCCCTCTACAATTTTATGAATTAAATGCAGCCTATTGTACTACAATTCCGTAGCAACTATTATATTAAATTCCCCTTCTACAGTTTCCTCTTCATAATTGATAATAAATTCCTATCTCGGTCATACTATTTATTTTTATTACCAAGCACAATGCACGGAAAATACAGTATAACCGAAATCACTTATAGTGAGAAAACCATGAGACAGTATTTTTTGAGAAAATCTATTATTACCTTGCTACCCCTTTTAGATCCAGAACTGTTTAACTGTTTAACTACCGGCGTTATATCTATTGTATTTAAATACATCGAATAAGCACTTTGGAAAAAGAGAAATCAAGTGGCGAAGAAGATGATCAATTAATTAATTTAGGTTTTCTAAGATAGAAGTGGAATATATACTACATGGCTGCCCTATCAATTTGGGGAATTTGTTACAAAGAAATTGGGGACACGACATTTTGTTCATCTTGGCAGTTTTACTGTTAATTTGCAATACTCAACGCTGTTAAAAAATATATTACGACTGTCAGTGGACTGCGAAGGATTAAAAGCATCGGAACCAGTGCATCTTGTCGAATCGGAAGATGTAACGTTTACGTCAACGACTTTATCCATATGCACCTACGTCAAAGATCCCTGGGATAATAATTCAAAAAGGTATTTTCCGATCTGACAATGAAACGTTATGAAATGGGAGGTCATAGGCCGGCGACGCTCGCAGTCGAGAAATAGAGACGACAAACATCACCGCGAAAACAACGCGCTGTGTCAACCGATGAAAGATCGATCGGTCTTCTTTTGCTAAAACGGAATCGGATGTTACATTTTTTTTTGCTCTCCCGAAATAGATACGTCGATTGAACGGCCGTTATTCCCTCGAATTGCAGCATAAACTGTACGAGTATTTGCGGTATCGTTAACCCTTTGCGGTCCGAATTATTTTTTCAATTTTGTAGTGAGTTAAATGAAATTAATTTCAAATTGCTCTGTCATTTGTAATTCATTTCTGTTTTAATGATAACAGTAACTATAGATACTGACGGATATTTATGTGATATTACAAAATCATTATGAAATTGGAAAGTCGGCATTAAATCGTTATAAAATAAAATGAAGTGAAAAGCTATGCCGAGTGTAGCTCGACATAGGACTGCAAAGGGTTAATACAAATATACTATTGTTAGGGAAGTTACTTTATCTTGTTCGTTCCACGGACCAAAAGGGATTAAAATGATTAAAAATAATTTACTATCTTTTCAGACGGAACTCAAGATAGATCGAAATAAGAAAGAAGTAAATTAAACATCTATTATAAAACCTAAAGGATACAAATATTCTTTAATTACTCTAACCGTAATTGAACACTAGAACCCATTTCATTCCATTAAAATATAAATATTTATGTCTCCTTCGGTGTAATGATTTAATCTTCGGCGTAGCATATATATAGTGTCATTTCTATTTAATTTTCAATAATAATGCTAACGTGTATCATATTGTATTTGTATTCTTTTCGACTTCAACTACTATCGTCATATCGCTTGGAACCTGGAGTTTTTAGGTGAATTCTGAATCACTCAGTCTACGATATACATATAACATAGGGAAAATTTCCCAAGAGTTACGACGGATCTGAAATCGAGCCCACTGGTTTCGAGTTCGAGCCTTTACTTCCAAGGCCATCATAGCCCCTTCAATACTTCGCCTACTTCAACATTCTTTTGTTTCTAACTACTAAGGTTATTTTAACTAGAACCTACCGTTTTAAATGGATTCGAAATAACCAAGGCTATGATATGCATATCACATAGAAAAAACTATCTGAAGATGATGGGAAATTTGAGATCGAGCACACTGTTTGCTAATCCAAGACTTTACCTTTAACCCTCTACAGTCGGATTTTTTATATGTGCCTAAAGGTTAACTACAGAATGACACACTGATAAATGTAAGAAATAGAATTTCAAATAAAGAATTTAATTAGAATTCTAAGTATTTAATTGCAAAAAAGATTTATGATTTTCAAGAATTAACCTTTAATAATTCCGACAGTTAGAAAAGTGATTTCACAGAGTGGAAACAAAGCTGTGCCTTGTGTTACCTTATGGTTGCAACCGCAATGGTTATTTTAATTAGAACCTACCATTTTAAATTGGTTTCAATTTTTTGATAGTCTTTAAGAAATTGGCGATTGCCAAGCGTATGATATACATATCACAAACAACAAATTTCCCATAGACGATAGGAAACTTGAGATCGTGTACACTATTTTCCAATCCGAGCCTTT
The DNA here is from genome assembly GCA_963989415.1 of Cerceris ruficornis. NCBI lineage: Eukaryota > Metazoa > Arthropoda > Insecta > Hymenoptera > Crabronidae > Cerceris > Cerceris ruficornis. The sequence goes on from OZ022521.1 coordinate 13,132,885, forward strand.
ACCTCATAACCCACCACAGCCCCTTCAATTGCTATGGTCGTTTCACCTACAAACTACTATTTTAGATGGGTCTGTATCACCCAAGTTATGATATTTTAAATGTTAAATTAAAAAAAAATTTCCAAAGGTAATGGGGAATTTGAGTTCGATCCCACTGACTGCTAGTCTAAGCCTTTTTCTGCTCACCCACCATAAATTCCGCTAGCTGGTCATTTATTCCATTTAATGCGATTAAATTAAGTAACATATTTTTTTAGATCTGTTCATGTCAGTCATTCTCCTTTTAACATTATATTCGTCGTGATAATTACCGTGAAATCGTCCTGATAGGATTATTTGTTATTGCTACAGCACTAGTTGCAATCGCAATCAACGTAATCGCGAAAATGGTGTCGCGCCAAACAAGTATCACAGCGAGGATTCTTGAGCGAGACTGCCATATTATACGTTGTCATGAAGCTGCGGTACACTAATCATTCCCCGGAAGTGCGAATTGCCACGGGCGCATAATCGACCGCAAATTTATGTAATCGCGTGATACCAACAACGAGATTTTTCTACGACGAATCGCGTTATGCATAGAAAGTGATGTCTCTGTTTAAAGCTTAAAGGACAGGTTACGTAGATGTATCTTTTGTCATAGTACCTCTTAACCCTCGTACGTTAATCGGGAGAAATACCCAATTGCTGTTTCCAGATGTTAGGTTGGTGCATATGGAATGTCGGATTAGGTCAATACACTACATTTGGCCATATTTTGTAAATAGGTAACCGTAAAATTAATAATTTTATAGTTGAAACAGGTTAGTTGTTCTATTCACTCAATATTGAATGTGTTTTTTTTGGAAGACTCTAATTTTTGTAGAAAAATAATACTTTTTTCTGCAACGTGAGTGCTAGTGAAATACGAGTAGTAATCTGATATGAATTTAAACTTGGTAATAATGCTGCTGCTGTAAGTTTTAACATAAAAAGAGCATATGGGAGGCAATTTTTAACAAACAAATCGTACAACGTTGGTTCAAAAAGTTTCGTTCTGGATATAAGTACATATCTTCAAAATGCGCCTCGTGGTAGACCCACAACCGTATACCATAACGATGTCCTAATCTATACACGGAAAGCTGAACTTCCTTTTTTCCAAGGCGATGAAAGCATTATTACTGACAGATACTGTAAAAAAATTGAACAAATGTTTGTAAAATTGAAAATACTGCGTTCGGTTTCAATTAATCGGCAGGGGTCTAATTTATTGCACGACCAGGCAAGACCATTTCCGTCAACAGTGAGCTCAAAAAAATGCCGTGATTTGAAATATGAAACTTTACGATACCCACCTTATTCACCTGAGCTTCCTTTAGCGGATTATCACATTTTTAAACACTTAGACCACTTCATTACAGAAAAAAAAATTAATAATGAAGGTGACCTTAAAAAAGTAGCATCCAATTTCATTGTTTATAAAAACTCAGATTTTATTCAAAATTGTATAAAAGCCCTTGTGGATCTTTGGCAGAAGTGTATCGATGTCGATGGAAATTATTTTGATTTATAAAAATTCATTTTGCAAAAACTGTGGCATTTTAATTTCGCCGACATTTCATATGCACCAACCTAATACTACATAATGTTTGATTTATTTTTAAGAATGTTGTAACTTGATTTAGCTTTAGTAAGATACAGTATAATAGATTATAAATTACATTAATTAAAGCGTAAAGGGAAAGTGGATGAAATATCACACGAGAATGTTTTGTGTAATTGTTTTTAAGGGACGTATGAGGGTTGAAGGGTGAATAACGTAGATTTATGGCTTTTCAGAGTACATTTCATAGGACAGAAGACGTAAATCTACGCTTTGGCGTAAGGTAGCATTATTTCTAAACTTATGGTTTTGCACAGTAGTATAGTAGTACTTATTAGATGGACAACGTTTTACTCTTTGCACAGCAGCATTTAAGGAATGACTATGTATTATACATTTTCATGTGTTTAAATGTTATTATCATTTCTTCTTGATTTACGGTTTGTTTTTTCGAGTGATTATGTTAACCTAATGAAGCTGCGTTTAATGAATTTTTCTTTCATTTCATTTAATTATCCCAAAACTGTCTCAAATCGGTGGAATGCTGAGTTCTTATATTGAGTGTAAGAAACTTCTCATGGTAATTATGTATAATCAGTTTTCAGCAATAGAATTTTTATCTTCCCAACATTTCGCAATATATTTATTACTTTTTAATATTGTTATACTGACATCTTCATTTCTTACGAATTTTTCAGTTAGAACTGTCAATATATAAATTTCTGAATTTCACATTGGAATTATTAGCAGAAAATTTTAGTTTACCATTGGAATGATTGATCACATTTAAATATGCAAAACAAATGTCACGGAAAAGCAAGGTCATCTGTTCAATGCTTCCAAACTTGCAATACACACACACAGAGGCAAAGAATCTGTAATGTTGATAATTTTCAGAATTTTTACGTGAAATTATTAACCATTAACATAAACGGCTCTCATACTTCCAATGTAAATAATGTAACTCAATCTGGATTGCTGACGGTATTTTCAAGCTTATAACTGATACGAAACTTTTTTTCGTTAGCTATCAAATCTAAGGTCAATTCTATACATATTAAATCTACTTCAATATCACATGTCAAACTATATAATCTGATTTGCAGTAAAAATAAATGTCCGACTGAATGTCAAGTATTTTTATACACATCATTCTATTTTAAGATCAGCTCGCAATTTAATTGACGCGTGGATTAAGTAGTACGAGATAAATATTTGTAAAAGAAGAACGCTTTAATCTCCTATTTTTAGAAAGATGCGTTAAGACATTTCTATAATACCCGGAGAATCGTGGAATCAAGAATAAATTGGACGGTTACGGAATCCATCAGGAAATAAAGGCTAGTGATGTGGCAATAATTCGTAAAATTCAACGGTAACGTTTGTAACGCCTGGGATTTCGATGAAAAGTTTCCGAAACCATTCGGGACTTCGGGATTTCTGACTTTATTCGTAATTCTCGCAATATGAACGTACGAAGTTAACAGCAGCGCCAGAAGGCGATTTGCCAAACGTTAATATTCTGTAAATTTGCATATTTAATTCTAACTTCATTTTGCTTTTCGTCATCGATCAATTTTGATCGAACCATGAAAATTACCTTTTTTTTGTATTTTTTCACTTTCACTGCTACAACGGTCATTTCACTTGGAATCCATTGTTTTAGGTAGGCTTCGAACCAGCAAGGTTATGATACATTAAATATTAAATTAGGAAAAATTTCCTCAACTCAATGTCACTAATTCGGAGCATACCATTTTAAATCCGTCAATGCTCCCAGAAAGTGTCTGAAACCTATTTTAAAGGATTGGTAAGAGTTAAATGCAATATAACGGCAAGAACACTGATCTCCTGAATTAAATTAATTTTCAAATGTTACTCACAGAAGAAATTATGTAATAAATTTTGGTTTTTAACCCTCTATAAGCCCTTGTGACTTTAAGGTAACACAAGACGCAGTTGTGTTTTCATTCTATGAAATTGTATTTTTAACTGCACGAATTATTATACCGTAAGTCTTGGCTATCATAAGTCTTGTTTGCAATGAAATGCTTAGAAATCAAGTTAAATTCTTTATTTGAAATTTTATTTTTAACGTTTGCCAGTGTGCCGTTGTAAAAGAAATCTTCAGGCACAACAAAAAGATATAGGGGGTTAATATTCGTGTAATTAGGAATTATCGGAAACTTTTTTTATTTTAGGTGGTTTTCAAAATATCTCACCGGTTAATACTTTGTTCGTGTAATATATTTTGCGCTGCAAAAATAGTGTTTACATGTGTATACCGGCAAACTTTTCAATTGAAAGTTATTTAAAATACCTACTACATGTTCTACATCATCCGAGGTGCCAGACGTAACAGGCCTTCGCATTACAGTTGCCACGATCAAGGTTATTTTTTGTTGGCACGACAACAGCAGCCTAATAAAAAATAACCAATAGCTTGCAATAAAAAAAAATAGGAGCTTTTGAATTTCCAAAAAAAGCCGTGTCACACGACGGAGATATTTACAAGTTTTGTAATTAATTGCAATAATTTTAACCGACAATCTTTATTTCAATATTATAAAGACTTTATACGAAAATATGTTATAGATTATATTTCCCGTTATCACGGAACCCTTTATTACACTTTATGAAATTCCAGAATTCTAGAGAACCATTTGGCAAACACTGCAACGAAGTAATTTAAATTATCTCAAGTAATTTAAATGATAAGGTTCTGAATTATTAATATCGTTCTTATATAATATTGTTCTGTACGTAAAAACGATATTAGCGTGTTTACAATTTTTTAATTTATTCATGAATATTCATATAGGTCAGGAAATAAGTTCTCAACTATACGTAGAGAGTTCAAGAAAATCCTGGATAATGGATATTATTTGTAAATAGGACGCTATATTGATAATTAATTTGTGTTATCAGATATATGTTTAAACTTAAATGCAGCGTTTGTGAAAAACTAAAGCACGTTATTGATTCACTAACTTTTTCGTTCCGTTCTTCGTATTTTATAGTTTGCTAATTTTTTATTTCATTCTATGAGTGTCTCGTGATACATGTAATTCACATTACAATAAAACAAACATATAGATAAGACATAAAGAACGCAATTTTCCTTTCTACTCTATGTATTATTTATTATCATACATTCTGCGCACTGAGAACTTATTCGGAAAATGTCGTACGTCTATTTTTGCCAAAAATAAGATGATAAATTAAGTCGCATCTTCGTTTAAACGGCGAAAACAAAAAAAAAATGAAAATTTTGCGAACACTATGTCAGGCAGCTTCGTTCATCCGTTTAAATGTATTAAACACCAAATGATTGAATTAAATTTTTACCTCCTCTTGCAAAATTTGATGATACGGACTTTCGACATTCTTCAAATATATGTATATTTCCATTAAAAATAATTACATTAGCATATCTATGCAATTTTTCCTCATTCTGATACAAAAGGCATATTAAAACTAACGAACAGAAATTATTGCGTCGTAGAAATTTTCTTGAACGTTTCCGCTTGCAACGATACCCGATTCGCCGATGCAACGTGGCCTCTTTTACACAGGTAGAATCTTTTCATAATAGCCCCAATTCTTCGAAGGGTGCTACGAAATACGCATCTCTAGGTAACTCACTCAGATACAGGCACACAAATACAAATACAGACAAAGCCTGTTTTCCTTTTGATCTCGAGGCTCTGCAGATGCGCGAAAACCGTTGACATTTCGTATACAATAGGGCCTCTTGGACTTGCTTCAATCCGTAGCTCGATTGTAGAGATCCTTTTAAATCCCCATTTTCCGGCCAGATTTACCGGAACTGCACTTTCGTTCGTTTTGCATCTTCGAACACCTGGTTTCGCATTCGTTTCGTATAATTATGGTTGACTTATTGGATGTATTTTATTATAAGGATATAGCGTTGGTGTTATTGATGCAACGAAATTAATAAGTTCCAAAATGTTAGCAATGAATTAGATAATAAAATATCGTGATTAACCGTTTGTGGAGAAAAGTTTAAAAGAGAATTAGTAAGAAGTAGGAGTTATATAAAATCGGTTTAAATATTGTAACGGCGCGACATTAATGTTATTTATGTAATGTAATTATGAAGTTGGTTATGATTGGATTGCAAGTGTTTATGAAAATACAAATTTTTCTGAACACAATTAAAGAAATAGAACCTTAACAGGGGTTTAATTTAACCATTAATATTATAACAGTCCTATATCTTGCATATTTTATGTATGGTTTACTGTTATAATGGATATTACATAGTTCTATACATTTGAGTTTTTCATAAATGTAATAAAATAGGGTATTTTTTTAATAATTAGGTGAGAATGTTGTTGTCAGAATCTTGGTCTTCTGCCATGTTACAACTTTGTACATAATTAAATCAATAAAAATAATATACAAAATAACAAACGTACATTTGGTTTAACGCAGCGAAAGAAATTATTATTATATACTTTTGTTGAATATATTATGTGAACTTTTATTTTCAAGGTGTTTTGTTTATGCTGTATCTATCTTTTTCTGAGATGTCTAAAAATACCAAGTGAACTTTTAAATATACGATATAATTCAACTTAAATTGTTCTGATATTATATTTTAATTAGCTTTATATTAATTATAAATAATTTTGAATTATTTTAGTAAATGTTTTTTCATTATCCCAATCCTATCAAACAAGTACTTCGTCTTCTCAAATGATTTATGTGATCTTCCTTCCCGAGCAATTGTATTTTTAACACATTCGTTCTATGAATAGTATGTAAAGTGTCTATAAATAGCAAAGGAAAATGTGTCTTGAAATACTGAACATATTTCAAATCCAATCAATTTTGAATGACTTTTTAACTGCTTCCATTGCAGCGCCAACTGAATAATCATCTCTAATATAATTCTTTCATAAATAAAAAAGTGATTACAAATACATCGGGAAAATTTATCACTTTTATCAACGTAAAAAAGGAAGATACAGTTCCCTGGCTTTTACAACATGCACGATTAAACATACAGGGGTGGTCCCAGTCTCTGTGACCTTACCTGTTAAAATTAATACATCCCCATCGTCAATGCCCACCAACTCCGTGTGCGCATACGCAGTTGCTCTTTTTCCGTGAAAATGCACAACGTAGCTTCGGGGTTTGCTGCATTGATCGAATAAAATTCTGGTGATGATTTCATGATTTCATGCATGGAATATTCACGAATCTCATAATTATACTGCGCCAGACGCAAACGGACGAAAGTATAATTAGTGAAATGCATCGTGAAATAGGAACAGAAAGACTTCTTTTCAAAGAAAGTTCCATTCAAGTTTTCAATTAATAAATTTGGCATAAATCGGTATTTCTGTTGTAGAAATTCGCATTTCTGATAGCTAAACCGCTTTAATGTTGTTAGCTGATCCAATTAAAGGTATATCTACGCGGCATATTGTGTAATATTACATAATATGCGATATAGTTGTACAAGCGAAATATAAATATAAAGTTTGTATTCAAGACTTTTCGGTAAGTAAAATTTCAATACTGTAGAATTTTACAAGATATTCTGCATTTTTACATTGTAACTATATTCTCAGCGTAAATAATTATTATCTTTTGATGACTATTCTAACTAAATTCCCACTATAAACAATTATTATCTTTTGACGACTATTCTAACTATATTTCCACTATAAACGATTATTATCTTTTGATGACTATTCCAACTGTATTCTCACTTTAAATAATTATTATCTTTTGGTGATAGTAACCTACTTGTCAAAACATATCGATAGCATTCGACGAATACTCTACGAGTTTTCGGCGTCGAAACTGTTAAAAGGTACGTGCGAATGCGAAATTGAATACGTCGGTAGAAAATGGTGACGTAGACGGAATGAAATATCAATCATCCGAACTGCGACTACAAAATAAAGTTCGCACGAACGTACTTAACGAATCGAAATTGAAAGAAAGAACGAATCGGAGAATGAATTGATTTAATTCTTTTAGAATTAAGCGATAGATTTTAATATATTACTTTCATATCGGGACGTGTCTTTATATATTTAATATTTTTCAAACTGATCCCCGACAATAGTCACTGAAGGTATCAAAAGTAATTATAGTTTATTATTTATTCTTTTCGATCTTTAATTTTTGAATAATAGCGTATAACAATACTGTTATTAAATCTTTGAAATATTTTTGTCTCGTCGTACAGGATTTCATAGGTTTGAAAAATTCTGATTTATTTAATGAATAAATGCATTGCTAATTACAAATTGAAAGAGCAGATGCCCATTTTATGTATCATGCAACAAAGGAATCGCTATTTCAATGATTACTTTTGAGATCGAAATTTAATATTCAGCCAATTAAAAACTTTTCACCGGCTTCGACGACATTATCGGAAAACGAAACTGCATTTTGAATTATGCATTATTAACGCTGTAAAAGGGGGTAGATTGGTTATTCTCTCAAAAAATATGATATCTAATTTATTTCCTTTTTTTTTGTTGTGTTATAGTACGAAAGTTTCTCAGTAAATGTTCAGTTTCATGTTTTTATTTTTCCATCTATCACATACCTCCTACCAATTTCTTCTTTTAAGCTCAACAAAGAAATATATAAATATTTGAAAATATTCTGCAAAATATATCTGAATATTTGCACGAAAATATTTAATACATCCTATAAAAATCTCGAGTTATTCCGAGCGGTACAGGTTGCCTTTAACAACGTCTTTTTCCGTCAGACTAATTATCATCGAGCGTAAAACGTCATTTGAGCACTCGAGAAAGGGAAACACTTGTCATTTATCGCAGTAGAGGCGCGTCCTGTTTATTTCAGTACGATATCATGACCCGAGACACGATGAATAATACCCAAACAACGATTTCTTTCTTACAATAGTCAAGAACATCAGTAAACGGCAGCCGGAAGTGCATGCGCTGCCGGTTTATGGAACAGGAAATAACACATTCTAATTATTAAACTTTCTCATTTTCGCGATTATTTTCCGATTCATTCGATTATCTGCGCATTTGCTTTGTTTATCCAGAATTAATGCCTTCTTTTCTACGTTCCGCGATAAGATTCCCTTTCAATCAACGACACAGACTATAATATATAAATCGCGGTGGTTATCTTTTTAGGTTACTGGCAGCATTGAATATTTTCCTTGTTTCACTCAAGGAAAACTTTTTCTTTCTTTGTAACGTATCGTCAGGGATTTCGTTGGGGGTTTTCGCTCATTGTCAGCAGATGCAACCTAGAAACGATGATCGAAAGTGCATAATGTAGCTATTTCACGTTTTCATAAACTACCGGAGACACTTTCACGCTCAAGGAGGCTGCAATTCGCTTTCTTTTATTTCTCGCATTGTCGGAGAATTGGTTTCTATCGGAATTGGTGGCTATAAGTGTAATATACTTGAATGTAATAATGTTCTTGAACAAGTTTCTAATACTTCTGTAGGAATATCGAAGTGAATGCTTAGAATTTTCTATTTGTGTAAATGTCTCTAGAATTCGTTAATTTTTGCTGTAAAATAAAAAAAAATCGTAGATACATTTAGATTAAAATTTTCAATGTTAGTCCATATTTAAGATTTTTTATTTTGGACAGATTTATTTTTCTACAGCTGAATGAACACAATATTTCATAAAATTCGCTACTGCCTATTGTTCACATTTATCCAATGGTAACAAAAACTATAAATATTAAAAGTTATTTAAATGAAGATATAAAATCATTATGAAATTCTGAAGCTGAAATTGAATCGATAGAAAGTTAACTACGACAGAAAGTTGTGTCAAAGTAAATTCGTTGTGGAATAGTAAAGAGTTAATGCAACGTTTGCTACCATAGAAGCGTCACTGTTATTACTGAAGACAATGACTTTATTATTACAGTATTGATATAATTATTAGTCGTAGTTCATTACTTTTCCCCATCGCCTTAATATTTTCTAAAGATTCTTTATAACAAAGGATCATATGCCGTTTATAACAACAATATTTAATTTCAAAACAAGTCTGGCGATTCAAAAGACCAATCACTCCTGAAAATGTTTTGTTTAACAATATAAAAATATTCTTTTAACAAACATTTATCCAACATTAAATTTCTTTTATCGTTTTTGTATAAAATTCAAAGGTTTGTGAAATTTCACATTTCAACGGTATTTTATTTAATGTGAAATTGCAGAATATTGGCATTTTTTGGTCGAATAAAATTTCATATTGTAAATACATGCCAATAATTAATGAAAGAGATAAAAGCATATTGCCGTAATTTTTTAAGAGGAAATATTGTACAATTTATTGTATACCAAATATTTTCATCGTAATCTTTTAAATGCGTTTAGAATATTTTCTAAAAATTCTTTGTATCAAAGTACCATATCCCATTTAAAATAACAACGATGTGTGAAGCAGATTTGAGAGAAAAAATCTTTCATTGTGATTGCTTTCGTGAAAAATTCAACCGAAATGAGTATTTAAACAACCGTAGCTCATAAAACTTTCAGGGATAGCAAGTCCAGCGTACGTATATGCATGCACCTGCGGTTCGAGTGTGCTGCATCGAACGTTCCACGGTGGCCATGAAATAACTTTTAAACGAGGAAAGGTAAACTCGTACGAATATGCGGGCAAATACAATGGTTTTAATTGGAAACGTTGAAACTAGCAATACGTGATGATAAATGTCGATAAATATGGATAAAAGATATCTAAGTACCCATTTCAAGGTGATACCTTGGAATATTAAAATGACGGCGTCATAAGTGAAATTCTACAATGAAAGTAGTTTAAATCTTTCTCAGCCGGAAATTTCAATGTGAACTATTGAAATCTATTCATCTTTTATCGACTATAATTGGCACGTTTAAATATCACATTATTTAACCTACTCGTGCTGCTCTGCAGACCTTTGTTAAGCTATTATTACAGTGAAAGTAAGCTGCCGTTCGGATTTGCCGGCGTGGTTACTGCTATAAGAATTATCTCTACTTTAAAAGATCAATAGTTCCTCGATAACCTTGAAGGAAATAATTACATCGATGTTTGAGTGCAGCAAGGAAACAAGAGGAAATGTTCTTACTATGTTACCATTAGACGAGAGAAGGTTGAAATTAATTGTGCCGATTACGATTCAGTTTAAATGTTTCAAGCTCGCAGACATTTGAGCACAAAAAGTTCTTGTTACAATTTGATTAACTCATTTTTTCTTTTTACTGGGTAAAGTGCAAATTTTATTTTATTTAGAAACCGGTGTATTAAGTGCAATCACATGTTGTGTATGACTGCATTTTTTTTTCATTTGTTAATAACACTGTGTGTTTTAAAATTATAATAAATTATTAATCCTACTAACAATCAGGCTATACGTGATCTTACAGCTTATAAACAAGACTATAAAAGACTGGCACAAAAAGTTTTATTGCATTTGTTTTTTTTTCACAGGTTTCTAAAGTAAAAAATGATATACTAGGATGGCAAAGTTTACTATAATACATAAACAGCCTTTTGTTTTATCGACTTTGTTTTTATAAAGTGCGAGTTAATCCTTAGAAGCTATTACGTCAAAAGTCACGATCAAATTATTGTGGGCGGATCTTACACTCTAATACCTAGACTAATAAAAGTTCTTATTACAATAACTTTTTTATAGCTTTTCGAAATAAAAACTATCCTGGCGTATTTCACCCATAATATCAAGCAACAAATCATACTTTATGAAAGCAAAGCCGGTGTAAATAACCTGTTACAGTTTCATATATTATCAATCAATTGTTACCTCACAGTGTTATTAACTATTTTGATAAATTTTAATTATAACGATAGATGAAATCACAAAACATTTCAGACCGAGAAATTTGTTGACATCCTCCATGGTAATCTAAGTCTTTGTAATTTAAGAAACCTTTTATCAAACTGAAAAGTTGTTGTAGATCGAAAGAGATTTAATCCTATGCAATAAGTAATTATACTTCATAAGCTAAATTCTGGTTAGGTCGTTGATTGCTGAGATAACGAGAGCAGGTATACTTCTGAGACACATACTACGTTTATTTTTGCAATATATGTTATATACAAAGGCGTAAGTGTTATACATGTGTGTATATCATATATACGTATATACGACTTCAACACGATCACGGAACTACGAATCTTAACTTACACTCCAGCTCGAACGGAAGAACTTGGAAGTACCACATTATTCATACTCTTATCAAAAATTCGAGACTACCTAAAGTTTCTAAGTATCTAATAGGGAACGACAAAGAATCTCATTCTTTTTTCTCTCGATTCACATTCTTACAGACACGCGTACAATTATTCGACGTTCATTTCAAGTCTCATTCGTTCAGTCTTTATCTAAATTATTTACAAAGGAATAGACATAACGAATGATACAACTGCAAGTTTTCCGATAATAAGTCATATGAAGGAATGACGATCTGTGCGTCATTATCGTACAAATTTCAGACTCGGTACTGGATATGTGCCCAAAATGAAAAATAATGGAACGCATTAAACAGTACGATCGATTTTATAATGGAAAATCGTGCAACGAAAGTACAGACTTTTTGTTTATCCTGTTTGAAATAGTTTTCGAAGCCTATTTGAACGACGGCGCTATCGGCTACGTAATATCACAGACAATCTTAAAGTTTACCACAAAACGATGGTTACAGTTAAAGACAGTACCGATTTGCGAATACCTTGATCTCGATTGATTCGTTTAATATAAATCCACACCATTGATAGTCCCTCTATCTACGTTTCTCGGTATAAAATCAAGCACATCTATGATTCGTTTACTGTTAAATAATTTCCGCTTGACGAGAGTGTGAATATTCTTGGACAGAACTTTTCGGACAGCGATTAAGAGTGTCTTCCGTGAAACTGTTACTTGATATATCGTCGATTTTCAATGCAGTACTTATTTCTATGAAAGTATGTATCGAGAACACATAGAATCCACTCAATCGAATCTGATCTTACGGGATGGTAATTTACAACTTTTGTATAATTTCTCCTTCATTTTTAACAGTATGTCTTATCGAACGGGTTACACGCGTTAACCGAAAACGTATAAACCCATACATGTGTTGTATAAAAATTGTGCGAGTTTTCGACTTATCGTAGGTAAATTTCAAAATTCCAAAAAACTCGAATTGCGGAGAAAATTGTTTCGTCGAAAAGTGCTTCGATGCAACCGATATGTATGCTTAACTTGTGTGATAAAATGTTCATCGTTACAGAGCCATTAACCTTTTGCGGCATTAACTCGAAGATACCTTGAAAATTAATGACAATTTTGTAAATTTAGCGGAACTTCGGTGCCTAGTCGTTTTTACAGATAGCAGACGGCATCATTAATTTTTAATTAAATATCAATCAAGTGAATATATATATATCGAGTAATAAATTTTAGCCGCGAAGGGTCAACAGCGAAAAGGAAAGTATGCAAATGAAAATCATTCACGGTTTCTGCTACTCATATCGGGATACGATCAACTCGCAACGATAATCGGTAAACTCAACAAACCCGGGGTCTCTCGGAGGTCCTCGAACGGACTCAAGGGCGAAGGAAAAAAAAGAAAGAAAGGCCGAGGTTCGTCGGTCTCCTTTTGGCCCGCTGAGAGAGAGACACGGAAAGGGAGCGTTTCATTCATTAAGATTCATCGAGATCAGGTTCGATTCGATCTGGTTACAAGGATAATTGGTCACTCGAGGCCTCCTCAAGGTGCTCGAGGGTGGCCAAGCGCGAAGTAAACGGAAACGAGACCGCGTGCACCGCTCCCCTTTTGGCTCGATCGAATCGCAAAGGAAGCTTTTCCTGGCCGGCGATCAGGAACACGGTGGCTCGCGGTTGCCAGGTCGAAGTTAACGGTAGTTTCCGCGCAGAAAGAGGAGAGCCACCGAGCGCGCGGTCGAACCGCGTAGGTTGTCCCGTAGGAAAAATGCTAGTCTGGTCTGGCTCTCTCCCTTCCTACCCTTCTCTTCCCTTCTCTTCCCTTCTCTTCCCTTCACCGCTACCGCCTCCTCCTCGTGCTCCTCTTCCTCCTCTTCCATCTACTCTCTTAGTCTCCTTCGTCCTCCCTCTACCTTTTCAGCCTCCACTCGTGCTCCGGGTAGAAGGTACGCTGTGATTGGTCACAGCTGGCTAGGATCGATGATGCTGGGTGCTAGAGCCTAGTGCCAACATGGCCTCGTGATACGGCTCCCTCAACTTTGATAACACGTACCGAATGATTCTTCTCCAAAGGCTCGTCCGACCTTTAAGCTTCGGCTGGTTCGCGTCGAGGAGCGTTTCTCTCCATTGGTCCTGACTAAGGCTGGTCGTGTTCCACGTTCCTCCAGTTTCCTCAGTCAGATGCACGTCCGTCGATCGCTGGACGCATGCTGGATCCCGGAAGAGTTCTCTTTTTCGAAAGAAAAGGAACGGACAACTGGCAACGACACGAGAGCATTCGTTTCTCGCGATCGGTCCAGGTAAAACGGCAGTAGTTCACCTCAGAAATGAGGAACGATCGAGGAGGCAGGGAAGAGGGAAGTTTCTCTTCTCGTAGAGTTCTCTTCTCGAAGTACGAGATTGGTCGATTGGCTTTCGGCCGTCCGTCGTGAACGACAGGTAACACGACGTGGTGGCTGGACGGAGATCGTCCTTAGATTTCTTCCTCCTCAACGATCGGTAGACTGCTTTGATGCACCAAAGGACTCGTCCTTGCGGTGAAGGCAATTATCCAGTAGTCCAATTCCTTCTTGTTCTCCATGAGGAAAGTCAGTGCAATCGGAGAGTCAAAGCCCTTTTGTCTTACAAGGAATCCCTCTTCTCCGTATCGCTCGATCATTGTGTTCCTCAGATTCAAAACACCAAGAGGTCGGCATACCTTTTTCTGTGGGTAAATTACGGCAAAGTGCTCGACGCTCGTGCGATAAACCTTCACTTGGACGCCTTGACGATGACCGTTGGGACCCACCAAGGTCATGTAGCCGCTCATGTTTTCGGTATTCCAACAGGAGTCGACGTTCGAGTCCTTCAGGCTCGACTGGTTGAATTGCAGGAAGTTGGTATGCATTGCTACGTCGGCCGGCATTTCGCTCTTTTCCTTACAACTTTTTTCTACCTTTGCTCTCCTTGACTCGACCGGAAGGTCAATCACCGAAGAAATTTTGCAAGGTTATCACGATGCAGAACTTGGTACACGCGCAACCAAACGACTCGTGTGCGTCTCGTGAGTCTTATCTGTCGACAATGGCACTTTCACTTTACTGACTCGTGCTTTGCTACCGCTCGCAGTGAACTGCCCGCGAAAACTTTCACCAGCGCTATTTATACTGCCTGAGTGTTTCGAGGAAGGCTGCGCACGCGCGCCGCATGCGCGCAAGCGCTTCCAAAAGATGTCATCGTAACAGATGAGTATCTATACGCTCTACTACAATCTATTGCTATATTTCGATAGAGTCATCAAAATCATTGGTGCAGAGGACAATATTTCGATTCAATATACTTTATAATTTAAGATTGCGTTCTTCTATACATTAAATTATCAAACAATTCCACGGAAAATTGACTGTTAGAAAGATAAGTTTCTTTCATAAGAAATAAATAAATATGCAATACAATTAATTATTCCGAAGTGAGGAAATTTATGAAATAATGGTTATTTAATCATTGTAATATATGTTTGTTTCCAGCAATTTTAAATGTCAATTTTATAAGATTTTATAAGTATTAATTCCGAAAGAAGAAAAGGTGTAAATTATTTCATGAATAAACATTTGTCATATTTTTAATCAGAATTGGTGGAATCATATCGATCTATTATGTATTATTTAATTACGTTTTCGCTTTCTTTGCAATGCTCTGTTGTGAAATTATAGGTAATACTGTCAATGGCATAATTAATTCGTGCATGAAACTACATTTCGAGAGTAACAATAAAACTCTGAATAACGTGCTACAGGAATATGAAATTCTTTCCGGTTTAATATCGCTGTGCATTCATACGTAAAACTTTATTATGAGTATCGGTCTTGAGTTAAAAGTTGTACCAGAACTTTTATGTCCGCTTTCGTTTTGTGCATTGTGCAGGTTTACTGCATCCAGTAAAAATGTCCGATTCAAATTTCGTGAAAAATATACTCTATAGTTATTATGTTATTTTGTTTTACACTACGTTTCGCAAACTTCCAAACGTTATCGTACACAATTGAATTTAAGTCATTTAATAAGCTCAATTATATAATGATTTTCATCGTATGAAAAATAATGTATAACTGATCATTTTTAAAAATATCTTCAGGGCATTTTGTTTAAAAGTATTACATTTGTGTTCTTAACGCTAGAACTACCGGCGTTAAATGTATCATATTTCAAAATATTAAATAAGTACTTTGAAAAAGGAGGAATCAAGAGGCGGGAAAGATAATCGATTCGGTGATTTATGTTTTTTTAAGATGGACATAGAATATTTACTCTAAGAATCTTCTATAAACTTTGAGAATTTTTGGAAAGAATTGTGTACCAGTCATTTTGACTGATTTGGTAGTTCTAGTGTTAATTTGATATTGTTAAAAACGAAAAACCATGAATATTGTACAGTTAATTTATTAATTCGTAGCTAATTTTTTATAATTCTCATTAAAAGATAGATGATTGTTTAGACAGAGATGGCAACTTTTAAAATAAAAATTACCATAATGAGTAAATTAATTCACCAATTATGATTGCTGTGCGTTGTTTCCAACAGAATATTAATAAATCTGAATTAGGCTAAAGACAATTAACAAGAGCATGAATAAACCATTGGCAGTAGATTATTTTCATTAGCAAAAAAGAAGTCTAAAATCTCCAAAACAAATACATAGATTGATCTTTAACCATTGGGTTATTCATTAGCTTCGTCATAGTATACAATGGTCGAAAGAACCGCGTAAGTTGTACGCTACGTGGCATAACAGTATTACTCATTGTCAGCCTAATTTACATCGTAGGATAACCTCAATATTCTTACTGTATTACGCAAATAATTACTTTTTCGCTGAAACAGCCTACAGGAGAGTGTCGCTTTAATTTTAACGCTCATCTATTATCAGCAGTATGCAAAATTACTCGACCGAATTATATTTCTAGTATCTTCAAGATCTAAATAAATTTTATTATTTCGAATAGTCTTAATGTTGTATTCCTGACCTGACTGAAACCTAATCGGGGTGGAATGGTCCTCTAGGAGAGCGTGCCTTGAAAAATAAACAGCTTTTGTTCGCAACCTCGCCTTATTTCATATGTGTTGTTTATATCAGTATTATTTGCAGATTAACCTTTCCCACCTCACTACACCTATCCCTCGATTTACACGTAAGACCGATTCCTCAGAATACCGTGTAAATTGAAATCATGTACTGCAAATATTTCTACAGTCAACATATTTGTTGGCAGAAAAAATGTTTATTTCTAACATTTCTTTTTCAAATCCATTATTTTAAAAACCGTAAAAGCGAAATCGTATAAATAAAATGCCGTGTAATTCGGGAGATAGGTGTATGTATTTCGGAGTTTCTTATTGCATCTACTTTTTATTGAATCTTCCGTATCCTTCATTATAATTATTGTATTAATTGGCTGATAGTGGTGAATCTTAAATCATGATGAGGCAATGTTATTGGTGATAATATTTTGTTTCATTAGTGATAATAGAGTGCATGTTAAATTTACAATACAACGCTGATAATGACGGTGAAAGAAAAAGGTTCTACACAATCAATAATTACACTGTACGTGGCAGTCGATTGATATGATCATTAGCGATAACGTATCAGCGGCTACTGTTGGAACCGGTTCGATACTCTACGAAGTCTTACAATCTGTTTTGTCAATTTCAAATAAGAATCTATATTCTCGGAAAAAGTCGTCTTCGAATGTTTTCATCTATTGACAACTTTATCTAGTATTTTATAATGCTACTCGTTATCGTGTGTGCATTCAACTTATCTTTTTATTAACTCATTATACGTTAATATAAGTGAAGAAGTTCAAGGTCCAACATTATCAGCGAAATTTCGCATCTCGCAAAAATACTTTGAAGATTATTATTATATAAACGCACCCTCGACTACCCTTGGATCGATTTAAAAAAAATAGAGAGTCAGTGTGAGAACAGCTACATTGCAAATTAACCAATTAACTGCGCTCGACGTGTATACACGTCAATCCGAAGCTCTACCACGGTAACCTTTTTAACACTGTATTGCAAATTTGTTGTCGAAAAAAAATGTAATCCTTCCACGTTTTGTTTTCCTTTTTTCATAAAATTTACAATAGCATCATTTGCCCTGCGTTCGACGTGTATACCCGTCATTGATTGATTTTAATTACGCATTCCGCGAAGGATTTTCAAAACTAAATTCCGGCTTTAACTGGTTAAAAGGCTGAAGATTACAATTTGATGGAAATTAAAAAATATTATCATCCAGTTTAATAATATTTTGCAGTAGCTAGTGTTTGCCTATATCGTGTTGTTTTGTTGGATGTAGAGTGTAATTACAGAGGTCATTGAACTCGTAGAATCCGACCTCGGGCCACCAGGGCAAGGTTTGACGAGGACTTGACTACTATTCGTCACTATTTTCTTCCTGGAAAAGTGTTTTTGGCGAGCGGCCGAGTTTCTCGTATCTCGCTTAGTTTTCGGAATGAACTTCTCGAATTTAGAGAGGGAAGATACGTGCCGGGGTACTCTCGTGGTATGAATCAGAGTTCAGAGCTCGTGTGTCCCTTTGCCAAATAGTCAGTCGGTAGACTCATCGGTATTTATTGACCGTCAGCTGTCCTCATTCTTATTGTCAAACAGATTCTTTTATCGTAATTTGCATAACGGTTTTTCTCCGTGCATTATAGAACGCATTTCAGCTTTCCTAATTGGATCGATGTTCGCGAAAACAACGCGATTCCGGGAAAATGATTTTTAAGAAAATCGAGAGGTACTCTTTCGTGGAAAAAGATCTTTTTTACGGAGGTTGCGATACAAAGAATAAGAGAAAGTTTGTTTTGAACGTTTTATCAAACTTCAGGTGCAGTGAAAAGTTGATATGGAAATTAACGTTAAATTGAATCTTATTAAGGTGAGAAAGTCATGTTTCAATGAACTCATTTTTAATATACCAACGTCAATTTTGTAACTTTGTTTTGCTTACAACTTTTTATATATCATTGTGGAACAATAAAATTATGAACTATGTGAAATTTTCCGAGAATGAAGTGAACGAACATTGTTATAAATTTTTAAAACATTTCATTCATATTCTTAACATCACAAATTAAATGAATATGATGCGTAATCTCTTATAGAAATTTATTAACTTTGTGCAAACGTTATGGAAATACTTTCTAAGAAAATGACACCTATAAAGAGGCTGATACGTGAATCACCTATAATTATTTGTTACAATTATTGTAATTATTATATTAATTCGCTCACATAATAATGCAATTTGTGAAAATTAAGAAAAGAATAAATACGTGATCTGCGAAGCAAAAGTAAAATCAATCGCAGACACAGTAATCGTTCAATCTTAAAACTTCGCGAATGTCAACATTGAACGGATACATTTTCGACGTAGAGCTGATTTGGCGCTTGGTCAATCAAATTAATTTTGAGTCTCTTAATGCGAATCTTGCTGTGCCTCTCTTCTTCGTTGTCTTTGAATTTCATATCATACCGTCTGGAAAGTCCTCGTTTCTCCTCGGTCTAATTAATTCACAGTATTGTTCTAAGTAATACTAGTCCCTAAAATATTTCACATAGAGTCTAGTTCGTCTCAGACCACGTCTTGAATGCGCTCACTGTAATGTTTGAATATCTACATTGAAATAAATAGGATTCGGATAACAAGACAAAAATAATTCATGTATAACTAATACACAACTTCAGAAAATAAGAAAAAAAGTGTTGTAAAATTTATATTGGAACATGAGGAATGAATTAATTAATACGTTAACTGAAATACGATTTCTGCGGAAATTTTGCGTCAGCTATTTCTGATGAAAAAGAGGAAAATTGGACTACATACGGTTTCTAATTTACAGTTAATTTTGAGAGCCTCTTAAACTTTTATAACACAAGTCTTTACCTTGCTTGGAAAATTAGTTATAAGATAAATTCGATCTTAAAAAAAGTTTGCAATGCTTGGGACCGATGTTATAATAGTTTACAAAATTAGAAGAGTACAAAAAAAATGTAATAACAGATATGTTGATTTGAGTCATGTTACATCTTCGAGTCTCTCAATTCAAAACAAAAGTTTAGAATATTGGTTTCCTCAGTTACATTTAATTTTACATAGAAATTCAACCGTCAGTCATCATTCAGAAATTCAAAATTCTGTCATTAAGTAATCAGCCATCCGTAACTAACGTGATAGTCGAAGTGTGAAAAAATTAATATTCTACAAATAATTTTGTGATTCGTGAGTCGCTGTAATTATTCATTTAGCACTTAATAAATAACGATAATCTCCTTATAATTACGAATTAATTAAGACTGAGCACTATTCTCAATTTATTTAATAGTGGAATGCGACGTCATAAATATATTCCGATTCGGTAAAGGTAGCAATGAGATAGTTCTAACATCGAGGACAAAGATGTACCGCATTAAAGAAAGTGCATCGTATCGATTTGCAAGCAATCTCGATTGCGTGCGCTAAGATCATTATAATATTAATTTTTATGATCGCATGCACTTTCGCGCTGCATACACTAATTCAGGCGCGTTTAGTGCCACGCGACTACGAATCACTAGATAACCACGAATAACTTATTCTAACCGCAAAACAGATATTTTTTAATTAGATAAAATATGATTTAACGAATTATACGAAGATTTTATTAATATGAAAAATTAATCTTTTGATTAACTCATTGTCAACATCCAATCTTTTAAAAATCATTTTCCATATAAATGTATATTGCATTTTTTTTCACCTGCTTTGTTTGTGGTTTTGTATTTTATGTAAAATTTCATGTTATTAAAATTTCTTAATCGAAAAATGTTTATCCATTTTCTAGTGAAATTGTTGAGAAGGTAATTCATACTCTCACGTGGAACGATAATAAATTCAGTTGACGTACTATATTTTAATTTGTGGAACAATCATTTCATCTTTAACACGATTACCCCTAAAAGGTTGCTAAAATTACTAAAAGACTGTTACCGAGTCGCAGAAATCAGGAGACAGTAATGCCGCCGGGGTTCTAAATATAACACTTCTCAAATTACATTTTTTCATCGTCCCCATTAATAATACACGTAAAATTTATGGCGCATGCTATACTTCAAGTAAAACATCCCCATTTTACGTACTATTTTACGTATCTTCCATAAGATATAGGAGAAAGAATTTTACAAGCAAAGCACACCATAAATGTCTCCTGCCTTCCTTTTTTTATTGAAGCGACCGAATATTATCACTACGAAATCATGTTTAATGAAAACAAAATGCTTAAGCAGGATCCAACATGACTGTTTCTGTCCGTGCTAACGACGCTGGCTTACGGGAAAGTCCATGGCGAGAATCCAAGAGAACGAAACGATTTCGCGCTACAAGTAGTTCCACGGTTATGTATGTGATCCAACGTACTTCCCACTGCTGCGTTTCGTGGACGCATTTCATGCATTCATGTGCAAGGGTTGCACATGCCGCATCGAGCGATCATATATTCTCAGCCTCGTGCGAGATGCAGATACCAACGATCATTGGCGTCAACTCTGCGACTATTTACATAATAGTATGACAACTTTGGGGACAGAGGACTAATCAAACGGGGATATAAAATAACGATGTTAAATAGTTGCGTTTTTGTTTATCGTTGCTCAACAGCGAGCACTGTATAGAAGAAAAATGTTTAAATCGGTGCTGAAAAGAAGTCCCGCGGAAGGAGTTTGAAAGGAATGGTGGTCTGATAGGTCAAAGTGTAAGGAACACGAATCTTCGAATATGCATTTTCGGTTGTACCGTGCTATTTGCTAAATGATCGGCATTGATCGGGACGCATAATGAAGAAATTAAATGAGACTTTTTGAGTCCCGCGACATCTTTTTGGCATCTCGTGATACGGAGATAAGAGTCCAAAATTGCACCCAGGAGGCTCAAGTTGTAATAGTCACCTCTGGGAAAGTTTTCATTATTTATAATGTAATATATTGTAGTTTTGGTAATTCGAAAGCTATTTAAAACAGTAGGTGCTAGACGAAATAACGGTAGCAATTAAAACCAAAAAGCAGTGAAAGAAGGAACGAAATGTTTTATTATCAGCAAGTTAGATATTATTTTACTCGAATGCGTTTATACTTCTTGCTTATTTTTGAGTATTCTGGGGAAATCTATTATGTATTTGTGTATCTATGTAGTTCGTTGTATTGGCGCCAGTAAACGTATTATTAAGAAAAGATGCTTGGGATTTTCTATTAGTGGGCTAGGATTTACATTGCTTTAGCGTCATTTCTAGGAATGATCTTCTAAGACAAAAATAAATTTTATGATAGAATATTAAGAACTTTTTAAGAATCGATCATACCCGCCGTGGTTTAAAACGTAAAATTGAAGATATTTATTATAAATTCAAGGTTTTCGTCGATACGGATCGGACGAAGGATGTTCATTTTCTTACTTCTGGGAGCGAAATAAATTTAGAAGTCTGCACTTTTAGCCTTTCTTTGCCTCTTTGTCATTGATTATCTTTTTAACATTGATTAAAATTTATATTCCATTTAATATCATGAGATAAGCCCGGCTAAATTACAGATTTCCATTTCTTCTTAAAATAATACAGGTTAAAAAGGTACGTGTTGTCAGATCAAAACTAACTTTAACATCTCTTTCTTTGATATTTATTTCAGTAATAGAATAAATTATTTCGTTTTGTTAACTTTACATGTTACTAGACTTACTTTTTTATTTCAGATTACGAGTAAATAACAGCCTATAATTTTTTTAGTTCTATCCTGCTCGTTTATGTAATTATTATTTTGTTTTAGAGAAAGTTGATTAATAGTGCATAAAACTGTTAACATTTATTAAGATTCATATATTATTCTACATAAAAGTAGAGTGACCATTCGACACTAGTGCCGCTTTCTATCATTTACAAATGTACCGAACGATGGCAGTCCCAGTTTACATTTCCTTTGCCAATTACCGACCGTAGTGAATTTATCTCATTGGTAATAAATTTTCAATAATGTATTACATACAAAGATTACAATTTCAAAATCAACGTAGGGATTTAATTGTCCCAAACCGAGTACGACAGAATTAACCGAGGATTCGACATTTGTGACAAATTAAAAATTGAAAGAATGAACGTTTCAAAGCGACAATAATCATGTTCTTCGTCAATAAAATCGAAATTCAAAGCTATAAAACGAATACTAATGTTGTAGACGAAAAAAGTGTTGCGTAAATGTCGCAACAGGTCAGTGACGCTACAAATTGCGTCGTAGTTATTTCGCGATTGTTACTAAATTCGTAATTATTATTGTCAAAATTGATAGACATGGTACAGTAGAAGACTATTACGTAGTAGATAAACGAGGAAACTGTTTTTTGGCGGTCGGTAAACGGGGACAATGTAAAAGAAACGTTTCTCATAGCGGATACATGCTGACAGCTCTAAGTCCGATGAGAGAAAGAGGCATATGCTCCCCCCAGTAGGAGTGGAAATAACTCGCGGTGGCTCGGCTGCCACTTGGTGGGGGAAAGACGGGCCAATCGGAACGCGGTTGCATGTCATGTGCTACACGGTCTATGCTTTAGCGCGCCACAACCAGGCATTTTGAAAATTTCAAAAAAATAATTGTAAATGAATCTCGAAAGATTCAAATAATTCATGATGAACGTATGATAAAAATATTAAAATCTGAATTGAGTCAATCCATAGCAAGACTTTGTAATCACGTTAAAATTCATCGGAACGAAGCTGTTCTATCAGCACGCGATAAATGATTAAAAAGCACTTATAATTTTTGTAAAAGTTTTGACAATATTCAGAAACATATTTTGCAGCAATGCATCCATTCATAAACGCTTGATTTTCATGAAATGACAATGGGTATAATAACAAACAAGGGATGGGGGGGGGGGGGGGGTCATACAAAAATCGTATAGTAAGTAAGAACCCGAGAAGCTACTGCGAGCATCTGTTAATTTCGTCAGTGTTTTATGGCGAAGAAAATCCCGTGCAGCTCTTTCGTCTGCTATTCAATCGCAACGCTACTTTGACGAATCCGCGAGAAAAATCCCGAGCAGCCACTGTGGGCGCTATTATGTCACGCTACTCTAATTAATCGAATTCGCGAGCAAATCGCGAGGATGAATTGTCGCAACACTAATTCGCGGAAGAAGGGAGCGGACATTGAAGCCGCTCATGGTGGAGTCGTCGTTTGCGACTCCAGGGCACCATATCCGGTACCACCTTTGGTACCAGCTTGTCGCATGCTGCTCAGTTATTCGCAACTCTAATTCACCGAGTACCGAGCAAGGAAAAACCCGTTTGTAAATTTTCTTCGCAACGCTAATATCGCGAAAAGCTAAGAAGAGATGATTCCTGAAAAGCCCTAATTTCAGCAAACTCCCGCGCACCAGTTTGAGGTGCTCTTTACTTCGCAAAACTACTTTACAATGTCCTGATATGAGCAAAAACCGTGCACCCGTCTTTGGTGCTTCTTCTGATTTCGCCAAGCTACTTTAACGATTCGTTATTGCAACAAACTCCCGCGCATCTATCTGGAATGCGATATATCTCGCAACTCTACGTTTCACAAACCTAATGCGTGACAAACCCGTGCATCCATTTCTGATGCTGCTTCTTTTTTCGCAACGCTACTGTATAATTAAATTGACACATCTCCCGAAGACCCTTTTCAAGGGCAAGCAGTCTCGAAACTCTACATTACTAAAGATCCTAAACCGAGCAAAATCACGGGCACAGACTGTGCAGTTGGTCTCGCAAAGCTACTTTGGCGCATCTAATAAAAAAATTCAACGCGCTTATTCCTGTTCGCAACGCTAATTTCGCGTGTACTAATACGAACAAAATCGCGACTGCAGCAGCGAATCCCTCGATGGGCGGGGAAATTTCAAACCCACCAAATACCTTACTACTACTACAAAGTAACAACTACATGCACTAAGCGAGCACAGTGACAAAATGTAAAGAAAAAATAATGGCGCCCCATTCTAGAATCCGAGGATTCGAGAAAGGTCAGCCATTCGGTGCGACCCCTTCTTGCGACAGTTTGTCGGGGCCTCTTCGGCGGTTGCCTCTTCTCTTTTCGGGCTCCTGCCCCAGGAACGTTGCTCGAATATCTCGCCAGAGTGTCGAGACAATTTTGAGCTTCCCCGAGGAGCTTTCGCGGCGAAACAACGCGAGCGAAACGCAGACGAGCAGCGATTTTAGAAATTGCCGCCCGTGCATACGCCATTGCTCGCGATGCCTCCAATTTGGGCATGATATTCGAGCAAGCTGAAAGTAAAAACTAAAGCTAACAATCGCGACCGAACGAGATCCGGATCCGTTCGACCACGATTAATCCCAGAGGCAGACGTCTCACCCTATTCGCGCGCGATTGTGATAGCCTCACCTCCTGGCCCTGCCTGCTTATCTTAGAAAAATTCAAACACACTGTCGAGCTGGTATGCTACCTACCTACCTACCACCTATATTTAAAATGGCAAGTCGCGACTCAAGCATGACAATATATTCACTCATCGATCATCATTCAAGAGCCCGGGCGCAGGGGCCTACACTAGAGAGCCACCCCGGGGCGACTCCGACACCCGAACTCCGTACTCAACTTTCACGCTCTAAGGTTACGTACCATTTCCTGAAATCGACTGAACAAGCAAAGCGGACATTGCGTAATATGTAAAGTCAATCTATCGTCCACGTCGCGTACAAGGGAACCGTAATATCTTGGACCTGTGGAAGGTCGTGCGAGACAAATGGAAATATTTTGAAGTAAAACGGTAACGCATATGGTATGTCTTTTTCATCCATGTGTCTTTAAATTCTATATGACTTCAATATCAAATACCATATGCGCCAACTTATTCACCATGCGGTGAAACCGAGAATAAATTATAACCGCGGAGGCTCCTTTCGATAGAATCGATTCGGATTCGAGCAAGTACGAACGGCGAATTGTCGTTCGTTTCTAAGAGTTTGAAATACGACGCAAGATCCACGGCCTAGCCACAACACACAAACGCGGAAATTACGTCGTGCACGACTCGCTTTGACGTTGTTAGTCGCTAAAAATGATTAGTCCTAAGAGCTAATGCCCTTCTCGCCGCCCGGACTCATCGGCGTAGCACCTGGGCATGCCGATACGTCCGAGCTGAAAAGCGAGCACGAGCAAATGTCAACTCACCGTTTGTGCTGAAAATCCTGAGCTCGAAAAATGATTAATTAGAGATATCTAACGATCTACTACTCTTTCTCAAAAATATTGCTTCATTAAAATCAAATATTGATCAATATTGAAAGTTAACTGTTAATTTAAGCAAAGACTCTACTGTGAATATTTCTAATATCTCCAAGGTCAAATACTTTACGTTACATTGAATATCATAGTGAACTTTATATTGAATATTAAACTGAACTTTATACTGAAAATATTTATATTGAATTGGCAGACTAATGGCATGCAATGTCCTCGGGAGATTCCGTCATCGAAGTAAATGGATTAAAGGATATTGAAAGGACTGTACAAGTTGTTACTTCGATTCTAGAACCTACCTATCGCGAAGTGTCTTCTTGCACATTTTACATGGCAAAATTCTACGATTCTCGAGACCAACGGAAACGGAAAAAAGTCGGGAAGCAGCACGTAATTGTGCATTACAATTCTCATTGCGCGATACGAGCAAATATAATAGAAAATACGAAGTCGGATGGGTGATCCGCCTTCAGAATCTACGCGCGCAAAGTTAATTTCGCGCAATTCATTCGCGACTCGAGCGTATCGTTTTCGTACATTTATTCTGTACGCAATCGCGACGCACAAGAAGGCCTAGCCTGAGCTAATAAACATCCTAAATATGCAATTCCACATGAGTAGGATACTATCTATCGAACCCATGGTCACGGTGCTCGCAAAAAGAAATAATACAACCAGTCGCCCTTGCCGATTCGGACCAATCGTCCTACGACATGAATAGGGGTCCCGGAGGAATCTAAGTGCATGCGACTCACCGATCGCAGAAAACAATTAACGGGATGCCTTCTCCAGCCAGCTAAGCGCCGCACAGAGCTCCCTGATCGTCTGGAGGAGGTTATCTCTAAAAGGGAGGAACATTTTGCGTTAAAAATGATCAGCCTACCGTAGCCAATGAGAATATATATTTCAGAGAACATTATTTTAAAAGATTCAACTTACGAAATAAAATTCGTAGCTCCAGTGGTGGTACATCTGCCAACTGGAATTTCACCGACTCTAGCACCGTGACGAAAAATAGTATAAAAAAAAACGCGGCCGTTTCCCTCATAGTCGGCGAAAAGAGTGAATCTACTTTCTTCGCGATGAAATGTTGCAACGAGAGCCACGACGCTCTGGAATAAATGCCCTATCTCTTTAATTTCGATGCAAACACTGACTTTACATTCGCGGTGAAATTCAGGGGCAACGGAGCCTTCTAATAATCTTTAATGATAAACTTTAAGGTTAAGTCAGAGACAGGTGCTCTGTAAAGATTAAACAGGTACAGATAATACGTAGCAAACACTGTCTCTAAGACCGCATTGCGCGCGGCCACTAGTTGCTGAAAACAAAAGTGAGGAAGAGGGGGAAGGGGGAACGGAGGGGTGGCAGAAGGCCAAAAAAGGAAAGACCGACAAATTTCTCATATTTCCTATCACTCAACAGTCAAGCGTCTCTGTTAAAGATATTTGGCATCTACACTTACAACAAATTGAAGGAATAATACTCACGAAGTCCGAAATACTGGAAACTTTATCGCAGGAGCGTCCCGGTGGGCGAGGGAGAAACGGCACGAGCAACAATTTTCATTCTATTGTCGTAAAAACAGAAGAAATCAACGATTCAGTATCATATTCGGACGCGTAAACGTCAATAACTAACTCAGAGTTGAATTCGTGCAGAGTTTTTGAATATTTCTTACCGAAAAATGAATCAAACGGAGGAGCACAAATTTTAGAAACGAAAGAGGCAAACTTTCCAAGATGTCGGACGCTCTGCCGCTATGGCGCGCCGCGGCGGTGCACCGCATGCGCGCTCGCCTTCTGCGCAGCCGCCATGACGGCAGTGGGTAAAATAGGAATTAAGAGCAAGCGAAGGCAAATCCGAACCGGCGTAACATGCAATTTTCCAATGATACACTAATTTTACGTCTGCATCGTTACACACGATAAGAGAACTGCGATAGTTCGAATCGTAATGTTAAGAATTGCGCGTACTACGTGCCAATATAAGAAATAGAACTCACATATTCCGAAATATTTGCCCGTGAACCGCAACAGAGTCGAGAGCGGCAAGAGAGGAAGGCCTCGATCATCATTTTCCGTCCTATCGTTGTAAAGAAAGAATATATCCATGATTCAGTATTATATTTGGTCGTGCAAACACCAATAACTAACTGAGACTAGAATTCGAGCACAGTTGATGAAAATTTCTCACCGAAAAATGAATCCAATGCAGGAGCACACGTTCTTACAAAGAAGCGAGGGAAATAGCCGAGGACGACTGTAACGCCACTACTTCGGCAGAGCGCCACGAACCAGCGCGCAAGAGTGGCGGAAAATTCAAACGATCGTAAAATGCTCTGCCAATTACATTTGAATTCCATCTGCATAATATTTAAACTAATTAAGGACTTCTGACCGTTTAAAACATAAAATTAAAGATGGGGGATGGTGGACATATATCTGGAAACTTCCAGATTTTTGGGGATTCGCAGCCAATTAGCCCGTTATTGCTTTCAATGCGAGGAAAATAAAATAAAATAAAAGTTTTCGAGTCATTGCGAGCAACAACGACCCGGGTCCCACCACGTGGAGGTTGCTGCGATTAGGGACCCAAAAAAAGTGGTCATCCATCCGCCACCGCATTTTGTCTTTCACGTGAAACATTTTCCCATCATTTTTACAGGTTTAAACGACGGAATGAACGACGGAATGAGCGACGGAATGAACGACAGAATGAACGACGGAATGAACGACGGAATGAACGACGGAATGAACGACAAAATGAACGGGAAAATGTGTCAGGCAAAATTTCTTGCTCTACTTTACTTTCGTTACCCATCTCGCACTGGGAGAAATAGATTCCCGACCGTGATGCGACGAGCATCCACTGCTTAAGGACTAACGCGAAACTTATTCCTTATTAAATTAACCTTACGAATAATCTTAATCTAAACATACGACGAACGTCTTAGAGTCTAATCCATTACATTTACAATTTGACCGTCCGCTCGCAATTTCAATCTGACCTTCGATATGGGAGCAGTTTTTGTACACAGTGAAAATCATTGTGCATATGCAAATACTGATACCATAACATTTTTGGTCTAATTAACTTAAATACTATTTGCGATCGCGAGTACTTAAATTTATTCTCGTTCTTCTTCTTCCTTCAGGTGGTAGTCTTGAAAATCTTCCTAACATCCACCTAAATGAAAATTATAATCAGCAGTTATGATTTCCTATCTCGGGGGAAATACAAACACAATCTGAGCCTGTCTAATTAACAGCAAAGATTTCTTTGCAAAATATTGCCTGACTGCTTATCTCTATAGCAGAAAGCAAACCTCTTGGCCAGAAAATGAAAAATGCATTCTGCTTGAAGCAGAATGAAGAGAAACATCGCATTGCTTCAAGAATGAAGAAAGTCAGACAACAATTATGTCATGAATCAGACTTCGAAAATAATACAGACGATACTTTGATCCAAAAATCAAACGTATCGAAACCATTAACAACGAAACCATTAAGAAATGGTAATCACATGATTGTAACAAAATTTCAGAAGAAATATCTGCAAACCTAACACACAATTTGCAACACAAGATGTCACCGAGAAATGTCCATCAATCTCCTTTCGATGTGATTCGATTCATGCAATTCCTGCAACAAAAACTCATTTGTTAGTAAAATTTCATTACACTGTGGATTCCCCCAGCGTCTCTGGACGCCTGTCTCTCTTAATTTCCATGTGCATGGTCCACTTCATCTCCCCTAAATATCCATTATTAGTATTCCGTCTTCTGCAACAGACTCTCATTAATTTTGCCCAAAACGCACAACATAAAACGGAATATCACCGACCCTTGAATATTGTAACAGACGAGTATCGAAATTTACGAAAATCAAATGAAGCATAATTTATTAAAAATTGTAGGAAATGCAAATGTTATAAACTTTACGATAAAGAATGATCAGAAATTTAACAAAGCAAATATAAAATTTGAAGTTACATACCGAGTCGACAAACGCGAATTGAATAATATGGACAATTTAGCAAATTGTGCAATGTCACAATCATTTGCTATCAAATAAATTATTTAAATGAAAAAAGCTAATTCCGGCGCAGTTACATTCGAAATTATTTGAAACCTTTTCATCATCCGAGCATAAAAATCAATGCATCACTCTTTAATTCGCGACGCGAGAAGTGTTAAATAAAGACAGACTTCCCTCTTTGCTACAATATAACTCTACTATTTAGTGAAATAAATAAGCAAATATCTAAAAGCGACGCGTTTACTTCTTATCTGTATTTGCCATCCGTCTATCACACTGTAATTTCGATATATATGTTTCGGGCGCAAGTTTGTTATATTCATTCTATTAAAAAAGTATGCAAAACCCGTGGTCCGTAATTTTTGTAAGAAATTTGCGAGAATTTATCGAAACCTCTACGTCGACGCGGTATTCTCAGAAAAATGTCATCGCGATACAAGTAAAAACCAGACAATATTAAATTAATAATTTTAGCCATGACAGCCAGCAGCGTGTTTTCTATTTCGCGAGTTTTATTAAATTAACTGACACTCTTTTTCTATCTGTGTCATCAAATGTGCATCTAACTTTTTGCACTTTTATTTGCGGAGTGGTTTCAATGACCACGATGAAATTCATTGTCTGATTGATCTCAATAGACAATACATAATATAACTTGACAAAAATTCTATAGAAATCCTCAAAATTTCTTGTATTAAAAGAAACATTTACAGCAGTATTTCTATTTGCAAGCACTTGATTAACAATATAAAAATCATGACATGAAGAAGCCAAAAGGCGCTGAAAATCCCGAAATCATCGAGCAGCCAAAAGGCGCTTTCAATAAAAATCGCGAGAAACCCGTGCCATTTCAGGCTGTTATTATTCGCAACGCTAGCTCAAAACCCGCCTATTGCCATTTCATGGCTCTCATTCTTCGTAACGCTACTTTAAAACCCGCCTATTGCCATTTCATGGCTATCATACGTAATATTATTTAATAAACAATCGCGTACTGCCATTGCGAGGCTTTCATTGTTCGCAACGCTACTTCAAAACCCGCCTACTGCCATTCCGGGGGCTCTCATAATTCGCAACACTACCTATCCGGGGAAAAAAAAGCTATCGTTGGGAGCAAGCCTCCTGAGGCACTCCATCGGGAGTTGCAATTTTGCAACTCCAATGGCTGAGTCTCAGCTCAGCAGATGTGCATCTGTCTCAGCTGCTTTTGTATTTCGCAACACTAATTTCACGATCAGTCAAAGAAAAACGCGTCAGTTTGATATTTCGCAACACTAATTTACAATTTATTAAGAGCAAACTCCCGGGCACCTATTTCAGGTGCTAAATCGCGATGCTATACTCTACAAATTAATAAAAAAATGCTAATTTTAAACAATATCCTATAGTATAGGAAAACAAACTCCCGTGCTCCTTCTTCAAGAGCTATGTCGCAAAGCTACTGTAACAATTAATTATTCAAAGACAAGCCGGGCACTTTCCGTGCATTGTTTCGCAACGCTACTTTAAAGAATAATTGTTCAAAGAAAAACCGGGCACTGTTCGTGCTTCATTTCGCAACGCTACTTCTAAAGATCTAATTAAAGCAAACTCCCGTTCGCCATCTCGGGCGATCTCTCTCGCGACTCTATCTCTAATTTATTATAATATTCTAATAAAGAAAAAACCGAGTATATTCTTATCGCAACACTAAAAACTACCAATTAATTCGAACAAATCCGTGGGTACCACCCGGGGCTACCTTAAATTCGCAACACTAACGAGCAAGGAAAACGCAACTCTAACTTCGCGAATGAAAACCGCATGCAGCCAAGATGCACTCGTTGGACGGGAATGTTACATCCGTCAGAGGACAAATACAAAAAGCGAGCATAGTGAATTAACAAATACTAACAATGACTTTCCATGCTAGAACCCCAAAGAGATTCTAGGATGAAAAGCCATTCGATGCAGCCCTCTTCGTGACAGTTTGTCGGGCCTCTTCGGCACTTGTTAGCCACTTCTTCTGCCGCTAGAGAATGCTCGAATACTTTGCGCCAATATAATTCTTACTATTATCAAAATTCGACAGTGAAAACCACACCACGAGCGTGCAGAGCGTATTCGCTGCTCGTGTAGCACAGTTTTCATAAAAAAAGGCAAAGTATTCGTGCCTCGCGCCGGGAGTTTCACCACGTGCGCAGAAATTTACATACTAGAAACTACGGTCAAAAAGAGGGGGACACTCGGTTTGACCGTAGTTTGATCCCAGGTCCAAGCATATCACTTTTACCCGACCTACACAGCGAATGTGATATGCTGAATTCCTGGCCCTTCCTGCTTATATTTAACTCACATTCAAGAACGGTATGCTACCTACCTACCTAATACCTATATTTAAAATGCAAATCGCGACACAAATCACACAAACACACATCACTCCACGGTTCTCAATCAGGAACCCGGGTGCATGGGCCTAAACTAGGGAGGACTCCCCGGGGTTCCTCCGACACCCGAGTTCGCAAACAACTTTCACACTCTAAAATGTACGTACCAATTTCCTGAAATCGACTGACAAGGGTGGCGACCATTGCGTTATTTCATTACATTACTACCGCGACTTGAAATATTTATAGAATTATAAATATTTGTCATTGTATCGTTTGATATTTGAGGCAATGTATATGGTATATGTTTCACAGATAGAGAGAATTTCATCATTGGAATACCATATACATAGATGAGTTGTAGTAAGAGTGAAAAGGAGAACAAGGCAAAGTGTATTGTTCAAGTTTGTATAAGTTATTTTATAATACGAGAAAATTTCAAGCGACGCAAGATCCACAGCCTAACACACATCACACACATGTGGAAATTACATCGTGCACGATTCGCCACCGCAATGTCAGTCGCTGACTTTTCAAAAAAAAGGCCGTGCCCACCGCCTTTACCCATTCGAAGTGCACCTAGGCACTCGAATGAGTTCGGGCTTAAAGTGAACACGGCAGGACTTTGTACTCACTGCGTATTTTTGCTGAAAATCCTAGCTACGAGGATGATTAGTAGAATTCTAACGATCTGATTTATGAAAAATTGAAGCAAGTGACTCGAATTTGATATTTAATCAAGCAAATGACTCGACTTTTATATTTATTTAAGCAAGTGACTCGACTTTCATATTTGTTCAAGCAAAGAAAATTTGAATTGAAAAAGTGAACTTTATAGACGCAAAATACTCTACTTTATGAATTTGTAAATATGCAAAATTTACTTTGAATTGAAATTGTATATTGAAAACCGGGAGATCTCGTCATCAGGGGAAGAATTTTAACAGGGAAATGTATTAATTGTCACTCTGACTTCGAGATCTACCCGTCGCGAAATGCCTTCTTGCAGATAATAATATAATTGTTATCGAAACGGCGCGAAACAAATTTACAAAATTCCGAAATTTCGTCCATCAAAAGCACAAATCGAGCGATCTAATTTAAAACATAAATCGTCTCGAAGAAATCTATTAGCCGCGATCTTATAACAAATTTTGTTATAAGAATATTTTTCCAATGAATATAAAGAACGCACAATATTCGTAAATTGTTCATTTGTATTGATAAATTCGCAACGCTAACTGTAAATTTCATGATTACATTCATGTAAATAATGCAAAAATCGCGCTACAAGAAGGCCCTGTCCTAAGCTACGATATATATGACAGTACACAAGGAAAATATATAACAGTTTCTACTCACGAGTAATTTTTCAATTACTCGTGTTCACTATGCTCGCTTTATAGAACAATACAACCAATCTCCAGTGCCGCTTCGGACCTTTCGTCCTACGGCATGGTTTGGAGACCGGAGGGACAGTTAAAGTTTTTGACTCACCAGTGTCGAGACACCAGAATACCATTGGTTACCTTAGAATCTCTGCCACTGCTGTCTCTGCCAGTGTTGTCTCCGCCGCTGTTATCAAGGTTGTCCTCAGGTCATCTCAAGGAATGTCCAAGATCTAAAAAAAACAAAGCATTTCGCATTGCAAGAGGCAACATTCGTACAACGTTAAACTGCCTTCCGTTCCGATTTTACAAAGAAAACTATTTGAATTTTGAAAATAGAGGATGAAAAAAAAGGTCATAATTATATATCAAGAAACGTTAAGAGTAGATCGTAAGAATTGCTAGTTTATGAATGATTTTCAGAATTGAGAATTCAAGGAGAAGTTATATATCGAACTATGTACCGAAACTTTACGACAATTACGTAGAAATAAAATATCTCTGTGTTTACGTTACTCACCTTCAAGGCGGAAGGTGCGTCGCAGTTTCGCAGGGTACAGCGATGCCTCACGAATTCGAGCAAAGTCTGTAACAAAAATAAGACGCACATCTTAAATACTTATTCCCTGAAAATTTCATATATTGGGGACTTCTTTATTTTTATTTCTTTTTATTGGTAGAACATACAATGTAAGGGTATGGAAATTTGATAGAAATCTTGTAAGGACGTTTTCGAGAAAATTTTCAAGTAGCAACTGAAACTTGGGGAAAAATTGTGGGGTATATGCGAATTAAAATTTCAGCTCACCTATAAAAGATTTGCCCTTCGCCGGGGAGTGATTGTCGCCGTTCAACCATCCCGTCATTTGACTGTTCTGTAACAAAAAAATTCAGATTTTCATTAGTATATGCCGCCTTTGTATTTCTCGACTGCGAATTTTTATTTCCCGATCATGTGATACTTACTTTTTAAATTCGTGAAGCCTTGCCCGATGGAAATCCTTTCCACAGCTGCTCCTGTTGCACTGACTCTACTTCCGGCTAGGTGTAATTGAAAAAAAGACAATTCGCGACCGAGAATTATTTTCGGCGAACAATTTGATTCTACTTTCGCGTAAAGCTATAAACTTAAGTGTATAATATGAAATACGAAGCAAACACTGACTCTACTTTCGCGTATAGCTATAAATTTAAGTATATAATATGAAATACGAAGCAAACACTGACTCTACTTTCGCGTAAAATTACTAGAAATTTAACACTTATTAAAGTATATATAAAATGCGAAACAAACACTCCAGCGATGCCTCACGAATTCGGACAAAGTCTGTAACAAAAATAAAACGCAAAATATAAAATATTTGCTCTCTGAGAACTTGAAAATTTAGCTAATTCTTTATTTAGTATAAAAATGTTGCAAGTATTCTCTGAGAACTTCAAAAGCTAATTGATACTTTATTTTCGTTAATTAAATTGATGGAAAGAACAAAGTTAAGTTTGCAAGGGAATTGACAAATTTCAAAGTTATGACGAGTGTACGGGATAAAATTTCAACTTACCTTCACAGACTTTGCCCATCGCCAAGGAATGATTGTCGCTGCTCAACCATCCCCTCATTTGACTGTTCTGTAACAAACAAATTAACATTTTGGTTAGTTTATATATTTCTTTTTAAATTTTTGTATTTTTCAATTAAAAATTTTCATTTCTCGAGCATCTTATACTTACTTTTAAAATTCGTGAAGCCTTGCCCGATGGAAGTCCTTTCCACAGCTGCTGCTCGATGCACTGACTCTACTTCCGGTTCGAACAATTTTGAAAAAAATAAAGAAGCTACCACGACCGAGAATCATTTTCGGCGAACAATTTGACTCTACTTTCGCGGAGAAAAGAATTCTTAATATTTTTAATAATTATTCAAAAGATATTAATAATTATAATAGCGGGATGCAAACACTGACTCTATGTCGCGTGAATTTCTTATAAATTGAAAAAATATTGAGTAATAAATATATACAGATATAAATATTAATATAATACGAAACAAGCACTGACTCTAGACCGCATTGCGCTCGGCCACAAATTTTGCTGAAAATAAAAGGGTGGGGTGGGGAACACAAGAAAATCAAACAACCATGTTTATCTTTTTCATATCAAATCAAGTGCTTGCTTCAAGAAATACTGCTTAAAAATTATGTCTTATTCATTGATTCGTAATGTTCTTTGTGTAATACAATATACTACTAACTAAATGTATAAACAGTAAATACTGCGGGCTGCCACTGTTAAAGTTATATGATTAGTCATGCCTATTCCCTATTACATATGAACACTGTAACCCCCTTCGATAAATTCACGAAAATCTTTATAGAAATTACGGACGAATCTAACGCAGGACCTTAATACCCTACATCGGCAAATACGGTTTTTATTTACTTCTATACTCATGCCCTGAAACCTACGTAAATCCATTGCAGCGTCTCAAAACGGAAGGATAAGTCGTAACATGTAAATACCAAGTAAAAACGATTCGCGATTTATTTGTAGCATAGAATTGTAGCCGTCGAAATTTAACACCGGAATTGGTAAACACTGCCAGAATAAGGAGCAGCTTTCTTGGAAGTCGACTATCGTTTTGTAAATATTGACTAAATACTCGTATATTGTAAAAGGTTTCAAGTAATCCCGAAAGATTTCAATCGTTGCATGCTTCCGTAGAACCGTATTAATCCGTAGAAATGTAAATTCAACTCGTCGGATGTTCGACTCGATATCAATTAATATGAATATTGTATAAATTCAAACAAAATATCGCGAAGACCCGAAGTAAATGAAAATGTTACTTGCGTATGGCGTAGTAACATCTTACTCTTTGTTGCTCCACCGTGCACGTGTCCGAGCGTGCCAGCCCGGAAGGTCGTTCAAAGGATACTCCGAGTCCTGCAAGCACGCACGAGTAAACTATTAAATAACTGCGTAAAAGTACAAAGATTCCGTATAATCACGTTTCAGAGCAACAATAATCGCGTTCTTCGCCAATAAAATCGAAATTCAAAGCTATAAAACAAATACTAATGTTGTAGACGAGAAAAGTGTTGCGTAAATGTCGCGAGAAGTCAGTGACGTCACCAATTGCGTCGTAGTTATTTCGCGATTGTTACTAAATTCGTAATTATTATTGTCAAAATTGATAGATATGGTACAGCAGAAGACTATTACTTAGTAGATAAACGAGTGAACTATTTTTTAGCGGTCGGTAAACGAGGACAATGTAAAAGAAACGGTACTCACAGCAGATACGTGTTAACGGCACGAAGTCCGGAGAGTGAAAGAGGTAGGTGACCCACTGGTAGGAGTGGGGATAGCTCACGGCGGTTCGGCTGCCGCGCGGTGGGGGAAAAGCGGGCCAATCGGAATACGGCTGCATGTCACGCGCTACAAAGCCTATACTCTAGCGCGCCAAATCCAGGGATTACGAGAAATTTCAAACAAAGACTTATAATATCTCGAAATAAGAGATTTGAGCATGAATTATTAAAATAGTTATTAAGTAGAAGGATCTCCACCGATAATATGTAGAAGATATATCGTTTAGAGCAGAGAAACGAAACTTTTTACTTATTTAAATAACGAGAAGTTGTTCTTTATGTGATAATATAGTGTTAATGTTCAATGACGATATAAATCAATATTAGAATTTAAAACAATTTGGGTACCAAAACCGTGAGAGCCGATCACATAACTTCAAAAGTAACAACAGGTCTGCCTTCTTTCACTTTGTCTTTAAGTTTGCGGCTTTCTCATGAAGACCATATTTATAATGTTTCCAATTCACATTCGCATAATAATAGCATAATGCAGTTACTTTATTATGCTATATCTACGAGTGAATGAATAACCAAATCAATAGAGACAGCATGATCGCACGAGCAACAGTGATAAAGAGAAAACATCTGACCACCGTTGACTCTTCTCCAATGCGAGGCTTAATTTCTACTTAATCGCGAAATCGCAACGCTAACTTAAACGCAAATTCTTAGATATAATTTAAACTAGGAATCCGAACATTCGGTAGTCAGGGCTACCGAATATTCGGATTTCGTGGCTATTCGCTCGATACCACTTGCTATTTAGTATTATTATTGAACAAAGGATCGTGCTAAAAGCACATTTAATATAATTTAAAATCATAGCAAGTGATATCGACCCAGGTCCCACCGCGAGGAGGTTGCCACGAAACGGGACCCAAAAATGCATGCCCAACCAACCTCCATTTCATTCTGCTCTTCCCCTGAGACACTTTCCCTCGACATTGACGAAGTCAATGTCGAGAGAAAATGTGACAGAGGAATCGCCGACTCTACTTTTCTCATTCAGTTTCGCGAAAAGAGATAGACATCCGCCGAGTGGTGTCGATCTCCCTTTACAATATTTACTCATTCGACATTCCTAATTCTCGTCTCACTTTCCACACGCAATCACTCTTACAAAACCATAATATCGCATCCATGCTCAAGAAATATCCGAGAAGAAGGCAAACGACTTTGAAAAGCAAAATGAAAACGCGATCGCGAAAGGGGGAAGAAAGTTAGTCTTCTGCGGCTGGAGTCCAGTTGCGCCCCCTCCTGAGGCGGACTGGGTCGGTACGATCTGTAGCTGAACCGGATTATCTGCGAGGCGGGTCATGATCCAACCTGAACCACGACGGGGTTGCGTCTTTGAGCCCTCGGGTCGTACGTCGACCGATGACAAATGCGATCATCCGGTCGGTGGTGGAGCACTGGCCAGTCGCGTTCCGTAACTGGACGCGATGAGTGCCAGAGGTCACGTCTTACAACGACGAGGCTGCGTAACGTGGCGGCTCATCGGCCCAGTCAGAGGGTCCGGCTTACACCGACACAGTGCCCCCCCATCGATCGGTATGAACCACATATGTCATAAGTCGATCGTACGACCTTCGGCTCAAAGACCAACCCTGAAGACGTCCCTGGGCCGTAGAACCAAGCTTCTCGCTTCCGCGCCGCCGCAGAAACACTCGTCGGTCTTCTGGACAGGGGCTGCAATTGGGATAGGAAGTAAGTAACGAGGACGGCTACACGAGAAAAACGTTTGCCTTCTTTCGCATATTTTCGAGAGCATGGAATTGAGTTACGATGACACTCTTGCATTCAATTTTACGCTTAGGTGACATTTTTAAATCTAACTTAAATCTTACTGGAACTATCTTAACGCTAAACGATGTCTTCTTTCGAGGTGATGACTTGATCTTTTAATCAACGAAGAGTTAAAGAATTGTTGTCACCAAAGAAACAAAACGAATAGTCAGAGATAAAAGCGAACAAATCTGCCCAACGTTGACTCTTCTTCGATGCGAAGCTTAATTTCTACTTAATCGCGTAACCTTAAAGCTAACTTAAACGCAAATTCTTAGATGTAACTATGACTAGGAATCCGAACATTCGGTAGCCAGGGCTGCCGAATATTCGGATTTCGTGGCTATTCGCTCGATATCACTTGCTATTTAGAATTACTATTGAACAAAGTATCGTGCTAAAAGCACATTTAATAAAATTTAAAATCATAGCAAGTGGTATCGACCCAGGTCCCACCGCGAGGAGGTTGCCACGAAACGGGACCCAAAAAGGCATGCCCAACCAACCTCCATTTCATTTTGCTCTTCCTCTGAGACACTTTCCCTCGACATAGACAAATTCAATGTCCAGAGAAAGTGTAACAGAGGAATCGCCGACTCTACTTTTATTTTTTCTGTTTCGCGAAAAGAGATAGACACCCGCCGAATGGTGACGATCTCCCTTTACAATATTTGCTTATTCGACATTCCTAATTCTTACATTATTTTCCGCTCACAATCTTTCTTACAAAACTGTAATCTCGCATCCATGCTCAGGAAATATCCGAGTAAAAAGGAAACGACATTGAAAAGCTAACTGAGAACGCGATCGCGAAAGGGGGTGAAAGTTAGTCTTTTGCGGCTTGAGCCGAGTCACACCCCTCCCCGAATCGGATTGGGTCGACGTGAACTGGACTAAGCCGGATTATTTGCGAGTAACGTGTCATGGTCTAACCTCGAGCACGACAGCGTTTCGTGATTGAGCACACAGGCCGTACGTCGACCGACGGCAAATGCGGTCATCCGATCGGCGGTGGTGCACTGGTCAGTCGGGTACCGTGACTGGACGTTAATGAGTGCCCGGGGACACATCTGACTACCACAAGGGCTGCACGACATAGTCACTCTGTCCAGTCTGAGGGTTCGGCCTACACTACCCCAGTGCCCCCCCGTCGATCGGTATGAGCCACATATGTCGTAAGTCGATCGTACGCCCTTCAGCTCAATGACCAACCTTGCCGCGTCACTGGACCTTGTACTACGATAAACGCTTCCGCACCGCCACAGAAACACTCGTCAATCGACCGGGCAAGGGGTGCAACAGGGATACGTAACGAGAATGACTACAAGAGGGAAACGTTTGCCTTTTTTCTCATCTTTTCCTGAGCATGGAATTGAGTTACGATTACATACTCTCTTAAATTCTTAAAATATTCGGATTTCGTGGCTGCTCGCTCGATACCATTTACTATTCAACGTTACTACTGAACAAAGTATCGTGCTAAAGGCACATCAAAGAAAACTTTTAATGACAGCAAATGATATCGGCGAGCACGGAATCGCGGTACAATAGTTCCCTGAATACCAGTTTACACTTAGGTGATATTCTTAAATCTAACTTAAACCTTACTTAGAACTATCTTAATGCTAAACGATGTCTTCTTCGGTGACGATGACTGTAATTTTTAATCAACGAAGAGCGAAAGATTGGAGAAGAAGGAGAAGCCGCAGGGATGTTAAAAAATTGTTGTCACCAAGGAAACAAAACGAATAGTCAGAGATAAAAGCGAACAAATCTGCCCAACGTTGACTCTTCTTCGATGCGAAGCTTAATTTCTACTTAATCGCGTAATCTTAAAGCTAACTTAAACGCAAATTCTTAGATATAACTAAGACTAGGAATCCGAACATTCGGTAGCCAGGGCTGCCGAATATTCGGATTTCGTGGCTATTCGCTCGATATCACTTGCTATTTAGAATTACTATTTAACAAAATATCGTACTAAAATCACGTTTAATAAAAGTTAAAATCATAGCAAGTGATATCGACCCAGGTCCCACCGCGAGGAGGTTGCCACGAAACGGGACCCAAAAGTGCATGCCCAACCAACCTCCATTTCATTTTGCTCTTCCTCTGAGACACTTTCCCTCGACATTGACGAATTCAATGTCGAGAGAAAGTGTAACAGAGGAATCGCCGACTCTACTTTTCTTATTCCGTTTCGCGAAAAGAGATAGACACCCGCCGAATGGTGTCGATCTCCCTTTACAATATTTACTCATTCGACATTCCTAATTCACGTCTCACTTTCCACACGCAATCACTCTTACAAAACCATAATCTCGCATCCATGCTCAAGAAATATCCGAGAAGAAGGCAAACGACTTTGAAAAGCAAAATGAAAACGCGATCGCGAAAGGGGGAAGAAAGTTAGTCTTCTGCGGCTGGAGTCCAGTTGCACCCCTTCCTGAGACGGACTGGGTTGGTACGATCTGTAGCTGAACCGGATTATCTGCGAGGCGGGTCATGATCCAACTTGAACCACGACGGGGTTGCGTCTTTGAGCCCTCGGGTCGTACGTCGACCGATGACAAATGCGATCATCCGGTCGGTGGTGGAGCACTGGCCAGTCGCGTACCGTAACTGGACGCGATGAGTGCCAGAGGTCACGTCTTACAACGTCGAGGCTGCGTAACGTGGCGGCTCATCGGCCCAGTCAGAGGGTCCGGCTTACACCGACACAGTGCCCCCCCATCGATCGGTATGAACCACATATGTCATAAGTCGATCGTACGACCTTCGGCTCAAAGACCAACCCTGAAGACGTCCCTGGGCCGTAGAACCACGCTTCTCGCTTCCGCGCCGCCGCGGAAACACTCGTCGGTCTTCTGGACAGGGGCTGCAACTGGGTTAGGAAGTAAGTAACGAGGACGGCTACACGAGAAAAACGTTTGCCTTCTTTCGCATATTTTCGAGAGCATGGAATTGAGTTACGATTACACTCTTACATTCAATTTTACGCTTAGGTGATATTTTTAAATCTAACTTAAATCTTACTGGGAACTATCTTAATGCTAAACGATGTCTTCTTTCGATGTGATGACTGGAACTTTTAATCAACGAAGAGTTAAAGAATTGTTGTCAAGAAAGAAAGAAAACGAATAGTCAGAGATAAAAGCGAACAAATCTGCCCAACGTTGACTCTTGTTCGATGCGAAGCTTAATTTCTACTTAATCGCATAACCTTAAAGCTAACTTAAACGCAAATCCTTAGATGTAACTAAGACTAGGAATCCGAACATTCGGTAGCCAGGGCTGCCGAATATTCGGATTTCGTGGCTATTCGCTCGATACCACTTGCTATTTAGTATTACTATTGAACAAAGGATCGTGCTAAAAGCACATTTAATAAAATTTAAAATCATAGCAAGTGATATCGACCCAGGTCCCACCGCGAGGAGGTTGCCACGAAACGGGACCCAAAAATGCATGCCCAACCAACCTCCATTTCATTTTGCTCTTCCTCTGAGACACTTTCCCTCGACATAGACGAATTCAATGTCGAGAGAAAGTGTAGCAGAGGAATCGCCGACTCTACTTTACTTATTCCGTTTCGCGAAAAGAGATAGACACCCGCCGAATGGTGTCGATCTCCCTTTACAATATTTACTTATTCGACATTCCTAATTCTTATCTTACTTTCCGCACGCAATCACTCTTACAAAACCATAATCTCGCATCCATGCTCAAGAAATATCCGAGAAGAAGGCAAACGACTTTGAAAAGCAAAATGAAATCGCGATCGCGAAAGGGGGAAGAAAGTTAGTCTTCTGCGGCTGGAGTCCGGTTGCGCCCCCTCCTGAGACGGACTGGGTCGGTACGATCTGTAGCTGAACCGGATTATCTGCGAGGCGGGTCATGATCCAACCTGAACCACGACGGGGTTGCGTCTTTGAGCCCTCGGGTCGTACGTCGACCGATGACAAATGCGATCATCCGGTCGGTGGTGGAGCACTGGCCAGTCGCGTACCGTAACTGGACGCGATGAGTGCCAGAGGTCACGTCTTACAACGTCGAG
Organism: Cerceris ruficornis; assembly: GCA_963989415.1. Lineage (NCBI taxonomy): Eukaryota > Metazoa > Arthropoda > Insecta > Hymenoptera > Crabronidae > Cerceris > Cerceris ruficornis. The sequence goes on from OZ022521.1 coordinate 13,175,995, forward strand.
GCTGCGTAACGTGGCGGCTCATCGGCCCAGTCAGAGGGTCCGGCTTACACCGACACAGTGCCCCCCCATCGATCGGTATGAACCACATATGTCATAAGTCGATCGTACGACCTTCGGCTCAAAGACCAACCCTGAAGACGTCCCTGGGCCGTAGAACCACGCTTCTCGCTTCCGCGCCGCCGCAGAAACACTCGTCGGTCTTCTGGACAGGGGCTGCAATTGGGATAGGAAGTAAGTAACGAGGACGGCTACACGAGAAAAACGTTTGCCTTCTTTCGCATATTTTCGAGAGCATGGAATTGAGTTACGATGACACTCTTGCATTCAATTTTACGCTTAGGTGACATTTTTAAATCTAACTTAAATCTTACTGGAACTATCTTAACGCTAAACGATGTCTTCTTTCGAGGTGATTACTGGAACTTTTAATCAACGAAGAGTTAAAGAATTGTTGTCACCAAAGAAAGAAAACGAATAGTCAGAGATAAAAGCGAACAAATCTGCCCAACGTTGACTCTTCTTCGATGCGAAGCTTAATTTCTACTTAATCGCGTAACCTTAAAGCTAACTTAAACGCAAATTCTTAGATGTAACTAAAACTAGGAATCCGAACATTCGGTAGCCAGGGCTGCCGAATATTCGGATTTCGTGGCTATTCGCTCGATACCACTTGCTATTTAGTATTATTATTGAACAAAGGATCGTGCTAAAAGCACATTTAATAAAATTTAAAATCATAGCAAGTGATATCGACCCAGGTCCCACCGCGAGGAGGTTGCCACGAAACGAGACCCAAAAATGCATGCCCAACCAACCTCCATTTCATTTTGCTCTTCCGCTGAGACACTTTCCCTCGACATTGACGAATTCAATGTCGAGAGAAAGTGTAGCAGAGGAATCGCCGACTCTACTTTTCTCATTCCGTTTCGCGAAAAGAGATAGACACCCGCCGAATGGTGTCGATCTCCCTTTACAATATTTGCTTATTCTAAACTAAACTAAACTCTTAAATCTAGCCTTACTTACTATTGGCAATAAGTACAGGAAGAGAATAAACTATAGGGAAGCAGATCGCAGCAGCCTTTAACTTCGTTCGAGAAGAGAGGCAGATTATTATATCGTATTAATTTCTCAGCATTAGAAATCGTTATAATGAACGAATTATTTTTGAATGTATTAGAGGTTAATTTTTCTAGCAACTAAGATCCTGCCTGTAGCATTGCTAAATTTCATTAAAATCTAGTAAGACATCTATCCGAGGACTAAGTTCTCTTAAAGTTAAAAGCTTTCCTATTCAGTAACTTACTATTCTTAAAATTGAAAGTCTGCCTGTTCGGTTAATAACTTGTCTTAGAACAAGATATTAATAATTTGTCTTAAAGCTAAAAACCTGCCTATTCGGTAACTAACTCGTCTTAAAATTAAAATCCTGCCTATTCTGATAGGAACATACATTAAAATTAAGAGTTGACCACCTCCATAAAGACGATATCTTGCCTTAATATTTAAAACCTGCCTATTCAGTGACTAACTCGTCTTAAAACTAAACGCCTGCCTATTCTGAAACTAACTCGCCTTAAAATTAAGAGCTGGCTGGCTCGATACATGCACTATTTTGTCTTAAAATTTAAACCTGTCTATTCAACAACTAACTCGTCTTAAAACTAAACGCCTGCCTATTCTGAAACTAACTCGCCTTAAAATTAAGAGCTGGCCGGCTCGATACATGCACTATTTTGTCTTAAAATTTAAAACCTGCCTATTCAGTAACTAACTCGTCTTAAAATTCGAAGGCTGCCTTTTCGATAGCTAAGTTTTATAAAAATTAAAGTCCCATATATTCGATAATTAAGAGCTCTTAGAAGTAACGTCGTTACCATGTTTTCTTAATAACGAATAACCTGCCTATTAAGGAACTAAGTTCAATTCCAAAATGTTTGATAGTTAAAACCTCATGCAAAATATATAGGATTTAAGTTTCTTGAAAAATAAGGAATAGCCTTCTCCGAAAACTTAGTTTATCCGGTTACAAAAATATACTTAAACCAAAGATCTGCTTGTGCGATGTGTAGATTCCATTGAAACTGAAGAAATTGCCTCCCGATAACAAAGACCTTCTAAATTCCTGAGAATCGGATTTAACTGACACCTGAAATCTTTTGAGAATCAGAGACTTAACTATACGAAAACTAATTTTACCAGTTTCGATGATAATCTCAAATCGTTGGTTATCATCGTCATCACCATCATCGTCATCGTTATCGTGGAAGATCGGAATATTATACATTAAAAGAGAACGACCCACTTTCGCTACAGTATACACAGAATATCATATACGCGAGAAAACTCGAAAGAAAATTCGCCATCGATCTAAAGTCCTCGATTGCACTATCATAAAGTAAGAATGCGAGCTTATGGAACTCCATGTAACTGCAAATGTACGATAAAAATAAACCATGATTTGTGCAAAGCATTTGGGAAAATGTATCGGCGGAACTTTATCCTCAATGAAAAATTGAATTGAGAAAATAGGTAATTCGAACGGCCAACAGTCACAGTATCAATATTATTGTAGAATAAGATGAAATATTTTGACAATATATTAATTCAATTAATAGTTCGTAATGTTCCATTTGACAAACGCTTGCGAAAACAGCTTCACTTTATTATTAATCATAGTTATTTTAATCGTAAAAAGAACGCGAGCACCTGTTTCCGAGGCGCTACGGAAATTCGCGGCAAACGGAATCGCGAGCATCTTTCCGAGGTGCTATCAATTTTCGCAACACTAATTTCGCGACGAGCAATAATCGCGAGCGCCTACGCGAGGCGCTGTGAATTTTCGCAACACTAATTTTGCGACGAGCAAAATCGCGAGCATCTTCGCAAGACGCTGTGAATTTTCGCAACGCTAAGTTCGCGAAGAGTGATCGAACAAAATCGCGGGCAACCTCTACCGAGGTGCAGTTTTAATTTCGCAACTCTAATAATCGCGAATATTTTATACAATTGACGGGATAGAATCCCGCACTGGCGTCATGACATAGACGCAGTACTGTACTGCGATATTAATCGCAATTTTGCGATATTAATCGCAGTTTTGCGATTTTTTGCAGTGCTGAAATCGCGAATATAATATCGAATAAACCGTGTATTTAGTTTCGCAACACTACTTTAAAAAATAGAGAAAAGCAAAATCGCGTATAAATTTTCGCCACGCTACTTTGAAAAATAAAGAAAAGAGCAAAATCGCGTACAAATTTTCGCAACACTACCCTGAAAAATAAAGGAAAGAGCAAAATCGCGAATAGATTTTCGCCACACTACTTTGAAAAATAAAGAAAAGAGCAAAATCGCGTATAAATTTTCACAACACTACTCTGAAAAATAAAGAAAAGAGCAAAATCGCGTATAAATTTTCGCAATACTACCCTGAAAAATAAAGAAAAGAGCAAAATCGCGTGTAAATTTTCGCAACACTACTTTGAAAAATAAAGAGAACAAAATCGCGTATAAATTTTCGCAACACTACTTTATAAAATAATGAAAGAAGCAAAGACGCGTATTGTTATTTTCGCGACACTAATTTCGCGGACGAAGCCGAATTCGCAGCTTTTTGCTGCGATTCGGCGAAGCAACTAACTACCAAACAACTATTACTACTACTACTACAAGCGAACATAGTGACAAAGTAGTAACGTAAAACATGAACTTACTGTATATTTCTGAAAGAAAAAGGAAAGAATTAGGGTTAAAACCTGAAAATCCTAACGAGAATGATTAATTAATATAATAAAAGCGGCGTAAGAAATTTCAATAAATAACATGACTTTAAATCAAAAGACACCATAAATGTAAATGAATTGAAAAGTGAATTAAAATCTATTAAAATGAATCTACTTAGAGCATTAACACTCTATATGCAAATGAATTTAAAAGTTAATTATAATTAACTAAAAGTGACTCTACTGAGAACATTGAAATTTCTAGATCTATACCATCGTCAAAGTAATTCTTCGAAAACTTCAATATACATTCGTTATTATTACTTTGACAATGGAATTGACCACCTGCGAAATTCTTACATACTAAACATCCTAGAAAAATCGTTACTACTCGCGACTATGGTACTAATTACCATAATCGCGGTCACTATGTTCGCAAACTACTAGCACACATAAAATACAACCAGTCGTTCGGTGCCGTTTCGGACCATTCGTCCTACGGCATGATCGAACGACCGGAGGAACTTTGAATTTTGTCACTCACCAACCGAAGAAAGTGATGATTGAATGGTGTTTACCTCCCCGTTGAGATCGTAGTCGATGTGTGGCTGCGTCTATGGTGTGGCTGCGTCCATGGTGTGACTGCATCCATGGTGTGACTGCGTCCATGGTGTGGCTGTGTCCATGGTGTGGCAGCATCCATGGTCTCGCTGCGTCCGTGCATTGGAGATTGTCCTTCCTTTAACAAAAGAGAAGACAACATTATAGAACCTCTAAGGAGAATTATTTGAATACACGGTGGGTAAAATTAAACTCTAATTTAATTCTCGTAACCGTTTGAGTCTCTGGATATATTGGACAAATTTTGAGAGAGATGAAACAATTTTCTTTAAAGAGATAGAATATAGCGGATCTTTTTGATACTGACAATGAGACTCAAACGGTTAAAGTGAACCTTAAGTTTCAATTGAAATAGGGGTCGATTAATGAAAATATTAGTGAAATAATGAAACTTACATCCTCCATCGTCCACCGACTGCACGATGGAGGTCCTCTCCGCAGGAGCAGGCGCTGACTCGAGTTTCGCGATTTCGGTGATCGGTATTCGCGACCGGTACGTTGAAACGATTTACGGTGCGAAGAAACACTGACTCTACTTTCGCGAATACTCGTTTCCAGTATATTTTAAATATTTGCGATACAAAACCCGGCACTGACTCTAAGACCGATAAATCGGTCGCAAATTTTAATATGCAAGCGTTTGTCAATGAAACATTACATTTATATAATCGAGATACTTTAATTATGAGGTACTGACATTAAAATTATATCGTATACTGTGACTGTCGTCGTTCGAATTAATATTGAATGACAAAATAATAAAAAATGTCAACAATACAGTTCCCCAAACGAGTTACACAGATCAAAGTCCCATTTCTAATTAAAGATTTCCTAATTCTGTGAACTTCTAAGCGCGAATGTTATTCTATACTCGCACTGCAGACTTTACGATAGTGCAATCGAGTTCTAGAAAGACGGCAGCTTCTACTATTTCATTGGAAAAATATCGAGAATCTCGAAACACGGAGAAATTGTAGCGAAAGTGAGTAATTTCTCATTTAACGTGAGTTCCAGTTGATTGAGAGTCGCCCAACATTCCAAAACCTTCTGCCGGAGATACTGTAAGCAGAAATAACAATTGGACTTGAAAAAAATGAAAGCCATTTTTGTGAGAATTAATTGAGAACTGATATTGCGGAGGAAAGGAGGTGGAAATATTATGCTACGATAATTGGGAGTTTCAAGAAAAGAAAAAATGAACTGATAAAATAATAGAACATCTACGGGAATTCATAACCGAAAATAAACGTGCAACGATTTAACGGTTATATGAAGTTTCTGTGTTACATTAAGCGCGGTGCACATGCAAATAACATTTTATTAATTTTTCACAATTATTTAGTAACACTTTGCGGAAACTGTCACTTATCATTACTGACACCTTTTAAAAAATGTTGTATTTAATTGTTTAGATTATTTAGAAACTTGCGCGAAACTGTTACTGATGTCATTGACATTTACACGAAGCAATCACATTATGTCACTGACACTTCCACAAAACGTAGTATTTAATTATCCAAATTATTTAAAATCACTTGTGCAGAACTATCAGTGCATGTCACTAATACTTCCACAAACCATTGTATTTAATAATCGAAATAACTTAAAAACACTTGTAGGTAACTGTCACTTGATGTCACTGACATTTGCGCAAAACTATCACTTTATCTCACTGACACTTTCACAAAACATTGTATTTAATTGTAAAAATAATTTAAAAGCACTAGAAGGTAACTGTCACTTGAGGTCACTGACACATCCACAAAACGTTGTATTTAATTGTTGAAATTATTTAAAAACACTTGCAGGTAACTGTCACTTGAGGTCACTGACACATCCACATAACGTTGTATTTAATTGTTGAAATTATTTAAAAACACTAGCAGGTAACTGTCACTTGAGGTCACTAACACTTCCACAAAACGTTGTATTTAATCGTCAAAATAATTTAAAAACACTAGCAGGTAACTGCCACTTGAGGTCACTGATACATCCACCAAACATTGTATTTAATTGTCGAAATTATTTAAAAACACTTGCAGGTAACTATCACTTGAGGTCACTGACACATCCACAAAACATTGTATTTATTTGTCGAAATTATTTAAAAACACCAGCAGGTAACTGTCACTTGAGGTCACTGACACATCCACAAAACGTTGTATTTAATTGTCAAAATTATTTTAAAACACTTGCAGGTAACTATCACTTGAGGTCACTGACACATCCACATAACGTTGTATTTAATTGTCAAAATGATTTTAAAACACTAGCAGGTAACTGTCACTTGAGGTCACTAACACTTCCACAAAACGTTGTATTTAATTGTCAAAATAATTTAAAAACACTTGCAGGTAACTATCACTTGAGGTCACTGACACATCCACATAACGTTGTATTTAATTGTCAAAATGATTTTAAAACACTAGCAGGTAACTGTCACTTGAGGTCACTAACACTTCCACAAAACGTTGTATTTAATTGTCAAAATAATTTAAAAACACTAGCAGGTAACTGCCACTTGAGGTCACTGATACATCCACAAAACATTGTATTTAATTGTCGAAATTATTTAAAAAAACTTGCAGGTAACTATCACTTGAGGTCACTGATACATCCACAAAACATTGTATTTAATTGTCAAAATAATTTAAAAACACTAGCAGGTAACTGCCACTTGAGGTCACTGATACATCCACAAAACATTGTATTTAATTGTCGAAATTATTTAAAAACACTTGCAGGTAACTATCACTTGATATCACTAACACTTCCACAAAACATTGTATTTAATTGTTAAAATTATTTAATATCACTTTTAATTTATGGTTTAAGTAGTTTAATATTATAGCACACATGCACTAATAGTCGTAATCCATGATCAAGAGTGACTGGGTACCGATATGCAAGCCCAAAAATATGCATAGAGACCAACCTGTCAAATCGTTCGAACCGTTCGACTTCTGAAGCAATACTGTGCTCTATTGTCTCAGCGAGGCGGCTCGCTGAACGCGGTGCGTGCGCAGTGCACCCCACGTATTGAGATCCCTTTTCTCCATGGATAATTTTGCAAACTTCGGTTATTACAATAATTTTCGTCAATAATTATTTATTTCAGATGTAATTATTATTTAATAACCTGTCTCTGCTTATTTTTAATCAATTTTATGGTGAATAGAACTTATAGAAGTGAAGTACGTGAGTTTATAATTGACGATTTACTTTCCAATGCTTATGAATGTTTGATTGTTTATGTAATACTTTTATCTTATTGTTAAATAATATGTTTTCAACTGCTTCGGATGAATTTTAAGCAACCTCCAATATTATTTGAGGTATAAAATGTAAGTAAATGATAGAAAGTATTAATACAATTCGTGATATAAGTTACATTGTGCATTATTTGGATAGTTCATGGATTTCTCAGTAATTGTCGTAGTGATACACATATCACCGACATACAACATATCAATGACCGTTCTTTTTTTATTATTTGAGAACTTTCTTCACTGAATCTTGTTAAATTGATGAGGTAACTAATATTTCGTTATACTGATGTTATGATGCCGTTTTTTCGGTAATGCCGTCCTTCCGTCGGCGGTCCCTAAGTCAGAAAAATTCAATTACATTCCCTGAATAAGAGATTCGGGATCGAAAGAGATTCGAATTATTATTAAATTATTCTTTTAATATTAGTTATCAAATACGGAAAATGCCGCCATTATAAGAAGTTCTGTGGCATTATCAACGGTAGTCAAAACGTTGTTTTGAAATTAACAACAAGAGACCTCTGGTGTTAGTTTGTTAAAAAACAGAGGAATTCGTTTAATTAAGTTGTTGCGTTTTTGCTAAAAAAATTGTTATTTTTGAAATTGCTTAGAGCTTAGTTTTCCATTGTGAATTTAATTTGTCTGTTGAAGTAAATAAATTTAATTGAAAATAATAATTCGTATCGAAATTAATTCCTACAGTTCTGGGAAACACTTATGGTCGACGCAAGCGTTTCTTTCGCCCCGAGCATAAGATAGTGGCGGCTCAAGACAGTCCGTCGCCCTTTCTCAAAATAATTTTTTCAATTTATTTTTAACGCCCTTTAATCTTCTATTTCCCTTTAATGGCTACGAATCCTCGCCATGTTTTGAAGTTTCCAGATATATTTCTACCATTCTCCACCTTTAATGTTATGTATCAAACTGTCACAAATCGTTCATTAAATTTAATATCAGTCAGGTAGAATTGAAGTACAATTTTCCTCCACTGCAGCGTACATGTACATGCTCATGGCGTTCGGCCGAAGTAGTGACGTCACAGTTCCCTTGCTTGGTTGCACGACCGTGTACTCCGACTTTTCATTCGGTTTTTCCTGAGAAATTTACAGAAGCTGCGACCAAATTGTACTCTCAGCTACTAATTAGTGTGATTTGGGTAGAAATATAACACGGAGTAGCTGCTTACTTCTTTTTTATGACGAAACGAGGAAAGATATTGGTCAAGTCCTTCTTCTCTTGCCGCCCCGGTTGCACAGTCTAATATTTCGGTACATTTGAGGTCTATTTCTATTATTGCCAAATAGTACCAGTAATTCTTACCATTCCCATTCGATTTATCGCTGTTCTCTTATTGCGTCTAGCGATACAGAAGTCAAATTAATGTATAATTGGAAAATTGAATTTTACAGGGCCTTTGATTTGCCATCGCTTGCTAACGGTATCTATTTTACCCACTGCCATCATGGCGTCTGCGCAGAATGAGCGCGCGAATACACTGCTCAGCCGCAGAGGCAGACCATCCGACATCTTGGAAAGTTTGCCGCGTTCGTCTGCGAAATCTGGTGCTCCTACATTCGATTAATTTTTCGGTAAGAAATATTCAGAAATTCTGCACGAATTCTATTCCGACTTAGCCATTGGTGTTTGCGCGTCCGAATATGATACTGAATCGTTGATTCCTTCTGTTTTTAAGACAATAGGAGGAAAAATGTTGGTCGTGCCGTTTCTCTCCCGCCAACCGGGACGCTGCTATAATACATCTTTCACTATTTCGGACTTCATGAGTATTATTTCTTCAATTTATCGTACCTTTAGATGCACAATATCTTGAACAGAGACGTTTGACTGTTCAGTGACAGCAAGGATTAGAAATTTGTTGTTCTTTTCCTTTTTGGCCTTCTGCCATCCCTCCACCCCCTCACCCTCTTCATCACTTTTGTTTTCAGCAACTAGTGGCCGCGCGCAATGCGGTCTTAGAGACAGTGTTTGCTACGTATTATCTGTACCTGTTTAATCTTTACAGAGCACCTGTCTCTGACTTAACCTTAAAGTTTATCGTTAAAGATTATTAGAAGGCTCCGTTGCCCCTGAATTTCACCGCGAATGTAGAATCAGTGTTTGCATCGAAATTAAAGAGATAGGGCATTTATTCCAGAGCGTCGTGGCTCTCGTTGCAACATTTCATCGCAAAGAAAGTAGATTCACTCTTTTCGCGGACTATGAGGGAAACGGCCGCGTTTTTTTTTTATTTTATTTTTCGTCACGGTGCTAGAGTCGGTGAAATTCCAGTTGGCAGATGTACCACCACTGGAGCTACGAATTTTATTTCGTAAGTTGAATCTTTTAAAATAATGTTCTCCGAAATATATATTCTCATTGGCTACGGTAGGCTGATCATTTTTAACGCAAAATGTTCCTCCCTTTTAGAGATAACCTCCTCCAGACGATCAGGGAGCTCTATGCGGCGCTTAGCTGGCTGGAGAAGGCATCCCGTTAATTGTTTTCTGCGATCGGTGAGTCGCATGCACTTAGATTCCTCCGGGACCCCTATTCATGTCGTAGGACGATTGGTCCGAATCGGCAAGGGCGACTGGTTGTATTATTTCTTTTTGCGAGCACCGTGACCATGGGTTCGATAGATAGTATCCTACTCATGTGGAATTGCATATTTAGGATGTTTATTAGCTCAGGCTAGGCCTTCTTGTGCGTCGCGATTGCGTACAGAATAAATGTACGAAAACGATACGCTCGAGTCGCGAATGAATTGCGCGAAATTAACTTTGCGCGCGTAGATTCTGAAGACGGATCACCCATCCGACTTCGTATTTTCTATTATATTTGCTCGTATCGCGCTATGAGAATTGTAATGCACAATTACGTGCTGCTTCCCGATTTTTTTCCGTTTCCGTTGGTCTCGACAACCGTAGAATTTTGCCATGTAAAATGTGCAAGAAGACACTTCGCGATGGGTAGGTTCTAGAATCGAAGTAACAACTTGTACAGTCCTTTCAATATCCTTTAATCCATTTACTTCGATGACGGAATCTCCCGAGGACATTGCATGCCCTTAGTCTGCCAATTCAATATAAATATTTTCAGTATAAAGTTCAGTTTAATATTCAATATAAAGTTCACTATGATATTCAATGTAACGTAAAGTATTTGACCTTGGAGATATTAGAAATATTCACAGTAGAGTCTTTGCTTAAATTAACAGTTAACTTTCAATATTGATCAATATTTGATTTTAATGAAGCAATATTTTTGAGAAAGAGTAGTAGATCGTTAGATATCTCTAATTAATCATTTTTCGAGCTCAGGATTTTCAGCACAAACGGTGAGTTGACATTTGCTCGTGCTCGCTTTTCAGCTCGGACTTATTGGCATGCCCAGGTGCTACGCCGATGAGTCCGGGCGGCGAGAAGGGCATTAGCTCTTAGGACTAATCATTTTTAGCGATTAACAACGTCAAAGCGAGTCGTGCACGACGTAATTTCCACGTTTGTGTGTTGTGGCTAGGCCGTGGATCTTGCGTCGCATTTCAAACTCTTAGAAACGAACGACAATTTGCCGTTCGTACTTGCTCGAATCCGAATCCATTCTATTGAAAGGAACCTCCGTGGTTATAATTTATAATCGGTTTCACCGCATGGTGAATAAGTTGGCGCATATGGTATTTGATATTGAAATCACGTAGAATTTAAAGACACATGGATGAAAAAGACATACCATATGCGTTACCGTTTTACTTCAAAATATTTCCATTTGTCTCGCACGACCTTCCACAGGTCCAAGATATTACGGTTCCCTTGTACGCGACGTGGACGATAGATTGACTTTACATATTACGCAATGTCCGCTTTGCTTGTTCAGTCGATTTCAGGAAATGGTACGTAACCTTAGAGCGTGAAAGTTGAGTACGGAGTTCGGGTGTCGGAGTCGCCCCGGGGTGGCTCTCTAGTGTAGGCCCCTGCGCCCGGGCTCTTGAATGATGATCGATGAGTGAATATATTGTCATGCTTGAGTCGCGACTTGCCATTTTAAATATAGGTGGTAGGTAGGTAGGTAGCATACCAGCTCGACAGTGTGTTTGAATTTTTCTAAGATAAGCAGGCAGGGCCAGGAGGTGAGGCTATCACAATCGCGCGCGAGTAGGGTGAGAGGTCTGCCTCTGGGATTAATCGTGGTCGAACGGATCCGGATCTCGTTCGGTCGCGATTGTTAGCTTTAGTTTTTACTTTCAGCTTGCTCGAATATCATGCTCAAATTGGAGGCATCGCGAGCAATGGCGTATGCACGGGCGGCAATTTCTAAAATCGCTGCTCGTCTGCGTTTCGCTCGCGTTGTTTCGCCGCGAAAGCTCCTCGGGGAAGCTCAAAATTGTCTCGACACTCTGGCGAGATATTCGAGCAACGTTCCTGGGGCAGGAGCCCGAAAAGAGAAGAGGCAACCGCCGAAGAGGCCCCGACAAACTGTCGCAAGAAGGGGTCGCACCGAATGGCTGACCTTTCTCGAATCCTCGGATTCTAGAATGGGGCGCCATTATTTTTTCTTTACATTTTGTCACTGTGCTCGCTTAGTGCATGTAGTTGTTACTTTGTAGTAGTAGTAAGGTATTTGGTGGATTTGAAATTTCCCCGCCCATCGAGGGATTCGCTGCTGCAGTCGCGATTTTGTTCGTATTAGTACACGCGAAATTAGCGTTGCGAACAGGAATAAGCGCGTTGAATTTTTTTATTAGATGCGCCAAAGTAGCTTTGCGAGACCAACTGCACATTTTGTGCCCGTGATTTTGCTCGGTTTAGGATCTTTAGTAATGTAGAGTTTCGAGACTGCTTGCCCTTGAAAAGGGTCTTCGGGAGATGTGTCAATTTAATTATACAGTAGCGTTGCGAAAAAAGAAGCAGCATCAGAAATGGATGCACGGGTTTGTCACGCATTAGGTTTGTGAAACGTAGAGTTGCGACATATATCGCATTCCAGATGGATGCGCGGGAGTTTGTTGCAATAACGAATCGTTAAAGTAGCTCTGCGAAATCAGAAGAAGCACCAAAGACGGGTGCACGGTTTTTGCGCGTATAAGGACATTGTAAAGTAGTTTTGCGAAGTAAAGAGCACCTCTAACTGGTGCACGGGAGTTTGCTGAAATTAGGGCTTTTCAGGAATCATCTCTTCTTAGCTTTTCGCGATATTAGCGTTGCGAAGAAAATTTACAAACGGGTTTTTCCTTGCTCGGTACTCGGTGAATTAGAGTTGCAGATAACTCAGCAGCATTCGACGCACTGGTACCGGATGTGGTACCCAGTTTGGTAACTTCGAGTTACAAAACGACCACTCCTCTATGACCGGCTTTAAGGTTCGTTCACTTCTTCCAGGATTTAGTATTACGACAAGTAATTCCCGCGTTTTGTTTGCGAATTCGATTAATTAGAGTTGCGTGACACAATAGCGCCCACAGCGGCTGCTCGGGAATTTTCTTGCGAATTCGTCAAAGTGGAGTTGCGATTGAGTAGCGGTCTCTCATAGCCCCTTGCTTTTTACTATACTGATTGTCATCTTATGTAAGTCGACCGTTTCTAATTGTAAATTGTGTTACTGCTACAAAAGATGTTATTGAATATTACGGAATCTTTTAACAAACATGTCTATTTATCATTTATCACGTGCTGATAAAACCGCGTTGTTTTAATGAATTTTAACAAGATTGCTAAATCTTGTTATGAAATTAGCTGAAAACAATTTTTAACATTTTTAGTACACGTTCATTGGGGATTATTTGAATGTTTTTCCAAAGATTAAATTGTAGAGTGATTTTTCCTGCTCGTTGTTATTTTTTTTACATAAATCTGATGGCTGCAAGCGGATGAAAAATCGTGCGTCGCCTTAGAGAAACACTCTGTACGTATATTATATCTATAGTATATTTTCTAATTAATAAAACATATTTTTCTTATACCCGTCAAATTGATGGATTTCATACAATTAGGCATTAGTACACTGTTGATGGATGTATTGTTAAAATGCACCAAAGTATCATAAGACTGCAAAGCTTATCGTCAATGTTCTAAAAGAGAAATTAATTAATATCTCAAATATCGAATGAAATACATAAATCCATCGGCAATATTAACTATGGGAAATCGAGTTAAATATTCTCTATTTTGAGAAAAGTGAATTCAAATGAAGTTTCTTCCGAGTTATTGATAATTGCAAAGTATCGTTAGAATATTCGTATTTTCTTGGATAAAGAAATCGTGTTGATAATGCAGTTAACTAAATTCAAGATACTGAGTCGAGAAATTACCGATTCTATAGAAAAATTGATTAAGTTCCTAACACCAGTCTTATTAAGCGTCTGTCGGTAAAAATGAAAGCCACTCAGTATTTTGGGGTATCTGTAATATCAGGAATGAAAGGTTTATATGATCTTGGGCGGTAAATGGATAAAGTTGGAAGTGATGATAAAAAACAAAAGTTTGTCAGAATTTCTGCCTACAAATAGTTATATGTCTATGTCAAACATTGCCGTAAAGCATAGAAAAATCATTATTGCACAACAACTGCTGATTTAAACAAACTGTAGATTTCGCAAAGAGCGCCCTCACGACATCGAGCAAAATCTTCTTCAATACCAGTTGTCGGTACTAAAAAGTTTCTGCATTGCCTATGCAATTATATGGCTTATATAGAACATTATTTATCGAATTTTCCTATAAACTCCACACTTCTATTCCAACATCGTAAAACATTCTATTGCATACTTTCAAATTCATTCATAATTAAAAGGACAAAATAATTTGTTATTTCTATAAACATCTCTCCCCTACAACTCCCAAACCAATATCAACATATAACATCAGCATCAACGCCACCCTTAAAATCGTACTCGCAACAACCCCTTCACGAAAGATTACTCTTCACCTATGAAAGAGCAACCGGTGATAACATTCCCAGTATCAACGTACCACCTATTTAATTTAATGGTGCAAAACCAATCGATCAGCCCTGTGCGGTCATTTTTACCCCCTCACCCTTCGGCACGCATTGGTACCCACGTTGTACCGAAGAAATGCCGGCGATAGCCAACATCGGAAACTTAATCCCTCATGGTCGACTTTGGACCATGCTCGAGCATCGTTCGCGACTGTCACTATGGAATCAAAGTACACGCTCGCATATGTCACGTACGTACGCGCGTACACACGTTAAAATAGCCCGGAGCCCACGCGCAAATCCTATGTAGTTCACGTACAGGAAGATGTACGCAGACTCTGAAGCTCCATCGCTGCACACGGTTAGCGGCCGTGAGCTATGGGGGTTGCGAGCTGGCTGACGAGGGAGATGCGAGACTTGGCCGATGGTAGGAGAAAGAGAGGAGAGTTCTCCGGTACACGGTGGTGGGTAGAATATTGATCTGTGGGGTGGGCTTCGGGGATGGTGTCCTCGAGCCCTCCACTCCCGGCCACCCACTTCCCTGATCCTTCGTCTCTGTCTCACCAGAGAAACCTGCCGGCAACGAAAGCTAGAGTGGGGAGGACGCTAGTTGCGTGGTGGTCCAGTCCGCAGGCTCCCGCGAAATCGTGGTGGGACCGAGACCGAGGGTAGGGATGACACGAAGGAAGGGATGGAAAACGGATAGAATGCTGGAGGGACGGTTCTATCCATGGTGCGGTGCCTTCCTCGCGTCTATATCGCGGCGGTAGCTGCGAGTCGCGAGAGCTCGACCGGCAGCTCGTACACGACCCCGACCGCCTCCTATTTCAGGGTACCTTCAGTTCCGTTTGGATACCCGATCGCAGAACGAGGCGGTTTTCTCCCCCTCTCCTCTCTGTCTTTCTCTCTCTCTATTACTCTCTCGTTCGCTTGTTCATTCGCCCACTCTCACTTACCCTCTCTCTGTATCGTTCTCTCTCTCTTGCACTCAGGCTCTTTCGCTCTCTCGCTCACCCCCTCTTTCTCTCTCTCTCTCCCTCTCTCTCTCAAACACACACCCCTGGCGCTTCTGTTTCATTCGCTCTGCCTAGTTGTCGCCCCTTTGGCTCTATCCGCGCACACGCCTCGCCTCTGTGCCCGCTTCACCTTTTTCTCGGCCGCTGTCTCAGTCTACCGCGAGTCGCCCACGTTCGCCTGTAGACCTCGTAGCGTGGCCGCGTGTGATAGTGCTTGAACGAGGGTAGTCCCTCATTTGCACGGTCGCCCGGTCATCGAGCCACACCGGCCTGACTCGAATTTTGCCGTTCCCGTTGCCGGTGCGTGCTATGCCGGAGAGTCTCTCCGGTGCGCGAATCTCCTAGTCCGCCACGGAACGACCGTAAAGTGAGCGTCGACGATAAAAGTGACACGAACGATACCGCACGGGATAGTATGAACTGCACGGGAGGAAGGGATGGTGTTAGATGCGTGTCGGGTAGAACGCATTGATACCCTCGATGAAGGAAGCGACCGAGGATGAGGAGCATCGTTGAACTGGAACACCTTTGTACGTGGATTCGCGCGAATCTCCAACGTGGCGAATGAAAAAGGGAAAACGAAGCGCGGCGAGAGTATTTGATGTAAGAGGAAGCTCAGGAAGTCGGAACAGCACGCTTGGCCAAGTTGCCTGGATACGGGGCAGCACCGTGTTGCGCCCCGTTGAAGTAGGAGGAAGCGAAGGAGGTGGAAGGTGGTGCTAATACACGAAAGGATGGAGCGTGCAATGGACAGTAGTGGGACGAAGAACACGATGCACGAGGACAAGAAAACTGCGAATGTAGACCCATGGTGCGTCCAACAGTCGCGATAGTATCGTTGACTCCGTTTACAACGATTTTTCTCATGAAATCGTGAGAATATCGTCGCTTCCCGAATGGACGTAGCGTGTGGAAATAATTCAGATATTTTTGAGGAATCGAAGTTTTCGTGAAATTCGTGCAAATAACATTTCTTGCCCGCACGAAAGTGGAGATCACAAATTTCATACTCGTATCATCGAATTTACGGGATTACCGAGGGAATGTTGTTCGCGAATTTTCCGCGAATCCGTAGACCGAGATTGCAGTAATGAGAAAATCTAGCGGAGTCAAAGGCGAAGAAACTCAAGTGTAAAGCGGAAGGTAATGCAACCGCGGCCACTTGAATCCTCTCTGACTGCGATCACGAAGGAGGAGAGAAAACGTATAAGTGTTACTCGTGACAGTGAATGCCATTTCATAGATAAAGGACGAGAGAAAGAATTCTAGGAAAGCACGTTGAAGAAACGTCACTGATAGGGACACCTGCAAAGCAGACACGTCTGAAAAAAAAGACTCGTGAAACTTTCTATTTACATGCGCGGTGATAGAACGAGTCCTTTCTGAATAACGCACACGTCCAACGGTAAAACACGAGCTTGGAACGTAGGCGTTTAATTGATAAATGATATCAAGCGACAGATGCCGAATACAATTGTAGGTATGTTCGTATGGAAGAGTTAGAAGTCACTATTCAGCCTTTCTAGGTGTATTTTCTGCGTTACCGTTATTCTCGTAGTTGCCAGCAAAAATAGCTTCGCTTTCATTTCGAGTCTCGCTTTGTTCGTTTATTTTTCACTTATTTTTACCTCATTAAAGTTTCAAATACGTTAGTCAAAGTATAACTGCGTGGCATTCAAATTATGACTGGTGGAATTCAATATTCCTCAAGTAGTATAGGTTTATATAAAGGCAGTCTGACATATCGCGAAATTACTACTAACGAAAGGCAATGTTCGCTTTGTGGAAGTTTCTTTACGTTCGGTCAGGATGTATGATGGTTAGCTACTTAAACGATAGATCGTTTTAATTATTTCACATATCTCGGACTGAAATTTAATTGCATAATTTATTACAAAATTAATATTTCACCAATTTTACAACGCAGTGCTTTGAAGTCATAAATTCTCGTGTAATTGAAACTTAGGAATAATTTATCATAAATTTTCGTGGTCGTTTACGCAAGAAGTATTGTTCAAGATAAGTTCACTTATTTTCTTTGAATAATACGTGAAAAATTTGCGACTGTAATTCACACTGAAAGGGTAACGATTCTTTTCAGTCGAAGCACGTCTGACCAATGGGAATATGTGAGATCCCTTTCCACTTATAGAGAAATAGTAAACCAAAAGTTGCACTGAGAATCAAGAGAATCCTCAGCTTCAAAGATAACCGCAATCCATAAAGTTATTACGTATTCCGCGGAAAGAATATCGCTATAAATTATAATAAAGTTCAATCGATAAAAATCAGGCTCCCCATATTCTTTTCGTCTCTGCGGAAGATATATTTGAGTTCTTGAAATGTGACGACGTAAAGTAAAAGAATACTTTTGCAAACAATGATATTGTCTATGGAAATGCACAACGCCTCGAAGTATCGCACGATACTTCGGGACGAAGTTATAGAACGAGATTTATTTTTACGACAATACGATTCAATTTTGAACATTGCCTTCGCATGGAAGTAAGGCAGAAAATTTAGTTAGTAATATCGAGAGATGCATAATTCCATGCAAATTTTACGAGAGACAATATTCAGTAATTACTGTGAGAAATACCGCATCAGTATGGTCATTAAAACCGTGACAGGTTTACGTTCACTGACCTAGAATTAAAGACTACGCACACGGTGAAATTAAATTTTCTAATTACTTGATTTTCCAGTATTCGGTTCAGCCAGCAATCGTAATGTAGTAGCTAAACGTATCATTAGCAGCATCTATGAATTTAAATAATAGAACGGCAGTTTAGGTGATTTATATAGCTACAAATTTAAATATCTTGGTTTGCAGATTAAATTCTAGAATTATCTTATATTTATTCAATTTATGTATTAATGATAGGGAACCTTTAGAATGGTAGAATTAACAAAGTAATTAAGTGAATAATCTTTAATGACTTCAGAACACTGCGGCTTAGACGATAGATATTTATGAAAATTGAAATAAGTTCGACGGAAAGACAAGTTTTAATTATGCTATCGATATACGATGTGCAGCCACTTTACACGAGATAATAACGAATAAAAATTACACGCGTAAATACTTATTGGAGTATTCGCTTCTGGACTGTAATAAACTGCACAGCCTAACTTTATTTCGTACTAAACCAAGTCCATAGAATATTCTGAATACAAGGGATATCGACTTTCGTCCCGAGAATATATAGAAAGATAAAATCTTTTTCAAACACCGCATAAAAGTCGAGCCTTCGAAAAGCTACCGATACTGACCGAACGAAAACGTTCGAAACGTGTTAAGTTGATGTGCCTTTTAGCAAATCCATATCACGAATTCTTCCAATCCAATCAAACTCACCAACCAACGCTGATAAACTACTCCCAATAAACACAGATTCCAAATCACTTCAAACAATCACCCTTAAAACCAGAGGACATCTTACAAAACACTAAAAACACATTAACCTGTATAATTCCGATATTCTTCAAGCACCAGTAACAATTTCTCCACGTCAAAGCTCCTCCAACGATCCTTACAAGTATGAGACTCACCCTAAACCTCATTCCGCAAAACAAAGCTCAAGCATCGAGTCTAGTTTAACAATCAGGAACAATTGTTTTCAGGATCTGACGCGAGAATGCTCGAACCATCGGAAAACACTCCGCGCTGGTAGGCATTTCTCTCTTGATAAAACTCCGAGACGGTACATAGTCTCGAAAGAGTGTACGAAAGTGCGAATCCAAACGATTGGTTATGACGGCAAAATCGGGTGGCCCGTTAATAAGTGGATCGCGCTTATAGTGGACAATCAACGCGAGACAAATACGATCTAGCGACTTGCGCGATGATTGTAATCAGTGAAATAAATCGCGACAAAGCGTTCCCGGGCGACATCCGTGACGGTGGACGCAGGTAGAAGTGACACAGAAATTGTGCAGTGCATAAGCCGGAGAAGTGTCGACGAAGACACAGAGTATAAGGGAAGAAGAGGAGGTGAATTCGGTCTGCCGGGTTGACGCGAATACGGAGATGTCGACCTCGACGAGCCTGCAAAATTCATTCGCCATGGCGAACCAGACGAGAGGTCCGCCGCAGATGCGAATAAAGCTTTGTATGGTCAGCGCCGGTCTCCAAATAGTCCTCTTGCTCACCGTCCTACCTCAAGGTAAGCACTGCACAAACGTTTCCCGATTCTCGCGCTGCGATTATTCGAATTCTTTTTAGAGCATATTTTTCTAACGTGGAAAAACCCGTTTTGGTATGAGGTAATCGTAAAAAGAAGGCAGGAGATTTCAATTGGCTCTTTTGAACGAAATAACGAGAGTTTGTTGAAGGTTCGATTTGGCATTATAAAGAAAAAACAGTAGAGAGAAGAAATGAGTCGAAAGATTTATACGCGATGTGTAATGATAATTTCGAGTGATTAAAATTGTCAATGGCGTTTGAATAGTGTAAAAGTGAAACGTAAATGGAGAGTTTTTGGATAATGCGCCCTGTTTCGTGGTTCGTAGGATTGATAATGCAGGTCGTATGAAAATGTAATGCGTACTGAAAATAAAAAAAGTCTATATGTTGGTCGTGTAACGTTCGAAATTCGTCCATTTTAATAGCTTTCTACGAAATGACGGGTAAAATGACGGAAATCGTGGAAATTATGACGTCGATATATTTTCAAAAATGGACGTAAATTAAAACGGCAAAATATGCTGAAGTATGTTTATTTTTCGAAAGCTTTCGGCCGAGTGAATTTTCGGATAACGAAACGCATTATCTCTAATTCGATTTCTCGGGGATGATCGAACGTGAGAATACGAATATTTTATTGCGCCATCAAGTTACCATCATTTGCAGTTTATACTGGGATTTTTACGTCCAAACTACTTTTTTCGCTCGTTCGAATATTTTCAATTGTTTGCGATGGACCCACAGATTACTTGTTTGCATTCGTTAGGGTTGTATTCAGCGCGGGTTGTCAAACAGTTACTTGCCGATATCGAATTTACCATTTCACCATGCCTATAGAAAATTTTAAACCGCATTCGCGAGAGTAGGCAACCACTGTTTGCAGAAAAAAAGTGTATTAAATAACACACATATCCGACAAAAATCACAACAAAACTTTGTAGCCAGCAATCACGATAACAGCAGTAAAATGTGTTTCATTGAATTTCCTTAACACTAGATCTACGGCCGCCGTCAAATTGACGGGTTCCTATTTTTTTACAAATTTTTCTCAAATTGATAGAGGAACAGTACAATAAATATTTCACATGTATCTTATAATACACAAATTACTTAACTGATCGTATTTTTTACCGCGTGATCCATCTTTTTTCAAAGTACTTATTTAATATATTTAAATATACCAGATTTGGTGGCCGTAGATCTAGTGTTAATATCCTTATGGATAAGTTTTAGGGGTCCTCTTTATTCTCTTCAGACTCAAACATCTTCCTTTGTTCCATTATTTTATTATTTTATTTCGTGAAATATAGGATTTAATTACACATACGTGAAAGAAGCTGAACCATTATTCTCTCCGGCTAAAATAATATGATAATAAGCACTTTACGTACCCCGACTTTTTCAGCTTAATGTGTGCGCAGGCAGTAAACCTGAGGAAGTCATTAAAGTTCTATTTAGTCAGGTTATATGAATAGTCTCAACTGATTTTAATACAAAAAGTTCTCACGGCAATTGGTCGAGGTGGCTACGAGTTAAAGTGATTCTTAATTCGAACATTTCAAAATAACTATCAATCATATAAATGTTAGTAAATACAAAAGTGTGTTAAAGATAGGAAATAAGAAAGTTACCCTGTAAAGCAGCAGCGGTTAAGGAATTTTTAGTGACCCGCTCGTAGGATCTCATGTACTCGATGAAATTAGAATGTTTAACGTTTGATAGAATGAGGAAAGATTTAAGCTTAAGATTTAAATTTGAAATTTTCTCGCTCAAAGTAGTTGAACGTTGTTCCGCACTTTTACAAAGTTCGCGGGCCTTGAGGAGAGCGCTCGATTTACCTATAACTAATGCGTTTGATCGCCGATGCGCTTCAAACGAGGCTAGTTTAACGCTGGTTGCCTCCAAAATCCAGAGCAACTTTGTACTTACACTATAAGCGTTAAACCAGGCTTTTACAGCACTTTTATTATTTACGACAATCGTACCTTTTATCACAGTAATTATAAGGAAAAGTAAAAGCTTAACTTTTGGTGGAAAACGTCGTTGAGCTTGTTTTTGCTGATCTTATTAAATATTTCAAAAGTTGATCAGAGATTTTGTGGGTCATTCTTCTATAAATAGTTCATATAACTTCATAGTTGATCTAAAATGATAAATCTTTGTTTGAATATATTATTTTTTGAGAATTGATACCTTAAATTTTTTACAAACATTAGGAGTACCCTATGAGGTCTGCAAGAATTAGCTTATTAATGTTCTCCACCGAATGTTAAGCTTTCAGTTTTAATCGATGGATAGTAAAAGAAAAAAGAACTTCTGTGATTTTCTAACTTAAATATCAAATTTTTAATTCTGCATTCCTATGTAGATGCGAATGTAAAAGAGTATTTTTGCAAAATCCACTCGAGACACGAAATTTGACAAGCCGCTATGCAATCCTGTTGCGCGTGTCGATTAACTGCGTGACCAGATGGAAATCTGTGAATTCTTCCGACAGCTGTCAAGTTCCATGCTCGTTACGTTCGTCATTAATTCCCGTGGATAATATAGAAGACGGATAAGAGAGAATTAAAAGTAGATCAATTACGATATTTCTCGGAATTCTCCAACACCACGTTTCGATAGCTACAAAATATAAAAATCCATCGAGCGGAAAATTGACAAAAAAGCAAGCTCAAACTTTCATCCCCAGTCGATCGAAATTTCAATACCCCGAACCAAAGCGAAACTGAAAGTTCCTCGCAATTCCATGTAGCTTTTAATTACAGCCTTAATTTCAACGTCTTCTTGCGAGCCAGTCAGCTCTCTCGGCTATGCTTTTCCCCGCTGTATTAAAATTTATCAAGATACAAAATCTCAAATATTTTCACTGAGCGCAAACGTACACAGAAAATCGTCGAATCTTTTCACCAGAAGCTTCTCGCTTCAAGAAGGCATAATCGTGGAAGCTCATTTCCTGGCACTCGCTAATTCACTTCGCGATCCTAAACTCTTCCCCTCTCCGAATTCTTATCCGCATCTCTCTTCCGGTAACGTCGGAAAAGTTTCGATACAGGGAAAGAGATCCGTTTCGGTAGTAGGAATTTGTACGACCTCGTTTTCAGTTCCATCGTAGTAGCTCGGTTACCACCTTGTAAAGTGGAAATCCAAAGTGAACCTTAATTAGAGGTGGTACGCCAAGCTTATCGAGACTCGCTTTCAGAGCTATTTCCTCCCTTTCCAGCTCCACCCCCGTTCTTTAGATCTGGCCTCCTGTATATAGACGTATTTATACGTATATACACGTATAATCCACTCATCTCTACATACGTATGTATGTATTTTGCGTACATTATGTCCCCGGGTATCACCAAGAGAGAAAGAGACGGATGATAGATATACAGACGTATAGCATGATCCGGAAGGAGACAACGTCAGGTACGAACAAAGGGAGCCACTTGATATATGTACGTATATTGCATTTATACCAACTAATACTCCCTTTGGGAGTACTATTCTAATTACGCTTCGCAATTAAATTCGGGAAGCCATACTCCCCGATTATGTACAAAGCCGACCAGATTTTTATTTGGTGTTTGTAGTATTAGAGGATTCGAGGGTGTCCGGCTTTAAGTTCGAAATTTAGGCTAACTGGAAGATGGAGAGGTTAAGGGCAAAGGGGGGAGAAATTCACGAATGAATGAAAAAGAGACACTTGAAGGGAAAGCGGCTATCAAAGGGTACTTGGAAAGTCTCTAAGTTGAACCTATGTGCGCGGAGAGGGTGCTTTTTTCGTAGGATAGGAATTGTTAGAAAAAACAAAGATGGTCGAATGTCAGGTAAATGTTATGGGAAATTCTACGAAGGTGACTTAGTGAATGCTATATAGACGTTTAGGTGATTTTTACTACGATTATTAGGGATACAATTGATTATTGAATGGAAAATCCGCTTCAATTTTATTTTCATCCTACAGTATGTAATTGGACGGTTTCCCTAATTTAGGTGAAATCCTAAATTCAATCTAGAAATTCCCAAAATCTTCTCAAGTACTAGATATCACATTAACGAAGGAAACAACGTTAGAGAACAGACCGTCCAGGGAAGCACGTACGCATGTGTCGGCCACCCATCGAATGGCACGATTTCACCACTGTTATATAATTTACGCTCAGCTCGTTACGCCGAAAGTGGCGAGCAAACGCGTATAATAGATCGTCTCGTCAATCATAATTACGAATAGCACGCTCGGTGACAGTGGAACGTATAATGAAATCAGTTTCGCGTCCCCTCGTTACGGTCTACCGATATTTGAGCGTACCTTCTACGCGGACGAGATTGCATTCCTTTTCTTCCAAACGATTCGAAGAGTGGTTGTAGCCTTCTTTAACGCAATTTCACAAATGAAATTGTGTAATCTTGAGTGAAATAATACGGATAGGATCGTATTTCGTTAGGTTTCTGGCGATACCTGTACGTAGATTCGGAGGTATTACGAAGAGTTTCGTTGAGGAAGTTTAAAGTAGATCGACGTTTCTTGTTTCCTCGAGGTAAAGGGGGCATTAATCTTTTTGCCGAGTCGATTCGTCGGGAGAAGTTTGCTCTCGAGTGGAATCGCCGGGCTGAGACTTTCCGCCAAGTGGACTTGCTGTAACGGCTGATGGTCGACGATACGATAAGTTAATGGAATTGCAGATAAATTGGCGGAGGAATTGAGGAGCGTGTCTGAGTCTTGACATTGGAATTTCTGGAGCAGTTGAATTGAAGGTGTTGTAATTTGCGGCGAAGGTTACAGAAATTTTGTACGGCTAACGATTGAGTTGGGATTAAAGATAGTAGAGATTGGGATTGAATAAATAATTGAGTTTGGATAAATATTAATAAACTGTAAAGATGATAATATATTCAACATCTCTGTGATCGTTCTCGGTCAGCTTTAACACTAAACCTACCATGGCGGTCAAATGACCGCTTTCTAATTTTTTCTAAAAATTCTCCAAATTGATTGGGCAGCCATTCAGTAAATCTTTTAGGTCTATCGTATAAAGCAAAAATTACTTAACCGATCGCCTTTTTCACCTCTTCAAATCTCTATTTCCAAAGTACTTATTTCGTATATTTAAATATAACAGATATAAAGCCGGTAGGTTTAGTGTTTTACTCATCGTCACACCGAACAGTAAATTACACTATCACTCGTTTCAGATGAAAATCTCTCATTTCTCCACACATCACATTCGCTTTCACATTTACACCAACACAAGTACACACGTCGTTTCATATTCTTTCGCATTAGCAAACAATGAAACTCTCGTCTAATCGCTATCGATCGTCGCTACTCCGAAAACGGAGCAGAGAGAGAATCGATGAAATTGTATGTTACAATTTGAAATGTATAGTTGCCGAAAAATTATTTCTTAATCATAAATTATATACCGGTGATTGTAAAGGTAGCCAAGGTTAAAAATATAAAAAAAATTGAATTCATCGTAACTGTTGTTAACACTTTCTGAACGACGTTAACTCTACGGTTCAATCGCTGGTAAAAATTCAAGAGGATGAGTTTTGTTGAACGCATAAAGATCCTCGTACGACGAAAACGCGAAATCTCTCGATTTTATCAAACCTGTCTATAATCGATTATACACGAACCTTTTTTTGACAACTACTCGTTGCTGAGTCCTCGAGTGTCTCTCGAGCAATTTTCGCGAAATTGAACTCGTCGTGGCACCCGCACGATGAATGATTCTCGATAAAACGCCCGTTATAAAACGTTGTCAGGCGACATTCACGACGGAAACTGCAAATAGCACTGACACGAAACCGGATGTCCTGCATACGAACGACGAGGAATAGATTAATCGAGTGGAAAAGATTTTTCGTCCTGTAAGAACGAAGGGGCGTTGTTCAACGGTTGATTAATACAAGCACGTAATGGAATAATAAGTTGCAGAGTAATAGAATGATAATAACTAGGGCTACGAAGGGAATCACATATTAAAATTCGTTCTTCCCTACGAACTTGCACGTTATTAATCATTCCAAGATCATTCTTCACGCTTCTGAGGCTGACCAGAGGGTATCAAGGACCCCCGTGGTTCGCGTCAGTCAAACGCAGGATAATATGACAAATTTGGAGGATAGGAAAGGAATAATTTGAAAAACTGACGGTTGGGGTATATCGATAATAAATTGTTACTATTTTTCGTACAAATTTAGCTTTCCTTTTTAATATACGAAGAATAACGTCAATTCTTACTTATAAAGATAAGCAAATGATGTTTCCTGTAGGAAAGTTCATACAATATTACCGTTCTTTATGTTTACACATTTTAGAGTATTCTTTATTACACCGAAAAGAATATACTCGTAATTCCCAATGAAAATTAATGATCAATAAATTCTGACGATTCATCGCAGGTATCCGTAACGGTCTTACCTTAATACACACGGTCCGAAGAAGAAGTATGCACGAGGAAGTGTTAATATGACAGTGCCATTTGTTTCGGGAGTAATGTATTTCCGAACATCGAGACACACATTTCTTCCTTCGGCTGGAAGATTACACCCGATAATAAGTCATTCGATTTATCGCCATGGCTCGCTTGAAATATCCTCTCGAAGGGGCCAGATTTCAGGGGTTTCCGCCCCGAGTGGTGTTCACGATCGTGAGTTATTTCCTGCCGGCGTGCGGAAAAGCCCTCTGCAAAACTGCCCGGGACACTGCGTATTTTTCCATTTTAAGGTTTATGGCAACTGATAGATCTTTCTCAATTATCTGCTTTACCGGTGAGGTCTATAGCGAATCTCTGTGTCGCGAAATTTTACGAGACATCGATACGATATCGGACGGTGTGTTCCTCAACGTTAAAAACAATCAATGCCTGGAAATTTTCTTAATTAATTCCATCCTATGATTATCCGTAATTTAACAACTGCTATTTTGCATTGTTAACAAATATTACGTGAAGCGCGCATTGATTTGTTTGCGCTGATAACGAACGATAGATGCGAATTAGAATTTCAAATTCAGAGCGGACTGGCAGGGAAGCGGGAGCTAATGGTAGAAAGATTAACAACCACAAATATTTGGTATTATAACGCTACGAATTGACGATGTAAATTCATTAGCGTAGCTAATGTTTTATGAACCCGGGCTAGTTGAAAATTAAGCGAGACTTTTAGCGGATGCCTTTAATGTTTGACACTTTCTCGTATCAAAAGCGCATACCTTTATCGTGTACTCACCGACTCGTCAATGAGGAGCGGTAAAGCATTAAAATCGTTTACTATCGACTATTTAATATCGATCGATCGACTGTCAAACCTGACGTTGAAGCACCCGTCAGCAGAGCCGTGCGGTGATAGCGAGTGAATTGTGCGATGTATATAGTAGTACATTAAAGGCGATCATTACGTTTCAGCGTTAAAGAATATCCAACCTTTCATCCCCGAGGAATTTCGGATCTCCTCCGGCAACGTATTTATTTCCCATGAGAAAATGCTGCAAACCTTCCGCTCGGTGTTTCGCTTCCGTTCTCCACGACGCAACAGCGTAACGATTTCAAAATATTGATGCACTCACATTCGTTTCTATGGAAGTAAACTCTTTACAAATTTACTACTTCGAACATCTATAATTTACCGCTGCATAATATCTATTAGCAGACATCAGAAAAACATTAGGAATTATTTAGGAAAAAATTTCGGAAATATTAGACATGGAATGTTTATTGGTAGAACAAAGGTTTACTTTACAAAATATGCATTATCGTAATTCACGCGTGCCCGAGTTTCTTAAATATCAAACTACTGCCACTGCTCTCTGCTCCTGATCTCTTTTGCACCCTTCCTGCTATCACTTTGGTATCAAAAGACAATGGCTTCCTAGCAATCCAAATTCTGCTAGAATATTCGATACAGAGAGACGCACATTTCACACACTTCTAGAAATTTCGGCAGCATCTCTATGCACACTAGCTTACTGCCACTCATTTGCAAATCTTACTGCTCACGGTTACTCAGCTCTCTCAGCTGTCGTTCATCTTCATACAACCTCTAATCACACTCATTCTTTTCGCTCATTCTCTCGCTCTACATTTGTACTAGGCGCAAACGGCTTGATGGCCTGTGGCAAGTGCTTTGGTCTGATTCGCCAGCCATATAAACATCCCCCGTTTGCCCGTTATTTTCGATTTTAACGCGCTACTGACCGAAAAAGCCGCACACTCGTTATGTCGTCGTATGAACGACGAAATCTACTACCCCCTTATTCCTGTATAATACCACAGGCCATCAACTCGTTTGCGACCGGTATATACTATAAAAATATTAATATAATAATTCTGTAGTACCGAGGGTAGTGTTTAGTGACTTTTAGCACCACCGTATGCAACTGGGTGTGTATGTATGTATGTTTGGTGTGTGAAAAGAGAAGGCCCGCTACGCGGCGCTGTCGAGAGAAACGAGAGAATAGTGTAGCGACACGTGTTAGACGGTGCGCAGTTTTTCTTGTATTTTAACACTTTACCGACCGCTATTGTTTGAGCATTCTACCCACTTTAAAGGATTTCTTTCGGCTTAGATTGCCTAAGAAAAATTACAATCTCTTTGAAAATTACAAATGCTTCTCATCGACTCCCTTAACACAGTTCCACTACAATAATAAAAAACAAATTAGTGATTGCCGTGGGAACCGATTAACAAACTAAAAGTCTAAGCGTTGGTGAAAAATGCCTATTAATAGGCTACCGGTCGATAAAGTGTTAATATTTGTCCCTAATATATATATAATTAAGTGAATACCTTGGGTTTCCCTACCGTCTGAATCCTACAATTCAATATACGATACATCGACTAACTACTATGAATATTGATAAAAATGCATTCATTAGTCTCTCCATCGTCGATCATACACACTGCTATGAATTAAATCCCTTCCGATAAGCAGCACCTTTTACGTACCATTAGCGCGTTATAAAAGCGCTTTCCCTAAAATTCAACTCCAACGTTTCTCCCCCTTCCCCCGTAAACCTTCGAACATAATTCCCTTTGAAGTATCCCAAGAGATATCGAGAGCGGATGTATTCATCCCTCCTTTCCACCTTCGATCTCGAAGCTGGCCTGCATAGGCGAAAAACAAGGAGCCGGGGATTTACGAGGCTTTCAGGAACTCTCGAGGATTATGCTTGCATTCTGTTCGCTCTTCGCTCCGGCGATTACGCGTTACGGCTGTCGGATAGACGTAGATTTTTACATCGCATTACCGAAAGACCGGGTGGAACGTCCATAACGTTTGATATCGATTCGCAGGAACACGACGGTTCGATCTTTCTGCCGGTTCCGAGTGTACACGCTAGGCCTCGTGTACGAGTTGGCAGCGGTATTAAGCGAAAGGAGTAGTCCTCGAGAGGCTTGTAGACGAAGCCATCGCCAACAGGAAAAATATTTCTCTATTATGCATCGGTAAGCCCCGTCGGCTTAACCTATCATTTCTTTGTCCTTTTCCTCCTCTCCAGACCTTGAGCTCTCGACGTCCGGGGATGTTGCATTTACGGATTTCTCTACGATTATACACGTCCCTACGAGTATATAGCTTTTAGCAGATTTTACGCGTATGTATTACACCTTTTATGGTGTTCTTACAAGTTTACGTATACCTGGCACACGAAGCTTTCCAAGGTTTTTACACGTTGTTGGACACGGTACGTTTGTTCCAGCTTCTCCCGTTGGAGAACGTCGCGGATCTGCATAACTGCGAGTGTGACTTATGTAAATTAGTCGCGCGTACGACTTTTTGTTTCGTTTTAATATGTAAGCGTCTTTGTTTCAGTCGGAAACTGAATGGGTGTTATTTTTAGGAATAAAAGGTGACCGCTGGAAATACTTTGTCTTGAATGAAACGCTTACGTGGCGGATTGAGAGAATTTTATAAAGTATGACGATTACTATACGTTGTCGTCTTTGTGATAAAAATTTAGAATGCTTGTATAAGTTTTTATATAAGGGAGAAAATTAATATGTTATAAACAGATGGTAATGCTTTCCAGGCGGTGCAAGCTTCTTTGTATTAGTCCGAAAATGAATCGGTGTTACTTTAGAGATCAAGATTTTGGAAAATATTCTGCCTCAGATGAAACGTTCAGGTGTTTAATTCAAGGGATTCTAAAGACCACTTTAATTAGTCTTTTCACCTATGGAAAGTTAAACTCAAGTGCTTGTACAATAGAGAATGTAATAGGTTCTAAACTGACAGAGATACTCCGGCTTGTACAGTTTCCTGTACCGCCGGTATTGCGAGGGTTAAAAGTGGAAGTGATATATAACCCTTTAGCAGTGACGTGTTCCAAGCGAGAAACAACCTCTGGGCATCGTGTCCTGGTCTGACAATGAACCACGACCCCACTGATCAGGATCTGTGGTGGTAGTTTATGTGGTCCCAGCAAAACGCCTTCCGGTTGATGAGATGTTAGGGGAATCGGGGCTGTATGTGTTTCATATTGAATGAAATCGACTTGTCGCGCATACATACGACTTTCGTACGTATTAATACTTCGGTTGCAATGAAATCCAAGAGAAAAGTAATCAATGTGCACCATAGTCTAACAGTCGACACGGAATGGCGATTAAGACTTAAGCTGCCAATTTAGATAGTTTGTATAAAATGTTATTTATGTCACGCCTTATTTAACCCCTTGCCGTACAATAACGAAAGCCACTCGTGATGCGCTATATTGGATAGAAAATTTTCAAATTTTGCGAAACCTGTGACATTGAAAATATCAGTTCGGCCCGACATGATAAAATTATTTCTGTAATATTAACACTAGAACTACCGGCGGTAAATCTGTTATATTTAAATATATTAAATAAGTACTTTGAAAAAAGGGAAATTCAGAGGTGGAAAAGAAGAATATAGAATATCTATTCTATGACTCTCCTATAATCTGGGAGAATTTTTGGAAAAATTGTGCACCGGTCATTTTGACTGGTTTGGTAGTTCTAGTGTTAATTTTACCTTAATTTAGACGAAATATCAAGAATCCCCGATCAATTTTTGTTTTACCAATTTAATTCTCAATTGTTGCGAAGGCAGTCACAAAAGAAATCGTACGGCAAATGGTTAACGAATTCGGACACATATGTGAAATAATGACGATGAAGGATATCTCAGATAAAGCTGATTACATTTTTCGTGTTGCTTTAAAACTCTGAGAACCCACATTAGTTACAGGACCAGTCAATAAAATAGTTTTGCAACATCTATTATAACTTGCACATTCGTACAAAGTAGTTCATACAAATCTGTGTTTCATACTATCCTTGTTTCCGAGTTATAATCATTTTCATTCTCCTGTAATACTGTCGTCATAGGAAGTGCTCGAAATGACCACTTTCGTCCTGAATTCAAGCCTGCATTACATTCGGCAAGTTCGTACATCAAATGCGTGTCTGCCATTTCCTGGTACGAATAAGTATTCATTATTACTTCTAACGGTAATAACTCATAGAACAGCAAGGGATCGTTTCTGTGGAGTAGGATTGTGCAGATGGTAATGGGTATGGAGATGAGTGTGCAATCGTTTGCAAGCAATTTAATGGAAGAATCGTACGTTGACATATCTATGGTGCAGTTTCAGTAAGAATTATTGTTAAGCTTTTGGAAAAAATCAACAAAATTTTGTAACAAGGGGAAAAAAGTTAGAGTCGTGTAAAACTCGTTGACGAGATTGATTACGTTCCGTTATATCAATCATAAACCAATTCAAAGTGCATGCTGCCGGTGAATGTTTTTCACGGTGGCCACTTGAGTTCGAGAAGGCCTGAAAAAAATGGCGAAACAAAGCGGTGGCTGTAAATTCTTCTGTGGCCTGCTAAATTAAACAACTTCCGCGAGCTGCATTACCTACGTTCCCACGATCATTGAACGAAACAAAAGTCGAACCGATTCAAATTCCATTAATCGCTTGTAAACGGTAATTTTCTGATGGGTTTCTGGTCGTAACAAACTTTTAATCGCATGTATACTAATTTTATCGAAAGTAGAACTCAAATTCGCTATCAAAAGATCGGTATAATTGTATGAGAAGATGCCGCCTCATTTTTATTCGTTATCGGGGCAATAATAAAGTGCCCTGATTAACAACAATATAACGATATATTGGTCGGTAGTTAAATCTCTCTTTACCACTTTTTTCTCTGTCTCTCTCTCTCTCACTCAACAATGTTACAACTGCAAAGTGCTCAGATTCCATCGAGCAGATAAATGCCGGTACACGTAAAATGTGACCATTCAATTTCCTATGAATATAAAATTAAATCGAATTTCATCTTTTAACTTCCTGGCCGTAGTTCATGCGATAATAGACGGACGAATGATTTTTGATAAATAACACGATCACGTTTGCATTATAGCTCTCCGTAGGACCTAATTTATTTTAAGGCTCGAATAATATGCTTTATTCCAAATTAGCATTCAATATTGAACGACGTTAGAAGCTATGATAATTCTAGACTTAAAAGTTTAGATTCCCAGCCTGAATTTCATATCCGCCTACGTTTAGGAAATCTTTGATATATGATACTAACATTACAGCTTTGCTAATTTGAAAATCGCCTTAAAACTGTAGCTCCGAGACGAATTAATTATAGGAATTAAAATCAAAATATATAAGAAAAACAAGCAGAAGGACAATGCACAAAGTTACAATACAAAAATTACATGTTATCTTATTCTTGAGTGATCAAGTACAATTTTGTATATGCCAACGATGTATAATAATGTCAATTTAATAATATTGCTGGAATAACTTCTATCGTTGGATTGACGCGGTAAAATTGCATGTCGCAGAAGCGCGCCGAAAGCGCGGAACTTTCGTCGTTGTTGCGTCTCTGCGGAAGTCGTACGAATTAACTTATCCGATACGTTATTCCTAGCGACAGTGCGAATTTCATTCGTGAAAGTTCGAAATGCTGCCTCCATTGGGTATTCCCGATGTCTCGCAATATCGAAGTGATTAATAATTCCTGGTAAAAGTCTCGAGTTCCCGTAGGACGCTATTAGAGAATACTGTGGCGTCTTCGTCATCATGTTCCCCACGGGGAACTTGCCCGAATCTGCCGTAAAGAGGAAGGCAAAAAGGTAGAAGTTGAAGGTTATAATGGGTTTAGAGCTAAAGATCTGGACTTGCAATTAGTGGACCCGAGTTCTTTTTGCATTTTTTTCGTTCTAATTGATATAGTTATTTCACTTAGGACTTAATGTTTTAAAGAAGCTTCGAAACCCATGGAGACTCTAAAGTACTTGTTATATAGGTGTGGTTAATTAGAGATAATGTGGAATTTCAGTTTATTTTTTGAGTTTAAACTCACCAGGGCTACCCAATGGCTAGAACTTGAACTACTATCTGTTTTGGAAGACTTTCGTAAATTATTATTTACTATTATAGGGTCCTAATCTAATTTAATCTCAGACGAGCCACCAAGAACATCGGTACTCGTCCTTGAAGAAACCGAATAAATTCCTTTGAATTTTAACTAATAATATCGTAGCCTAGAAACTTCACTGAATGCGTGTAATTTAAAAATAAGTGATTAACTTTATTAACTATATATAACTATAAAAATACAAAACTCTAAAATTACTCTAACTCTGAATCTCTGACTAAAGTTCTCTCTACTCACGCTATGTCTCTCGCTCTCTGAACTCTCAACTCAACTGCATATTCTCAACTGCCTCTTCCCAAATTCACGCTCTCATCCACCCTCGATACTCTTTCTCACAGCATGCATTCTCTGTTGCACTCACTCATTTTCAACTCACCTATAGACTAAACATTCATGCTAGCCCTGACATCCGTCGCCTTCCAAATCACGCACTCTAAACATCCACTC
The DNA here is from genome assembly GCA_963989415.1 of Cerceris ruficornis. Lineage (NCBI taxonomy): Eukaryota > Metazoa > Arthropoda > Insecta > Hymenoptera > Crabronidae > Cerceris > Cerceris ruficornis. The sequence continues at coordinate 13,209,617 of OZ022521.1, forward strand.
TCGTTTGTATACTAACCATCCACACTCATTAATTCTAAAAATTAATACTATTTGGTTATTGCTAGGAATACTCTTCCTACACTATATCAGACTGGGTGGTGCAACATCCTAATACTAATACTAATCTACTAATACTAAGCATACACATACACATCCTAAAACACTCTAATTCTAATCTGCAGCTCTGGGTCCTAGGTGTAATGACCGTAGCAATTATATGTGAAAAATACAGTAGAAGAAGCAGAACGATAGAAACCTAGACGCTGATGCTTTCGTTCGTTCTAAAGAAAAGGCGAAAGGCTGATATGCCAATCTGTTTTATTTAAATCGCGGCCATTTATAACGTGCCTGAGCTCGCTTCGACCCTTTTAATGGTGATTTATGTTTACCCGCTTGGCTATCCCACCTTTGGCAATTTAGACGGACGGAATATCTCAAAATTGCTCATCCGATAACCTCGTGTGTGTTCCTCTTATCTTGCCTCTTGTTAGGGAAATCTAGAAGTATAGAATTCTGATAAATAGACGTCGAGGTTATGGCTGCAGGGTTGCCATTTTGAAAATGCTGGGTATTTTTAACCTTCGTTTATTATAGCCCCGATACATTGTACGTGTTCTCTGTATTTTTATCCAACATTGCATTCTTCATTCGCGATACCGTAGTCGAAGGATCTTGGCAAGGATCCTGCAGTACTTTGGCTTATTTACAAACCGCTAAGCGCGAAGAGTAAATACACAGGAGGGTAAGTCAGAGGTCAGAGATACTTACCAGGAAATATTGCCGTGTCGTCAGAATAAATATACGAGTTTCACGGAGAAGTACGATCGCCGGTGAACTTCCACTGCGCGTCATAAAACGTAAAGTTTATACTCGACATCGAAACCTTTTGCGAATCTGCTTGACGTCGCGAGAAAAACCATGTGAATGTAAACGTAAACATGGATTTTTATACAAGAATCGTAATGATGTGAGGTGCTTTTTAATATAACAGCGCCTCAATGAGAGAAATATTACAAACCTGCGATCTGGTGAATTAAAAAAAATTAAAATCAATGTAAATGATAAATTCGGGAGGACTGAAAAATGTTTTAATGTTTGGAGGGAGTGAAAACAGAGTGGAATAATTGTTGGCACGGGGAAATTGCATTTTAATATTCGAAATATAATTTTTGAGAGGAAAGGGCACGTTTGAAATCACAACGTTAAAATATTGGATTCAGAAAGTAATATAACACTGCACGTTCGCGACGTCGTTTACCGAAAATGTTCGAAAGTTCTGAAATCGTTTCTAACGTAGCGCGGCCTCCCCTTAAATTCCGGAATATTAAATTTCAAGAATGGCAAAATGATTTTTTGAAAATGACATCGTTTGCGCGGGGAAATTTGAATCTCCTTTGACCCGGAAAGATTTGATTCCGCCGTCGCTTCGGTGTGCCATTTGATGAATGAAACATTTCTTTCCTACAACTGGATCTTCGGAAGGAGATTTACGAGGTATTAGAATTTGAATTTCCTAGCATTCCGAGAGCCACTGTACTACGAAATTGAGTTTCGAACGCAAAGATACTTTCGTTCGGGGAATTCTCTTTATATTCAATAAACTACAACTACATCTAAATTCGACATACCTTTTAATATTTCATTTTAAAAGTGTACCACGTTCGTGCTCTAATTCAAAGTGAGAATATTCTCACTCAAGTCCACCATAAATCTCTTATTTTACATTCAGTTCAAAGTTTTAAATCTAACAATACAAAATAAACTTCTCACTAAAATGAAAGAGTCTTCGTCATCATAGAATTTCCTACTCAAGGTAGTTCTCGAGCCATCAGTAGGCTGTCAACCTTTTGATTGTCTTTTCACTGAACTTTTTTCATTTCTATGTAAAGCTGTCATAAGTAGAAACGTTTTAATTTTAAATTAAAATATTAAAAGTTAAATTTAAGATTTTAAATTGGCTGTAGCTAAATTAAAGGTTGATCATCATCGATCAATCCCAACGTTTCCCAAACTATGTTCCGCAAACAGTTATTAACACGTTGAACGCCACCGGTATATCGCTACTTTCATCATTTCTACCGAAGTGAAACTTTATCTATCAAAATCACATCTTTAAAAAGCAGAAACTTCAAAGACAAAAAGGGATATATATTCAGCAGAACTTTATCTCTTTAACGCCAATATTTAAATATTGAATATATTACAAAATTCGTAAATATTACAGTTCAAAAGTCGTATGAAATTTCATTGAATTCAACAGCGCCGGTCACCGGTGACCCCCATGGCAGTCAACGCGTTAAATGTTCCGCGAACAACTATGAAACTAACATTACAGAGCAACGAAACATTGTCTGTTTTTGTCTATTTAACTATTTGCTCCAGTTTTCGACTAGAATAAACCAAATTTACTCCAGTGTTCCTTACAAATTTTGGAACTTAAAAAGTGTTCCACGATGACGAAAGTTTGGTAAACACTGATCCATCCAAATGTTTTTCAAAGATCACAGTAATACCATACAGTCTATACCTCAAAAGACAAGCATGTATTGATCTACCATACCATTCAACAGTCAAAGAGCCAGTTTGGACGGTCGGAGTGAATTGCCATTGGCCTTTGATTTCCTATTAAGTGGCGAATCTCTTGAATTCACACTCTAAGCTCAGGGGCCTCTGGACGATCAAAGCGGTTTAGGCAATTTCATGTAAATGCTGAAGTAATCGAAGTTCAAATCGAGAAGAGAATACCATGCAAATCTAACGCCAGCAAATTGCGCGGGAAAATCGTGTGAATAGAGCCGTACAAGTCTCTCTCGGAATTGCCTTTGTCGTATTCATTAGCACTTGTAATCAGTTTGCTTTACTGTACACTTCATACAAGCGTAACACGATAGAAAAGTTCTCATTGGAAAATGGAATTCTTCGTATTTCTATTTCGGTTGTTTATAAAATATATCCAACTGCAAAAAAGCGTTCTTGATTACCGGAATTTAGGATGCGTGGGAAAAATGTACGTTGGGACGTGTGTTTTCATGTTTTCCATCTGTGTTGTTTAGCAGGTTTAACTGCGAGCTTTGCGCCCGCTGTTCAACGGGAAATTTTTGAAATTTTGTTTGTTATCGTTGTTACCGTGATTTGGGATTATAATTTGATTCGCCTGATAGTGAACGAAGGCAGAATGGAAGCAATTTATGAAGATTTTTTTTGACATGGTTCGTTTGTTTGGAAAATCACGACATTTAGCAGGTCTCATTTTTTCCTGGTTTTTCTTTTTTCATTGCGGCCAATGTGATTTCCCATGATATTTTAACCCGATAGGTAAGTGGAAAACGAAATACGGATAATGGGACATAAATTTTTTGTTTTAAATCATTCCCTCTTGACAAAGTCTACCCTCTGCAAAATTGTGATTTTTAGCGGGTCACATTTTTTTTGAAATTTCGTTTCGTACCATTGTGACAGCGATTTTGTTTTATAATTTGAGTCACGAGATAAAATGAGAGCAGAATAGAAGCAATCTGCGAAAATTTCGTTTTTCTCTCCGCCTCTTTGCCGAAGTTCCCACCGCTCTTCGTAAAATCGCAATTTTCTGTGGTGCAATATGTGAAATAAAATTTTTCCTATTTCATTTCTTATTTAGAATGATATATTTACACTGTTTAGAATTTTATATAACCATAGCTTAGAATTCTAATTCATTTAATGGATAATACCAGAAGAAGTTTCCTTCAAACCAGTAAACATCAGACACTATGATCAACCACTACCATGCATCATTCTCCGTTACATCATCTCGTTGCACGTCCTCCTCTCATATTTCAGTCTTCGTGATACGATACTGTAGACGCCACGCAAATATTCAGAGTTGATTCGACAGAATATTCTTAACCCGAATTTTATCCCGTCTCTTCATCGCCGATACCATTCGCCATCTACAACATGGATTTCCACAGGGGAACCTCTTCGTCGTGTGCACGTCATTTATCTGACCGCGCTTTATTCCGGCGAACATAGTCATCGATATTAGCTCCATTTTCATGCAAAACCGGGCCGTTGGGTTATTACGTAGTACGGCAGACCCGATCATTGCTGGTTCCCTGATATCGATACATCATAATCGATCATATCCAACAGACGGTTGCATTCGCACCTGGTTGGCCGAGTTTCCACCATGGGACTTCCACCAAAGTACTGATCCTTTTTACTCGCCCCTTCACCTCTCCCTTTTTTTCCCTCTCGATCACCTCGGACTTAGTCACCAAAGTTACGAGAGGGTGAGTAAGAGAACGGCGGAACTGGAGCGACAAAGAAAGAGATAGAGAGGGAAGGAGAGGGTAGATGAAAGATCCCTTTTATAATTAGGCCCACAGGCGACGCGTTGCTCCTCTAATTACCTGTCCAACAATCCGGGGCGAATGAGTAAGTGGCTTCCACCTTGAGACCCACCGCCTCCGTTGTTACACAGAGCTTATTCTGTTATACGGGCGACACCGTACCCACCAGTCAACGTCCTTGTACATCTTTTTGTTGGGAGAACCGGCGAACGTCCTCCTGAAAATCGATGTCGACCCAGAACCCTCGCTGATACCGATAAACCGGGATAGGTATAGCGGAATCGATCGAGGAAACCGAGATAAATCGACCGGAAAACGTTGAATTTTCCACGGCCAGATCGGAACGTTGATATTCGATTCCTGGCAACTGTGACCGGTGTTATGAAACTTGAAGCGCGAAACACGATTTCGCAAGACGAAGTTTGCCGAGGAAACGTTCGACGCTCGGTCAAACCGAGACCTCTTTTGACTTGGAAATCCGCTCGACATCTTGAAACACGGAATCTCGGGGTTTATATGCAAACATGAGTTCGTTGGACGAAGGAGGAAAAAAAAGTGGTTTCTTTACACGTTTCTTCTTTATAATTGTATGGTCGGTATTAATGGCTCGAAAATGAAACTAAACAAATGGACTTTCCTTAATTGTTTCTCCTTTAACCCCTTCGGACCCTGTGCACATTGTAATGTACATAATACTTTTCGTGCTGTATCTTATTACGTATAGGTTTAAACTTAGTTTCAACACCTAATGTATCTACCAGTGATCGTTTAATATGAAAAAATAACGTCTGCAACGTCATCTGTTTTTTCTGTGTGTATATGAATTAAGTTAATCTCAATATAAAAATAATTTTTCTCAGGCGAAAGAAAAGAATTCGGATCTGAAGGGGTTAATATGATACAAATTGTATCGATGACTAAGAATACGATTAAAAATACAGTACATTTAAAGTACGTTGATGTTGAAATTTCAGCAAAATGTGCACCATTACAGGCTGTTAACATACTTAGGTAATACAGAAAATTGCATTCGATTTAATGAGAGACTACGGTATCGAATAAATGGCACAGGCATGCGTAAGTGGACATCCAATTATTCCGGTTGATCAAATTATCGCAGGAACGCCGATCCACCGAAGTGCTTCGGACCTCGGAAATTTTTTTCCTACGCGCACTGGCGCGAGACTCTTGCGGAAAATTGTTTCTACGTAAACTCGTCGATATTAGATGGAAGGTTGCTCGCCTGGGCCGGGCCATTTTACGTGGTTCGAGGGGAAAGTTTGTGTAACTTAATATGCGAGTACTTGTTCGAATAAATAATGCAGGAAAGAGTGGATGGCGCTTACCTCGCTGCTATCCACTCTCGTTACGGCGTTCCGCGCTTCGAAAATACGTAAATAATTGAATAGAGTTTACTTACATGAATAAGTACCTTAAGTGCAAGTAAATTACTCACGGACACCCGCAAACTTGCGAGTAAAGGTAGAAGGCTACGATAAAGGATCATTCTTCGATGGTAAACTGAAATTTTCTAAGTGAACCAAATAGCAAGCGGATACCTCGTTCCAAGTCCATAAACTTCTCATTCGATTCGGAGCTTATAGTTAACTGCAATTCGAATTTTTCTTCGGACTTTATAATTCCTTCGTGGTACAGCGTGAATTACGTAAATTTCGTAATTTCCCTCCGCAACGAGAATTAAGTGTCCCATTAATAATAATAGCACTAATTACCGTAGCATGTACGTGTACGTGCAAAAGTAGTTAGCGCAATAAACAATGTAGTCGGAAACTAGCGGGCGGCCAGCGTTTTGAGTACGTTCATTCTCTCGTTGTTATGGAACTTGCAGCGTTCTGCGAACAGCTTGTCAACCAGCAAGCTAAGGTGAGGGTCTGTGCCTTTTTGCATACCCCTTTCAGCCAAGGTCGTCGTGATAACCTACGACCTATGTGCCTTTAATACGCCGACAGAAAGGGAATATATTGTTCGCGCAGCGTCATTAGCGTGATTCTGTAGTAAAAAGTTTACGCAGTTTCACGGGAAAAACATAATATTGTGCTGGACACGTTTGGGTGGAAATTGACGGCGAGTTAGCTCGCGCGGTGGTTGTATTTACGTATAATAATTTGAAGTTATTGGTGGGCCGATGAAAATTATTATTACGCGAAAACAGACACAGTTTCTTGTGGAATACTAAGCTGTACAGATAAATGTTAAGGATCTTTGAGCAGGCGGCAGTAGAAATGATTAGTACACAGACTATTAACTATAAAATGAGCAAATATATTTACAATAAACTGAATAACGAGAAGAGAAAATAAATTGTGTGTTACGTGATGAGAAATATAAACAGGATGTGTGTGAGACCGGAAGTCCTCTATAGGAACCATAATTGATACCAAAAATGAAATTGTTAGAGTCATTACTTTGACTGACGTGATGCGACGTATTTGGTGGGAAGATTTAAATCTATATACAATAAATATTTCTAGTACAGCAGCAATTTACTGTACAGATTTATGCAAGAAGGTCGTTAGTCTTATTCGACCTTTCGGATTTGTTCGCTGTAACGTTAAAACAAATCCAAGGGCAAAGAGATAATAAAATAAGGTAAAATAATTCCACATGATTTGTACACTTTACGTACATTTAATGATTCATCCTTCTTCGTTCGCCGAGCGAAATTTTCTAAATGAATTTTTAAAATGACCGTAAAATATACGACGGACACTGTTGTCTTTTCTCCCTCAAAATGACTTTCAATCTCAACCCCCGTGATACGGGATATCCTAGCTTCGAGTAGACAACGTGCATTCAGGGTAAATTGCCTCTTCCATGTTGAAGGCATTATGGGTAGCACCATCTGCCGTCTGATACTCGACGTCCGTCATGACTTTGCAATCGCGTATCCCAAAAATAGAGCTTCATACGATACACGTACGGTATATGAGGAACAATGAAGAATAATGCAGGATAGTTTATGAGAACGCGTTACATTCCGTCAAGATTTCACTACTTACTAATAATATTAATGTAATTTTCCACGGCGAAATAAGAAAGCAAAAATCGGCAAAACAAACTACCTATTCTCATTGTAAATAACCAGAGAATTTTCTGAAAATAGAACGTCATATCGCAGTTTCTCGTTGTCGATTGTAACAGTACATGGACACAGGCAATTTCTCTCATGAAAGAATGAAATAACAAAACGTCCAGAAACCGACAACCTACCAGTGTTTCATACATCGACCATTTTAAAATCGATGGAAGGAAGGAGAGACGTTTAAAACAAAGCGTCGATTTGTAGATAATTAAAACGTCGACTTTGTTGATACGGAAATTCTCTTTTGACCCTCGGTATCGAATTCGTGGTATTGACTAATTCGATGATCAAAGCCATTGTTCTTTATTTTTCCTCCGACGTTAGCGATCAGTGAACGGCAGTGACAAGACGTTAGAATCGATATAGAAGCAGACTGAAAAGCGGTTGTCGAGTGTTTATCCACGAGGCTTAAGCCTCCGTGATTTGAGTAGCCAAGGCTGCCGCGATATCCACGGCCTCTTAAATATCGATGTGCATATACAGGTTGACCCAATAAGGATAGAGAACCTTGCCTCGTGTCTCCATTCTTCTCCCTTTGCTGATTTACTCTTTCCTTCTCTTATCGTTGTTAGCGGAAGACGTGTATACCCTGTAGACAGATTGAAATCCTGCAAGAGACTCCGGACTTCGTGAAAGCACTCGAGCCACGCCTGCCTTAATCCTTGTCAAGTACCGGAATTACTGAAGTACTAAAACTATTTCCTTCGGACCATAGATGTTCTTGGAGCCACGGTGATATCGTCCGTAGACACTTATGTATTCGGTCCCTGTACAGGACCGAAATTCCTAGAGAATGAAATTTGGGTCACAAAGGGATCTACTACCTATCTCTGTCGGACCGAAGGATTCCCGATGATTTGGAAAAATAATGTGCTAGATATGCGAAATATCTTTGTAACGATGAACTTTGAAGAAGTATAATCTCAATTCCAAGTGGGAATATATAAGGTAGTTCAATGACCAATAGAAATACAAGTGTTTGTTATAAATTTACAATTTTCTTAACACTAGAACCACCAAAACAGTCAAAATGACTGGTACACAATTCTTTCAAAAAATTCTCCAAGTTTATAGAAGAGTCTTAGTATAAGTATTCTATGTCCATCTTAAAAAACATAAATCACCGAATCGAGAATCTTTTCCGCCTCTTGATTCCTCCTTTTTCAAAGTACTTATTTAATATTTTGAAATATGATAGATTTAACGCCAGTAGTTCTAGTGTTAACAAACTTTACACAGTTCTTACAATCTTACTGTTAAATTGATTTCCCGTATATAGTAGGATTCCAGAATTTTCTTAACAGATCAACCCTGTACCTACTAAACTATAACTCATTCAAGCATCGCTAAAAATGTCATTCAAAACTATCTACCCTAAACGACCAACCCCTAAGTTGATAATCGTTGTTCAGAGATAAGAACGAACAATAATCGCGGACGAAACTCAAGCTCGTAACCTTTATCGCTGTTAGGTCCGTTTGAAGTCGGAGTCACTTTTCTCACCCTAACGAACTCGATACAAGCATGCTTGCAAGCCCCGCTGCCGCTCCGTCACTTTTATCGCCGTTACCCACACATCGATGGTCGACGGCTGAATCGCAGCGGCGACCCAGCGTTGGGGGATGAAAGGCAAAGGAGGGAAAGAAAGGGTGGTAGGGAGAGCACGGTAGGCTTGTTGCTGGCGTGGCGGCGGAATGTGGAGCAGTGTGTCAGAATGACACCCTCCTGAACCGTTCCTCCGTCACCCGGCCGCTTGGTCCTCCGCACTTTCCACCCCCTTTCACAAAGACCGCTCGGTCTCCCCTCGGCTGCCACGGCAACTACGGACCTATGTTTCCCTCTTTCTCTCCTCTCTCTCTTTCTCTCCCTCTCGTCACGTTCTTCTTCCCTCAGCTGGGTCCCTTTCCCTCGCGAAACCCCTACCGATTCAGCAAGCGTCCCTCTTCTGCTTACGCTGACTTTCTTACCGCTCTCTAGTTATCCAGCTACCCCTCATCGTCTGTTTTTGCTTCACCCCCGGCTTCTCCCCTTCTACAACGTTCCTCTCCCCTTGCTCTACGTCGGACTTTGTTTGTTGCAGGTTTCAATTTTTTATCGTTCCGCCTGTTTAATTTGAGATCATACTTTACAGTGGGGGGAGGATTTCAGGATGACGTTGCTTTTGTCGTTGACGTTTCTACTTTAACGCTAGAATTTCGAATTTCTTTATTGAGAAGTACCTCTTGGTTAAAAGTTCGCGTAGATATAGTTTGGATTTTTGGTGGAACAAGATCACGAGATTATCCACGTTTGCTGGAATTTTACTTTATTAGACTTCGTTAAATTACCGCTATTATTCGTCTCGAGTTACGTGCAGTATTTTCCCTTTGTTCGGTACCTTTCCTTTATCCGGTATCGTTTTATTTATTTTTAGGAACGGTACGTTCTTCAAGATCTTACTTATCCTTTCGGGCTTCAGTGGTGTTTCCTTTCCCTTCTGTCGTTTCACTCAGCCCTCTCAGTGCCATGTACTCCCAACACGACGTGCATTGATTTTACCCTGGCAAGGCTACGGGTCCTCCTGGAAGGGTAAACACTCGACGTTACAGAGTGCAGTGGCATTTTGCACCCGTATAAAATGAATGAAAGGAAAGGAAAATGAAACGGCGAACGAACGATCACTTCGACTGTTTCATCTCTTTCACTGTATGCGAAGAGAGCTCGGAAGATTTCTCCATTATAGACCGAAGAATTTTTAAAAGTTATCAAGATAATGTGCTCTTTTGGTCCTTAAGTGGATAATAATTAGAAAATGAGAATTTAACGAGAATCACTTTTTCGCGTACGGTGCTCTTAACGTGGTTAACGTGGTAACGTTAAAGTATGATAAAACTGGAAGCAGCGATAAACATTCATTTACAACGTCGTTCCGTGAAATAATAGTTTTTACTGTTTGAAAGTTATGTAACTATTCTACGCAGATATTAAGAGAATTATATCGACTTGACAAAGATCGAGCAACTTTTAGTTAAAATTCTATTTCGTGAAATACTTTTTTTCACAAGTGTTTTAGTCGTCGCCAAGCATTTCGTCGAGTACGGCGGAAATTATTAGTACCATTAATAATTAGTTTAAGCTCCTTCCTTTTTTTCGCGCGCACTGCACGACGGTTGACGTTTAATTACCAGCAGCTGTAGAAGTTACGTCGATGGACCGGATTGAAACTTATTTCAGAGACATGAATTCGTTAAAAGTAACGTTACTCTAACATTAATTAAGGAGGTTGTACGAAATTTCGCGGATATTTTAGAGGTAGATAGATCGCTTGGAAACGTGCCCGTTCGTTTCTCTGACAAACAACCGTGATTCTTTTTTACTACGTTCGGTGGATAAAAAGAAGACGTCGGATTCATAAATTCGTATTTTTTTTTGCACATTGACAGAGCATTCGTAACAAATGCTCGCCGTGAATACCGGTACATCGTGGCTGAGCAGAGAAATACGATTGAGAATCTGTAAAACCCCCTTCTACAAAGAGACAAACTGACAGCGGATTTTCATAGACGAGTCTGGTTTTAAGTAAATTTTTGGGATTACATTTTTAGGTGGTATTATGCCTTTTTTATCGAAACTTACAAAATATGTGACAAATACGGTTTAAATTACATGCGATAAATCTTTCAAAAGACTAAATTTTGTGTCAAAGAGTTTAACTTTTATGTTATTTAATTTGAGGAAAATCCATTGAAGTTTTCAGTATTTTTAAAATATTAATCGAAAAAGAAATTCTTCATAGAAGTTTGCTTGCATTTACTTGAAAATACACTCAACTTTAGATGGCTATACATGAATCGTTTATTTGGAAAACTTCAGCGACCTAAGAAATCTCATTAATATTAAAATAACAAGACAGGATCAGAAATTAAAGAGAAGTTTCGCCAGTTATAAAATTTGTTTACCCGCGAAAAAATGTTTCGCTTCTTTCCCGAAGTTTCCAGCGAAAAATCTTAAACGAACGAAAGAAGTTAAGGACTGCAAAGTTGAAATTCGCGCGTATTTTTATTCCGATTTTAGAGAGAAGCCCCTTTCATCGAATATTTGAAGTTTTAACTCGTGGAAGAGATGAGAACCAAAAACAAACGGAATAATAGAATTTTATTCCAAATATTCGGTACGATATGCAAACACATCCTGAACTATTCCTTTCTGAGAGAATATTTAATCATTCTCAAGTGCGATAAAACCGGGAAAAATTGCAGAAAGTAACAAAGATAACGGTAATAGTAATAATACTACGATCGAGGGCTGTAGTGGACATGGAATTAAAAGCTCACACTCCAAATATTTGCTGTGAGTTTGAATTCTCATCAGCCGTTGAAGATTTTCAAAAATTATTATGTAATATATCATAGCCTCAATGGCTTGGAACAGTCCTACAATTATAGATTCTAGGTGAACTGAGTATAACGAATAAACTTCTTAATTATAATATCCCTTGGTCCTCGTGCCACAGAAACTGGAAACGAAAAATTTGCTATTCCTTGCCCCAAAGAAGTTGCATTTTAATTTTATCACATGCATACTAAAATTCCCCATATAATTGACATTGATTACTACATTTTTATCTAACCTATTTAATACTTAACTAAGGTATACGTTGGTTAAAAGCAAGTGTTAGATCCGAAAATTGCAAGAGGAATAAAGACGTAAGATTACTATTTATAAAAATTTACTTTCTGCACCGGCTGATAAAGCAAGAACCCAGATAAAAATCAATCTTCCTCGCAACTTATCGCATGAGTCCTTCCAAATGCTTGTCTCGCGTGCACCAGCACGGTGACGAGGCACACGAAGAAGTGGATTTTGCCATGGTGAAATTTATCGGGTAGCTAAGACGTGGGATTATATCGGTAAATGGATTTTTCGGCGAAATATCCAGAATTACGCATCGCCCAAGGTAGAAAAGCGGGAAAGTAGGTGGGCAGGAAGGAGAAAAGTAAATACTTCGTCGACAGTTGCCGGCAGGGAAAAATAAATGAAACGAGTTTCCTTCCCATCTGCAACCGCGCCTGCTCCAACCACCCGGCTATGATCAACTTGGTGAGCAAATTCTCGGCATCCGGAATACCGAGGGAAAGAAGTAAATGAAACCGTTAATCGTTGTACAGAGTGGGAAGGAACGCGAGAACGAATCCACGTGTGTATTTTTCCTCTGGCTTAAAAAAAAACAAGTTTAATCGAAATGGAGCTGCGCGGGAAAATTAAATTGCTTTTTACTCTGTTATAATTTTCTATATGTTTCAAAGTAAATACACATGTACGTGGTGTAAATCCACTGCTTGGAAGTTTAAGCTTTAATGCGAGTCGTCTGATTAAAGTGTCTAATACTACTGGACATTTTTGTAGACTGAGAAGCGAGTTGCACCTTATTACATTTGCAATATTTGTAGCTTGTCTCTGTAGAAGTGAATGCGCATCATGAGCAACACATTTCTCGAAAATGATACTAACAGAAAATAAGGGACTCCAGTGAGTGCAGAGTTAAAGGCTTCAAGTACCAACTCGGCAAGATTTCTCCTATCTCACATGTATATAAATGTGTCGGAACCTACATAAAACTCTAAATCTCGGCGAAACGACCGTAGCAGTTACAGCCAAAATACGGAGAAAGAAAGAAAGAAGTAGAAAGAGATTCTATCATCTCCTACAGCAAATGAAATAATGCAGAGGAGGAAGCAAACTCCTTTTCTTGACCGTACAGAAATTTCCGCACCGTAAACATCATTCGTACGATTCTCTCATAGGCGCATCTCTCGTCGGCATGGTCTTCTCAAGCATTTCAAATTCGTCGGATGGCGCGTCAACGTTGTATCGATAAACGAGCGACTACGCTTCTGTCGGAGCATTCAGCACGCGAGGGAAGAGCAAATGACGCTTTAATGGAAAAAGAGGAGCTGCGAGAAGAGAACGAGAGTGTGAGAGAGAAAGAGTAGGACGGCAGAGGCAGAAAAAAAAATATTTCACCGACAGTAGCTGCGACGGGAAAGCAATCGAGGCAATTTCGTTCCGCCTGCAACTGCAGCTGCTCCGTGTATTTCCTCTTGGAGCGGCGCGCGCGCAAGCACCTCCAAAGAAAATGCTCTCCTCCGCACTCCGGAGGGTAATTGCTATCTACGACCGGTGAACCTTGTCGCGTAATTACTCGTCGTTTAATCTCGCGCCGCTTTTCCATCGTTACCGATACCCACCTTTTCCATTGGGATCGCTCTACGCGTTCACGCACCGACAACCTCTTTGGTTTCTCGCGAATTTAGAGCGCGTCGAGGACGTCGCTTTTCCTTTTTATCCCCTTTAACACCTAACATGTCCTCCCTCAAGCAGTTTGGTAGAAACGTGTTGCGATAAATGGTCACTTTTCCGTGCATATTTTTGTTACGTGTTTCTCGAAATTTTTACGGACATTTATGCTTTCTTACCGGTTTCCTACTCTTTGAAGAACGAAATATAGTGGAACCCGACATCGATATCATTTCCCAAAAGGAATAAGGATAGGAACGAGGTACCGTTTTCGTTAGTGGTCGCAATGAAAATTATTCTTCGGCTTTGAACGACGATTTCGTGGAAACAAAACGTGGCATGGTGTTGTTCGAACGTATATATACGACGGAGTGTGCCGAAGTTACGGTCGTGGATACAGAAGGAAATTTAATTATTGGGAAAAGTTTCGAAATGATTACTCACGCATAAGATTATGAAAATTGGAACAGCGGATGTACTGAATATTCATGTGTGAGTATATACGTACACTTTCGTCTATGCCTGATCCGTATATATACGTATCCGTTCGTTATGTACATGAATATACCCCCCGTATTTCCTCTTATCGATCCTCTCTTGCCGAGAGAGCTCAAGGGAAAGAGACAGGCGGACGAAGGAATGAGAAAGGACAGAAATTTTATTAAATACCCTATGAAGTATCCTCTAAGAGCGACGCAACTAACTGCAAAAAATCGACTCGGAATTTGAGGGAAAACTGCGAGTATTCCGGCGTACTTCGTCGTTCTTGTTATTGCAGGACAATAAAGAGAGTATAACGTTCGAAAAGCGTCGTGGGAACATCCATAAACGTTGCCGGTTGTACTTGACCGTTTAAAGAGGCAGTAAATAGAACGAGCGAATAATAAAAGCCGATATTAAATATCGCTGCCCGCATGTAAAATTTGCATGCTCTGGACTCGCTTTGAAAAGCGAACAGAGATATCGAAAGAGTAGAGGAACGTCAACAGGGAATGATGAATGGACGTCGCGACGGTGCAAGGGGGTGAAAAAAGTTTGCAAAGTACCGGTATTCTCTCTCGAGTCATCAAAATTCCATACAACACGAAATCTCGTTCTGGCTTGTTTTTCCGGGAGGCAGTTTAAAGGGCAAGGTGGCGCCTCGAGGAGAGTTTTAAGGAATCGAGAAAATTTCATGCCGATGTCCGTTTATTTGTGCTACTTGGTACAAAAATTCTTGCGAGTTTGCTTGTAAACGCTCCTCCTAATTGCAAAGATATTACGAGAGACGAATTAATTTTACCGCCGTCAGAGCACGAAGATCGTGAAGAAAAGTCAAACAAGATGAAACGTTCCTCGAGACTTTCATCTTGGCTGTACTTCAAGGTGGAAAGGAAAATTTAAGTCGAGCATCCCCTTATTCTTTTGAAGCCACTGTATCGTTTCATCCCTTATAAAACTTCAAGTGCTTCTTATAATCGAAATGTCATGTCAACGTCAACAAAGAACGCATGTTGACAATAATATTATAATTTCAACGCCAACATTCCCCATTAAACGTCTTCCAAGGTTTGCGATAACGCGAGCGAGCATCGATTTCTGCATTTTCACCGCGCAGATCCGTAACGAGGCTGGAAAGGACTCTGGGGAAATTAGGAATCAACGACCACGATCATTAGGTTATCTGCTGGTAAATATCAGCGTTTTCATCGTCTTCCACCCTTACTTAGGGCTGGAAAGTGTACAGGGTCCGACGGTAATGCGATTGACGTTTCAGATTTAAGATTATTGATTCGAACCCAAGCTTCAAAAGAGTCCCTTCAAGCTGTCCGTCGGTGAGGACAGAAGTAAAATAAACTTTTCCGAACAAAGAAGGAAATTAATGATCCCTCTGCATCGAGGGGTTGCGAAAGTTCTAGAGGACGTGAAATTCTTTTAGATTCCGATGTCATCGACGCAGAACAAACAAAACTTCTTCGTGTATGTTGTGTCTTTGGATAACGCCGAGAATGTAGGTTTATGGAGGCACGGTCACACTTACATCTTACAGGGTCTGTAAAGTGAAACGAGGTAGACAAAACGACAGAGGAAGAAAAAGCAAAATCGTAGAAATAGCAAGAGGTACACTTTTTCAGAATATACGTATTTCGTAATGGCTGGAAGAAAGATTCCCCGGGTCGTTTACGCACCCCCTGCTGCCGGGAAAAATATGCCTCGATCGAATATACGATGGCGTAACCTATATATCCCGTCGAGCGAATAATGTCCTGCATCCACGATACATGTGACGAGCTCGCCGCAGACGGTACTTGTGTGTTGGCGTTTGAAAATTATCTGTATCTTTTTTTAATAAGTTAACTAGATTGCGTTACGAACGTGTGTATCTAACAAGGGAACTACCCGAGGTGTCCGCCTCCGATTTTAATGAAACTTTGCAGATTTGTTAAGCACGTGAAAATAATCGATACCTATTTTTTTATATCGGCTAAATCGCACATTTAGGGGGTGAAACCACCCTTCAAAGTTTCGACATTTTTTCTTCTTTCGCTTATAACTTCAAAACGGTTAATGATAGAGATTTACGATAAATGTACGAAATATTTACTTTTTTGCGTACTAAACGCCCATGGAATTTTAAATTTTATTTGACGATTTTTTCTTAATTTTTTATTGAAAAATGCAGAGAGTAGTTGTAATCTTTATTGATGGAAGAGGCTCTTCTATTATTTAAAAAAAAGTACAATTCGTGCACATTGAGTTTTTCTCTTCGGTTGCTCAAACACCGGCTGGTCTTTCAAAATTTGTTGCATCAAATATTATTTAAATTTCTCGACTGTTTGGGAGCTGAAATGAATAAAATGTAATTACAACAAGTTAAACGATGTTTGAAAGAAAGAGAATTATATAGAAAATTTATTTGCATTGCTTAATGTTTACTTAATGCAATTAACACAGAAAATGAGTACTTTTCGCTGAATTTTCGGCAGAACGAAATATCGTTCATTAAAACGATATGTTTGTTTTTGAATTTTTGCATGTACTTCCTACACGAGTATTTTTACAGCGAATACGATTGTCTTTGCTGTTAACAATCGCTTGGAATTATTACTCGGTTTGTGTATTCGATTTGTATGTTCTGTAAAGCACGTGAGAGTCGTTACCGGACGACAAATAAAAAAAAAGAGCAAAAGAGCAGAGTGGAAGGACTGAAAACAGAAAATTTGAATTATCCGTTTACCGTAGAACTGGATTAATTCCATATATTTTCAGAACGGTAGAAATCAACACTAAAATAAAGATTCGCGCGTTACTTCGAGATACATACATTTTCATATTCACCATACAATTACACATACGAAATATTATTAATAATATGACATTCCAAATCGATTAATCTCAAAAAATGTCACTCAAGCATAATCATGACATTTTCAAGTTTCGCCACCAAGTATTTCGTTTGACCTAATTATGCCAAACCAGAAGTTAATTAATTCACGAAATACAAATTACTTCGGTGTCGGTTTGACATTGTTCAGGTCGATGAAGAAATAGTCGAACGTCCTCCTGTCGATGGATTACATCCTTCCGGTCAGGAAGCGTCGAACTTAGTTGTAATCGCGTTCCAGGAAGATTCTTTCTTGCCTCGTAATTTCTCAAACTTCCAAGGAATGCGAGCTTTTAAAGTTCGTGCCTTATTAACTCGGACAGCTTTCCTTTTACCTCTACCATCGGGGACTGACGGGTGGACATTTTCCGGTAAATATTTTTCTCGAAAGGGATTACACATATACTATCGTGAAATATAATTAATCACGACGATCGCAGGCACGACTTAAATTTCAATCCCGACAGTTTACGAAGGACTCGTGGCCACGGATTGGCAGAGAATAAATTGGCTCTACAAAGGAAGCGGCCTGTTTCCCGACAAAAGCTATATTCACGTCGGTTAAAAGATTAAAAACGT
This sequence comes from Cerceris ruficornis, assembly GCA_963989415.1. Classification (NCBI taxonomy): domain Eukaryota; kingdom Metazoa; phylum Arthropoda; class Insecta; order Hymenoptera; family Crabronidae; genus Cerceris; species Cerceris ruficornis. The sequence goes on from OZ022521.1 coordinate 13,227,270, forward strand.
CATTCCTTCTTGGGCACGATCGTCGGGACTGAACGTTCACGTCGGCACGAGACTTTTTTCGGCCAGGAGGGATTACGAGAAAAGCTAATTGATATGTCACTCAAATAAAAATCACCGCTCCTCGTCGGCGCTCTGGTACCGCTGACGTTAAAGCACTTTGATACGGCTCATCTGTTCTCATCTATACCTTCTTTCGCGAATTACCGTCATATTTCATGAAATAAATTGTGCTTTATTTCACCTCGTAAACAATACGGCTCGAGTGTTGCTTTATTCTGGCGTTTTATTACGCTGCAAGGAAGGCTCTGCCGGAAACGCCTTGGTTCTCGTTCGCGCGTAAATCATTCATCTACTGTCGTTCGGAGTGATGGAACGGTAATCGTTTTATTGTCACAATTTTATTATATTTCTATTATGTGAGATGATTTAGAAATTATTTATTGGTAGTTTGATCAAATGTTGATGTAAGTTTGATCAATTCCTGCATACTTTGCACTTTTTTAACCGGACCGTTAATTACACACAAAACTGTTCGATGCAACGCCGTTGTACGATAGATATATAACTCTATTATCAGGCAACATCTCTGAGTTTCCCTTTATAATTCTTAATCAGGAAAAGTAGGTCGAACGACGGCGTCGTTGCGAGTAATTTTCCAGTGACGACGGTCAGTCAAGTACTACTTCCGCTTCCGACAGAATAACTCTGTTACCGTTATCCGATAATAGGAAGGCGGTAAAGTACCGAGCCAAGCAACCGGAAGATCGAGTTTCTTGAAATGCAGCTACGAGGACGATCAAAAGAACGATGAGAGCTCGTACCAGTGGACGACGACACTTTTCGTGTCCTTCTTCCCGAGATATCCTGTCCCTCGCTGTTACTATGACGACGATATCGAGGGTGAATGAAGGTATAACGTTCACCCCCCTCGGTATTCAACGGAAAGGGCTCCGGAAAATATTTCCGATTCGAAAATGTAACAAGTGCTGTTTAGTTCGCTTTCATTCTCGCCTTTCCTTTCTTTAACTTCTCTAGCTGCGGCGGCCTTTTTACAAAGAATTGGAAGAAATCCAGGGATTAAATTTTGTAAGATGTTTGTTCCGCATTTCGTTGGAGTATCGGTAAAATGTAATTATTCCGAGCACGAGTATCTTTGGAGATAATTTCAGTAGAAGAAAATGGAAGTTGTTGGAGGAAGAAATAGTTTTCTTTAGAGGAAAGTATTTTATTTTCTGCTGCGCTGTGCAAGAATTTATTTAATACGTTTATTCACTGGCAAGTGAAATTACTTTACAGTGACGTTTAAAAATCTCCGGAAGACGTCCGTTTCGTATCGATAATCAATAGGATGGAAGAGATAGTAACGGGAAGATAGAAAATAATCTTCAGTGCTGTTAGCTTTCATTTAAGTTTGAAATTACTGACAGAGTATTTTAATATTTTTTATAAATACCAACATTTTGATATGTTTCTTTGTGGAAAATATATCACTGTCGGATTTACGATGAAACAAATTTCACGGAAAATAATATAAAACGTGCACTCGACTTCGATAGAATTATTTGAAAGAGAATCGTCGAATTAACTAACTGGGAGAAATTTTACGACTTGTGCTTACCGGAAAACACGGAACAGCAAACGAGCAGAAGCAAAACACCAGCATGTACCGCTTAAAGAAATCCTTCCCTTGAAAGTAATAATTCCCAACAAAACAAACGGGCTTTCCGTTCTATTTTCGAATAAAACTCTTCTCCCGAGTAATTCCTATTTCAACGATTTCCCCCGGAAACGCCCGGATCTCATATTCCGTCTGCAAATATAGCTCAACCCGATGCAACGAGACGTGCCTGTAAAAATTCAAGATGGTAAGCTAAGCTATGGTGAAATTCATGGACGTTACGTGAAAACAAACTTTTTCATGGCTCTCGATTTTCACGATCAATCGAGAGGAACGATAATTCACACTGGATGCTGGCAGCAGTAGTAATAACTCGGAGAGGCCTTTCATCCCGAGGTTTGTCTCTTGATTGGGCCATCGTTCACGGTAGTTTCACGACTTTGTGAAATCGTCGAGGCGCGCAGACGAGGGCTCTAAACTGTCTTCCTTCGCGTTGCTGCGACGGACTGGACGAGGTCGGGCCGAGGGTAAAGATCGAAGAACAAGATTGAAGCTAAATGAGCTCGAGTGTGCCTGACGGAGAAAGTATAGAGAAAGAGAGAATACGAGAGGGAAAGAGAGAATACGAGAGAGAAAGAGAGAAACAGACGGATAGAGAGAGAGAGTGAATAGTATTGCCAAGCGGGAGAGAGAAAAGTGAAATTGTAAGGGTGGACAGAGAAAGATGAAGCGCAGAGACGAAAGAAGGGCAAGGAGGCGGAGGGATGTAGAAACAGGGTAAAAGTACCCGGAGAGCTCAGCTGCTTTAGGATCGGGGAGGATGGGAATTGAGGTTTCTCCTTACCCCTTGATTCTCTCCTCTCGTTCGCGAGAGGGTAGATCTCCTTACCTCTCGGCATTTCAGTCCTTCCCCCTTAACTCGTCACCCTTTGTCTCCTCCTCTGTGCGTCCCTTCTGGCCTGGATCCGATTCCGGCGAACCTACCGGCCGAGAGGACGACGAAATGGATGAGGGGTAGTTGGAAAGAGAAATTCTGGGAATGAGGAAGAGAGGAAACGAGGCTGTAAGCCTAACAGCTCGAACCACCCTCGTGTGAGAATAAGAGGAGGAACGAGAGAAATTGTGGGACACTGACAGCGAGAAATGTTAACACTGGAGGCAGAATGCATGCAAGGGCGAAAGAGACCGAATGGGATGAAGAAATTGAGAGACAGGGTGAGGAAGAGAGAGAGTGAGTTTCCGAGCGAGAAACACCGACACTGACATAGAGTACCTACGTGTTATTACTGAGAGAATTCTCAGAGAATTCAAGAGAAGAGGGAGAAGAATCGTGGGAAATTACGAAGGAGGAAGCTTGACATCGAGGAAGAGCGTACGCGAAACGAAAGGGAGTCGGAGAAAGCTCGTGAAAAGAGACGGGGATAAGGGACGGTGAAGGGGGATGAAAAGAAGGGAGAGAATTTTGGGGAATGCCTGTTGCTATGGAGACCAGTCGGGTCTAAAGCGACGATAGGGGCATCCGGTGGTACTTGCTGATACCGTTATCCACATGTAAAATGTACATCGGGGAAATCATATTCGATCTCGCACCATTCCTTTTTGTAGGAGCCACGTCAATCTTGGCATCGGTTCGCTACTTTTTTTTTTTAACATCCACCCCTGTAAGGGTGGTAGGTTGTGTTTGTGTCTGAATTATGGCACGTATCCAAGTGTGCTCTTCGCTCAAAGCTCGTGGTTTGCGTTCTCGCTTGTATGGCGAGTGGTTCATTGAAGATGACACTTGTGGCATTCTGTTAAAGCGTTGGAGTATGTAGATTAGAGTGTGCCATAATTTTACGGCGATGAGGATCGCTGTACATGTGAACATTCTGTAACTATAGGTAAAAAGAAATGAAAGAAGCGGGAGACAATGGGGAGCTTTCGTTATTTCCTGATTTTAATAGTAAATAGTAATCGCACGTTTTAGATAGTTCTGTAATTTTCTAGAACGTTTATGCTTCTGGTTTTCATAGTTTTAATATGTATTCTCGTAAAAATAACCATTTGTTTTCTCGTGTTTTTCCTAATCTTAAATTTTGATCGTCGTATATAAGCGTGGACGTTGCAGAATGAACGATACACCTGCACTTTTAAACATGTATGAAATGGTTTAGAGAATCACTGCTAAGGGTAAAATATGAAAGTTAATTGTAAAATGTTCCAGATATTTTATATAATTTAGAAAAAAAATTACCGTGTTCTTGGTATCTTATGATAAGGTATTTGCTATTATTTCGTAGAAAATACTTTCTTTCCAGGCTTTGTGGCAGATAATACTACGGAGGATGCAGCAATCAGACAGTTCTTATTGTTTACGAGATGGATTTTTAAAAGACTTCTGAACAAATTTCCAGTGATAGTTGTATATTAGAGGGTAGAAAAATAGATTAGAACGAAGATTACAAGAAAAGTGCCCTCTTTTCAAGAAACAGAAAACTTCGTGTTTCCGTTATGCAGACAGTAGTGTTACTTACTTCTTTATCTCTCGCGAATACTACCCCTCGAAGATAACCCGCAGCTGCTTAAAATTGCAGGTCATTTTCAGTCTGTATAACAGTGTCAGTGATGGTACTTATGCTGCGGTTTAATCCTGCTGGGGAATCGCTGAGATAATAAAGCCATAAAAGCCTAGAAGAGTACAAGATAGGAAGGTTTATCTTAATTACCCTAGTTACCATTTCGGATCTAAAACAATCGTTTCCTAGGATGGTCACTTACTTCGAAGATCCACTCCAGAAAATCCTGTGCTTTATGTTCTCCTTATTGCTCGAGGAAAAACGGCAGAGCTCATTTGCTATCGCTGTGTAAAAACAGAGCGTTGCTATCCTTCTTGTCGAAGAGGAGAAATCAAAACATGGAGAAGGAAAGACACGAAAGTACCAAAAGGAAATAAAAAAATGTCGGTCATTTATTTGGTGATTGTATTGTTTGTCTTTTTGGAAAGCTCGATAAGGGGGTTATGGTGAATATGGGGTTGAAGTTTCGGATTACCAATTAGTGGGTAGCAATTCAATTTCTCGTTACCTCTGGGAGATTTTTATTAAATTACTATTAAATATATGATAGCGTAGGTGGTTCGGAACGAATTTAAAATTGTAGGTCTCTGTCGAAATTACCATTGTAATTTAATACCGTAATAGAACCAGGAACAACAAAATTAAAATATTATATACTCTCCCCACGCTACGTAGAAGAATCATGTTTAGTATTACAATAGGTTCGTAAGACATAAATGTCGGTTTTCGAGTTTTCAAACTTTGGCGCTTAATTTTAAGATAGCCGTTCATTTGAATCTGTTTGTCTTCCTATATCATTTTAGAAAAAAAATGTTATTAAGAAACTTGTTTCTGGTTGGGAAAAATGTGTAAATTTTAATGGAATTTATTTTGATTAAAAAAACCTATTCCCATTCTCAATATGTGTATTTACAGGTAAAGTTTGAAAACCGACATTAATTTCCAACCAACCTAATACATTGTAAAGTGATACTTCTCCTGAATTAACTTACATTTCTTGATGAGGCATTAATAATTGAATAAAATATTTTAAACGAGTCAAAAGTTTATTTAACGTTCTTTTGACTCGGTATCATTTACGGGAAGATAGCGAACTCGTTTATCTCTCTTTCTTCAACCCTCTCGAGGTATGGCTTGGAAGCCATGGCTCGTTTCCAAACACCATTATGTTTCTACAAACGTAGTGCAGTGTCGTCGATGACACTTGTGGCACGGTTTAATGTACCGGGTGATGCGTGGTTGAAATAATCGCGAAGAGGAAAAAGAAACTAGGTTATACGAAGGAGAAATAGACAATTACTTCTCTGAAGTGTATGGAAGGGTGAGTTGCACCTTTAACGATGAGTTGTCTGGAATTTTAAATTAATGCGTTTAAGGGGTTGGACGTGTCAAATGAATAGGTCTCCTTAATTAAAAAAATTGTATTTAGTGTTTGTTGTTCTTTTAACTTACAGAAAATAATATAACTTTCTAAGTGAACCTAGAAATATAAATAAATTCATTTACGAAGTATAAGCAATAATTGGATAATTCAAATTTTTAAGCACATATCGTTTATTCGATGAAACATCTTTCATTTTCATATTCATAGAAGAATGCAGGTGAAACCTGGCCGTATTAGAGATTTAGACTAAAAATTGAAAGTCCGTTCAGTTAGAAAAATTTCCACGAGATCCGTCCACTTTATCAGCCGATAAAGGAAGGCAGGTATCTGTGTAAAAGAAAAATAGTCCTTCTCCGGTGTAACATATCGTGGCTGTCTGGCAAAAAATCAATAAAAATTCGATTTACCGAGAAACGCTCCGCGAAATTAAGGGAGAAAAATGGAGCCGTGGAATACGTCGATCGCTCGAGTCGTATTAACGAATTTCTTATAAAATGCTTCAACACAGTTCTACGACTAGGGCCTCTTCATTTCCTACGGAATTAAAGGTGCCCGACGAAATCGAAAGATATCTACGTAGGCAGGATCCTTTTTCGGTATTCCCGGAGAATACACAATTCCGAGGACAGAGATCGATTTTCATTAATGAAGTGGGACAAGGGTTCCATCGACTCTGCGAGTGGCTGAAATATTTCCTTACCCTGCCTTGACCCGTTTAAGCGGCTCTCTCGGAGTTTCTGTTTGCTAGGCTTGATAAGGTGCCCTCGCTTGCAAGATAAGTATGTATTTTCCTGCATTATTTTAATCCCCTTTTCCGACGAAACACGACGCCTTTATTGAAAGTTATGTCACGAGGAAAACACAGTGTAAGGCGCTTGAACTTTCGTGCAGAGAAATATCTCAAGTCAATATTAAGAAAGGGACGAAAGGGCATGTAAAAGGATGTTTACTATTTGAGATATAAAGCTTGCCAAAATTTAAACTTGAGAGATAATTTCTTTTATAATAATTGATAAACTTTTTATATAATCTGATAAATATAATTGTTTATATATGACAAACTTTTGCACCGTGGCACCTTATTTTTTCATGTTTCACATTTTGACTCTGGAATATCCGAAATAAACTGTAAACCTCGAAACATTGTCATTTAGCTAATTCCAATTTCCGTAAGTTTCCTACATAACAAAGATTTTTCGGAATCTCTGCCACTTCGTTATGAGGAGGTCCAACTCGATGTCATTAGCCGGAAGTATGATCAGAATGCAAAATGAGAGGGCATCGAAGGTGACTGAAAATATGCCTGACACGTGTGACCTCTGCAAATGCAAACTTGGCGAAGGAGGACGTAGATATTGAGCATATGACACCAGCAAAAAAGTATTCCCTGTTATAAAAGATCCGGTGCCGTTAGAAAGTCAGATTTAAAGGAATCCTGTATGGGATGTGCATATTAATTTTTTCCGTCCTCTCCAGGCTTTTCTCACGATTCTTCGAACGTTATTAAAAGCAAAACTCCGCTTCGAATACTCAAAAGAAAAAATACAGAAAAATCAGAAAATTCATACAATTTCATTTCCATTCACACAAAATTATTACACGTACAAATACAAGTCAAAAATTCACTACCATGTATCCTGTACAAGAATCACCAAGATGTCATTTCAATAAAATCATTTCATCGTACATTATATGGTAGATATAACGTTATCAATCGCCTATGTTTGAATTCGAACACTTATTGTAAGTCTGCGAATTTCTTTGACAATTGTTTACGTTCCTTTAGACATTCAATTGTATCCAATTTAACCCATCAATAATTATTGTACCTTGAACCAAAGGGTATTCTTTACCCGTTAATAAATAAATAAATAAATAAATAAATAAATAAAATACCCAGGTCAAGGATCAATTAATCGAATCAATGACTTCTTCTCCTTCAAAGAATCTCAACAATCGATATTAATACCTGAGTGTTCATGAGAGCCAACTTCCGGCCTCCAGGATTAAGTCTCGCTTAATCGATGCCACCGCAATCCTGGAATTCCAGGAGCTCTTTATACTTAGATGTACCCCCTTGCCGGACGTCCCTCTGAGCCACGCTCGAGTCCACCAGGCCGTTATTGGCTCTCGATTAGATAGTAAAACGAAGTCCCCGTTTAAAGACTCGTTGGACATTGAGGCGTATGTTCTTGCACATGCACGGCTGGATGCACCTCCCGGCTGGCCGTCCTTGAAAGCGTTTCCAGGTTTACGCGCACCACTGCCTCCGGTGAGGATTTTTCGAGAATGCCGCGAGAAAAAGTTCGTTTTTACATATTTCGACGGGGAGCTCGAGGAAGAGTTTTTCAATTCTCATCGATAATGGAATTCTTTATATCGACGATTTGACCTTGCCCCGGTTGTTCATATTCCATCGGCTTTATTTCATTCGATTGAACTCTGAGATTTTTATTTCGTTGACGGTATCTCCCGTGACTCTGGTAGCCGATGATATTGAGGTTTCGTATGTAATTCTGTTGGGTTGTTGCCTTTTTTCAAGCAAACCGTAGCCTCGTCTTTTTCGTTCATCTGCGAATTTTGTTTTCAACGATTGCTATCGGCATCATCGCTTTTTTGCGGCGCTGTGTGTTGCTTCGGGTTTCGTATCCGATTGATCGGATTTTTATATATTCGGCGTGTTATTATGAGTTGTGCTGCATTTTGTATTTTTAGATCTTACTGCTGAGACTATTTCATTGGATGGCGGAAAGATTTTGCTGGTTTACGCAATATGAAGGCTATAATATTTTTCGGAGAATATCTGCCGGAGTTAAGGGCTAATCAAAGTCGTACCCACTAGTTGGAAATTCGAGTCTGTATTCCTTTTTCCTCGATTATCAGTTTCATCCTCCCAAACTAAAAAAGAATTACAATCTAAAATTTCTAGAAAGTTATTATCTTTCGCGACGTTCAACTGTGGTAAATCTACCCTATCAGAATAGCGAATAGTCCATCGAAACAATTCCAACTCCGGAATTTAATAATGAAATTGCATACGTAATTGAAATATCCTCGAATATCATCGGGTAAATATGAACATTCAGTAATAAGAAATTCGGCAGATTCAATTTCCGGCAGCCCATGTTAAATTAATTTTGATTGTGCATTAATTTTCATTAAAGCTTCTAATGCTAGACTGGATATTCTGAAAAATTGCTTTGATTATTTAATTTATTTTAAACTCGTTTTACATGATGATATATATATTTTCATGTTATCGCAAGATATGGAAAACATAAAGAAGCGAACGACCATTCACTCATTCGGTCTACCAGGCATCGTAGCGTTTTTTCGTGTCATTGCAGACCGAGCTTGGTTTTGCCATTGCGACATAAAAGCTCGTAAAGTCTCGGCTCTTTAGTACTTGTTTTGTGGCTTTGAACTTTTCAATATGACTGTTGCATGTCAAGGAGGTACTAGAAACGTGTCAATAACAATCCTTCGCAGCAGTCGTTGCTGAATAAGTACTATTAAATGACTCAATGCACGAGCGATTTAGTGGGTACATTATAATCCCTTTTTACGAGTGATATTCAAAAGACGTTTCGTCGAGTAAACGGATCCTTACGATTTCAAACTTTGAGAATCTTCATAATTCGTGTAAGCGGTAGTTGTAGGACTGTAAAATTATTTTATTGTCATCTGCATTACAAAATGGAAATTTAATTGCTCCTTAAGCGGTGAATGCTAATTCGATGATAGTCGATAACAAAATTACAATCTATTTTTCTATTATCTTGAAGGGAGAAATCAAAAACTTCTAGGTAACGATATATCAATATCTATATAATAATAATTATACAAATTTTGCCTCGAATTAATAAACAACAGCAAAGAATAACATACGTAACGATAAAGCATTCCAAAAGTGGTTGGAATAGTAGAAAAAAATACGTACTTGGAATTACTACCGCTGTTTCGCTTAGAATTTTCGATATTCTTCTATATCTTGAACGACGTATATACCAAAGGGCCAACTATCAATAACAGAAGTCATAAATATTCAACGTACGTCCGGAGTCGACTTAAGGTGATCTATCGAAACGTCGATATTCGATCACGGGTCCGGGTGAAGCTCGTGGAAAACCTGCTCGGCCTCTGTCGACCCTGGCTCCTCATTCCACTTGCTGGCCTGAAGTATCAACAAGTCACTGTGCGCTGCTAGAAAACCAATGAAAGGGTTGCTTGTAGATTCGATCGTGGCACAAGCCGACGAACTCGACTTTTTAAAGAGAGAATTCGCGAGTAACTTACGAATGGACGTACCACTTTAATCGGACTTTATTCTTGAGAGTAGTGCCTTAGATTTCTTCGATGATTATCAAAGATTATACGGCAAAATATATTTTTTAAGCGATGACAAAATTCTAGCATCGATTGAAAAATGGTAGAAGACTGATAAAAGATTTTCTTGGAGATTCGATCGTTGCACAAGTCGATGAATTCGATTTTTAAAGGGAAAATACGCGAGTAATTTACGAATGGACGTACCACTTTAATTGGACTTTATTCTTGAGAGTAGTGCCTTAGATTTCTTCGATGATTATCAAAGATTATACGGCAAAATATATTTTTTAAGCGATGAGAAAATTCTAGCATCGATTGAAAAATGGTAGAAGACTGATAAAAGATTTTCTTGGAGATTCGATCGTTGCACAAGTCGATGAATTCTATTTTTTAAAGGGAGAATTTGCGAGTAACTTACGAATGGACGTACCACTTTAATCGGACTTTATTCTTGAGAGTAATGCCTTAGATTTCTTCGATGATTATCAAAGATTATACGGCAAAATATATTTTTTAAGCGATGACAAAATTCTAGCACCGATTGAAAAATGGTAGAAGACTGATAAAAGAGTTTCTTGGAGATTTGATCGTTGCACAAGTCGATGAATTCAATTTTTTAAAGGGCGTATTCGCGAGTAACTTACGAACTGAGTTACTGCTCTGGTAAAACCTGATTCTTGATTGTAGTGATGTCGTATCGGTCATTATCACAAATCATGAAATGCAATAATTTTGTTTAAGATTAGAATTATTATTTTTTCCAAGATGTAAACAGGATTAATGTAGATTAAACTGGCGGATTATTTCAATAAGTTTTTCTAAGCGACGAGAAAATTCTAAAATTGATAGAAAAAAAAGCAGAATTCATTGTTTCTATAATACTTATCGTTTCAATATTAACAATTCACGGCACACCACTGAGGAATCGATAAAACTGTTTGCTTCACTTTTTCGAAAACAGAACGTCGTTCATGCGAGTCAGTATTCGCTGTTTTTAATAGTTTCGGTGGTGGCTGTTCGATCGTGATACGTGGCTATTGCTATGGATTATAAAAAAATATATTAAATGTCTCGCGCTCGCAAAAATCTCGATTTCCAGAGCCTTGAAAATACTGCGGAATTCAAATTCAAGAGCAAATACAATCACGAACGCAATATATTTCGTCGAGTGTTGAAGCTAAAACGAAGCAAAAGTTATAATGAAAAAAAAGCACAGCTATTAAGAACACTAAGGAAGAAGGGCATAAATTCTCTCCCAGGGTTCTGACGCTCTCTATCTTCATTCCCAACAATAACGCCAAAAGCTGTCCGTCCATCGATTAAGTGCCAAACGACTCCGATACTCGGCAAGACGTATTATCCCAAAATGAGTAATTAATCGTCCCAAAAGACAAAGACAACGAAATTGACCCTAGCCTTTTTCCTCGAAGCAGATTTAATCACGACGGGCAATGGTGAAACATGGAAAAGCAAAATTCCAAGGTAGCGTCAAAGAGAGTCACTCAGTCTACTTGCTACAGAATCTCGTTGCAGTATTACCCGGAGGCAAACCGCTTTACCTTCGTAGATGCACGCACACTTCCTTCTAACGTCTCTGCACGGTATCGGTGTATCCTAATTTCCTGGTGCCGCGGAAAGTAATTATGCTTTCATCAGGGGTCCCCTGCAATCGGTGACAATTAAACTCGTTGCTATACGGCCCTCCATTATTCTCCGGGAGGGCGCGAGCTAAGGATGGTTTCGGGCTGAAGTTTGGAGGTAGCACGGGTAACTATGTTTAATGTTCGCCTCCCTGGTTCACCCTTGAGTTCCATCTCCGTGGGCTCACGGGTTCGATTTGCCGTTCGTGGTAAGTGGGACACGATAACGGCTAGTATGAGTCAACTTGATGATTTAGGATATTTAGGGGTGGCTTGTCACGTTTCTGTTGATGTTCTTGCGGCTTTGGGTTTCGGTTGTTACGTGGTTATTTTGGGTATTACGGGATGGAAATGTAATGGTTAGGAGAATAAAAGCTGAAGTTCCTTAACAGGGGGTTGAATTAAAGGGTTAGGCGATTGAATTGTTACCAACTTCACACCGGTATATCTGGCAATGCGATATTGGCAACTATGTCAAATTCATACCAATGACAGCTGTTTATATTGTTTACAAGCTACCACAAGCATTTGCGTCTAAGTTTTATAAAATAAAAGTTATTCGAAATGGAAATCAAACGTAATAGTGTAACCATGTTCCACATTTCATTTCGTCCACACAATGGCTTTCGAATTCGCCAGATGCAAATCCGATGGACTATTCCATCTGGGCCATTTTGGAGAGCAAGGTGAGGACGAAAAAAATATGTCAGTATGGATGCGCTGAAGAAAGCCATTGTACGGGAATGGGCCAAAATACCGCATGATCATATTCGTGCAGCATGCAACTCATTTTTTAACCGTTTGAAGGCCATAGTCAAGGCAAAAGGTGGCCACATCGAGCTAAAGTGAATGGATTCTAAAACTTTTATTATTTCCACACATTTTTGTAATTTGAATCAATAAAAAATAATTTCACCCAAAAAAGATATGGTCGTTTGAATAAGTAACAGTTCAATCGCCTACCCCTGTAGTATCGGTGGGTGATGTCCTATGTGATTCTGCTGTTATAGTAATTTCTTCCTCGGCCGTGATGTTAGCTTCGCGTGAAAGTCCGCTCAGAAATGGCGCCAAAGACATTCACATGCAGGGTGACTGAGTGCCTGAGGTTTTATCATTGCTCTCGCTATAATCATCTTTATTTAAGATCTGGGAAATGCTATTTCCGTGACTCTAACTTCTATGTTACACGTGTAATACTCAATTCCCATAAATGTACTTATACACAGATGCAGAGGGAGGAGAGATAGTGATAAAGACAGAGAGAGAGGGGGAGGAAGGGAGAGCAGTGAGAGAGGGAGGAGCTGAGGTCAAGGGATACGATGTATTGTTTATGTTCCGCGTTGTCAGCGCGTTATCCGCGGGCTATGTCCCTGCCCTTTTGCATATTTCACATTACGCTTCTCTCCCTAACGACGATGCGCTAACGAGATGATGATAATAAAATATTAGGCACCCTGTGTCCCCTTTATGGAAGACTCCGACAGGATAGAGAAATGTTGCCGAGCTATTATGTGTACGAGCATACGCGAGAGAAATTCTAAGTATGTTGAACGGCTCCCGGTTCACCGTTTGATTCTTTGTACAGATCGTTTGATGTGACATAAATCTCTGTTTCATGCTGACGAATCTCAACACTCAGAGTTTTTTATTTTATTACGCTGCAAATTGAACGTTGAAAGATTTACCTATTGCTTGAAATGATATTAACTTTGATTACTCAGTTTACTAATTTTTTCAATAAACTATATCTCTTAATCGAACACTTTATTTTCTACTTTGCTATTCGTAATATTCGAAACGTTGGTACATATTCGATAAAGTTGAACGAGCCCGGTATTTACGTTTCATGGTGCAATTTTGCGACCAGGAGGCGAAGTATCGTCGCCGTAAAATTTGCAATTTCGGGAGATGATAGTCCAATTAATCGGCACTGATAATCGAAACTCAGTGGAAGGTCTTCTAAAATCACGGCGCAGAACGAGGACACGAGCGTAACACGAATGGGAGTTTGATAAAGTAAATTCTCCGTCACTTAATGTAGGCGTTCAAGACGTACCGTGTGTGCTACGTGACACCAGTTGCCCTCGAGACTCCGCGAAAGTTCTCGCATGAAATTTCTTACCTCTGAGAAAGCTGCAGTTAAGACACCCGACATGTTTAGAAAAGTCATAGGTGACGTTAAGCCTCAGAACTGCATGTTTATGACTCCCATGAATTTTCTAAAATACGACGACCTCTGAGAATCATTCGGTAAAATTTCAAGAAATTTGTAACTCATAATACAATCTGAAATTCATTAAACTCAGTGCAAGGAGAATTCGATTTTCAAAGAAGAATTTCTTGAACAGGTGTTGTCACTTTTTTAATATCAAGGATGAGGAATATTCCCATCAAGCAGGAAAATATAGACAGGCTTCTTCGGTAGACTTTTATCTCGTTATCTCGAAAAGCACTTTCGCAGGATTCAACCGGCCCTCGACGAGAAATTTCCATAGAATGCAATGTCTTTTCTTACCTGTAATCCCGAGACGTTTTTGAGGGCGCTTAGAGATTTAATATCAGCAGGATATTTGAGAATCTCGACTGGCCTAAGGTATGCATGTGCCGGTAAAATGCAGCGTGTTTATATCTTTGGCCTAGGGAAATCTAGGGAATGATTACCCACGAGGTTTAAATTGCAAATAGACGCCCCGTAAAGTGGCGTCTATGCGATAAGAGACACGAGATGTACCGCGGAAAGTCCATCTGGCATTCCTCGTGAATCATCTTTCGGGTGAGATAATTTCAAATTTCCCGTTGAGCACTAAAACTTCTCACGGTATCTCGAAAATCTACGTCCCACAATTTCGTCACACTTAACGACTAAACGTTACATTTTAATCATTCAAAATTCCTTTAGAAATACTCTAAGCTTTATCATTATTTTGATTTCGCCATACATGTAACTTTTTCCATGGTAATCGTATGAAATTCTCCATATTCTTCAATGATGCATATAACAGTATTCTATATAGAAGTAATTGAAAGAATAATCAATCCAATTAAGAATTTCCATATTTTCTAAAACGGACCTCAGCGAAGAAGAGTGCGAGAGAAAGAGAGGGACAGACATTGAGACTCCGCCCGTTGATTAAAGATATTTGAGGAAGATTCTGAATGCTCGATATCGACGATAAACCACTCGAGAAACGATTCGGAAGTTGGACGATTTCGAGTTTGCCGGCGATCGACGAAGAGGCGTATCTCTTCAATTTATTCCGGAGCAACCGGCTTTTGTTGTAAGCGGATTCGAGAGTCCGTCCATTTGCCGGCGGAAGAGTCTGCCACGGATAGAATTCAGTCTGTTGTACATACTATCGATTATTCTCGAGTCCCATTCACTGCTCTTACGTGTCGTTTTGACTTTGAAAGCGTACTGCCTCCTATTCTCGGTACTTGGTTGCGCCTGCATGCCGATTCGACGTGTGTGCATACGTGTGTTTCACTACAGACGATCAATTGGAAATCACTCTCAGCATTGTCCGTTGCGATCTGTGTTATCCTGGAATCCTGGACATCGGCGTGCCTCCACGTGATATTTTATAGCGATCGACCGTGGGATCGACGTTTATTTCGCGATCGATTCACATTACATTTAAACGACGATGAATCGAGGCATTAACAAATTTCAATAGATCATTGTTCCGAGAACTTTTTTTTCTATGTTTCGGTAATTGATGATGGCTTTGATGTATCTGACTTTCACAATTATTTTACGATGGGGCGGTTGTTCCGTTTTGGTAAGTGTAATATTTTGTTTTTCGGTCGATAGCAATCGAGGGATTGGTGGGTTTGAATAGATCTTTATTGCTGGATTTTTTAGGAATCTTTTCAATGTAGAAATGTGTTTCGAGAGTTTCTATTTTTAGAACTATGTACAGATTGGCTGTAAATTCTTCTAGAGTATTCTTCGATTTGTTTCTAATTAATTGTTATCCAGTGATCAGTGGATTCAAATAAATCCTTATTGTAGGGTTTTACATCAACCTTTTGAATTTAAGGAAAGTCTTCGAGGTCTCTAGTTTTTGTGACTACATGATTGTATAAGTTCCACACAGATCTGTGAATTTTCCAATGATTACGAATTGGCTCAGTGTCAGTTCAATTGTGAAGTTCGATTTCATTTCATTTTTCAAGACTTATAAATTAAAGATTTAATTAAATCGTGCGCCAGGTGTTTAAATTTGGTCGTACAATTTTATTTCCCGTATAGCATATTTCATATTTTATCGCACCGAATTAGGTATCCATGTAATTTTAACGGATCGCTCGTATAACGTAAGCGATACCCGTAATCCAGCTAGGCGGTTGCTTTCATCGAATGCACGTAACTGTTTAAGAGGATAAACATTAATCTCTCGTTGTGAAATATGTTGATAGGGTATCATTTATTGGTACATTACGAAATGCTCTGAAACCCTCTTGTTACATTAATTCATTCGCCATCGAACGGCAGGAAAAATTTTCTGGACAAATATCGTTCTCACTTACTGCTTCTCCCTGATAATAACACTGGTCTACAAAATTGAGCTTTTTTTTGCCCAAAGAATCTTTATACTGATTTTTATAGATTTTGTGGCGCAGATATTTTACAGAGTAGATATTTTATAGAGTTTGTTTGACAACATGCGGAGGTCGTCTTACTCGTCGATCAGTGAAGTGGAAATAACTGTTCTCGCTGCTCCTATAGTTAATATTGATATTGTAAATGCAATTGAACAATATTGTTTATTTATATAACCAAATGTTATAAATATAATACTTTGTTTAACACTAGAACTACCAAACCAGTCAAAATGACTGGTACACAATTTTTTTCAAATATTCTCCAAATTTATAGAAGAGTCTTATAATAAATATTCTCTGTCCATCTTAAAAAACATAAATCACCGAATCTATTATCTTTCCCGCCTCTCGATTCCTCCTTTTACAAAGTACTTCTTTAATATCTTAAAATATGATACTTTTAACGCCGGTAGTTCTAGTGTTAATGGAGCGTTATTGTCAAAAAGTAACTCATAAACATAAAATGTATTTGTAGAGCAAGCTACATATAATAACTCATAAAGTCATAAAATAACTTATGAAGAATAAATGTATAGTTGCAAAGGAAACTATAATACTAGTGCGGGTGAAACGGCTGTGCTGAGAATCACTGACGGTACCTGCTGTCTTACGGAAATATTTTAATTTCTCAGCCGAAAGCAAAACTTATGTTGGAGCTTTCACTTATGGTTTTGTCAAGAAAAATGTCTGCTCTACCGCCTCCTTCCATTAGAATTTCTCCAAGACGTCTAACTTTTAAGATAAATATTAAAATATCCATAAAATCTGGGGCATTTTGGGCGCCGTTTTCGCTTTGAGCATTGTTTAAACATGTTTAAATGTTTATAACATTAAAGTAATATGCATCGTCATATTCGGGAGGGTTTATAGAATGATTCTATACCAAACAAATTTTAAGAATTCTTATGATTAAAATACAAAAAATTCTGAAAGTTGAAAATATGCATTTTCTTTAAATCTGATTTTCTCACAAATAGAGTCTGATGGAGACAAACCGGCTGCAGATTCGTGTTGAGCGCCACAAAATCTATAAGAATCAGCATAAATATTCTTTGGGCAGTAAATCACGTTGACCAGTGTAATTTAACAATATTGGGCGCGAATTTACAAAAATATTACCGTGATATCGACGGTATTTTAGGAAAGAGCTTGTGAATTTTTGCACCGATAAATTTCACATGGAAAAATGCCAAGTTGTGCAAATGCGTTTCGTCTGTTTTACACCAAAAATTCCGAGCACCGTGATCGTTGTGCCTTTGTATGCTCATTGTACTTTGCTTGTTCTTTTATCGTTCAGCTAATATTTAACCTTCGAGGAAGCTTGCGAAAACAAGTCAGTTTTGTTCAATTCTTTTTTGCCACGACGTTACCGCAACCAAAATGAGCTAGGAATGAAACAGAAAATTGAACGTATAAATTTAATAATTTATGTTTTGCAATGCACGAAACAAAGACAATGCGCACAAGCAAATCAATAATATTAATAGAATTCACGCTCGTGGAATCAACAACCCCATAATTAAAGTGTCACCATAACATCGCACCATAAGAAACCACCTACCGACGTAGTCATACTCTCCAACAACCAACGGAGGAACATCAACTAGTAGCACATCGCTCTACCGGTTTGCATTTCCCTTCCTTCTCGTTTCGCTCTCTGTAATCCGCCTGATTAATAGCCTTCTTAATTCTCTTTGTCAGAAAATGGCGAACGGCTCTTACAATTAGCTCGAAGCTACTTTCCGAATGGCAGGACGCGAAGGGGTCCGTGAGAATCGAGCGGATCGATTTTAACGCTTCGGGCAAAGATGTCTCGTTACATCCGCCCAACAGTGCACCGGTGCATCGCGGCGTTGCACTTTCAATCACCGTCGCCGTTCTCGACGAAACGAGGTCGATGATTCTCTCGTATTTTCTGCCTCTTGACTCGACCACACTGACTTTACGCCGACGACTGTCTACTGTTACGCGTTTGCTTCTCAGGCATGGAAACGCAAATGAAGTTTGTCTGAACAAAATGTGTAATGTTGTGGAAAACGAGGAGGCCTGGTTATCGCATGAATCGAGGCGGAATTGTCGCGGGAATTTATCAAGGGATGGAAGTCTAGTGTAGAGATTGTAAGTTGCCGAAATACCATAAACTGAACGGCAGTGCGGTACGATGTTTATGCTGCTCATTCTACCTTAACGATATCGCGGCATAGAGGTGGTATTTGCATATTTATGGGGCATAAGTGAAACCTAAGTGTAAATTAATTTAGTTATGTACACACTTTCAGGTTACGATTCTTGTTCTTAACAGTAGATCTACGGAGGCAGTCTAAATGACTGGTCCGAGAGTTTATAAAGGACTATGTAAAGTTACATCGATTCAATTTTTTTTATTTTCTGTATTTTTCATTCTAAATATAGGCGATTGAGTGGATTAATTTTTTTCACTTGTTATTCCTTTTATTTTGACACATTTTCAAATTTACTACATTAACTGTCGGTAGTTCTATTATTAACACTGGATTTACGGAAGCCGTCAAATCGACGGGTTCCTACTTGTTTTGTAAAGATTTCTCAAATTTACAAAGAAACTATAATGCAGATATTTCACGTGTACTTTATAATACAATAATGACTTAACGAATTGCCATCTTTGCCACTTGATCCCTCTTTTTCCAAAGTCTTTATTTTATATATTGCAATGTAACAGATTTCACGCCCGTAAATCTAGTGTTAAAGGTGTTATTTTCTCTTAAATTGAATATTAATAGAGGATTTTTTTTAAATTTGTATCATTATCGCTTCGTTTTCTTTTATTTCATGCTTCTCAATCCTGTATGCATGATCAACTCTTGATATTATAAAACTTACAATCTCTGCACAATACCCAGATGAATGACTAGTTTTTCAGATGAATAGGTTACTTTTACTTTTATCAGGGGAAAAGATGAGTTCATTGAGATGTTAGTTTGATGATTTCACGGTACAGAATTGTATCCATCGTTAGGAATGTCCAATTAATTAACTGTATGAATTCAAGCTTGTTAAGGTGAACCCGTGTCTGGGAGCTTACAAATTCGATGCCGAGGCTTGTGTATTTGAATACGCACAATGCAAGCGTTATGGATTATCTGAATAATGTTCGATGGAAAGCAATTGTTAGGGATTCGTGATTATTAGCCGTGACTCAAAGAGGTTACTTTTCGCGATGAGCTTTTTGCAGAGACTAAAATTACTTACATGGATATAATTCTCATTGTTCACTGAAATTGTTCCATTAATTTCGAAACAATTCTTATCAAAGTAACACAAAATATAGTCGAGAAACGTTGTAAATCTATTTCTGAGTGCAGCATTCTTCTTATTCTCGATTGAAAAATAATTTTCGGCGGTGTATCAAATCTATTATCGATAAAACGAGCTTTTGGTTTCAAATAAACACATGTCCGGAAGATCTGATGTTTATTCTGGAGGGATATTAGAATGAACGATGAGAACTCGAATATTGCAGTTTTTATATTCGACTTTGTTCGCCTACCTTCGGATATGTGAAACACGATTGCATTTCCAAATCGATATAATTGTTGCCTGTGGAGTATTCCCGGAAAAAATGTTATAATCCACTTTGCCCCGATGGTACAGGACAAATGTTTGTAAACCTTACGGATGTTTAGTAAATACATAAATATTTTACAAATCCGGGAAATCGGAGTGACGTCCTATCTCACATAAACCGATCTGTCTAACGCATTTTACAGTTACGAATTTCCACTGATTTTCCTCGATTATATGAAATTTCAGAAAATTCGTGTCGTATTGGAGTTATTTCAAAGGTTTCGAATATTCCGTGATATTTCCATTTGAGCAGCGTGAAATCCGTAAAATTTCGAACGTATAATGCGACACTGTTGGCCCGAAATCTCAAAATTCTGACTGTCCGAAATTCGATGGAAAATAATGATAACTCGAGCGTAATTACTGGCCACAATGGAGTAGGTAGATGGTGGCAATTTCGCACGTATCATCGTGCGTGTCCCAAATTCCGGATGGCAGTGGAAACCAATCCGAACACACGGAATTCCATCGGTGACCGATCTGCTAATACCGTGGCTGCTCTTGGAGAACAGATGCTCATAATCCTTCCTTCTTCTGTCCAATATCTCCCACGAATATCTCGTTGATCCGAAGGCCTAAAATTCCATCTTCCAAGGATTATTATATTATTGCCAAACCGAGTTTTCTCCTTTATTTTCTATCGTATTATATTAAGTGAAAATGGAGGATATATAATAGAGAAATGTAATTAAATATAGAAGAGAAGGTACCAAATATAAGATAGGATAGAAATATGACATGCTATGATTTTTATCTGTAATTTGAGATAGTCTCATCTTATTAATTCATTGAAACAGGCATTGTTAAATAATAAAATGTATTTCATTTATTCTATCAGATGCCACGGGATAAAGATAAACAAGGAATTGAATGATTCAAGAAAAAATTCCAGTGTTTTCGAGATTTTGACTACGTAAAAAGAAATATTGCATCTAGCTAATTAAATTCCATGGGACGTTATTAATCATTTGGCGAATGTGCAATGAATCGACACAATGAAACTAAACATTACACTGAATAATGATGAACTACTGATGATTTCACACGGTGGTTTCAGATAGTTTGAATTTCAGTTGTACTGCAGCTCGTGTTCAAATTTCACGAAAGCACCGGTGACCAATCCGATTAGATGGGATCCCATCGATAACCGATTTGATTACACCCGTAGACTTTTCGACGTCGTTTTTCTTCCGTTTCCGTTCAAACAGAACGGAATTTCTTGAAAAATGTTGATATAGGGTTTTATCATTCTAATAGCAATTTCGATCGCATTTCTCAAGCAAAATTTCCGTAGTCTACAAAGTGCAATTCCACGTTTGAATTTCCATTCAGCCAATAACAAGTTCTATTTAATATTTTCGCAGTAGATACGTGCTCCCTTAAATCTTCAAAGAAATGATTTATTTGTTTAGGACATTTTGAATTATTACATACTTTCTCTTTCACATCGAACAAAACTCGCACATGCATTAACACTAGAACTACCAAACCAGTCAAAATGACTGGTACACAATTTTTTCCAAAAATTCTCCAAGATTATAGGGGACCCAGAGAGTAGATATTCTAACGTCCATCCTATAAAACATAAATTACCGAATCGATCATCTTTTCCACCACTGAATTTTCCTTTTTTCAAAAAACTTATTTAACATATTTAAATATAACAGATTTAACGCCGGTAGTTCTAGTGTTAAATATGCATTTACAAGTCGTACGTAAATATCGATTATTCTTCGACAAAACTGCTCCTCTCCTACTTTGCATGAATCTCTGAGCAGAATGGAGATAAAATCTTACGATGCGACATTGCAGCAATGAAAAGAAGAACTGTACGTATCATCATGTTCGCACTTAACCCGTGGTTCTGCATGAAAAAGCACCAAAATGCGCTCGTATTTTACTTCACACGATGTCGGCAGAGAGAAGCTCGTATAACCGAGTATAACTGAAATCGTAGAGGCAGAAATCCGCGATATACGCGCACACCGTGTGCAATAAGTAACGTCTTTAAAAGCAAAAGAATCTTCGACTTCGTATCTCGCTACCTTATCTTCGGACTTTATACTTCGTGGAAACTTCGCCCATCTACTTAAACGAGGAGAGCTTTGAAGACGCGCGGAAAATAATTTCGTTTTGAGGCTTTTTCCGACTCCTCTTCGGATTTTATCGCATTCATCGGATAAAATTTGTATGTTCAATTATCAAGCAGACGCAGTCCAATGTTTGAAACGCAACGAACTGCTACACGGTGCTCTAGTTTATGAATAATTAACGGAACATTCTTTTTTTAACCTTTTGCCTTATAATTGTTTTTGGTTAGTTGACGATGAAGCTGAAATAAAAAATTAGTTAGGGACTACTGATACATTTTGCATTCTTCAAAATAACACTGGCATATAGGGTACTTTAATGATGTACGAGCGTCCTGAATTTTTGAAACTTTGGACTTTTTTAAAAATAACAACCTCAATATTTTATTCCTCCGCTCTAAGTGTCTCTTGATGTCATAAGTTAAAGAGTTAACCATGCAACACACATTATCCGTTTCAGATACTATTCAAATGATCCTTAACCCCTTGTCCTACGAGTTCTTTTGTGACTGCCTCCGCAATAATTGAAAATTACATTGCTAAAATAAAAATATGTCAGTGATTTCCGATATATTTTATAATTTAACGCAATATTAATAATATATGAATAATATTATCGTCTCGTGTTCCACTGATATTTTCAATTTGATAATTTTTGAGAAGCTTCAATATTTCCTGTTCCATCAACCGCATCACGAGTGTCAGTCGTTGTTATAGGGCAAAGGGTTAATTGCTGAGAGACTTTATCGCATTTATACTCTAAAAATTATTAAATATCTTTCAACCAATTCAGAAACTACTCTCCCAAAAACAAAATTTCCTCCATTACCTGCCACTTTCCAATTTCTCAACCCCTTTTACATCACACTTTCAGTGGCACCCGTCTCCAACCCTCATCCCCGTCTCGATTTCAACAGCGGCGAAAGAAGCGAGTCCTCCGGCAAATACGTTCCACCAACCCCTCCGTTTGTTTACCGCATTAGAGTACACGCAGGAACAACAAAAGACACACTCACGATGTAATTCGCGGTCGGTGGAGTACTAGAATTTCATTTCCCTGGATGCTCGGTCTTGTCCTCTCCCCTCAACTCGATTCGTTAGTGTCAGGTCAATTAAAGCGTAGACAATGCCGCGCAAGACACTGTCGCACGCCTTACACCTAAACTTGGTAACAAAGCACAAAGTGTAACCGCAGTCTCTGCGCATAACTTCTTCGTCAACAACCGGCAAGTAATGTCATAATCCTTTGTCGCATAATATTCCGCGAGAGCACGGAAAGAGAGACGTCGTGCAGAGTTGTCGTTGGGGCTCTTTGACACGTGACGTAGAATTGATAAAGGGAAAATAAGATTTCACGTACGGGGATGAATTAATAATCGACGACAATGGGGAAGAACGGATGGGAAACATGATCGAGTTGCCGTAGTTAGCGATCGAGGGTTAGAACCTAGTTTGGAATAACAATGGGGGGCAAGCCGGATATCGTAGTTTGGTCGGGTATTGATTTTGGGAAAGGAAGGGAGAGGCAACGTTGTATTTTCCGTTTGCGAGATCTTCTGGGAGCAAAGGGAAAGCGTCGTAACGATGTAGTAAAGTATGGAAGATAGGAGAGGGTTTTTCGGAAAGTAGGTACTCCCTTCTTGCGTTATTCGAGCTTAATATTGTAGGTAAAACGGAGATATGTCATCCGGATTGTATAACAATAACAAACTTCATGTAACAACAAACAATAACAGAGTACCGAGGTAATCGAGATGACAGTGTGTGCAGCAATACAATATAGTGTTAATTTGGCAGCGTAAATGGGCAAAAACAGATTCTCCGCCAGCTTGAGAGCTGACTTTTCATATCAAAACTACAATACATTTTGCTCTCGTTTCTCCGACGCTTTGAGGATATTTTGCATAGACTACACTACATTTAATTACACGTGTTAAACAGATATATTTTTACTTCTAAGTCTGTGTTCAAACATAGTATCACTTAACACCTTGCTCTACGATTTGTTTCGCTACTGTGCGTGCAATAATTCAGAATTAAATTTCTAACATGAACATTTGTCAGTGATTCCTGATATATCTTACAATTTGACGCAATATTAATAACATAGAAATAATTTTCTTGTGTTGTGTTCCAGTGATATTTTCAATTTCATAATTTTTGGGGAGCTTCAAAATTTCCTATTCCATTTACCGCATCACGAGTGTCACTCGTTATTATAGGCCAAGGGGTTAACAAGTAAACGACTACCTTGGACGAGCACCGCGGAAAAAAATTGATTACAATTTTAACTTAGAGGGATTTTGAATAACATGAGATATCCCCAAGCATTACTTAACCCTAGAACTATTCAGACAACGAAAATGACTGGTTCCTAATTTTTATAAAAAATTTCTAAAATAAGGAAACCATGCAGTCGATATTCCACGTCTTATAAAATATAAATTACTGTATTGATAATTTTTTTCACCTCTTGATTCTTCTTTCTCCAATATTCCGATTTAATATATTCCAATATAATAGATTTAACGCCGATACTAAGAGTAATGCGACGAGTTATGAGTAGTTGGTTTTAATTTAAAAATATGAAGTCTCAATTGGTGTCTTTCTTCGGGATTGTTAATGTACTTGAATCGTTTTTGTCAGGAATGTATGAAGTTTCGATGGTGATTAGAATTACAGTCACGTGGGTGAATTTGTTAAATATGTTTGATACGTTTTTAAAATTATACTGGAGATTGTATAATATACGGAATGAAAAAAAGAGTGTGTAAAACGAAGGAGTACATATGGCGATTGCTCGGTGGAGTATGGAGTTCCTTATGTTCCGGTTTAATACTTCGCTTCTTTGTGCGATAATAAAGACAATGTAGACGACGTAGTAAGTTGCAGTCGCACATCTTACACCGAAAGTCACTGAGAGCAATAAGCAGCCGCAGACCCCGTGTATACTGAATATGAGTTTCCTGGTTACAAGCACGAAGCAGTTCCATATTCTACCCAACGTAATATCAGCGTAGAGTAACAGAAGTAATAGAAATACTAGTGCCGGTGCTGAGTAACACAGAAAAGAGAGGTAAAAAGAGAGAGATGAAGAGAGAAAGAGAAAAAGTGAGAGAAAGAGGAAGGCAATATAGAATTGAATAAACCAATTTTTTGATTTTCCAAAAATTACCGAGACAGAAACACGGTAAACCATTCGCGCTGAAAATTTTTCGAAAAGCTAGGATTCCGAAGTTTTTTTTCTCCCGATGCGAGGATAAAATGAAGGGTGTTACTAAATTCCGCGTGAAATTTTGATAAAAATAACGTTTGAGTGTTCTGAATGCTATCACGTAACGAGGGTGAAGAATTTTTGTGTAAAAGGAGTGTAAAATAAAATTTGCAGTTTTTTAGCCGCGCAGATCTGCGAACTGTAAATAAAAAATGTCGACGAGATTACGAGAATGTTGGAGTTTTACGTTTCCAGGGAGGTATTCGTAATTTTTGTGTCTCCCGGAAAAATGTTTTTTTTTCAGCGACTGTGATCGATTTAATGGATGTAGTTTTTCGACGTTTTATTTGAATAATAGGTGAGGTCAAACAGACGATAGCGTCAGGGAAGTTTTGATGCATCGGTCAAATCAAATCGTGTACTTTACATCGGTACTCATAGAACCACTAAATGATGACACAAAAGTTTTGTATGCCGAGCAAACATGTACAGTATTATATTCTTGCTCATGTCATCGGTAACTAAAGCAGGAAGTACGATATAATAACAGGAAACTTGAGAGAAAATACCGAAAAGAGAATTCCCAAGCTGCTCGATGCTCTGAAAATTATAAAAGCATTTGATTCGTTTTTATTCCATATTTGTTTTGCTTTTGTAAATGTTGTTGGACGTTACTCACCATATATTAATAATATCAATTACACGTTTCGCTTAATTTTTTTAAATATTTTAATTACTGTTTAACGAAAATGAAGAAAATTGCGGGGATCAATATTATAGGAGAGCTAATGTTTTAATAAACAAACTTACCACGTTTCATTTCGTTACTTCTCTTTGGCTGCATCGAGCGGTTTCGAACGTGTTTCACCATCGTCCTTTGAAGTCCAGTTGCAGACCTCGGAGTCGTGAAATCAGCAGTAGAAACTCTATTTATACTTAACTCACTGTTCACCGAGAGAATGTACCTCGAGCTTTCGTAACCATCCTTATGCAATAGGTGGGATGTAGTAAAACCTACAACACTCTGCACTCGTACCGCAGACCACTTAGAATTCGTAAAAGCCTCGTCTCGCTGCCGATACATTAAAACCATTCCTAAATGTTTAGAACAACTTGGCACAGTGGAATATCCGAGAAGTTATTAAAGTCATCCAACAATTGGTTTAACGGAAGTTATTAGGTAGGAAGGATGATTCAGTAAATTATTTTTTTGCAGGCCTGGTGGATGAAATAACGCGGAGAATTTTATTTCTTTAAATAGATGTATATAAGTTTGTATTGATAAACTTATCTGGATACTCTCTGTAAAGAAATTGTATTAATGTTCAAATGTTGAATAACTGTTAGTTCAAAATAGGCAATAGAAACGTTCACGCAAAATCACGATGGTATTACGCAGCGCTATAAAGAAAGAAATGTGACGGATGAAATACCTTATCCTAAAGACACACCATTATTCGTTATTCTTTACGGTCACCATCAACAATTCACACAATACTGAAAAGAGTTCCTTTGAACGACTCACCTGTACTGGAATTCCCATGAAAAGCTAATGCGATTGCACCAAAATGTCACTCGGAATCTTCTTGCGCAACATCGAGAGCATTAACAAAAGAGATAAAGAGCATCGATGGCGACGACGCGGCATAATGCAAACGACGCAAGTGTACCACCATCCAACGATAGGTATATACAAAGGGAAAAGGCGTCTATAGACGTTCAGGTATTTCATCCGGCATGGAATCTCTCGTACGCGTTTCCTCCTATATCTCCTACTGTGTGCACACGTGTGCAACCCTTTAAGCGCAACCAGCCGCGACCCTAACTCAAATACTGCCACGAGTTTCCGGGGATATTTGACTTAGCGGAGTATATTCGATTGTGCGCCGAATACTTGCGCCACGTTCAATTTGACAACGAGCTTGTCTCGTGCCACGCAAACTTGTTATTACGTAAATCAGGCGTTTCTATTTCCGAGATAATACAGTTGAATTAAATTTCCATTATACGGTGGATAAAGGGAAGGATAAATCGTCGAACGGACGAAGCCGAATGTAGGGAAACGATCTCGTTAAATTGATTTTGTAGACGGAGTTTCTGTTGGTAAATTTGAGAAAATTTCCACGACACATCGTGAGAGTTAGGCGTCGCAGAACCTCGTATATGTAGATGTATTGGGTTAATAACGTAGAGAGGAAAGTTTCCTAGTTTCGAGGTTGAAGGGGGAGCATATCTTTGAATTCTGGAATTTTTTCAAATGTAGTAGTGATGAATTAAATCAAATGCAGTTTGTTTCCTGTGCAACAGTTTGAGGTATTATGTAACTTTCTGTGGAAGTTAGCATCTGAACCTATGGCCTGCATGTTGCTGCAGAAGTTAAGAAACAGGGGTTGCTTTTACATTTTTCTATAAATTTGCAAACGAAAAGAATGCTGAAATACATGAAAAACGCCACATGGAGATGTGTTAATTCTATTTACTTTGATTCAAAAGAACTCTTCTTTCAGCATTCGTAATGCTCAAAGGTAGGGAAAGTTTTGTGGTATTACAAACGCCGATATTACTTGGGCTCTAACGATCCGATCGTGAGAAACTCTGGGAATAATTATCGAAGTAAGAAGGAGCAGTAAATCGGGGGAGACTTTTCGGAAGATGTTCGTTCGACTTTACAGTGGAACCCACTTAAACTTTCCCCGATTCTGGGAGTTTCTTCTCGTAAAATTGAAAGTGCGCGCCGGATATTACTTTTGAGAGTTATACATTGTAAAATTAGAGGCATATCTACTCGGAGGAAAACACGATGCAACCGAAATGATCTCAGGGATGAATTGAGAGTCGGAGCAATCTCCGACTCAATCTCGCGGAGTTTTTGAGCAGTCTCGCTTTGATGTGTACAATTCCCCGTTTATGAATTTCTTTGCGTATACACATAAATGCATGGAGTATTGCAGTAAGCAGATTTACATGATGCATATTTCAGCGGTGAATATGGGACATAGCCAAGAATTGCAGTAAAAAATTTGTAACCGTGGTACCATTTAGATTCTTTGATTCACCGATAACATTCTTTAAAAAAGACGTAACTACGTAAAGAAAATATAAAATGTACCTTGCAATTGACAAAACATTTTTCTATTATTTTTTAAACATTGATCTCCGGCAAAGATTAAAGTTGTGTGTATAAAAATCGTAAAATTCAGTAATAAAAAGGACGAACTGAGAAATATTTTTCTTAAGCAAAGAAATGGATAAACGTTGTGCCATTATTTCTTACATTTCCTCTTTTAAATTTCTCTGCAGTAATGTGAAACAATACATTACGGTCTTTTTACGGGAAGACTTAAAAACCCTTCGCGATAGATTTCCGGAGAATTGTCAGCTTTAAAGCTTTGTCCTTAACGAGACTTAGATTTTCGTCAGTATTTTCTGTCAAAAAAGGCAGCAGATTGTCACCAATCGACAGACGTGAAACGGTTCAATGCGATTCCTGATGTTTCTTACGATGTTCTGGAATCTGCGGCAAAAGAACGACTCATTGTTCTAGCAGAGCTCGCGCCGTATTTTCCCGATCGTATTTCGACCTGTTCTTTGAGGAAGGAACACACAAAGAACTCATAGATTTATCACGGGCGACAGCTCCGACACAATTCCCTTTTAACCTAAAGGAATTATATTTATTGAACATTTTCGCGAAAGACGCAAATGGATTAACGCGATATTACGAACTAATATAAAAATAGTAATTGGTTGAATTTACTTCATTTTATATATAAGTATATTAACATTAGACCTGTTGAAAATTAAGTTAGGCTTTCTTAGGCATCAGAAACCCATAGAATTACCAGTACTATCTTCATTCTTTTGGAATCAACAGAATACGAAATTGACAAAATAACTTCTTACTGCAATCTCAAATGCAATAAGAAATATTAAGCCACAAAAGATACAACGCTAAAAATCTACGAAGTGCTTATCTCAATTTGAAATATAAAATTTCTAATACACCTAACAGAGAATGAAACACTATCAGCAACGGTTGTATCATTAAAACAGCAATTCCAAATTTTAACAAATACAACACCTAAAAATTAGCGACTGCTTACCTTAGTCCGAAATATAAAATTTTGAACACTCCTAACAAAGAAGGGACCGTTATCACCATTGATTATATCATTAACACTAGAACTACCAAACCAGTCAAAATGACTGGTACACAATTTTTTCCAAAAATTCTTCAAGTTTATAGGACAGTCATAGAATAGATATTCTACGTGCATCTTATAAAATATAAATTACCGAATCTATCATCTTTTCCACCTCTTAATTCCCCTTTTTTCAAAATACTTATTTAATATTTTTAAATATGACAGATTTAACGCCGGTAGTTCTAGTGTTAAAATAGCAGTTCGAAGTAACACAGCAAATATCATTTGAATGAAGAAATTTATTTCCACCATAAAAACACAAATTACTTCCATCGATTCCGTTAGTTAGTCGATGTCCGGGAATGCTTTATTGTCGAGATCTTTCCTACTTCGAAGAGTTTTGTATACCGATTCAACGGAGACCGAGGAAAGTTTCTTCGGAGGCGGTCGAACGATCAACGAAAAGGAAACTAAATGCACAACGGAGACACCCTTATCGATAGTTACGTTTACTGAGCATCCATTCGTCGTTCCGATCGCGTGATAGGTACTCGATCCGGTTTGCAGGAGGTACGAAGGCGCCTCGTTGGGTTTCGTTTTCTCGATTTATCGTTCGCAACGTCAGCCGTGACAAACGATATCGGCAGCCGCTTCTTCGAGGGGTGCATTGTCGCGAAGACGATCTCGGAGAGTCCTTTTCCCGAACATTTTTACGGAACGTCCATGCCGATTTCCCAATGCGATCTTGATTGTTTCGTAATGACTATTCGATACGGATTTGTTGCAACGTGAGACGTTTTCTTTAACATTTAATACAAGTCGTTTACGCGGAGATGTTTGTTTATCTTGCGTCGATCGGAATGCAAGAGTTCTGCATTGTAAATTAGAAGAATGTTATTTACTTTCCGGTGCAACTTATTTGGTGAGAACATCGTGGATAGAAAATTCGAAAGGTTGAGATTGATATAATGGAAATCTTATTTATTCGAGGATGATAAAGCTTCATATTTTCTAGAAGTTTCAATATTTCTTAGGAGAAAAGATAACTTCATATATCACGGCATGTTATTGCGATTCAATATTATTGCAGAGTGAATCTGCGATATTGATTTTTTATATTATGCATTCGATATTCGTAACTTTATCTCGCGGTTCCGTAGACACGAAGCTTTTCGAAGGTGCAATAGATTCTCGATAATTGCATTTTCATACAGATTTCTTTTCGATTTACCCGTGCTTCTGAATTATTGTGTTGTAAAATGTATTGTGCGTTTCTCTTTTCCCCAGCATCGTCGAAATACAGTAAGAATCACTTTTCTTTTTCTTCTCCAAATTTTATATCGATTTAAATAAAGATGATTTATAAAATAAATAAAGTTGCTCGCAAAATGCTGCTGTTGATATCGTTCGCTGAAATAACGTATCGACAAGAATTCTATCCGTAAACACTTCCCTTCCTGTCCGATTTCCAATCGAGCGTTTTTTCTAGCAGATTGGCCCAATTTCAGTTTTCTGAAAACATAGTCGCAAAAAAGTGGGTCATCCGTCAAAATATCGACATTCCACGCCACGTTTCTCTGTAGGTTTCACGGGGGGTGGGAGGGAAAAAGTGCTATGCGTGTCTTTCAACTCCAAGCTGGAGGTCATTAGTAATATTTCGGAATGTGAAACATGCTATGGATTATATTCGTGATTTTATTCTTCATGCAACTGCAGTAGCAACATATTCATGAGAAAATCATCGTTCGGCAAACATCTGCCCGCAATTGCAGAATTACTCATGTATACGAGATGAAATATTGACTCTAACTTTGATGGATGTCGAATATCTCTCATTCATTGCATCGATGCTCTAAATACAAATCGACCCCAAAAAAACTTGTCGTTTCGAATATCACCTTACGTTATTGACACATTGTCGTTATTTAAACTGAAAAAGTCTAGTTTCAGTTCTTTCTAATTATATTTCCTAATTGTAGCTAAAATTGAAATAAGAACTTGGTTATAAGAATTTTGGTACCGAGGATTATATATTTTATTGATTAGTCAGGAATTAAGTCAATTGCCGTATTTCTGTGGCTTTCGGAGGATTAAGGAAGTCACGTTAATTCCCTCTTTAATTGCGTGATCTTAATTCACGATTTTCGGTATTTCCGGCAATTGAGATGAAGTTAAAATACTTTTCTCGAGGATTATCAATTTGGTTTCAATTCACCAGCGATAAGAAATATATTTATCGTAATTCAGAGAACCCAACGTATGGGGATTTAATTAAATTTCCCGGGGAAAGTAGCGCAAATAGGTTACCTACATCGCGGAAAAGTCAAAGGTGAAAAAATGTAAGTAGATTTGCAATAGGATATTTTATGTCTAAATTCATAAAGAGCAAAGCAAACCGCGCATAGTGTTTACGCTCAACTCGAGATTCTCTGTGCTCTGGAAATCAGGCACAGTGCTGCTTCTGTTGCGTAAAGTCAGCCATGGATAATGGATGCAACCACCACTGAGATAATGCACGGTGAACATATGCAACGCAATACCGCCTCGTTTACGATGCCAGAATTAGCTTCGAATCGAATATATAATTCTAGATCAGAAATTCTCCCGAGAAAGTGACTGAAATTCCTCTCCTTCGAAAACCCTTCAAGTTTTACAAATTTGCTGCCGTTGTTTTCTAGTATTGGCTTTAACACGTTGAATGCCACCGGTATTTTGCTCGTTTCATCATTTTTACTGAAGTAAAACTTTTTCTATTAAAATCACATCTTTGCAAAGCAGAAATCTTAAAGACACAGGTAGATATATAATTAGAAGGGCTTTGTCTTTTCAATGGCAATATTTAAATATTGAATGTATTGAGAAATTCGTAAATATTACAATTTTAAAATCATATGAAATTTCATTGAATTCATCAGCACCGATCACCGGTGACCCCCATGGCGTTCAACGTGTTAAACAGTATGATCACTTCTCCTAGCATATAGTTTTCAATGAACGTAGAACCATCCTACCTATGTTATATTAAAAATAAATATACACTTTAGAAAAAATCTTCCAAACGTGAAAAGTATCTTAACCCCTTACCCTATGGTAATGTGTGACACTCGTGGCGCGGTAAACGGAATAGGAAATTTTCAAATTTCATAAAACCTATAAAATTGAAAATATCAATGAAACGCGACGCGATAAAACTATTTCTATAATATTAATATTAGCTTAAATTATACAATATATCAAGAATCACTGGCTAATTTTAGCAAATTAATTCTGAGTCATTGCGGAGGCAGTCACAAAAGAAGTCGTAGGCCAAGGGGTTAAGCCCATTAATGGGGAGTCCTTTCATTCAACTTCTCGCAAAGTTTGCAGAATTCCTTGCTTAATAAACTTTATCTATCAAAGATCTATGCAAACTCAGAAGATACAGTTTCATTATCTCTTCTTCAATCGCCTTTTAATTCCAACGTATGACTAGTACCAATGATTTTGGCGTTATTGGTGGAAATGATGGGAATTATGCGAATCGGAAGGTGACGCATATCGGATTTGAAAATGGACGATTCGTCCGCACCACCATGGAGATCCGTGCGTACACAGCAGAATAAACGGTTCGTTCCCAACTAGAGGAATAGGTCTCTGCGACTGACCCGGATGCCTGAAGCGGTATTTGATTGAACTGAATAATGTAGGACGAAGGGCATTGATTCCCTTCGATATACTCTATTCGAAATTCCGTTGCGCGCCACGGTGAATCGCACCGATGAATTCTCATTCTCTGCAAATCTCTTTCCCACGTCGCATCTATTTAAGACCGACAGAGTAATGTTCGAGGGATTTGGAGATCAACTTGAAGATAAGATTCACGACGGTTTATTAGAGAAGATTTCCTCTAATCAAACATTTAAATAATCCTTCATGAAGAGCTTAAGTAAACGGACCAAGATAACATCAAACGGTTGATTGTTCGGAATTTACGTAAACGGTCGGTCATAGGCGAAATCGCTATAACATTTAACCTTCTAGCGTGCAAAACCTATAGGCGGACTATACTTTCATCCAGGTAATTTATATTTATTCACAACTAAAAAATATTTTCTTGAGCTTCACATGAAATAATTAAGCTGGTACGCTACCTACTCCAGCTGCTTCACAGTGATTTTGTTCGAACCCTAGATTAGGTTCAAGAATACCATAATCCCCATGAAAGCATTTCTTCTTTAGCAAAACAATTAGGCCAGGTAGAAGTCTAGAGCCGCAAATTAAACAAAATATCGAATGATTGGAAATATATAGGTCCATGATTTCGACGAACGAGGTCGTTTTCATTTCGAGTCTAATTTGTACGATTTCCTGACGTTTAGAGTACGACAACGATCGATATTACAAACAAACTCTGTGCTGTGTCAAGCCGATCATTTGATCGTCGTGTCACGAGAATACACACGCGTGTATAGAAGCACGATTTCCTAATACGGCTCGTCATCACTTTGCAGAGTCCCCGAAACGTTGGATTCGCACGAAACATTCCAGTCACGTTCTGGCATTTAACAAATTTGACATACGAGCCGTGGTGAAGACACGGCAAGCTTACGGCGTTGTAAAATACGAGGCGTGGCTGTTGTTATACTAACTACCGGCTTCTGAAATGCTCCAGTTACGGATAGTTTGTTGTTTCTTCGCTTAAGTTTTGCAGCACGTACGGTTAAATTAGCTTTCAATTGAAAAATGAAATTTTATTGTCTGCCGTTGTAGTTGTTTCATGAACTTTTCATCGGGTGGTAAAGTAAAAGTGATTATTCCATAGGACAACGTCAGTACTAAGTATTCTGTGGTGATTCTTTATGAATTTTTCAGTTCGTATTAACTAGACAGTTTAAAATTGATGGAAAATGTTATTCGAGGAAGATGAAGTATCGTTTAATGCTGTACATACGTATTAACACTAGAACTACCAAACCAGTCAAAATGACTGGTATACAATTTTTTCCAAAAATCCTCCAAGTTTATAGAAGAGTCTTGGAATAAATATTCTATGTCCATCTTAAAAAACATAAATCACCGAAACGATTATATTTTCCGCCTCTTGGTCCCTCCTTTTTCAAAGTACTTACTTAATATTTTGAAATGTGATTGATTTAACGCCGGTAGTTCTAGTGTTAATAAAAGACAGGAATTGATAAAATCAAGAAAGATATGAGCCTCAAGATGCTTTGAGTTTCCCGCACTATCGTAATCTTGCGTTCTCCAACTTTCAATTTTCCTTTTACACTGCAAATAAAATTAGACAACCTTTTCTTCATCTATGGGACAACAAATGAAAACGTACATTCATTTAAAACTCACCGCCATTTTGGAGAATATCTCTGTTTAGCACCAATGGAACTATAAAAATGCACGTTTACTTCATGAAAAGTTACCTAACAGTTTCAATAACCCATAGAAGATTATCAATTTTTCTCTACGGCGTATCATAATTACTGTCGTTATTTTTATCACACATCAAGATGAATGCCTCATATCCGATAATTTTGAAGAACAAAGTACTGAAATATTGACGGTGCAACATATACTTACCTCGATTTCATCAAAATTGATTTCGTGATCTGAAATTTGTTGTCCGATATTCGCACGGGGTTATACGTCGGTTCTCCGTAAAATTTCCTCGGCACGTATCAGCATTTAATAAATTTAACGCACGGGGGTTACGTGCGACCAGGGCGAATGGCCCGTTTGCGATATCGTAAAACGCGATGTGAAATACCTATTAGAGCGCGTATCAACGATAAGCATGCCTACGCCTATGGAATATGTGTCTCTCAGCGTCGAATGGAATTCCCCCTTAGATGCGGTTGCTCCTTAAATTTTCAGTCAAACAGCGCGTTTTTTACGGCCGCGTATCGCGTTTTCCGTGGATTTCGAATTAAATTGATAAATATTGACATCGTCGGGGACGACGGAAGATCTACGAGAGATTTGAGAAGAGTTTTAGAAGCTGTGAATTTTATAGAAGGCTCGTATCCCCAAGGTGATTTAAAATTCATTTCATGCAGGAAGAAAAAGTAATTTATAGCGCCTTTAAAAAGGGAACTTGAAAATTCTATTGTTCTTACCTTAGCAATTACGTGTTTTGATCAATTTCTAGTTTTCATTAATATCAGCATGTATTTTATTAGTATTAGTATTATTTTGTGAAACGGGAAAATTTTAAAATATCGTTAGAGAAAGATACTGTATTTGAGTTCGCTTATAAAACTAGAGTATCTAATCCTAACTTTTAACCCCTTGCCCTACAATGACGAGTGACACTCGTGATGAGGTAAATGGGATAGGAAATTTTCAAGTTTTTAAAAACCTATCAAATTGAAAATATCAATGAGATGCAACGTGATAATATTATTTCTGCAATATTAATATTACATTAAATTATAAGATAAATCGAGAATCACTAATCAATTTTTGTTTTAACAATTAAATTCTGAATTATTGCGGAGGCAGTCACAAAAGAAATCGTAGGGCAAGGGGTTAATTTAATTTATACAAATTTAAAGTACGTACTAAAACTAAAACTATCAGAATTTCTCTTCTTATTTCACCAATATGATATAAATTGTTACTCGACCGTAAAAGGTAGTCAACCGATAATCATATTTCGACACCGTTGCATTGTTTTACATCCGATCGACATCGGTTGGTAGGACGATAACAATTTTATCGCTGTACGACATCTGGTTAGGACGTTGCTGCACATTGTAGGCGGTCGCGATAGTCAGTATTTAAGATACGAGGGACAGCACGTGTCAGCAAATCGAGAAATCATTTTACATACATCCGAAAGATATTCAGGTTAATGGTAGAACTCGTAATGTGTATGGCGAAGTTTGCCTTCGAAGTTCGATTTCAAAGTTCGTCTTAGAACTCTCCACGTCTGTGCGATCTCGTACGAATGTTCTGCATGCAAACGTTCTCTCCTCTCGATCGCTCTAGCGAAAACCACTCGTGTGGTAATGGCTGAATTAATATCCTAAGTATGGATATGACATCACATGCCATTCCGGCTGACCTATTTGCGCGTGAAGTCTTTTTGATTGTTTTCCGCAGAGTATTAACAGCGAAAGGTACACCGTGTTTCGAGCTGCGCCCTTGGCTTTTGGCGAGGTGAATATCCTTTGTACGGAAGTCTGTAAAACATGTAATTCTTCTGATTGCCATTAATTATTTCAGATATTCGTACTGGAAGAATTTTTGTAATAGTACAAGAAAATAGTTGTGAAATTTATTGGTTTCTAGAATTCTTTTTCCATTTACTAAACTAGACGATTAGAACTTTTTATATTATTTAGAGGAGAAATATTTCGTAGGCTGATTAACAAAGTTTTTACGATCCGGCATTTGTTGGAAAAGGTTTCTTTTTAATTTTCGTTTAGGTTTCGATACATTTTATCATTCCACGCAATCGGTGGTTTATTGAAAATTGAAGGAAACGAGATACTGGGGTGTTAAGTTATTGCAGCTCATTTATCACCCAAGAAACTAAGAGTTCTATAATTTGTACAGATAAATCTTTTCTGGTTTCAATCGTCCTACTTACGAAGTAATGATCGAATTAATACTCCACGTACGGCCATAAAAGCCTATGCAATTTCGTTTAACCTATTTCGCTATGAATTATTTTCCTTTATCTGAAACCGATATCAATTGCTACAGTTTCATTCCTCACGTATTCGAAGAACGTGGAGCCGAATTTAATCGTATGCTGCATGTCGCTGAACAACGATAAATGCAACCCACCAAGCAGCTCGAATGTCCCACTTGAAATTATTCAAGCCTAACATTTTTCTACAAAATTCCAACTTAAATACCATAGCTCATTCACTTTCTTAAAATCCAATATTTCCCACTATAAAATTTCTTCCTCAAGAATCCATCAAATCAACTAATACCATTTAAAAATTCTTTGATCTTATTCAAATTATCCAATTATAGAAAATCCCTTCAACTCCACTTACATTCTAAATATTGTAAGCATAGAGCCGACATTCTGCGTAGCCGAATGCGTCAGCTGATCAAGGGCAGCAAATAATTAGGTGTCGACGGTTTCGCCGCGACGTAAAACTTACGCACCGTTGCTTACAGCGAATTCGGTAGACGTTGCCATGCTTTGGCGACGTAGTCGAATGAATCAGTTCGGTCCCGACCACAGACAAATAAAGATACGATACATTACGTTTTAGATTATTTGCACCTTACGTCCTCAATTACGTTATAGACGAGGTTTATGATAATTATGAGAAGAGTGGGAATTCCGCGAATTAGTAACCGCGGATATTACAATATGTAATATCATATATTAATATCGTACACATATCAAACATGTTTTTCTTTAATACCAAAAATATTTTACCGTGGAACAACCACAAGAAAGTTATTGTAATGCTTATGCGAATAAGGTATTTTAACAGCCGCTCTTCTTCCCAGGAGCGCGAACATACGAGAAGAAATCATACCGAAATTTTCACCTCCCCGATATGGCGGTGCATGGAAACGATCCCCTCTCCATACTGCTCCCTCGGGAATCATTCAAACGGTAATGGCAAAATTGATATCCAAGGCATGGATATGGAACTGCTTGGCCGCAGCAGTCGTGCGATATCGAAACACAAGGGTTTATGATCCTCGCGTGTTGGCACGTTGCCCGTAAATCGCTTCGACCTCACCGGTGCGCCAAAGGGTGGCTTTCACTCCTGCCACGGATCCGATGGCTTTCTGGCATCCACACGTGGTTACAGGCACGTGTAATCTGACCCTGAAAATGTCACGGATATTCCTTCAAATACGACGTTGTCACATTTCTTTTTTTCATTGTTCCTACATTATTATTCCAATCTGGAAGTTATGGTTGTTGACAGTATCGTGTCGGTAGTCCTCTGGGTGATAGATTTGTCTTAAGTTTTATTTCATTTTGTAACATTCTTTCTATTTTAATGTATCTATAGGAGTATTGTACTTTTGTTAAATTGGAAATGGGGATTTGGTATTCTAAGTTGCGGTCCGCGTTTAAATCTCCATGAGCTGTAGGAGATTTGCTTAATTTATTATTTCATATAACGTAGCTTCTGTCATTTAAATCCCACCTAAAATTGTAGCTCCTAGGCGAAATGACTATAGTATTTAAAATCGTAATACAGATCAATGGCATCAGAATGGCAAATTCAATTTTTACCATTCAAAACTTTCATTGTTACAGTAACCCAAACAGTTCAAAATACCAGAGACACTCTTAACACTAGAACTACCGGCGTTAAATCTATGATATTTTGATATATTAAATAAGAACTTTGAAAAAAGAGAAATCCAAGAGGCGGAAAGATGATCCATTCGGTGATTTATGTTTTTTTATATGGACGTAAAATATTTATTCTATGACTTTCATATGAACTTGGAGAATTTTTGGAAAAAATTGTGTACCAGTCATTTTGACTGGTTTGGTCGTTCTAGTGTTAAAAATCGAATGACTCGGTTAATAGAATTTCCTGCACAATTGACGACCACAGTTTACAGGAGAAATTAAATATACTCGTACACCCGTAAAGGAAATTGTCGATAATTAGGGCGACGATGGAACTTAAAGTACTCGGAGCAAGCAGAATCCAATGTTCCTTAAGATCCCGCGCGAAACGTTTATCGCGCCAGGTGAAAAATAATTTTCTCCACAAAGATTCTCGCAAGGACGTGGCGCGAATAAAAAAAAAAACGGAAGAAGAATGCTTTGTGCCGCGGCAGCCTTTATTCCCGCGATGCTTCAGGTAATAACTCATCGTAGAAATTTCCCTCTCGTCGTGAAAATATTATCCGCATACACGCTCGATGCCCACGGTCGTCCTATTTATAACTTATCGTTTTCCCCGCGACCGTCGCTGCTCACCGTCGTTCCACCATACCGGTAGAACTGTCCAATGGCTTGATGCTTACGGGAAGAGAAACGTAAGCCATGGGTCGAAAGTTTTCGCTATTTTGTTCGAGGATAAACATGGACAAGCCGCGTAGGCGAACGTTAATCCACCTACGTTCGTTGTACATCTACCACGAGTTCGTTAATGTAAAGGTAATTAATTAACTTTCTTCCACGGACATCTGCGCTACCGGTGATAAAAGTATGCTATTCCGAGGTAATAAGAAATCGTTGCGATACCCTACTAACTTTCTTCTCCTTTCTAACCGTAAGATCGGGGAGAGGAGAAGAATTTTCGTGGGAAATTTCTTGGACGTAAGGGAGGACTTCCGGGCGGGTAAATTGTTCAGAAAGGACGTGATAAAGTTTCGAAATTACCGAATATCCTTTTAAGTTTCGAGGCGAATTCCTTGTAGTACACTGCGTAAAAGTGGATAAAGTACAGTATACTTTGATGGGTTCTGTGTAATCTTATTTAAGATGTCTACGAGGCAATGATGTATCATTGGTGAATGACGAAGTTGAGTTATATTAATGTGTGATATTCGAAAAAAATATTTGTGTGCCCATAAAATAATTAAGTAAAACGAGAGTAGAGTGTTGACAGAGTTTATTAACTATCTTCGTAAATAGTGGAATATGGTTATGATTACATTCACTTCCGGAAGTAGAAGACGGTAGCTGAAGATGTCTGTAGCCCTCTACATCCATTCGTCGCTTGTTTTGTAAGTTTATTAACGTGCAGCCAACTAATTAACTCTTTCAGTCGGCCCCACGGTTCGGCGCGTTTCCACGCAAGACGTACGGCAAAAAGGACAGGAGGTCGCAAAATGCGGACTGCCTAGTGAGAATTTAGCGAAATTCGTAAGAGAAAGAGAGAGAAAAAAGACGAAATGGTTGCATTCGCTTTAGGTCAACAAGAAATTTCGTGCCATTTTCTCAGTATAATTCGTTATGATATCCCGAGAAATGTAGCACAATGTCGTGGCTAAAGTCTTTCTTGTTGGAGAACGTAATTTCGACGTTGATTTTTTTCTCTCTATGAAATTATCAAAAATTCGTATGAGGAAATATTTAAATTAACTCTCTGGGAATCCATGGCTTTTTGAATTTCTCCGTTTACAATAAAATTTCAGGGGTTTTACATTTTGACGAATATATGTAGGAAATTCAGGACAGATGTAGGTTTTAATTTAAAAATATATTTAATAATAATTAGCGGATACATTCGTTCTCGTTCGCGTCGTCTGTTGCGCTTTTTTCCTTCTTCTCCCCAAACTCTTTTGTTTCTCGACTGTCTCACTCTCACACTTCTCTCTCACTCACTCACTCAATATCTCTCTTCTTCTTTCATTCTTTCTCTACCTTTCGAAACCGCATGCATTCCTACATATATGAAATATTTCATTCTTTCATCGAATTTCTCGTTTTTTTTTATTGCAATTGCATTTTTCATTTGTTATCCCGCATTTATAGACGTCTCAGTCGGTCTGCAATTTCTGTGCGAACTGGCAGCTCATTTTCTCGAGACGAGTTTCCAAAGTGGGTTTCACGGAGGTCCTTTGGAAGAGTATCACTTAATCGAACTGAAATTAATTAA
Organism: Cerceris ruficornis; assembly: GCA_963989415.1. Classification (NCBI taxonomy): domain Eukaryota; kingdom Metazoa; phylum Arthropoda; class Insecta; order Hymenoptera; family Crabronidae; genus Cerceris; species Cerceris ruficornis. Next base: position 13,268,002 of record OZ022521.1, read on the forward strand.
ATTCACGAGGCGCTTGGAACGAGGAACGGTTTTTCGGCTTTTCAATGAGAATTAAATACTCGCAAGTTCCTTTTGATATTCCACTCCATTGACGCGATCAGTTTTTCTTAATTAGTTTACAGTGCTTAATAGGACGTGAATAAAATTCAAACTGCAACAGCAATAGCACACCATTTTCCGTAACGGTTATTAGAATAGCTGTGTAAACACTATAGATGTTACAAGCAGTAGAAAGCAATATTTTAAACGTAAAGGCAACACAAAAGGACATAGTTAAAATAAATGATACAAACAATTTATAATACATTCTTTGTGTTTTCTTTGATCATTTCCGAATGTAAAGAATTGTTCGTTCAGAAACGGGGTAGAATAGCGTAAGAAAATTCCTGAAAGAATACAATGTTCAACGAGGATATAAAAACTGTAGCATGCTTTTATTTGTTTCCCGATGTGTTGATTTATTATTTCAAATTACTTCCTTCATATTTCCACGCTCGGCGCGAAATATATTTTTTTATTCATCCATCGAGGGAAGCTTTCAAAGACGAATTATTTCGCTGTACATTGCCTGCTTCCTTCAATTTAATTTTGTATCAAAGTCCAAATAACTTTTTATAGAAAAGGGAAACGTCCTTTCATTTATTAATTTCCATATCGGACGCTGAGGTTCTTTCAAGTAGTAACAGTCCGTACACAGTCAGACGCCTCTTAAGTTCCTAACTTTAGTTTTACTTTTCAACGTGGTTTTTCAAAATACATTCAACCGACAAGTTCTGTCCAATATTTACAAGTTTGTTAACCCCTTGGCCTATAATAACGAGTGACACTCGTGATGCGGTAGATGGAATAGGTAATTTTCAAGCTTTCCAAAAATGATATAATTGAAAATATCAGTGGAACACAACACAATAAAATTATTTCTATGTTATTAATATTGCGTTAAATTCTAAGATATATCAGGAATCACTGATAAATTTTCATTTTAGCAATTTAATTTTGAATTATCGCACACATAGTCGCAAAAGAAATCGTAGGATAAGGGGTTAATTATCGCAGGGCACAAGACATTGCAAGACTTAGAAAGATATAAATTGTTTATTCATAGTCTATACATTTAATGACAAATAATCAGTTACAGAAATTCTCCTATCTGTGAGAATAGGAAGATTGACAAGCAAATATATACAACAATAGTTCAGACTGGATACGTTGAGTGTGGAGTTAAAGACTCGGATTCGCAATTAGTGAAACCGAGTTCAAAGTCCCCGACACCTCTGGGAGATTTTTCCTACTTGATATGTATGTATATATCGCAGCTGCAGCAGTTCGGAACCCACTTAAAGTTATAGGTAATACTTGAAATGATCATAATAATTAACACTAGAACTACTAAACCAGTCAAAATGACTGGTACACAATTTTTTCCAATAATTCTTCAAACATATAGGAGAGTCATAGAATAGATATTCTCCGCCCAGCTCATAAAACATAAATTACAAAACCCATCATCGTTTCCACCCCTTAATTTTCCTTGTTTCAAAGCACTAATTAAATGTATTTAAATATAATAGATTTAACGCCGGTAGTTCTAATGTTAACGCTGAAATACAAGAAAAACAACATTGTCTACACCGATACAGTTCACTGCATGCATATATGCATCCATAGTAGTCAAGATGTTATCAATACCAACATGGTTTTAGATATTTTAAAATTGATATGATATAAGGGAAAGAGGAAAATATGTAATACTCGTAGTCATACAATTTACCTGAAAATTCAGTAATGTGCGTTCATTATACGTTTTTCCGCAATTCTTGCGGACCTCTACTTTCTTCAATTGCTATCGTTATGAATTTACGAGCGGACTGATAAGAATTACCCTCTTCAACCCTCCGTTATGCAGGGTTCACTGCACAGGAAGACGACGGTCCGAGTGTCGGTCGGTGGAAATGGATATAACATCGAAGAAAGTCGTCCAGCAGAAAAATTTCTAGAAAATTTTTACGCTCGTTGAAACCAGTTAGTTAGTTATGACATATTTCCCTTAGAATCTTCGTATATTTTGAGAAAAATCTTCGGGACGGTCTGCACGGAGATCTTTTCGCGATGAATTTATGGATGGATCGCTACGTTGGTTTTCCTTTCTCGGAAATGGAAAATCTACTCGGTTTTAAGTTGCCGTTATTTTGAAAATATTTTCTAATGTGTATATTTCGACTTTTATGTTTATACTGCAACTTTTGAAAATTTTTCCTGCTACAGTAACGCGCTTGTTTTCAATATTATATGAACAATTTTGCAACTTTGTGAAAATTATTTGATTTCTTAAATTTCACAGGTATATTTAATGATAGAATTTTTATAATAAATTTTTATTGCGGTAAATTGTATTTTTTTTATCGACAAAGAGGTATTTGGGTTAAATGGAAAAACATGAATTTTCCTCAAAATATTTTCATTTCTTAAAACACAAACGACTATTCACTGACTTTGCAATATTCAGGGAAAGGCTTTTTGTCAGCTTTCATCTCATTTCTTCATTTTCTACTTGCGTTTCCTTTTTCTTTCGAGCTGTTGGTACTTCCTACGAAGAAAATCCAATTTAAGTTCCGACTGCATAGATTCGCGCCACTTTCGATTTTACATTCGTCAAAAAATTCGAACAATGGTACCGTGTCATCGGTAATCTATTCGGGCCCGCTCAAACGAATTCTGGGAGTCTTTAAACTTTTCTGGAGCGTGGCAATTTTTTTTTATTTCTGTCGCCTTCTCCGGATCTGACAAATTGCTTTAATTGGTGCAGACATAATTACGAGGTAGAGGATTAAATTCTTCGTGCAAACAACTGTTACGTCGAACAATCATCTCTGCCATATTCAACAAAAGGAAGGAAAGTCGATAAATTTTTCAAAGACATACCTTTGACATACCGAACGTAAATGTAAAACACAAAGTAAAAGCTAATTTTGCAATTTATTTAAAAAGTCCCGAGAATTTGCCATGGAATGTTTGTACAAAATTCCTGTGAACTCTTGTTTCATCGTATGCCGGAGTATTTCGATTTTTCAGCGAAATGACAGATACGTTCTCGAAATTAGACGATATATCTCTGAATATTGGAAAGATAGAGTACAACTAATTTCTAAGTACAGTTATGCAATTACCAGCATATTGGGATTGCATGCACACCATGTGAAATCCGTACGCCATTAAATGGACCACCAGTGTCAGGTCTCTGTTGCTGGAAACCCAATTAAAGCATTTGATTAGCCCAAGCTGAAACTTGAACTCACGCTCGCTGTCTCTCTTCCGGTTCTGCAGATACGCTCTCTGAATCCATATCGTGTCATCCCTTATACATTTCAGATCGTAACGATCATAATTCCAATTATAATAACCAACTTAATCTATGTCTACAACTTACAAACATTACCAAACCACTCTACGATGTCAGGAACTAAAATACAAACAATAAGATGCCATTGGTTGCCGACAGAACTTACGGTGCTTGGCAGTATCAGATGTCGTTGAGACGATTCACCACAGAAAACTTTAAACCTGTAACTTCTTCAACTCGTCTATAAAACAATAATAGACACCCGACTCCTTGCCCCGCGATTTAAACATTGTCCTTCCGGTACACAGAATTTTCCTCATTTCCACTTTCTTCCCAACCGTATTTCAACTCCTTTTCAAATTTCTCTCCATCTCCAATTTCTTTTTATCAATCACCAATGTCCACCTCCGTTACCAAGCACATATTAATCGCAAAATCTCACCGAATAGCTGGGTACATCGAAACGAACCACACAACACTGTCAATCGAATAACTCAACCGAAATATACATCTTGTACAACGCACAACAATGGTTAAAAACCAGCCTAACTAACATCAATTTTATATGCAGCGCTGGAAAATATTCGTACTGTGTAGATTTAAAAACGACGAAGAGCTGCGAGGGTGAAAGCCGAGTTGGGTCAGTTTCAGCCAGCAGACCGACTTCTTTTTCCCTCAAGGCCCCGACTATTTTAAACGGTAGTGAATGCGAGTGCAAGTGCGAGAGAGCGAATGGTTGCGTGAGAAAGACGTAAGACCGTTTGTAGATAGGCGTAGCTTTAAGGGTAGTTGAGAGGAGTTTAGTAGTCAGTTGAGAGTTGTACGTAATAGCAGATGTCGTTGTGTTGAAAGTGTCGCCGTGTTGTAGTTAGTTGCATTGTGTTGTGGCGGATCGCAGTTGTACCTTTAGGTTATTCTTATACCTTTTCCACTCAGTTTTTCATGTAGAATCATCCCCTGCTCGGTTGTACCACCAGTTACGAGACACCCTGTATATTTCATTAATATAGTTAATTTTTGTTTATTGTTGACAGAAGAAGAAAAGACCGTATCTATCTATCTTGCCATCCGTGTTGAATAAACCATCATCCTTTTGAATGTTGGTAAAAACCTCCTGCACATATAAAACACAATCATTTTACAATTTGCTTTTGATATAAAAAAATATTAATTTGACGCAAGACCAGCGGTCACGCCGAACTACGAGGTCCAACTCGTGCAAGTTTCGCACATCGCGAATACGAGTGCTGAAAATAACTACACCTATTCCCCGATTTCCACGGAAGATAGGATACTTAGAAAATCGTGTAAATTGAAATCGTGAATTTCGATACTTAAAACTGCGAAAATCGAAAGCAAACTAAAACGTATATAATTCAGTCATCTATTTCAACGTTAATCCTTTGCGTTCCGAATTATTTTGCCAATTTTATAGTGACCCGAATAAAATTAATTTCACAACAGTTTCTATCGTTGGTTATTCATTTTTTTTAATAATAGGAATAACTATAGGTACTGACGGATGTTTAGGTGATATTACAAAATCGTTACAAAATTGGAAAGTCGATATTAAATTGTCAGAAAGTAAAGTGAAGTGAAAAACTATGTCGAGTGTGGTTCGACATGGGACTGCAAAGGGTTAAACCTTTGTGAACGGAGACATTTTTAAATATTGAGAGATAACCATTTATTTGGCGATCCAAAACCACCTTTTTATCAGCAAATTAGGCTGTTAATGTATATATGTACATTATAAATTACTATTTGTTTAATCAAATTTCCACGGTTGTATTTCAATTTTTCAACTCTAACTGTGTATACAAGCAGCGATAAACTATAATTACATTTTTTCTCAGACCACATATATGCGTCGCTAGTCCTCAGAGGGTTAAATAGAAATAACTAAAAGCAAATCTTTTTGAAAATTCCTTATTTTAAAAACCGTGTAAAAGCGGAATCGTGTATATAAAGTACCGTGTAAATGGGAGGGTAGGTGTATCTACATAGTGTGGGATCGGGCGGTACCCCTCCTATTAACCCCTTCCCGTACATTAACGAGTGACACTCGTGATGCGAGAAATGGAATAGAAAATTTTGAAATTTTCCAAATACTTTTAAATTAAAAATATCAATGGGTCGCGATACAATCAAATTGTTTTTATGCTATTAACATTGCGTTAAGTTATATACTATTTCAAAAATCAGGGATAGATAGTTATTTCAGCAATTAAGTCTGCGTTATCGCGCATTCAGTCACAAAAGAAATGGTACGGCAAGGGGTTAAGAACTTATGAGAAATGGACTTGAAGAAGAATTGTCATCAGGAAGAGGACAATGGCGCAGTCGATTCGTGCCGGCTAACTACATCTCTGGTGTTAAGCTACTCAGGCCGGATACTGCTACTCGAATGGGTTATCGCGCTCCTCTCTTTCTGTCTCACGACCCTACAACACCCTCTATCAAAATAAGGAATCCGATCGAAACTCGTCCACAGTTCGCCAGAGGGAATGACAATATCCATAGAAAATTCACATGCCTCAATTGACAGAATCCCAATACGAGATTCTCGTATAGAAGGCACACGGACATATCGTTCAGCATAATAATCATGGAGCATTCCGACGATCGGAATAATCGAATTCCCCGCGATGGGATCGCAGATACGACGCAGAAAATGTACGCGCGGACAAATGGAGCAGCCGTGTCAGGTCTCCGTTGGTAGAAACCCAATTAAGGCTTTTGATTAGTCCGAGCCGAAACCCGAACTTCTGTTCGCCAGTTGCCTTCCGGTGGCGCAGTTCCGCCCGGTAACCGCACAACTACTGTACATGGTCAGTAAGTATACGCCACTCAGAGAAATAGCCCCGTAGCCGTCGTTGGTTCCCGTAAATTCCCAGTCGCCGAAGTTTTGTCACACTTCTCGAGCCACAACTTACTTCGTGCGATGGACGCTACGATGGGAAATGCGCCGCGTTTACACGGGATCCACTGTTTTATAAGTTCTGTAATTAGTGACTTCTCGCTCGATCAATCTTCCTGTTTAATTTGTCAGTCGAGCGCTTAAAGGACGCCTGTGTTACTGGCATATTGTGCTGGCAGCTTCCACCGTCGCTTAATCATTGCTGGCAACTTGCACTCGAGACTTACGGACGGTTTGGGACTTTTTACTATTTCGAGGGGAGAATTGTGTTTTGGTAATGGGGGGGTCTCATGGTGGTGGGCTAAGAAGATTGTGTTACTCGAAGGAATGCAATTAGTAATTGGGATTTCTTGTTCCCGTCATGATTTGTCAAGTGAGTTAGACTCATGGCGGAAGTGTTGGAACGACAGGACGTATAATTCTGGAAATGATGAAATTAAAAAATTCGGAGTGGTAGAATGGGATTAATTGTGCTTTATTGTTTAGAATGAAACTGCTGACATTTTTGGGAGGGCATTAGAGCGTGATGGAAGAATGTATCCGCAAGTTTCGGTTGATTCGAAATTTTGCCCGCGATGATGCGACTTTATCAAATTAGGGTCAGGCAGCGAACAGCAAAGTTTTCATGGACATAGAGGGAAACGTGACGCTCGTTATCGGCAATGCACAGTATTCAATACGGCGAAGCCGATATATAATATATTATTGCACGGCCACATGGATAATCCGATTGGTAATGCTTTCACAATATTGATTTATACCGTAGCCATTATACCGCGGAAAAGGAAATCAGTCGATACTAGAAATAATAATGAACCCTGATAAAATGTATCACCAAACTTTTCTGTGAAAAATCAGATATGCTCGATAAAGACTCGAATCCATATTGTGCAAAGGATATCGAAACGATGGAATTTTTAACATCGTGTCTTCACCAAATACTAATTTAACTCTTTGACAAGTATATTTCTGCATTACGTTAATAATTAAATGGGATCGATAAAGACTTGAATCAGTAGATATCATATAAAATATATCAAACAATGGAATTTTTATGACTGTCTTTGCACCACATAATAAGTTAACTATTAGGTGTAGAAATAAGTTCGGCTCCTTTATATACGTTCAACTGCAATTATGTTTCAAATTAAAAAAAATTGCCGCCGCTTCAGTAACGCAACAGGAACTTGTTGAGGAATTTGGTATAACTCAACAAGCAATTTCCATTCGTTTGAAGAAGTTTCGGAGAATACAAAAGGTAGGCCGTTGGCTTCCTCACGTACTCAGCCCCGAAAACAAAATCAGACGCTGTCACACTGCAATGTTCCTGTTGTCACGATTCAATCAGAAATACTTTCTGCACAAAATTGTAACCAGGGATGAAAAATGGGTATTGTACGACAACCCTAAACGACGCAAATCATGGGATTATCCAAGTCAACCAGCAACATCTGCGGCTAAGCCGAACATTCACGCTAAAAAGTGTTACTAAGTATTTGGTGGGATTTCAAAGGTATCCTCTATTTTCAGTTGCTGAAACCTGGAGAAATGATTACTGCTGAGCGTTACCAGCAATAAATGGTACATTTCAGCGACGCAATTAAATAGAAAAGGCCTTTTACCGATAGTGGTACCAGGCAGGTAACACTGTAGCATGACAACGCACGCCCACATACGGCGAAAGCAACATCGGAAGTCATTTCTTCTTTCGGCCTGGAAATTCTCCCTTATACGGCATATTCCCCATCAATCCCCTTGGATTACCATCTTTTTGAGTCGCTGCAACCTCACTTAGGTGATTCCCACTTCGAAAGTCTCGAAGATGGCCAAAAAAGCATTAAAGACTTTATTCAGTCGCAACCACCATCTTTTTATAGAAACGGAATTCGCCAACTATCCGAAAAGTGGAAGAAGTGTGTAGGAAGTAATGGTGATTACTTCGAAACATAAAGTGCATTCCTCCTGTTTATAAATAAACATCGAGTGTATGATGAAAGAGCATCGAACTTATTTGTACGCCCAATATTTGAGAGTACATTTACGAATCATGATAATAATTAGACTGGTCCTATAAAGACTTCAATCGACAGATATTACACATAAAATAATGTATAGAAAATATCAAACTTTTAAAATCATTTCAGCAGCAAGTACTAGTTTACCGCTTTGAGAACGCCTAGATTCTGAAAATAGTAATCGCAAAAACAGTATGAAATATCGATTTGTTACTTCAACAACTTTTCGTTCTTAAAAGCCCACAAGCCTCGTATATTAACCAACCGTAAAGCCATTTTTCGAAGGCAAGAAAACGTTGATCGTCGAGGTATATTGTTTACAGGCCGATAAAAGTTGCATAGTAAACGCTCTAGCCTCTCGCCGTCAGTGGCTCAATGGAGCGTGAAACTTTTTGTGCCAGATAAGTGATTCATCGATCTTTGCACATCTCTTGTGCATTATTTTACATGGGAAAAATCTTTCCATATCCCTGGCCATTTCGCGATATTTTCAACCTGCTATTCCAACTTTTCTTCCGCGACAATACGGGTCGTGTTATTCGGTAATATTTCCTCTTATATCCTACGGGAAAGAACAGAGCGGAGAACGAGAGAGTTTCAAAGAACCTGACATTTGCAAGGCGACGAGAATGAAACGGACTTCGCAATATCGTGCGCGAAATACCGCGCAAAACATCAGCTAGACGACTGTCTTCGATGCAAAGAGAAGTTACTTTGGCGAAGGTGAGAGGACGACGGTCGATGAGATATTCTGTTTACACTACGATCAAAGTTGCATCGTGGACGATGTGTACTCTTCGTCGATCAATGGAGCTTCGAGCTACGATATGCTTTCGATTTTCAAGCCTCCCCTCTTTCTTTCGTTTCCCTCTTTGACCATCTTTTTCTTCTGTTTTCTGTTCCAACGAATTATCTACGCTTCTTCTTTGGCGACTGGATGCTTCACCGAGATTTCTCTATGCGCACCAAACTTCTGCATCTCGTTAACTGGTATCTCGAAACGAATGGGGTGTGTCGTGGATTAAGTAAATGCGAAGTAACTGTTTCTATGGAGAACGACAGGGGAACTTTGTAAAAGAGGCTTTGTAACGATAGAAGTCTAAGGCTGTAGATTGCGAGGCACGATTCTAAGAATTTAGGGGCGCTAAATGGCACTGCGCTTTGATGAAATTACTATTTGTATTTTACGTTTGTTACAATTTCAATTACTGATATGTTTATTCCATCGTGTTTTTAAATTCGTGACAGTTACTTCAGTCGAAAATAAGCAACTATAAATGATACCTTCCAGAACAGTACGAAACAGAAGGGTATTAAATGCAGAACATTCTCCTTAAAATGAAGCGATTAAATGCCTAAGTAAACAGATAATTACTGATTTCTGGCACATAGGTAAATATACCTGGGTAGATACGCATGTATCCGTATAGTATATGTTTAAGTACGAGTTTCCTACATTTCCCAGCAATGGTCGCTCGATATCGTTACCAGGTATGGGGTTGCACCTCGAAATATTCTCAGCATTTGGTTCGTCTAATCCTCGAGACGTTCTGATGCTGGCATGATCCGCGTTCCCAGACAGGAGTTTGCGTTTCATTGGTCTCGAAGGTTTGTGAAATTATAATTTTCAACAGTGTTTCGCGTCTGATACGAGATACACGATATACCATGGATGAGGTTGGCTTATTTTAATCAGGGACTTGATACTCGCGGAGTAATCCTTGGCAATTTCGCACGATAATAAAGGGTACAATGAACGTAATTGGTCGAAGTACGTTTTACTTGTATTAAAGTTCGTTAACTGCAATTTGCAAGCTTTACAATGCACCGACGACGATGTATTTGGTATCTAAATTTAAGCTACATCTTGTCCTGTTTAATCTGCAAAAACCGGTGCTGATTAACATAGAATTTGTAATTTAAAATACAAACTCATTATACCGTCTACAATTCTTCGATATTCCCTGCATAACTACTGATATTTTATTCTTAAATTTTTTTACAAAAACCAGCCAAAATTTAAATTCAGAAGAACTTCGAAATATCAAAAAACTCTATGCCATCATCGGGCTAACATAAACCCCAGCTTTTCATCAAATTCTGTAATATCTATTCTCCCAACATCGCCCAAAGCTTCACTTCTCAGATTCACCTACATTTTAAGAAAATTTTCACATATAAATCCCAATGATCTTCGCAGCATTCAAATACCCGTAAAATCTTATACTATTAACCCTTTGCACTCCGTCGTCGCCGCAACGACGACATTGTAATAGAAGCTGATAACTCCGTTGTCAGACAAATCCAGTGTATTTTTATATTTTTTTATATTGCAAAACATAATTTTAAAATATATACGCTTCTTTTTTAACACGTTGACTGCCATGGGGGTCACCGGTGACCGGCGCTATTGAATTCAATGAAATTTTACATGACTTTTAATTTTCAATATTTGCGAATTTACTAATATATTCAATATTTAAATATTGGCTTTAAAAATATAAAGCTCTGCTGAATATATATCCATCTGCGTCTTTGAGGTTTCTGCTTTATAAAGATGTGATTTTAATAGGAAAAGTTTCACTTCGGTAAAAATGATGAAACTAGCGAAATAGCGGTGGCCTTCAACGTGTTAATGACAAAGCAAGATTTTCAAAGTTCTACAGATGTCTACTCACACCGTGTAAATAGTTCTGGAGTAGCTGGTAGCTCATAGTAAAAATGACTCGGAGTGCAAAGGGTTAAGACAGATTCGATGCGTCCCCCTAGGAATTTTTACCCGTTATTATTAGTCTGCTCGCGGAGCTCGACGATGGGATGCAACCCGTAGGTTTACGACGTGCATGCTCACGGCATCCTGGTGCACATGACCCATTGTATCGCATGCTTGGTCGAGCATGCACCTGGAGGCGCCTGTGTAATGCCCACGCGTGTAAACTACGTGGGCGAGCTGACGTTCGCACTTGCAGAACGCTGATGTTCACAGAGTCGCCTCTCTCAGGATGGAACACTCCGACGGCAACGTAGCTTCTCCTGAGGGTGCAAAAAGTCTCCAACTTTCGTTCACGCGTAAAAGGGAATATCGATAAACCACGCGTCATTCGTTGTATTTTTGTTGCCGTTTTTTTTTTATTCCGTCATCACTGTGTTCGTGGTTTCCGTTACATAATTAGGTAGTTGCGAATTTCGGTGTTTCGATAAAGTCGACGGAGAAGTGTGGTTTGTGTGGTTTATCTACGACTTTTTGAACTGAAATTTTGGAAATTATGTGAAGTATTGGGTTGGCAAGAAAGTAATTTCTAAAGTAGTTTTGAAACTTAATCTTTTTTAACAAAGAATGAACTTTAATATACATTTTCCATTTTGTTCGATGACCTTTTGCCATCTTTAGACCAATTTATGATTCCGCTCTCATAGAAATTCTGGTCTTTGTCAGCAAAAAACTGAGCCAGGTGCGATTTTAGACTAAACATTCGAATTAATCATTTGGTTCTTTGGAAGCAGCTCTAACTACACAACACCCATCAAATTGACAGCATAGCTTATGTTTGATACAATTCAGCTTTCGATGTGGTTTGCATAAAAAAGTAATCACAAATTAAAATATGTCGAAAATGTTCCTTTCTGCACTCCATATTAAAATTCACGCTAAACTAACAATTACAAACAAAATGAAGCACAATTTGTTTCTAAATCCTGCCAAAGGTGACAACTTTCAATTTTCAGAAGCAAAAAATGATAACATTGTCGGAAGTCCTTCAAAACAAACGTAACATTAGCTATCGACGAAAACCGAAATTACTTTCTTGCCAACCCAATATAATGATATATGATATTTTGTATTTCGGCTTTGGTAGCAGTTGTCAGTTTTTCTAGGACCCAGAGCTTTAGATGTTGTTACACCACCGGGAATAATACATGATGTTATATGTTAATAAGTCAAGTAAGTTAAGATTATCAAGTTTATGTGTGCTGATGCAACGAATTTGGTAATTCGTTGATTGAACATTTTATTAAACAGATACGTGATTGCTCTTCGTGTCGTGGAAAAATGAGCAAGCGTAGTGCATCATTGAGAATGCACACGATTTTTCGATCGAGTTTCGTCCAACCGGAGATTTTTCCTTCCAGTTTTTTATATAATACTATCCAGCCTAACGTATACAACAACAAAACTCAACGATTGATATTAAAAATGATATCAAACCGCTGAACCGAGAACGAATACGAATTAAAGTATCACTTCACTTTTTTTGAATATTTCCACTTGTTTGTCACGCTACGTGAGAATTCGGTGCATGTGCTTTTATAAGCGATGCTCCGAAAACCCCGTCGCTTGGATTCACGAGCGTGTTTGTGAACGCTGCCATTCAGAACGGTGCTTTCCGCGAACTCGTTGTCTTCGCCGGTAGCGTGGAAAACATTGACATATAGAGAGAAAGTGGAGACGGGACAATCGCGAAAGTTTTGAGGATTATTCACTGTCTCTTCTCCCGCGTAAATTATCGTCGCGCCATGATTACACAGTCCCCTTGCCATTATCTTTATCGTGTAACAACGATGTGTCAGAAATTATGAAATCGACTCTTTCCTCTACCGATGCCTTACAGCAATATTTACTTACGGAGCATCGTTAATGCAGCGCATTAATGTACATATATTCGCGTCTCCTTGGAGCAAAATAATATTGTTACGGGTCGACCGCCCACGCAAAGTCCTTTTGGACATAGTAAATGATTAACACACTTTTATAGAAAAAGGACAACGTTTTATTTCAAACACACGTCCGTCAATCAGGAGCTCTGACCATAGAATCCCTTCTTTATTTTCAAACAACTGACATGTCCCGTAACCCAGTAACATTAATCTGTTAAACCGGGTAGGACGTAATATTTCGTCATACCAGGAAGACAACTCTAATGCGTATGACGATGTTTTTCGTCGCGGCAATTTTTAAATATGGTATGTTGAACGCATTACGTTTTACGTTATTCTTTTCCATTAAATCTTAGCGTGGTACTTTAGGTGTGATAACACTGCGAAGAAAAAAGTCTCCAGTTTGAAACGAGTTGAAGAAAAGTTAATTCCCCGGTTAACAGGTTAATACTACTGAGTGTTGCGTAACAATATTATTGCCCGAATTTTCCGTGTGCTGTGATTTCGCAACTAACTACAACCATCGACTTCCGAACATTCGCTTCATCGCTCGATGTACGACTGACAAAGATACTTATCCCTTGCTGCTCGTCGCGATACTCCTTAGAAATAGTGTCGAAACACGTGCAGTTATAAACGGGACATCCACGTGCGAATATTCGGGCTGGTATGTGATCTGTATTTGCAGACAGTACCATTCATAGCGGCGGTTCCCGCAGGGCAGGGTGCCTTCGCCAATAGCACGAAGAACGTTGACGTCGAGGCTGCGAAAAAGACATCAGCGACCCATTCACGTTGGCACCCGTTATCACACATATTTTGCCATGGAATATAGCGCGCGGTAACCACTCTGTAAGCGACGTTCCTCTCTCTATCCGCCTATCTATCTATCTACCCCTGTCTCTCGTTCCTTCTCCATCACTCGTCCTCTTTCTCTCTTGCCCTCTCTTTCTCGTACGTTCTCCGGTTTCGCCCTTCCAGCGACTCTTTCAACCCTTCGCAAAGTCATTCTCATTAATCTAAATCGACGCTGACAACGTTCGTCCGAATGAAAGCAGTCGCGATCCTCTTGCAGGCGGCCTTTGTGGCTAACTACTAAAAGGCTCATCTACTGCCTGGTTATAGGGACTCGTAGAATATTCTAGGAGGTGCGGCACGTAAAAAAAGAAAACAGTGCCTCGGGCTGTTGGTAGAAGAGAGCCGGCTATTGTGAAATTGTAAATTTGCGTTAGAATTTTACTTCGATATGCAAGACACCTCTTGACACCGACGTGTATTTAACGCTCCGCCTTCCTCGAATATTTCTCGGCGAGAACACCTTTATTCGACGTTGCAACGTTAACCGAGATATTTTGGAAATTCAAAGTTTGCGTGTTTGACGGAAATGTATGTGGCTGACGAATTTCACGAATTTCTTGCGAAGGTTATTTTAAAATTGGATCTCAATAAAAATATTAGTGATTTACTTAGATGCATAGTAATTAATTATTTTTTGTATAATTCTGCACGTTACATTCCATGTAGCATTAAATCATAATTTCACGTCGCCAATGTGTCCACATTATGGAAATAATTGTTCAATGAAGTATTCCCTTCTTTTTTTAAATCCACCGTCTTAAATTGATATCCTGAATTTATGAGATTCCACGCCGCCAAAATCGTCGACCAGGAAAGTTGCGATCATTAACCTGTCCCAGCTATATTCCGTGTTCGCAAATCGAGTCTCGAGGAAGCTGAAGCCATTTCCCAGTCTTCCATTTAAAAAGGATCCTGAAATTCCAGACAGAGAGGAAGCAAGCTTTCGGCAAACTCAGCATCTTCATTGAGACCGACTGCTGATTGAGACACGTAAGGCCGTGTCTAATGTTGAAAATTTGAAAGAGATTTGCAGATACGTAACTTTGTGTTCCCCCTTTATGAATCGTCCCATCGAACACTCATCAACGTGGTATAAATTTCGAAATTTCACAAATGATATTAATATCTGAATATCGAAACGATATAATGAGAATTCTATTTCGTCATTTTAATCTCTCCATTACAATGAATTACTTTAATCGATGACTGGATGGTAATTACTAAATTAATAATACGTGCAATTTTCAAACTAATTGCCAGGATATCCTCGCAATGATTTACGCGACGAGAAAGTGAAGCGAGAGGGGTGAAAGCTAATAATATACAACAGCTAACTAATTTTTCTTCTTCCGCGTTACCCTTCTTTGTCTTCCCATTAATACTTCACGAATCATTTGGAAAACATTAATCTTAACGAGAGACATTTGTACCTTCCTCCATTGCCCTCTCATATTTATATTCTGTTTACGTTGCCAGATAGAGAAATTGCTCCCCTCTCAGCTTCGAAATCGTTTGTCACGGCTTTGCAGCTCGGCGCATACAAACTAACCTATTCCTTCGAGCTTTTACAAGCACGGCTTATTAGTTTCGACGATTTTCTCTTAAATAACGTAATAAACGTACGATCCTATTCTTGCTCGTCGGTCCTCTAAAGAAGATTAATCCTACAAGAAAAAGTCGTAGGAGTTCTACAATATATTGATTAACACTATTCCTACCACGACCGGTCAAATGACCGTTTTTAAAATTTCGATTAGAATATCCTATATACAACGTAATTGAATCGCCTTTAAACTTCACAACTCTTCCTCAAATATACGTATAATACATTCACCTTATAATAAATTTTTCAATATTTACTTCTTTTTTTACTGTTCATTTTCTGGGAATAAATTATCATTTGACAAATTCACCGGTTGCTGCAGGAAAAGGTATACGTGAAGTGTCGGTAGGAATAGTGTTAAATCATTTTTGTTTATATCAAGATACAATCATTGTATCATATCAAATATAAGTTCGTATATTTTTTCCATTGAACAGATATGTATTGATTCATAGATAAATAGGTAATGAATAATTCGTTTAAAGTCCGTTAATAATTCCACTATTATTTTTCTTTTAGAATTTCACGACACAAATTCCTGTCGATTGATTTTCACCATAAAATTAATTAAGATCCAAATAATTCTCGTCGTTTACCAGATGGAGGTATCTGACTGTAGCATATGTTCTACGTGTGGTATTACAAAGGTGATTAATCAGCGCTGCACAATATGTCGGTGGTATATAAACTCGAGTTCAACACTGGATCAATACGTACGTAATACGTTTGCCTAATCTGATTAACGATGACATTGATTTCGTTTCACTGATATATACATACCTATATATCTATATATATATGTCCATATATTTATATATACATATATATATATATATATATATATTCATATATATGCACAATGTAATGTACTCAGGTCTCCATTATCATTTGCGGCTAATGTAAGCGTGCGTTAATTACGTTGTCAGAAGAATAGGCTTTCGCAGATCCAGCTTTAAAATAGATCATTAAACTTTCTTCATATTTTATTGCATGTTCAACTGAAAATTGCTTGTATGTTAAAAAATATATTTCAACGCTGTTTGAATAATTCAATATAGATACGTATCCTGAAATTCTCTTTAAAAAGATTTGATAAAAATTTGTTGAAGTAGCGCCGAAAGTCCACTTAATTTTACATCATTTTAATAGATGTTTATTTTATTTGACCCGTCGTATAGAAAGTTCGCAGTTACATCCGATTTGCGGAAATAAGGCAGGGTAGGAAATTTATCATCGAAACAAACCCATCGTGTTGGATGTTCGTACGTTGTAAATTCTCGGTAGAGCTCGGAATCACCGAGGCAGACAGCAATACGCGAGTATCAAACGAAGAAATTCGCGGCACGATTGATAGGATGGAAGTTCTACCCGTTGAATTTTGCACGAAACTTCGAGTACTGATATTCACGGCGCCGCGAACTCCAGAATGCCAATGCGGTCGGTAGGGAATCAAGTGAAATCGATATATCGGCACGAGGAAAAGATGGCGAGGTGGGTTGAAAAAAAAGGCAGCCAAAGTTCGAGAAACAGGGTTAGAAATGAGATTTTTATACCGATCAGCCAACGAATGAACGTACTCTCCCATAAAATTGTAGACTGATCGTTTTACTCGACCAGCAACTTACTTTCTTTCTTCGTTTAGAGACAACACGATATTTCATTTTGTAAATACCTATTTAAAAATTGCTTCAAATATAGTAGCAATTTTGCAATTGTTATTAAGAAATAAGGGGTGAAAATTGACAATAGCCTAATTATAAAAATATTATAAAATTAGTGTAGCAAATCACACCACGACGAGCATTCGAAATATCACATTTTAATTTTCATTCCACTTTCTGATTAATATCTTATTTCAATCACAGAAATTTGCAAAAATTCATCATTTCCATCCACGCAACTAGAAAGAAGCGGTTATATAAATTTCTATAGTGATAACGCTGATAGAATCTAGCCGAGTTTCAATCTCCTCTCCGTCAACCTCGCAAAAATCGTTCCTCCGGGGTTTGCTGGCGGTAGCCGAAAACTGTGGAAGGTAGAAAAATGACGAAATTCCAGAATAAGCAAAACAGTCGGTTCAGATTATATCAGAATCGTGCATCAATGGGCAGCCAGTAAAGTTGTAGTGAAATATAGCGGAAAAGTGAATATACCGGAAAAAGTAGAAAGGTAGAGATAAAGGTGGTAGTAGGGGATGAAAGAAAGAAAAGAATGGGAACCGTAGGAGGGAGAAAAAGGGAATTGAATCCCTGACTTTCTTGGGCGCAGTAGGAGGTGGTTCGCGAAACAAGTGCATTTGTCGTGGCCCCACAATATTTCGGTCTGTCTTCAATGGGTGCACGTGCGTTGAATTCGGTCGTCGGTACTGCCATTATTCTCCCAGTAGACACAATCCTGTTGCATTTCGCATTCGGCCATGCCACCATGCCGGATCCTGAAGTTGGTTAGGGCGCGCACGTGCCCCAATACAATTTGGGCCCGGTAGAACGAACGTTGGATCGCGTCGGGTTTCCCATAGGCTTGCGAGGGTTTAATTAGTAACGTTTGATTAAGTATCGATTCCGACGTTGCGTCTTGAAGACTTAAAATAGACAAAATAATTTGGAATATGAAAGGTTCATGGGGTCTTTGATGATTGGTATTATTATAGTTGACTCAAAATGAATTTGATGTCTATATGTCCGAGAACTTTAAAATCAGAGAAAATATATGCCGTAATTAATAAGCATGGCTAAATATGAATTGATGTTAAATGATCGAATTCTTTTAGACTGCATGTTTAATTTAAAAATACCCATTCATTTCTGATAGCAGAATCTCTCGATAATTTTTGTCAGCGTAACTACATTCAAATGATATATGTCGTTCAAGGATATTAATTTATATTATAAAAAGTAAATTCCGAATGTAATTAACGTGCTACCAAAGTGATGTGGTAATCGCGGGACAGGAGAATAACGGAGATATGAAAGGCATCGAAGCGCTTAATTAATATAATCCACATTCATAAATTCAAGTTTAAGGCACAGATCGCAGCGATTAAAAATGTGAGTAATTTCAATTTGGTTCGACTGGAATACGTATAAGCTTACCACGTTTGCCAAAGGATTATAGCAGCTTACTCGCTATCGTTCCTCTGTAATATATCGAATCCATGTTCCCAACACGATCTACAAAGCTCACTGAAGTGGAAGGAATTTCCGAACAAACTTCCGTTGAAAGGAGGATTTCACGCAACAACGAAAGTTAATACCGGGGCAACGCACGATTAATGCTGCAACTAATCCTGACGAAGGATGTTTAACTGTGTTAAAGTTTATACAATCGAAAGAAATTTTCAGATCAAGATATATCGACGTTTCTTCCAAATGGACGTAGAATTTTTACGGTGCTATTATTGTAGAATTTTTGATGTATTGCAGATGAGCTCCGAAAATTGTAATCTTCTCCTTCAACAACTTATTAACCATTAAAGGGTATCAACGAAAAAAATCATGTTAACGGTATCATGGGTGTAATTTCACCCCAGTAAATGAATTTTATTTTATAAATTTAATAAAGACATGTCAAATTAGATATATTATAAGAATTATGTATTTCATGAAAATTATCAAATTTATTATATACAGTTATTGAAAATAATATTGCGGTGGCTTTTACAAATGAAGTTGGTACATATTGTACATACATCTCACAGTATATTTTCTATCTTACACTTACGGTATCATGGGTGAAAAATCATCCCAGATTTTATTATTAGATAGATTTTTATTAAATAGATAGAGATTATAAAATAGATTTTATTAATATCTATTTTATGATAATGGTATCCCTACCCGCGCCATAAATGATTGCACGAAAAATCAGTGTTACCCGTAATTCGGTTTGTTAATAATATTAGAAAAACAATTTACATGGGGTGATTTTCCACCCATGGTACGTTTTAAAGACAAATAAATGAACAAAGGAATTTAAAATGACAACGATAAAACTACGACATCATAGCTACAACACAAAACAGCTCACGACTGACAAATAATTTTTAACAGCTGACAATTGACATATTATAATTGACAACTAGCTACTGACTCTCAGAATGATGACAATAACTATATTATTATAGATTATTGTCCTCCATAATATTCCGTGCCTTGGAACAGAAAGGGGATAGCCTGGTTGCCAAATCTGACCGAAACTCCGGTTTCACCTCCGCAAGCCCTTCGTGGTCCTTAAAATTACGCTTAAGATATTTTTCCGGCACTACATTATTATACCTGAAATTAAGAGCGTCGATTAACCCGGCTTTGTGACGAAAAATGAAAGTTGTCGTTAGTCGAATCGGTTTTATTTTCACCGAGAACTTTTCCTTTGCGTTAAATAGCAGAAAAACGTCGCCGCAGTAACAGGGAAATATGCACTCACGCAAACGCAAAATTTAAAACGTAGATAACAAGAATTTCAAGCAGTAAAATATCTTCATAGCTGAAGCATGTCGTACGCTATGCATGGGAACGTGACGAAACTTTGCTCGCGCAGCAAAATTATTCGGGAAAAATGCAATTACGTTGTAGAGGAACACACGAGGACTTTTATGTACGCGTTATACAACAATGCGGAAATTTAATAATCCAGCCGGAGCATTAATTCCTCATCGAATCACGCGTTCCTGTAACGTTACGTAACACTTTTTCAGGTTTTTAGGAGATTCGCAAGCATAGCAATATTTAAGAAATGATACTACAAGCGAGTCAAGTGTTTCCAATGCCAATTTCTAATAATATTATTGGAGGTGTTTTAAATATAAATCTAATAATAGACTGAACTTTTTACTGGTTGTCAAAAGTAACAAGATTTTAATTTTTCACATTACTATTAAATCTCCTTATCACTAGAACTACCAAACCAGTCAAAATGACTGGTACACAAATTTTTCCAAAAATTCTCCAAGTTTATAGAAGAGTCGTAGAATAAATATTCTACGTCCATTTCAAAAAACATAAATCGTCGAATCGATCATCGTTTCCGGCTCTTAATTCCTCCTTTTTCAAAGTAATTATTTAATATATTGAAATATGATAGATTTAACGCCGGTAGTTCTAGTGTTAATGCTCCGTTCAAAGCGTGCCTCTTTTGAAACACCTGTTTTTTTATAACTTTGAGAATGACGAGTGTTTTTAATAACACTCATTATTTTCTCTTTTTTACAGAGAGCCTGTGTGGATATCACGAGAAACGCTTACTGAATCACCTACTGGCGTCGTACAACACCTTGGAGCGGCCGGTCGCTAATGAAAGTGAACCTTTAGAAGTGAAATTCGGCATCACGTTGCAGCAGATCATCGACGTGGTAAGTTATTTCATTTCATCGTAATATAAATGATCGATATAGATCAATAGGTGATTAATCCAATATATTTAAAAGTACTAAATGAACACGTCGGAAGAAAAAAAAAGAAGACAAAAAACTTGATCAATTTAATCGCTTGCAGCTTACCAGATAAACGCAGAGAATTGAAAAAGAAACATCTTTAGAAATAGGGGGATATTTACGAAAAAATCTTTCTACGCACACTATCATCTATAGTAACTACAAAAGTAGTTTACGAAACAACCTTCTACTTTACAGTAACTATCGCACCCTTATTGCGAAATTCCTTTGAGTGTACGTTTCACGGAACGAGAAATTTATCCGTATTTTTGCAATTCTTCTGGTAACCGTATTAACGTGAGAAGAATTAAAAGAGGATTATGTTTTGTCAGATTCTGTTCGTTTCTCCAGTAAATCGCATTAGAGCGGCTTTTCGTCGGAAGTATTCTCGCTTCTATTACTGCCAAACCGCACAATGCATCTGCCACATATGTGTATATCTATATATCAATATATAGATATATTACCTATAGATATATAGATATTCATCGATAGAGTCTCGGTATGAAAGATTCCCCATTATGACTCTCTCCTTTCTTTCCCAATGTATGAGGAGTTACCCGAATCGCATATGAATACCGTCTGTTACCATTCGGACGGATTTCTTTTCTCACGTTTTCATTGGACGTTTATTCCTGAGTTTTCCCACTGTGGAGATGACGAGCGATACGGGGTGAAAATTTCAAACGGCATTAAAGTACGGCGAACAAAGTGCCGCTTTAAAAAATTCCCTCAAGTAAATTAGACATGAGTAATTTCGCGATGGTTGGAACGAAGTCAGCAGTTTGTTTTAAAATTAATAGCCAGGTTTTACGTGCAGGGACTTTGGAAAGTTTTATAATTAAGCGGAAATGGACTTTGAAAATTTCACGCCTGTTACTGATACTTCAAGTTAGACACTCAACATTTGCACGATTTCTGTCGCTTCCTTTTTCTCCTAGCTATCTTCCATCTTCTCTCTCTCTCTCTCTTCTTCGTATGTTTATTTCCAATTTGTTTGAAACCATCGGTTAATTCGCGACAACTTTAGAACGCGATTTCAGGCTCACTTTTCACACAGCAGCATTAAATATTCCGTGTCGATATTCAGGCAATACTTCCGGGGATTACTTCGGAGAAAATTGCAAAAGTCACCGGACTGCGCTCCAATTTCCGTCGTCGGATGCTCCTTACGGTTCTCCCCGATGTTTGCGTGAACTGCGAAGATAAGGTGGTCGGAGATTAACCGTGGGACTTTTTGCACGTCAAAATATCGGCCTTATCTAAATGAGAGCGTGGTTAACGGAGGGACGAACGCTGGAGATTGCATTAAGTCCTCCGTCTTCCCATCCCTTACCGGGGACCTTCGTTTTGCTCGCTTTTCTACGCCGACCTACCCTCCTGAGAAACATTTTTCTGCGATAGGAATTGCGGTGACTTTACCGTGTTCCTTTGGAAAATTTTCGGGGCTAAAGCCAGCTTAAAAATTTTTAGCTGTCGTTGAAATACGGAATTAAAGACAATCTGTCACAGGGATAATTTTCACAGGTAATGAGAGTTTTAGGGTAAATTTAAATTGAAATTTTGTTATTATTTACTCAATCGAACGATTTGTATGATATATATCTTTGAATGCTTTAAGTTCGCTTTCGGTTACTTCACAATTCTTGTCTTCCTCAGATCAACCACCTTGCCAGTTTTTTTTACAGTAAAACAGACAAAAATATTAGCACACCTTTCAGACAGTTTCCATTAAGTAACATGAATATAGAAAGTTTACATTATATAACATTGAAACGAAAATTTAAAAAGTTTGAAAAAGGTGTAATGAAAAAGTAGAAAAATAGAGCTTCAACGTGGTGCGATCTGGTCGATAATGCGAGTTTGAGAATAAATTTGAATTTTTAGATTTGCAAACTGGAATTAATGGTCCATGCTATTCTGTAATGTCTGGTTGAACGACTTCGTTTCCTTTTATTCCGAGCAGTCGTTTTTCCATCTTCTTTCCTGGTGGAAACACCATCCCCCGAAACTTCTCCTTGCGATATAAATTGCAGAAACATTCGCATGCACCGTAGAAAATTTTCTGCAGAAAGTTCCCGGAAAATATAACAGGAGTCAAGTAATTAATCCGTGTTTTAATCTTTGGGCGAAGCGAGATTTCCCGGACACGCGTTTTAATCAGTTTCACGCAAACAAGAATATCCCCAGACGCTTTCTGTTTGTGTTCTCAATTGTGTTTATCATACGCCCACAGTAACGATATACCAGGTGTCTCGTAATTTGTTTTACAATTGAGAAGAAACTGGATTCTATTTAAAAAGTGATTTCCATTTAAATAACCGTATTACCACAAAAGTAGAAAATATTTCCTACCCTGATTTAATAAGTTTTTAAAGTTAATAGCTCGTTTTTCACATCCTTGTAATTTAAGAAGGCATACTCTCCTAAGAATATGATAATGAACATGTTTTCTACTTCTAACTACACAATTTTTCAAATTAATAGTTACTTCAATACTTCTGTGTATTGTAGATAATGAAAAATTGTATCGAATTGTACATAACACATTATTGGTTTTATTAAAATATAGACACAACTGCATTTTGCAGTCGTGTTCATGCACGGAGATAAAAGTTTGAAAATTTTAAAAGTAGGATCAACTAAGGCAGCTCGAATTTTAGAGAATAACATATTTTACACAGAAGTTCGTTGAATTTCCATGGAATATTCTAGAACTAACCGTAATTATTCGCCAAAAAAGTAGATATTCTCTTGTTTGTAACGTCATAGATACAAAGTAGAAATGTTGCATGGAAATCAAGATATAATTTACGGTCGTTACGCAACTACACGAAGCACAATTATGAGACAACCATGAGTGTTCCTTATCGAATAGTTTTTCCAGCATATAGTGGCATATGGTAGAGAGGGCAGAAAAATTGCGATGTAAAGTCGTCGAAACGACGTATGGCAATTCAATTCAATGTAGCCACCGATCACAGCTACAGGGAAAACGGTGAACATGCACTGCCGTAGTAAATGTCCTCCTCTTCCAAGGAAAATACAATATCCTTCGTGCACGCAGAACACCGTTAAATCCTACCAAAAACCCATTGCTCGTGCTTCGCTACTCCCTCCATTCAGTAGAACGAGGATATTAAATTTTTCATCGGTCTTAACTCCGACGGATCTTTCCGTCTCTCGCCTTTTTCGTACATCGTCTCCTGAATCGATTGAAAAGTCGATGAAATGAGCGATACGATTCTTCGAAATGATGATTTTATCTTGCAACGCGCGTAATCGATGGCTTAAAAACCTCAAAGAAATCATTTAATTTTCCACGATAACTCACAACCTCTTATTTTCTATTTAGAGGGAATTTTATATCCTAAATGATTAAATTTTGCTTATACAATATAATCATAATTGAAAATTCCATTTTCTCTTTAATTCTGTAATACAAACTCACAGACATTAACAACTACGATTAAATATACTTTATAGCAACGTCTTTTAATTTTTATTCAACTTTATGCCAGTCTGGGTTAGCAGTTACGAAGCTTTTTATGCAATAAAAATCCTTACAAGCTAAAATTAACTGTCACTTTTATGCCTCTACTCATTCTTCGCCCATGTATCATCACAGTAATCTCCTTTCACGGTAAACAGAAAATCTATGTTGCTCAAGGATTAAAACGCAATAGAAAGAAAAGAGAAACAAACTTGTTACAACGACAATGGAAAGAACAACGTGTATTCAGTGTAGTATTTTTTTCCCGCACGTAGAGAATTTCGAAAGGGAAATTTAATTGAAAATTTCGTTACACACAAACCAAAATCAACGGACTATCCGATGCGAATTGTCGAAAAAAAAAACAACCGACGTGAATCGCAAGCGAAACAGATGGCGACTGATCATGAAGCAGGATGTTGTAACTTGTAAATAGAATTTCAATTCGACGCATTACCACAGCATGGAAAGTTCATGGGACCGTTGTTTAATGGTGTTCGACGGTGTTCGTCGGTGTGGCCGGAATCGCGAGCGTTTTCGCAAAAGCCCGGGAATCCATGCAAAAAAGGTATCGCACGAGGCAAATGATACATTATGTATGTATGTATGTATTTTAATATTATCTCGCGGAAAGGCAAGCAGCCTCGATTTTTCCCGATACTCATGAATTCTAATTTAATATCATTGAAATATTTTCCGTACGAATTACTCCATTGGGGATATACGGCTTTCGTCGGAGGTTCCATTAAATTTCATGTCGATACTTTCGCTTTTGTGATAAACCCGCCGATCGAGCTCGATTCTTCCTTCGGTCGTTTTAATTTCGATATTTTATAGAGCAGAGAAAAGATACAATGGCGAAGCCTGTTCTCGCGTGTCCATTAGCATTTCAACGGCTCACAAGTGTCGGACTTCCCAGAGTTCCTGGTCGATATACCATCGAAGTTCGAAGCGTAATCTTAAATTTCGCATTTAAACGTCCGCAGATGGTGGTCGACCTGGAAACGTCTATAAATCGTTCCTTAAAAATTGGAAATTAAATCTCTCGAAACTTTTGGAAACCTTTAAGCCCTGCTGAAACGATGACGAGATAAACTTCGGAGGTGTTTCGGCGAGTAGAAATTTTCCTTTGTACTCGGGGAAACAGATTTGCGAAGAAAGTAAGTTTCAAAGTGATAATGAAATTCATCGAACAAAATTATCACCCATTAGTCTCCTACATAATCGGAAAAATAACACGTGAAAATCAGCAAAGCTAACAAAAGAAAAATAGCGAGGATTAAAAAACAAGTAGAAATTATTACCCAACCGTGAATTATATCCTTCAAAGCCGATAAACCCGAATCATAAATTCCATTTCGTTTATCGTTCACGTTATACCGTTATCTGATCGTAAACACTCATTTTTTAATGTCCGACCTAATGGAAATTACATGACCTCCCTTCTTTTTTTATACCATCAGCCTAGTAATCTATCGAGATATTTTCAGAATTTTTTTATTTCTCCTCCGCGTTCTTTCGAAAGACAACCACACACACGTTCGTATACGAACAGGCGGAGAGTCCTACACTGATTTACATCGGTGACACGTATATACACGGCACGATGAACTGTTCAAAGGTACGCCCACAGTCGCGCAAAGTGACGAGAAGCTTTTTCATCAGCATCGCAATTATAAAATGGTAAAGCGAGCTCATCATATTACCGAGCCTCTGCCATTTCGCGTGGAAGTTATACGTAGGACGGAATAAAGGAACTGATCAGCAGAATTTCACCGCGATGCGACTCTACCCTTTAAAACTTCCGATTAATTTTTCCCGTTTCTCCCGCAAGACACTCGAAACTGCTCGCTCTTGTTCCCAGTAATTGTAATCCACGAGATTTTAATGAGGTTATCGTTCTGGGAGGGACCTTGTCGTTTTCATGCGACACTCTTCGTTCCCCGAATGCGCGCGATTTTTTAACGTTATCGTCGATTATTGATGAATTATAAATTTACAGAGACGTCAACAACACGTTTCATTGTATTACATTCCTGAATTTTCCCGTTTTGAGGATTTTGTTGAACGTGATTGTGGATTTGATCGTTGCAGTAGCAGTGTAGAAATAGGTAGTGAAAGGACATTGTAAAGGAATCGATTAATTAAATTTTTTTCAATTGTTCAGTAATTTGTCGAATTTTATTTGCACTCGGAAATCCGAAGATAAGGTCAGTGTTTGAAGAATCGCCCATGTGATATAATCTTTTAGTATTTCAAATTGATTGATTTTTTCTATCATTAACGTTTGTAATAAAATTGACAAAGAAGGTTATCGAGCATAATAGAACTGTAAAATTACAGAAACGTCGGCTATGCGCAGGGTACTGTTTAATTTGTAAATTTCTTCATTTGATATTTTCCCTCCATATAGTTTTAATTATGCTCACTCGAGCAGAAAAAACGTGTTCAGCCGAGTGGGAAATTGCACGAAAGATTTATAAGGAGCAAAAGTTTTATAGAGATATTAGCCGAGAGGACCGTTGCAGGCTTGCTTTCTTGTATTTCACTCTACTCTTTGCAACTTGGTAATAACTTCCTTATTGTTTGATGTTTCTTCTCGTCATTTACGTTTTTCTGCGTTCGTTCAATCTGACGTTTTCCACGTAAAAAGTAGAAACGTAGCGAGCTCTTCAGCGCATTAGAGCGGGAGATATTTCTAAGCGCAGTAAAACACGTTTCATTACTCATTTTGCCTTCCTTTCTTCCACACCAACGTTTCCTTAAGTTAAATTACTAAGACCGGCTTGGGGTTGCGTTTTTACTCTTTTTAAACAATCGTTGCACCGAGAACTTTAAATTACCGAGCCGCATTACCCGATGAGACGAAACGACCTTTAGTTATTCTGTAATAATATCGATCTGTGCAAGTATTAATATACTTTCCTTCGTTTCTCTTCTAAAATACTATCTTTTTCATCCTGGCAAGAAATCGCCATGATACAGTATTCTATTCTATCTTATTGTAGCTTAAAATTTTAGGAATTTCTCTCTCTACTGAAAGCTCCGAGAGCTTTATTAATTTAATTTAATTAAATTCTGTCGAATTTTTCCAAAATTTTGTTCACTCGATTTTTTTGTTAACATTAAACGTGCGTAAATATCGCTGGGACATTCCTCAAAAGAAAATATCGTTTCAGAAATTTCAACAGTTTTTTCCGGACGTTTGTAAAAAAAATTTTAAAAATTGCAAGTCTGCCGAATTTGATTTCGGTGAGTGTATCGTGACACGAAACCACTTTCGGCAGAGTTCTTCCGTGAAACAGAAGTCGAGTATAATCTCGCAGATACGCGGGTATCCGTCGTGAAAGTGCGTCCTATAATCTCGTTGGTTTTTAATATAAACTTTGTCGTCATTTAGGAATGCCGGGTCAACGTTAAGAATGAAGTTCTTTCGATCGGTCGCGCGAAATGACACGGAAATTTACAGCAGCTGTTGCAATCAGTGTCGTAAAATTGCGAATATCGAAGCGTAAGGAAATTTCGGAATTACCGGACTCGGAAGTTTCACGTTCACGGAGAACGAATCCAAATTATTGGAATTTTCGAAAATTCCAATAGCGCTTGCATTTCAGTGCGTTCGTTTCAAGCGAATTATTTCACCATACTTTCACGCCTTTTCCAGTTTAAATTCATACTCTGCAATTCCTCCAATAGTGCATTGTGAGGAATTCATATATATTTATTTATCACGTTAATTATCCACTGTTCGTCAATTTAAAATATTATGAAATAAATCGTCTTACCATTCAATTTTATTCTTATCAATGAATATATATATTTAGTTCTAAAACAATTCGAATAATTCCAGTGGAATATTGCAATTGTTAAGAAAGGAACGTTTCTATCGGATCGTACGAGATAATAAAGCTTTCGCCGTCGTTCCGGTAACTCCATCAACCAAAACATTAACCGAAACTCCTACGTGACTGTATTTCATTAAAGCTCCACATTTGCCGACCGATTTCCTTTTTCTGTCTAAAACTATAATTACAGTTCATCCCGACCGCAGTAGAAGCTTTGATTCCTTTCCAAGTCTTACCCCTCAAGCCTGCGTTTTTCATCAAAGAAAACACCACCATGGTTTTTTGTCTTTCTGCAATTTCACGGACTCCCTGCTCTCGGAATCGAAAGAACTAATTAAAATTTCGTTACACTCTTTTAACCTCACCGTAAGAGATCGCCGAGTAGAATTCTTCGCCAACTATCAATTTTATTATTCCTTTTATTTGCTCAACTCGCATGTTTTTTTCTCGTCTTCCTCTTTCCTTCCCTCGCGGTCCGCTCGACCGATATTCGGTCAAAAGAGAGGGAACTGCAGCTTCGTAAATTTATCCCTGTCCGTGCAAGAACATCGGTTGCCGTAATTTTTCTTACGAAGTTTGTTTCGCGTTAGAACCCTTACGCTCGCCCGGCTGTTTTAGATCACTCGGTTTTCTCGGTGCTTTTTACCTCTTTTCTCACCGTCCGACGAGGCATCGAGTCACGCTACTCGGCTGGCTTTGCACCGATGCCTTTCACTGAAAATGTATGCACGTCGCGAACGTAAATGTCCCTTCTTCCATCTTCTGTCTTCCTGGAACGATTGTTATATTTTCCTCGTTGTTTGCGTTTATTTTGCGAGCCGCTGGGGAGAGTTATTGCGCGTGAATATTTTACATTTGCAGGTAAAATGACGGATCGATTGGAATTACTACGGAAAATGTGTATAAATGGATGAAATTACTTTGTAATTATTTTGTAATTATTCTGTAATTATATTCGCATGATGAGGCAGGCTGGAGCGATTGAGATGATGAATGTCAATTCAATGTTTTAAAATTTCAGATATTTCCAAATTCTTCGACATATTTCTTCCTTCTAGGTATTATTTTCTTTTTTATTTTGCGTGTAACTATCTTCGCGTAAAAGTTTTGTTTTTAGCCTCGTTAACGTTGGAGTTAATGTTGATAAAGAGATCTTTGATAATAACATGCGCTTGCAGATAAACCAGGTTTTACGTAATGAAGGGACGAATGTATCTTGTGTTTTTTTTTCTTTATTAACTTACTCTGAATTTTAAAAATCGGAGAACTTCTATCTTTTTATTCGCATACTTGTATTTTCTGCACGGATATCATCACTCGAAGTACTTTTACATTCCTTTGGACATTTGTAAATGAGCAAATTATACGCAACGTATCACTAAGAAATTTACGTAGTCCTCTCCGTTTTGAAATATGAAAACATATTTTATATATTTTATTTGAAGGTCTTTGATTGATGTTTTTTATATTAATCGCGATTCTAATTACGAAGTCAGTCACATTTAAAATACAGTATGTAATTATTTAGTTTTACGCCATAATTTATAAAGTTGACATTCTTTTTTATAATACTACTGTTATGATAGTTTTTCGTGTCATATTGAGAATGGTGATGGTAAAATTACATCGGAAATCCGGCATATTTCTCGCAGATATTAAAATTTAACATTCGCGATATTTCTGCGGGCAGTTTCATGTAAAAATATTCGAATAATCGTTTAAAATCCATAGGAATTAGGTTCTCGATGCACTCGAATAGTCGACAATGAAAGGAATCGACCATTCGTTATCCGTCGGCGGATAAAAAAAAGGGAAATATTTGAATTCCATTGATTTCCATTTCACGTAGGACAGGAGATAAGTTCGATGCAATTGGAGCGAGAAATTCTGACTCGTTTCTTCCGTATTAAAAATTTCTACGAAATAACACACTTTCAATTTTATGCACATTTTTTAACATTATCAACTGCATATTTTTTAATATTCCAATACTCTAGAAACTTGATGTATCCTTCCATTTCTATTGTGATTTTGATACTTGAAAAATATTCGTGTGACAAGAAAGATAGTGGCTTTTGGTTTTTGATAAAATCCGCAATACTAGATTCAAAGGGTGAAAAGCTGCTCTGTCACACACGATTCTTGATTCAGGTGACCCGTTTGCTTCGACCTTCGATTCGATCTCTCTTTGAACTGGACAGAGAGACAATTACCAGTTTCTCGTGTATTGTTCATAGCCAAAGCCTGGGTGAGATTTATCTCCACGTATATTGCTTTTTCGTTCTATCGCGTGGCATTATGTACAAACGAATAATCTTCGTGAAATTACCCGTTGGTTTCACTCCTCGTTCTGTGAACTCTTGCAAGATAAATTTTCAAGTGGGCATGTCTTAAATGTCGTTGCAGATATTTTGAAATTCCAGAAGGTATGATGACTTACAAAGGAACGGGTCAAGTGTATTTACTATCGTCCAAGTTACTTTCTGAAACGACTATTCGTCCTGAACTGATACCAGTTTGTTGGGATCTGCCTTCGTCTATCAATAAGCTAAACCACTACAGTAAAAATAGATATTCATAAAGTGTCGGTACGGTAACAGCTCTTAAAAAATAAGTATCACATGCCAAACATTTCAAACGTAGCTCATAGACTTTCAGAGTGAAATTTCGTTCCGTAGGATTGACCTGTTTGAGCGCGACCTTCGATTTGGCATCGCCTTGGAGCGAAGAGAATCGTAGAGATTACGGAGTCCATGGTTGGATCGTGACCGAAGGCGTCGAGTTACAATTTCGATTAGTCTCGACACCTGCGTCGTGATATATCGTTCCACGTCCTGTTTTATCGAGCACGAACGTGGCTGCGAGACAAACGGAGTGTATAAATTTCATTGTACTTGGCGCAGTTCGAAGGAAGCGTCAAAGGATGAGTTTCTTTGAAACGAATTTCTCGTGATTAATTTACATTGCCCGTTCGATCGGTCTCTTTTGCTCGTAAGAAGACGGAGAAAACGGTATAACCGGTGATAATAACAAAAAGTAGTGAAAATTCATTTGCATAGCCATTGAATCGAATCGCGAAAATTCCCGTCCTGCCTCTCCGTGGTGTCTGAGAATGAGAAATGTCTTTAAATGTGGAAACGAGTGGTGTTCTTCGTTTTCGAAACAAAAATATTGACAATAATAGAACACCATGACTCGTATATGAGCTACGGTGAAAGATTTCCAAAATCTAATAACAAGTTTAATCGGCACGGGCTCCTATGGCGCGGTTGGTTTCGTAATGATTGACTCGATAATTTCATTAGTTATTGATTCCTGATAATCCCCCTCAACCCCCGTTGGCGTGCAATAAATTAAACAATAATTAATCCTGCCTACAATGCGACACGAATTATTTTTGACCCATAAAAATCTACCCGGTTCACTCTTCCGTTTGGCAATTGATTTTATCATCGGGTCAACGACTACCAGATTTTTGTAAAAATACGCCGAATAACGGTACATTCCGTTAACGGAATTTATCAACATCGAAGTTGAAAATTGAAGATTGTATAGTTTTTAAAATTCATTAAAATATCGATTGCTCTTTGGAACACGAATATTAACAATAACAGAGAGGGTTGTAAAATGCGTGCACTAAATCCACGCAACAGCGAGTTTAAGGGGATATTCCCATTTTTCGTACTACTTTCTTTTCTGTTGAAACTCAAACTTTATATAAACTTGGAACAGAGGCATTTTATTAATTAAACATAATACAATTCAATATTTAATGTATGACATTTGCCATATTACATTTCTATAGTTATAACAAAAAACAATACAATGTTAACATGTGAATATATCTCGGATTACAGGGCTGTATCCTCAACATTTTCGTACTACTTCTGAAATTTATTTTGTAAAATGAGGACTTCATTATCATCGTATCAACCTTTTTGGGCATATATTTGCTAATATGTTAACTACATTAAATATTGTTTTTAAGTCAAAATATACAAAATTGTAACAGGTATGCATCATTGAAAAAAAATCTTCAAAGAACATGTCGTGATGGCTGATACAGTTCCGATCGTT
Organism: Cerceris ruficornis; assembly: GCA_963989415.1. Taxonomy (NCBI): domain Eukaryota; kingdom Metazoa; phylum Arthropoda; class Insecta; order Hymenoptera; family Crabronidae; genus Cerceris; species Cerceris ruficornis. The sequence goes on from OZ022521.1 coordinate 13,300,237, forward strand.
GTAGTAGTTTGAAACAAAAAAACGAGTTATCAATTTCTTCAGTTCGAATGTGGTTATATCCCGAAACAAAACAAAAGTAACATCTCCTTGTTTATAAAAATGGCGAATATTTAAAGTTAAAGTTGACTGTTTTGGCTTATCGTTTTAGGTTTAACACAATAAAAAAAGTAGAAAAAATTAAGATAAGTTAATGATTTTGGTTCCGGCTATAGCGACAAGTCTGTTGAAGGACACATTCAAATTTCACGTAAATCGAACAACTAGATCTTGAGATATCATGTTACCCATATCCGAAAACATCATTTCGACAAAAACGCGTTTAAACCTAACGGTGCAGCTGTAGGAAAGGCTACAACGGTGCTTCTTAAATATCTATATCTTTGTCATTTTTACGAATTCTGGCATATCCTCTGACAAAGATATTCTCGAAGATATATTTACTTTAAGTAAATACAAACAAAAATCTATTTTTGCCAACGTTCGAAATAGGAATATCCCCTTAACGACTGACCGCAACCCTTTGGATCGTTAAAACGAAACGTCCAATTTTATATGCAATTTATTCGTAACGGGGGAAGAATCCGCAGTGGATTTTTCATATATTCCCTTTACTGCGAGCCTCGGGAACATTTTATAACGCGGCAAACTCCCATTCAATATCTTCCTAACGAAACAACGGCGACCCGATCGGCAGTGAGTCCGCGGAATGTAATATCGGGGATGTCATAAACTCTATGATAGTAGTCGCAATTGTGTCGTGCGTGCTTCTTGACCGGAAAGCTTCACGCACCGTCGATCGATCTAATTTCACTTGGAGCTGGACGGAAAATCGGCCTTGGATTCGATTTCTCTTTGAAGTGGAAATCGAGCGTTAATTCGATTTTACTTTGACGCGGAGGTAACATGCGTGGGCCAAGGTTGCGAATCTATCAAACACCTCGACGAATTCAATTTACACGGGAATTTAGAAAAGTGTCGATCGTTAAATGTCGCGGGATTTTTGGCGAGAAGTTTTCGCGTATTAAACACTTTCTGTAATAAAAACATTATTACAATCTTTATTTATGTGCGCGAAGTATATTATTTATTTATGCATTTACTGGTGAGCATACACATTTGAAGAAAAGAATTGGCGGAGATAGATAATTAAGTATGGAAACGTGTCGAGGTAACGATTTGAAATAGAAAGTTTCTAAAAATAGTAAAAGTTTGAAGAAAAGCAAGATATTTAGAAGAAACATTAACACTACTTATAATACGATTTATATGGTCATTGTAACCCCATAAAGTACGGTGTATCTTAAAAGAAGTAGATGGGATCTCGAGTCAGGCCTACATATGTAAAAACTAAACAATGAAGGAAGATCAGAAAAAATGATAAAACAATGAAACTTTGCCCAAAAGGAAGGGGATCATTTTACAGTGAATAAAATTGCATTGTATGAAAAATGTGTCAGAGTCGTTTTAACTTGAGTAGTGCAGTTAAGAAAAGTCAGAATTGATACGTCAGAACAATGTACAGTACTCGATGGTTTTTATTCGATGTAATAAACTTTATATTTTCGATACAACGACTTCACCGTGAATATCTCACGATTCTCATTCCCTTGATCGTGCTATAACCCCCGTGCAACAATGGGAATGCAAATTCCATTGGAAAAAATTCACATCCACGTTGATTCGCGGAACTATTTTAGCGCTGGACTTTTACGAACGATTTAATTTACCTTTGAATCTGGCAAGTAACAGTCCTTTAATGTGATCGCCCGATCAGTTCGATGTAGACTAAGGGAAATGGATGCATTACGCATTGGCCAAGGTCAATGATATAAAAAAAGTCGAATAATTGATTTGCTCGATATGCACTCTGTTAATGTGCTTCTTCTCAATAATTAGTGCTTTTTATACGTGTTTTCTGTGGCTAGTAAAAAGGCATTCGTCATGTGTCGTTAATTGTCTACTTGTTGCACGGAATGGCACGAGCATCATTTTCTCTCATCTCTGCGAATTTGTCGAGTAATACTTCTCAATCAGGATGTTCAATTTTTATACAAGGCATCGTATTACAATTTTCTGTATTTACAGACAATTAAGAAGTGGTTTTCATTACGATTAGAAAATTTCGAGGGGAAATACTATTTTAGGTTCGAATTAGAACACAGCTATGGAACTTGAAAGCAGAGTATTTCATCGGACTTATTAAATTTTGCAAGTATCTCTTATTAAATATTTCTAAAACGTCCTACGATTTGCAAACACAGTTATGTCTCATTTTTTAAATTGTCCTTTCAATTGTCCGTAATTCCAAAATTCTGAGGTGATCAATCTTGCAATTTTCTTTTAAGTTTGACCGACTGATTTTCGATCGACTTACATGGGGAGATAGAATAAATTTTATATCACGTTATAAAAGTACCATGCTACATGAAACCCTACTGCGGACTTCGCGTGAATGAAATATTTTGTGAAAGTAAAATTTTATTTAAAAAGTTGTTCCAACATCGATCAATATCATGACGAATATCAGCGCCACGTGTTGCAAACATTTCAGGCAGGTTCGGCAATCTCTTCAAAGGGGCATCAATTCGCAATGAAATAAGGCTTTAAAAACGATCGAAATAAAATTAGACGAATTTATTCTTCTCTCAATGGTGGCGTTAATTCAAAATTTCCGCAAGGCATTAATTACGTTTTCTAGCCTTAATTACTTTCACTACGGAACAATATTTGAAAAATATACTGTTATTTAATAATGACGTTGATGGCACTCCAGAAACTCAGTCACCGGTTCTGGCGTGTTTTAATTGCTTCGCATACGCTACAAAATTTAATGAAATTTTTGTTATGATTCAATGGGAATGAAAGCTTCAGGAAAGAGTCATAACCGGACGCGTCGAACGACAAGTTTGTTTAATATGGCCACTTACAGCGTGGTTCGGCCATCTACACCGGCATTCAAGTACTCTCGCTTTATAAATCGCTTTGAAGTCCTGATGCAGCCGCACCGCGGTGAAGCTCCCTTCGAAACGCTCGAAAACGAACGATTGCAGCGGCAATTTGCGGTTATTGGCTCTCCCGGTTTTCGTGGGAATTTTACGATTTACGGAATTTATTGTCTTTTTTTTCATCATAGGCCGTCGGTTTCCTTCCGACTTTTTGTATATCGTGAAACCTTTTTTTATTTTCGGGAATTGAAAGCGTGCTGATTCGTACTAACAGTATGTCCACAGTAGGACATAGATAGACTTCGATTAATATTCCTTTAAAGAGAAATTTTCACTTCAGACAAATTTGTACACATAGTTCACAGTAACATGTATACCTTTTAATAAATACTTTATATTACTATAATATTAATTGATCGTAGAATAATTCTGATGATCATGAAACTTATCGCTCTCTTGTTTTTCAGGATGAAAAGAACCAGATATTGACGACGAACGCGTGGCTCAAATTGGTAAGTGAATTCATAACAATAATCGCGATAGGTTGTACAATAACTGTGACAATTTGTACAAATATCGTTCCATCGGAATTCCTCGGGTTTGAAATATCGAAAGCAATCGATGGAGAATGCAACTATCGTGGGCGACTCGATCTCTGAACGGCGGCATATTAAAGGCATTCGTTGCACGTTCAATAATAAATAAAGGAATTTAAAAAAGCTGGCCACGCAGAACCTTTTAAGCCAGGGCGACAAAAGTGGCCGGCACAATGAATAAGCTTCAATGTCTGTTCGTCGGTCGAATGCACGAAATGTAGAAGTCACACGGACGAATAGCCCGGTAGCGGAATTGGCGCGAAAAAGAGGCAAATTCAAAGTGCATTCTCAGCGATACCCGTTTCTTTAATTTCTTGCGGGAGACCTTCTTTTACGGGAAATCGATGCGCGTTGACTATTGCCAAGTTTCTGGAATTTCCTTTGCCCTTATGATCTGACAAACTCCACGATTTCCCAAAGACTCCATTGGTCAGCGTCGACGATAGAAGATCCGAAAATAATTGCGTTACAAAGAAATAACTAAGTATTGAAATTCCACCTAAAGTATTTTTATTATTTCTAGGGAAATAGTGCAATTTTTGATCTACAATAATTAGCAGTGCGTTTGACGCTTACAAAATTTTGGAATTTTCAGAAAATTCCATACACCACGTTTTCCCAATGGACAACAGCTTTTGATTTTGCGGCAAAACAATGAAATTACTCGATCCAATGAATAGTTTGGCTTAACAATTTTCTTCGTTGTTCAACAAGAACGATGTCTGTTGTGATTTTACAACAGTCCTTCATTTGAGAACAATATTATTTCGAGATTAAAATCGACTTTTGGCAAAGGAAACAAAATTGGGATGAATTACATACTTCGTGAGGCTAACGCAGTGCACTTAACGTTAATTAGCCCTGGAAAAGGTACATATATTCGCATCGCTTTCAATGTTCCCTACGATTCTATGAAGTGCACCAAAGAAAAGCCGAATACCGCAGTTACATATCCGTTCTTCCGTATAAGCATCCGTGAAGGAATTTTATATAAATTTTATACACAGAATTCCGGGAACGCGCAAATAGGTTTCGCCGGTTACAACATTCCTTTAAGTCTCCGTCCAGTTAGATTCCGCAATTATCTCTCCCTCGAAAATTTCACTATATTATCTCTCATATCTTTTGTTCTTTTAGATTTCGATGCGAATTCGGTTCAACTAATTTCCGAATAATTATGAAAACGATTTAACACTATAACTACCGTTAGATCTATTATATTTCAATATATTCAATAAGCACTGTAGAAAAGCAGGAATCAAAAAGTGAAAAAGATTATTAATTCAATAAATTATGTTTTATGAAATAGACGTCGAATATCTACCCCATGGCTCCCTTATAAATTGGAGAATTTATATAAAGAATATGGTACCAGAAATTTTGACTGCTTTGGTAGTTCTAATGTTAACAATGAGTGGAAAGTTTGAGAAATTGAACTTATCACTTATATTGTGTTGAGTCAATGTAAATTCCAATATGGTGAAAGTACTTTCTAGAAACGATAAAAGAACTGAACTCTTTTTCTGAACGCGCATTCTAAACTAACAATAGCTTTAAATATCTCGAAACGAAGAATGCCGTCTAAGAGCTTTAGAGCTCTTAGAGAGAATATTACTTTTTGTGAGCTCCAAACCACCGAGAATATCATATTTTAAATGATAATTTTTCTGTAATTTTTTCTAACGTAGATCCATCAACTGGGTGCCTCGAAACAGTAACTAAATCACTGAAATCACTCTCGTAATTACCGGCATATATGATATTTAAAGTATTAATGAAATTAATAATTACCTCACGCTTATGAAAGATAGAGAATTGGTGGCGTTGCACCATTATGGAGGTCAATTCGATATTTCATGCATAAGAAATCGCAGGTAACATTATCGATAGATGGGGCCGAGTTTTCATTTATCTGTTACGGCATGCCGGGTATTATATATGAAATGAAACGGAAATGCAAGCGTCGTTGTCGTCGGTGCAGTGGTTCGTTGGCCGATGGACAGAACTTTTTCTTTCTATCCTTTTTCCGCTTGCAAGGATCTCCCGATTCGCGTCTGAACTATTGAATAGAATCTAACGACACACGTCGTTGCTCGGTTGTTACTCATAATGAGACATTGTGAATATTGTGTCGAACAGTTTAATCTTGTATGCAGTATTATTTTTAAAATAAGAAAACTATAAGGACTACAGAGCAAACAGCTTAAAATTCTAATTAGGAGGACTCCGATTGGAATCTTTATATCTGGAAAATTTTTCTTTAATAATGTATACAGAACAGCTATTGTACAAATGACTTTAGAGAGATTACTATAGTAGCTAAAATGTGGAGTAAAATTTTATGAATTGTTTAAATTATTGAGAGATGATGTTGCACCAACATTTAACAATATAGACGTAAAAATCGGATGAATTGAACCTTTAGAAATTTGAGAAATTAACAAAAAAATTATAAACCCATAATATCGGTGACCTTCATTGACCTGGCTGTAATACACTGCAGGCCAAAAGAATTAGGACACTTCCTACGTATGGAGGAAATCGGAAATTGATTAGGGAGTAAACATTTTCACTGTTCCTATTTTCAGGTTTCGATTAAAACATATTCTCAACTATAAGTATTTACGACATCCTTGGTTAATTTATAAATTTATTACTGGTTTTTTGATAACAGTCTGTATTATATTTTTACCGAGCAACTTTCAGGTTCTGCTGCGTGTGGCTTCTCGTATCAGATTCTCTGTAAATGTATACAAATGTTCATAAAAATGTTAAAAAAAACTGTCCGGAATGGAGTTTCAACAGATACCGTTAAAAAATTAACGTCCAGAATGCCAAAACTCGTGAAAGCCGTCATGAAGAAAATACGTGGTTATATCGATGAAAACAAAATATAATGTTATTTTATTTTTTGCATTATAAACCTGTTATAGCACTTGATATATGTTTACCTTGAAATATATAATACTAAGTAAAACAAAATTAGTTAAAATCATACAAAAATGTGCGTAGATTTATGTTCACATTTACTCCATCCGAAGTAGGTGTCCTAATATTTATGGCCGGCAGTATATGCCATAACCCCGACCTAAAAATGCAAGTACAAAACAAAAATGACCAAAACATTACTACCCAAAAGATACGAGATAAGAAAGAAGAAAGCTATAGCAACTGCCCCGAAACATTAATAATGACAAAATTCCTCGGTCAAGTATCGGTTCCTCGAAGTTATTACGGCTAACATCGCTGGCATTCGTTCGTCGAATAAATTCGAGGAATGCGATCCTTCGTTCACGTCGTTACATATCAATCCCTGGCCGAGTAATCGATGAACGAGGCGAGCTATACATCAGAGTCGGTTCGGGGACTAGGGCTCGTCCTTCTCGCCCTTCTCGGCTTTCCTCCCTTCTGCGGGAGCACTCGGTGTTACCCCCGGGTGCGAAAAGAACGTCGCTCGTGAGGCAGAGGATGGGCTCGAAGCCGTGAGAGGCAGGAAGGAAAGATAAAAGGAAGAAGAGACCGTACGTTGAAGAGGATTCGAGAAAATCGAGAAAACGGAATGATGCACTCTCGCCGCCCTCCTCTTCTCGTGTTCTCTCTTGCTTCTTCTCTCTTTATGTGTTTCTCCATCGCTCTTTTCGCAACAGCGTCGAACGAATCGAGATGAAAAGGAACGTTTTCTAACATTGCTGCTTTCCCGTGTAAAGGAATGGAAACGAAAAGCAGAGGTCGGCAAGTGCGTGCAGGTGACGTTTCGGGTTCTCTATGTTTTTCTGTAGCGGGATTTATTTGGGTGTTGGTCGTGATTTACGTGATTCCTTTTTTGAATAGATGTATCCATGCTTTATGTGGTTCTGTACTTTATCGAAATGAAGAAAATTGACTGATTATTCGATTTTTCACATTTTACAAGATGGAAGTAGATAATGAAATGATAATCGGCGTTAAATATTTCAGAAGTTTATTTTAACACTAGAACTGCCAAGGTAGTCAAACTGACTGGTTCTTCATTCTTTATACAAATTCTCCCGGCTTATAGAAGAGTTATTTAGTAAATACTCTACGTCCGTCTTATAAAACATAATGAAGGAATAATCTTTTTACACCTTTTGAGTCCTCTTCTTCTAAAGTACCAATTTAATATATTGTTACGAGTTATTATGAGTAACGAAACTGTCTCCCCTCTATATGTTATCGATTGCTAGTTAAAGCGATAGCAACGAGATGTGAATGTTTATAATAATATCTAAGAGAGTTCTCTGTGAGCTGCCAGATTGGCCGGAACTGTTGAAATAGAATCGCTATTTTGTAAACGATTAGTTGTTTTATTATGTCGCGCCGCAACACTCGCCGCAACTCTCGCCGCAACAATATTTAATATAATAGATTTAACACTGGAACTACCGGCGTTAAATCAATCATATTTCCAAATATTAAATAAGAACTTTGAAAAAGGAGGGACCAAGAGGCGCAAAATATAATCGATTCGGTGATTTATGTCTTTTAAGATGGACATAGAATATTTATTCCAAGACTCTTCTATAAACTTGGAGAATTTTTGGAAAAATTGTGTACCAGTCATTTTGACTGGTTTGGTAGTTCTAGTGTTAACGCCGGTAGCTCTAGTGTTAAAGAAGTCAAGAGTCAGTCCTTTTTCTTGTTGTTCTATACTTTGTAGCTTTAACTGCTATTTCGCCTAGTTCCGAGCCACCAAGGATATAATATATTAAATAATAATTTAGAAAAACTTTCCAAATACTGTGGAGAAAGATTATTAGCCGGCATTACTAATTGCGAGTCCAAGCCACATTCTTAACCACCGCAGCCCCTAAATCGTTTTTATTATAACAATATTTACTATCCTTTTTTAGTTTTTTAAAAAATCCACACTTTTTGCCTTGGTAAATTTAATGTTAATATTATTACACCTCCGTGCAATCGTTTGCAAGTTTTTACCCACTTCTTTAATGAAATTCTTGGAAGTAACGGGCGTAAATATTTGTAATACTGTGGCAAGCATGCAACAGCATCGATCATAATCGATAATTTGTATCTCGATATATAAAACACACAGCGTCTCGGGGGAATCGCAGCTGAGAAAAAATACAGCTTGGGGGTAAAAAGATATTAAACGACCGTGCACTCTGGGTTAACGTGGATTTTCGTTTTATTTCTGCCTTGTAATATCTTACGTTGCAAAATGTCAGTAGCACTTAGCTCCTGCAGGTTTTATTATCTTCGTGAAATTCGTTCGGATCATTTCTCGAACGCTACAAACTGTCTCCGTTAAAAGCATAAAATTGCTGAGAAACTTCTAACGCGTATGCAAATAATTATCGTGGGGAGACCCTGTATTCGCTGATTTTTATCAATTTTGGAGCGGAGATTCAAACTTTTGTTACTAAAACGTTAAATGTATCAAGTCACCTTGACTGTGGAAATATAATAGAAGCAAAATTGTAAGCATTGGTACAAAAGAACCATAATCCCGTTTTTTTTCGTTTCATTTGACTCATTCGAAATCGGTGATGCGTCATATGTATTAATTACTGACGAAACTATTTATCTTGTTCTCTAGCATATCCCATAAATAATTAATATTATCATCTTAAAAGGAACATTTCATTTATCAAACATTATTTGTGAAAGTAACAAGCCCTTTTTCGATTTTACATAAGTTAAAAGTCCTATTCGCAGGTTATCAGCATTTCCTAGCTTTTACCGATAAAATAATTCCAAGGATTCTCCTTCATTATCACCATAATGTGCAATGAGTTAAATGAGTTTGAAATTTTGTGTATTAAACGAAGGTTAGCAGCTTCACAATGGAATCATTATCTTCGTCCGATCCGTAAATCACGTCACGTCGATATCATCCGGATTTCGAGTTTATAGCTATTTTATTGTCTCCGAGGAATTGATTTCTAGCCGCGGTAAACGTTTCCTTCCTGCCTTTACCCCGCCAATTCGTCACATCCTTTCTTATCCCTTTTCACTTCGTCGCCCTTTCCCTTCAACCGTTCTCCCTCGGAATCCGATTGCGCCTCACTTTCTGTGTCTTGACTTTTTGTTTGGTCGCTTGGGTTCCGGGCAATTGCAGGAAAAACCTTCGGAAAGCAGTGAAATCCTTCTCGATGTAATATCGAGAATCGATTGGGAGGAAAGAAAGCGAGCATAGAAACTCCCGGGCAATTAATTAGTCTAGAGACTTCCCCGCAATTTCAAGACTCAGCTATTCCTGGGATTCGTTTTGTAAATCTATTCTTTATCTGGCCTCTGGAATATAAAATCGAAGGAGATTGATCTTCGAAAATTCCTCAAGATCTCGATATCGTTTCGATGTCTTTGCCCGTAAAATTGGCGGTAACGTAATTCATGGAGAAACGAAGGGCTTTTCAGAAGTTTGACGATTATAGTCAACCCTTTGACTTTTATCTGGAATATAAAATCGAAGGAGATCGATCTTTGAAAATTCCTAGGGAACTCGGTATCGTTTCGATATCTTTGCCTAAGAAATTGATGGTAACGAAATTTGTGAAGAACGAAGGACTTTTTGGAAACTTGACGAATATAGTCTACCCTTTGTCTTGCAAATATAAAATCTGAGTTGATTGGTATTCGATAATTCCTATTTATCTTATCATCCATTCTTTTTTTTCTTTTTTTAAGGGAAATTGATGATAATGTAATTTGTGGAGCAACAATAGAATTTTTGGAAGTTGGACGATTATATCGTGGAAAACATTTTAACAATTGCACTTTGTACAGTAGAATTTTAGATATATTTGCTTGCACGGTCTCATTGCTCATCAATACTACAAATGGAATGAATGTTATGCAAGTCTGGTTTAAAGAAAAAACATTTCAGGAAGACAAGCACATCCAGTACATTCTGCTTTCAATATTTGAAAGCATATACATTTCATGCTTATTTAATGGTTATACGGCAGGTCAAACATTATTTTTTATAGAGTAAAAATATCAATAGTTCGTTAAATATTAAAACACTGTTCAATACTTCAACTATTTTATATTTTAGTTCCTCTATTTCATGGAAGAGTTAAAATAGTACGATAATGTTCCGCACAATTATTTTCCCCGGCAAAATTCTCGTAACCCTTTGCGTTCCAAATTACTTTTCCAAATATCAAACAGTTTTCATTATCAATTAACAACAAGTGTCAATTAAGATTTAATTATCATTTAAGCAAACTTTATTTCGTAAAATTCTCTACATTGTTTATTAATTTTTATTTAACACCAACTACGACCAGAAACACGTTCGGATACTTCATAAAATGCTCCAAATCATCGTCAATTCTTAACACTAAACCTACCATGGCGGTCAAATAACCGTTTTTCGATTTTTTCGAAAAATTCCCCAAATTGATTGGGCAGCCATTAGGTAAATATTTTAGGTCTATCGTATAAAACAAAAATTACTTAACTGATCATCTTTTTCACCTCTACAAACATCTTTTTCCAAAGTACTTATTTCGCATATTTCAATATCTCAGATATAAAACCGGTAGGTTTAGTGTTAAAGTCGAACTCAATCCGATAAAAAATCAGTACCGTCAAAAATCTCCATCGAAGGCAATTCGTCGTAAGAATGCAAAGATTCAACCCACTTCCTCTCCCCACAATGTCCGCATTACCAAGACAATTATTATTTTCGCGAACTCTTTAAGCCGTCCGTGAACAACGATCGACTTAACGTCCGCGGGTCCTTGAGTTCTCGTCTGAGGGCTGTGCATTAAAATTACGATGGAAATTCTCAGCTAATGACAAAGTTCAGCGGAAGAGTATTAATTCCTGCATCGTCGGCCGCTTTGAAGTGGCCAATCAAAACTTTCGAATGCATTAAGCCAAATGGAATTTCGAAGCAGCCCTCGAAAGCATCGTTGGATGTCCTAATTTAGAGTAATTACCGAATAGCCTAACGTGACGACACCGCAACGTATCTCAACTAACATCGCCGTCTCAGAGATGGCATGTTTTATTTTCCAAGATGGGGCAAACCGGTCGAGGAACTTTGGTACCTGTTGAAACCCACAGTAATTCATCCTAAGAAGAGTCCTCCTCACTGAATAGGCTACAGATTATTCGTGTCCTTTCCGAGTGAAAAGAGCAGGAAGTGCTGAATCAAATGGACAAATTGATAGGAACCTAATCCAGGTTTTAGGGAAGAAATTCGATGTATTGTGTTTGAGTTGGGTTCTGTTATACCGAGGATGAATACGATGCTGTATAAAGAGTAGAACAAGGGTGTGTTACTTTGCTTAGGAAACTCCTTCCAAGTATTTTTATACCGAATGGTACAAATTGAACGTAATGGCTTAACTGTAAATTTAAAAGTTCGAACAAAACTTACAATTTTTTTAGAATTATGGTAAATATAATATTTGATTTAATAAATACTCTTAAGTACAGCGATCAGTTCGCAAAATCAGTATCAACGATGAAGCATAATTTGAGGAGGATCCCGACGGAATTCACGATATGTTGCTATTTTCTCGTACACGAACACGTGGAAACCCCGAGCTCGCTTACACCGATAGGATATTAAAATAATTGCACGTACTCAGCTCCTTTGCTACGTCGAAACGAGATCAGTGACGATGTACGGTACTCTTCACTCTTCACAGAGAACAAACAGGGACGAAATACGATGGTACGGGAGCAAAGACAGGCACGTAACATCATCACGTACGAACATGTCGCTTGCGTGTTAGCACAATGTCGCAGCTTTCCTGCTAAATGTATGGAGTGGAGAACGTTGTCGTAACACTCACGTTTCAGCGCGAGGAGTGGTAGAATAACGTGCCTCTTGCCTTGGCATTTTAGATCACTCGGTGTTCCTCTGTGCAATTAACATATATGCGCCCCCGTACCGACTCGGAACCGAGATCTTCATGGTTTCACGTTCAAAGAACGTGCGCATTCCTGTTTATGTTATTTCCAACATCATATCGAGACGATCGACAGTATCTTTAAACGATCTGTACACGTAGTATTTTATTGAGGGAGGAAATTTGTGAAAATCTTTGAAATTATTATTGAACGGAAGATATTAAAGTTGGTAGGAGAAATAGTGGTGATGGGTATTTATCTCGCTGAACAATGACTTACTGTAGTCGCAAGTAAAAAGAAAATGTAGGGCTCTCTATAGAAGTACAGGTTTGGTCTTTCAGTTACCGGACCCTGTTGTAACACTAGAACTACCGGCGTTAAATCTATCATATTTCCAAATATTAAATAAGTACTTTCAAAAAGGAGGAATCAAGAGGCGGAAATGACAATCGATTCGGTGATTTATGTTTTTTAAGATGGACATAGGATATTTATTCTAAGACTCTTCTATAAACCTGGAGAATTTTCGGAAAAACTTGTGCACCAGTCATTTTGACTGGTTTGGTAGTTCTAGTGGTAAATATTCTGTTACCACTAAGAAATTTTCTTAAATTATTATTTAATATGTTATTATCTCGGTGGCTCTGAGACAACCTCAAGTAGTAGATCGTGGATAAAGCTGTCATAGCACTTAAAGCCGAAAAAAGATACAAATGAAAATGAAAATTGAGTAGACGAGTAACATATTGCTCATAATTATGATCTCTTAAGTGCCTCGTGAACTCTTTCTTGCGAAAATCTTTTCCAGCATCTTCGTTCGCATTCCATCGACATACCTCACGACGTAGTCCCAATTTCGATTCAACGAATCCTTTAGCAACCTGTCTGCACTCCTTCAGGCATTCGGAGCGTGATATACGAGGGAAGAATGTCCTCGAGAAGTGTGGGCGGGTAGAAAAAAAGGATCGATGTCCACTTTTGAAATTGAAATTCCACTCTATCGAGCGGACTGCCCTGGGTACTCCAATCAAACACCCATATTCTATGCACGTGCTCGCTCGTGTTACTGAATTTGACGTCTGAAAGCACGGATTCATTAGCGCGCGCACCATAATACTACGTGGCGCGATTCCATGAAACAGAGGCATCTTCGCTTGAATGAATTTCGAAACGGAATTAAGATGTCGATTCTGGTTTTTTAGACTTTGAATATTATTTAAGAATTTTTGAACAAAGTTTATTCTAAATGGTTGGGTATTGTTTCTAAAAAAAGATCTATATTAGCTATGTGGTTATAATTAGGGACGTTTCAGTTAAATTATCTGTAATTTGAGATTTATTACTAATTTGTAATCCAAGCGATTGAGTATTTATTCAAAAATTCTGTCTTAATTTTACTCTCAGAATTGGAATGGCACAATTTGAATCATGAAGTTTGCAAGTATTTATCAGGTGGGTTTAAATTGAAAATTTTTATTGTCTATTTTTTTAAAGGATAAAAATAGTAGGGGAATTTTTTGAAGCTTGGATATCCTGTCAGGATGAATTTCACATCTACTTCGACGCGAACGAAAAAGCTCGATTTTAAAGCACACGACCTTTTGCCATGGGAAAATCGTATCTACGACCTGATTATTTTTCTAAGATATTTCCACAAAATCCTCATGTAGGCGTTGGAAAAATAATCGGGTCGAGTAGATCTGCTTTCAGGCTAAAATTCGATGTTTCGTTGCCACAGAGCGACAAGGTTATCCAAGATATCTGATATCATCGCGAATCGAGTATTTTTCCAGGCATCTTCAATTTTACCAGCACGCTCAGATACTCTTTTTTGTAATTTTCGATTAGCTAGGAAACATGTTCAAGGTGTGAAATTTCAAACTGAGATCTGCTATTCGATACACTATGGCTTTAAACCTGCCACCATCTTAGTCCGAAATTATGAGTAGTATTAAAATTCTACGCTAAAAAAATAATAAATTCATCCGTGAATTTATCACGGCTTAAATTTACCGCATAAGAATCGTTGCCAGAGGAAGCATTCGCGATGCAAGACTGAAATGAAATTAAAATGAAGTCAGCTGTGAAATTAGAATCATTCGCATTACTTGTGCGAGCTACGGACGTATCAAATGAAAGGTTGCATCGGCGAACTGAGCAGCACGAATAAGCGGTGAAATGAAAATGAAGCCAATCGTAAAACCATACTCGATACCGTGGATAGCATCCGATCCGACACTTTTTTACAAAGATTTGTACCAACGCGGAAGAACGATAATAGCGATAGCACTTCTATTTCATTGGCGAAGTAATTAGTAAATAAATGCTTCCAATTATTTATCAGATTTTTAATCCTTGACATACTCCGCGTCGCTTTTTTAAAACGCCCGATTAATACATTAACAGCATGGCTTGGCTTTATAGACTTTTTGCTCGAAACAATTAATATGTATAAGACGATTACGATTTATTCAGGTCATTTTTTTACAAAAATTTGTATTAACGTGTAAAAATGATAATATTAATTGCATATAAAAATCTACAAGGAAACAAGTACAAATTAATAATTTTATTGATTATCTCTCATTAATAGTAATTCTTAAAATTACAAAAATTTGTAGAAAATAGAGAAAAGAATATTTCTAATTATCCCTCAGATTTCTAATCTTCGACCATACTTTGTATCGTTTGATTAAAGTCGTTGACTAATGCTTTAACACTGATCGTACCGACACTTTATGGATACTTACGCTTATCATAGCGTATCTTGTGACCGGTTATAAAATAACGATAATGTCTCTCTGAAAGAAATGCACGAGACTGTCAATTTAATATAGGGAACAACATACAAAACAGTTTTTACGTAATAATACAAAAAATTGTATATATTTTCGTTTCATTAAACCGGTCATTTGACCGCGTATGGAATGGTTAGCGCTAATAGCATCGTCAATAGACTTTTCCTGCACAGAACAATTATTATGCATGAAAGTCTATGAGGTGTCAAAGCGATTGGCGACTTCGCATGTACGTCCGGTGATCATTAAATTAATACAGGGATCGAAAGGTGCTGCTTCATGGAACACTTCGGTAGAAGGCTTGGTCGTCTAAAGGCACGGATTAATTAGATTGCCCGTCAGCCGAACGTTGTTGGCTTTCGCGAATGCAACATGCAACGGGATGGACACGACAGAAAGGCAAATGCAATAACCACGAGATGGGGCAGAAATTTCCATGAGTATCGGATTACACATTCATTGGAAATAATAAGTTAACGAATCACACAGTGCATACTGCGACGAATACGAGAGAATGAAAATTTGATTTTAGAAAATTATTTTACAAGTATGAAAGTGACTGCATATATCATCACTGCGATAAAATTAAAAAATAACAACTGCTTCGTAGTATTAATATAACAAATTACAAGGAATTTCTGTTTCATCGTGCAATTTAAAATGAACCTGATAATGTAAAAATAACTTGCTATCACTGCTTCGTTGACAGTTTTAAGAGGAACCAAGGTTTTTTCATTCCAATTTTTGCACCTCAAGTATTGCTGGTTATTGTAGGTCAAGGGGTTAAATCGAAAGACTTGTTCAGTGGTAATATTAAAATATCAAAATTAATTCGTAACTTCGAATATTTGAATTCTATACGCCAAACTACAAGACTTACTTGACTGCACTACAAGACTATTACCCTAAAGAGGGCAATTCCCAAACAGAATGGAACTAATTTATAAAGTTTTCATTGATGTTTCCACGAAGGAAATCCAAGATGAATCAAACTACGCTAAAACGGTTGTAAGTAGTTTGAGTAATCGGAGACTGCTTAACGCTATCTCCGCATACATGTCGGCATTTGAGTATATATTCAAACAGGATACACGAGCCGTTAATCACGTTGAAACGGTGGAAAAAGAAGGATCACTCGTGTCGCTTTATCCCCTCGTCGAAACTCTTCTCTGCTTTCTTGCGCAAATGAAACCGTATTAAAGCGGGAATCATGAAAAACGATCGAAAGGCTAAGGCACTTAAAACGCGACGTTATTAAAGTCGCAATTAATGAGTCGGCATTAAACAACGGCGCGCTCTGACCATCTATCAAAGTTATTCGAGAACGATTAATTCGTGAGAATTTTCAAGTCATGAAATTTCATTCCATCCTATCGCTTCGTCCAGGGGCCTGCTCGTACTGGGCGGACAGGCGCGGGTTTGACGCACTCGGGGCCTTCCGAGTCCGCGTGCCGACCAATGCTTATTGGTAGTAGCATTGGGTTAACCAAGCTACAACCGCACCAAGCGTAAAATTGGCACCACGGGGAATGGGCTAAACCCCAGGGCAATTCTTCGCCCAGGCCCGGTCATCAAGGTTGAACACGTGGGGGCAGTAGTGAAGCCTGAATCGGAAGGCGAGAGGTGTGACATTGCATAGCCACTATATACTTCGCAAAAATAGAGAAGTCCTCTGGCCTGTGGTTTGTCCTGATTCGCCTGGCAGATAGAGACATCCCTCGTTCTGACCGTCATGGTGGGAATAGGCGGTGCGAGCGACACTCTCCCCTTACCCAGAACCTTATTTCGCGGGACTTCTCTATTTTAGCGAGGTATAGCTGGCAAAAATAGTGAAGTCTCGCGGTATGAGGTACGGGGTAAGGGGATCCGCCGCTCGCACCGCCTATTCCCACCATATTGGTCCTGGAAACCTGCCCTCGGCGAATGATAACCGAAAACAAAACATGTTTCGTCGTTTCCATGACGACGTAACGAATGTGCGGCATTTTCGGCCAGTCACGCGTTAGAATCGAAAATGACATCAGAACGAAGGATGTCTCTGTTCGTCAGGCGAATCAGAACAACCAACAGGCCAGAAGACTTCACTATTTTTGCCAGCTATAGAGGTTTGGAAGGACCTCCTTTCACCAGTGGGTCAATTGTTAGCATGCGCTCTGTTGCGTATGTGCGTTGATTGGGCGTATCTCAATCCCTCGCCCAAATGGGGGCCGTGTAGTGAAGTATTAGTGCGATATCACACGTTAAACAAATACAGAATAGCTCTACACTATCGCTGACTATTGTATCAACTGTTTCGAGGGGGCAGAAATGAAGAAAGCTTTTAAAAAAAAAAAAAAGAGTAGATTGTAAATGGAGTGTAAACTCGCCAATTAACACCTCTTGTATTTCTGCTGGTAGGACAGTAAAGTAAAGAAAGTCGTTCATCGTCTTTTCCAGAAGACTTCCAAGTGTCATTTGTTACTATAGGAATTGCATCGGTAAATTCACGTAGCATCGTGGGACGGAATAATTTATTCACGTTAATGGTTATCTGGAAACTCGAATCGGCCAGTGTCAGGGCGACCGTGCAGGTATATTAATCCCTCTGACGATTCCCTTGGCCAATTTCCGCCTAGCCAATGATAAATTTTAATGTCACGTTAACGATATCGTCCTACTCTCGCGTTATCAAGTATGCCTGCGGTGGATGTTGCGAAACATCACCATTACGATTCCTCGTTAAACTTTCCTGATTCGCTTAATATGTAGACATGATCGCTAATCGTTTGCAAAGTTGCAAGAAAATTGGCCAGGTGATCATTTTAATATTCATACCCGAACCTGTTCTTTCTGTTCTGCTATTTTTAGTAGAGTTCATAGAAATACAAAGCGGGGGTGGATACAGAAATCGGTTTTAGGATTTCAACTTTATGACGGTGCAAATTAGTTTAACACTAGATCCATCGACGATTGATCTAATTTATTTAGAAATATTAAATAAATAAATTCGAAGAAAAAACTCGTGATCGACTTAATCGCTTGAAGTCTAAAAGATAAACGTAGAAAATCGAGGAGGAAACAACGTTGAAGATTTCAAGAATATTTACAACAAATTCGGAACAAGTCTTTTTGACCACCTTGGTAGATCTAGTATTAATAAATACAAAAGAGATAGTAAAATTTAGTTGCAACGCCTCCGTAAATTTGATATTCGCTATCTAGTAAAATGATCGACATACACGTTCCTTTCACCGCGTATAAAAGTCGTAAAGCGAACAGAAAATCCTAAAAATGCGCCAAGAAAGATAAATCGCCAGCTAAAATCTGATCGTGCAAGTTCTTCATAAAGATGTAATCCCTGAGTTGCATCAGTTCCGGATAGTGAAAATGACAGTGAATGACGATGTATTTCCATCGTCCCTTAGGAGTGAGTGTTCGTCTGTCATCGTTCGAAGCCTTGAGAATGCAAATCAAGTTGAGGCAAGAGCGTGACCTGGATATCGAGAGCATTTTCAAGTTCGGGTTACGTAAAAGTAGTAGCGCTCGCGCCGCAAGAGATGCGCGTTTCTAGACGGCTTCCGTGCAACAGGTTCGATAGAGGTCTACCTTATACTTATAGCACAATTTTTGAAAAATGCTTACAATTAAGGATAAAAATGTATCTGCAATAATATAATGCAGCTACCTTAGAAACTCTAATGTAGGTACAGGTCTCTGAAAGTCTCAGCGCAAAAGTCATCCGAGATGTAATATATTTATTACAATGATTTAGATAGATAGAAGAATTTCTACAGACTACGGAATTTCTGTAGGATGATTCACTTAATTTATAAGTAAAAATAATGACGATAGATCACGATGAATAAAAAAAATAGATGTACAATAAAAGGAAATTTTGCAGAGGGCAGATAGAACTAATTATTGTAGTTGATACCATGAATGAAATTCTTCATTTCTGAAAACTAATTCACTTTGGTACACTGACTTTGCTAATTACGTTACAATTTACGAAACTTTAATCCTCAATTCAAAAGTGTCTACTTTTGAATTGATAACAGAACGAAACACGATGAGTGTCAATTCCAACGTCTCCTTTCCATCAACCATAAACATGTTTCTCCCGATACCAAGTCGATTCCTGGTATCGAGGGTTGAAACTAGGCCCTTAGAAGTCAATGCACCGTAGCGACAGAGATGTTCAACAGGTTCGACTGGTATTCTTACCGGACAGCCATCGTAAATTCTCTTTCGTCGGATTTCAGTTACACCGTCTATCTGCGACGTCTGGGTTGACTAAACGCGCGCTACACGAAGCGCGGCCACGGAGGAATCGAGATCGAAATAGACGGAAGGGCTTGATCACGAGAAAGAGCGAACAAACATTCTCCTCGATAATAAACTCGTTTCGTAAGTGATTAGCACGGAAGCCTGTTTGATTGACTATTGATCGGTCCACCACCACGCTGACACATGTCCGTTCATTCATACGAGATTACTGCGTCCAAGTTGTCGAAAGTGCCATCGACATTGCCGAATCCCTCTGCTTTTGTTTTACGGAATTTAATAGAGAATTGGAATTTCCATTATGGTAATTACTGTCGAATTTTGGAAAAAATACGGCGTCAATCGAAATGGCAGAAATTTTGGAAAAGTTGACGATCCTTTCTTTAAAGTTATGTCAGAGTTGATTAACAATTCGCGTGATTTATACATATATACATATATATACTTTTCACTCCTTTTTACGATATATACTATAATAACAATAATATAATATAATATTCCGATACGCAGGCAGATACAATATAATGATACAAGCGTCAGGATCCGCTTGTATACTGAGGGACCAGAAACAAGGCACTTGAGAGGTACTTTTCTCTGATTTGCCCGACGGATAGGGACATCCCTCTTCCTCACGCATTTTTCATTTTGACGCGCTATTGGCAAGAGGGACCCGCACATTCGTTGCGTCGTCATGTGAACCTCGAAAGGAGTGTTTTGTTTTCGGTTGTCATTCGTCGATCTCAGGTTTCCAGAACCGACATGGCGGGGATAAGCGGTGCGAGTGCAATCTCCCCTTCCGTCCCAAGTGCCTTGTTTCTGGTCCCTCACTTTATAAACTCTCTCTGCGGAAGAGTATATTGCAACTATATCGCAGCAATGTGACCGAGATGTGACCTCGATGGGTCCTAGGCGTCGACTCTCGTCGCGATGCTTTCCCTCCCTCAGTGGTGGGGTCCTACAAGGACCTCTTTTCCCCGAAAGGCCCCGAGTCTTACAGTAATTTTGCAATTATGGTAAATTTCTTGCAATGGGTACGGAAATATATCACATGAACCTGTACAGTTTCTTTTAACAATTCATTTTCATCGAGAAATGGATGTGAGTTGAGATATATGACGATTAACAAAATTTGCATAGGAAGTTTATGTGTATTACGATAAACGGTCAGATTCGACGTCAAATTCCTGTCTGCGTTGTGTCTTTGAAATTACTCGTGTTATTGTCCTTCCGTTTGCAATGACCTCTGGCAACAAATCAGGTGTGTATCGGCGTGATATAGTTCGCTGTCTCCGTCTAATACCTATGGCCATCATAGAGAACTTTATTCCATAGTTTTTGACTTATAGCCGATGCCTTAACTGCCCGTCAGATTCTTGCAGAGTGTCCCGGAAATCGCGAAACATTTTCCAAACAGACATAAATCGTCGATCATCGATAGAGCGCGAGCAGCCATTCCTCCGAGAGGCAGTGAAATATGCGTTGGAATTCTGCACCGCCAAATATTTGCATACCTTGCAGCTTCATCATTGAGAAAATTGTATAAAACTACACGGAACGGAACAAACACCGATGCAGTATACCTACCGCTGCACTTACGGGGTGTTTCAAGTACAAGCAATAAAAGCTTGTGATTCATTTATTCCCTCGCTTTACGATGGAACG
The DNA here is from genome assembly GCA_963989415.1 of Cerceris ruficornis. Taxonomy (NCBI): domain Eukaryota; kingdom Metazoa; phylum Arthropoda; class Insecta; order Hymenoptera; family Crabronidae; genus Cerceris; species Cerceris ruficornis. The sequence goes on from OZ022521.1 coordinate 13,321,354, forward strand.
AATAACTCGATTAAATATTTAGAACGGAGAATCCAGTACCAAATAATATTTTAAAACGCAACCCTCCATCGTCCATTCGATGTTATTCAGCCGTGCTGCTTTTCCATGGACTTTTACGAACGAGTGCTCTCCAGTTAATTTTATTCTGACAACGAAATCGCACTAGAATATCTTCCAAAATGGCCGGCAGCTATTGTAACCGATACTTTAAAACGCTATTTAATTGCGTTTCATTTTGATCGAAAAACACACGACAACATCGCTCCTATATACGTGTATTTTTACAAGTCGAAAAAATGCAGTCCGCTTAACATCATAAGATACTTATATACCGGTTAAAATTTACAATATATACAGGGTGAATCATGAAACGTGACGATCCTTTCTGTTATTTAACATCTTAATAAATGTAGTACTTTTCTCTATACGACTCTTATCATTACTAAGCTTAGCTGATATTTCATATCGGCGATGTCCAACGTCTAGGATCGTGTTTAACAACATTATCTGTCGTCGTAAACAAAGTTGTCCTACAAGTTATAGCAGTTCCGCTGAACGAGCATGCACTGTAATGCAGGATAATTACTTTGTGAATATTTCAGTAATTATTCGTCTTAAACCGTACTTAGTACAATGAGTTCATTATGTAGAATTTGATGCTTTATCAGAATTTAGAAAGAAAATATGGGCACTCCATTTGAAAAAGTAAACGTGTCCGGCGTATCTCGATAAAACAGTCAAACGGTATAAAACCCATATTACTATTGACTCACCCGTTCGTAACCGTAAAAGTTTTGCCCGAAACATTTTTTCATACAGTACATATTGTAGGAGTCATTTAGAATCACCACTTTCCCTGATTCATCCTGTATAATTCCCATAAAAGTACGTCAACCGACGACAAAACCAACTTAAGAATCAGTGGCTCGGAATCCATCGAAAACAGTAGGTCCCATAAGAAATGACTATACCACCTAAAGGCGAAAAAAAATACCAAAAAACAAATTAAACTTATCACCGAACTAAAATCTCACCCAAAGAAGCATTGCCTAATTTAATTTCTACGTAAATTCGACCTATTATGTAAATTTGGAAACTTCCCTATTTCGCAGTTGAATAACAGAAGTAGAAATAAAATGTAAACAAGTACCATCCGTGTAAGTTTTGAAAGAACGTTGAACTTTTGGGCATGAGAAGTAACCGCGAGGTCTGCCGGCTGGAGGAGTGGGGATAGGAGTGTGGGGGGGGGGGGGGGGGCATTGCGCGAGCCGCTCCTTGCGAATAACTAGAAGTTAAACGTCCTTCGAGGCGGTCACATCTACAAGCGGCTGTACCTCTGTATTGCGTGTCTTCGTATAATGTTCTTTTAATTTATTTGCGCATATCGTAGTTTATAGTATTATTTGTGTACACGTAGTGCATATAGTAATGAGTAACAACACGCAAGCATGCATCACAAGACATCATAAGCGCCACCTATCATCTACGTAGAATCATCGAGCAACATAAACAGACACAAACTAGTGAGCACAATGGTATTTCGACTTTCAGTCTTAGATAACATATTATTGCTTTACAGCCAACGTGCTATATGTCAATTGTCGCAAAGTTAGTCAGGAATTATACCAATCATTAGTAATCTTGACATCGATTGCCACTCCATAAATTATTATTATCTAATTGTTAAGAAGTTACAAGCAATACCAATATTCTTAATGTCGAACATCGCTCCATAAGTTTCATGCACGGTAACTAAGTCATTCCGGAATTATAATAATCATTAACAATCTTGACATCGATTGTCTCTCCATAAACTTCATGCACTATGATCTAATTATTAAGAAGTCACAAGCAATACCAATGATCTTAATATCAAACATCGCTCCATAAATTTCATGCACGGTAACTAAGTCATTCAGGAATTATAATAATCATTAACAATCTTGACGTCGATCGTCGCTCCATAAATTTCATGTAGTGTAGTAGATATCGTAAAAAAATAATTCGATCGTGTATCAAGATAGGACTTATTGGTTTCTCGCGCAATGCAACGGCCGATTCTAAATTTTCTACGGCTTTTTCCCGAGCACGGAAGCCGCTGCGAAAGGAGCAGGTGGAATTACCTCTTGGTAAACGAGTGATAAACACGTCCCGGTATCGGCCGTGCATTATAGCGATCCTCCGGGGTTACCGAGGAACGTCGTCGTCGATCGTTAACCGATAGCCGAGGTAAATAGACCGACGTCGACATAAACATTCCAATACAACGGCGGAAAGGCGGCAGATCCTTTCACCCTTCTTCTTTGTTATATTTCGGGCTAGCTACACGGGAGCCGATATCCACGCGAAAATTCCTGCATCGAGGTCGCTTGATCTATCGTGGCCGTTAGGACACCTGATATAACGTAAGAGACGACTCTGTCGTTACGATATCTCATGGTGGACCAGCTAAAATATTCCGTGGTCGTATCTTCTACGCTTAGGGATATTTACGGTATCTCATAGGGATCGTATTTTCGAAAACTCGAATATATAGAGGTTCGTTTCGTCGGTTATCTTAACGACCTTGAGATTTCGTCGGATCATGTTGTTTCCACATTTGTGGCGCTACTTGTAAAGGTGGCGTGAATTGAAAATTTATGGGATATAACTTGTTATTTATCCTGTATTACACCATTGTATATTAACCCTTTGCGGTCCTATGTAGAGCTATACTCGACACAGCTTTTCACTTCATTTTGTTTTCTAACGATTTAATGTCGACTTTCAAATTTTATAATGATTTTGTAATATCATCTAAATATCCATCAGTACCTATAGTTCTTGCCATTATTAAAAAAAAATTAATAACCAACGACAGAAAATGTCGTGCAATTAATTTCATTAAGCTCGCTACAAACTTGAGAAAATAATTCGGACCGCAAAGGGTGAAAGTATAATGGAATTGTTTTGTTAAAATTATAAAGAATTGAGCCGTTTAACTTTTTGGAGCTGGGTGGGCTAAAAATTGCCTCAACTTCTTCATACTTGAATATAGATGGTGGGCCATTACATACTATCTCGAAGCCTTGAAATTGTTTGTAATACAGCGGTTAATATTTTATCTCATCTATTCAATTTAATTAGTCATTTTATCAATGGTTGTTAGATTAGAACCTGCTAGCTAGTTATTGAAGGTATTCGAATTGAAGTTGACATATTGAAAAAAATACTTTACAACTTGGACTTCTTGTTTTTCTAAAATATAATTGTACAAAGAGTCAATGAAGTTGATATTTACCTTATTATGCAGAAGCGCACTCCAAAAGAAAAGTTTAAATATGGCGAAACTAGAAATAAATGACTTTCATCACTTTCATAATTACTGGCTTTTGCTGTTTGATGAACGTGTTACGCGATCAAAGGTGATTTTAGTTGTCGAGGATTATTTACTGCAATTAATTTTAGACAATAGGTTGGTTTCCTGGCGATGGTGGACAACAATGGCATTGGAAATTGCCAGAATAAATCTAGCTTTGACAATTAAGCTGTCGGTTAGGTAATTTTAGTTTTACCTGAAATCGAATTTTGCCGATAGGGTACACATGTTGCTCGCGGTGAGCTCGCTGTTTGTTGCATAGGGTCTATAGAAGTTTCCAATAAAATTTTCATTTCTGTATTACAGACGTTTATGTAATATACGAACCTCGTTGTTACGGCAAAATACGGTGTAATTTGGAAAGCTATCGACGATGTTTTGCTGCAGATAGCATTCATAAAAGTAAATAAAATACTGTAAAGCCTGCTTTTCCAATATACACCCTCTGTTTTCATGTTATTCCCTAATAACGTGTAATTTAAATCTTGACACCGAGAAGCACGGGAGACAAAATTGAAGGCACCTACAAACACCTAGATATTAATAAATTTCATTAATTAACACTCGAAGTAGAATATTATGAAATATTCTAATATTTAAATACCACTACATTAACCCTTTGAGGGCGACGGACGCATATATGCGGCCTGAGAAAAAATCTGATTATAGTTAATCGGTGTATATATACACGGTTGGAGTTGAAAAATTGGAATATAACTGTTGAAATATGATTACACAAATAGTAATGTATAACTTCTGTACATCAACACTCTGACTTTCTGATAAAAGGTAGTTTTTTAACGCCAAACAAATGATTATTCTCAATATTCAAAAAAGTCTCCGTCCGCAATGGGTTAAACACACAATTGTCTTCTTATTCCACTAGAAAGCTCTACTTCTCCAATGTGTCCTCTATTTTTGTTTTCATTTACGTAATCTTTTTTTCAGTAATTATTATCGATACTTTATTTTCTCTTATCAACTCCAAAACATTTCGACTGTTTCTCCAGGACACTATGCATTCCGTTTCGTGTTTGCCGTCGAGTATCGATACGAGTATTTACGTTCGTGATCAATACGTCAACGAGGAAACACGCGTCCGGTAAATCTTTCGTAACAAAAGAAATTCCTTCCTTCGCGTTCTGTAATGCAGGACTTTTGTTATCCGCACGAGAATTCGAATAGTTGCAATGGACTGATTTATGGCGTCCTAAGCGAAACGGAGGAAAGAAGGATCCCACCGAATGTCTTCTGGGAATTCGACGGAAACGAGTATGTATGGCGATTTCGGACAATCGAATTCGACAGTATCGAGGGCAGTTAGTACTTGTCGCTTCTAACGATACCCTCTAGATTTCCTTTGTCGATGATAGTATCCAGCCGAGTGTATAACTTATTAGAGGACATAAACTTCAATTTCGAGGTTTCGCCAACTCTATCATAACTTTTTGCTGTAGGATGTGTGTTTAAGTTCATTAACGTGCAAAAGATTTGTTTAGTAGAGATTATAAAGTGGATAATTTGTTTGTTATTATAAATTAAATTAAACCTTTACGGCTAGGTAGGGTAGAAGCTGTTCCACATTTTTAATATTAGAAGATGGATAATTACACGTTTCTCATCGAAGACTTGAAGTTACTTATAATATAGAAAATTAATATTTCATACCACCTATTTAATTTAGTTGGTTGTGTTATCAACAGATGAAAAATTGGTATATAACTTGTTGATCAGACTTGGAGATATTTACTGCTACCTGCTACTTTTAGTTGAACTCAACTTGAGCTTATAACTTAAATCAGGGCATAACTGAAAAACATATTTTTCTTTGTGCAATCTTACGGCTTCGAACAGTTAACATGCTGAGAAATGAAGAAATGAGAGGAACTAGAAGTGAGAATTGTAAATGAAAGAGAATAAGAAAAATTATGAATACTATATTATTATGCATGGTAGGAAAAGATTATTGAAATAAGCGTAGCCAGTTCATCTTTAGTTTAACTTTCACAGTGTAATGTATAGTTAGCAGATCTTTACGGTATTATATCTTAAGAGAGAATGACTAGCACGTTTAGGTAAGCTTAACGCGTTTTTGTAGTTTCCCCACTCCTTTGCGCTGTTGCTCTTATTCCAAAATATATAGTTAAGGTTTTGATCGACTGAAAGAGTGACTGATTGATGTCCTTGCAGATTTTAGTGTCTTTTTATCAGAGCGCGTAACTTCGTTACTTGACGTCGTCCTTGCACTGATCTAATCTGTGCAAAGTGCATTCGCTTAGTTCCATTAACCTTATATTTCTTGACCTGATTTCTCTGCCTCTTCGTATCAATTAGCTATTGATTTTTAATGGCAATCGATCGTAGAAATGGCGGCTTCACGAAAGACGTCTGGATTTCCCCAAACTGGCACAATTTTCTGCCAATTACGCAATATCTAGTAATTAAGATTCCAAATATGAATATCTAATTTAACAGTTTTATATATAACATACAGTTTTAAATATAAAACTGCAGTTTTATATTTTAGTTTTACCGCAGAGTCTACAGCGGATTACACACCTAATAATTAATTAATATATTTAAACAGGTAGTACAGTGATTCTACCATCCCAAATATTTTCATGATAATATCGAAATTCCCACTTGACCTACAACCTTAAACTGCAGAATTATATTTTACTTTTATGAATATGTGTATGTAAATAATGCAGCTTATTTTAAAAAATTCCCTCGTGAAAGATACTCCAATAAAAAAAATCAGTGCAGAGACTTCTAATCCGTCGTCAGTTCTTCTGCGAGCTTATAATGCCGTAAAATTCAGTGGAGTTGTATCCTAAAAGCAGTATCATCCCGATAGCTCGATAATGACTTTTCGCAAAAATAGAGACAAGGGATTCAACCTACGAAGCTACGTTAATTCCGTGTACTCAGAATACAGCGAAACGCATTCGAAGCAACGTCACTCGTAATCGGGTCCTTCTGCTAATCTAATCTCCGTAAAGTACAGTCGCTCATTGGCATTAATTCGGTGCCTTTCGTCTTCACTGCAACGTTTCTCTCGGTTCTACTTCGATGCGCTATGTTAATCTTCTCTGTACTCCGTTAAACTATAGATCTCTCTGTAGCGTTTGAGAAAATCGAGATGCCTTAATCGCGAGATTAGATTCTCTGCTTCCTTCCAGCTTATTCGTTTCTCCACAAAAGAATTACGCAACATGTACCCGCAATAGACGAGAAGGAGAACTAACGATTGAATTTCCTTCGTGTTTCTACGTCGACTTTTTCCGTCGGTTGATTCTGATTCGTTTCTAGTCCACAGAAATTGGGATACCTTAATCGTAGAACTTTAATAGACTTCCCTTCTACGACTATCTTTTACGAAGTCGTACGCTTTTGTATCCACTCCCTTTCTCCACTTTTTCCTAGCCGCTTACCGAAGGTCTTTTCCTTGCGAAAATTGCGCAAGGTGCACGGAATCGAAGAGAAAGCAATTTTAACTAAAAGTAGCTCCCGTAAGCTACCTATGTGTTTGCCTTCGTCGACTACACGGGGCTTCTCTTATTGCACGAAATTTAAATTACATCTTCCCCGAAAGTTCTATATACAGGACGTCCTTTCTAACATATTTGAATAAACTTCTGGTATTACTTTCGTTTTCCTTACGCCTTCCTTCTCTCCCGATTTATTAACTACCGATAAGAATGTATTTTTAGTGAGGAATATTCATCCTCCACGTGTATCAATTCGGATAGCAGGATGATATATACGTCGAGGTCTTTGAAGTGTCGATTGCCATAAATCTTCGGGCGTAGTCGCAAAGCAAAATGCCCCGAGGAACTTAAAATGTATCGTAGAACAAAAAGTTGTGCCATTCTTTTCGCCACTTTTTCCTCTTTCGCGCTTTTACTATCTACTTTTATTTCCGCGGTAGAAATATTTATTCCGTTTTTGTCTTTCCTTGCTTCTGCCCGGCGTGCTCGACTACTCCCTGTCTTTCTTCATCTGACGAACATCCCTTCGCGTTGTCCCCTCGATTCCTTTGTATACATACGTAGATACATGAATGCATACATGGATGAAAGCGTCCGACCAGTAGCCTACAGTGGCCCACTTACGTTGGAGGTCTGCATTTGAAATCCTTGATGCCAGAAGGATCTCTTCTGACTCGAACTACGTGAAAGCCATCTACGCGTGATCTCCGTTGGCTTCACTGTATTCATGCCAACGACTTGACGGGTCCACCTGGGAGATTTACGATTTTCAAGTTATGGGGAGTATTGTCTTCATAGTATGATACACGAAAAGGCGTGAAGTGCGACGGAAAGTTTGGTGTTACTCGGAATACAGAGTGGCCCAAAATTAACGAGGACGTTTCTCAATAAATAACATTTTTGGTACTAATTTTTTTCAAGTTATGGACAACGTGGTACACATTTGAAGGGCATAATCTACAAAGTGATTTAATGTAATTTTTAAGAAGTATATTAATTGTTGATAAAGAAATAACTGTGAATTTTACTAGATGATTAATAGATGACTTTTGGGCCATTCTATATATTCTTTTCATATTTTTCGGCTATCACTTCTACTGTAATTTCGCCTGGGATTTAGATTTTTACATTGATCCTGGCGTAATAGGAGGGGAACTGTGGCAGATTGAGATACAATTTAGGAAGAATCTCCTAGATTTGTTAAGGATTGGAATTCCGATCCACTGATGGGGAGACCATACCCACTATATGTCTGTATAGTGTAATTTTAACACTAAACTACCACGGCGATCAAAATGACCGGTTCCGAATTTTATCGAAAGATTCCCTAATTTGATAGGGAAGGCATGCAATAACTATTCCATTTCTATCTCATAAAACTGTAATTACTTAATTGAACATCTTTTCCACCTTTTAATTTCTCTTTTTCCAAAGTACTTATTCAGTATATTGTAGGATTCAGACGGTAGGGAAACCCAGGGCATTCACACAAATAGATCACTTAGTTATACATTAGGGAAAAATATTAGAATACACAACAGAAAAAACTACGCACTGTTCAGCACGTGTCGCTACAGGATTCTCTCTCGTCTTTTCTTTCGACTGCCCCGACAGCGCAGCGTAGCGGGCCTTATCTTTTCACACGCCATATGTACGTACACACATCAAATAGACATACACACCCAGTACCATACGGTAGCACTATAAGTCACTAAACACTATTACTACAATATCTAAGTATAATATATGAGGGATGCAAGTTTACATGGGCATGCGTGTGTCCTGAGATTGCACAAATGCAATCTTAGTGTTTATGAGGGGTATTATGCTGGAACGGTAAGAAGGCAGCTGAGACGGAAGGGGAGATTGCTCTCGTACCGCCTATTTCCGCCACGTCGGTCCTGGAAAACTGAAATCGACGAATGACAACCGAAAATAAAACACTACTTTTGTCGTTCACATGACGACGCAACGAATGGCGGATCTCTCTTGCCAATAGTGCGTCAAAATCGAAAATGCGTGAGGGAGAGGGATGTCCCCATCCGTCGGGCGAATCCGAGCAAATTAACCCTCAGCTGCCAACTTACCGTTCCAGCATATTACCAAGGGGGACGGATATTAACAATAATTCCTTATAGTTTATTATATTTAACCATTTTTCGTATTAGTAGAATAAAGTTATTTTTTTATTAGTTTTGTTTTTAAGCTTAGTGTTAAGTGCGATTTCTGGAATTCCGTTCACCAATCTTACATATATATGTATAACGCCGGTAGTTCTAGTGTTAAGATGTCTTTTCTTACTTTATTGAGCAACGATTCAACTTGTTTATTATCGGCCAGGATAAAACGAATTGATATGAAATATTCGATAACTAATCCCCCATCGCTCGTATAAGTTCTCGTAAGAAACACACTAAATTTCCTTACATCGTGTTTATTATTCAGACAGAAAATTTGTAAAAGTAAGAGAACGAACGTCAAGAATATCTAAAGAATCGATTCCGTCATTGCTAAACATTTGACATACCTTTACAATATAAACTCAAGGAACACTTTCAAATCATAGCACCAAAACATCATTGTAGGAAATTCTAAAATGTAATTTATATACATTAAAAAAGTTCTATCCCAACTATCTCGAATAGCGTCCCGAACAAATGCAAGAAACGGAAAGTCGTTACGAAGATGATAATCCGCGAATACGAGTTAGATTGCAAAGTCTATACGCACCGGGGAAAGTTTTCCGTGCGACTGCATTCACGTCGAACTTCGCGAGCCGTCGGTTCTGAACTCGCAAGAGATCTCTCTTTACTGTCTACAGCGGAAACTTTTTCGACCTTTTTTTTTCTCTCTCAGCCAGAACTTTCGACGAAGCTTTTTCGCAACGGCATTAGGACCGACGTTTCTCTCATAGTGAGAATCTCATTGTACGACTGCTGCATAAATTCATTACCGATGATTTTATCGTGGCTCGCACTACTTTGGTGAATTTCAATTGAAATTTTCTATAGACGCGTCAGTTGCAACTGATCTGTTCTTTCGTCGTCTTAAAAAGTCTCCGGGTGTTCATTTTTCATTCGAAATAATCTCCTGCAGAGGGCTGCTTTGTTTCTGGTATTATTCTATTGAATGTAAAAGTTTGTCACTGTAGGAAGATTTATTTATTTGCCGAACGTGGTATTATGTGAAGATGAACTTAGAATTTTATGAAAATCCATTACTCTGCAAACCTTATGTATAAAATTTCGGTGCAATTTCATCAACTTGTCCCACTCGCCAAATCCATCAAAATGCCGGCAGAGAGGTAGAATTCTTGGCAAAGAGGAACGTACGAAACTGAAATTTATATTTCAGAGGAAGTTTTCGTATTTTGAAATGATATGCATATTAAGATTCTTGTTGCTTTACAAATCCTTCAAAATGTTGAAAGCTTTAATAACGCAACGAAGTTAATTACAAAATGTCTCTCAAGGTTTTCTCGAAATGTGCAATTTTCATAGAACTTTCTGCCGTCATTGTAACTCGAAGTTGGACTTTTAAACGTCAGCTCTTTTTCTCGCAACTGTCAGATCCTCTGAGGTGGAAATTCAAAGAAAACGTCGTAGCAATGTAGAAATAGAATTCTTTTCTGTCTTTTCTGATGCATTAGCATTCGGATATAAACCATTTTCTCTGGGCAGTTATTCAATCATTTGTTCTTCTCCAATCAGCGCACAAATGACTGAACAAATTGGTGCAAAAAAGGTTCATCGGAGAGTTCAGGGAATTTTAAGTGAATCAATCTCGTCGTTAAAGTAGCCATTTATAAATTTGGTCGCAGACATATCTATCCAGGATACTTGATCTTCTGTGAAACTTTGAATCGGCCTACGGTTGAAAAAAGGGGCTTACAAGGGGGAAACAAGTTAGTTACGTATAACACTAACAGTCTGTTCGCAATGAAATAGTATTTCAAACTGAACCGCATCTCATCAGCAATATGCAATAACCGTGGCAACGCCTACAATTTCCCGTTTGCAACAGCGACGGTTTGATGTTGCGTCGAAACGTTCAGCTCCGATTGATTTCACGGCCCTTGATAACCTTCAGAGCAGCGACTCTGCGCTTACACTTTGTCCCATATACAGTCAAACCTGTTGTTGTGCGGTGGGTAGGGACCGCATAAAAGAAAACGCATAAAAAAAATCGCACAAAACTTCACGAGTAGCTATAAGAGATAGTTTTCGCAACACAATTAAAAAGTATTTTTTTTGTGCGGTGAATAGGGACCGCATAAAAAAAGTCTCACATAGAAAATAACTCAAAGCTTACAAAATAACTAGGAATTGTTTTTTTAAACAAAATCAAGACACGAGGCTTGGTAGCTACTTGGAATCTGATTTAGAAAATACACATGTGAACATTTTTAAATATATTATTTAAATATTTACTTATTTTACACATACAAAACTTTTCAGAACGTATAACCATTATCCTTCGTAGTCTGACAATACGCGAACTTTCTTGTGGTAAACTGGTACAAAATCGCTTTCGTCACTTGAAGATATGTATAGAGTTCAATGACATACAATGTAATCGGCTAACGCAATACGTATGTAATGTGATGAACTACATACTAAAAATCGAAAAATATGGCCAATCAAACCTACTATGTACTTATTTATTGATAACTTCGTCAATTATGTTTCAATTTGATTGAAATTTTCATATACCGCATAAAAAAAATCGCACAAATAAAAAATCGCACAAAAACAGGTTTGAGTGTAATGCGATTTCCTATAACGCGGAACGTATCCCCCGCGTTGTGCCGGAGTCTACGGTATATAATGCTGGAACGGTAAGAAGGCAGCTGAGGGGTAATTAGCTCTGATTCGCCTGACAGATAGGGACATCCCTCTCCCTCACGCATTTTCGATTCTGACGCGCTATTGGCAAGAGAGACCCGCACATTCGTTGTGTCGTCATGTGAACGACGAAAGTAGTGTTTTATTTTCGGTTGTCATTCGTCGATCACAGGTTTCCAGGACCGACATGGCGGGGATTGGCGGTGCGAGAGCAATCTCCCCTTCCGTCTCAGCTGCCTTCTTACCGTTCCACCACTTTACGCTCAATTCAGAGGTGACGCCTAATAAACACGAGCAGGTATCAACTCGTGAGACGTACGTCCGTAACACAAATCGTTAGAAAACTGGTTTCTCGCGAAAACCTCTGAACGAAACACCCATAAAGTTCGCCAAAGAAACCATCCAAACGTTGTACCGTAATTCTTAAACGTAGTTAGAAATTTACATGCCATTCGTCGTTTCGTATAAACTGCCACACAGGTAGGACAATAATCTCGATCATCCTACGCTTAACGAACCGCAGTGGCTCGACGGAATCACCGACGGCCGGAAGTACCGCCATGATGTCGTATTCGGCAATTCGACCTGCTGCTTCCAATTACCACGAGCCATTCTCGTTCGCGGAAATCCTTCGTTAGACGATTTCCAGTTAAGCTCGATAACGCTGAAAATGCTGCCAGCTTCTGCCTCTGCTTCGATCGTCTTTTGTGCTCGTAATTTCGTTGAAGTACAGCTGCAATCTGGATTATAAACAGGATGCATTGATGCGACAATGCCATTGTTTTACTGGGAATCTTCGGTGGGACAGGTTCTTGGGTTTATTACGTTGGATCATTCGTGGCTGATTGATGTCCGAAATCCATATTCGCTGGATATTGCATAAGAGATGATCGTTTGTGTTCTACAAAATGATTTCGACGGTTTACTATTATGGTATGCATTTTTAATGTATCTTTGTTAATTCGTTGAGTACTTAGAAATTTTTAAAATGGCAGATATTCAGAGATTTTTAAAAGTGCAGTTAAATATCAAAATGTTAAAGTAATGAATAACTGTTTTTAGATGGTAACGGAGAAAACAAGGAGATGAGATAAATTGAGAGTTTGAATTTTAAAAGATAAAATTGCTGTTAGATAGAGGAATTTCGTATCGAGATTTAATTGGATTACCGTAGAAAAGTGATACATTGTAGAGTAATTTTTAAATGTCGAAATAAAGTTAGGGGTGTGTCAGCTATTTACAGATTTTTCAAGCTGCTGTCAAATATTGACAAATTAAAATACTGAATAGCAGATTGTAATTGGTGACAGAGGAATCAAGTAGATGATATAATTTGAGAGCTATAATTTTGAAGGCAAACTTGTTCGATAAAGGAATTTTATATCGTGATTTAATTGCATTATTATTAACAAAGTGAGTGATACATTTTAGGATAATTTTTAAAGGCAGAAATGCAGTTAGGGGTGAACTAGCTCGGTCCTGTAAATTGTCGATCACGCTTTAACCCGGGGCAAAATGGCACTTCTGAAAAGCACTAAAGAAACCTTCGAAATGTCGTTGCGACGCGAAAATTAGGTTCTAAAATTAAACCTCGCAATACCAGCGCGTTCGTCGTTTCTACAAAGAGCAGAACCTTTCTCTTGAGTTCTTTTTTTTTATGAGCGCGCTAACACAGCTGGTAGAAATAACGTCGGGGCGAGTTTCAAACAAACTCGAAAAAAAGTATGATATTCTCTTTGCTCTTTTCCTTTTCCCCCCAACGAGACCCAAGTTAAATGAACGACAACTTGTTAATTATTTAATTTAAAACTTACCTGTAGAATTCATAGATTTCCCTGCATCAAATGCGTCTCGAATGGTTTATTCGTGGGATGTTGATGCAACGTTTGTTTGCACTTTACGATTACGATCTGCATAGGATAATTCAGCCGAGGATGCATCAGAATTTATGAACGCCTCGTATAATAACGCGAGCACCATTTTCTTACGTGATATAAAACAGCGAAATAAAAAGTTTCGTTTGCATGAAGAATATGGAAGGTGAAACTCGGCTAATCTGAAAGGTGCGAAACTAAACTTTCCACCTGAATGTGGATATCCGCAATTCACGATTTGACGACTAAGCAATTCTCTGCAATCTGTTCGTAGCTGAAAGTTTCGCGAAGGCTTGCGCCCTTCGTATCGTATTACAGTAATTGTAACAACGCGGCAGTCACAATTACACGAATTCAACTTTAATTACTCTTACGTCACATTTGCCAACTTTCACCAGACTATTTTGTCAAGCTGCGCGTGCGGAAATTGTAAATTTCTACCGACGAAATTCTAGCCCCAGATGTACGTCAGTCATTTCGTTCTCCCCCCTCTTATTATTTACTCTTTGTGCTACCGTTTGGCGATACCTTGAAATTCGTCGGTTATTAATTAAAGCATAGAGAATTTCCAAAATTTAACGACTTTGTACAGAATCATTGATCCTTTGTGCTCGATAGTCGTCATTCAGTTTATGAAGAAAATTAAAGTTTTTGGAAGAAATCTCAAATTTGAAACTAAGTAAAGTAAAGAAGGAAAACCATTACTAATATCGTATATATTCCTTTGGCGTTCAATTTAAAAAATCTTCACATTCTCATTCCCTAAAATTCAAACAACCTCAAATGCAAAGTTGTGCAAAGTGTAACTTTAAGTTACAGTTGAAATTATATCATTCCTTTACTCCATATCCATCAAAAAGTTCTCTCCGACATTTCGACGAAAAACACGGTAAAATCAGCGTTTAAATTAATTTCACCCTCCATCAGGTTTTTCTTCAAATTTGATTCTCTTGGAGAGAGAAAAATGCCACGTTTAACATTGCATTTCACGATTAAAGGGGAGAATGGACTGAAACAATATTAACTGCTCCGAAATGCGCATATTAACGACAATTGTCGATAAAGGTAATATGGAATTGGACTGACATTATCGAGAAATTACATGTACACGGGTAATAATGCGATTGCTCCGGTACGAGCGCATCGATTTACCATAGGTGTTTTAACAGCTGCACGTAATATTCATCACGGTTTCCATACAGTTGGTGCATGCGCAAACGTTTCGTTTCTCCGCAAGTGCATCCAATGTTTATTAGGTTCTTTGATGAAAAAAAGAACTTAACGTTTCTTAGCAAAAAAAGCGGAGCGATTTTAAACAGTAATTGCAATATCAAAGCGGTGATTTCAAGTCTATTACTTCCATGCATCGATAGTGTTTGCTAACGATATCAGTTTCGGGAAGTTCATTGCAATTATTCTTTGATAAAAAAAAGGAAATTTTCTTCTCTCCATCATGAAACCTTTGAAATTCAACTGTTTCACATTTTAATCAATTTACATGAATTTTTCTTCTTGCATTTGCACGAACATGTAATTTTAAATTGTTTCCTGGTAGAATTTGTTGAACTGTGACATTTCGAAAATGTCTTTCATTCGTAACGAATGATTGTAATTATACCAAACGTATTTGAACGCAGCGTATTTACAATTGCAAAGTAATATATTAAATGTTTTACGAATCCCCTTCATTTGCGTGGAAGTAATTTGTAATATATATATATGCACGCACGTTAATTAACTGTTTGCCAGTGTGAGGTATGGGACTTGTAATTATAAGGACACGTAGATCGAGGGACTGTTATCAGTTACGAGACACCTACATTAACACAGCGGCACGGTACAATCTTGCGATAACAGTGCAACGCCGTTATACCGATACCGTTAAACAGATTATAGAAGCTATAATACTTCAACTTTACCCGAAAGTTTCGGTCCAGCCGTTATGGAAGAGTGATAACTATTATGGGAAAGGTAAACGAGAAATGTAAACATTGCCAAATTTGTATTATCTGTGTTCGTGTGAGTATCGTCATATTTTCTCCCCGATGAGAGTTCGGTGCGTCGAACGTGTCAATTATTTATTCGATGGAAATTTTCATATCGACGGAACTCGATTTATTCTCGATCGTTGCAATCAGGGGTGGAAAGTGTGCACTGTAAATCTGCAAAACCGGCAGAAAATTTGCCGAATACGAGCCAGAATCGAAGCCTTTTACACCGGATTTCACTTACGACTCTTCCTCACATCGTTCAAGTTTTTCGCCATCTCGGCAATCCGGGCTCGTGCTTTTACCAGAAGTTATAGGCTATTTCACTTCCGCAGAAGGTAGACCATCTTCGTTTTTTTAGCCAATTACGTGAATTGCGCTTTGCTACGGATACCTTCGTCTCTTCGGACTATTGTTCTCGCATTTTTCCGTCATTTTGAATCATGCGTGGGGCAAAATGTGTTTGTCGTGAAATATTGCAGCCCCAAGAATTGCAATTTATATTAGGATCCCTTGTTTGTTCGCGAAAACACGAATAACATGCGCCAAGAGTTGCGTGAATTGACGAATAAAACTGCATTCTATAACATATTGTAAATGGTATATTATAAATACTGAATTATTTAATATATGTAATGTAAATTCAATAGATACTATTCTACAAGTATTGAGTAATTCGTGGAAGATATTTGACGTTTCGCTTAACTTATATGACAGATGAAACTATAGAAGAAATATTTAATTTCGATGTATTCGCATAAGCTCTTATTATATCATTTACCGTTGTTTTATACGGTATTGTCGAAGCATTAATTGCAGCAAAAACTTGAATTTTTATTAAAATTGAAAGCGAAGACTGCAGACTTGCAATTTTATCCAGGCTGAAAATTTCAATTAGATTTACACTGACACTTTCATTAGCATATATAATGTTGAAAAAATTTAATACCAAAACGTCAAAGGCAGAACTTTCGTGTCTGACATTCGCAGTTGTTAGCGACGAATCTCGTCGGTCCGCTTTACGTAAAATAATCGAATGGGGGGGCGGGGTAGGCATCATTATGTAAAGTTAATTGCTTTGCAGTCGTGTTAATTGTCGTAAAAAGAACGACTTGGAAGCGAGAAACATAATCACCGTTTTTCCACGTTTGCATTTCCAGACCTGAAGTTACATAAAAAGAACGGGGAAAAATCTACGTTACTACAGAAAAGTAAAAAATCTTGTTGCGCTGTAAATAAATCACGAAGTATTTCCAAAAGTAATAATTAACTACATTCTAAAATCCCTCAAAAGATTTTCAGACGACGATGATTACTCTAATGAACTCGAGAAATCAATATTTTATACTTTGAATGGGATGATTTTTAGACGTAAATATTCACAAATTTTCAAATATTCTCGATATCGAAAATATTTGCCCCCATAAAAGTATAATTTTAATAAAAAACTATTTCGCGTCGATATAAATGACGAGCCGGACGAAATACAACCATTATGGTCATTTATCAAAATATAAAAGAAAAAAAAAAGGGACTTGATAACGTGCCAGAAATTATTTTAACGTTTAACAATATAAATCTTCAATCGTGGGCATTTTATTTTCACGTCCGAAGACAAACGACAGAGAAACACACATGTATGTAAATACGTAGAAGTATCTGGCAAGCAGAACCGCCATTTGTGGATTCGGCCGGATAAATTGTAGGTTAACCGACAACACTGGCAAACATGCTAAGCTTAATACGTGACGTACCGCAGACTCTGTTAAAAATTCATACGGTGTTAAATTGACCGACCAGAAACCATTTCCAGCCCGTCCTGAAGTCCCCCGTCTCGTGTTATACGAAACTGCGATACTTTTTCGATATTTCGTCGCGACAATTTGCTGAATGTTGCACAACCCCCATTACGATACGTTGTCGTCGCAAAAACATCAAACAATTTATTTATTTTATACGTGTCGGCTTTGAAAAGTTTAACGAAAATTTAAATTGAACGCCCATCCCGACACGTAAAAGAAACTTGTTCCACAATTATTATAAATTGAGAAATTAAATTTTTTAAAATATTCTTCATGAATCTTGAGATATTGGAAGAATTTGGAAGTTATTGGTAGAAATTTATTTGTTGCTATGAGAATTGGCAGACTTTGATGATTAACAATGCATTTGTAATGACCTTAAAACGTAAATGTTCGGGTGAAGTGAAAGTGGAAATTGTGCGTCGTCTTAACGATGCGGTATTAATTAAGTGCCTATTATAATTTGAAAGCTAATAACGTCAGCTAATACATTACGTTTCAAGTAGGATGGGGACTCAAGTGCATTGATTCCCTGCGCACAATTACTGCAAGGGGAATTGCACTCTGAGAGAATCTGCTAATGATAATTGTTCGATGAACCTCATATATGAAGTAAATACGGATCTTAGAGGGATCCTCTCGTTCATGGAGAATTAAATTACAACTTCAGCCTGATGATGGACCCAGACTCGATCAATAACGACCGGGACACTCTTTTTCCAATATGTGAACGGAAATGCAATTTCTACGTCATTAAACGACGAAGTATTAAGAATCATAGATTTTTTCGACGTAATTTCACACCGATAATCTTAAAATGGCATTTAATTAAAAATTCATAATTAGATCTTGAAAGTAAGAGATTACAATCGTAAATTATAAATTTTCGTGAACAGAGCGGAAATTAATATTGAAGTAAGCCACGAGAGAAATTACATTTCATTTGTCATCTAACGCCAACACCAAAAGTTATCCATCACTCTCTCGGAGACAATGAATCTAAACGATAATTACTTTAATTCGCAAAGCGGAATTATTACTTACGAAGATTCCTGCACCTTCTGACATTCAAATTACCGTAAAATAATGACAATTTCCGGGTACCATATACTTTATAGTCCATGAAAGTCGCCTCGTTACTTCGAGACAATGACGCAAATTCATCCCTTAGAAATACGACTTATCAATCCGACCCAAACGGACCTTTGGGTATTCTACCGAAAACATCCTGGTTATCCCGGGTTATCTCGGATACCAAAAGATCCTAATGCATCCCAGCCTTCTATATATACCCTCTGATCCCATCCGGTGTTCCTAGTGCAACGTAAACATCGATTGAATTCGCATTATTCAAAACGTGCCACCCCATCTTCACTCCGTCTTCATTCAAGAAGATAACGATTTTAAAATGTGCTAGTTTTTTGTAATTTTGAACATTAACATAAACGATGCACATATCACGTGGGAAACTTTCTCCAGGAGGAGACGATGAAGGAGTTTTAACTCTCAGCCCACTATTCGAGTTCTCAACCGCTACCATAGCGATGTTATAATGTTACTATACTACCAAAGTTTGCAAAGTTCTCGTGAACTTTTCGCAAACTTCTCACCAGCTACGAGCAGCTGTGTTCACTCATAGTGTGGACAAGTGCGAGTAGGTCAGAGGCTATGGTAACAATCGGGATTGAGGCTCGGACTTGTAAGTAGTGGCGCGAGCTTCGAATGTTTTCGCTGTTGGTTCTTAGAAATTTTTTGTTACGTCACTGTATCGATGGTTACTTATCAGTAGAAAATCGTGTTTCTTGATGAAACGTTAATAGTGTTGGTTTTCTATGTCTCTACGAGCATAGTATATTTTAAACATACAAAAATCAACTAGTATATTTACTTCTTGGAATGCTTAATATATTGACAGTCGGCGACCTAAGAGACATTTAAAGCCTGAGCGCCGGCAACGCGTCGGCCACTTAAATCCCAAACGCCAGCCATATTCGCTTGTTTCTGATCACTGAATAGCCAAAAAAAATATTTAAAACATTATATATTTTCGTAAAATAGAACATTTTATTTGCATATTCGTCATATACAATTTAACGGCAATTAAAAATAGAAAGAAAATCGAAATTTTTAATTTATAATTATAGAAAAAAATACAGTTTCTCATTTCATGGTGGATTAGAAATCCGCGTTTTCGCGGGCCGGCTGTCAATGTGTTAAGAGGTTGCAGCTATATAACTATGCAGTCTGTTTTATGTCATAACCGAAAAGGGTCCTTAGACCCTCGCTGAATTCCTTTAGACCTCACTCTGTGACTTTCACTCTTAGAGAGAAGACGTACCCTCTTCATATATTCGTAGAATAAAGTCTTGGTCTATTCCATTAGTTTTTAAACAAAGTGTTGTTATTTAAAAGCCTAAAAACCAATAAATAGAAATCAAAACCTAGAGTATTCCTTGGTGTGAATAGTCCGCGGGAAGATGCAATATTAAATGCATGGAAAATACAGCTGGTACCAAGCTTCATCCATTGTTCTCGACTTTCCAAGGCTGGTTTGCTTAACACACTCAACTTCAGGTACGGTCAACATCTGCACCTTGCATCCGCCGTTGATGAATCTTCCTTTTCAGGTCGTTAGATCTTACATCTCGATGTTGTTCGTTACAAGCTGCTTCTGATCCCACATTTCCATTCGCCAAAAATCCCCCTCTCTCTTTCTCTCTCTCTCTTCGTAAACATCCATCTACTTCACTCTGTTTCTCTCCCTCGAATGTGCCATTTATTTCGCTGCACGTAAACATCGACACGAATCGACGTGTCTGTATTCGTGCAAGGAAAATAAACAAGAAACAATACAATGGCTCTGTCATCAAAGCGCACTCCTATTCAACTAATGTAAGATTCTCTTTTCGAGCGTGGCGCTGCTTCGGTCGTGCAGAGCAGCGAGCTTGTCGAGGAAGATTCGCGAATTCTGAGTACACATACAGAGATGAGCACATGCACCGACGAATTTGCACGAACGCTGATGTATTTGCACACTGTCGCCGGATACGCGCATCTCGTGCGCTTTTATGCGTGTATCTGCATGTTGTGTACACGCCGAACGTGCGAAATTCAATTTCGTTGGTTAAATTGCTTTATGAAGAAAGAATGAAAATCGGAATTAGATTGTTTTCAAAAGGTAATATTATTTGTGATTTATAAGCGATGAATTTTATCGTCAGGTACGTTGTAATGAGGGATGAATACTTAAATTCCTTTGTAAGAAAAAAGATAAAGTTGAAACTATTTTAGACAGTTTTTAGGCAGTAATATTATTTATAAGGACGATTTACTGACAAATAAATTGTAGCGCGAGATAAAGTTTGAATCGGGAATGAAATTTTTATCTCCATTTCGTTTTATGAGACAAAATTGCGTGAACTTCGTCACATTCTTTTAGCGAACTAACGCTGTACGAGTACGTTTACTGATATTCATAAAGTTCGCAAGAGTTAAGTTCTCAAGTAAAAATTACATTCCGTATATATTCAATGTTAAAAGGCACTTCGTAATTTCAGTATACAGCGAAATTAACGAAAGAAATATGAAGCGTTTTGTCCAGGTGAATCAGGAAAATGAAAAGTAACGTACGACTTCGTAAAAATGAGACGCAACTCTTACTTTGAATAATGCAACGTCAGACCGGAGAGAGATGAATTTTGCAACTTCGTATAATATTTTTTTCTGCTTCCCTTTCGTCTCAAGTTTCTCCCTTCTACGGATGTCCTTTGCCGTTAGCAAAAGGAGATACTACCCTTTTCATTGGTGTTTCCCGTCTTCCTTTTTTTCCCTCTTCAAATATGCAATATCTATATGCACGCCGTAGGACACTCGAGAAAGACACGACTCGGAAAATGTATGTCTACGACTTTCTGCATCCCTTTACATTCGTATATACACGTTTCACGTGCAACGTACAATGTCGTCCTGGCGTTAAATTTTGCAGGGCGCAAATTCGAAGAGCCTTTATCGCCAGCCGCCTTTATTGCGACGCGCGAAACTCGAATTTAATTTTTTTTTAAAGGACATTCCTCGCGGTTGCACGTACGGCAGTTTGCACGTTCCTCGATGCAACACATGCAACCGTCTGACACGGTGCATCTGTTTACGTCTGGTATTCCGTGAGATGTATGGTTCCATCTGGGATATCATCAATTTTAAGGTGGGAAACAATTAGATGATTAATTCTCCTTGCACCGTAGAATTGAAGCGGAAAAGGTATTTTCTGACGCGTTTCTCATATTTGCGTAGGACGTGGATTAATATTGCTCAATCTTTCTTAGCATTTTTAGTTTATTCGTTGCAGCGATATAATTAAATATTTGCTCTTAATGATCCTTGATTTTATCTAAAGGCAACATATCTTCGATAGCTCGGTTAATCGAAAGTAATTATACTATACTTAATATATTTGCCAATCTCTAATTTACTTACTTAAATCACTGAGGAACGATATCAGAAAGTTTACCGTGCAAATAATAAATTTCCTGTAAAGTACCATTTATTTCAAGAGATGTGAAATACCGGTGTAAAAACTTCCTAATAAGTATACCATAACTAATTATCCAGAATAATTTTCAAAACCCATTAACCCACAATTAATCGCGACGAAACATTGAATAAAACTGACGACATCCCTAAACAACGTCACAGTACACATTCCACCCCTTCTTTCCTTATTTCCTCAAAATCTTCACACAATCATGACGACCTAGTTTCATGATCTTCTGTATCGTCTGTTTTCGTGCTCACGGATTATCCCAGGCAGATCCTTTGCCGAATACTCGATTATAGGCGAACGATGATACCTATATGCAACCACAGACGTTGCAGTGCACATATCATTCAAGAATTCACGCTACGTTGGCTTTGATTCCGGCGTAATTAGCACCAGGATTTGCTTTCACACGATCGCACAGAGGATCCGGCCGAATGCATCGTTCGCTATCTCTATCGTGGCATTAACAGTCGACCATTGGTCGCAGGTGCAATTCCGCAAGAAGGAACGCGAAATTGCAGCGCGATGCAAGATGGGCGCATTTCGATGAAATTTGAATTGTACGAGAGATATAGGAATCTGAAGGAGACGGGGGATTTTTTGATCGAAGGCTCTCATTAACACGATGTGCACGTATTACGAGAATTCTCGTATTCCGGGCCATACTCTTTGCGGGCATTTGTGATAAATTTTTGATTTTCATCATTAATTAGGATAAACTGAATCAATGGTAAAGTCCTTCGGTAGTTTCAAAAATCCATGGTCATTTAAGAAGTAATTAATGAAAACAATTCGATTCATTTGTCATAGGTATTTCTGATAGTGAAATAATTGACACGTAATGTGTTAATTGAGTGCACTTTCTGAAATTATACCGATGCACAGAACTGTTCCATTAAATTCATCGAAATTGAACGAATGATTTTTATTTCATTGTAGAATTCAAAGTTCATCATTCGATCATGTGTGATAATTGAAATGACTTTAATTTCATTTAGATATGAGATATTGCCAGAGTATTGGCAGAAATACACGACAATTGTGATACTTCCCAAACACTTTATAAATTCGCTCTCGCAAAATTTCACTTGACAAGTTTTTCTCATCGTCACGCCCGGGTGATTTTATTTGCGAGGAAATAGAATAGCAGGATGAACGATATTTGTCATAGGAGTAACTTTTTACTTTTTCGCTACTGCCCCTCCCCTCTCAATTCGCTTAGAAATTTTCGCACATGATTTACGCGTTGCACTAACTTTCCCGCCAATGATATATAATGTCGCCTGAAATGTATTCGCGCCGCGATATTACAGCATCTATAACAGTTGCAATGGAATGCGACATCTTTTGAAATGTTCTCCCTGACTCGGAAGACAATAAGCTTTGTCAAGAATTTGTTTAGTTTTATAAGGCGATTCGTGCAGAAATAATTTTCTTAATTCGGTCCTTTAAAGTTCACGATACGATGTCAGCGACGAAAATTGTTCGAATTGAGGAAAAAGCTTTCTAATAGCTTTAAAAAAAATTCCAGACAATTACTTCTCCGCATTGCCTTTCTGCAACGACGATTCTGCAACTGTTGCCGGGGCATTATCGTTTCTTTCCGATGGCCGACTCCGTTTCCGCCAAATGGACTCTGTTGTCTCTGACGAAATGTTGTTTTAATTAGGAGAGCTCCGATTTTAAATTACTCACCGGTATTTCGGCATCTCCGTTCTTAATTCCAACGCTGATGAAAATTCATTGGAGGCATTGGATTTAGAGAAATTGTTTTGCGAAGCAACGTAGGAAGCTTGAGAAATTAAATTTATACGATAGAAAACGTGACGATCCATCTGCTGCTGTTAATTTTATTTACAGCGCGTCAATAAGAATTTCAACATTTCTTTTTTTCATGTTATTCAATGTTTGTCCAATATAGAAATATTGCGCTGTATTTTTTCGAGAAATTAAAAGTCCTGTTCACGCGCGAAGAGAGAGAGTGAGCCGGTTTCATTTTATCCACCATAAAATGATTCGAGTAAATAAATAAACGCTCGTGCACATAATCCAAGCAGAAAGATCAATTTAGGTAGCATATGCACTCGGCTCATTCCTTCTAAAAGGTCGTATCTGTCGGAATGGCTCTTCTAGAAATTTAAGCGGGTGTACACTCAAGTGATATACCTGTATGAGCGTATACAGGTGTACATACGTGCATATATATATGTATAGATATGTATATATATATATATATATATATACTCACTCGTGGCAAACTACTCGTGAAACACACGACATGTGTAAATGCTATCGTACAAACTGTCACCTGAAAGTAGACCAACGAGATTTCCAGAGGGTGTTCTCCTACGGGCTCTCTTTCAGTTAAGAACTCCCTGGCAATATGCTAATATGTTTACCGGACTCTTCTTTTCCATTCAGTGCTCAAGGCTGTAGCTTTTGCGAGAATAATTGTCATTTTTCGAAATTTTACTTACATCGATCGAGATATTGTATAAATATTTGTAATGACGGATAGAAATGCGGTCGCGCGAAGATAAAAAGTAGAGGGCAACAAGTATAGTATTATAACAGGATTCTTATTTTTTGATGCCGGTATTTTTGAATAAATTAATAGTAAATTATCCATCTATAACAGTTATCGAAATATACTGGAATCGAGGATTAACAAAGCATATTTTAATACTAGAACTACCGGCGTTAAATCTATGATGTTTCGATATATTAAATAAGAACTTTGAAAAAAGAGGAATCCAAAAGACGGAAAAGAAGATCGATTCGGTGGTTTATGTTTTTTGAGATGGACGTAAAATATTTATTCCATAACTTTCATATGAACTTGGAGAATTTTTGGAAAAAATTGTGTACCAGTCATTTTGACTGGTTTGGTAGGTCTAGTGTTAATATATTGTATAAGTAACTGTTAGAAGAAGAGAATGTGTTGAATACAATCGTATACATTTCACAGAAAAATTGCACAGTGTATTAATTAATAATTTTTCCTTATCAGGTTCATAATTATCGTCATGTACACTGCCTTGATCACATTCAAAATAATAACACCTGGTTTCAAGTTCACCAAAACCTCCTTCCATCTCCTTCGATAATTTTCCGATCACCGTTCCCAACTTACCGAACTTCTCCCAAGATCTTTCACGTTCGATTGCACTTGCACCACGGGTATGCACAATGACGTTGGTTAACGTGCAGTTTATGTATCAGAGAAGGAGCGACCGTCAAATGAACAATTCACGCGACATACGGCACAAGAGAGGCACCAACCCAGCCCAACATCCAACGTAATCTATCCTAAGCCAACCCACACAAGTTACACCGCACCGGAGCAATCTCCTTCGCCGCATAACCCGATAATTCTAATTATCCTAACAAGATCAATAATTTCTCTCCTGCTGGCGATAGGTTGCGCGAAATGTAAGCCACCCTGCGAGATTTCTGCCGGGTTTTAGCCGTCAAATTTCGGATCGAAGGGGAGACTTATTCCTTGCCTTTGTGGGTGTTGGAGATTAGGTTGCCGGGATTGAGATTTTAATTTGGGAAATTTTGTGTAGTGGGTAAATGCTTCTACTAATTATGATATGCAGAGTTCTGATATGTGTAAATTGTTAATTGAGCATCGTTACTTGAGTTGATTTATAAAACAGTTTTTTTCTAAATAAGTTTAAGGCGAAAGAGATGACGACGAGGTAGATTGATCGTAGATGAAGTTTCAAATTTCTATAGCTGTAATTCTTTGAGGCTATCAAAGTTCAAAGATACCTCATTCTTTTAATATTCCCATTTGAATGACAAAGTATTTTTAATTTACTTCCAGAATTTGAAATGTAGAATTAAATTAGTTCTTCAAAGAGTTACATAATCTACAGTAACATCTACTCGAATTCAATTCATACTTCCAAGTTGTAGCTGAACTTTGTACTCCCAGGTGAACTGTCCCTTATCGAATTTCCACATCTAATTATTTAAAGTGTAAACGACACTTTAAGCTTCTACGTATCATCTCTTGTTAAAACGTGTCAAAGACATCGTACAATAATGATTTTTATTGTTAATACAGTTAACTATGTCACACTTAAAAAAATTATGAAGGCACGGATTAATTAGAATCTCTTGATGGATAGCTCGTGGATTTCGTCCTGCAGGGATCATATATTCAATCACAGGACCGTGTTTCATTCGGCAAGTGTACTCCTGGGTGTTTGGTTCATTACAGCTGGCTTTCATTATTGCCACGAGCTTCGTTACGCGAGAAATTACAATCGCTCCGGTTAATCGCAGCGTGGTAATATTTACGTAAATGATTTGTTACGATGAAATACGCAATTTGTTGCGCTCGGGCGCGCACCGAAGTAGTAGCTAAATACTCGAAGTAAAAAGATACCTTAATTGGAAAACAAGGAGTTTTTCTCGGCTTATTTGCGGATACGTATGCTCGTATACCACATAGTTTCTCCGGGTCGATGAGTTTTTGTTTCTCAATAATTCAGGCAGCTTGCACGAATGTTTTGCAGATTATTTTTACTAATTCGTTTCTTTGACCGGCATATCCGAGTGAGTTAAATAAAGTAATGCCAATTTGGGTCGCAATAAAGGATTTATCGGTCCATTTCGAAAGCGAAAGATTGACGTGAATCAGTTTTATTTTGTACATTAGATATTTTTACATCGTCAGCCGAAATAGTCCCGTAAGTGAGGTTAAACGAATTATATGAAGAGAAGGTGTAAAATACAGTTGATTAATTATTTCTTTTGCACTGGTACATCATTAACGATAATTAAAACAGCAGGTTATTACATCGATCTCTGCTCGTATCAATTTTCATCTCGTAATTACGAATATTCACGTTAAATGTAACATGCATCGATAAAACTATGCGTTAAATTTAGCAGCCATTTAAATCAGCTTTGATTCACATTTGCAGAAATATCATAAAATAGGGAACATTTGAAAATTTGTATACTTATGTACAGGAGGAAGCACGCTATATTTTATTAACAAAAGTACAATATTTAATAACAAAACAAGATAGAATAATAATAAACTGACTGTTTAACGTATTCAGGGTACTGTTAAGAAAATGACAGGGGCTAAATTTTTTTGTTATTTTCGAAATCGTGCCGATATAGTTAACGGAGAACGGAGAGAGCAACAGCAGAGCAAAATATATTAACGCATTATTGACCGGGGG
Source organism: Cerceris ruficornis (assembly GCA_963989415.1). Taxonomy (NCBI): domain Eukaryota; kingdom Metazoa; phylum Arthropoda; class Insecta; order Hymenoptera; family Crabronidae; genus Cerceris; species Cerceris ruficornis. Next base: position 13,348,455 of record OZ022521.1, read on the forward strand.
ATTTTTGTAGAAATTGACGCGTGTGATCGGCGATTTTTCATAAAAGTAATGAGAAATAACTTGCTTATAATGGAATATGAACAACTTTTTCATCACATATTGTATTTATTAGAATCTTTCTATATATATGTTCTTAAAGTATTTTAAAAAATTTTAAGAGTGTGATAGGTTGTATAGACGGCACCTTTGTGGACGGGAAGGCGTCTGAATGAGAACTACAATTTTGAAAAACTATCATTTTCTGAATCGCTAGCATAGACGTCGGTTGGACGGTCAGATAAATTATCCTCACAAAATGTAGCGGCAAATTCTTCTTCATTGAAAAATTCGTGATGTGCCCTTTTTAAAAACTGTACAGTAATGATCGATGAAATTCGCGCCGCGAATAACATTATGAGTGACAAACTTTCAGGCAACTTCAACTTACTACGTGTTTCCACAATCTGAGAGATTCTCAGTAATATATTTAACATTAAAATTTTTGCTAAAAGTGCATGCGCGCACCATTCCATAGACAATTGAAAATATAATGAAAACAAAGAATAAATGAAAGTTAACCACAATTAAAATGTATAATACTTATTGTTAGTTAATTAGGTTCGGTTATCGAAAAACGTCATATGACGTCTCCGGTCAATAATTTGTTAACAGGATAAAATTAAATTTCTCTGAATTATTATTTATTTCCAGAATTATATTCTATAATCTTGAAATTATTCCAACTTTATATCTATAGAACCGCATGCATTTGATTCATCATGCAACGACATTAGCATGCATAAGCGAATTTTCTCGAGATATCGAGAACCTGTCCCCTTGAGTCTCCTTGAATCGGTGCTCTCGGTTAATGGGGTCGTAAGGATGTTGGATCAGGGTAACCTCGCGGTTTCGGAAGATCGCCATATACCGTCGATCTTAACCGAAGGCACGCGTTGCATTAATGCACGCGACGGAGCCGGTCAAGTGCATACGCCCACTATTGTGGCCGTACCGAGATGGATGCGGTAATCCGTTGCAGTACGAATGATGAGTATTCCTGGAGTGCAATTTCACGGAAATGCATCTTTTATCCGATAATTTGAACGGATGATTCTACGTAAAAGTGAAATATTCTATTTCGACTTCTTACAAATGAAAGAAAATACGATCAATTGTTAAGAACAAGACGAAAGGTCTCATTTTTATGGAATTATAGAAGAAGCTTATTTGAAAAGTTTTGAATTTTGTTTAAAACTCTTGCGATTCTTGTTCATTTGCTTTTCGTGTAATAAATTCACGCAGCGACTGAAACTGCCTGCAGAATTGAAGTTAAAATTTCAGTTTGAAAAGAGGGACGGTATAAGTATACTTACTTTTAATTTCCACGGCAGACTTCGACTTTACGCCGAGATATTTCTTAGAAGATTGTTAATACTTTAATACACTTGCCGTCGGTACTTTTAATATGTTTCCGACACGCGTATCCAGGAATAGCAAAGAGAAGATAGTCAATGCAAAAGTAACTTATTTAACGAAGGAAATATATGCTGAAAATCGTATTTACCTTAGTTCATTATTAATTCGTTACTGAGACGTCTAACCTGACGAAGTTTCAATTTCTCAGCAGTTCTTCGAAACGCCGTTTAAATCGGATTACTTGATTGCACACGGACGCGTTGCGGGAAGTTGCAATATATTTTTTATAACGATACACAGCAAAACTCGATCGTTTTCTCTTAAAGTTTCCCGGCGCATCTTGGCGAGGAAGAAAAACACCTGAGCCCGAAGATTCTGTAATCTTCTGGGAGGAAATTTATCCATCAATTGAAGACCGCGTCTCCTTTGAGCTCGAAAATAAACTTACGGGGGAGAATTTTCGATTAAGGGATCACGATGAAACATTTTCTTTCGATTTCCAACTTTTCAATGACTCGAGCGTTAGTTTTAAGCGTGGACAAAGTAAATCGTCGTGTAGAACTTTTGGAAGTAATGATGTTATTTTAATTATCTTGCAGCTGCTGTACGTGTAATCTTTTACGAAGCTTTTTGTAGTAGAAAAGCTTCTCTGAAAATAATCTCTCTTTAACGACTATCGCATGTGCTTGAATGACGAAGAAGGTTCTATTATAACAGATTAGCAGTAAGATTGAGAGGAACACGGAGATTATAGTTCGTTAAGTATTATCTACCGTATATAAATGCATGGGTATAGTAACGCCTTAAGTAATCGAGCTTAAGGAAGTTTATCGGGAAATGAAGAAGCGAGATTGACGTAATATACAGCTCGATATTGCTATAAAAAATTGCAGTTAGAAGGACTTTGTAACAATTTTTAAAAAATTGTATCGACTTTCTTATATTAATATTTTTTTTATTAATATCTAAAGCAACTTTGAAAGGGACGGGACGAAAAGGGAATTTTCCTATATTAACCCTTTGCACTCCGAGTAATTTTTACTATGAGCTACCAGCAACTCTAGAACTATTTACACGGTGGGAGTACACATCTATAGAAAATTGAAAATCTTGCTTTGTCATTAAAAAAGAAGCGTATATATTTTAAAATTATGTTTTGCAATATAAAAATATATAAAAATACACTGGATTTATCGTATAACGGAGTTATCAACTTCTATTACAATGTCGCCGCTGCGGCGATAACGGAGTGCAAATGATTCATATTTCTTATGACAGTCTATGAACGAATTTTGAAAGAGGCGGTGTGAAAAATTTCTTCATTCATTTACGACACTATTGCGAAGATTATTATCTTGATTTTTGTACTTATGACTGATCCAAGATAAATTTCTCGAGCGTGAAATTGAAGAAAAGTGACGCTAAATAATTGATGGATGCCGGTCGACTTACGAAGTTTTCCATGAAATTGAAAGTCGAGATTGCAGCGAAATTAAAGCGCGAAAAAGTCTCTGAAATTGTACAGGCTCGCGAAATATAACGAGCAATCTCGCAACCGAATATCCTACGTTCCCATGTTATCGAATTATATTATGAAATTTCATTTTGCAAAAGTGAAACGGAAACTTTACCCCGAGAAAATCGTCGGACCAATCTGTCTCCGTTTATTCTGCGAATCACGCGTTTAAAAACGATCAAAAATCCTCGTTCATTTTTCAACGAACGTTAGCAACCGATCGATTTAACATTCTCCACGTTTGTTCACGACAAACGGAAACGTGGGAGGTCCGTGTGCATTTTTAACGTCAAAGACTTCCGATAAGTTTTCCCGCGGTGAGTAAAGGCAAGGTAAAAGAAAAAGATACAAAACAGAAAGGAAATCCTTTAATCCCCGAAAATGCGAAACTCCTTCCGGCGATTTCAGCAGGCAGCAAATAGAAACTCGACGGTGGCCCGGCGAGACGAAATTTTATTTCAGTGGAAACGCCGAAAGAGCGTTCGTTACGGCTCGTTTCCATGGCGGTGGCTCGCGGGAAACCGTCGAATCGCCGGGGAAAGGAACTTGAAAATCTCGAGCAAGCCGAGATGCGTCTCTCTCTCTGACTCGAGAACCGGAAGGCGAACTTTCACCCTCTGAATTCCTCGTTTGTGCAATTCAGCCGTATAATCTAATGAGCAAACGGCAAGACCTGCCGTCCGGAGCCGGAAATTGAAGTATACATTATAAAACGCTACGTTTTCTATGCAACTTGCACACCACGATCACAAAACCAGGTCGCGCATTCCACGAAAGTCACTCTGCTTAAATATACAGGACTACGTGGTTACGAGGCCGTGGCTCTCTTTGATTTATATTTCTTCGTTGCTCCACGTGACGATGCCCTCGCCATAATCAAGAGAGAATTCAATATTCTTCATGAACTGGTAATAAATTGCAATTCCGAAAACATCGTGGAGCGGCTCCACTTGATAATCCGTTTCCGGAAATCGAATAACGGTCAATGTACATAGACCCCGGTGGAGATTTTGTTACCTCCAATCTAACAATGACGGAAAGTGCTTGTAAGTTTAGAATTTTCATTATCATATTTGGTGATTGAATTGAAAAAATTTGCATTTCAGACATTACTCATTCACAGAGTTTTCTACGTACCCTTTTATAAATTCTTGAGTCTATCTGAAACAAGAGTTTGTCGAACTATAACATGTTGTTATGGGTTTAGTAAACTCTTTCAAGTTAGCAACATTTTTTAGCTATTTTAACCCTTTCAGTTTTTTTTAAACTTCAAGCAGAAATTTGTAGTTTCTTTAAAAAAACGAATCACAGGCTTTTTGAAACTTTTAATACTTGAATCCTGTATATTTTTTTTACAAATGGTATCAAATTCGACCGTTAAATTGTCACGAGGAAGTCTAAAGCTGCCCTTCTAGTTCCGAATTTTCACATAAGTTTTCAGGAATTTATCTACAAATGACACAAAGGGATTTCAGAAATATTATCACAAAACTTCATACCTATGTAACATTATACACCTATCAGTCCCTTTTCCCTTTCACCTTTTGAGTTAGCAAGGATCTTCTCCGATATCAAAGATTCGCAAGTCCCCTTTTGTTAGGAAACACCTGACCTTAACTTTTGCCACTTACTGTGTTTGCACGATAAAACTTAAGCTGCGTTCGGACGATAAAACTTAAAGAACAAACGGTGGAAAAGGAGGATCGAGAGAAAAAGAAGAACGAAGGCTTGTACCATTGTTTACGACCATTCCAATAAATTCAACGACAAAGTTCACGGTCGAATTTCTCCGACTGTGTCGTAGAATTCCATGGATTTCGCCCGAGTTACTTTTCAAAAGGACCCTGTAGACGAAAAATAATTAATGTTCCATATAATAAAGATTCGTTCTATTTAATATCGAATTCAATTTCCTTCAATTTAAATTTAAATTTCTCTGCGTAAATTCTGCGATTTCCGTGAGGTTCTTTCGTCTTTCTACTTTTCTATTGCGAAGAAAATCTATCGATGAGTTGGGAATGATATTGATTTCTGATTGTATCTAGAAACATTATAATAACGAAAACGAATTAGGTAAATCGTTCATATATGTTATAATACTTATTTTACTTGTTATACGTAGGATGGGTGAGGTGGATTGTATAGTTTAACCCCTTGCCTTACGATTTCTATTCTGACAGCGTGCGTAATACCCCAGAATTAATTCCAGAAATAAAAATTTCTCTCTGATCTTTAACATTTGGCACAACTGACTGTCTCGTGATCGACTGATATTTTCAATTTAATACTTATTGGAAAACTTCAATATTTCGTATTGCATTTATCGCCTCACGTGTGTCACGCGTTATTGTAAGCTAAAGGGTTAATATTACATCACGAATTTAATATTAACGCGTCAATTATGTGCATCGATTTCCCTCGAAAATTGGCTATTTCCATAAACGCTCGGAACCTGTAACAGCATCGAATATCATGTTCTATGTATTTAAAATTTGTATAAAATTCTCCATATCGTCGAATTATTGTACAATACAAAATTTCGAGTACTTAAAAATGAGAAATTAATTCTTTGTAAACTAAGAAACAAGTTTTTCATTATATCACTAACAATTTCATTTGACGTTACAGGAATGGACGGATTACAATCTCCAATGGAACGAATCGGATTACGGAGGAGTGACGGGTCTTCGAATTACACCGAACAGGCTCTGGAAACCGGATATCCTAATGTACAACAGGTGATCTACTTCTTTTCTACTTCACGCAGTAGATTTGTCTATTACGCTAACGACACAGCAGTGTCTCTTAATCGAAACAAAATTAAATACCTAAAAGTTAAATCCGACAATTACGTCCTCGTTAAAAAAAATCGCGAACGGTTTCGATTAAAACTCGTCTAATTGAATTTCGCGCCGAATCTTTCGCCGACGCGAGCCAACAATGTTTTAAATCAACAGAAAAAAATGCCCGGGAAAAAGAATTCCATCGGAACCGTGGTATAATATTCAAAAATCAAATTTTCATTCGCACTCGCGGGCCGCGCGAATATTTCAAAAGAGAAAAATCATACTCGAATTGTTTTGTGGTACGCCATGTGTTTCCGCGTAATCGGTTGCACTTTAACTGCAATTACACCCAACGCTCGGCCACGTAGGTCGTGGTAAACTTTAAAGCACGATTCGAAATTCGGGTCATCGATATTTCAGCGGCCAACCCTACCTCGAATTACTTACAATTCTCGTGGCAGAGTTCGAGCAATCCTTATTTCGGAAGCTCCGCTCTCGTTCGGATATTCCGTCGAGTTTCGAGCGAAAATCTAATTTAAATTCTATTTCCCTTGATTTTCGCACTGCACGAAATTGAATTAAAAAAAAAACGCCGGTATAACAACGAAAAGTTAAATACAAAGGAAGAGAAAAAAAGAACATTGGATCGAATAATTCTGCGCGCGATTTGAAACCATCGCGTTGCTCCGTGGAAGTGATCCTTTTGAATTGCTTGCGTGGAAAAGAGAAAAGTGAACGGATGAACTAAGATTTTTAGAATGTTTCAGAAATCTACGGCGGCTATGAACGTCGTCGAACTGTTTTATCGTTGATAACTGTATATTCCTTTTGTTTCTTGACGTGACGTTTTTTTTTTCAATAGCGAGTAATAGATTTATAAAAAAAAGAGACAAGGGTACGTAAACATTATCCCAGTGTTGCTTCGCATCTTATTGAAAAGTATATATACATATATGCATATATATATATACTCGAAACTCCCCTGAAATGCATGCATTTTCTTGATTCCCGATAACACAGTATTTTATATCCACGTAATTGTATTATATATATTTACATTTTTCATTTGTATATACATATAACTTCCCACATAATTTTACGCTCCTAATCGTAGGTATCATTTTTCCCACGAGTCGCCCGGCTTTTCCTTATTCCTCTTCAAGCGCGTATGATTTTTGCAATTTGCAAACTTTCACCGACGACTCATCCACGGAAAGCTGGTCGGCTTGTGCAAGTTTTCTTTTAGCATCGTTCTATGCAAATTGCGCGAAGGCAAAGAGTATTGATTGCATAAACGTCAGTCATTTTCATTTTTCGAAAGTTGCAGGAGCCACGGCGTTAATTCACTGCTCTCATCGTTGAATTAACGACGTTTTCAAAGGTTTTTTCTATTCACCGAATTGGCGTGACATGCTCGAATATCCCCAAATATCCTCGAATATCCTCGGCTTCCATGATTTAATGTCACTAACTAGAGTATATCACATTTCCGAATACGTTGATTTTTATGAAACTTTGGCAGATTGTGGAGTTATACGAATGAGAAAAAAGTGGTGCATTTTGTGCATTATCTTATAAACAAATGGTATTCCCAAATCAGAAACAATGCTTTCACTATTTTCACTGCATGACATTTCTCAAAAATATTTCCGCAGTTTTTAATCCACCACTCAATTTTTGTAACAAATGTTTTTCACGATTTTTTGCTCTATTTAATTCTGTAACAAATGCACTGCTTTTGGTATCTTTGATCGCCCTACAATCCTCCAGATTCTCCTAAGAATCAGTGTATTCAACGACTTCTTCCGTAAGTTTCACTCTCACCATTATTCCCGATTGCCTCTACCCAGAATCTTGATGCAAATCACACGAATATCAGTCGCGTCCTTAACCGATCAAGTATTCCCCTCAAAAAAGGGCCCACCTCAAGAGGACAATTATCCCCGATCGACCCTTGACTTTCACCCCAAAGAGCTCACCGCGAACTACACCCTCCCCCAAAAACTCGCCGCAATTCCTTCGAGCTTAAAGCCCTCGGAGTATCCGAAAAAGCTTTACCGTTCGAACGGTACATAATCGATAAGCAAGAGCGAAATCGTTCGCCCATGGAAAAGTGGATTTCCGCGTAGAACTGAGAGGAAAGGAGGAAAAGTGGGGGATGGAAATAGTCGCGGGGACGAAAGCACGATGATGCCCTGTGTGATTAACGCCGTGGCTTCCTCTCGCTCTCAGCCATTCTATCACACAGCCTCTAGATTAATTAGTCTTAGATATTAATAGGCTGGAAATGTGTGTGTAGACCGCATGCGGGCGAACCGGACGCGGACGCGGCCACGCGTATTCCGCGTTCCGCTCGGCCGCAAAATTGATACGCCCGCTGCTCGACTGCCAGCCGATTCCCAACTGCCGGCGAATATATACGATCGATAGTCAGCATCGAATATAGCCGTCCTTCTGCCGAATTATTACGCATTCGTGGTGAGGAACGCGCTAACGTGGCCCTCCTATAGCAACGAGTTCCGATCAGCCGGCCGAATAACCGATCGGAGGGTTAACGTTTAAGCCATTGCGATGAAACGAAAGAGACTCGGTAAACAACGAAATTGCCGGGCTCGAGGGATTCCATTTTGGGCTCATTCCAGTGTCTAAAGTCTTCGACGGTCTGTCGGAGTGGTTGATGGAGTTGGTGATTGGGTTGGGCTATGGGGGTTGGAACTGTTTAAGTTTTAGGATTCGGAGGGGTGGATTTGATGGGTTTAGTTGGTAGAATGAAATGCAATAAACTTGAGAATGTTGAGATTAGCAATGGGGATGAATATTTGAGACTGGAATGTAGTAATAATTAACAGTTGGAGTGATTGTAAAAAGATTGTACGTTGAGACCCACCCGCAGTAGACTACAATATTTTTATTACAAGAGACTTAACACCGAGTGCTAAAACTTAAGATTTTAATGCAGTATTTGATAATATCATAATTGTAATTTTTATATGAATTTTCCCGATTATAGCTGAGTGTTGTATTCGGCTAATTTACAATTTGACTTTTGGGTTGCAATTGAAATTTGTTATTTGCACAAAGTTTGTAGGTTTACTAGTTCCCTGATATAATAAATAGTTGTGTGCAAGTAGAAAATCTGGCCATACCCAAAATTGCGGATTTTTAATTATTCTAACAATCTTTACTTTCGTAACGCACTAACAAAAAAATAATTCTACCCTAAGAGTGATTACCGTGCCCATTAAGACGTTGAATTAGAAGCACCTGCTAATTATACTAAATCCTCTAACCACACTACAAACTTCGCGATGTAATTTTAATCTAATGCGATCTGACGTTCCTGGGAATTGTGAAGTCCATGCTTATCGATCTTCCACATCGCCACTGATACAGTGGACCGTAAAGTTTGTCGTTGTTAATTAACGATTAGTGGTAAACTTTGATATTATCGATCTTCCACGACGTTGATTTCACGAAACGTTGAGTCCGTCGCCACAAACTATAAAATTAATCGACTATCAACGCCTCGTCGTTTCTCCGATGAAACTTTCAGCGAACTTTCGCCCGGCGGAAAAACTCATTCTCCAAAAAGACACGTCGTTGAAACGGCAGGATCCTGAAGATAGCGCGAACCAAAGAGAAATAGAATTCACGACACGGCGAATCCTCTTCTCACGGTAACTAACGATTAACCGAGTTGTTCAACCGACGACGAACGAGAATGCACAGCTCCGCATGAATCGTTGCACCAGCAACGAAGTCCGCCAGATCGCCCCAATTAATTAAAGTCTCGTCGGGAAACTTGGAGTCCCGTGGATCTCCTAACCGTGCAATGACTTATTAGATTTCGGAACTTTCGAAATTATTTCATTCGAAATTACCACATTATTTTCCCTCCGTTTCAACGTATCCACGATTAAAATCTTCTTCCAGCGAATTGTTCGCCTGAAATTGTTCGGCCGCTTGGAACAATTGGATCGTTTACATCATCGATATTAATTTGTTAGCAATTCCGAGTGTTCGGTAGACGGTAAAATTCTCGCAGTATCCGAAATATTCAGGACAGCGATGCGATCCTTGGGATACGTGTCTTCGGATCGATTGGCAGGGTGAATTGATACCTCGAGGGGGGTAAGGATAACTGGCTGTAATGAAATCATCACGAACTTGATAATACGAAAAGGGAAGAACAACAATGAGGGTATTATCGGTGAGGGTGGAGTTGATCAAGTTTGGATTCCATCGTGTCGGTTGAAGTTTCGCGACGAACTTAGAATTAATCGTTCGTCTTTCGATGGATGTTGGAATTCGATTGTAATGGATGCTCATTGTTTCATCGACAAACCACGATAATACACCATTGTCAAATGTTCGATTGTATCATCGACGATTGGATTCACGCGAATCTCCAAATGTGCCAAATCCCCGGCGGTTTGTCGTATTTGACGTTTGTAGAAATACAGGGGTTAAAGGATAGATGATTCATTTTAGGATTTTTTTAAGAGTGAATATGGAAGGTGGAAGAATTTTGTATATCTTGTATTCGCGAAGCTTCGCGGCGATGTAATGGCGGCAATGACAGCGTTGGAGCATTTAATTGCTATAGTTTACTTTTACGAGCCTATTCGGCGCCTGTTATTCGAGTCAGAGCGTAAAATTAATTCCTAGTACGATAATAAACGACGTAGCGAATCACGAATCATTCTCTTTATGTGTTTTTATCGCCGTTGTTGCGTATTTATGATAATGTGTCGTAGAAAGAAGAATTTATATAAAATTCCGGATACATTTTTGAATTTCATGCATTTGGCTTTTTTAATTGCTTCTTTGTAATGTTATCGTGAAATGTATATGCTAGTAACGATAAGAGATACAAGTAATTCATCGCTCCGATAAAAAAGCACTTTAAACTGGATACTTGGTCGCAATTCCTCCAAATGTTCCAATACATATCTCAAATTTATTTTCACCTGTATCAACGATCAACACATAATCGTTCTTTAATTTAACTGAATCCCCTCGAGCAGTCCACTAAATTACGCCATTCCATAAAATAAATTTATATCATTAGATAAAAATACTCAATAAATTAATTTCGCCTCGATAATCATTATAGAATTATATCGATATTTCCTTCTTCACCGACATGTACTAAAACACACGTACATTGCAACCCGATATAAAAATCTAAACATTATTCTCAATATTCATGAAATTTGGTTGATCGAACGTTTAATACACTCATTGCTAAACGAATTATCTTCGTATCGTCAGAGGCTAAACACAGTGGTTTAAGTACGAGAAGATAGCTTCGAACAATGTGTTCATTCGGCAACAGTGTGTACAAACCCCAGGGAACAGTTAAGGCAGAGTAGTTTTTCCGAAGAGGAAGGTGTTTCCTGCGAAACCGTAAAGCGAATCTCGAGTATCCCGCTCGAAGGTACTTTTAGGCGGTAGTACTGAATTTAAGCTGCTATAACCTGGAGGTTAAAGCTTCGGGACTGGCGTGCAGCCCGTAAAATCCGTTTCACCCGAACATCTTCCTGGATCCACGTACCGTTCCTACATTGCCGTGACACGAGTCGAGTGGATACTTATGAAATTTGTACGAACCAGACGTAAGAAGGCCTTCCTGTTACGATTTTATTCCTGAATTCGCATAGCAATGAAATTGTTTGGCCTACCGGCGAAGGTTTTGCCTCTGATTGAATTTTAGATAATGCTCCAATACTTTATTCTAAATATTGCATTTTCCTTCGCATCGTCGTAATTAGTGACATTGTAATAGGATTTCTTACGAAAGATACTTAATTGGGATTAAATATAAGCACCTGATGTTGGAGTGAATTCTTAGAACAATCGGCTTGGCTTAATAAAAGTACCTTCTGTCTTCTTTGACCGATTAATTAAATTCGGTTCTAATTAGTCGCACGGATTTAAAGTAGAATTTAACACTAGATCTACGGCAGCTAAATCAGGTATATTTAAATATATTAAATAAATACTTTGAAAAAAGGTGGATCGAGCGGCTAAAAACACGATCAGTTAAGTAATTTGTGTATTATAAGATACACGTGAAATATTTACTGTACAGCTTCTCTATTAATTTGAGAATTTTTTTTAAAAAAGTATGAACCCGTCAATTTGACGGCGGCCGTAGATCTAGTGTTAAGCGAGGAATATTTGAGACAATCGTTTACGCCGTTATCCGTAGAACGTTTCTAATTTCGCTTCGAACGAAGTCACTCACCTCTCTTCGAACGGTCTGACTATAGCAGTACATATACTACTCTCCTCAAAGTTTCGGCGCCCGTTTAGTCTTCCTTTCGTCGAATTTTCACTTCTCCCAGATCCTCGGACACGGTCCTGTCATCTTTGCCATATCCGTGTATCTTGGCCGACATCAAAGTCATCTTGGATACTGAATTTCTGACATCCCTGTCAGAGGCAGAGCCGTGTAAAAATACCAAAGGAAGGGAGGAAGGGTGAGAATATAACGTAGGTTACGGGGTAAAGCCATTCTTCCGGCATGCAGGATGGATACGTGCATCTGATGCACGCTGACACGTAATCCGACACATCGAAGGATGTGTACGTCCATAAAATGGAACACCGAGCAGATCCGTATCGTTCGACCAATGAATCTCACCGGTACCGTGTTACACGTGTGCTCGTACCGGTCTGTGCTTCTATATGTATGTGTTACGTAACTGCCAGCGGACGTGAATTTCAAGTATTCTCATATTTCCTCGAGAAACGTACGAAATTTTGCCTTCGCTTATCCTGCATCTTCGGCAGACGCGTTTCTGAGAACGTGCCTTCGGTGTTCTGACTTTATACTGCTTTCCGAAGTTCTCCGATGCAATTGCCTTTTTGTGGATTATGGTGGAGCGATGATTATCCGTTGCTTTTCGGTGACTCCACTTATGTTTTTGTTAAAGGGTTTTTTAGTGGCAAGATGCTCAGTTATGTAGCATGATGGTTGATGACGAAGTAATGCGGTTTAGTCGATTTTTTCTTTGATCTAAAATGTACCTAAAAGTTTCTGTTGTCCAGGTATTATAAATTTTAAATTAAGATGGGAATAGATTGAAAATAATTGTGACGAAATATACTTCAGGCACAGTTGCATACATTTTTTGCGTTGTCTCGAAACTTTGAGGAACAGCATTACTTATGGAATGGTAACGTAGAGAAGAATGTAGAAGATGGTTGGGTATTGTCTTAACTTTTCACGAGGAACTTGGTTGACTATTCTGTGAATTGATTCAAGATTGAGATTGCTATGTTCGCAGCAATGCCTATTCGGTTATTTAATAGAATCCAAAATTGAAACATATTTTTTCGCAATTACCCGGTATTTCTACACATGCCAGAATTCACATCGAATCAAATAAAAATTCAATCTACCGCAGAGTCTACAGAGGGAACGTCAGTTGTTACCTGGAAATTGTTAATACAATGTGCGATGGACACCTGATGTTTGATCAAGTGAATTTCGCTGTCCATATTTGCCGATGTAAATTTCATTTCTCTCGATATTCCATAGGAAAGTGCATTTGTACGGCAGATTTTACCACTCGAGCACGTCGCTTTCGACAATATTTGTCCTGTCACATTATCCTCAAACAGAAGCATTATTACAATATTGAGCCATTGTAACGTGCATTACATTAATGCGTGCGCATGCAATTCACCAACTCTCTTTCTCTCTCCCTCTTTCTGCTTCCCTCCATATCAAAATTACCGAAAGTTTGTCCCGCCATACACGAAAATTAAATTAATCTTCCGGTTAATTGGTTCACAACTGATTTTAAGTTACAATATCCCCCGCAACTTCCCCTTTACGTCAGATCGCACGTAAAAGTGATCGATAACGAAACCCAGATGCGGTGAACTTAAAACTAAGCCAACTTCGACCTTTCCGATACTGCCATCGATTATGATCGACAGTCTCTAAACATTTGCTACGCCATACTCGACGACCGTTACCTCGAACTACCCGTACATGTAAACCTAATAAGCTCTATGTCGACTAAACTACCAATACACGTCGCTCCTTCTATTACAATCAAAATCATCCGCTATTTCAACACCACCATCAAACGAAAGAACCTCTCAAAATCTCAAACACAATCTCCAAATATCAACCAGCCAGCAAAGCCTGTCCACCGTGACTTAACAAATAACTCAATCGCACATAGGGCAAGTGCCAATCTACACGCTGCGAGATCACGAATTTGCAATAATCGTATTATACGCCCTTCTTGCAGTAATCGCTCACCTTAATCGGTTTAAGGGGTGGGTAGGGGGTGGTAGAGCAGGGCAAGTAGGATCATTCGTCGCAGTGGCTTACCCTGACCCAGTCTGATCGAACATCCGGCAACAGGAACTCGTACAGCGGCGCGCACGTCCGCGTTATCTCACCCCCGCGTAACACCCAATAACCTGCGCGGCAACCCCTTTTCGTCTGAGCCTCTCTATTAATCACTCGAAGGCTTCGTACTCGAAGTTTACTCGACGGCAGACCGAATACGGCTGGCAGCGAACGGCGGCTGTAATTATGTGAATAATTAATAGAGACGCGACGTCAGGCTACCCCGTTACTGCGGGCCACCGCAGGACCAGGCCCGGCACCCGCCCCCTCTAAACGTGTGCAACACGTAGTAGGAACGTTTCGGCATTCCTGTGGACACGCCCGAATACCGATAAATACCGGCAAGTGCCGGTAAACGCAACCCTTCGCCGACACGTCGTTGACACCCCCGTGGACCGAGTCGTGAGATTTGTGCACGCTCGACGTGAAAACACGACGGAACGATTCGATATGCCGGCACGAGGTTCGCTGGTATGCAGCGAGCCATGTTTTTCGAATATAAGACCACTCCGATGGTATTACACGATGCTGTAAAGCTGGACGATTTATGAGAGGATATCGGAGTCTCTCGTTCTCGGTTGCCTAAATATTTCGAGACGCAACGAAACCTCCCCCGTGGTTTGATTAATTGGGGGAGGTTAACGGATGACGAAGCGGGCGCCGGTGTTTAGCGAAAGAGCCGACGTTGGGATTAATTTGCGGGATAATAGCTGCGTCCATTTAGAGTCGATCGATGAGTTAGACATTCTTCGTGGATTTGCTGCGTTTAATGTTCATTAGGGTGAAGGGTCTTTAACAGTTACCATGGTAGAATGTTTTTGAGCAGGATAATCTCAGAACTTTGATATCAAGCCGTAGTTTCTCTTCAAGCTCATCCGAATATAGAAACTTGTACGTGGCAGAAATTGGACGACGTTTCAAAATTTACCGCCGCACTTATCGCTCTCAAGTCTCGCTGCGATTCTTTCCAACGTCACGCGAACGCGAAGACCTGTCAGGCACGTATCAGCAGTTGAGAACAAAGTATTCGTTAAATCGGATTTCGTGCAGGAGACGCGTCTCGAAACGATGCTCATGGCACATCGTAACTCGGAGAGTTTGAGACGCGCGCCTCTGCCGAATTAATGCCACGCTACTATGCACTGGCGCACAGTGATTTGGTGCCGTTAACTTTCCGACAGTTCGCCCGACGTTTATGACGGTCGAGTTAGAAACGTGGGTCACCGCCTCGTTACGTCCTCGGTGATGTTTGCTCATGGGAGTATAACGATTACCAGGCTAGACGTGCAACCGTCGTATACGTACGCGTATACATTTTAACGCGATATTTATAGGATGTATTATATCTCGCGGAACGACGACGATATTTCGTTAGATTCGCCGAATGGACGGCCGTTAGAAAGGGCTTCTATAATTTATTTCGTTGGACCAACGGACACCGGGGCGAAACGAAAGAATAACCGCGGTATTTCACGTAACGGGGTAAACAACTCGTGAAATAAATAAAACCTCGCGCGTAAGATCAACAGAGGCTTTACCCTGGGGAAAAAACGTATGGATATTAGTCGCCGGAAAGAAATACGCGTTTCGTTTTTCCAACGTTAATCCGTGAGGAATTTCTAAATAAAAAAAACAGGGGAGTGGGGAAAGAGAGGAAAGGAAATTGTACCATCTAACGGCTGAATTTATTGATAGCAATCGGGTTTTCGTTGAGGATAAAATTGCAGATGTTTGGGAATTCTTTACGAGCTGGCGGGATCTTGAAATCGAGCGACGCATCGGATCTTAATGAGGATAAATTCTATGGAATTCAACTGATGCTGGAATTTCGATCGAATCGTTCCTACTCGAATGAAGAATATGCATTCGTGTATGACACGAATGAACGTTGGAGTAATGCGGAATCTCGACTTGGTGCACGAGTGTCGGTGTTTTTAAAGGTTGCGAGAGCATTCGGGCGAATGGACGAGGATGAAAAACTTGCGAGAGGAAGCGGGTACGGCGGCATGGTCGATGAAACCCCAACCGCCTGAATTTTGAAGGAGGCTTGCACTTAAACCCCACGCGTCTTTCGGTAAAAGAGACGGACTTAATCCTCGCCGGGATTAGCGAGGGATAAACTCGTTCTAAATTCTCGTGACGCGTTGCTTAAACCGACGACCAATCGGGAACGTAAACCGCGAGGTTCGGAATCGATCGGAAGTGCGAAACCGTAACGCGAATTCGACGTTAATTCTCACCGCGATGAAGATGCTTGCGCGAACAGATGGCCGGATACTGTATGTGAATTAATTCGATTTGGGTG